>WACJ01000019.1:0-1484120 GCA_008973525.1 Stenopsyche tienmushanensis | reverse complement strand
AGCAAATACGTCCAATTGATAAATTAAATCTATTTCCTTCGAATGTCCTCTTTATCTTAAGAGTGCGATAACATCTCCAATAGCGCCATTATTAAACCACATTTCTTGTCCATGTGGTTATTCAACCGTGGTGGGATATTTGTATGCGAATCCTCGATAAGTGCCAACAAGAACGATTTCATTGTGAATCCCTCATGCTCGATTTTCACAATTAATTAGTTTCCATTCAGGCTGCTTAACCGTTTGTCTGCCTGATTAATAATGGTCGGAAACGTTTCTTCGGACCGTGCCCGTTCAATATTTCATAGACGCGCAGCCGCGGGACTTATATATTCATAAGGGTGCCGTTTTTAATCAGATAGATGCTTCGAAATCCTTTTTCCATTATATGAAAGTATTGTCCTGTCGTGGCCCCCGGTTCCTCGTATTTTATTCTTTATCGCAGAGCTGGAGAGTAGTTTGCCACAAATCCCTGCGAAAGGTCACACCACGGGGTGTTGATTTAGAAATCCTTCCTCATGAAAAATGCAGGCTTCTAATGCCTACTCCTAAAATTCAGGGAGACAATGGGATACGGGCGAGTTCAGCGAAGTATCCATCCAGCATCCGGTTTTATCTCAATTCAAACAATGAGACTTATTAAAGTAGTGGAGGAGAAGTAGTACAAGGGCATTGTCGCGATAGGGGCGGTTTTTTAGAGAAATAAAAAGCGAAAGCTTTTTTAAACTACAGCGATGAACTTTTTTCAACCTACTTATAAAAAACATCTAAATGGCTAGAGAAGGATATATAAACCCATCTATAAACTATTTGTATGATATATGATGCCAATCATAAAGAAGATTGGAAAAGATCTAATGATTGATTTTTAATTAATCGCGTCAATCTAGGCTTATCCAGATCAATATAAAAAGCAGTTTATAAAATTTTGTATCTATTTCTATAAAGCTATTTTTTGTTTAAGTCAATGTTTATGCAATTTAAATCAGGAAAGTTACAGTTTACCAAGCGTTCAACGCTGCGGACATTTTTTGTACAAAATCAATTTTTGAAACCGGAATAATTATACACACCGGTACTAAATTAAAATATACAAAGGTGTTTTATGTTATACAAGTACTTTACGTTACCTGTTGTTAAATAAATGTGTTTTACTTTCGATACGAGGTGGATGAGGCTTTGGTAGACGTGGCTAAAGTTGTAGTGCGGGAATTTGATTGAAATATGGCAACTTTAAAGTATTGCAATATTAAGTACGCAAAAGTATATTATAAGCAGCTAACATTATTATTATCAATTGATTTTGGACACATTCAAAAATGGGTATTGGGGGGGGGGGGGGGGGGGTATTTGCTATGTCTTAAGTGTAAGGGTTGTCGAAATAATTTTTTTTCAAAATTTTTGGAAAAAAAAAATAAACATTGGATTAACTTAAGCAATTGGATTAAAAAAATACTTCTGGGCTTTCAAAGTCAAATAAAATGTGCAAACGAATGGAGAAATTCCAACTTCTAAATTCTTTTAAACAAAAAACTAACAATTATTTTGAACTTAGTTTAGTCTTTAAAAAGTTATCTAGATTATATCATTTCCAACTATATTACTACATGTCATACAAATAATTCCATAAGTTATTAAACTTGAAGAGTTTTACCTGGTCAAATTTATTTAAATATCTATGCACGATAATTTTTCCTTAATTCTACTATAGTGTAGTGCACGGGTCTGTTCTTCTATCGGGCTGTGATGATGTGGCTGGATGAATGGATGGGAATAGACGGGCGTCGAATAGAAAGACTCTCTTCTCTAAAAAACTATTTATTCCATACGAGAAAGAGAGAGAGATCTGATTGCAGGAAGGACGACCTTCCGCAGCCAAGGCTAACCGACGACTCTCCCGATTCCCGCCTCCTGCATGTCACTCCCTAACCGGCAATGGTGCACACGCAAGTGATCGGTCGGTATGTAAGTGCAATATCTCCGTAGGGCCACAAGAGATGGCGCTGTTAAAATAACACATTGCACCTGAAGGGAGATGGAAGAGGTCGCTGTTAATCTGGCTAATTAAATCTGCACAGTGCTACTATGTGGGGATGGAAAAAAAAATAAAGGTCTGTGGACCGTGCGAGCCATTCAAAATGTTTGAAAAATCTATTTAAGTTTAAGCAATCAATATTTATACTTTGTAGTGTTTTAATTTGGGAAGATTATTAAGGTCCAAATACAGATTATGAATGCATAAATGCATACTATTTACTAGATGCATTTGAAAGGAACGATATTTTCTGTGATCACTTTTATCTAAAATCATTTTATTTAAATAATTCTATCTTATTTTTATCACATATAACGGTTAAATGTAAATCCTCCACAATTTTTCCATAGAAAAATCTTTTATGGAGATCGCCTACATCCGATAATGGATATGCCACTTTAAGAAGAATAAGTGAATCATTTATGTTAAGCGATTTGTGTCCATATTATTCCGAGCGTATCATAGCCGTTATGAAAATCAAGCATTTGATACAAGCAAATTACCATATATGTAAATCTGAGCTGGAGTAATTGAACGATGATATGATTTGGTTGATATAATTATTTGGAATAGGAATCCTAAAGCACGTCGAATTCATCACGTTTGTATGTAATGTTGCAGTGTACGAACGCAGGGGATGAAATTTAATGAAATCGCGTACTCAAAGGCAAAGTATATCTGTGCCGTTTTTAAGCTGTTTGGCTAGCATTTCAAAATGATTGCTCGTTGTGAGAGATAAAGCTTTTTTGTTGTAGACATGGACGGCTTGCTATGTAACGGGAAACTATCAATATACCGATGGCCACTGCTACATCACAGGGCGGTTAACAAATGTTGTGTCATTAAAGCGTAAAATAATTGATAATAATTACGCGTTGGCGTTTCGTTACAAAATTTCCACGGAAAGGGAAGATTTATCACGGCAACGGGCAAAATCCATCAATTCTACGTGTTTACGTTTGGGAGAGAAAACTTTCAGGGGTTGGGGGTTGAGAGACCGTCTCCTACCATCGTACCCGCTTAAATTATGTTTCACTTCTTCCTCTCCATTATCCACATTACCATTTTGAGAATGAAATTTATTATCAGAAATCTAGAATTGTACGTACACATGTATTGGTGGGCGGACTTTTTTTACGGCGCTCAATAAAGCATCTTTTAAAATCGCGTCGGATGAAAATGGCTCGAGATTCGTACATCCGACGACACCACTCACATTTTTAATCCTATAATGTAAATTCTTATTCCACAAATGTAGCATGAGGGCGTGATTCGGTTTTGTGAAGTGGCGCTGCGATCGATGCACTGTAAGCCGTACATTTATTGCATGCATATTTTATCAAAAGAGAAAATGTGTATTTTAGAATGATTAACTTTTAATGTCGGAAATTGATATTTCCGCTTAAAATTCTGTTATGAAGCAATTAAAAAGTATTCCACGGTGCTTTTATCATTCAACCAAATTTTCATCTAAATGGTTAGGTATGGAAATTGTGAAGTTTAGAGCGCGTTGTCTTGCTTTTCCCCATTTCCCATCAAAGTTATAATTATCCAACCACTTGTTGGGTCTCGTCGCTCTATCCAATTATTCAAAAATAGCAGCCAATATTTAATTATTCTTCACCCAATGGGCCTTTTCATCTAATTATTTGAATGAGGCCTCATCAAAAATGCACTAATTCGAAAGTAATGAAAAAAGTTTTGTGCTTAGCCGAGTCGTTTATATAGGAGGGTCACATATTTGAGAGTCTATTTTTAAAGCCTATTAATATTTTGTGTTGTAGAAGTTCCAGTGGGTCCTCCTGAATTGGTGGCGGAGCGCACAAGGGTTGCTGCCGGAGTCACCCTCAGGGCGAGGTGTACAGCACCTTCATCTCTACCCCCTGCCAATCTTACATGGCTTCTTAATGGCCACTTGGTGAGTAAAAATTATAAATAGAAACACTAAAACAAGCATTTTATACTTGAAAATAGTAATACATGAAAATATTGAAATAAATTGATATGGTGAGTGTGTTAGCTTTAAATTGTACTAACAAATTTGGTAAATTGAGAATATTAATACGCCCAATCCTTTTTTTGCCCTAAGGATACGGTCCAAAGATTACCGTACCAAAAAGATATGATATTCATATAAATTGTTACATAAGTTCTATTGCTTTTTTGTTAAATATCAAATCAATTATATACATAATCACATTAAAACATTTGATTTTTAAGCTAATTTATTCATAGGGGAGAAAATAATAAAAATAAATCTCCTTGTACGATCTATTGTCTAAAATCAACTAAAAATGTGAAATTCTTAAGGGGGGTAATCCCTTTAGACGCTCGAAAATTAGTCGTTTTTCATTATTTTTTTTAAATGTGATAAAATAATTGTATCATTTTAAATTTTTGACATTATTTTACTACAATCTTAAAGGGCTATTTTATTTTATTTTTTTAAAAATAAAAAATAAAATGGCGGAGTTATGAGGTTATTCTATTGGGCGCCTTTTCTCGTGATATCAAACGATTCGTTATTTGTCGAAGGTTTCTTATTTAACTGAAATCGAAAATGGAAACATATTTTGTTTTTTTTATATGTGTAGGTAGTTAACTAAGCTATAAAATTAAAAAAAAAGTATAAAATAAAAAAAATGAGTAGGCTTTTTAGTTAAACTTTCATATTTTTCACCATTTTCTTGATAATTTTTGCCTCAAAAAAAAATATTTATTTACGCAAAACTTTAACTTAGTTGACTAGATAATATTATAATGAAAAATGGGTATTCGCTAGTATAATATAATCATTAATTTCTTGCTATAGATTTTTCATACAATTATTTTGGACTATTGCCCTTAATTGCTTTTAGGAACTTCTCCTCAATATTAAAAACAATTTCAAGATAATTCTTTTAATTTCATATAATTTACTTGATTTGTGTATTATTTATATATTTTTTTTATCAAAATGACAATGCTAAACCCCTCAAAGAGTTAAGACATAATGTTGTGTCCGAATTACAGTGACTCATAAAGATTTTAAATGTGAGACAGTATCTTGTGTACATCGTATGATTGTATAGATCGTTAACCCAAATTTATCGACTCATAATGATGTATGAATGATAAAATGAATCGAGTTTAATGCATTGTTTATGTTTACTTGAAGAAATGCCCGAATATTGTGTGCTATCGACAGTGTTTATTTATTTATGCACAAGTTTCATACACGCTGCAACAGTCCTGACAGATAAGAGGACTTGTAGTGGCGGACAAGTAAATATAGCATAAAAAGTTATGAAGCTTTTAAATTAGCTCACTACTCAAAGGGTGAAGAAGATCGATTTTGTGTTTGATCAATCAATATGGTAAAAAATAATTTGATTATGTATAGCTTTTAAAAAAATACTAAAAATTAAGATTTACACATGTATAATTTTTATATTTCAGCATACCTAATAAGAAGAAGCTTTTCATGATTGATGTCCCTAATTTTAAAATATTTTATGTGGTATATCATATGTCAAAAGCAGGCATGCTTAAATCATTCCAATGATATGTCTTTATAGTGATCGATTATGGTCATAAAACTGTAATTGATGGATGGGCGAGGAGATACTTAAATCAGAAAATTCCAAAATATGATTTGTACATCAAATTCAGTGACATAAATTGTGACAAAAATGTACATTACTATGGTATATATTTGTTAAATCTACTGATAATATTAATTGGTTATCGATTATTGGGTAAATTTGGAGGTACATATTTTCTAAATAATAGCCCTTTTAAGTCCCAATAACTCAGTTTGAAAGAGCATTCGATTGATGAGGTTCTGAATGGAAGTGTGGTTAAAATTTGCTGAAATTGAATCAGATTATCGATTAATCATTGATGAATGTTCATTAAAACTCAATATCATGTTCATCAACACGATTATCAATACGTAATAGGAATAGATCAGATGAATATAGTGGATATATGGGTGCCGTTGGATCCTCAGGACAATTAAGAGCCACCCCTGAATATATGCCCTTCTTCATTGGTATGATAAAACGTGTTTTTTTCGCTATATTGAAACTCCTTAATTAAGATTATGATCAGGAAAAGTCATCCTCTGTAAAAAGCAATATGTTTTTGTTCACTCAATAAGTTCGTAGGATGACTAAAAAACAACAGATTTTTTAATAAACAACTACTTTATTTATTGAAGTTACGCTTACTAAACATATAATGAATTGTCAATAGTGGCGTAAACTATATATTAACTTATTGAGTGATGTGTTAATTCGTATAAAGTTTAGCTTTTTGGATTATTATATGCTAAGTCATTGATTTTCATGATAAAAAATATATCAGGTCAGTTCAAAAGTTTGTGCGCATTTTTGGGATTTAATTTTGGGACATCATTTATGGCAAATAGATAATAAAATTTATTATTAATAAGGGAGTTATAAAATAATTTTACTTTGGATCAATATATAATTAAATTTTAATAAAATACGTTCGCTTATTTATAAGATAACGGACTGGTTCCTGGTCCACTTAATGTAATATCGTTGTTATATTATAATATCCATTTTAATCCTTTTGGATCCAAGTGATTTTTCAGCGAAAAGTTATTTCAGAACATCATCCTCTTAGAGCAAGAGTAAAATAATAAAACCATGATACCGATGGATGTTCAACGAACAAGTAGGGTTAAATATGCAAACAATGCAGCCGAGAAGGATGTTTCGCTTGCTTGTATAATACTTGAATTTAAGTCGAACATGCTGGACCCATTTGAGCGAGATGACGTCAAAACTTCAGAGCCTGAAGTCCTTTATTAAAGGAGCGCCGACAAAATATTATTTCGACGATGTCGTACGAAACGACGAGATTTTGTCCAAAGTGTGGTGAGATATGGAATTGTGTACGTTTATCAGATTGTCGCCGAAATTTAGCATCGGCCCATTCAAATCAATACAGGCGACGTTCACCGTCGCATTTAAGCTGTCAATTTAATCAAATTTGTGGTCTTGGATGAATTCTACCATTGGCAAGATATTGGGGATCAAATTTCCGAATGGAACGCTCCAGAAAGCCCTACCAATGTCTATGAATACAACGCTCCCGATAGGGGCATTGTTATACGTCGAACGAGCAGTGATGCGTCGTACTAATAACACTTTCACTGCCGGCTCTGCAGTAAATTGATAATGTCCCTCGAACAATGGCGCTTGATTTGAAATTTATGAAGTGATCCATGGATCTCCGTTCGGAGTATAAAGCTTTCGTTTAATCAAAGTGTATTAATTTGTCTGAACAAAGTGGATCCCTTGTCGGTTAAGAGCCATGATGCCAAATTATCTTTATTATATCAATCTTTGAGTCTAAATTTATTTTTGCATTAGATCTAAATGATAAATATTTGGATACAATTAATCGAAATATGTAGCATTTCAGCAAAAATGTATAAGAATACACCAGATCAAATATTTCTAAATACATTCAAACCTTTTTTTGTGCGATTTCGAAGTTATGCGATTTTTTTTAAACATTTTTTTTATTTCATAAAGAGTACGTTTCGAGATCGAAATTTGGAAACAAATTGCAAGTTTCAATAAAATTGCATCTGCTATCACTGAATTACGACCACGCCCTTTATTCTGGTTTAGATTTTTGACTTTTAAAAATACATTATCCACTAAACTATGCAATTATTAAAAAAAATAAATCTGTATCAAAATTAGGCCAAAAAATGACTTGACTGAATGAATTTTTTTAAACAGTCGCCATTTTGTGATTTTTTTTTTGTTAGGGACTTTAATCCTCAAAATTGTACCAATGATGCAAGACGTTCTTTAAATGTTACCAAAAATGTTATTTTGAATTCCCTTAGCTGTTTCAAAGTTATGCGGTTTTTAAAATCCATGGAATGCATCTTCACTTTTTCAAGTCATAGCTTTTTTGTGCGATTTTCCGCGGAACGCATCTACCGCACAAAAAAAGGTTTAAGTGTACTTTAATATAATAGCCATAGTAAATATCATTTTTAACAGCTTATTGCAATATTTAAAAACTATATTTTTTAATGGAATATGATTGTTTAATATTTAAAAAAAAACTTTCGGATGAGTAGATAATCAAGCTCTAATAGTTCGTCTGCAAGCAATTAATATATATTTTTTAATGAAGATGCTTATTAATAATTCGAAGCAGCGATTGACCATAAAATGTAAGGATCTGCTCCAGTCATAATTTAAACCATTATGACATATTTTCATCAAGTTGTATTTTTATATAACACATTTTAAAAAGGATTCATAAAATATTAGATGAATTTATGACGGTTTATATTAGTAACACTTGATCTGGTTGATTCAATATATAGTGTATGCTTACTAAGTTGTTTCTTAATCTATCATGTAATTACTTTATTATTACTAACAAATATTTAGTGTATGGGAAAAAAATATAGTGTTTGCTTGTGAAATAAAATTGACAATTGCGCTCGTATATCTCATATTTGTAAGAAAATAATGTGGCATTGGACTGAAATTTGATATTTTTTCGCTGAAAACTAGGGATGAAATTTCATACGCTGTTTACTTAGCGGAAAAACAACGCAATTTTATATATCTCAAAAGGTTGTTCAAATAAAATAAGAAAAATCATTTGGACGTAGATTTTCACGTGTGATTCTGTTTCCATTGTTTAAGTGTTTTCAAAGGATCCGGCGAAATTTTCCCCGAAAATAATATTTGTTTAGGGATATTTTTCGCCATGTACGCTTCCTTGAATAAAAAAATATTTCATTTGACCCAACGTATACAAAACTTGAACACATCGTCGCATACTCAGCATGATTCCATATGACGTATTCATTTAATTTATTCCAAAAATTACATCAAGGAACATCCAATTTAACATGAAATGAACCGGAGAGATATTTACATGCTGCTCGAATATTTCGAAAGCTTAGGAGATGTTGGTTCGTTTTAATCAACTCCTAAATATACACGCGAAAAAAGCCTCGCTGAAAAGTTGCTACTAGGAAATTTCTTCCGATGAGTTTGCAGGAAAAACAAATTCATCTATCTCGTATTCGGGAAGACTTCCCAATTTCTTCTGGTCGGTTGAAAAGAAAAATGTTGGATTATTTCTTAAATTAGATCGCGACCAACGCCCGTCCGCCTTGCCCATTATTGCGTCTCCCTGTGATTTAGTAACCGGGACAACGGCAATGGCCCTGGATGAAAATCAAATAAACAATACACCTTTTTCCAGAAAATATCAAGATCGTGCCTAGAATTGCGATTTTAATGACGTGTTAAAACATCGCATTGTGGATTTAATAATAAACATGCAATTTGTACGTTTATTATATACATTAAACTGTTATTTATATACAGGATGTTTTGCACTTAGACCAACAAATTTTTTTTGGGGGTTAAGGAGGTCTTTTGCTACATTTCACACATGTCTTAAGTGTCAAAGTTGTCAAATATGATTTTTTTCAACATTTTGGAAAAATATCCTAAATCATCATAACTTTTTAATCTGTGATCGTAATAACACAAAATAACTTTTTTTGTATTTTGCAATATATTTTTGAATTCAATAGATCATTATTTTATGCAATTGGTTTAAAGGAAACTATTTCTGAGCTTCCAAAGTCAGAAAAAATGTGCGAACGAATGATAAATGTCAACTTCTAAATTGCGTTTATTTAGCACATTAGTTCATGTGCTAAATACTCTGTATATTAGGAGAACCACAAAGTAATCAAAATTTTGAAACATACCCATTTACTGTCAGTGAATATTGAGATATACTTGAGATAATTTGTATTGTTTTTTACTATTAAAATTTGAAAGATAAAAACCAATTAAGAAAAAATCACGACATTTGTGATAATTCATGTCGTTAATCGCATAAGAGTAAAAAATAACAATCTGTATTTATGTTTGTCCAGGTCATGTAACATAGATGGATTAAATAGGATTAATATGTATTATTGTAATTCAAATATATTAATTAAGATCATACAATCTAAAACGTAATATCCAAAATTTGCTGAACAATCATTAATTAGAACTTTAATGAGATAAATGGAAACTATCATAATATATTAGTTAAAATTTAATAAAAATAAAACATCAGTTTATAAAGGCTATGGAGCTTACATTGAAGTGGATGGAAAAGCATCAGAATGTTTCCAAGTAACTATTACAAAAACTAGAATGCAACACAAAACCATTTAAAGGATAAGGTACATGAATTATGCGTTGCTCTACAAGCATAATGCATTCAAAATTTCTCCATTTAAATGCAATTAGCTAATTGGAATTGTGCACGAGTCGACATTGATTGTTGCAATTAAGTAATAATGCATTTGGTAGTATTTACGGAATAGATCAGGGAAAAGATTCATTGTTTACGATCAAGCAGTGAATATATTTAATTGTCATATTTTATACAGGTTTGATTTTCAGTAGGTTATATTAATATTAACATTTTTTGTTCGAATCTGTCGAAAATGTCGCAAAAAGAAATACATACGCTTAGGTCAAATTACTATTATGGTATTGCAAAAAATTGATGAAAGATTTTGATGGAACAATTTGCTATAATGTTAGCATATCATCATAGTGCAGCCACAAACAGTCCACTGCGGGTTTAATATCCATTAATATAGGAAGGGTTAAATTAATTTTGTTTGTATCATACATTCATCTTATCGTTCGCTCGATATTGAAAGTAGTGTAACGTCGAGGTGGGGGCAGAATCTCCGGGCGGCTCCCCGCCCCCACGTGCTCGTTGGGATTGCCGCACTAGCGCGCGGGTCCGTTTTTCTATCGGGCCGTGATGTTGCTGGACGAATGGATGGGAATATACGGGCGTCGAATAGAAAGAATCTTCTCTAAATTATTATTTATTTCACACGAAAGAAAGAGAAAGAGATATATGGCTGCAGGAAGGACGACCTCCCGCAGCCGAGGCTAACCGACGACTCTCTCCGACTCCCACCTCCTCCAATTGGCAACGGTGCCTGCGCAAGAAGCGATCGGTCGGTGATAGGTGTTAGTCGAATATAAAGAATAATTAGAATTTGTAACACTCTGTAAATGTAATAATTGGAAGTAATATTCATGTATTCATATTGTCAATATAAGCATAAACTTGATATAAATAAGAGTCATCTTGATATTTTTAGAAATGCTTATAAATATTTGAAAATGACTATGATTATACTTGGCTGTTGAATACAGTCAACCCTCCTATTACGTCCATTTCGTTTGCGACGTCTTTTACGCAAGGAATATGTGAAATACGCAAGGTCTATACCCCACGCGCGTGTTAGTCACATGTATTTGTTAACAAACTATATACGTATAAATTTTATATGGGTACTTAATTTTTTATAGCGTTTTGTTTCAATAGCGTGGTCCCTATCTCGACGCTATGGAAGGGTTGACTGTTTATGATTATTTTTTACTATTTTCAAATATAAAGAATGCTTAATATTAGAAGTTGATTTAGTTGATTAACCTTTCATATAATTGTATTTGTTTTTCCAAGACGTTTTTAATGTCAATCATGATTGAACTTTTCAACTTGGATTTCCTATTGCCATTCACATAGGTCCTATTTTAATTCCAGTATTTGATTATTTAAAAATTACAATTACTGTTGCAAAGCAGTTTTACTAACTGTCACAATATATACAGGGTATTTTGTACATGGACCGACAATTTTTTTTGAGGAGTAAGGGGGTTCTTTGTTACGATTCAAACATAACCCTTATGTCTTAAGTGTCAGGGTTGTCAAAAAACATATTTTTTTCAACATATTGAAAAAGTAACCAAAATTTCACATTTAAATCGCCACTTAGGACATAGGGGCTATGTGTAAAATGTGGCAAAAAAGCCATCTTACCCCCCCCAAAAAAATGTTGGTTCATGTGCAAAATATCCTATATATGTATGTCTTCATGTTGATCAAGATTTGTACTTTTACAAGCGGGATACACAAACATGCTATCTTTGACCAGGCATATACTGTTTTGTTCTTTTATGTTATTCTAAATGATGAATGTGATATGATATTTTCTAATGTTTATAATAATGTGTGAAACGATATTTAATTACACGATACATTGAGTTTCACAAATTGGATGACAAAGAGGCATGTCTTCGACTTTAGATGGCTCGAACAAGCATTCGTCGCCTTTCTGGGGCGATTAAGAAGTTTGTGCAGCGTATTCCCTACTTGCAAATAATAAAGGAGTTTATCCAATATAGTTTCCATCGATCTGATTCCGTTATTGTCATTAAATTAGATCGGGAGAGTTCCATGTTATAACTTGTCATAAACCGAAATCGTTTTCAATTATATTCCCTTTATGCAACTGCGGGCATCTAAATTGCTCGCTCGGGGATATAATGGAACTGTTCTTCCAGTGCGCTACGCTCATCGAATTCTAAATTTCACTCTGTTGTCCAATCGAAGCTGATTGTATCAAAAATATGCTTTTTGTTGAAGGTTAATGGTACATCTTTGGAGCTGCTGCCCATCGAGCCCAGTTTCTATAAGCGCAGTTTAAGGCTCACACTTACCAAGATCCCAACACTGCAGCAGAGCAGGTTAGGTTTGCAGAGCAATAACATATCCAGCGAAAATGAATTGTTAACCAACGAAGTTGCGGATGTGAAAGGTGGTTTTATTACGGCCATGAACGAATCTGGCCAAACAAGGAATGATAACGGATTAAGTCAAGAAGCTCAATGGAACGAAGGACTGTACGAGCAGGGAAGCGGCGGTGAGGAACCCGGAATCAAGAGGAAGAGTATGTCGACTCTGACTTTGGTCGTAAAACAGGAGAGCTTGAGACAGGGGACTTTAAAGCTCACGTGTAAAGCCTCTATTTACAATTTGTACAACGCCCAAGCTGAATTGCTTTTAGCGGCAGAGAAACCTCAAATTGCTTCTGTTCTTGTGCTAGCCACGGGACATACACACAGTGGTACGTTTTTTCATATATTTTTTAATAAAGGCTTTTTTATGCCACAACGTCTTTGCCCGTAAGGCTATATACATTTTTACTTGAAAATGCGAAAATATTCTGTCATAATTCAAGCACATTTTGCAACAAATTTGTCAAAAATAATTAAGAATCTTAGTCTATTTATGTGATGGAAGATTTTGTCTATTGTCATTCTTATCATTTTTTCACCTTCAGTCGTGTCTAAAATTTAAGAACAACCCAAATTTATTCTCATTTAATTCTCTGTAATATTGAGTGGGTGCTTCAAAGGCGATCAACCTCCTAAAATTGCACCCCGGCCTAATGGTCGCTACTCATGTGGTATTATTTTTCTATCGTAGCCAATACCAAAGAAAGGACGAAGATTTGCAAAGCAACAGACAGTTGCTCTGTTCAAGATATTTATTTCAGACTTTTTAAAAAGAAAGAACCAGCTGCGAGACTTCGTGATAACGAGCCTTTTTTCCAAGTACGATTTAGACCGTATCTGAAGGGACGTTTCTGCCTTGTTGGTTTTAAAAAATATTTTTTCTCTTAATGTATCGAAAATAATCAATATTTAAAAACACTAACAGTAAATTTCAAGTCGATATAAATGAAACTCGCAATGTTATAGGATGACTTCAATGAAAAACTTCCTTCAAAGGCAAAATCTTCCCTTAAGCAAGACCCTACCCCCTATGGTGTCAGATCTAGAATCTTCGCCTGCGTGTATTTACCAAGAAGTAAAATCATGTTTCCAAACATTTCATTATTTAAATCTAGAATAATTCCACTTCGATCATGACCCGTGTAGATGATTGCTATATTCATGATCACCAACCGTTTCGAAGTATTGATTTAAGAATGTATAATATTATATTTAAAAAAAAATCGCATGAGCTAAAAGATATTACTATGATATACTATGTTGTGCAATAAATAATAAAATAGGCTTAGTACTAGGTCTAGTGGTTGCTTTATACGCATGCGCGTAGAGTTATGCAACTGGAGACTACAAACGATTGTCAGAGCCGTAACGAGGGTATGAAGTGCCTGTAGCATGTATTTTATTTGCAAAAATTGTTAATAAAATCCACAAAATGATATTAGATGATAGTCGGCTATAAGAACGTGAGCTAGCAGACATAGTAGGCCTTTTAAAAAATGTTGTACATCGCATATTGACTGAAAATTTTAACACGAGAAAGCTGTGCGCAAGATGGGTGCCGCGTTTGCTCACAATGGGACAGCGTCGTGATGATGTTTCCATCCATGTTTGGCGATAATTCAGGATTAAACATGGGACCATCATTTTACATCTGAAACAAAGGAACATGGGACATAAAAATGCACAGCAAGGTGCAAAACCGGAATTTAATATCAATGTGTCCAAAGACGCGCTCATTTTCAATTTTGATTGGCCATTTATGCTCTGAGTGCGGGGAAGAAACTAGCTAGATTTTGTTACTTAAAACTAAAAAACAAGATAGATAAACATATTGTTTTTATGGGTGGGGGGAAGTCTAGATTTGTTCGTGAGCTTATTTGCCGCGAGCCACTTATGTACGTTTCTCAAGCAAATCTCTGCGGGGGCTTCCGTGATCTTAAAAATTGTTCCGGGTACGTATTTATCCCCGAAAATACCACAAAAAGCCCTAAAAGAGGACGGAGTGGCCACAAGGTCTGTGTGTTCAACCGGTCCGTTTTTCAGACCGTTACAATGGAGTCAAGATGATAATACATCCAGCAGACATTGTATATTATGTAATCAAGCTCCATGCGGTTTCTTGTTTTAGCTCCATCAATGTATTTTTTTAGATCGTTATTTATCTTCAGCGTTCGTTTTTATATTATATAAAAATATGAAAATGCGGTTATCTTCTTTTTGCAGGTACCAAACGAGCCACCAACGACCATCTAACTGCTTTACTGTGCATTTTGTTAATGTGCCTAATATTGCGGTAACATCATTGACAGGAGACGACTAACATGTTAAAATAAATCAAATGTATATGAAGAGCGACTATTGTGTGATATATGACTCTATTGAGGATAAATTTTGTATAGATTATTTTCGATCTGTTGACGATGAATGTAATAATGGATGACGAATGTGTCTATTCAAACGACGTGTTTAGAACTATAAACTGAAAAATTGTAATTAAAAATGTAAGATATAATATCATTCAGATTGTTATGTTTATCTAAGAACTATATATATATTAAATACGTTAAATTCGATAATTTTTTAACATATTGTCAGAGGCCTAAATGATTCATCTTTATAAATTTTATGATGAAAATGAAAGAAAAGATATATTTATTTATGTTCCTCGTAATTTTGTTGTTCATAATTATTGAATGTATTTCGTTATAGTGAATATATTGTAGTATTTTTATCAATAAAGCTGTTTTTATAAAATGCCTTTTTTAATTGATTTATTATTGGTTATGAAGCTATGATATATCAGATCCACAAATTAGCTTATCTATCGATTAAAGATCAAATTGATGATGATAATAAGATCTATTTTGACCAATATTTGACAAGTTAATGTTGGTACGAGATTCATATGAGATGATAAAAATACGAACTCAAATGAATTTAATAAATATTATGCATATATATTATAATACAGTTTTCTTTTAAAATTAATATAGGAGATCGAAGTCAGATTGAACAAGTTATCGATCTTCTGCTTTTGATCTAAAACGTGGTGGTTGTCAGTCAGCTGTCAGTCACAAAGTGCATGTGTATGCACGAAGTTCATCTTCTGATGGATGAATAGTGTAGTATGGCTAGGGAATCCGATCCCGAGCCAAAATTTCGATCTTGGGATTTCGCGATTGCATTAGACCATCCCGGGATCAGTCCCGGGATCGAGATTTTCAATAGTTTAATAAATTACACTGATAAATTTGATTAAAAATTATTAATAAGTCTGTTTGTTTAATATAAAAAATAATTTTAAGTCGAAAGGATTTTATTTATTTAAGAAAAGATGTTGTGATTTGTAAGTATATTACGGAGGAATACAAAAATTCTGAACTCCGTATCTATTACATTTCATATCGATATTCCTATTATTAAAGTCGAGGTGTAGTAAATACATCACCGGTAGGGAAAGGTTAATATAACAATTTGAATAACATATATGTACTGTATATATGTATACATAGCTAGTAATTTTTAAAATTATTTTAATTACCATTCTTAAACCAAGAATGGTCTTTAAATTTATAGATGTTTTCAAAGACTTAAATGAAAGATTCCCGAATAAAATATAAATTTTAAGTCCACGCCAATTTGACACCCTTATATACCTGTTGCCTTAAGAATTCCTCCATTTGTCAAGCTATTGCAATGGTTCTGTAGTACATCTTCCACTACATAATATAGATGGCAGTAAAACCACCCTAAAGGCAAATTTTGTCGTTTGCAGTAAATACGTATTTTGAGCACAGCATTGAAGCATTTTATAATGTTCCTACATTTTCAATCCTCAATGCATTATATAGATATACGAAATAAATTATTTTGAGGAGATAAATCATAGATTTTTGCACATTCAAAAATGACATTTTTAAAGTAAAAGGTTACATAATTAAATAATCATTTTAATACAATCGATCAATAAGTAAAGGTTCTATTCACAGTGGTTATTATAATTGTTAAAAAGCAAAGACACTTTAGAGTCCGGACGATTTTCGCAAGAAATTCATAAAAATATAATTCTTTCGTAAAATTGATATAATTCTTAAACCAGCTTATAGATTGAGTCGATATTTCATTGGTATATTAATACTTTTATTATGACCAAGTGTTGGTATGGCTCTTATTAAAAAGGTACCAAAAAAGCGTACTAAAAAATTAGCCTGAATTTTTGCTTTCCTGATTCTCATTCATATATATTATTCTATGTAAACATTCCTATTTAAACACCAACACTGGATAAAATATTGATTTTATTGAAGGATTGGAGAATAATTAAAATATCATGGATGTTTGAAAATTAGGCTTTAAGGTAAAATTTCTGTCTTGTTGGTTCAAAAAAGCCATTTTTTTCCGCGTATCGGAAAGAAACAATTTTTAAGAATACTATCAGTGAATTTGAAGTCGAAATAAATGAAATTCGCAAAGTTATAAGCCTTCGAGGAGAAGCTGCGCTGCGCGAAGTTGAGAAGAGGAAGAACTTTAAACGCGCGTTTTCTCAAAACCACTTTTACCAAGTTCACGGAAATGCTCCCACACGCTCTAGATGAGCATTCTTTATAAAATTTGGCAGACACATGTACAATAAATATTTTCATCGTTCGACCTATAATTATATAAAATGGTTCAAAAGATTTTGTTTAATGAACGAAAAATATAGTTAAAAACATATATTTTTCTTTGATTACTCACTACTTTTTTATTTTTCTGTATTTATTTTTTAATATAGGTTAATATATACACAATATTATGCAAATTAAAAATATGTTTATTTTTTTTGCTGCAAATCACTTGTCCAGGACTTGAGACTTCCGTGGTGAAGAATGTCATCCCAGCAGAATGACATACGTGGCTCCCCCCACTCCCAAATACCATACTTTATTAAACTTTAAAAAATATATATGTTCAATAAAGATTGCTTGGTCAATACACTCATCAATCAACGTTCTATATTTAATACTTTTTGCATAAAAAAATGTTAAAAAATCGATCACTTCAATCAGGCACAACAAGGTAAAAACGTCCTCCTATGGCTATACTGTGTACGTATCTGATGTATTTAAAATGCCATTTTTTTAATGATTTAGGTTGATTCCTTTGACATTTTAAAGTTGCAAAAATATTTCCCTTTTGATCAGCCTTTTGCAAAATGCAATTTTGTGAATTCGCTGTATATTGACGTAGAGTATGAATATATATAGGAAAATGGATTGTTCTAATATAGCATCGTATATTATGTCGAATATAATATACAAGGATATCATTCCAACAATTGAGATGCACTTTAAAACGTCTGTTCTCCCGAAAGGGAGCAACAAGGATCTAGACGTCGGAGGAATTCCTTTGACACAATGGCTTTCTCTTGGCTGAGCTCCGCATATACTGATTCGAGATTTATTCTTCCACTCTCAGCATTGACAGAAATGTTATTGTATGAAATTTACGGGATTGGCTTTCATATTTCAACGATTCAACATATGAATTTCTCCGAAGCGCTCCGGATGAAGAATCGTCCTTCGAGGTGATGGTAAATGCATCCATGATAAACGACCCAACATGTTGGTATCGAAACATTTGAGCCAAAGCTACATTTGCATGATTCATTTCGATACAAAACGACAGTCGTTTTCGTGATTTATTATAACATGCTGAGATTGCATTTGAGATCATACATCAAGTAGCATTTTTACTGATTTTCATAATATCAACCTGCTACAAATTTGTGCGCTTATGGTTATTTCCAGTAGCGTATTTTTAGTTGAATCATATTATTTGATTAGAGTAAGAATAAGAGCTTTTGTCAGTTTCATCCAGATCGAAATAGGTATATATATAATTTTTTATGCCCCATGAAAGCCTTCAAATGAAGTCTGTTCGGAAGGTCCCAATTTTTCGCCGGGCACTGCCTATAGCTATATCGGATATTATCAGTCAATTCCGGGAAGTGTCAATAGGTTTTTATCTATTTAGGGGAGGGATAAACATCTCGATGGGTAATTGAATTTTACGTTTTTTTTATATTTACGAATCAATTTAGGCAGTTTTCACGATGGCCGTAAATTTTATCTGGAAGATTTCAAAATAAACGTAACAATGGAAGCCATTCACCTTTTATTTCCTTCTTCCTCCTCGGTCATTTCTCGCTCCATGTCCATTGTTCCACTATCTTGCTCGTCCGGATTGACTGAAGTTCATTTAACTGAATTGGACCCGTGAATGGTCAAAAAGTTTCCTTCGATTTTATCGCGTGGCAGAGAATGGAGAACCTCTCATAAAGGCAGCCCTGAAAAAAAACCTACTTAATGCCGTAGACCCCTTTTTTGGCTCCGTATGACTACAAATGGAGCTTTATTAATATGATGTATTTTAGATTTAACCCGATTATAAAATTTTATTCGAGTAGATAAAGTTTCATAAAAGATTTCGTTCGAATGCACGCAATAAAATTATAATTGCCAGCATGTCTTATTATAACCGAGTAAAATAATCATTTGATATTGGACGTACATATTGATAATTATAATATACATGAAAGACACGAATGGCATTAAATGCAATTATAATGAAATTTTTCGTTAAATATTTACCATCAAATGATCGTTTTCAAGTATTTTTAAGGAAGATCACGGATATAACGAGCAACCAGTAATGAATATAAAGGCTACTTTTTTAAAAATCAATGCGCAAACTATACTAATGAAGATCTAAGTCAATTTCAAATTCATTCAGTCACTTACTATTAAAGTTATAAAAATATATACATTGTATACAATTGATATTTTTCAAGAAAATATGATTGTTTTGTATGTTAATTGTAAGTTGATCGCGAAGATGGTGAATCGTGTATGTGATGAAGAGTGTTTCGTGTTCACTTGTACATCGTACGATTGTTTCGATTGACAACAATAACCCAAATTTACTGATTAATAGTGATAACCCAAATTTATTAATTGAAAGCCTAAACATATGTAATATTTTGTACATAAAACTGAAAACACATACACTTAAATCTTTTATTGTGCGGAAGATGCGGAAATTACACGGAAAATCACACAAAAAATCGCACAAAAAAAGATATGACTTGCATAGAAAAAGTGAAGATTCGTTCCATGGATTTTAAAAATAGCATAACTCTAAAACAGCTATATAAAATACACCCAAAATCACACTAAAAAAGTTAGAAAACAATAAGGCAATTAAAAAATAATATTTTTGATAACATTTTAAGGATGTCTTGCATCATTGATAAAATTTTAAGCATGTGCGGCATCTGGCGTCTTAAGCTAAACATCCAAAAAAAAGTCATTTTTTGAACTTTTTTTTGTCTTTTTGTAAAATAATGGATTTTTGGAAATTTCTTTTAAGGATGTATTTTTAAAAGTCATAACATTGAAAAACTGCAAAAAAACAAAATTGATGTTTTTTCAAAATTCTAGACTACGTTGTGGTCATAATTCAGCGGTAAAAATGATTTAAAAAGTCCAAAATGATTTTTTTTGCAAATTTCGGTTAATGTTGATGATTTTTTTTCTATTTTATCCAAAATATCACGATATGTATTTTATATGAAATTAAAAAAAACCGCACAACTTCGAAATCGCACAAAAAACGGTTTGAGTGTATATTGTTTATGTTAACACTCAAGAAATGAACGAATACTGTGTGCTTTCAACAGCGTTAAGGTTCATTTATTAATATACAAGATTAACTCACGTTGCGCGATCCTGAGAGAAAGGTAGATTTTTGTGGATGATAAGTGGTGCATATATGAATATACCATCTACGTTTATAATTTAAAATTAATTCACTAATTAAAAGGTTAATTCATTTGATCTTGTATTCAGTTCTTATTTATGCTAATCTGCGAGGTTTTACGATTTTTGTATATATATTTATTTTTTGATGTAATTTTTGGAATTTCACATATTTAGTTTCTTGAAAGCAACTAATGTGTCCTTTCAAAGACGACGGTTCACCTCAGATTAAAAGTGAACACAACTGTGAACTAGAGGCTTTGTTTTCAGATTATAAGCTTGTTGATAGATAGACCTAGTATCTATGGTTTTGATGATTTTAAATGAAATCACTACTTAAAGAGTTTAAAAAAGTGCTGTATTTGATGCACTATTTCACTTAGCAATAGAGAAATTGAGATTCAAAAACGTAAGGCATGCATTTTTAATTAAAAGCATACTATTTATTTGGAATTTCAAAGGCAATTTGCATTTAATATAAATTAATAACCGACGCTTATATTGGATATATTTTTCTTCCACAAACTCAGATTGCTGAAAATTCTACAATGTGATTTTAGTGAAAAATTGATATCATACTCCGCCGGATCTCGATGAATTAATTGAAAGTCCTGTAAAAGGATATTCGGGACCGTTGAGGAGTAGAAAACGAGCTAAAACTCCGCTCGGGATGAAAATGTACATCAAAATAAATCTCCATCCTCGCGAAACTAATTTTTAATGGAAATTCATCCAGACGAAGGCTCCATAGGAATAATAAGAAACGAGCAAAAAATAAATATTTTTTTATCACCTGTGTTGTTCGTGGGCGCATACAAATACGCGGTGTATTGAAATAGAGATCTCGAATATGTGAAGTGCCTTTGTGAATAACCTTCTTCTTTCAAGTGGAAGATTGTTTTCCTTTCCCTGGAAATTGCTCATTTTCCGTCGGCGAGTCCTTATTCAACATTCTATCCTCTTAAACGGGGATCAGAATTATTTCTTCGAAAAACCTTCATGTAAGCAAACTCAATTATTTATTTCTAAAAGATATCAAGCTTCGAGGCCAAAGCACACGATACACACAAGATATTCAGATGCTTGGATGTAATCGATTTTTCTTTAACGCAGGCAAAAAACAATTTAAGGACAGAGTGTTGTTAACGACCGCTAAAATCAATTTCGATCCATTTTCTTTTCATAAACAATATTCAATTAGTTAATACGATATTAAAAAGCCCTTTCATACTCTGGGCTATAATCACTAAATCACATTCCAGATACACTTATTGATTTTCCACCCTATGCGTATTCTCCTGATACTTGTTAATTAATTTTGCATTCCGTGTTTTTCCACCTTCTTTCATCTCATTTTCAAGCTCTGATTTTTGCCAATAGAATTTCTATTGCCTGATTAAATTAAACCTAATTTCTCGTACAGACAAAATAGACCTTAATGTTGAGCGTTTCATTTTTAATGCAAATATATGACCTTAATATAAAAAAATAGCTTTAGGCAATATAAATATCGGCAAGCGATTGATAATGTCGAAAATATGCTAAATTAAATCAACCCTGTGATCAAAATAGGGTGTTATACGTTTGGAAAAATGTATATAATACATGTAAATGTTGGATCTTATTATTTTATTGGCATGAATGTTTATAGCCCATGAAATATTTATGTTTTTATAAAAAAAATACTTAAAAGGTTTTGGAGGCTTTTACGCTGTCTATATAGAAATACGATTTTAAATGAGTGTGGCGAGTGAATTCACAGCTTATCAAAATATGCAATCATTTTCATGATATATTGTGGAACGGTTTGTAAATAGCGCTTCAATTTTAAAGGATTTTATTTTTTAAAATGACGATTAAGATGTATTTCAGAAATTTCTTTGCAGAATTTAAAAATCACTGATACCCCCTATTAAAAAGGCCGCAAAATCGCCTTTCAATATGTTCATTCAAGCGACACCCGTGAGCGTTATACTATCTTTAATATTGAGTGTATGAGGAGGTGAATGATTGATGAAGATGGTTTGTATATGATCTTTTCTCTTGAATGGGTATTGATAAGGATAAAGAAGTCGTCAGTAATGAATCTATTGAAAGCAGTTTCACGGTTTTTAAAAAAAAATCCATAGCCATCTTTGGATAGTTTTAATAATTGAGTCAATATTGTGAATTAGATTTAAAATATTACACTTAAACCTTTTTTTTGTGCGGTAGATCGTTCTGCCGAAAATCGCACAAAAATAAATAGCTAAGACTTACATAGAAAAAGTGAAGATGCGTTACATGGATTTTAAAAACCGCATAACTTTGAAATAGCCATATAAAATCGCATAAAAAAAGTTAATTAAAATACAGGAAAAAATTAAAATTGAAATTTTAAGGATTTCTGACTTTTGGCATCTCAAATGCTAGACATCCTCTAGAGAAAAAATAATATAATATATACTATAGTCCCTAACTAAAAAAAAAATATGACAAATGGCGTTGATGATTTATTTCCTATTTTATCCAAAATATCTCGATACGTACACTTTGTGAAATAAAAAAAATGCTTAGAAAAACCGCATAACTTTGAAATCACACAAAAAAAGTCGCACAAAAAGAGGTTTAAGTGTGTTTATTTAAATTTTAACTGTGTCATTGATTGTGTTGTGCTTGTTGCAATTACGCTTAAATATTATTCCCGGCCGACTTCTCGAGCCCCTATTGCGTTGTCTTCGCCGCTGCGGCAGTCCCCGACCGTCCCTTTATTCAGGCGCGGAGTCCGCACCGGATGGTCATTAGAAACTCCACGCGCTTCTTACCATTATCCTTGATAATGATTCCAGTATTGATGAACAGTGGATGCACTCCTTTTTAAAGTATAGGATGCATTTTTTGATTCTCGACGGCGATCCGTATCTTCGGAAGTGACGTTGAAAAGAAGGGCTTAAAAGACGGAATGGGTAGACAATTGAAATGTTGTTAGTATACTATATTAATACCTTTTCAATACTGGCGTCGATTACAAGGCACACGCCTCTATTCAAGTTAATAACTCTTAAAATTTGCGCTATGGATTCTTAAAGCTTGTTTCATAGAAATGTCTTCTTAATTTGAAATTATTGTATATTAAAAGAAGAGCCAACATAAAAATGTAAATATTTTAATTCTTCTTTCAAAGCTATCGACTAATAATTTTAACCCAAGTTAATTGATTTTAAGCTTCAACAAATGCATTATTTTGTTACTTAAACTGAAGATACACATGTGTATTGTTTATGTTTATGTGAAGAAATGAATGTATATTCTATGCTAACAACAGTGTTAAGGTTCATTTTTTGATATACAAGATTGATTCACCCTGCGCGGTTGTGAGAGAAAAGTGGATTTGTATGGACGTTTACGTCAATTCAAAATTAACTCGCTTATCAAAGGGTTAAATTGAATTCACAATAATAGTATATGTATTTATTGCCATTTTTTTAGGTGGCTTTTAGCAATCCCTTTTATGGAATCATTGCCAACCATTTTGACAAGGTTTTTTATGGAGTAAATATACATATATATTAAAAATGTTATCGCCAGACACAATAAAAATGTTATCACAACACATTATTAAAATAACAATCATCGAATAGTTTTATAATGTTTCCCTTAAAAAAAGCTGTTTTTATCTCAAGAGGATAGCTTAAAATTTGTTCACATATATTTTTGAACACCAATATTTTTTGGGCCAACTTAAAATAGATCTTTTTTAGAAGGTGCCTGTTTTATTATCCTTTATTTTAATTGCTTTCTAACGATCGACTTTCGCAACCACATTCATCATTTCTCAATGAAGTTGGTATTTACAATCTGTCTATAGTAAACAAGCAAGAAAAGAGGGATGACCTACAGATACTATCCTGAAATATATAATATACGTTTGCTGGCGAAAAGTATAAGCTTTCTATTTTATCATTTGATTTTCGCATATAATAATTATGCAAATTTGGTTCATCTAAGTATATTTAATTTTGTTTCAAATTGATACGTAAGTCGCAGTTATATTCTTAATATCTTAATCCTTAATAGTCTTTGTTGGGTTAATCATTTTATGAAGATGTATTTATATATACTGAAGGTTGAGAGTCTCTCATTTTGATAAACATGCAATCGATCCAAAAAAAGAATTCGAATTGGAAAAACAAGGCTCCTTTCTTGCGAATAATATAAGTTTGCTTAGAGCAGCCTAATTTTCCTACTGGGAGACGGAAATGTGACAAACACGAAACAAAACGACAGAAAACAAATAATTCACTGTAACAAGCTTAACAAGTTTACCGCAATACATTTATAATAATTGTAGATAAAGCGAATCATTTCGTGGTAAATTTCTAGTTGCTCCGCCAAGTTCGGAAAGAGGAGTAGGGTGGACACGAAGGGTTTGAGGACGTGGAACAAGTCTGCAGTTGGTGGCGAGTTGGAATACATGGGTTCTAGGGGGAGTGGTTGTGTTCAGGTTCGAGGAATCAAAAGCTCTCCATATAATTTGGCTATGTTTCTCGTTGCATACATACACACATAACTATACACACAGTAGAGAATGTCACGCACAACTTAGTTTCGTGTGAGTTTCTTGAAATAACACTAAGTATTTAAGACGACACGTATTGAAATTTAATGCTTTTGTCATTGCAAATATGCTTGTTCTTGAATGTATATACATACATTAGGACTATATGCTAAATGAACAGATTTTTAGACACGTAAATTTAAATCACGATGATGTGGATTTCATAATGTGAATCTGAATCAAACACAACAATAATGAGAGAGATATGAAGTATTTAAGCGAAAAATGTTTGAATATTGAAATAAGTTTGTCGTTTTTGTGTCCGTGGAAACGCTTATATATAAATTGCAGTATTAACGCAATTTAAATATATTAGAAATTATCTGAAAAATTGTTTAACTTATTAAGGGTCAACCAAATGTGACACTTAGATATTAGCACTGTATAGTGTTTACATGTGAAGCTTTTTCAAGTGACATAAGCGATTTTGTTTTGGTAGACGATACTACAATTTCAATTATGGACACCAATATGTGAATATTTTGAACTCACCAATATGTGTCCCTGAAATAATATTTTTTAGGAATTGAAAAATATTTATTTTTCTTCGAAAAAATATAACGACTCCTTGGTGAGTCGCTGACGCTTAAATGATTAAACACAATTTAGCTACTGAATAATATGAGATGATATGATATACATCCAATTTCAATATACGAGGCATATCCCGAAAGTAAGTGTACTGTGACAATAACGGGCTGTGTTTTTTTAATATTTGACCATACTGAATGGTAGAGGGGGATCTCCTGACAAATCGAGCGTAGCAGAAATACGGTAGTACGTAAATTTTCGTGGTAGTGTTCAGTTGCGTTAAAGATGTCGGTAAGAAGTCCCGCCAAGTGCAAGTGGGTCAAAAACGTCCGTGAGTTTCTTGCGCGAGTTGAATTGGAAGGTGATGATTTCTGGGCTTTACTGTGACTGGAGAAGAAAAGTGGGTGATTCATTATACGTTATATTAATTTCCCACCTGCCAAAAATGCAAAACCAAAATTGGGGCAAAAATAAATCTCAGTGATGGTCTCAGTGTTTTGAGACCCTAAAAGAACTCAAAAGAAGCATTCAAAACAAAATAACGGGTATGCTGACGAGAAGAGTATGCCTGTTGCACGACCACGCCCGTCTTCACACAGCCTTAGCCACCAAGGCGCTCATGGAATAATTTGGTTGGGATGTAGATGACGAGTAGGTACAAAGTGGTTCTGAAGTGGGGGAAGGAGCTGGCAGGATAATTTTTCAAGGAGGAAATAAAGAAGCTAGGAAACGGAATGAGGATTATGATGAAAAGTAGTTAACAAGTGTATCAACAATATCCAGTTTTTTTCAAATACACTTTATCTAAAAAAATATAAAAATTTAGTACACTTACTTTCTGGATATATCTCTATAACCGTTCTATCTGCTGTTTTAAATACTCTGAATGACTATACTGGACGATTTCTACAATGAAGCTTTGACTATGAAATTTGAAATGAATCAGCTGTAATATCACTGCGCTTTATCATCATTAAAATATTCAATCGCCAATTGCAAAATTTTCAACTGATGGATTGCTCATTATGATTTTTACATGAATATGTATTATTTGAACAAAAACTATTCTAATTTTGATAAATTTCCATATAAATTGAGTATTCTTTTTCATTAGATGTATTGTAGATGAAGTCAAAAATAATATGAACCTGTATTTTCAATAGAAGCAATCTAATTTATATAGAAAACTTGCTGAAAAGTTAGGAGTTAATTTTTAATAATGAAAGTTACTTTATTTTAAGTTAATTTGTATAAATACATTTAAAAAAGACATGTTTAATTATAAAAATATAATATTTTTATAAATGGATATTTTTCGGGATAATTTAAAATAAACTTTCCCCATTTCCCAGTTAAAGAGGGAATATGATGTCAGTTGTGAAGGGTGATTATATTTTCTTTACAGATGAAACTTAAAATAAATTAAATGAAACGGGGAAATGATAATAATATGAGCCTCGTATATAGATAATAAGCTTATAAATAGACAGATAGGCATACGTTTCAAATCATATATATATAATATGAACAGCAACAGGCATTTTTAAAGGTTTATCACTATCCCACGCCATACCCACGATCGCTATCGTCGCTGTGGAAGATTATCGAGTCTTACGTTTCGATATCATATATTTTGGAAGGGTGTGTTATTAAAAATTGATTATCGGAAAATGTATCCGGGGACAAAATCGAATTCGTAAAAGCATTCGTGGCAGGATTCCATCACGAAGGGGCCATGCGATGAACTTTCGAGCACGAGTGCCATTAATCACATCGGAATTGCCAGTCGTTAAAACATGGGGAATTTTCCCGGGGCACTTTGTTTCGAGACAAAAGAATGCAATGAACATTCACAAGACACATTGTTGTTCAGGAAAGCGATTTTCCTGGGCTTTCCTTCTCGCACATAGTTTTCCAGCTGTCTGCCAGGGCCGCCTGTATCGACTCGCCAGTGACAAATTGTTTTTAATTCAATTTAAAGCGGCGGGTTAGTGCAGGGACTGCACAGGGGCCGTTTAGGTGGCTTGGAGCCCGAAATATTTGCTGTTAGGGATACTGTCGTCTTTTTATGTCCCGATCGATGACAGAATCCCAAACAATTTAAACTCTCCCAATACACTGCAAAACAATTATAAAACAGTGAAACGATTGAACTGAGTATGCTATCGGGATTTAACACAAGAAATATTATAATTATATCTATTTATTACATATGATTTTAATTTTCATAACATTTTAAAAAATGGGTTTTCGATTGCGTTTTTAAGTTTTAAAAAAGGCAAAACTTTATATACATTTTTTTAAGGCGACGATTATTTTTTCAATTAGGATTTCTTTTGTGGGCACCTTTGCCATGTAAATTATTTTTTTTGCACGTCTCCAAACAAAGAAATCCAGTGGTGTCAGGTCTAAAGACCATACAAGTCGCGGAATAGGGCACGTCTCCAGACAACGAAATCCAGTGGTGTCAGGTCTGGAGACCGTGCGAGCCACGGAATAAGGAACGTCCACAGCAAAGAAATTCAGTGGTGTCAAAGAAATTGTTGATTTTACTGGAGAGGGCTTTCAGGAGTACAAAAAGTCTAGTCCTCCCTTTTCTAGCGAATGGCGCTGCCGGGCTAGGGTGAAGTCATACATGACGCAAAAATGCTTCTATGCTAATATCGGTGTCGTAAATATGTATTGTAGCATAACTCTATAAATTATTAACATAGTGGATTAATTGTTAGTTTGAAATTGTGTACAAAAACCCAGATATAACTCTTGACTTCCTTAATAAGATTTTAAGTATATTTAAATGATTTATGATTCCTCTTGTCGAAAATGCCATATCATTTAAATTTAATACATTTCATCCTATTTAATTATTTTATTTTGATATGCAGGCATGATTATTAAAGTGTAACTTTAATAGGCGCGGTCGGGTAAATCGAGCTGAGTATCACGAAAATTGAAATTCTATAGCTGTAACGTCGATAGCGCTAACACACGGGTTCGTTCTTCTATCGGGCCATGATGTTGCTGGACGAATAGATGGGAATAAACGGGCATCGAATAGAAAGACTCTTTTCATTAAATAATTATTTATTCCACAAGAGAGAGAGAGAGATCTGGTTGCAGGAGGGACGACTTCCCGCAGCCAAGGCTAACCGACGACTCTCCCGACTCCCACCTGCGCATCACGGCAACGGTGCACGCGTAAAAGGCGATCGGTTGGTATGCAGATGCAATATCTCCGCAGGGCCACAAGAGATGGCGCTGTTGAAGTAACACATTGCATCTGAAGTGAGATGAAAGATGTTACTGTTAATCTGGCGAACAAAACGACGGTAGGTTTTCGGTCAAAATAATAGTTTATTGATACATTTTTATCATACGAAAATTGATTTTAATGGACTATTTATGGGCTTTTGATTTAATTATGGAACTTTGTTGGAATGTAGTTTTATTCAATGTGTTCTTTAAATGTCGATGGTGTTGTAAAAAGTTATTTTTTTGGACTAATACCATATTGGTTGCATTGTTATGAAGATATATTTAGCTTGGGCATGTAAAACTATGTAAAACAATAACATTTGATGATAAACATGGTGCATGATATGTGTCATCGGACAGTAAGCAAAGGTTATTAGCACTATGGCACACATGTTGTATCATGGATATTTTTAGTATTAAAATGTATCCAAAGTCTTTGAAAATACGATATAGTCGTAATTAGTCGCTGTTAATTGATGTATTTAGCTAGTTTATTAGAAAACAACTTTCCCGGAAGGGTAGTGTTTCGATGTAATTATTTTTGTCCTAAATAATTACCAGCGTTTGTATCTCCACCATTGAATAGCGGAATGGCGTAGCAGTGCTTTGTTTAACGTCATTATAGAACCAATTCTCAGCAGTGGCTAATATATCGGTGAGTGGAACGCTCGTTACTTTTTGTCCCTTTGTCCCATATCTCTCTACAAGGTCCAACGTCATTCTCCCGTTTCCTAACTCCCTCACGCCCACACCCCAAGAGCCACCGCGTGTGCAAATGGATTGGGTTTTTTTAATTTCACCCGCTTTATCTGTGTGTTGGGGAATTTGCGCCATTAGCCGGTCGCCGGAAGTGGCCCGCTGATTTACGGCGTCCCCAGAAATACACGGGACCTTTTGTCCGGCGATAGTGTGTGACTTTTTGTTCCGGTACTTCCTGCGGAACCTCTGAGCACTTCCCGTGCCGCCTCTGCACTGCTACACGGCGAGAAAACAGAGTTAACAGCGTCCGAGTGCGAAGCTTGCGCCAAAAAACTTGCGGCAACTTCTTTTTGAACGGTGCGCCATATAGCGTCGGCATGCCTTATAGCATCCCCGAAATCTTCATACAAGTAGGGGTATATAGGAGACGGGAGTCGTTTGAGAAAAAGGTCAGTGAAATATGGATTTGAGACCTGGGAGGTTGGATATAGGCTGCCGGGTCGAGCAGATCTCATTTATCTTATTTCATTTTTCATCTCCAACATCCAAATATTACTTTCATATATTACATTATGTATGATATGGTGTTAGTATACGAATATAGATCTTTTTTCGAATTTGAAAAAATCAAAAATTATCGCAAGTTTTCATCTTATTGCAAAATGTCTATTGATCGTCAAGCGCATAACTCATACAATTAATTCATGGAGTCCTCCTGAATAGATCTTAACACTCAGGAATCCGAAGAATTTAGAACAGACTAAAAGAATTTGAAGTTTTTTCGTTGGTATGAAACTATTTGCAAACATTTGAGACTTGATCGAACAGGAAGTTTTCAGCAAGTGAGAACAGCATCAGTGCAAGTATCATATGAAGTCGCATTGGAAATTGCCAAGCAAAAATACCTCACAAAATTGGAAAAAAGCTCAATAAACTCTGTACGTTGAAGATGGTGAAATAAATTCTTGGGGATCCTAATGAAGTAAAAATGCAACGAATATCTCAGTCTAATAATATTATACTATTCAGTGGCATCTATCAAGAATGTCCTTAGACGTTAAAAAGTATATTTTGAATGAAATCAAGCTTTCAACTTTCTTTTCAAGTTGATGAATTAAGAGACGTAAGTTCGTATGCTCAGTAGCTTGCCTTCGTGAAATATATTAATTCAGATGATATCAAAGAAGAGTTCCTATTTTGTAGTGGACTTGAAACTACAACAAAAAGTGAAGATATGAAGAAGCTAAATACGTTTTTTTAAGTCTGGAGGATTAAAGTGGGAAAACGTCTGTGAGGTTTGTATGAATGTTGCATTGTCTATGCTTGGATCAAAAAAGTAAAAGAATTAGCTCCCCAAGCAAACTGCATGATTCACCGGTATATCCTTGCTAGTAAGATTCTTCTAATTCTTCAAGAGGTAGAAGATTCGCTGATTCGCGCACGTGCTTGTCGGGATGGCTGCGCTACTGCACGGGTCCGTTCTTCTATCGGGCTGTGATGTTGCTGGACGAATGGATGGGAATACGAAGGGCGTTGAATAGAAAGACTCTCTTCGCAAGAAAACTATTTATTCCGCACTGCAGCTAGAGAGAGAAAGGTCTGGCCGCAGGAGGGACAACCTCCCGCAGCCAAGGCCAACCGACGACTCTATATATAACAAGCCAACAAAAGCATAGAAGATTTCATATCTTCAAAGCTTGATTCTTCTTTCCCCGAGAGGATTTGAATACTGTTTGAAGATTGAGAATTTTTTTTGAATATAACAATGTCTTCCAGTATTTTTTTCCAGATCGAGAATTTATCACCGAATTTATAAGATAATCTTTTACAATGAGTATAAATTTGAATAGTTGTTTGTCCATCTGTTCAATATGAATATGTCTGTTCAAAATATGTTCGTGGGGTAGACCATGCATTCCTTTCTTCTGCAATATCAACGTCAGTTATTTTGATTGTCCTTTAAAAATATTGCTCAATTGCACTCTAAAACCCTGGATTGCTTGAGTAATTTCTCTATAACGGTGGGGGCGTATGAGGGATTTGCGAGGCGTACACGTGGAATTGACAAAAAGAGTAGGTCCCAACTCATTTTACATCGGATCGACAATGGCCACGATAAATATTTTTACGCGATTCATATTTTTCCAGAATGATTGTATGGAAAATGCAAAAATGATCCCATTCGTCAGTGGTCGTAAATCCAGGGCCGCGGGCAACGCAACTCCCGTAGGGTTATAAACCCACCCCAACACGTTACCATCAAAATTGGTGGACCGTTGAAAACGTTCGTCGGAATTACACGCGTTTAGCTCCAGCTATATAGCTATGGCTCCATATTGGATTCTATTTCATTTGGCTAACAACGGATACCGTGAATGGCAACACCAAACATAATCAGGCCTGGTGATGAATCAAACCGTGTAGGGGAAAAGGATAATTGCCCAATAATTTATTCCGCGAAGTATTATATCCCTATTTATAAATGCCCAATAATACGATTATGGACCCGAATTTAACCGATTTAATGGCCTGATTTCTTAATCACAGCACGCGATTTGATGAACGCTTATGAATCGTCCATTTAAAGGCCTTTCAATGAGCTAAATTGAATTAATCAATGTTACAATTAAATGGCATTGGAACTGTTTCCTTATCATCGACATTTAATCGATATAAATGTAAAGATAATAAAACGAACAAACAGAATGATGCAGACATTGTGCCAAATTATGATTTTTTTTCTCCATGAAACAGCAAGTTTTTGTCAGGGTAGATTATGAAAAATAACAATCCCCTCATATCCAAATTTATATTTAACCCTTGACTTTTATTTAGTCTTGAAAGCCTAAAATATGAATGCTACCAAAACTCATATAATAATCAAAATGTTACCAAAAAATGAAATTTAAAAAAGAGTCTCATTATTTGCTACAAATATTGTGTACATAACATGTAGAACATAATTATAAGCAAGGTCTTGGCAATATCATAAAGCAAGGCTGTTGAAAATAGACAACAAAGATGGATGACGTATGTTAGTTGAAATTACTAATATTATCTTTAATGCCTCGTTATACGGCCTTTTTCATTATGAAAATTTTTCTTCAATTCACCCCTCAAAATGCTTCGTTATTACATTTTCTTCTTCATTATCCTCTCCTCCGACTCCTCAGTATTTACCTTTTGAGATTCAGGGATAAATCTGAATTGAGACAATCGATCAGAAATTTGATTATTTTCGATCTCACAAAATCGTTATGTCGACGTAGTACGAAGTATGATGACGTCGATGTGGAGATAAAAGAAAAACCAGTGTCGGCAGGCGGGCTTGGACCCGCCCTGTGGAACATAATGTACTACGGACTGCTGAGGACGCCCCTAATGGACGGAGGCAAAATGGTCGCATTCGCTGATGACTTTTTCATCCTAGTAACCGCCAAATCCACGAAGATCCTGCGAACGACCTGCGAGGATGCGCCGAGGAAGGCCAAGAAGTGGCTGACAGGAGCTGGTCTGGAGCTGGCTGTTCAAAAAACGGAGGTCCTCTTTTTCACCTGACACAAGAAGTTTGCACCCCCACCCCTGAGGATCTGGGTTGCGAAATTAAATACTCACAACATTCGGTATTTGGGGGTGAAGATTGATGACAAGCTCCGATTTGTCACCCACATGGAGAAGGCGGCCAGCAACGTGGAGAATCTGGTCAGGTTGATGCTCAAAATTGGTGGCCCAAAAACAAGCAGGAGGTGACGTTACAACTAGGTAGTGCACTCGTTACTGTTGTACAACGTGCCAATATGGGCTGAGATACTACAAATTGAAAAGGCCAGGCTTAACATGGCCAGAGTCCAGAGAAGGAGCGCGATCAGGGTGGCTGCTGCATATCGCACAGTATCGGAAGACGCAGTCCTGGTACTGACTGCCATACCGCCAATCGATCTACTTGCCTTTGAGAGAGAGGTATTAAAAGAAGGAAAAGCGGAAAAGGTGGTTAAAAAAATCACTATGGCAATGTGGCAGTCTCAATGGGACAGTTCAACAAAAGGACGGTGTACACACGAATTAATACCAGACTTTGAAGCGTGGACTGCCAGGAAACATGGTCAAATGAACTACCATCTAATTCACAGGGACAGAAGGAGAGCTCGAGAGGGACATATCGCTGCCGCTCTTGTGCAATACTTAATTAGTAGCCAGGTGGCAGCCGAAGAAGAGGAGGGGTTTAGTGAGTAAAAATCTCACACTATCACCAGAAGGGTTGGTGTCAATTAGGATTTTCTTTGTGGGCATCTCTCTTGTGTAAATTAATTATTTTGACTGTTGTATGTCGTGGCTCACACGGTATCCAGACCCGACTCCATTAGATTTCTTTGCCTGGGAGCGTCCCCTATTCTGTGGCTCGTACGGTTTTCAGACCTGACACCAATGGATTCTTTTTCTGTAGACGTGCCCTGTTCCGTGGCTCACATGGTATCCTGATCTGATACCACTGGATTTCTTTGTCGAAGGACGTGACCTACTCTGTAGCTCACACGGTCTCCAGATTTTTTATCACTGGATTTTTTTTGTCTGTAGACGTGCACTATTCCGTGGCTCACACGATCTCCAGATTTGATATCACTGGATTTATTTTTTTGTAGATGTGCACTATTCCGTAGTTCGCACGGTCTCCAGACCTGACACCACTGGATTTCTTTGTCTAGGGACGTGCAAAAGAATTAATTTACACGACAGAGGTACCTAAAAATAATCTAATTGAAAGAATAATTGCCACCTTTACAAAAATGCTACTTGAAAAACAACTACTTGAAAGTCTTGAAGTTTAAATAAAAACAGGGGATTTTTTCATTTTTAAAAAGTTTGGCATGTCAACATTCGTTTTATCATTTTTTGTGGTTAAACCGATTATACGTACATAAAAAATTAGTAATTATATCGTGTAATAATTGTCAAATATAGTATTGCAGGCCATCTTAGAGGGTCTCATATATCATTGAAAAATATATGCCCCTAACTGAAATCTTGAATAAATATAAAATGTTTAAGTTTGAATAAGTTGAGACATTTTAAATGCTTTTTACGTATTTCTCATATCCTTCAGAGTTATAATGATGTTAGAAGTAGCATCTTGAGCTTTTGGACCACAAAAAATATTCGTATTCGTTATAATATTATATACTATGAATATCTTTACATATTTCTTAACTCATCTCGACTGCTTCTATTCATATTGAATAGTAAATAAATTGTATATAATTCTTAAGTATTCTAGACATCTGTTTATAATTGGTTAATGGTGGTACAATATTTTTTAAAATGTTGTTTAAATTAAGTCATATTTTTTGCATCCACGCAATATACGGAACTTAATTTAACAAAAACTACCCATAAATTCGGATCAAAAGCAAATCAAATGACCGAAGATGTTTATTAGTTTTCATCCACTCAACCAAATGAGTAGCCAGCATTAGCTTTTTTTTTTTTTTTTTTTTTTTTTATTTATTTAAGGAAAGAAAAATACAATTCAAAAGTAGATAAATAGCAAACTAAAAAATTCAAATATTATTTGAAAATATGCCCGAAGTAACATTAAAGCATCGAATGTTTCGTCATTTAGTCTGGATCTTTCTTTTCTTTTTTCTTCCACTGCCACCCGGCTACAAGTGAAGCAATGCCAGGGTGGCAGCAATGTGTCCCTCTCGGGTCCTCTATGTTGTCATCTACGATGGTTCAGATGGGGGGCGAAGGCGACGTCTCTCGCGCTCCGCTTCTTCCTTGGCCCGGATTACAGCCGTTGCGTATCTGCACCACGCATTCCATGTCTCCGCGCTAGTCAGCATCGAGGGTATCATGATGTCGGGGGAGAGCGTATTCAAACCAAGCTTCCCCTTTAGGTTTTCCCTCTCTGCGTCGAACGCTGGACAGACGAATGTCGTATGTGCAGCATCATCCGTTTCTGCATTGCAGTGGTGGCATCCCGGTCCGGTTTCTTTTCCAATTCTATGGAGATAGCCACCGAAGCAACCGTGCCCGGTGAGCACCTGGGTTAGGTGGTAGCACAGTTGCCCGTGCTTTCTGTCCACCCAGGGCTTCAGGGTCGGCAGGATTCGGTGGGTCCACCGGCCTTTGATGGAGTTTTGCCAGCGAGTCTGCCATGCCTCCATGGTGAGCTCCTTGGCTCTCTTCTTGTCTTCACTGAACCGTGTGGTCTTCCTCTCCTTGGCGAGAAGATCTATCGGCGGTACCGCGGTCAGCGCCAGGACTGCGTCCTCTGACACCGTGCGGTACGCCGCCGCAACCCTGATCGCGCTCCTCCTCTGGACCCTGGCCAAGTTGAGCCTGGCCCGCTCTATGTGCAGTGCATCGGCCCATATCGGCGCGCCGTACAACAGCACCGAATGCACTACCTCATTATAAAGCTTCCTCCAGTTGGTCTTCGGGCCACCGATGTTAGGCATCAACCTGGCCAGGCCCTCTGCAATTCCGGCCGCCCTTGCTGCCGCTTTCTCCGTGTGTGCCACAAAGCTGAGCTTGTCGTCTATCTCCACCCCGAGGTATCGTATCGATCTTGAGAATTTAATCGTCGAGTTTCCGATCCTCAGGTTGGGAGGTGCAAGCTTTCTGCGCCTCGTGAAGAAGAGGGCTTCCGTTTTCTGTACGGCGAGTTTTAGCCCTGCCTCCGTTAGCCAGTTCTCCGCCTTCTTCAGGGTGTTCTCGCAGATTATTTGCAGAAGCTCCGTGGTCTTGGCCGTGGCTAGTATGGCTATGTCGTCAGTAAAGGCGACCATCTTTGCCCCTGACATTAGTGTAACTTTTAGCAGGCCGTCATACATGACGTTCCACAGTGTAGGTCCGAGTATGGACCCCTGTGGAACGCCGGCAGTTACCGGTCTTTCCTTTTGGCCTCCTTCGGCGTCTGTGTACACCAGTATCCTGTCGTGCAGATAGCTCTCCACCATTTTTAGAAGATATGGCGGGGCGTCAATTTCCTTCAGCGCTCTGATGACGAGATGCCATCTGGCCGAGTTGAAGGCATTCTTGACGTCGAGGGCTATCAGCACGACGTGTGCGCTGGCTTTCAAGCTTCCCCTCCATGCCGTTCTCACCGTGTCGATGACTTGGGAGATGGCGTCGATCGTGGAGCGGCCCGCACGGAAGCCGTACTGCTGTGGGGATAGTCCTGGTTCGATGTACTGCTGGAGTCGCTGGAGGATCATTCTCTCCAGCAGTTTTCCCATCCCGTCCAGCATGCACAGCGGTCTGTACGCCGACGGTCCTGGGGTTGCTTTCCCCTTAGGGATGAGGACCAGCTTCTGTCTCTTCCATGGCGCTGGGAAGACCCCCTCCGCTAGGCAGGTATTAAGTACTGTCAGCAGGAGGTTCGGGTCGAACCCGGCAACCAGCCTGATGACTATGTTCGGTACTCCGTCCAATCCGGGTGCCTTTCCGGGCGTCAGACGCCTTACGGCCGTGACAAGTTCTCCTGCGGTAAAAGGGGGACCCTTCTCGTCTTCTGTGACCAGAGTATGCTCCATGTCCACTAGTGTCGGGTTCGGGAAGAGTGTGGCAATCACTGATTCCAGATTCCCAGAGTTGTTCAGGTATGAATCCGTGTTCACCGCCTGCAGTTTCCGTCTGACAATCTTGTAAGGGTTTCCCCATGGGTCGTTATTTACAGAGTCGCACAGTTCATCCCAGCACTTCGCTTTGTAATATTTGATTGCGTAGCGCAGTGTTTTCCTCGCTGACCTAAAAACAAGTCTCAGGTCTTCGCGGGATGGATGACGCTGTGATCTCCTTTGGGCTACCAGGCATTCCCTTCTAAGCATTGCGATGTCGTCATTCCACCAGTAGACCGGTGCTCGCTTCGAGCAGGTCGCGCGTCTCGGCATGGTGGCGTCGCAGGCAAATTTCAGGAGCTTATTGACGATGTTTGCGGTTTTTTCCGCTTCCGCTCCACTTATGTTTCCGTCCGCGGCCGCCTCTCTGCTAAGTCCCACGGCATGCTCGAGCGCTTCTGCATCCAGTCTCCCGGTGGCCCATCCCGTAGTCGGGACTCGGCAGCGTTTTTTTGCGCCGTTGCTTATCCAATATTGTATGTAGAGGTGGTCACTGTGGGAGTATGTGTCGACCACTTCCCATCCGCCGATCCTTCCTAGTACCGTCTCGCCCACAAAGGTGACGTCGATGGCAGAGGTACTTCCCCTTCGCATAAAGGTATTTGCACCCGTGTTTATCGCATGCAGACGAAGTTGCGATGCCATGTCGGCAAGAAGGGCGCCCCGTCTGTCCGTTCGGGGGGAGCCCCATTCGGGCGCTTTAGCATTGAAGTCCCCGCTTACTACGGCGGGTAGCGTGGAGGTTCGTATGCTGTCCGCGAGACGAGAGAGATCTCCCGCGAAGTCAGCGAGCGTTGAGTTCGGGGAAAAGTAGCAGGAGTAAACCCTCACTCCTCCCGTCTCAATCCACGTCCAGCCGTCGACCGCAGCTCCTTGCGCTCCTGTGATGCGGAGTCTGGTCGATGCAACCCAGATGGCCGCTTTCTCGTCCGCGCTGGAGAAATAACGCGATGGGTTGCTGCCCCGGTATTGTTCAGATATCAAAACCAGGTCCGCTCCCCTCTCTTCCGCTACCCTTTCCATAAGGTCTTGGGCTGCCCTGCATCCGTTGAGATTTATTTGTAGAACTACGATGTCCATTTTTTCATTTTTCTCTCTTCTTTTCGGTACGCAGGGCACTCCCTAGTTCCCATGAGGTGCTTTGGGTCTCCCTTTCCATTGCACGTGTAGCAACAGGGCTCCTTGTCGCACGCGGCTGCCATGTGCCCAGTCTCACCGCATCTGAGGCAAGACGCAGAGCGGTCTGGTGATTTGCATTGTTTCGCTATGTGGCCAACTCCCAGGCATCGGAAACATTTGGAGACGCTGGTTTTCCTACGCACTCGGCAGTAGGTCCAGCCGATCCTCAGCTTGCCCGATTCCAGGAGTTTGATCCCTGCTCTGATGGGCACCGTGACTATTGCCAGTTGAGTGCCCTGTGTTCCTGCTTTCAGGTACTTGACCTCGAAGCCAGCATTAGCTGAAAACAGCATATGATAGATAGCAGATGCTTAATGCCTTAATTACTTTTCCTTTCTGCCTTTCCAATCTTCTGATTGTACCAATACATTTTCCTTTATATTCGCTTAATGTTGCCATTGTAACAGGACTCGATCGATTTTTTCATTATCTTCCAGGCATAACGCTCCCATGTCTATGTATACGTCGCTCGAGACGTTAGCTTTCATTCAAGTCATTGTTTATGGAACTAATGTGTATGAACAAAGGCTCATTCTTAATATTAAACGCCGGCGAAATCGAAAGAATGTCGCGGATTACGCGATAGTTATGCTGATGTTAATTGATTTTGAACAACGTCGCACAGGAGGACTCCAATTATAGTCGGAGCGATGATGTAACGAGCTTTATACATTAAATGTCTTTTGAGACGTTTCCTCAACTTGGCTCTTGAATGTAGAATTTAAGCTCTGCTGAAAGCTTCGCATTGTGGGAACTCAATCTAAAGTAGATCACAACTCGGTTACGATTTAAACTTCTTACGGTAGTAATGTCATGGCTTTCATCCTAACAGCCATCTGAATAAACTCCTTGTAAATAAAGACTCATTCAAAGTAATTCCATTTAAAATCTTTAAATTGAATGGTAAAAAGGATGGGATTCATTAAAACAATTTACATATACAAGAATTAATGAAAAAATGTTACAAAATTGCAAAAATTTTCTCAAATGTAGCGAATAAGATTATTGATGTTGATGTTTGAAGTATGTTTTTGTAAAAAAGTTTTCTTATTTAATTAAATTATTTCGAATTTAATTTTTAAATGAATTTTTATAACATGAGATGAGATATCAGTTATGCTTTATGCAATAATTTTCATACAAATAGAAAATATTTCAAATTGAAATTACAGAGATATACAACCGAACAAAGAGATATTAATTTTTATATATTTGATAATGACATAAAATTAAAATAAATAAAATTTATATATACACTCAAACTTATTTTTGTGCGACTTTTTTTTGTGCGACTTTTTTTGTGCGACTTTTTTTTGTGCGACTTTTTTTTTGTGCGACTTTTTTTTGTGTGACTTTTTTTTGTGCGACTTTTTTTTTGTACGATTTCGAAGTTATGCGACGTTTTTTTACGATGAAGTTATGCGACTGTAGATATTTTTCAAGATCGACCTCGAAACTTGCATCCCTACCCTTGTCTGTTAGCAATTGCTGATCTTCACTTTGTTTTCATTAGTTTGGTTAATGACTGAGAATAATTGTTGAAGCTTATCGATCTAAGATAAATAACACCTGAGAGAAGACACATGTCGCATTGTCCGTTTACGTTCCGACTATCGAATTTGGGTCCCGCGAGAAACAACACTGATTCAAGCTGGGCGACGAGAGTGTTAAATGATTGAAATCCCTATATCGAAAATTATATATTTTATATCTTATCGAATTAATAAAATACTATTGTAGTATACTTTTGATCATAATAATTAATAAGTATTATATTATTCACAAAAGATTTTTTATTAATTAATATTGCAACATGGAAAGATTATGTTAATCTAGAAAAATGACCAATTTATTTTCGAGCCAATTTTCCCCCAAGGATTGTCCCAATTTCATCGATAAATAATGATGGGAAGTAATCACGTTTTCAGAACTAGCTGAAAAGCCAACGTTCCTTTGTTGGCTTAATAACGAAATAACGTATTACCTGCTGAGTAATAATCATGATAGATGATGTATATTCATTTCAATCCATCATTTATCTAAATCACGCTTAGGACTCTTGTTACAATGCAGCCATGTCAGCTTCAACAAATCCGCCTGTGCTGTGGATTTACTGAACCATCCGATGAAGCCTTTCATTTTTAATATTGGAGTTAGCGCATTTTTATTTTGATCGATGAAATGGGCTTAAATGCAATTTTTAGCCATTATTAATATATGGCAACGTTGGAATAGAACAATTTAAATTCTTTGTATGACGTATCGCACACTACATTGCACATTTCGTCCGTTATAAAATCAGGAGCTTTATCACTAGGCAGCCTAAGGGCTGGCTGCCATAGGAGCCAGGAATTGATTAAATGCTATGAACTGTGGAAGATCGATGTGTCTGACAGTGGGTCACCGCCGAAGGCACAATGGCATATTCAATATCATGTGTCTGAAAGAAAAACGTGAAAGATGTCCCTTCATGTCGTCCCTGACGAGGGTTGTGAGACGGGGGAAGCTTTGTGAGCTCTTAGGGATTATGGACCGAAGGGATAGTGAACTTAGGGCACCAATTACACAGCTGATACATCATTTAGCAGCGTCCGCCCTTTATCTGATTCCTTTTTGAAGTAACTTGTGTCGTTTGCAATTGACAACCTCTTTAATTATTCAACCATAATAAAATATATACGCTTTCAGCACTCATTGAAATATTAGAAGCCATAAGTCAGCACATTTGTGGCATTTTAACCCTTCATTGACGATCAATTTGCCGTTATAATGATACAAATACTATGTAATGAACGCAGTATAAATATAGACTATACATTCAATAGATGCATTTGTAGAAACTTATTGGAATATTTAATTAAGGGATGATATTTGATACCAAATGCAGAATTATTGCAACAATGCATAAGAGGGCATGTATGATAAATGTATTCACTTTGTCATTTGGCAATATGAATGGACGAACAATGGATGAAATCTATCATGATCCGAGAAGATTGAAATCCAAACGTTCACAATTCAAATGGTCAAAATCTCATCAAAATCAAAGCTGAGGGGACATTGAATATTAATGCATAGCTCTCATATATGCATTAGATGATGGCTATTTTCATATATTAAAGCGCTTTGTATTTTAGATAAAAATTAATCTATCTCTTTTCAGATGTAAGCGATCCCTATATAAGTCCTTTCTACAGAGAGGTTGTTTAATGTCTTGATTTTCAATTGCCTTCCAATCATTCGTGACGGTTCTTCATTAACCCTTTGAGTAGTGAGTTAATTTAAAATCATTATTGACTTAGATGTTATATATGCTTGTCTGCCATTTATCGTCATACAAATCCATTTATCTGTCAGGACTGTCGCATCGTGTATGAAGCTTGTACATAAATAAATAAATACTGTCGATAGCATTCGGCCATTTTTTCAAGAAAACGTAAAAATCAAGTGTATTACTTGTATCATTATAGTCGATAAATTTGGATTTACGATCTATACAGTCTTACGATGTAATATGTAGTAATATACTCTCGCCGTCTCTGTCTCCCATTTATAATCTCAGACTCTCTGTCTTTGTTTCTCTCCAAATTCAACGTGCAAGACATTATTCGTCACTGCTCGTCTTCGAGCTCAATATTTAAGAATGCTCTTTCTGAATCACAGGAATTCGCTCGCAAATAGGCGATCGTACTACCATACAGGTTAACGACTTTAATAATTGTCTCAGATTTTAATTTTTCATATTAAGGAACTCAGGCTTATCCTGATTGTAGCTTATAAATTCTTTCGATCTCTTAAATTTTTTGGTACACTGATTTTTTTTCTCCATTGTCTGGATTTGAAATCGAATCTTTATAATAAAAATCCAGGATCTAATACACTGTATTAATACTTGATATTAATATAAGTATATATAACATCTCTTATAGAGGATTCTGGAAATTTTTATCTACGAGAATAATTAAAAATTGGCTACTGTTGCATACTTGACTACACTTTTCATTGTCTACTTTAACAGAAAACTTTTTTGGGATGTAATCGTCTTTTAAAACCCCGTGGTTATTATAAATGAACTGTGGTTAAACCCTCATATTACATATACCGTTACATGCCAAATTTTACATGTTGCTGGACGAATGGATGGACGGGTGTCAAATAAAAAGACTCTCTTCTCTAAATAGCTATTTATTCCACACGAGAGAGAGAAAGAGAGATCTGGCTGCAGGAGGGACGACCTCCCGCACCCAAGGCTAAACGACGACCCACCGGCAATGATGTACGCGCAAGAAGCGATCCATCGGTATGCAAGTGCAATGTTTCCGTAGGGCCACAAGAGATGGCGCTCTTAAAATAGCACATTTCATCTGAAGAGAGACGGAAGATATTAATGTTAATCTGGCGAATAAATTCAGTCTTCTTATTATTTTTTAAAAGGTCATGGAAACTTAAATATAAGCATATTAAATGGACTTAATTGGATGTGAGATATAAAAAAAAACGATTTCGATCGAAATCCCTAATTTGTTACAAAATAATATTTTACTATATAAAAAGTTGGAATAAGAATTTATTGATCGTTTTTCAACATTGTCCAACATTTGGATATCTTTTGGCGAAAATTTGCGCATATTTAATTTGAAGTATGTGCAAAAAAACGCGAATCAATTGATTTTCTTCCTTCATAAATATGAAAGTAACATTCATTATTTATGGAGAGTAAATTTCAGACATTGATTGATATGACTCAGTCTATATCTGAAAATAGCGTAAAAGTTTTACAGTTGTGGGGGTGAGGATGGGCGTATAATAAATTATTGCATAACTCAAATTTCAATATTAGCTCGGCTTGCATGTATTCAGACGCTGTTTTTGGGGGGTGGAATACACCCACAGATATACTACCCTGGATTTTTTTCTTGAAACAATAAATATTTGAGTAATTTAGGTCGGAAAAAACTTTAGCGAGCCTGAGGAAATAAAAAATTACATTCTGCATATTGATCACTTTCACTATGAACCATTCTTGTTTTTATATTGTACATATTGTCTGTTGATAAATAAAAATATTTTTTATCCATTTATAGAAAACTTAATGAGTATAAGCTTAAATGTTTTTGAAATGTGTTAACGATCGTTATTTTGCTATAAGACTCATTAAATCCTATTCAAAGCTGCATCTTAAAATAAAATTAATTAAGCACTTTGCTTCCAGGAGGAATATTTAAAATGAATAATGAGGGATCCTTTTATTCTTACGTTTATTGTGAGTGGTGGGATATGTGGTTTAGAATTCATATGTAGTTTGTGTGAGTTGTTCGTAGGCGTTCATTAAAACTGTGCATAGACACCGTCAAAATGACGACGTTAATGAGGCCCGAAGCATCCTAAGTACGTCCTTTGTCCGTCTGGACTACGGATCTTTTGTGATTTTCACACTACATTTAATCGTGACGAGCAACTTGTAAAACAGTCCATAAAAGTTTTCACTCCACCTGTCCCGATTGTAAAACCACGCACAGCACAATTTAGCCTGGAATAACTTAGGATCAAATATTTTGCGGCTTTTTTGAATGGCAAATTTTAGATGTCTGTTGGATATGCGTGTGTGCCCTCGTACACAAGGATTAAAGATCATATCTACTCGACATCGAATTTTATTCAACTTACGAAGCTGGCGTGTCCTTTGAAAAAACATGCTCGTAAAGTACGTCACTTTCGACGCTGAAAATGTCAAATCCACATCACTGAATTTATTTGGATGATGTAAATCTAGAAGAATGTAAATTAAAAATATAAAAAAATAGAGAAAAAATATTTCAGAAGAATAGTTCTTTCTTACATCTGGATTAGTGTTTTGTCTTGAAAGCTTTTTGTTTTTAAGAACATAAGAAGATAAGTCTGTATAAAAATTGCTCAAAGTACATCACGTTCATATATATTTTTTTACATTTTAATACAAATACGTGTGCTGCCAGATAGTAATATAAAATCATTAAATACACGTTAAAGTCTATATATTGTATATAATTGTAACATATGTACATACGAGGATAGTCTCAAAAGTACTCGATCTGATGTTAAAAAAAATTAGCGTCCTAAGTGAATTTCCAAACATCATTGGTCATTTCATGGAACAAAAATTATTGGTCATATTTATGCAATACAATACTTTTATTTGTAAAGGTCTCAGTCCAATCAATATCAAAGACGAGTTAAATTCAACTCTGGAAGAATCTGTTCCTTCGTTTACAACAGTAAAATATTGAGTGGCAGAGTTTAAACGAGGCCGTACGAGATGCCAAGACGAACATCGCAGTGGTCGACCAAATGAGTTGACCACGTCAAAAATGTTGTAGAAACGCCACAAAATTGTATTGAATGATCATCGAATTAAAATGCGTGTAAACATAGTAGTTGCATTTAAAAAGTGCTGTATATCGCATTTTGACATGAGAAACCCGTGCGCAAGGTGGGTGCCGCGTTTGCTCACAATGGGACAAAACAGCATAATTGCAATGTTTTAATTGAGTGTTTGGCGATTCATAACCATGAATTAAAAACGAGTCCATCATTTCACACCTGAAACAATAGGACAATAGGCAGACGACAGACAGCGACTGACGAACGTGGAGGGTCTTTTATGATACGATCCTATTACTGACATTGCTATGCGTTCTGCTCCGGGTTTCCGCGCACTCCAGAGGAGGCGAGGTTTTTGCAGAAAGACTAGCTTCAGACTTCATGTATCCGAAGGTGCATTGGAGGAGGAAGGACAGAGGTTATATTAAGTTTATAGGAATACTACCGCGAGTTCAACCTCATTTTAAAAGCCGTTCTTCCTTGTATGCACTAGGCTGCTGAGGATAGTGGTGATGCCTTTGAACCAGACTCCACCAACTTCTGTAATCAGCAGTTCTACTGAGGCTGCTTCTGCGCATCTTTACTCCACATCATTATTCCAGGGGTTCAACCGTTGCCCATGGGCATAGAGTTAACTCCCCTCCCCCCCTGGGGTTTTATGGGTAGATATATTGGAATCTAATATTAACCGGAGACAATAGAACAAGAATACAGACACCAGGCAGCAACTGACTGGATTAAAGATTCATTTTAATTGAACCCATTTCCTGTGCTGATGTATGGCTGCTGTCCTGGCCTGTCCAAGGTCCAACCTCAGTTTGAAGGTGGCTACAGCAGACGACCGACTGCAGGGGCTACCCCTTCCCCATGGTACTTGTATCGGTTTGGTCATTCTTAGTACCTACTAAGCCATGGAGACAAGTCATGGAGACAAGTCGCCGTTTGAACAGCCTAAAACCCTTTTCCCCATGTATGCCTAGACTGTTGAGGATAGTGGTGAGCCTTTGACATAGTTTCCACCAACTACTGTAATCGGTCGTTCCACACACCCCTTTATGGATGAGCAACACAAGGTGACCTGTGCACCCAACTCATGTTGGCTGCGCTACTCCAGCTGCGTTTGATGAGCAAACCGACGAGGTTACTTTCGCGCACCTCTACTCTTCTCAACGACTCAACCTTTGCCTAAGGGCGTAGGGTTGGCTCTCCCTCCCCCTGGGATTTTATGTGTTGGCATTGTGGATTCTAACATCCACCCGAAGGCAATATAACAGTCAAAACAATGGACTGAAAATGAAGAATCGGCTACAAAGAAAGCGAAGTTTGGGTACTTCTGATACTATCGTCTTATGTATAAGTAATACTTAATATTGTATGACTTAAAATATGAATGACACTGTAGTAACACTGATATTTTTGTAAAATAAAATTGAATATTATGGCATTGGGAAAAATGCAAAGAGCAAAGAGTTAATTTAAAAATTAACTCTTTTTTTATAATTTTCGAGTACATTATATGTTATGATTCTACGGTATTAAACCCTCGCGTAAAAACAAGGATTACTGGATGTAGATGGCTGTTCCGTTAAGGGTTGTACGCCTATTTAAAGAACCATAAAAGGGAAGATCATCATCAATGATAAGCATCATTATAAACTGTTTAAAGATCTCTGATATAATTTCATACACAGTAATGCTCGTTGATATGCATCACAGTATTAAACAAGTTAATGGAGCAATCGAGCCATTAAAATCGAACATGTGCATGGTAATGAGTGCGGATTGTAAGATTCAATTGGCATGGCATCGCAAGGGATGTGTTTGCAAAAAATGTTTGTTTTTCTTAAACAACGTTTGCATAAATGCTTGCTACTTATCTATCCAAATACGGATGCAACTGTGTAAACAATGCAATATCCCAACACGCGTAAGAGTTTTCTAATTTCAACAATTCCTGTTTATATACTTTATTATAGAGTGGAACTCGCAAGCGCAACATCAAATACTCAGGCAAAACATCTTTAATCAAAAAGTTACCGAATAACTTACAACTCTCTCAGCATTGGTTCGAAATGTGAGCATCGCGATCGTTGGAGAATTTAATATTTGGAGCTGCGACTCCTGTTGCAACAGGGAGCAAGTTGAGCAAAGAAGGAATGCATTCCTATGCTGCAGCATAGTTGATCCTCTTACGGGTCTGTGTTGAATTTTAGTTACGCTTTAGATAGCAAAGCGTGTTTATTTTCGCCATATTTACTTATGGAATTTGCAAAGCTGAAGCGATTCCAGATCTGCATGTGTATGGACAATATTTGCCAAATGTCCGAATGTCATCTGAATGGACAGTCGTACTTCCAAACTATTCAATAGAAGCCCACTCTGCGATGAATGTATACAATGCTCTTTTTAAAATTGATCACATATTTGAATAAAATAGATCAAAATAGAATCATTTTGTGACGATATCAATTATAACCATTAAAGGAGGTTTCTGCCTTGTTGGACTTAAAATTGGTTTTTTAACAATTTTTTATGCAAAAAATTTAAATATTGAATGTTGATATTTAGTGTGTTGATTAGGCAATCTTTATTGAACATAGAAATATTTTTTAAACCTTGACAAAGTATAGTATTGGGAGTAGTAGTCACGCATATCGGTGTGCGAGCGATGACATTTTTCACCACGGAAGTCCTTAGTCCTAAACAAGTAATTTACAGCAAAAAAATTAAACATATTTTTACTTTGTATAATATTGTACATAGTTTGACCTACAAATAAGAAGAAATATTGAAAAATAAAAAAAATTGTGAGTAATCAAAAAAAGTTTGTGCTTCTACCAACATTTTTAGCTAAATAAATACAATTTTTTAAATATATTTAGATAATTATAAATCAAATGATAAAGACGTTTATTATACACATGTTTGCATAATTTCATAAAGAATGCTTATCTAAAGCATCAGAAAAAATAGTTTCGAGGAAAACGCGTTTAATTTTTTTCTACTCCACAGCTTCGCGTAACGCAACTTTGGCCAAAACAAAAGTTGGCCAAAAAAGTGTTTTAAAAAAAAATTAATATTCACTATAAACATAAACTTAAATTTTGACTTATGATTTATACATATACAAAAAGTGCTATAACGTCAGACGTATTCTAAGAGTGATTATCTTTCTCAATCTGCCGTTCATTTGAGAGCATTTTTCAGTCAGATACCGTTCGAATTCTGTTTAACTATAGGGTGGAAGAAGGTGTTGAATAAAATGGAAAAATATGGTTAAGAGCAAAATGTAGCTTTATCGGTCTGGTGAAGGATATTTATTATTGCGCTTTGGATAGAGAAAACAAGAAACCAACTGCGAGACTCCCTTGTTGAACCTCGTCTTCGAACATGACCTAGGACTGTGGATAAAAGACGTCTTATTTCAGTTAATCTTCTTTATCTAATATATTGGGTTGGTGCAAAAGTTAAGGCCGTTTTTTATGATCCTAGGTAAAAAATCTTTTTTTTCAAAAATGATGAATAGCATCTTCTTTTAAATGATTCCATTGTATAAAGGATGCTTTCCCTCTACTTTCTATTCAGTTTTGGCCTGGCCAGAGTACAGTGAAAAGCCCTTGTATTTTTTCAAAATGTCGGTCGATAAAGTGCATTTATGTCATTGTTTACTTTATGAATTCCGAAAAGACAATACCGCGAGTGTGAAAACCAAAAACATTTGCGAAGTGTATGGAACAGATGTCATCAAAGTTCGACAGGTACGAAAATGGTTTACAAAATTCCGATCTGGGGATTTTTCACTAATTGATAAACCACATATCGGGCGGCCATTGAAGTCTGATGACGACAAGTTTAAAGTCATAATTGACACCAATCCACTTCTAACCACCAGGGAGATCGCGTCGATGATGGGAGTCAACCAAAGAATTGTATTAAGACATTTGAAGGGTATGGGGATGGTTTCGCAGTACGACGTTTGGATACCTCATCAATTGTCGGCTGCCAATTTATTGGATAGTGTTTCAACGTGCGTTACTTTGAGTGCGAGACAAAAATGTGAACCTTTTTTGCATCGTTTGGTAACGGAAGATGAGAAATGGGTCGTGTAGAACAACGTGACAAGAAAAAGACATTGGGCTATACCTGGACAAGCCCCATTAACAACTTTGAAGGCCGAAATCCACAAAAAAAAGTTATGCTTTGTGTTTGGTGGGATTGAAAGGGTATTGTATATTTTGAACTCTTGGAACCCAATCAGACAATTACAGCAGAATGATATTGTCAGAAATTATCCAAATTGAACATCGCCCTTCAAAAGAATAGACCAGAATTGGTAAACAGAAAAGGGGTAGTGTTTCATCACGACAACGCGCGACCACGTAAGACTTTGATGACCCAACACAAGCTAAATGAGTTGAATTGGGATGTTATCAAGCATCCACCGTGCTCTCCAGATCTTGCTCCTTCCGATATTTATTTATTCCGATCACTGCAAAATGTTTTAAATGATAAAAAAGTTGATACAATAGAGCAGGTAAAAACATCCCTTACTACATTTTTCGCATCAAAATCCACGGAATTTTACACTAATGGTATTAAAAAGTTGATAGAAAGATAGGAGAAGGTTATGAGAACAGATAGAAATTATATAATTGATTAAATAAATACTACAAGTCTAAAAAAAAATGTTTAATTGTATATGTAAAAAACGGCCCTAACTTTTGCACCAACCCAATATAAAAATGAATTGGGTTATGTTCGTTCGAAATGCGCTGCCATACCGTTCATCGGATTGCAATAAAGCTTCGTTCATTTATTGTTAAAAATTTTGCGAGTAACATAGGCATAGTTTGTTATATAAAAATCAATGTTTGTTTGTCCGTATTTAATGCGCTGCCATACCGTTCATTCGATTACGATAAAACTTTGCCAACTTATTTTTTGCACTTTTTCAAATAAAATGGGTATAGTACAATTAACTTACAGTAGATCTTATATATAAAAATCAATGTTTGTATGCTTGTTCATATTTATAATAAACTTTTCCCGCATATGTCATTCAATTTCAATAAATATAATCATTATCGGAAAGAAAATAAATTTAGGCTTAGGCTTACACTTTCAAAAATCACGATTTTCGATCGGGTTTTAAAGGCCATACATATGCTTGGCCAATAAAAAAATTATAATGACGAATGTTTTGAGAACCCTTTTGCGCGAAATGTTCTGCTATCGCGTAATTATATTTACATACGCTTATACACGTACATAAGGCATATTTAAATATTTCGAGCAGAAATGTGGGCGATTTTAGCTTTTTGAACACGTCTCGAAATGTAAAATTTAATTAGTGCAAAATAAAAAAAATGTCTTCATAAAAGTATGTACTCTGTGTATTATGTTAATTAAATAACCGAGAGATTTTTCTCAAAAAAATATTTGAATATCTCTGTAATAATTACGTCCTTTATAAATGCTTGATTCAAATTAAAGCTATTAAAAATACCATAGGGAACAAAATAATTTTTGTACATTTTATAGAAATATAGTTTCGATGGCCTCGTCATTAATTTTTGATATTGCCCGGAAAATTCGCAGATTTATCAGTTTATTTATTTATTTGTCAATGCGTATCGCCAGCATGGCACCGTTATACGGATTACATAAGAGAAATATTAAATTGCCATTTTACAGATTACATACAATTTTTATTCGATAATAAATAGAGCGCTGATCCATAATAATTAATAATAGCCACCGAGGGATGTTTTTGTCCAATAATGATTCAATTATTTTTTTGCTCCCATGTATATAAACAACCCACAACAAGGGCGATCCGGGAAACAAATAATTCTTTTCATATTGTAATTTCGAGTATACTCGAAAAAAATTGGGTACCCCTTCGAATTTCACACAACCATTTTGGGAGAATCCAATTAGAATATTTACCCAATTTCTGAATGCAAATTTGGCTTAAATGTGCATTTATTTTGGCGTAACCTTTTTTCGTAATAAGCCGACACCGGAACAAAAAGCGTCGACCTCCTTCCGCCCAGTGATTCTCAAGATCGGCTAACGGGCAATAAATAATCCGGGAAAAATCGAATTTTTTTCTTCTTTTTGATGAAAAATTATTTAAAAAAAAAAATTCTTTAAATTGATTTTTATTGTCTTCATAAGATTAGAGCTCAAAATAATTCTCGGAAGGAATGAAATAATGAGGCCAGATTCTATGTTCTCGCCATTATGTAGATATAATGCGCTGAAAGTATCCATAGGCCAACAATATCCTTTCGACTATTCAGCGCGCCTTCTTGAATATATACTTAAGGGTTTAAATTTGCATAAGGTAGAAATCAAAATTAATGGCAGCTATTAAAGCCACTCGAGATTTGTGGATGATATTGTAGCTAACAATGTTAATGAGCTTAGTGTTGAGATCGACTGTTCAGCGAAGGAAAAGGAAGCTGAAGAGACGGCGCAAGGATCGAATAATTAAAAATGTCAAAATTGAATAGATATCTCGGATGAAAATCACTTTCACTCTAATGAATTTAAATCATTAACACCCATCCAAAAATGAAGATAAAAATGCTCGTAAAATTACTTTTTTTTAATGTCTGTATATGTTTGTTGTTTGTCGGTTTTATAGCGCAGTATCAAAGCAAAATCGTCGGAGTTGTCAAAAAAACGCCGGACATTTTTGCTTATTATCCCTTTTTAGACATAGTGAAGTTTTATTTTAAATAGGGATTTTTTTTGGTCGAATGTAAATCTTTTATTAGTAGCCCTTTGTTTTGATACTCCATTACCGGTTGTTTCTTAGGGCCGATCTTTCGGTGGCGTTCAATGGCGTATTATTAAAATTTCTACGGATTTCCTACGCAGAAAGCCATTCAGAAGGAGAGAAGGAAGAGAAGCTCTTAACTGTCAAATGCCATGATTTATAAATCAGCGATAATCAAGCAAGACTCACGTAGATGAATAAATAAAGTGCTAAAAAAATTTCATTAAAAATAAAAGTATTAATTCGCGGAAAATTTCACCAGGGCTCCAGAAATATTATTTTAATGAATTTTAAGCATTAATTATTGTCGAATAACATGGCACAGGGTATGTGTCATCAGACTATATTCAGCTATGAATGTTTGTCCGCGTTTTGGTACACATGTTGTGTCATAACAGTATTCGTGTCTTACAGCCATTACAGTTAGGGAATTCAATCCCGAGCCAAAATTTTGATCCCGGGATTCCGAGATTACATTAGACTATCCCGGGGACCGGGATTTTCAATAGTTTAAAAGATTACATTGATAAATTTGATAAAAAATTACTAATAAGTCCATTTGATTAATATAAAAAATAACTCTCCACAAAAAGCCTTCACAATCGTTAGAGGTATCGTCATCAGATATTTAAATGCTAGTTCAAGCTGATGACCGCGTGAGCACTTATTTTCATATAACATCATCAATGTGACTGATTAAATTCCTTTCTGATGAGACACGGACTAAAATTCGCAAAATTCCCGATTTCCCGATAAATTATTTATTTCCGTCCTTGCAGATGAATATTTATATACTATAATACTTTGATGTAATTCGTAATTATATTACGGAGGAATATAAAAATTCTGAAGCCCGTATCTATTATATTTCATGTCGATATTCCCATTATTAGAGTCGAGGTGTAGTAAATACATCACCGGTAGGGAAAGGTTTATATGACAATTTGAAAAACATATATATCACATATTAGACAATTATTGCCCCTAGGCGTCGCCTAAGCTCACCAATTCGTAGTTACGCCACTGTTTCCAAGCGTCCAGATTTGGGCGAGAATGTCTCTATTTAGTATCCTTCATCGTGCTAGTGAGGTGTACGATTTCTGTTAGATAAAAATTTCAATCCCGACTTTATCGGGATTACGTTTACCAATCCCGGGATCAATGAGCACCTAAAACTGTTAGGGATTCATGATTAGATTCCCTAATTACAGTGTTAAAAAAATTCCGACGTATTCTTATAATAACAGATGTGACACTTTCAAAACCAGAATAAAAATGGTATAAAAATATTTTTTGTTGTCCCTTGTAGTACGAGGATTATCCAGAAAATAAAGTTACAAGTGGTCCTGAGGCCGGGAGATTTTTTTGTGGTTTCAAAGATATCTCACTTGGGGTATAGGGGTATCATAATGCTAATTTTGCTTGGTTCTGCGTGTTTGTCGGCCATTTTGTTCAGTCACAGTGATTTCTTCCGATGAAGAGGTTGTCACGCGCTCCAGCTACATCTTTGTTAACTTTGCAGACCAATTCTGCCATGAATATCCATCGTAAGCTGCCATGAAGTGGGTCAGGTTGTTCAGAGTTGAGATTTTTGTATTTTCTAATATTTTTATTTAATTATAGGTTAAACTTTACAAAATATTATATAAAGTAAAAATATGTTTAATTTTTTTTATTGAAAATCATTTGTCCAGGACTTAGCACTTCCGTGGTGAAGAATGTCATCGCTCGCATACGTGGTTTCCTCCATTCCATGGGAATATGGACTTTGTTAAAGTTTAAAAAATATTTTTATATTCAATAAAGATACCTAGTCAACACAATAAATATCAATATTCTATATTTAATACTTTTCGCATAAAAAAAATGTTGAAAAATCACTTTTAGGCCCAACAAGGTAGATACGTCTCTTAATATATTTGTGAAGTATTCTGTGAATTATTTAGATTTTAAGTCTCGAAGCTTATTATTTTTTGATAATAGGGAAGATAGTCAATTATTTTTAACTGATCATCAGCTGAATATAAAAAAACGCAACTTTGACTAGCCATATTTTTACATTCATTACATAAACACATATTTTCTAATAAATTCTAATTCAAGAACAATCATACTTTGCCAATATATGGTGCTTATTTACTTCAAAGCTCATCCAATTCAATCCCCCTTAACAATATCTTCTCCCTCAATGATATTATGGGATTTCTGAATTAATTTATCCGGGTTATGCTAATAATTCCAGATATGTTAATAAGGAATCTCATTGTGATGTATTATAGCTTTCTATTAATAATTGATATATACGCGGGTTAAATGATATAATAAGAATTTCACATATCAAAAAAGTTTGATAACATCTGATATAGTCTATATGAGTGCGAGGGAGATCAACGACTAGCCGTACATTTGTGTTGACGGTCACCGACGTCTTATAAGAAAACATATTTTAAAAATGATTTGATGTTCGAAATGGATACAATACTCAACGATATAAATAATAGTCGAATACATAAATGCCTGAAGTTAATTGTTTATTATGGGGCAAGAAGTTACAAGAATTGATCCTCAGTAGGGCAACTAGAGCCGTCTTGTGTGAAAATAAACAACGATAATGGGAAATAGTGAGACCGAGCGGCATTATGGGCAATAACCGAAACTTTGACCGAACTTTTCAAAATATTCACGTAAAGTTTCAAAGCTCGTGGATTGTGCCTTGAGAACTTCCGTTATTTAGATATTCCCCCGGAATATTAAGGTTGTGTAATTAAATCGCAGAAACTGGGATGGCGGGTTCGCTTCCATCTTGCCGTGCATAGTTTATCTTTTTAATTACCACTTTGTTTCACACACCCTGGCACTTGGCACCCGCCCTGCTACGCCTTTCTACTTTTGCCTGATTCCCGGAATTAAATAAGGGACCACTTTGAAGCGAGGTACATTTTTTTGCGGCCCCACCATGTACGCGGAGGCACGCCGTGGTAAAGATTCAATGATGTTAAATGTTAAAGAGGAAGTCTCGCTTTGAGTCCGGCACAAAGGGTAGAATTCGCGACTGCAATATGCTATCTGCATCGTACACAATTTCTTATTGTGAGCCAAATATCATAAAATCTGTGATATATAAATATATTAAAAAATGTCTGTTTTCAATCTTAAATAACTATGTTCAAATATTGATAGCTCTGTATAAGATCGTTCATTAATATTCATTTAATAATACATTATTTAAAAAAAACAGATATTCATAATTTTATGTATGAACTGTCTATATTCCAACATATTCTTTGATCCATAAATAAAACCAAAAAAAATAAAAATATTATGAACATATGACATTAACCCCTCAAAGAGGTAAGACACAATGCTGTGTTCGAATTCCAGTGACTCATAAAAAGCATTCTTACAGGTGGAGCTTGGAGACAGACAGAGACGGAGAGTGACTTGCACGTTGAGTTTGGAAAGAAAGAGAGACTATCTTGCAGATCGGAGATTATGAATGGGAGACAGAGACGGCGAGAGTATGATTGTAAAGATCCTTAACCCAAATTTATCGACTAATAATGGTATGTGAATAATAAAATGAATCGAAAATAAATGACCGAATATTTTGCGCTATCGATAGTGTTTATTCATTTAAATACAAGCTTCATACATGCTGCTGTGGTCCTGACCGATAAGTGGATTTGTACGACGATAAGTGGCGGACAAGCAAATATAGTATCTAAGATTATGATGATTTTAAATTAGCTCACTACTCAAAGGGTTAATATAAAGAGAATAATTATGACATTTCAAAAATATTTTTGGGGCAAAAAGGACGTAAATAATATTTTTAATAGTTTATTTTTTAGATTCAGCGGTGTAAAATAACATGGTTGCTATATAGAATAAAATAAGATATAAGATAGTGTTGACATAATGACAGCAAGAGCAAAATTGATTTGTTAAAGAGAATTTTATACGCAATTATGAAAAATATTTTAAATAAAGAGAGATTTGAGAGAGAAAGAAAGAAGATTTCTCCATAGGAAAATTTTCCTTCGAAATAATTTTTCATATGGTGATTTTCCATTGCTTTCCACAAATGTTGGGAGGGTAGTCTCAGAAGTACAATCATGGTCAGCTCATTTGGTCGACCATTGCGATGTTCGTCTTGGCAGCTCGTACGGCCTAGTTTAAATTCTGCCACCCAATACTTTGACTGAGTTGACTGAGACTTTTCGAATTGTAAAGTATTATATAAGATAACGATAACTATTTTTTTATTATATTAGTATTTTTTTAAACAACAATCGCCATATATTATATTATATATGTGAGGTCAGGTACTTTTGGGACGACCCTTGTAGAATAGGATTAATCAAATAGTAAATTTTGGATAAAAGGAAGTCTACAAGTGAGTAGCAAAAATAATCATTATTTCTATTATATATCAGTGATACATTTAGGTCTCTGCCCGACTTCATTAATTGTCTCTGTAATTAGTTTCTCGGATCCAGAAAATCAGAGTAAATTTGCAGCGATACGATTGATTTTAAAAATAAATATGTACCTATAATCTCCCATATTTTTTACTAAAGTGATAAGTGTTTGACTCCAAGATCTAGCCCTATTTACTGTAATAACCCATTTAAGGGGAAAGCCTACATTAGGAGACTGATTTTTTAGTCTTTTTTGTATTTTTTTTTTAACAAGAAAGGAATAATTAGAATTTGTTGAAACATAGATAATATTTTATTAAAAATTTGAAATACATCTAAAAAATTTTTGAGACATATACTATGATTGCATCAGTAGTTTTTTGCTTAAAAAAATATTTTTGAAGGTGTTTAAACTAAATAGTACTATTTTTTGCAATAAAAAATATATTTTCAACAATAATATTATCCCAAAATTAGTTTAAACTTAAATTAAATATAAAAACTTCATACAAATATTTTTAATATTTGATCAATAGCAATAGCAAATTGGCATATTCTTAAGGGGGGAAATTTATTAGTGTCAGATTTTTGACCTCGATGAAAAGCGAAGGAGAGTAGGTGTCGAAAATGTTGCTTATTACCTCTTGGATATTCCATTTTTAAGACTCAAAGGTAATACAAAAATTAAATTATTCATAAAGATGATTAAAACAATTGATAGAATAGAATGAGTTCTATCGAATGAATATTATACACTTTGTGCATGTTAAATAAAAACGCTACGAACTTATTCCCCAACCTGATAATTAAACTATATACTTTATAAACGACTATTTTCACATCAGCAAAATGAAGTATTTTCATGGAAACACAAATGAAAATCGACATTTTGAAATATTTTTTGTTGTTATAAATTATTTTTTAAGAGTTTTTACTAAATTTTGTTCGTTCACATTTTCAACATAAATTGCCGCCATATTTTTGCCGAATAAATATTTTAGAAATATGCTAAAATGGTTCGATATAAAATTATTAAATTGAAAAAGTTTATCAATAACGATCCGAGATATGTGAACGTTGAACATTCCACGTGATTGGTGCCCGACTAAATTAATTATTTAGTCGGGTGAATTTCGTTCGTGGATCGCTCGAAGGATTCAATTAAAACAAGTTCTAAAACCAACGACACCTCTTCCTGAAGCTGCGATTGTCTTTCAGTTTTGCGTCGGATTTCAACGAAACTAATTTAAAGCAAACTCATATATATCCATATTATTTGTATTAAAGAACTGTACTGAAAGTTTTACGGACGACTGCCGTCACCAGTTCGTAATAAGTTTGGGGGGGGTGGCGAGAGGAACAAAAGACGGGACTGTATTATTTCATTCAGCTTCATCAGATTCTGTGACATTTACACGGTATACCGTACGAATCAGTAGCTCAGATTAGCTGTGTGTTTAATTAAATTTGAATTTATTATCCCGAATATCAACGTTAGCCCTGAAAACATCGATCGAAGTCATTCTGTATGGCGTCGACGTATGTAGATTTTTTAATGAAAGAGTTCGGAGGAAAATTATTTTCTCGCATGTTGTATATTTATTCGTCGGGATGCCCGATATTGTTACGTACTTTACTTAAGTCTCAAAGGATGGTAACAAAAATGACGCTTGCTCTTTCACTTTGTATGGAAATTGCGAAGGTGAATGTAAAAATAAATAAACAGGAATATGTTTCTTTAAAAAAACTAATCCTCGTTTCCCGTGCTCGGTTGAGAGGTCCGTTCGGAGAGTATCAAAGTTTGCAACCATGTTGTCATAAGATAAAACTTTGGCAAAAAGAAAAGAGGTTTGGTTAAGAGCATCGCCGCACTTCAGCCCAAGTTTTCTTTTGATGTTCAAACGAACGGGGTGGATAACAGGAAGCACTAATGGGGTGAGGGAAGAACCAGCCATTTGCGTTATTAACTTTTTATTGTTCCACCTGAATTGGATACACAGGACTGTGTAAGCACTGTAAACAGTCACAGGAACGGCTCGTTTTACAGTGCATTAACGATGCCAACGTACACTTTTCAGACAACTCAAAAAAGTTTAATTAGTAATTTCACGAAATACGTTTTGTGAGGCTTTGCGAGCGAAAATATTTAACGACAGAAATGCAAACATCACATCAAAGATTTGCTGATTCTGTGCGTTTATATACCAATATAGCTTCAATTGGCATACATGAAAAACATCTTAGCATACCAAAAAATATTTAAAATTTATAAACTTTTCACTGTCAACTTGTATCAAGACACAGTTCAGGAAACACATATTTATTTTTACCTATGGAAAATAATATATTTTTGTACATTTTTTTAGAGTAATTTTTAAACAACGCCGGGATGGCCGCGTTAGTGCACAGATCTGTTTTTCTATCGGGTCGTAATGTTGCTGGACTCTCTTCTCTAAATAAATATTTATTCCACACGAAAGAGAGATCTGGCTGCAGGAAGGACGACCTCCCGCAGCCAAGGCTAACCGACGATTCTCCCGACTCCCGCCTACAGAGCGTCATTACCCAACCGGCAACGGTGCACGCGCAAAAAACAATCCGTCGATATGAAGGTGCAATGTTTCCGTTGGGTCACAAGAGATGGCGCTGTTAAAATAACACATTGCACCCGAAGAGATACGGAAGATGTCGCTGTTACCTGGCGAATTAAATCTGCTCAGACTTACAGCGCTACTACGTGGAGATGGTAAATCGCCCATGATACACATCTAAAAACTAAAAAAGAAAATACAGTGTACTCTCGATTATACGAATGCAGATTATCCGTGCCTGAAAAATATTAATTAATTTCTGATATTTTTTTTCTTATATGATTATGTGACGTACACAATAAAACCCTCGGGGAAATATGTAGTCCAGTGTTCGAATGGAGGTAGACGGGTGTCGAATAGAAAGATTTTCGTCTTAGATAACTTTTTTATTAATCACAAGATAGACTTATGAGATTTGACCACGGGAAGCACGTATTCCCACAGCCAAGGCTATTCGACAACCCTCACGAAAATTTGAACAACTTCTGGAAAAAAATACGTTATTTGATGTTATACATAGAATAACAAAATTTTGGTCAAAAGTAAAGCTAGAAGCATTTTTTTGATCAAGAATATTATGTGACCGAATGGTCAGGCTTGTTTTAAGTTAAGGATTACTCTTTATTAACCCGGCAATATCTTGATACTGCTCGTTAATTTAACTGATTTAAATATTGATAATGTTTGATGATAAATAATTCCTGTATTTTCGATAATTTGGAGAAGGATGGAATTTGAATTTGAACTTGAAATAAACAGGCATTAAACATGTATCATGATTTTTAATGCTTTAAGTGGATCATTTATTGAAATCCTGGACGTAGTAATTTTTTATTTAAATGCAAATTATAAAATAATTATTTAAATGTTTGTGATTTAGAAGCATCTATGAAAAAAAAGCATACTCTCTCAGATTCATCATTGTATTATATATGCTCAAACAATAAGCTTTTGTAATTCTATCGGATTAAATAATATTGGATGGAGAATGTACGTCTACAGTTAATATGTTTGGGAACACAGTCGCAGAGCTTTTTCATGGAGTGCCTGAAAATAATTGATGTCATTATCACGAAACCACCCCTGGAAAGATTGTTGTGGGGTAGGACATCCTTGCTGAAAATCGTAACAACATTACCATCGCTAGTAAAACCCGTCTGGTGGAGTAAATGTCAAAGTAAATGGCAGAAATCGTTCTACACAATGGATGTGTAGATAAAATATATTGTTCGAATAAAACGATTTTAGAAAGCTCGCCTTTTACTACGTATTATTGGTAAATTCGATCTGGAATTACCACCAGATGGGTTCGCAAAGGATATTTCGTCTTTAAAAATTAAATCATAATCGATCGGATATAGGTAAGAGATTCGAATTGAAGTGTTGCAATTGAGAAAACCGTAATAAACTTCTACTGCCCACTCAAAGGTCGGCGTAGATCTCAAGTATCCAATCTTTTTTTCAAAGGACTTCTTAAGCCACGCCATATCGTTTCATGGTCCACATATTATGGTTGTATATCTTTATATCCCCAAATAAAATCAGCAGCCTTTGGGGAGCTTCTGTGGAATAATGATTAGTCAAAATTTATTTCACGGTTAACATTTTTATCAAATTCGATATTGTTCATTTATTCATGAAAGCTTAAATCTATGAGAATGCTTCGGGTCAAATCTCGACCGTTCAAGAATATAAAAAAATTCTATTAACTAGGGGTTGAAGTAGGCCACAGCGCTTTGGGTACACAGCCTGACGAGACTACCCCGTTATTACGGCAATATATTACATTAATGTCGGCACGCATTATGCAAAGTTCAATTGCAAGATTACTGAGATGAGCGTCGGTAGGAGGCTCTCCACCACATAGCTTATCGCCGTGTTAAAGTGCTGTAATTAACGCCCCACAGGGTTCGAATCCCTGGTAAATCTTGTCGAACAGACTTACCAGTCTGGGTGACGAATATAAGGGATTCTTTTTTGACGCCTCTACATTTTCGGGGACAATATCAAGCAGATAGTCTGATGTAAATTTCTTGCGAATGCTTGTGTCTAAGATAATTAATTGAATTATGTTTTAAAGTGTTTTTGAAGATGGAATATATGAAGTCTTTTATTTTTTTAACATATTCAGAAAAAGGTTTCATATTGATTTTTTGGGCGAAATAGTATCTCCACACAAAGCCATTGTCGACATGTGCAGATGAAATTCGCCAGATTAATAGCGACATTTTTTGTCTCCCTTCGAACGCAATGTGTCAAATTAACAGTGGCCTTTTCTGTCTTCCTGCGGACACATTACGTCTTGTTAACAACATATTTGTAGATTCTTTAGCGTGCACCGTTTTCTGTATTGTGGTAATATGCAGAAAGTGGGGAATCATTGAATAGCCTCGATTGTGGGAAGATGTCCTTCCTGCAGCCTCACAGCTATAACTAAAGTTAAGACGAGAAGGTTTCCGTCAGTACCCGACTATCTCCATACTATCTCTTGGTTTCACCGCAGCTTGATTGAAGAAAAAACTCATGCCTTGAAGAACACATAGGAGGGGGAACTGCCCGGGAACTCTGTTTTCGGGAGCCCCATATAATTATGGCGAATATTAGCGGCGTGGTTTCATTGGACATAATGATGAGAGCACATGTCGCATCTTTTTAGAGATTAAAAAAAATGTTGCAAAATGATAATTCAATTATATTGGTATTAGGGGTCCCAAATTTTCGTAAAATTAATTATTCGAATAACGAATATGAAATTTGTAAAATTTTCTAATATTAGAGTATTCGAATATTTTATATACAGGGTTTGGCACATGGATCGATATACTCTTTTTGGGGATTAAGTGGGTCTTTTGCTACATTTCACACATGGTCCTGACCACAAGTGTCGAAAGTGGGTTATCGAAATATAATTTTTTTCAACATTTGAAAAATACCCAAAATTTCATCTTTAAACCATCATAACGTTTTTATTTGTGGTCATAAATCATTATTTTATGCAATTTGCTTGAGAAAATTACTTCAACTATCCAATATTTCGAAACTCCTGTCGGGTTCATGTTCGCGAATTGAGTGGAAAATTTTAATGATATTTTTGAAACGGAGCCGTTGCTGCGTTTTGGAATTCTTAAACTTGGTTTTCCTGGCTTTTCCTACGATCAAATTCTTGGTACAAGTTCGACTATTTGAAATTGACAAAGGTAAAATATTCCTCAATTGCCTTTTAATATTGAGCCATTTTAATAGAAAATAGGGAAATTTATACGTATTGAAGGGAAACCAGAGTAGAAAATAGGGAAAATAAAAATGTCGGACAAGTGGGTGCTGCACGAACTGTCAGAAAGCTAAATTGAGACGCTTAGAAGTGTTATCTTCGTTGAAAAATTCAAATATATATCAAAAGTAGTAATTGATAATTCAATCCCGAGCCAAAAATTCGATCTCGGGATCTCGGGATTGCATTAGATCATCCCGGGATCAGTTCTGAGATCCCGGGGCCGGGATTTTCAATAGTTTAAGAAATTACATTGATAAATTTGATCAAAAATAACCAATACGTCCATTTGTTCAATATTAAAAAAAATAATTTGAAGGCAATGTATTTTATTTATTTAAGAAAAGATAAAAATACAACTCAAAAATAAATAAATAAAACTCTAAAAAAATTAAATATTATTATGAAAATATGCCCAAAGTGATATTAAATATCGAATGTTTCGTCATTTAGCCTGGATCTGATTTTGGTAGCCTGCTGAAAATTGGTAGCCAGTTGTAGCTGAAAATGCACGCTAAGCGTCCATACTCATTGGAAGTATCGTCATCAGATATTTAAATGCTAGTTCGAGTTGATCACCGCGTGAGTCCCCATTTTCGTATAGCACCATCAATGTAACTGATTAATTCCTTTCTGCTGGGATACGGACTAAAACTTGCAAAATTCCCGATTTCCCGACAAATAATTTATTTCCGTCGCTGCATGAATATTTATATACTATAATACTTTGATGTGATTCATAATTATATTACGGAGGGATTCAAAAAATCTGAACCCCGTATCTATTATATTTCATATCGATATTCCCATTATTAGAGTCGAGGTGTAGTAAATACATCACCGGTAGGGAACGGTTAATATAACAATTTGAAAAACATATATGTACTCTATACATATGTATACATAGAATAGACAGTTACTGCCCTTAGGCATCGCCTAAGCTCGCAAATTAGTAGTAACGCCATTAAAATGTTGTAATTATTATTTAGAAAATATGAAGAAAAACAATCGAAACGTGTATTTAAAGTGAAGACAAAAATATATTTTTATGAGATTTGAAATATTATACTACAGGCGTCCTTTAACTGCGTGGTCAAGTTAAATCTTTATATCTAGTAAAATCATTTTATGATCTTATAATTTTTTTAATTTGATTTTATGACTCAATCTCAAAATAAGATAAAAACGGATTTTACTCTCATATTATTGTTCAAAATAATAATATAACCTCCATGATAACTTACAACAGTGAGAAAATATGATAAAAGTTTTTCAGAGGGTTGAATGGAAGAGGTCAGGAGTTTGTTTATTTTTAAGAGCTGAAGTTGTTGGGGTAGAATTTTCCTTCTTCTAAGTTCTAAGACGATTAAAATTCATTCCGACGAGGTGTCTATTGTTTCTGCGCGAATATATTCCGGCAATATTTCTAGCTCGCGAGTGTACAGCGTCCTGAGATATGAAGACAATTTGAAAAGCACACATTCTTCCAGACGCCCGGTTTTATTTTCTTCCCCGTATCTTTCTATTATTTTTCAGAGATTCGCGTTCCTTCAGCACGATGCTTCACGAATAATCTATCCTACTCTCTCCTTTGCGCGGGTCAAGATTATTATGATAATGCCAGCAGTTATTCTTGCTGTTTAATGTCCACAATGCTTAATGTCCGACATTGCTCATTGTCCTTTATCCCGTTGTGCGTCTAACGGATAGAATACGTAATAAGACACAAAACATTCTTTCCATAAACCAAATATAAATAGACAAACACTGTCGGAAGATAGGCTTTAAACGTCAAAATAAATTTATGTCGCATTAAACACAGCTCGTAAACTGTGAAGGCACCATGTAATGGAGAGATGTCTTCTTTGATAGTACTATTTAATAGACGTATTTGAAAATAGTATATTAATTACAAGAAGCGTAAAAATGTGACATATAGTGATATTAAATCGTGCAAATTTAAAAGAATATATATATTACGATGATGATGATGTTAATTTTGGGATGAGTAATTTTCGACATATTTTAGTACCCATGAGAATATTCTCGTTCATGAGTTATGGTCAATCAATATTTAGACGAATACTTTATTGAAATATTAACAACCCTTGTATAATAAAATACTACACTCCTTAACTATAATATAGAGTATAAAACTCATACCTCGATCTATTAAAGCATGAAGACTATCAATATTAAATAAATGTTGGATAAACGTTTGATCAGAACTAGTTCAACGATTAGGTTTAATCGAGCTAAAATTTTGGAACTATCTATTAATTAATATTAAGATTTCCTAAATAAATAAAATACATTGATTAATTTATACAACGTGTTCTTCAAAAATGAAAATGTATCCCACCTCAGATGGGGATCTAATCTTTCTAATCTAAATGAGATTTGCAGCCCTTTTCCTTAAGCTTCCCACCGCCGACAGTCGAATTGAACCGAATACATTACGTATGAAACACACAAGTACTATTTATTCAAAGATATTGAATGATTCCAATATTATGTATTTATAAGGGACGAAATTCAATCCAAGACATAATAATAATGACCGATATTTGGGTGCATGCATTCATTGGACGTGCTGTTGTTTCCATAATCATTCGATTTAAATGTTAAAGAATTAAGCAATATTTTTCTTAATTAATCGTTTGTATAAATGAAATATTTAAGAAATTACATTATAAATGCCCTTTTGTAGAAATCATTTAGTTTAAGCTATTATAATTTAAGACAAGGCTTTTATGCTATTTTTTCACTTGCTTTTCTATCACTAGATTAAAAAGACGTTTTTGTGATATTTCATGGTGCTTTCAATAAGAATCATTATAATTATTTGTTCTTAAATTGCCAGTAAAATTCTCGTCTAATAATTATTAATTGGTGTTTAATAAATGATTATTGGTTGAACTGTCTCAGATCAACTGTAAAATATTATTCCAAAAGACTTGCAAATAAACATAGGGATGGAATTCTCAACAGCAATTGAGTAATCAATGAAAATTTGTTCTTCTGAGTAAAATGTAGCTAGTGATGGAAAATATATATTTTTTAGTAATAAAAATAATAAATTTCCATAAACAAGTTACTTTTTCTATACTGGATTTTGTTTTGGTTGAAGGTCCTGGTCCTGGACCAACGTCTTTTTGATTATGTAATTAAGCCTTGTATAGAAAAAGAGATATTTGGCTGCAGGAAGGACGATCTTCCGCAGCCAAGGCTAATGGAAAACTCTCCCGACTCTCGCCTCCTGCGCATCACTACCCAACCGGCAACGATGTACGCGCAAGAAACGATCGGTCGGTATGCAGATGCAATGTCTCCGCAGGGCCACAGGAGATGGCGCTGCTAAAATAATACATTGCACCTGGAGAGAGATGGAAGATGTCGCTGTAAATCTGGCGAATTAAATCTGCTCAGATAAACAGCGCTACATAACAATTAACAGAAGATATAGTACTAACCTAATTAATAGGAGAGATAAAACTAGCATAATTAACTGAAGAGATAGAAGTGATATATTAACAATAGGGATAAAACTAACACGAAAAAAAAATAAGCTAGAAAAAATACTTTTTTTTATCCATCACCCATTATTAAGCTTTTTGTGTTAGATGGGTTGTAACAGAAAGAATTCATTATGAGCTATTAAAACTATGAAAGTAAATTATGCTTAATTCCCACCCCTTAGGTTCCCACCCCTTCTGGGCATTTGAATTATGTGACACCTTTCATTCTACACTATTGGTCCAGTGGCTCTAGAAAACTAAAAAAAGAGAAAAAGCACGAGAAGAACACCCAGCAGATGGCCTGGAAGAGTGACGAAGGAAGAATTCCCGTCTATATCGCTTTGTATTCGCCGAACTGGGAGGGTCAACCTGAAATGGGAAACCACCCAGTCTTTAATTTGCGAAGGTTAGTTGCTCGTGAACGGGGATGCTCTTCAGTTAGTGTAGGAGCGAATCCGAAATGCATTTTGCGTCATGTAGGACTTCATCCTAGTCTGACAGCACCCTTGTAAGTAAAAGGGGGACTGGACTCTTTGTACTCCAGAAAGCCTTTTTCAGTCATCCATTTTTCTATCCCCATGTAGTAGTGTTGTTAATCTGAGCAGATTTAATTCTCCAGATTAACAGGGATATCTTCCGTCTCTCTTAAGATGCAATGTGCTATTTTAGCAGCGCTATCTCCTGTGGCCCTGCGGAGACATTGCATCTGCATACCGACCGATTGTTTCTTGCGCGTGCACCGTTGCCGGTTGGGTAGTGACGCGCAGGAGGCGAGAGTCGGGAGAGTTTTCTATTAGCCTTGGCTGCGGAAGGTCGTCCTTCCTGCAGCCAAATATCTCTTTTTCTCTCTTGTGTGGAATAAATAGTTATTTAGGGAAGAGAGTATTTCTATTCGACACCCGTCTATTCTCATCCATTCGTTCAGCCACATCACCCCCCGATAGAAGAATGGACCCGTGCCTTAGTGCCATAGTTATATATTCATCTATTTGAAATAATATTCATGTTATATATATATATATTCTTCGTCTTGTTAAGAATTCAAATAAAGTACTCGAAAGCACCATCAAACGCAATACATTCATATCTTGAATTTGCTTGGAATTTTTGAGCAGAAAACATTTAATAAGCTTTGTTTTTGCTTTCTTTTTTTGTCTCCGGCAAATAGAGTCCATCTCTCGGCGCCCACTATTGTTCTTTGCAATACAATAACAATTTTCTTCGCTTAAGCCGTTATGAATGATAATCTGATTCTGTCCAAACAACTTTGCAGGGGAAGTGGTTTTATTGTGAGGTTTTTGCGTACCCGCCCGAGTATCCATCCATCCAGGGGTGGAGCAGGACATAAAAAACAACTGGAGCAATACTTTGTGTCTTACAAAAAGCGGCGGCGCTTCAAATTTGCGCTCAGAGAGGTTTTATTTTATTGTTCTACAAACAAGGGCCGCCTTCAAATTTGACTAAGCCCCGGGCTTTTCCGGGAGAGTCCTCCGCATCCGGCCAAGGAAGACCAGCGCAGGACCTACCCTGTCTCATCTCACGAGCAATATATCCATTTTGTGTTTGATATGCTATGGGAAATTAACTGACCGTAAAGCGTCGCTCGGTTTGCCGATGCACTCAAAGGTCAAGCAATCGAGGAGTTTAAACCTGCTTCACGGACGATATTATGACAACAAATTCGATATAAGCCCTTAGTTCATGTAATTTAATCTACTAAGCGCTTGCTTGAAATTTAATAACTTAAAGCAAAATAAAGGGTGTACTATAACCAACTTTACAAATTTAAATCAATACATTTTTGTAATAAAATTATAAAATATTTGAATAATTAACTTTCCTGCGGATAAAAGTGTTCATGCTTCAAGATTCTGGAATGTGCTCCCATTCTCTTTGAATATTTGCCTTCAAACTGTTAACACGCTCTGGTATTTTAAGAGAATATATTATCTTACGAAATACTTTAAATAAAGAAGTTCTTGTGATTCCATATATAAAAAAAATTATGGCTTTCAAAGATTATTGTGACTTTTATTGTGATAATTATGGGTAAGATTTATCCTTTTATCCAGTCAACCCTTCTATAGTATCCAGATAGGGACCATGCTATAGAAAGTTTGGCACCCATATAAAATTTGTATATGTTTATTTTGTTATGAGCATTGACTTTACGCATTTTGCCTGTTACTTATGTAAAATACGCCGCAAACGCAATAAGAAAAACTATATAGAAGTAGATGCTATACGAGGGTTGACTGTATAGCTAATGCATTCTATTATTTGAAGTCATTTTAAATAAACATCGGTTTTAACGCCAGTGTTCATAATATACTTGCAAAATTTTATACTTTGTCATCAATCTAAGAATATGACTGAACGCTGAAAGAAGAAAAATATTAATCTTGAAAATTGGCTTAGGATCAGTCTTTATTTTAATGCCGTAGAGCCTTCGGGTCAATTTGAAGAATAAAATTGCAAATAAGCAGCTTTAGCGTACCTAATAATTGTTTGATCAATCAAATTCGATTCAATTTTATTTAGCATAAGGTTGTTTGTAAATCAATGGTGTGGTGGTAAAAAAATTACGACGTAATAATAGACATCATAAATTAAATTTGCGAAGTTCTCGTTTTTGATTGATCTATTAATATAGCACTTAAAAGTATCAATGGGTCGTACCAAATATAACGTGCTTCAATATTCTGAGAAATTAGCATATTTATTTTCATAACTCTGATACTTTCTCGGAAAACTGGATTGATTGATTTAAATAGCCTATATATAGGACGTTAAAATATTCAATAATGTCCTATCGTTCTTTCTTTTGTGATACGAAAATAGATGTATTGGTTGTTAACTGAATTTATATAGGCATAAAATGAATGTATTATAATTTGAAGATGAATGATTTCTTAAATTTTGAATCCAAAATGCATGAATGGAGCATTGTGTTAACTTTATTAACAGGAGATCTTCGATTATTTCGATGCCTGCGGATAAATTCAAAGTTGAAATTTGATTGAGACTGAATATTGGTATAGTGGATTCGTTTTTAGACTCTTATTATAAAGGTTTGAATTCCAGATTGTGGATGTTTTTCTTGATTTATTAATTCTTAATCGATATAATTATCACTATGTACCAAATTAAAATGAGTCATTATTGATTAAAAGTAACAGAATGGTACTAGTTTGAATATAAGTTGAATAATAAACGTTTTTGGGGGGCATTTTATAATGTAAAAAGTATAATTAAATCAATATTTCGATCGGATTTTAGTTCGAAATATAGCCAAATATATGTAAAATTTTAGATCATCATCGTCTTGGTTTTTGGATTATTTTTATCTTAGCGTGCCAAATTTTATTTCGAGAAAAATGCGTTTAAAGTTTTAAGCACGGAAAAATTATTGAAAAAAGAAAACATACTACTAATCAGCGATTCCAATTCCATTTAGAAATTCTTGATTTCACTACTTCAAACTCGTCTTCATTCTCAGAAGACAACATCATTCTCAGTAATATCATTTACTACCCGCATAAAATGGACCATTTATTTGGCAGCCTCAAAATCAGAGTCGTACTCCTGAAGTCAATCTTTATTCAAAAACTGTGATGAGATACCCATTATCTGGAAAAATAGTAAAGAGTTGTCAAAGACAAAATCTTCTATGCTTTTTTCGGTGATGTGTTAGACATCAATGCTTTTTCTTTTTGGACGATCCTCTACAACTTCGATTTTTAGTGCATCTCACCACATTTTTCTTATCTTAAACTGAAAGATCATCGTAAAAACTCTTTTGAAAAGTAGCATAAATGACCCAATATTTTTTTCATGTAGACTTTGGCCAGGGCCGTAACAAGGCGGTGATAAAGCAGGCGCCCGCCACGGGCGCAACTGGCCTTGGTGCGCGAAACGCAGAATACAGACCCAGTCAAGAGTTGTTCATAGTTTTTTTTTTAAATTTTACTTAACCGTTCTATCAAACCCAGCCGGCATAAGCCCGCAATAAAATAAAGACAATATTTCCGACCGATTGTAAAATTCAAACACCCACCAACTCGGTCAGTCTTCTTTGGACAACTTCGTTTCATAATGAGAGTTTTTAAGCGTCAAATCAGCGCTCCGAAAAGCGGACCGGTTGAGCATACAGACCTTTTAGAGGTTTTTTCACTGTAAACGTTCATTATTGATGGGTGCCAAATAAATACTAAACAACGTAGCATCTTGAAACTTAAGCTTTTAGAGTTTTATTTTAGTATTATTTTAAAATACAATAATATTTAACAACTTAACAAAAATAGCTTTTTGGAGATAGAGGGGGGGGGGGCGTAAGTTAAATACTTGTCACGGGCGCTTTATACCCTCGTTACGGCTCTGACTTTGGCCATTGTTTGGTTTATACTCTCATAAGGATGCAAGGTCTGTGACTGCAGAAACTGTGAAAATACATATGTCTTTCACTGCTTTCTCCTCCTTTTTCGTCAGTTAAATAGGATGATCTACAAGAAATACTCATCTTTAGCTATCCATTTACCCCGGTGAAGATCAGCAGGCCTCCTTTTTCGATAAGATTTTTTAATAAGTAAGCTGTGTATAGATCTTATAATATCTCCCTGAATTTGACCTTTTTAGGATTTTACAAAATTTAAATAAAAGTTCGACATCAGAGAAAAAGAGATATTTCTATTCATGTACCTAGAGCTAATAATATGCGTTTTGCAAGACTTAGATATTCTTTTCATAGGATTATTATAGCATGTCACGTTTTTATTCAATGTTCCGTAAATAAATTTTAATCCTTTCGCTTCCATAAAATAATTCATGATATTTCTTATGCTGACCTGCATTTTTACTTGGCTCGTAAGAAATTATTTTTGCGTCTTCTCCTCATGGAAAAACCTATATTTTTCTTTTACCTATGTTGCAGAAAATATTTTTGAACAATTTGTTTGTAAAAAAACAGTGTTTATTTATTCAATTGACAGGAGGAAATTAAACCTTTCATGGACAAAAGGGTTAAATAAATTCCAATTCTTGATTCAATTGATGCGTTGATTATTAATCAAAATTATTTAATAATTATTATTTATTCTGTAAATATTTTATTAGACAGGATTTTTGATTGAATTATGATAATATTGTAAATTTTAAATTATATATTTTTTCAAGAAATCAAGCTAAATCTGAATTGAGATCATATGGTGAAAGTTTTCTTCACAATTTAAATTTGAACTCGAACTTTTATAGTACTAGCTTAGGAATTAATCCACTGTACCAAACCTTGTTGTACCTTTTTTTAATTTGTATTTACAATATTGAATTGAAAAAGATTTTAGTGAATACACGTATTAATCCAATGCTATGTATATTGATAGGATATTTGAGCTGCATAATGTACATTTTCGACAGTTTGAGATATTACGTATGATATGAGCATATGTTGCGGGGTTTTATAAAAAGTGAAGAAATTTTTGGTTTGGCAACGTAAAAAGGAAACAGGCCAAACAAACAAACTAGATATGTGAAAAAGTGTAGTCTCGGATGAATGCATAAGTCCCCTGACAGCGGTGAGTTGTTGGCCAACTTTGTGAAGTTAAAAATGGCCCAACGCGCAAGAGTTGCTACCCCAATACACTTAGGGCCATAAAAAACTACAGGAGAGATTTATAAATAAGAGTTTCCTAACAGGTTATATCGGGACCAAATCCCATTTTCTGTAATATAATCGAATCCTCCCAGCACAAAGCGTAATGATTCAAAGTGTAGACGATTGTTGGGTGGACGCAGAGAGAGACTTCAGACTCGATTATGGCCAAACAAGAGCAAAACTAATTCCCGCTTTAACTGAATGATCGTTTTACGAAATCCGATTAAGCTCAAGGCAGACCATAACTGTTTTGTAACAATTCTGAAATCTTTAATCAAATTCAAGTCGAAAACATTCGCAAATTAACGATTTACATTCATAGACGACCTTTTTGAATTTCAAGCGAATTGCAGACTTTATTTTTTTAAAAAAAGTAGCCCTTATATATTGCGGTAAATAAATATCGCACGTCCAAAAATTTCTCGTACTTGGAGGCTATTAGTTTCAAAAGCATTCGATGTAGAAAACGCTTATACGGCAAATCTACGCGGTTGAAAAAGTAGTTTGAACTATTAAGCTCCAAGCTTTCAGACGAATTAATGAGGATCTACCGAAAGCTTTATTTGCAAGCTCTTTAGCTAAAATCGCAGATGCTCCAATTTACTTGGCGAACACCATAATAATAATAAAAAGCATTTTTAATATGCTTAAAATCTCAAATGTAACCAAGGAAATAATCGTAAGAAATGTAAATTTTCATTCGTTCGTTCCGTATAAACGCTGGTTAAACTTTTTGATTTTTTAATATAATATACAGGATGTTTTGCAAATAAACCGACATTTTTTAATGAGTTTAAGATATGATTTGCTACGTTTCATAGATAAGTCCTATATCCTAAGTGTCATTGTTGACGAAATACATACAATATGTTGTTAAAGAAAATTAATTATGAGTTTCCAAAATCACATAAAATGTGCAAACGAATGAGAAATGTCAACTTCTAAATTCTATAAACAAAAAACTAACAACTATTTAGAACTTAGTTTAGTTTTAAAAAGTTTTCTAGATTATAATATTTCCAATGATATGTTACATTTTATATAAATAATTCAATAAGTGGTTAAATTTGAAGAGGCACTAGTTTGGTAGGGTCAGGGTTTAGAAAGTACTTTTTTTATGTTTTATTAAATATATTTACAAAATTTGTTCATATTGGCCACCTCTGCTTTGTATAAACGCATGATGTCCTTTTCTTATTTCAACTGTAGTTATCTGAAGTATCATTTTCTTTTCCATTTTTGCAAAGGTGGCGATTATTCTTTCAATTGGAATTTCTTTTGTGGGCGCCTCTGTCGTATAAATGTATTCTTTTGCACGTCTCTAGATAAAGAAATCCAGTGATGTCAGATCTGGAAACCGTGCGAGCCACTAAGTAAGGTACGTCCTCAGACAAAAAGTCCAGTGGTGTCAGATCAGGAGACCGTGCGAGCCTCGGAACAGGACACGCCCTCAGGCAAAGAATTCCAGTGGTGTCGGGTCTGGAGACCGTGCGAGCCACGTATTGCCATTTTAGTGTTAAATTATCAACGCAAAATTATTTAAAGTGATTAAGAAAATGTCATCAATCGTTGATATAATTCATGTTAATATTGCATTTTAATTTATTATTTTGGAAAAATTGAATTTTAAAGCGTTCCCACATACATACAGCTTCTTATTATATAATCTTTATTCCTTGGGGGTTATGATTTATGTACTTCATGGAAGATAATTTTAAGGGGTTTATAAAATAAAAAGAGTGCCAAAACAATATCCTTCCATGTACCAAATCAAAGATGATTAGAAATACGTGTGAGATGCTTAAGTGAAAGATATTTTATCAAAAGAAAAATATGTATGGATTCAATTTGTTTAGGTAGTGTATCATAAAGTAAAATCCAGATGTAAATAACACACATGACAGGATCTTTGTATGCGTTCTTAAGCATCATATTGCAGTTCTCCTCGTTCTGAATGCAATATTTTAATGCTGGATCAGGTACAATAAGATGTTTTTTAGATGCGTACAGTCAAAGCCATGTTTTCAATGGAACGACGTTTTTCCAGAGCGACACGTATCTGTATGCGTTTTTTGCATTACGGTAGCACTCGGTCTGATGTGGTGTTCCCGTCTCATCCTGGATTCTGCAGGGAAGGCAGACAATCCATCGCCATTAGCGAAGGAGTGGTTTAGTGGTGCCCGAGGATGAAGCTCAATTGTTCCTGCAGACTGGCGATCCAATCCTGTCTAACAATGCGAGCCGTATTGTTTCTCAAACGTCGCTCACCGAGACGACTCATTGTTTGAAATCCGCGCCCATTAAATAAATACAACCGATAATGTGAGAGCAAAAAGCAGCATCATTGTTTATCCCAGTTGCAATTTGTGTGCCCTATTCAAGATGAAATTAATAACTCTTCTTTTCTTCGCTTAATGCTGCTACAATATGCTCGAGATCCATTATGTGCGTTTTCGCATATGATATGCTCTCGCGGGTAAAGAACCTTAATGAAGCTGGAAGGAATGGGTTTTAATTAATTAAAATTCTTCTTTTGAAAATCATTCCAAGCCCAGAATCCTCGTTAGTTATCCTAATATTACAACATTATAATGAAATAGCATAATTGATGAGATTAATAACGGATTAACAATAGAGAGCAATACAATAAGAAGATATTATTGAATAATCTATTCCCATTAAGATAAGATGATTATTTAATAAAATTTATGAATTCTTCATTATCTAATACAAGGCAAAGGCTTGAAGGCTGAAAAGGCTTTAGTATCATCGAGCATATCCACATACAAATCACCCAGAAAACCGAAAAATATAATCAGCCACTGTCTTTTTTGGGCAGTTTTAGACTCACTACAACGCTGTAATATGAACTATCTCCCAAGCTTATCATAAACGCTTTGGAAGATGTGTTTAAACTGCTATCTTGGAAAAAGTGCCGACACAGTATTGACAACACACAAGTGAAGAAATTGTGACATAGTATTAATAGCCGAATCGTCTAAAAAGCTTCAAGACATGCTCCAAGACCTAAACGAAGTGTCAAGTAAAATTTGTCTGAAAATGAAAATGGATAAATTCGAAGCCATGATAAATAGTCACAACTCTCAGACCTTCGGGGTGATATCCATTGGGGGAACACAAATTGAGGTTGAAAATGAATACACTTATCTGGGACAAGTAATACAACTAGGACGACAGAATTTCTCAACAGACATTTAACCAACGCATCATCCCAGTGTTAACCCACGAAGACGTGGAATCTAATATCAGGCATTTTACACAGAATAAAGTTTTCCCAGCGTGCCATAGAGAGATCTATGCTCGGAGTGTCTTTATAATATAGAATCAGAAACGAGGATATCCGAAGAAGAACTCGAGTAGTAGACGCTATTGAAAGAATTGACACACTAAAGTGGCAATGGGGGAGACAAATGTGTCGAAGAAACGACGGTCCATGGGGAAGAAAAGTGTTGGAGTGGAGACCCCTGTAAGACTGACGACATCGAAAGAATAGCAGGATGAAGCTGGATGCGGAAAGCGGAGGATCGAGAGGGATGAAGACTCACGCGTTCAACGGTGGACGAACACAGACTGATGATGATAATGATGATTATGAATCTTTCCTCAGCGATCAGACTGCATGACGATTTGAAGATTCCGCCACGACCAGGCGCACAGCTCATCAGATACCCATTGAAACCATCCTACCGTATTCAACCATCGACATCTTATTACGCACTCTATGTAAGAGTCTATTGTGACAATAAAATCAAAAGTTTATCGTGGCTTTAAAAAAAACATAATTTATCGGCTTTAAATCCTACATCTTAAAATAGACATCAATGACCTCCAATTTACTATAAGTCGCAGTACAAAACACTTAAAAAACTAAGAACACTTGCCTGAGTATCGACGCTGCATGACGTTCAGGATAGATCCTGGAGTACGGGACGCATTCTGGAACAACACTGCACTTTATTTATTAAGATATATCCCTCTGACGACTAAGCCAAACCGTATAACCTAAGAACCGAACACGCACTGATTGTCGCCTAGCTTAATTCGACGGCTCAACTGAGCGTACGAATATAAATGTATTAATACTAAATGTAAATTATTATGAAAAACTATTGAAAGAATGCATGAGATTCTCTCTGAGATGAGCTCTTTTGATATATTCCCAAAAATATTTTTATCAAATTTGAAATTCATTAAAAAATAATATATTTCTGCAACGAAAAGGATGGTGATTTTTTTTGAAAGATAATATTTTTGGGAATATATCGCAGCAGCTTATTTAATCCCATGATTTTTAAAATATAGTTTTTCTTATAAATATTAATAATTTGTCATAAATGCGTTTCAATTTGTCCGTCCAGTTTAGGCGTCGAGTTTATGCTATGCAACAATATTCGGTGCAGAGCTATATTTTATTTTCACAGGTTAGGATGTGCATGTGCGTATGTTAAGTGATACTTTTTAATACACAGAGTGTTGTGCCGTTCCAGAATGTGATCCGTGTTCCAGACTGTATCCTGATCGTCATGCAGCTAAAATATTGAGGCAAGTAGTCATAGTTTTTAAGTATATTGTAATACGATTATTAGGCTTATTATCGAAATGTTTAATGTTGAATAATTGCATTGAGATTTCAAGAACACAGATCGGAAATAATACTCATAGTGGATTGGAAAATCAAGATGTCTATTTTAAGATGTAGGATTTAGGTCCGATCATTATCTTAAAGTCACGACTAACATTCAAATGTATATGTAAGATACGATATTCGGAAGTGATTCATTTAGCATTTCATAGCTAAAAGATTCATTAAGCATCAATTTTTCCTTAGATTAAAGAAAATACATCATATATCATTTTAAAAATATATCATCAGCTAAATAATTGGACTAAAATGTGTCAAATGTTTAATTTCAGGTATGAAATCGTGTTAAATATAAAAGCAATCCGCAATTGTTTGATTACGAAATCGACCAGCCTTGATCAATCAATAGTCTTAATGGACGTTGTGAAAAATTGTACAGTGTGGTTCAAAAGAACTGCTGATGAGCCAAATTCCAAAGGTGTCCAGGACTTCAAAATTCATGCAGTAAGAGCTTTCAGGTAATGATAATAAGATTTACAAGATAAATTTGAGCTATCATTTAATTTGTCATCTAAAATATACACACAAAATATTTGGTCTAATGGATGTTTAAATTCTTTGTTTTAGGTAAGTCTTTCGAATAGCGCAATATCAATCCGAAATACCGAAGTTTTCAAATATACTCATACTTTGAGTTAAATACATAATGCATAAAATGTTACATTTTAAATGTTATTCAGTCTTGTTTGTATATTACAGTGGTTTCTAATTAATATTTGTTGATTTTATTTGCACATATATATTGATAATATCATTATATTATTATTATTTTGGCACTAAATTGAATGGTGCTGATTTGATTGTGCAAAAATGTAGTAAATTTAAAATAATTTTTTTTCAAAATAACCTATTACGTAATATTCAAATGGTCTTCATAGAAGACTTTTTTCATGTGGTGGTTTTCCATTATCTTTCATAAGTGGTTATTAACACTCCAGGTTTGGCTGAATTCGGACGAATGATACAGCGAAATTTAGTACATTTGTGACAATTTTTTATTCCGCGCGGCTTTAAATAAAAATGCTCATAACTTGATTTGTATCATTGCTAATTTAATAAAACAAGAACTGTTATAAAGATTATAGTATAATACATAAGTATTTAAAATATTTGATTCATAAATAAATCTATAACGTTGAAAAAACGATGATTTATTTATATTTTTGTTTGAAAAGGCAACACAAATGGATATTTTTTTATTTATTTACACAAATATAATATATTCGAAGTCTTAAGAAATTATTTTATAAAATGCCACGTGTTTATCATATCGAGCGACTCTCAAACTGTGGACGAGTTTGTACAAAATGCTTTTAAAATACATCGCATATTACACAACTAAGGACTAAAAATAAATTAAATAAAGCATTTATTGTCACTAGATTTCTGAGAAGTAGGGTTATTCATAGATTAGGATTCATACAATCATCTGAATGTCAAAAAAAATAAAATTAAAAATGTATATAATATTTTAAACAAATATATGCTTGGATTAGGGGTCCCAAATATTCGTAAAATCAATTATTCGTCTACAATGTGTCCCAATTAAAATTATCTCATGAGTATCCAGAGTTAAAGTGTTAAAAGCTGTTTAAACTCATATCAATGACAATGTGTTTTTTAGGTGGCTTTTTAGAAATCCCTTTTATGGAACCATTGCCAACCATTTTGATCAAAATAAGAAATACTATCACTATCATTCAATTCAATCATTCATCATTTTTTTTTAGATATATCTTCTTACAGTACTATTTATTATTGGATGTAGGCTTCTAAGAGAAACTTATTATTATCGATTTTCATTACTTTCCAAGTATATTTCATAAGATCTATAAATGAATTTTCATATTACATTAGTCAATCATATGTGACGTTGTTTGATTTTATTAATCATCTCAGTATTTTATTTTTAGCTTTAGAAAATCCTGATTAGAAATATGAATACGTCAGATTCCAAAATATGTTAGAAGGTTGATTATTTTCCATAAGCCTTTATATTAAGAGTCCAGGATCCAATATAAAGGGTTAAGCCTCCTAATTTTAAGGATCCATTTAAAATGAATTCATATACTTTTATGTTTTAAACTCTAAGAAATCATCGTTTGTATTCAAATAAAGCACTATTTTGATCATTTATTGGATCATAAGTTGTATAATGATTTATTACAATTTTGCGCCGAAATACATAAAAAGGAAAGAAATGTTCATATTACGTAGAATAAATTCATTTCAAAATCTAAAAAAAATGTTACGTTGGCGTTGACACATTGACGTAAAAGATAAAAATATTTAGAAAATCACATTTAAGGAAAAAATCTAACTATGTCATAGCAAGCTAAACTAGGTGCCAAGAAGGTTAAATGTCATTTTTTTCTGGCAAAATTAATGGGCAATCAAAGGTCACCGATTTTAGGATGCTAATCCAGTTTGACGATGAATATTAATAGTCAAAATATGCTACAAAAAATTGAGGAAAAAAGATAAATTCATAGAGGGCTGCGAAATTCGGTTGATGAATAGTGTATATTAAGGTGATCTGGGTAAAAAACTATTTCAGTATTTTTTTTAATAATATTTAGGGGTCGCCATCAAGGTTTGAATTTTAATTTAAAAAATTAAAACACTGTATTAATGACTAACTTGTATTTATTAATATCAAATATTTACGTGTAAAATTAACGTTTGGATTACAAATATTAAAATAATATATGTTCGGGATACAAGCATTGATTTTTCTGTATCAGGATATTTTTTTCTGTAATATTTTACCAACAAATAACGATTGTCATACAGCAATATCATTTACTACTTGCATAGAATGAACCATTTTCTTTTTGGGGCAATCCTCCACATCTGCGAATCTTAGTACATCTACTATATTTTTCTTATCTTGAACTGAAAGTTCGCCGTCAAAAAATGTAAATGACATCAACTCTTCCGACAAGTAGCATAATGACCCAGTATTTTTTCATGGCGAATTTGGTCATTGTTTGGTGCTGAATATCCAACAGCGGCTTGAAACTAGTATTTTTATACTAAGATTGGGGAATAAGTTCGTAGCGTTTTTATATTCTTTTGGTTTACTATTCATTCGATAGAATTCTTTCTGTTCTACAAATCTGTGTTAATCATCTTTTTGAATAATTTAAATTTTTATTAACTTTGAGTCTTAAAAATGGAATATCCAGGAGGTAAAAAGCAACATTTTCAACACCTACTCTTCTTTGCCTTTCATCGAAGTCAAAAAGCTGCTGAAGCAGCCCAGGACATTTACAACGTATACAGATAAGGTGTTATATTATATGTATGTTTACAACACAGAAATGCTTTGCAAAGTTAAAAAATGGCGATTTGGATGTTGACGATACGCCCCGTAGCGGAAGACCTTCTGAATTCAACGAAGAGCATCTTAAAGCACACTTGTAGGAGGATGTTCGCCAAATAAGTCGTGAATTGGCCGAAAAATTTAATTGCGATCATATAACGAATCTCAATCATCTTCATTCAATGGAATTTGCAGAAAAAACCTTCAAATTGCTTCTCAACACCTCACCCGCCATCAAGTGATGAAAAAATGGTGCCTATACATAAACACGAAGCAAAGAAAGGAATGGATGGCTCCAGGAGATACGCCAAAGTCGAGGGTCAAGCCTGATCTCCATCCAAATAAGACAATGATCTGCATTTGCTTGCACAAGTCCTCATTCCAAGAACTCGAATGGGAGGTACTTCAGCATCTGCCGTATTCTCCAGACCTTGCACTAACGGATTACCATCTTTCCTGCTCCCTGTCGGCCCATATTAGTACCCTTACTTTTAACAACGAAGACGACTTTAAAAACTGTCTTAACAAATTCTTCGATATCAAATTGGGCGATTTTTGGCGGAACGGGATCAAAAAATTGGTCGAGAGAAGGGAGGAGGTAGTAAATATTGTTGCAACGGCGATTACAAAGTTAATTAACTTATTATTGTTTAAATAAAAGTTTTTGATAAAAACGCTACGAACTTATTCCCCAACCTAATATATATTTTGACTGTGAAAATACATACATCTTTCACTACTTTCTCTTTCTTTTTCGTCAGTATAAACTAATGTTTAAATAGAAAAATCTTCAAGCAATAAAAAACACTGAGAAGACCAGTAGGTCTTCTTAATTAGAATTTCTTCCAATGTAAATGATGGAAAGATTCAACAGTTCTTTAGAGTCATCTAAAGGTAGATATAATTGAAGCTGTTTTTGTGCAAAAAAATCCTGTCTGCAGCAACATTTTCTATATTTTTTGACGATGTGATATCATAAATTAATATTTTATAATCACTTTGATCAATTTTATCCCAGTTCTTCTTAAACATTTTAAACAATTGGATATCAGGAGCACTAGTATCTCAATGTATATCCATAAGAAATAATTAGGAAAGTCTTTCTGTATGTTAATCCACTTCAAAATAGATTAACAAAAACATCAGAATAAATAAATCGGATTTATAGTTAAGTAGCCATGCAACGTGTTTTTCTTAAAATTTGATTTAAGGTAGTGATCTCTAAAATCTTTTTTTAATTAAAAAATACATATTCATTTTTAGGGCAGAAAATTATATGTCAGGGTGACCACCTAATATTTTTAAAGTCGAAAAATAAGGACAACCTTAATCTATGATACATGCAAGAAATTTTAATTAAAAAATAGTTTTTGGTGCATATAACGTACATTTGTTTACATCGGAAGTCTTAAGTTCTTCTTTTTATGCTGAAGCAAACTTTCAATTAAATTGTTCCGTTGTACGGTCGGCCTAATCCACTCGAGAAAACTCCTCGAGAGCAAAGTTCGATTTTAACACGCTCGCAACCTGGCGACGCAGATAAACGGCAAAAATTTGGGACTGCGGGCAATTTTCGGAAATGCTTGAATTTCGCTAAAATTTCGTTCGCATCATGTTTAATTTTTTTTAGAGCTTTCGTAGCAACCTTTATGGACGAACCTGTAACTTTTATTGTTTAAGTGCGGGGAGGAGCGCCATTAGGATGTGGGAACTGTACGATCAGGGAAACGAGCTGGGCGCTTTTTATTATTTTTGACCCGCTTTAATGGCACTCGCGAATGTTGTGAATATTAATATTTAAGTCGGGCCTTTCAAACGCGTGGTTCGATCGTTTAAAAATTTCGCTCCTCGCAAACGGCGCGTAATCAGAATAAAAATTCGTCGCTGAATTCGATGATTTTGTCCGGTTCAAATTATTTAATTGTTGATCATTGGGCTCGAATGCTGCTGTTTGCAGCCGAGAGGGAGTTTTTCCACCCTCTTCGAAAGACCGGGTGAACGACCCTGATGAACACTCTGGCCGGTAAGATATAACCTTGTTTATAGCACATGAGAGAGGGAGCTAATTATTTTTATTAGTGACACTGTTGTTGAGTGCTTCTTTGGGAAAATTAATTTCAAACCCCCCAAGCAGCTTTCCACCGTTGTCTTGATATTGGACACATAAGCAATAACAAAAATTGTTTTTATGTCTCTTTTTTTTATCTCTTATCCACGAGGACCTTGAACGTAATGAAAAACACATTCATTCAAATCAAAGAAATGATAATTTAAGCAAATATTTCAAACATGTTTTCATCTGGATTTTGAAGGATGGCTGTATATATTATTTACAATAAACAGACCATTCAACATATCGTAAATTATTTATTTTTTGTGAATTTAAAAGGCATAGTGCGTTCGTTTTGGGGGTCTTATTACAAATATAAAAGCTTGAGATCAAATTTGGATTGTGGAAAAAATCTACTAAACCAATACAATTGAATACATTTCATCGATTCAGATTCATCCTGTTTTCTTAGCTCTTTAAAAAATAAATACAGATGAATGATAAAGTTGGGCAGGTCTATCTATTATTGATTAGTTTTGATTTTGTCATTAAGAAATTAGTCAAATGTAATGCTTAAATTTCAAATGGAGATCATTTAAATCATTTAAAAATCATAACATTTTTCTCTTTTGTATAATACTTTAACACTTTTACTTCCCTTAAGATTTAAGCATAGGCGTTTGATGGGGTTGATATAAGGGCCATTACCTGACCTGAATAAAACTTTCAGCTGTTTTCATTGTAAATATTTAGACATATGTTTAGGTATACGTTAAAGTGGCCCAATGTCTATATACCAGATATTAGATTAAGATTATTTTAACACCAAATTTTATATAAAAAACGATTATTCTATGAATTAAATGACTTCATCAGTTTATAAATTATATTTGTTCGAAAAAAATTGATTTTCATTGATAATGCGAAGTATTATATTGGGGAATAAGTTCATAGCGTTTTTATCAAAAACTTTTATTTGAACAAAAATATAATTAATTAATTAACTATGGATTCGCCGTTGCTGTTTACTACTTCCTCCCACTTCTTGACTTATTTGCCGATGCTGTTCTGCCAAAACTCACCCGTTCTGGTATCGAAGAATTTCTTGGGCCAGTTTTTAAGATCGTCTTCATCGTCTTCCGTGAAGATTTGGTACAAAACGCGCTGTTTATGACCGCGTGTTACTCGATGGCGGGAAAGATATTGAGAAGCAATTTAAAGGCGATTTTCTTTGCTGTTTTCGCTAAGCTCGTAATGCACCCAGGCTCTCAATTTTTCGGCAAATCCCATTGAATTAAGATGATTGAGAATCGTTCTATGATCGTAATTCATTTTTTCGGCCAATTCATGACTTATTTCACGGCCATCCTCCTTCAAAAGTACTTTAAGATGCTCTTCGTTGAATTCAGAAGGCTGTTAAAGTTGTAGAATCACCTATGATACCTTCTTCGTATACTTTGCAAATGTCCCGGGCTGCTTCAGGAGCTTTTTGACCTCGATGAAAAGCAAAGAAGAGTAGGTGTTGAAAATGTTGCTTTTTACCTCCTGGATATTTCATTTTTAAGACTCAAAGGTAATTGAATTGAATTATTCAAAAAGATTAGTATACAAATTTTTAGAAAAAAAGCTCATTCGAATGAATACTATACACTTTGCCAAAAAGCAAAATAAAATTGTAAAGTAAAAGAATTTAAAAACGCTACGAACTTATTCCCCAACTTGATATATAGTTCGTATTTTAACAATTAATATATAGTATAATTATTTATATTTTTTACATTTAAATATTTTTCTCCATTAAGCTTACATACACAATTCTCATCAATTAGTAAGAATTTTTTGTGTAGCGTAAAAAGGCCTTTGGCAATGTTGCTACAGCAGTATCCATATTTTGCTCTTGAGTTATAGTTCTTAGAACAATATAAGTTTTCATATTCAACCTTTGATATAACATCGCCATTAGCTGAAATCCGGATTACATTATTCAATATACTAAACCATTACATATTTAACTTTGTTGATAACCTTTAAAATACGGAATATCTTAGGGAAGAATTGGAGTAACTTAATAACATAATATACACGAGATTATGTTATTGTTTTCGGAAAACTTGATATAATTCATGATCTGAACAGGTCCATATTAATTAAGGACCACTTGTCGCTTCGTATCATTCATGAACTTCCTCTTGTGTAAGTAGATAAAATATAATAAGTTTTTCAATACAATTGAACAAATTTCATAGCATTTTATTTATGCAAAGTCATTAGATTTTCAATATGAGTTTAAATTAGGACTTAATCCAGGGATAGCAAGTATAAATATCAATAGGGCTTTTAAAAAAGGGTAGGCTAGTCAGAGTATAATTCGATTATGGTTCAAAGAAATTCGTTCCAGTAATATGAAACTCGATAATGAGCCCAAAAGAAGACCCAAAACCATTATGTAGAAAGAATATTTTATAGCCATAGTGGAAGCTTATTTGCATACGCGATTCAAGGATTCAATGACTTAAAAATGGTACATACAATCCAATTTATCGTTAACAGAAGATCATTGAAGCTGATGATGAATATATTTTATTTTGTTCTTAAAATATTGAGTTTCAATTGCAATTTATACAGCAATTTCTGTTATGTTAAGGCCTAATAATAAGGATACATGATTTAATTATATAGATGATTCTGATGAAAATATGCAGAAATATTCAAGCTTTGGCATTGCATCTTCGTTTGAGATGTATAAAAAACTTATTGGTTATACAGGGCCGGATCAATACTCATGGCGAACGGTTGAGAAGAGAACCGCGAAGATTTTGACACGTATAAATGTGGCAACTTTACCCAAATTTTAATTTCGGACAAAAAGTCCGGAAAACTTTAGCGCCTCTCTCTTTTTCTTCATCAGCGAACTTTTTCCCCGTAAAAGCCATTTTTGGCTGAAAATCATTCAGAAGACGGAGAAAGTTTTCGGGTAGAGCTTTTAGAGCGACCTCTACCAATACAGAGCGATACGTGATCCGACTGCCGTAATTTAATAATCCCTCAGAGTCGCTATTGAGCCAAACATTAAATACTACGGGAAGCCACCACACCAAAAGACTTTTTCCATGTGATTGAATACAACAACTTTTCACATAGTTTTGAAAATAATATTAGATGTGGCGGAAACTGTCTACAAATTTTATCGATTTAAATCTACCTTTTTCTTCGTTTATATCATACATATCACCTCCAAACTTGCTCGATATTAAAGATAACATGACCTCCGAATTTCATTTAGAATGCTCACCCAGCGGCCACTTGGGTGAATGTGTCCAGGTTTTAGCAACTATCTCTATAGGTAGTATGGGGAATTTATAAAAACTGAGCAGTTTTCTTCGGAAGACAATGAAAAACTACTTGAGGCGACTGTTTTGATTATACTGGAAAGGGCTTCCTAGAATACAAAAAGTCCAGTCCATCTTGAACCACAACAGCGTTACCGGACTAGGATGATGTCTTACGTGTGGCTAAGTACCGGTACTTAATGATCATTTTTACAAATCTTATTTCGAAAAAAAAAGACATCTAACACTCTATAAAAGAATTTTAGTATATCCATGCTTTTCCCAGAATTCGATTCCCATTGATTGGGCGTTTCCAAAATCAAGCTAAATTTGATTGGAATCAAATTATAACATGAATTTCAATTCATCCGATTTGACTATCATATAATTAAATAGTGGGTAATTTTATTAGTATATTACTAATATAGATCTATATGAAAGTTGCTATTAAATACTTTTCGGAAATTGATCGTGAAAACGGAAAACATATTAAGTATGGACCGACAACATTTTTTGAGGATTAAAGGGGACATTTGCTATGTCTCATACAAAGACCCTATGTCCTAGCTTCTAAATTCTATAAACAATAAACTAACAACTATTTTGAAATTAATTTAGTTTTAAAAAGTTATACCCTTTCCAACGATATGCTACATGTCATACAAATCATTCAATCATTTAAAAAAAATCCATTGGTGTCAGATCAGAAGACCGTGTGAGCCACTGAATAGGGCACGTCCCCAGACAAATAAATCCATTGGTGTCAGATCATGAGATCGTGCGATCCACGGAATAGGGCACACACCCAGGTAAAAAATACAGCGGTGTCAGATCTGGAGACCATTCAATAAGTCGTTAAACTTGAAAAATTACCAGTTTGGCAGGGTAAGGGTTAAGAAAGTATTTTTCATTTTTAAGATGATATTAAATTTATTTACAAAGCTTGTTCAAATTGGCCACTTCTGATTCGTATACATCTATGACATCTTTTCCTTATTTCAACTGTAGTTGTCTAAATTAGGATTTCCTCTTTCTTTTTTTTAATGCATAAAAATGTATCTAAATGGGTTGTTTTAAAATTCAATCAGCGTTCCCACAGATACGCATATGACAATCGATTGACTTTTGTTTTGTAATATGTAAAAATATCTTGAAGTGAATATATATATATTTGTTAATAACTATATGCTTAGCATTGCAAACAGTTACAATTAATATACAAGTATGCAATACGTACATTCTATGGAATAAAAAAATTGTTTATTCAATAAGGGTTTCATTTGAATAAAAAATGCTTATTGTTCGGGGAACAAAATGAAATACGCCCCTGGGCAAGGGATGTATAAAATTGTTATCATATTCAGACGCAAAGCTTTCTTTTGTATATTTTCTTGAAAACATAGTACACATTTTTTTCAATTCTAACATTTTATGTATTAAAATTGCTATTTGTGTGTTTCCAAATGAGACAAAATTAAAATGTTTATTAACGAATTTCAAATAGAAAAAAATGGCGATTAATAGTCTGTGTTCTAATCGTTTGGGAGCTATTTTCCATGTGGGTTTTGGCTTAGAATTTTTTTTTTTGGTTGTCAGAGAAAATTGATCACGTGCGAAGCCGTGATAAGTTTATGCTTCGCACGTTGCACCATGGAGCCTTGAAAATATCGATCATTCGTCCGATATTCGAGGCATTCAAGACCCGACATTTACGTGAAAATTTCACATGGAAATCTGAGGGTTGCAACGCCGTGTGATTTATTGGGAGTTTCATAAATTTTTCATTGGTCAGCGAGCTTTCTGGCACGCTTGAAGCTCTCGTTCATATGCTAAAAGCTCTCCCGAGGGCAACAGGAGGCTTTCGAGGGAAGCGCTCCCGATTCGGCAATTTGCAGAAGTGGCTACGGAGCTTTGCTAGAACGTACATACGCGAGCGGAATCGGTATGTAGACCGTTAAAGCTTCCATCTCGTCAAAAAGCTCTTTTTTGTTTTTCCTTCGATGAGCTTTTTAATGCATTGCAAATATTGTTTTTGGCCCTCGACGATCCACTTTGGCATTGTTATCAACGGCTTCGTCTTAGTGGCCTCAAAAGGAAGATATCGTATGAAAACATCGTACCTCTCGACGCTTTCCATTATATTTTGATGGATATAAACACTTGAGACGATTTCAGTAAAAAAAAACAAGAATAATCTATTTAATTCCTTGATCTATTTTTCTTATAAAACATCAGCTATAGAATACATGTAATCAATCTTCCCAATAAATAAATCGAATTGAAAGAAAATTTATAGGGGCATGATAAATAGTCCTATCAAACGTCGTCGATTAATGAATCGTCGATTAACGAAGCTTTGTAATAAATCGCAATTTTAAACATTTTTAAATTGATAATGAATTTATAATCTTGCTTTGTTGTTAAAAAATATTATTGAAATATATTATAATACAGATCGATATTTTATTATTAAACAATATGTATGTTTTCAAATACAACGTCTTAGTAGACATTGCCACAATTTCATCTTCTTTAGAGTAAACTGCAAACTCAGAGAGTTGCTGAAGTTCTTGTATACTCACGTTTCGATCATATGATTAAATAAGTTCTTGAACAACCACAACTAAAAATTCAGCAAAAGTGTCTTTGGATCTAATTTAAGCGTTTTAAATTCCTAAAGCTTTGGGATCATATTGATAATGCACTGATGCTATCAATAGAAAAATCATTATATATTTAGTACTAATAAGCCTATATTAGTCATATGCCGAATATATTTACTTATTAATCGCTAATGATTTAATAAGCCATTTAAATTTTTTAGAGCATATAAAACTACTTTATTAATATCATGATTTTTTTCTGAATATCGGGGAATATCATGTGGAAAATGTTCTTCCCGGACACTGATAGCTGTAAAATTTTCGCAAATAAAAGATAATGGTTGAGACTAGAGAGTTTGCATCAGTATCCAAATTCACCGCGGTCCGATAAAAGAACGAACCCACGTGCGAGCGCAACCGTCTTACAGAACACGCGAGAGCGGGGGGGCGATCCAGGGACTCTGCCTTGAGACTGCATCTATTCCATGTTACACTGAAGTCGACGGTTTATCTGTTTTTCGTGTTACAGTTAAAAGCTATTTTAAAATAAAAGTTTTTTGAAAATATTGGATTACGTTATTTGAACGCTGGAAAATCTCTACGGGATATAGTAAAACCACTAATGGACTTAAAGTGGTTATGGTTTCTGTTTGATGGTCGGCAAAAGATTAATTTAATATTCTTGTTATTCACATAAAAGCAAATATATTGTATAATTCATCTAAATTATTTAATAAATACATATTAATTATGTTGCATAGCCACAAGCGATCGATCATCGACATTACAAAGCACTATCACAAAACTGACTTCGTAACAATAACTAAATAATACATCGTACCTGTCACATTGCATATGAGAATCCATAGAAAAAGGCTTTTAAATTAATTTTTCGGATAGTTTAACGAATTTCAACCATAATGGTCTTATAGAACACCGCCAATCGCTGAAGAAATTAATTAAAATAAATTAAATTTGGCATGAAAATGGCATCTAGTGCATGTTTTACGCACAGTGTGCAAATTGAATTTATCGCATCGGTCCGAGTGCACCGGATGCATTTTTCTGGTTGTGGCTGCTTGTTAACAACCGACGTTTCGACGTTAATAACGTGCAATTTTGAAGTACCGGCATGCTGATTCGCATTCATTAATATTCAATTTCATCGAAAGGGCAGTCTGCTGTTTATAATCTGGCGGTTCATGTATAGCTTCCATCCATATAACGGAGAATAATACACTAATGGAGAAGCTTAAGCGTTCAATCACTATACATGTAAATGTTGTCAGTCATGGGAGACTAATGCTTATAATTTCTACTGTTTTGCTGGAATAGGAGGAATATGAAAAAATAACATATTCTATGAGTTATTTAAGTAGAAACCGATGATTGGATCGTTAATAGAAGGTGTTGGAGCGTTAAAACTCCCATTAATGATATTTTTACAGTTCAAAAACACTATTGACAGCTCAATCAAGCAGTCAATATTATATAATAAATTATTTGAAATAACTTCTCTTTTGATATACTAAATCAATCATAAAAATAGTTGCATGACACCTTTTTCAGCTTGGAAAATTATAAATTTCTATTGTTAGTAGCTAAAACCGTATTCGCTATGTCAAATGGTTAGCAATAGTTGCATAAAAGGGATTGCTAAAAGCCACCTCAAATATAGATATATATATAAAGCATGCTATTTTTTATCCATCATCTGTTTGGATTTCCGTGGGAATGCTCAAATACAGAAGAAGTTATATATTGGATGCAAATAACGCTTTATAAAGGAATCAAATTAATTGTTCATATCATTTTTCAAGCTTTATTTATGGGCAGTCATCCAGCGGGCACAATTAGGCCGATACGAGGCATATCCTGAAAGTAAGTGTACTAAATTTTTATATATATTTTTTTGTAAAAAGTGTATTTTTAAAAAAAAACAGGAAATTATTGATACACTTGATAAATATTTTTCAACATAATCGTCATCCCGTTCTATACATTTAGTGAGTCGCGGCATAAGCTTATTTATGCCCTCCTCAAATAACTTTCTTGCTAGCTCCTTCCTCCTTCCTTCAGAAAATCTTTCTGTACTTGCTCGTTGGAAATATGATAATATGAAGGTACCAAGCCAGGGAAATACGAGGGGTGGTTCAAAACATCTCAACCAAATAAGTTCTTGGTGTTGAAGGCTGTGTGAAGACAGGCGTTGTCGTGCAACAAGCACAATCCTCTCGTCAACATATCCATATCGCTCGCATTTGGCGGGATTTCTTACTAATATCTCTCACGAAACTGGACACTACAACGTGAATTTACAAACAACAATATTCTTGCTATACTCGCTTTATTAAGAGCTCTCTGCCGTTCAGTATGGCTAACCCTTAAAAAACAAAAAAAACACAGTTCGTTATTGTCACAGTACACTTACTTTCGGGATATACCTTGTATATCGAAGGACGGCCTTTTAAACATTAGATACCAAAACTACTCTCGTACCAAAATTGTACCACATGATCTTAGTTGGGTCGTATTGTTAAAAAATAGAGTCTCATGGTATAATTAGCTCCAATTTTGAGAGCATGCGAGAGGATGATTGTCCATGAATTGAATGCACAAAATATCAAAAAGAGAGCATTAGATGATTGAATAAGCATGCAAACTTAATTCATTATTGTTTTTAAATACAAAGGCAGCTATGAGACGCGATGATTGTACGGGGGGTGTGTTTCTCGTGCCATGCGGTGACATCCTTTTAGATCAGCTCCACTTAATTCCCGCGTCCAGATCACCCAGGCGGCTCTTTTCGTATCTTGTATAGACAACTCCTCAACGTTCCCCTTTTCACAAGATCCGATGATCAGTTTTCGATAGAAAGCCCGACATACACACTTCTTGATTATGATTGCTCGACTTTTTTCTATTAGCTCCTATCTGCTTGTGCATTTCTTCTGTTATTTTATACTGTAAAAATTGTGATCACAGAAGGTAGATTTCGTATTCGTTTTGACTTCACACTTTAGTAACATATCTCGAAAATCTGTAAAAATAACTATCAATTAAAAATCATTATGACAAACACGATGAAAGTTGTTAAAAAAGCAATCACAGCTGCCAATTTAAAACATGTTTGCACATCCAGATAATCTGTGTCAATCCGCCAATGGACAGGTGAAATTTTAAATTGAATTCGATGAAAATGGCCGTGCAATTAAGCTTAGCCAAAACTTTATGGCTGTAAAATAAATTATTTTCTCACTCCGCGAAAAAAGCTCCAATAAACTGCAAAAACAGGTATTTTGTACTCACATTTTCCCGTTGAAAAACTCAAAGTTTAGTCACTTGCACCATATGGCCGGAGGGAGCTTTTATTTATACATTTGGCGAATGGAGCTTTGCCAATGCATGTATGTATATGAATTTCTGAATATACATTCTATCACGAGGCTTTTTGAATACCATTCTGCAAAAAAATATGAATACGCGGAGATAGATTAAAATTTCGCATTAAAAATGTATGTTGAAAATTATTGCCCGGCGAAGAGGAAGGATAAATATAATTGAGTTATTTTAACAATTTTTCCTATAGCATATTAAATTTTATTGGAAATGAATATGCAGTATTATGCCTTAAATCCAAATTTCATACTGAAACTTACTTAGACTGTTAAAAAAAACATTTGTGTCAATATGAAAAATTAAAAAGAAAAAAATTCCATTTGGATCTTACAAATCTGAGTTTCATTTTGAATATATATTTTCGGCCATTAAAATTTGCTTTCAAACTATCTAAATTCTTATCCCCTTGACACCATTAGAGATTATTTGTGTATCTGTAATATTATTGCATTTTTAACATATTGATTTTATATCAAGAGTTAGTCAAAAATAAAAAATTATCATGACCTGAATAAGTCGATATTTTTTTATGATCACTCGCTGTTCTAAATTTTTGATGAACTTTCCTTCAATAAAACACAATAATTATTGTAGTTCTTTCTGTAATAAAAATCCATAACGTTTTATTCCTATCGATAAATAGTTCCAAGCGAAATTTTTCAATTTCGAATAAAATTTTAATATTTTTATCGTCATCTATACCTGTATGTTAGCGCTCGAATAACGGATATATTTCACTTATTGCAACTTTTTACAGCCCTTGGGTCTTCAGACAAATAGATCAACGGGGGATTTAACTTAAAGTCGCCTGCTACATTGCCCCTGAGAAGAAGTATTAAATGTTCTTTGGACGATTTGTAACATGAAGAACACTCTTCAAATACATGTTTATCTGGTTATTTTTTCCCTGTATTTTACGATAGGAAGTATGGATTTTCCGATTATATTTATTACATTTAATTATAGAAATAATAAACTCATGCTATACATATCTTGGGAAAAATAATATTTAAATATAATATTTTGCATGATTTATTAAAACAAGAATCATTTATCTAAAAAAAAAAATATTTTTCTACTTGTAAAACGCTTTTTTGGTATTTAAAGCATTCTCACGGAACACTGACGATAAACAACACATAGGTAATAGAAGCTAGAAAAGGATCTAATAAATTTAGAGGATGTACTCATAATACACATTGTCATTAAAAGTATGAGGACAAGACGACAGACAGCAGACAGCGACTGACTGGATTGGTGGTTCATTATCAATCGAACTTATTTTTTGCACTGCCGTATGATCTTTTCCGGGTTACCTCGGACTAGCCACACGAAGAGTGTCTTCCACTGATCCTTTAGTCCCATGAGAAACGCTACACGCGGAACATCCAGGTGCTCCACGCTTTCCAGAGGAGGCGAGGTTTCCGCGGACCATGTGCACCCGAAGGTGCGATGGAGGAGGAAGGACTAAAGTTAAGCTTAATTCAAGGGATTACTTCCGTGGGCTTTCTGCCACCACGTGTCCAATCTCAGCTTGAAGAGGGCTGCAGCAGATGACCAATTGCAGAGACTATCCCTTTCCCATGGTACTCGTATCGGTTTGGTCATTCTTAGTACTAGCCACGGAGACGAGTTACTGTTCGAACAGCTTAAAACCGTTCTCCCCTGTTTGCCTAGGCTGTTGAGGATAGTGCCTTTGATACAGTCTCCACCAACTACTACTCCTTTATGGGTACACCGCATAGGGTGACCTGAGCATCAAACTCATGTTAGCTTAGCTACCCCAGCAGCGTTTGATGAGCAAACTGACGAGGCTATTTTCGTACACCTCTACTACACATCATTGCCCTAGGGGTTCAACCGTTGCCCACGGGCGTAGGATTGGCTCCCCCCCCTGGAGTTTTATGAGTGGGCATTGTGGAGTCTAACACTCACCCGGGAAAGTATGAGGAGCTCAAAATTATAATTATAGGTTTAAACAACGAAAATAATATAATTTACTTACTTGAGTGTACTAAATTTATTTCAAAATTAGAGATTTTTTTTTCATTTGGATTAATTTACAGCTATCAATATGTTCATCTGAAATTTGGGACGTTTATTTTATTCACCTATAATGTAATGCGGTATAGGAGTGTCGTTACGTCCTTTGGGGCTCCCGCTTTGGCTCACCCAGATGATGCTCACGCGCTCGAAGTTATAGTCTCGGACTTGTTCTACATATGCAGATTAGGGAATTAAAACACGTATAGAATTATAGAATAAAAAAACATCAGCAAATTGACTATAAGAAGACCATCGATGACTATAAATTGATAGCCTTTTAAAGATATGGAACACATTAGATAATATTGCGTTTGATTAATGAATGCATTATTTCATACGCGTCCATTTGTAAATCGGTACAATCCACAATAAATGGTCCTGATTAAGTCTGCGCGTATTTTTCGCATTTCACTGATGCCTCCAATACTAATGTCGGATATTTTTGAGTTCTCAAGCCGAAAGTAATTCTATTCATTTATCGATTCCGATTCCCCGAGGGCGTAGGCGATTGGATTTTTTTTATCGGGCATGATTATCGAGTATTAGGTAATACCACCCCTGTGTACAAAAACGTCCTCTCCGGTACCATTACTCTTTCTGCCTGGATTATTCCACATCCAGCGATTTATTACTCCGGGGAAGAATTACATTTGGAATCGTTAATATATTCGGATGAATGCGTGTATCAAAGTCAGGACGCGATAGCTTTCCTGTCAACTTTAAGCTGGAAGGATTCGAGTTTTGAGAACGGCCGAACTCAAGCCGTATTCAAGAAAAATCATTTTTAAATGTATACAACCGATTTTGAAAATAAATATATTTTGTAATAAGCAGGTATGCGTTTCTTGAGCGCTTGGGTTTTATGTTTATCCCCCGCGTCTTTCATTCTTCCAGCATCAGTATTACGTGTAGGATTTGTCCATCAATCAATTACTATGCGGAGCGTGACAAAGAGCTGATGTTCCATTTTTGAATACATATTTGACACATGGATGCTTGACAGATTACTGTACATTATTCTAATAACATCTAAAAATAAAATTGTAAATGTTTAAAATACTCCAAATCGAAGCTTGGGTATTAGACGTGTCATAAGCTTCGTTCGTGATTAATGATACACATTTTCAATAATGTCCCAGATACGAATTTCCACAGAAAAATATTTTTTAAAGATACATTAGATAAGATGTCGATATTTAGAAAATGATGCTTTATATTCAATTCCATACTATACCATTCCATGGTGAGAATTTGCATTTTATGCACGTATTGGAGTGATTTGATTAAACCAAATGGTGCTGAATGTAAGTTAATTTGCTGCATGGCTTGGCAAGCCAACAAAAATTGAATAGCAACAATTGTCAGGGAAAGTGTCGGATATAAAATGCTCAACAAACTGCTGCCGTTTCCTTCTTTCCTCTTTCTGAAATATGTGGTCTAACTTTATTCTTATTCATCGCAAACTCCGCAACGAACTTTCGTATTCTATAGCCAGGATTTTTTATGGTGAAATATTTTTAGAAAAAATCTTGTTGTATTTTTGAATATATAAACGCGTGATTTTTTTTAAAAGCGTACGAAAAAATGGTAAATAAATTTTCTTGTAAATATTTAATAAGGGTAGAACAATAATAGGGGCAAATAATATTTCATCGAAAGTAATATATGCATGCTCAGAATAATATATATATTTACATGTGAGATGAAATCGACGCAACGCGAGACCGCCATTTTAATGCGCATGGGTCACGTGATCTGATTATGGGGTTAATGCGCAGACGCAAGAATGATCGACGCGGGCTTCTTCCTAGCAGTTATTATAAATCTGAGGCGGGGGGGGGGGGGGATTTTAAATGCATTTTAGATCGGAAGTCGACGTTTTCTCTCAGCCTTCTTTGGTCTTGCTCTTGTTATATAATTAATTAAGAGACTAATCATCTATAAAGCAGCTGAATTATTCTTTCTAGAAGCTTGAAAATAAAATATTAAATTCCAAGCTTTCTATATTTGTTTAACTATATTAAACCACCTTTCGATGTCGTTTTCCCAGTCCTGTAGTAAATAGATTATGTGGATTATATGGTCCTTGAAGTCCTAAAAAATATCAGTGATTTTCATCGTTCTTCCATAACACTTTTGTAAAAAGTCTAAAAAACTGACGTTATGATGTTTGATGTCATATTTTTTTAAAGTCAACCCTTAACCCTTTTAGTCCCGGGCGCCATATAATCGTGTACGCCATGGTTCTTCATTATTTGAATTGTAATCAATAGTAAGCATTTCCATTGAATTTGTAAACATGGAAAAAAATCATCTACATTATGTGATATAATACTTTTATTTGAAGATCTTAGTCTACTAACTTAACTAGATTCTACTCTAAGAAAGTCTGTTCCTTCGTTTATAACAGTAAACTATTAGGTGGCAGAGTTTAAATGAAGCTTTACGAGCTGCCAAAATAAAAATCGCAGTGGTCGAACCAAATGTGATGACTACGCCAGAAATGCTGAATAAAATCCACAAACTGGTATTGAATGACCATCGCCTGAAAGTGAAATAGCAGACATAGTAAATGACTTATTCGTATATTGACTGAAAATTTGGTCATGAGAAAGCTGTGCGCACGATGGGTGCCGCGTTTGCCCACAATGGAACAAAAACAGCGTTGAAGATTTTTCAATTGAATGTTTGGCGACGTTTTTGCGTCGATTCATAACCATGAAAAAAACATGGATACATCACCTCACATCTGAGACGAAGAAACAGTCAAAACAATGGACTAAACGAGAAAAATCGACTCCAAAAAAGGCAAAGACAATTTTTTAAGATGTACATGGGATAATTAAATTAGGGCGGCTTAAATGAGCAAACATCGATATATAATATTATTATAATATAAATTTACTTAAACGATACTGATTACAAATTTATTGCCTTTAAAAAGCCGTCGTTTTCGATATTATTCAGGTATTTATTGCCATATATACATTTAAAGGGTAGTCCATTCTGTTCTTAACATAATCGTTTCTCTTAGATTAGTCTATTTCAATTATTATTGTATCTGTAACTATGTGTTGAAATTTGGACAATTTGCTGAGTGTACTTGAGAAAAAATTGAGGTATTAGTTTAAAAGTAGGAATATAAGTATTGCGGATGATAAACGATCAATGTTGGATCTTTTAAACAGTTCTTGTATAAAATCTACTAAATGAATGTGTTAACACATTGATTGCGGAACAGAGAATCAATCAAACAACCCATCCATACAATATTTTACTATGTCTATGTTAATTCTGCTAGTATAAACAATAAGTTGACAAAGATTTGTCGCAATCCGATGAACGGTATGAAAGCGCATCAAATACGGACAAACAAACATTATTTTTTACATATTAAACTATAACTATGTTACTTGCGCAATCTTTAATAATAAGTGGACGAAGTTTTATTGCAATCTGATGAACGGTATGGCAGCGCATTACATACGAACAAACTTAGACTAATTTTTACATACAAGATAAATTGATTTCTGAAATTTCTCGAGAAGATTTTGAGAAAATCTCGAGAAGAAATACTATTTAAAAATAAGGTTTCAAATTTAATTTCAAATTTACTTCTAATTGGCTCGGATTTATGCATTTTGGTATAGCTCTTTCTGTCGGTCACTAAAAAGGTTAAGCAAAATATTTGACCGGTCGATCACCTCAATATTTTCTTCGTGTTATCGCATGAAATATTTTTCTTGAGCAGATCGAGGAAATCCAAATATGCAAATCTTATTTAAAACTTTTAATAAAAACGTGCTCCTTTTCGGTCTTGGACGCATTGATGTCGACGAAATCGACCACATCAACCTAGATTGTTATGGTTCCCTTTTGCCATAAATATTTATGTAAGAAAAGGTCATGGGTTTTAACCCGGAGGCGGATTATCCGCAATCATGTTTTTTCAAGTTTACCTGGTCTATTTATAAGGCAAATACGTGAAGACTTTGTTCTATCTACGATTTTTTGCCGGGGGTTTTTATCGCCGGCAGACGTATAGAACTGCGGCAAAGCCAACAAAAAACCGGGAAAGAGATTTTTAAATTTATCCCTATATACATATTAGTAAAAATAAGCCAAACCCATGCGTAGAATTTATAGATACTGCATTTTTCTTTGGGGGTTATCGAAAAGTAGATTTTAAAAGGGTATCGGACAAGGGAGCGCTATTTCGTCAAGGGCTTGATTCGGGACCAAGGAAATTAAACGTGCAATAAATTCGACAGTATGTTTAATTATAGTTCTATATGATAATTATTCGATTCCATAGGCCATGGATGTTTTGTCTACATTCAGTATTCATTGTGTATTCGCTTTTCTGTCATGTTGTAGCACGCGTCAATAAACGCTTTGCCTGGATATGACAGCTTTTCATATGGTCGACATAGTCTCGATCACATCATAATTAAAATTTGTTTTCAGAACACTTCGATCAAAAATTTCAACTACAATGTTGGTTTTATCAACCTTGATTGACATCTCTTTGCGTGCAACTTATTAATACAGAACTATATCCATGTCAAACGTACAAGAGCATCAATTAACCTATTCCAAACGGGGTATATTAAATGAATGCTGGATATAAATTTGCTAATAGTACTAGGCTACCACTTGCGCAATTTAAAAAAGAAGGAAGTTTAACAGTATGAAATAATTTTGGTTCCTAGTATCATAGCAAATATTAAAGATTTTATCCTAATATAACCCCAATATGGACGTTTTCATAATAAATACAGTTCAATTGATCCTTTTATTTGACATATTTGTTGAGAGAGAAACAAGATAGGGTGTGTTTAAGATTAATTAAACTTTTCGTGAGTACTTACGGAAATATCCGTTTTGACCTTCACTATTCAGAAACAGCACTCTTGTGCATTGAAACTCCGAGGCGGACAGAGACAAAGAGGACTAAGCGCAGCTCGGGAGACTGAGACGGATAGCTTCTTCATATGCATCGCATGATTGTATAGATCGTTAAGCCCAAATTTATCCACTTATAATGATTTCGATTTCAAGTGTGTTATTTGTTTACGCAAATAAACGACCGAATATTGTGTGTTATCGAGAGTGTTTGTTTATTTAACTGCTTGCTGTTCTTCGCTGTGTGTTGAATGAGTCTTTGTCCAATTATCATTTCCTTCTAAAGGAGGAGCACTTGAATCGATTTTTTGTGCATTGTTTATGTAAAAAAATGACGAGTGTTCATGACAAGTGGCTCTGTCTTGAATTGAAGATTGTCTTACGCTGATTAGGAGCTGACAGAAAGTAATCGGTGTAAAACGATTATGACATCAACGACTTCATCGATTTTAAATTTGCTCACTAACGAAAGTCGTCCCATTTTTGGTTCATTTATTAACCATATCGAATCGGAAATCTTGAGACAGAAACGGGTGTCTTGCGTCTCATCATGTACTCGTGCATTGATAGTAATACCCCTACACGTTTAAAAATTCTTAACATATTTTATAGAAACTCGCAAATGTTCATACTTACTATTCAATAAAAAATCGCATTCTAAAGAATATTTTAACCTTCATAAAATGTAGGTATAGTTAACTGAAATCACTATCGTCGGACAAGATATTAAGCTCTTTCAACAAAGATAAGATGAATTTTGTTCGTGTTGTCTGGAGAGCAGGCGTTTGTTTTGATAATTAAGATACTCGCATCATTCTTATCGTTGATCAATTTTATTATTCCTATTTGACTATTCTAGAGTGGCATCATTAGCCAAGTATCACCACTCCTTTGCAAAATCTACTCCTTCAGAAGTAAATTGGCAGGCTTGCACGATAGCCCTGTCTTTTTATTTTTGCACAACAATAGGTAAAAATAGCTGAATAATAGAAAGCAGATGGCATGCAAGTTAAACATTAAGAAATATTGTGAAGAAATGAATGAATATTTTTGCTATCAACAGTGTTAAGGTTCATTTAGCTGACAGTAAAGTAGATTTACAATAGAGCATAGCATATCTGCTCTCCAGCTCGAAAATGTTAATAAAACCAATTTTAAAGTTAGTTCAATTCTTCACGCTGGATGGCGCAGTTGACAAGTGTGCGTTAATAACGCGAGCATCGTAAAAGGTCCTTTTTAAAAGGTCGCTTCAACTATAGGGCACTTTTATGTCAATTAACTAAATGTGTACATCGTTTTCTCAGAAAGGACATTCACTGACTGTAGCATTAGGGGATGTGCGCAGATTTACGATGCGCACTTTTCATGAAAATAAGTAAAAGCATGATGCGAATAAGCGGCTCGTTATTAGGATTGTAAAATTTGAAAGGTCAGAGAGGTCCGAATTGGACATAAAAGGAGGTTTTTATACGCAATCAAGTTTTTCCTGCAATAAAACTGGTATTACATTGTGCAAGCTCTTGAAATGGTCTTCTGCGCAGAAGGATATGCGTACCTGTTGCGAAATGTTATTTTAACGAGCTGAAATCAACTAAAAGATTTGCTGTGATATAATGCAAAAATCTAGATTTATTTAGATCTAAAAATGTATATAAATTTGTTGGGATTATGTGAGATTTTTGCTCAAAGTGGTATGAAAAAATGTACCATGCATTTATAAATTGTTCCATGCCAAAATCTATAACTTTAACACATTATGCGATTGTACAGAAATACCAACGATTGTACGGCATACCATAAAAATTTCAATCATGTGATTTTTCGTTACTATTACAATAATGTGAGTTCTGAAGTATGATATTATGAGTATCGAAATTTTAGTTTATTTTTATGATCTCTCCGGTATCCGTTGAGAGGTCGGCAAAGAAGCACTTCAGTATATTGCCAAATCGCTTAGTTCGGTTAAAATCGTTCCAGCGTAAAATAGTTATGGTATTCGAGCAGCGATAGTCATCATAAATATAAATGCTCCGGTCAGTGATCCTCAATTGAAAAGATTTAGATTAAAAACTAGGGGTTGATATATGCTTTATGGGGTGTAACGGAATAAATGGGCACTCAGACGAAGGCTTAATTAAAATTCCGCTATTATTTTAATTATACTGAAAAGCATTGCTTAATTATTTTAATTATATTTTTCCTTTTTAAAAACGAAAATATTTTTTGACTATAGACATCTAGCGATAAATTGTAATATTATATTGAACGTCCCATTACAATTTATCAAACATTCAAACCACTATTATAAAATTGTATAACTTTTATATATGCTACATAGATGGCAGGCAAATTAAATTTATTTTATAATTCTCTTATAGCAATCTTTGGATAGCAAGCAAAATTTTTTTCAACCATTTGTTACCATTCAATTTTAATAATAATTTATATTACGCTAGCAAATTTTTCATAAGATGCATATATTTGAAATTGAAAATCAAATTTATAAAATATAATATAATTTGTATTATTTGATTAAATATAAATAAATTATATTAAAATTATGGCAATTTATTAGCGAACTCTAATATTCAGATTCCTAATGCAACTTTTAAGATATGCATACACAGCAATGATTATTGAATACTTTTTTTTAAAGTTCTTAGCATGATTTATAATTTAGAAAACTTGAATAATAAAATATAATCACTGCATTGGGAAGTTTACCGATATATATTTGATAAGATAGATGGCACTATATGTTTTGAATTAACGTTTTGCCTTTATATAAATTTAAAAAAAATATATACATAATAATGATGACATTTTATAGAAACAGACTATAATATAAATATCTATGTTTATGAAAAATAAAGTAATTTTAGCCCACAAAATATATATAAATATTTATAGACTTATTATGTACTATTATTTTGGATTTATTTATTAAAAAGTATTTGAGTTATGTTTTTCGAATATTAGAATTATTATAAGTTTTTCAATGAAATTTAGAAATTGGCATTTCTCATTCGTTTGCACTTTTTATATGACTTTGGAAGCTCAGAAGTAATTTTCTTTAAATCAATTACATAAACAATGATTTATTTAGATTAAAAATACATTGCAGTATACAAAAATCTATTTGGATAACCCTTACATTTAGGACATAGGGTCTATGTGAGAAACGTAGCAAAAGGACCTCCTAATCCCCCAAAAAAAATTTGGTCTGTCCATGTGCAAAATACTCTGTATTATGCTTCAAACATATACAGTGAAATAATCAGAGCTTTGAACCGTTATTTTTATTCATTCCGGTTTTGGTTTTGATTATCAGTTTGAAGCTAAATTATCTATTTTATTTCGGTTACGTTCTTAACATTTATATCGGTTTGGTTACGGTTCTCGTTCCAAGAAAAATAGCGGTTTTACCGGTTATCAATGTTCAGTTTCGTTCCAGTTCTGGAAATATTTTTCATTGAATACCAATATTTTGGTAGTACATTTATTTTTAAAAATAAAAAAATTACAAATTAGACGAACTGATTAATTTTGTTATTAGTAAAAAGTATTTATAATGAAAACATTACCTAACCCTCCTAATCCGCGTCAAGAATAGAGAAAGTCGGCCGATCGCCTTGGCCATGAGAAGATGTATTCTTTCCGCCGATTCCCTTCTAGTCTCGTAGCTGTGATCTCTTGCCAACTTAAAGATATTAATTAAGACAAGTACGTTTTTTTTAACACTTGACTATCTTCATCCTGATGTTTGGCTTCCATGGTCCGATAAAATAAAGGATATGCGTGCAAGTGGTCGTCCATTATAAAGAGCACATGGGGGTGGGGAGTGCTCCAGGTGATAACAATATATATATATATTTGAAGTTAAGTTATATAGATGCGGTTATGCAAATTATCTTGAACGTCACGCAAAGTGAAACTCCAAGCGGTAGTTGGTCGGAAAAAAGGGAGAATCATTCATAGTCTCTCCTTATTCATTGCATACATATGTATCATAGATGCGCTACGCGCATGCGCCGCGCTGTCTCTACTGTGTGTGTATGTTTATTCGTAGTATAAAACAACCACTAGAACAGTAACGCGCCTATGTTATTATATATTACACAACACACTGTTTCATCTTTTATCGAATAATTTCCATTTAAAAACCACTTTTTTAAGGAGCTTAAAAGTTCAGTAGAATCCCACATAACACATTGGAATCGTTTAAGCACAGTCATGATAATGCATTTATTCGCGAATTTTAAGGCTGACATTTTGTATCTCAAATTTATGTGCGTTTTGATTATTTATTAATCACACCTGTAAATAATACAAGAGGATGTAATTAAGGGACCAAGAATAAATATCAATCCTTACGCGCTGCAAGGACTATAATATGGCATAGTCCCTGTGGTGCAATGTCGCTTCGGCTGGAGCGTTATTTTCCCATATATTATTGCGTTGTGGACGTTAGACTCGTGATTTATAGTCGCATCCAGTGTAGACCCCACAAAAAAACCGAATAAATATATTCAAAAACAAACTACGCGGTTACAAAAAAAAATTGCAAGCTAAAATTCGTTCATTAAGCATGATTTTCTCTAGCCTTTTCGATGGGGTTGAAAAAACATTTGTAAGCTGTAGGACATTTTTGTGAGCGCCGGGAAAAGGTACAAATAAATGACAAATTTTGGCCGAGGCCTACAATCTCCTATGGCGTTGTGGTGGATCCTGGATGGATCAGCACGTAGGCATTACTTTGTTTTCTGGATACCGAGAGGGTTGTAGACAATTGCAGGGATGGGGTCAGACGCCATGCGTACCCATTGGGGTCAGCTCACAAATTGTGTGTACGTTGTGGTCAAAACGTGCGTATACCGTTTTGTAATTGTCCGCCCTTTGCAAGAAAAACTTGGAAACCCTATATTTTATCTGTATTAGGATTTCCCCGGATATAAAAGGACGAACGTTGCTCAAAAGTGTGTTTTAAAAATTGTTCAATTTTTAGCAAAAATTATGATTCGAATACGTAATAATATGTTTGTATTATTTTCTAATGGAATAAGATTTCGCCATATTGTTAAAGCGTATTAAATGTTGGTGATTTCCTTGTTTTGATAGCATCTATGACTTATTTGGACGTTGTTGGAGACTGCAAGAGCTGTCACTCGTCGATAAGAGCCTCGCCATAGGATAGGGGATGATGCAAAGTGGTCTTCTGGCATGTCTGATGAGCACGTCACATCCAATCAAGTGTCAATAGATAATATATTCGACCAATTTAATTTTGAATAGAGCAGCTGGAGAGGATAGATTAGCTGATCCAGAAATATGTCTGCAGTAAGCACGAATCAACCCCCGATGGTGGCTCACCCTCATTAAATAGTACGATTAGAAAAATGATATTTTTTCCTTCCCACACTATTATATAATGACGGCCAATTTTATAATTTAAGCTAATGCTATCATTTCACTTTGAAGTATTCGATATTCACGAACGGACCATCTCAAAGCAAGCGATGATTTTTCTTCAGTATAATTTACAAATTGTGCTCTGTAATTTACTTAAATCAGAAATAATTTCGACAAAATTGCTTCCCATCGATGAAAACATTTTGCTATGGCTTTTAATTTAGGTCCATTTTTAGTAATGAGGCCAGCATATAAATTTTTTAGATTTGCGAATTGCATATAAGCGAATTTTCTTAAGAATTATTTCATTATTCCCTTGGATTTTCAAGATTTGACAGGATGAGGTAATTAATATTAATCATATGGCTAAATTTTGGCATATTTATGTTGTTTTTCTTAATTAATATAAATAATATCAAAATTTGCAAAATGGACAATAAAAAAAATAAGTATTCGTTTGCTCAATCTGGATCATTTGTTCAGAATATAATTATTTTTTTTATCATTTGCAAAATACTGAATAAAAAAATATTAAAAAATGAGATTTCTAATCTTAATAGGCCGTATAAATTAGCGACAATTAATGATGAAGTCAATTTATTTATACGATCAAAGTTCTCTGGAATTGTTGATCAAGAACAATTAAGTTTACTTGCCCAATTGTTTGACGAGTATTTGACGTAACGAACGACATCAGTACATCATTATCCAATTTATAAGACCATCCATTCTAGGAAAACAATGTATTTAATCAGATAATTTGTCTACAATCAATGGTCTTATAAATATTGATATTGTTAATAAATATTGCTAAAAAGATCATATAACAAGACGTATCTCAATTCAAAATTGTTATAAAATATACGAGGGTAAGTCTAGAAGTATCTAACTAAGGATCTAACTAAAGAAAATTGGAAAAAAATGTTTTTATTTCTCAATATAGTCTCCTTTCAGCTTGATACACTTTTCTCAGCAAACTATCAACTGCCGATTTTGCCTCTTCTCAGCGGTCTGAAAATCGGACCAGTTGGAGACACAAACCTTGTGGTCAATCCCTCCTCTTTTGTGGCATTAAGGGCTTTTCGCATAAGTTATGGGGAGAAATACATTCCCGGGCTTTTTATAATTTCTATAATCACAGAAGCCCCCCCCCCCACCAGAGGTTAATTTACATTAGTGGTTAGCGCCAAATGAGATCGTAAACGAGACTAAACATAAAATGTCTCTCATTCATAAAATCTATGTAATTAAGTATTTAACTTATTTATTTTATCTAGTTTTAATTTACAATGTTCAGATTTTGTACCTAGTTGTTCGCTTTTATTGAGCGGACTGGCATGGTCCCTCAAAACGGGATCAATAAACATTTTTGATCAGTGGAGGGTCTCAATATTTCTTTGTCTGATACGTTTATGGACGCATAACATGTTCCGTGGACTAGCTGGGAATGGCGTTCGGTCGCGAGGAGCTCATTCAAGGTGTCAGCGGTCTAAAAAGCGGACCGGTTGGACACACAAACCTTTTGGTCCCTCTTTTAGGGCTTTTTTAAAAATTCACTTAGAAAATTCACTATTAACGGCTGCCTCATACATTACTAATTGACGTTTCTTTGCAGAAAAATAAATTCGTCAAAATGGTTAAGAAAACCCCTGAACATCAATCGAGAATCTATTCGAGAAGTAGTCAATTTCAGCAAATTGGACCACTTGCTCTATAAGGATCATTTGAATCTCTACATTGTTTTGTTGAGGTGGCTGGGTTTGGGACACATCGACAGGACGTACTATGGACCGTTGCCATATTTGTTTGGAATTGTATGCTTTTCCACGATCTTCTACATGTTCATTTCAGAGATCATGTTCATAAAGAATAACATCCACGAAATAGACAAAGTGACTGAAGTCATGACGACCACATTTTTAGCATGTGCATTGTTCGTAAAGGCGATGGTGATGATTTTCTATCAATCCGATTTACGTTATTTGGTGAAGAATATGAATATGGTTTATAATAAGGCCAAAAAGGACGACGGAGAGAAGTGGAAGATCATGAAAAGCAGTATGAAAGAAGCCAGAATTGTTTCGAGAATAATTTATTTATTTTGTGTAAGAATTTTTCATCGCGAAATGTGTACAATTTTCGCCAAAAATTTGAGATAAAATTGTCTAATTTTAATTTCGCAGATTTTTACTTCCTTCTGTTACATTTTGATAACAATTAGTCAATTTTCAACGTATAGATTACCATTACTTACCGGAGGATATGGGTTACCAACTGAGGGTTTTTCTATTTATGTTTTAAATGTATCCATTCAAATTACGTGCATGTTAATTGCAACACATACTATGACTGGTTTCAATTCGATTCTGATATATTTTGTATTGAGTCTATGTGCTGAAATGGAAATATTACATTTAATGCTAAAAGACATAGGGAAACATGACAAATTGAATAATAATGAAGCTAAGCGTTTCACGGAAAGAAGTGAGTAAATTGGCGTCAATCACTGCTGTTTTATTTTGTATGCGATCTAATGATGAATTAAATATTTCAGATGATGAGTTTGACGACAATGAATGGTTTTTGAATTTTAATAATACTGAAAATGAATTAAAGAAATGTGTTCAGACTCATCAATGGGTGTTGAGGTGAGCTTTCAACAACGATTTTTAATTCAGAGCCGTTAGCTTTAAATTTCATGATATGTTTTAATTCGATAATCACTATTTTTATTAGAATGTCTGCAATCATGAACAAAGTATACAAATTTGACTGCCTCTCTGAGGTTATATTTTCTTCGATGGTTGGATGTGTTTCCTTGTTTCAGATACTGGAGGTAATTAACAATGAAATATGTAATTAAATGTGTATAAAACCTAATTGTAAAATATAAAAGTGTCTAAAGAACTTATTCAATTAAAGGATTTTGTTTAACTCACTCGTGGACACGGATTAGCGACGAAATTCATGAACATATAAATTGAGTTAAACCATCAATAAATACACTAAAAAATCATTATAGAGATACACCTATAAAATAACATTTTTATAGATGTATCTTCAACATCTTTTTTATTCCTGAAGATGCAGAACTAAAACCAAAATCTAGTATTGTTGAATGAGTTTGTGTCCGATCATCATTTCGTTGTGAAACAGGATTATTTTGATTAGGAGGTATATTTTCAGCTTCAAAATCGTTGACGTCGGTACATTCGTTATTTCATTAATTCTTCATTATCGACAGTAGATTAATTACCTAGCAGCTACACATTTGCTTGATAAAATTCATTCACATTAGTTTCAATATTATTATCTATTTCTATATGATCACTAGAGTAATAATCGGAATTAACATCAGAAAAAAGAACATATTCATCATCAAAAAGAAACATCTGTTTTTAAAAAAAATATTTACAGTCACATTATAACCAAAATATAATTTTAATATATAATCGGCGCGCGCCTATATATGCAGGCATATTAGGTACAACAAACATTTATCAAATCCATCTGCAATTGCAGACGTGTCCACGAGTGCGTTAAATTAAACTAACAATACAGTTTGGCACCAAAAAGTATCATTATCAACATACAATATTTTGTATTATTAAAAAATAAGCAAATAATAAAAAGACCACATTTAAATAAAGCAAAAAAATGCCCAATTTACTCAAATTGGTTTAAACTAATAGTTCAAGTAATTGGATTTAACTGAATATTTTTTGGCTCTTATAGCTGTAAATGTCTTATCTTAAATATAAATTTATTTGTGAATTATTGCATTTTAAAACTAGTTTCAATGTGTTATAAATTTGTATATGGATAAGATTTTTAAACTTAAAAAAAATCATTTAAATGCAAACTTGTCATAGATCTGCCGTCGCCCGTACCAACTAAATGCTCTTTGTTTCTACACCAGCTGCATTTTTCTCTAGCAACTATCATTCCATGATTACTAAAGATTTTTTTGTTTTGTTTTTATAATTTAGAGTCCAGAATCTCAAGTGTTCTTGTATATATATATTGTAGTTTGTACAGTACAAATATTTGTATATTGTTGGTATGGAGATCAAGTCCTTCGTACGGTAAGTGTGAAATTAAGTCTATTCCAATTTTTATTACTATGAACTATTTATATTATGAACACACTTCCAATATATTTTTTGATGCCACATTTATTATAAAAAAAAATATTAAAGGGAGTATACGATACTAAGCCGTTCCTACAAGAATTAAATCTTTTAATGTGTTTTTCTAGAAACTACTTTTTCAACACGGTTGACATGATATCTCAAGTTTTAATTAATTAATTTACCTTAAACTTACTACAATTTTTTTTAATATAATTATCTATTGTTTCTACCAGATTTTTGTTAAAATTCCATTTTCAACTATTTTTAAAATTGAAAAATAACGTTAAAAAATGACTTTTTTAAACAATCACCTTTTTGTAAAAATATTTTTTTTTCGAAGTTAGAACTATGGCAACATCTTAAATATTTAAATTTTAATTCACTATTATATAACTTTTTTAATTTTGATTATTTTTCCTTTTATTTTTTTGCATATTTTAAAAACTAGAAAAAAGCTCCCAAAATCTCCCTTAAACAATTTAAATCACGACCTGAACAGATCTCAGCTTTTTTAAAGCCTTTTGCTGCTCCAAATTTTTTGAAACAAATGTGGTTGTTCGTAGCTTAATTTAGCTAAATCATGAACATTTTTATATCTGAGTCCTGTTTCGTCTGTTCTATTATTTGTCGCTAAGAAATTTTTTTGAGCTTTCATTAAAAGTATTCCCATTTTAATCATCATGAAACTAAAACAAGACCGCGCTATCGTAATAAAATCCAAGCTTAATTTTACTTATTAATAAATACGGTTTAACTAAAGTAGCCTTAATATGCAGAACATTAAATATTAATTCAGTCTTGTGAGCGAAAATTGAAGACGTGCATGCAAATGCTTTTATATTTAAAATTCAGAGTGACCGTAAAATTTTAATTTGAATGTGAATTACAAAGCATAGGGATGTAATGGCTGTTAACGATCATTTAATCCACGCTCGATGTCATCCAATTAGAAGCATTGTTTTTGAGAATCAAATACCGTTTGAAAAAATAGAAAAAATTAACACATGTTCGAAAATAAGGGTTGCTTTTAATTTGTAGAGCTTACAAATATGCGATGCCATCTGTCTATCTCCGTGGTATCGGATGAGGCCCTCCCAGCAAAAGGTTCTAGTGATAATGTTGATGAAAGCTCAACATCCAATAACGTTCAATGGCATCTTCATGGAGCTCAATCTGCAATGTTTTACGGCGGTTGGATATCTTTTTGTCAAATTTCAATTAAACAAGATAATGAATTTAATTCAAATTTATTTTCAGGTGATGAAAAGCACTTATTCATATTATACAGTGATTTCATCGACATCTCAATGAAAAAGCTTTCATTACGAACCCTGCTAAAGCTCACTGCTTGATGTAATTGGAGCCAATGTGACCGTACAATTTTAATTCATTTTCCACCATAGGGACATTGAAGTGGTCGTTAACGATCAATTTTCTAGATGTGAAATAAAAATAAACGCCCATAACAAATCAGCGTATTGTAGAGCTAGAATTTGCTATTTATATAGCCTGTATTTTTTTCACTTGGACATTTTTCATTTTTCCGCAAAATCTCTTTGGACGACGTGCCGGAAAAAAATATTTGATGAATTTTATAATAGAGCCTGAACGGTTTTGTGTGTGATTTCACCTGTGATCTGTGAACGCAAAGCAAATAGACACACTTGATACGTTTTTACGAGCTTCAGGGAGTATAAGGAAATGGGGGAGGAGATGAGAGTGTTTATAAATCCCATGAAATTGAAAACAAGGCACCATCGAAAAAAGGGCTTATAAACTCACTGTATAGAATTTATTTAGTATAAATATAAAAATATTTTTTAAAAATAGCCACAAAAAATACTTATTTCAATAAAATTGCAACATTTATTGTATACAATTATTTGCCACCCATTCATTGCTTTTATCAAGATTTTTTAATTTTTTTTCATTACCTTAAAATAGCACAGGAGAGATTCATTATGTAATTATTCTTATAAAGCTGATACTTTTTTATTTGGTTGTTTTGATATTGTGAGTAAGAAAAATGGTAGTCTACCACGATAATGCTATTGCCAACATTTATAAAAAAAACTTGTAAATAAATATTATATAAATGTCTTATACCTACAAGATTAAAACTATGCTGTAGTTCCTAATAATAAACATCATATATACTTAATATTGCAATGATTTGAAATATGCAATACTCTAATCTAATTCCTCCACTATAATTTTAGCCACATCTATCGAAGCTCTAGCCACCTTGTATCGAAAGTAGATGACGTTTATTTAACAATAATTTAAGTAAATTACTTGTAGACAAAATAACAGCTTTGTAGATTTTGATTTAATGGCGATATGTACAATTATTCAGGTTTTGAAAAAAAAAATTGTTTTTTATTTTTGTTAACGAATGAGGAATCTTCAAAATACACCACCATTATGGTGATAGTGTGGAATTTTTACCTACTAAGCGTCCTTCCGGCTACTAATTAAGTATTGTACAAGAGCGGCAACGATGTGTCCCTCACGGGCTCTCCTGTTGGCCTTGTGTATTTGCATTATGCATTCCATGCCTTAGAATCCGTTAACAATGAAGGTACCATGTTGCTAGGGGAGAGCGAGCTGATTCCCAACTCCTCCCGTAGGATGTCCCTTTCGGTACTCCATGCTCGGTAGACAAATGTCGTGTGTGTACATCGTCGTACTCCACTCCGCAGTGGTGGCACTCCAGGCCGATCTCTTTGCCTATTTTGTGTAGGTAGCTACCAAAATAGCCATGCCAGGTGAGGACCTGGGTCAAGTGGTAGCACAGTTGACCGTGCTTTCTGGCTACCCAGGTTCTCAGGTTCGGTATTAGCTCATGCGTCCACCGATCTTTAGGGGAGTTATCCCATCGGGACTGCCACGCCACCATGGTGATTTACTTAGCGTTATTCTTTTCTTCATTTTTCTGTATTGCCCGTCTCTCGTAAGCGAGTAGGTCGATTGGTGGTATGGCAGTCAGTGCCAGGATGGCGTCCTCCCACACTGCGATATGCAGCAGCCACTCTGATTGCGCTCTATCTCTGAACTATGGCCATGTTTAGCTTGGCCCTTTCAATGTGTAGTACCTCGGCCCATATTAGCGCGCCGTACAATAGTACCGAGTGCATTACCTCGCTGTAGAGTCGCCTCAAGTTTGTTTATGGGCCACCGATGTTGGGCATCAACCTGGCCAGATCCTCCGCGATGCTTTTTTTCCCTGTGGAAGCGGAATCTTCCAAAGACACCCAGCTAATGTTGCCATTACCCGGGTAGTGTGGGATTCACGACTGATAAGTTCCGCAAGGGAGATTTACCAATCGCGCCAACCCACTCAGCAGTCTATCATACATTACGTTCCACAAGGCGGGTCCCAGAATCGACTCCTGTGGAACGCCTGCCGTCACTGGTTCTCCCGTACTTACGCTACCACACCACGCCTGTTTCACCGTTTCTACAACTTGGGTGATGGTGTCGATTGTGGATCGGTCTACACGGAAGCCGTACTGCTGTGGGGAGAGTCCCGTTTCGATATGCTGCTGGAGTCGCTGGAGGATAAGTCCCTCCAGCAGCTTCCCCAACCTATCCAGCATGCACAGCGGTCTGTACGCCGACGGACCCGGAGGTGCTTTCCATTTGGGGATGAGAACCAGCTACTGCCTTTTCCATGGTGCTGGGAAGATCCCTCCCGCTAAGCAGGTGTTAAGTTACTAATACCTACAGGTAATCCCGCGTCCCATACAATATATTGGTTTTTTTACATTATATATTTCATCTTAAAGCTATAACTACATGTATGCATAAATACAAGACCTGGAACGGATAGGAATTTTAAATGAAATCAAATTGATGAGAAATTTGAATATTGCAATAAGATAAAAAATTAAGAGCTTTTTGTGTTGTTTATTTGTTTCTGTAGGAACGCTAGGTTCATATAAATTTATTAAATCGGAATAATGGGTTGGATTCATAACTAAAAAATAATACGTTTAAATCTATAAGATGTTTGATAAAGGAAATTTTGAACCTTATGAAGGATTTTTACATTATTATAATGTATTTATTTCATTAATCAATGGTCAAAAATCTTGAATATATCATAAAAAGAGCGAATTTTTAGCTTTGAGATTTTAACATACACCCCATGAAATGATATAAGTTTCTTTGACAATGTCTTAAAAATCATACAATTTAAATTCAAACCTGATGCAGATCTTCCCTGGTGATCATTTGTAGTATTTTAAAAACCTGCAAAATTAAAATTCTCGTTATGAACCGGATTTTAAAAGCATTATTCATATCATACATAGACTGTATCTCGGGTATAAATGAACCGATAGACGTTTTTATCGGTATATCGGGGATCTAGGGAATTTATGAAACTCGGGGGATAAAGCCGTCAGAGGGAGATAAGATGTCGTGATTTTACCGTTTTTCCAGGGATAAAGAATAAGAAAGTGGTTGCTTTCTCAGTACTTACCGAGCAACCTTAGAGCAGGGGGATGAGAGGAATTAACTATTTTTTTTTTACTTAATGGATACGAAAATATGGCGGAAACGCCGTATGACAAAAGCAAAAATCTTAATATATAAATACTCGATGATGACCATGTAAATATTGCTCGGTTTTTGGGATTTTAGTTTAAGGGATGATGGGGGATATAATGCAATTAAAAGTTTATATGCCCGAGGCATTAAAATGATGTCTTATTAAGCCGATTGGGTATGAAGGCATTTATAATTGCAACCGATGCAGAGGGGATGTTGATGGCATCTCAATTCAAATTATTTAATATATATTTTGGTATTTATTTAAAAAGTTGCTTTAAAGCAGACTTAATAGGATACATTGACTGCAATATAATTAAAAAAGACTATAGGTGATATAACGGTGCAAAAACGCGTTGCCATTTTTCACTTTTGAAACTGTACCCTCGCTAATTTTATTACATTCAATTTCGCTCCGTATTAAAAGCACTTAGAGTAGAGCCACCCCCGTGTCAAATAAAAAGAAGCTTAAATTATAGACGTATACACTAAAAATGTACCAACACGTTGAAATTAAATTTCGCCTATTTGCGTTTTAAGGAAATCGCTCCGAATAATGCCAATAAAACGTTTATGGAAATTTTGATTGATTGATCAAAAATATTGCAATTGACAGATTGCTCTGCTTGTATCATCTGTCAAATGAAGATGACATGCTCGTTTATCAATTTTTTATGGCCCAGAATAAAGTGCGATTTTTCACATTGAAATTTTACACTCGATGCCATCAATTTGAATTATAATTTGCGATGGAATAAGATCGAGAGCTTGGAATTATTTTTAAATGGAGGCTGTTCGTATTGGGGCATGTCTCGAGTAGTTTATTTAATATTGCGGCTTGAATGGCACAATGCGTCGTAATTTTCTCACGGCCTGTGGTCAGTTTCTTCAGCCCTTATCTTAAATCTTACTCTGTGAAAAGCTTATTGAAATGAAGTTAAACGCCAAAGGCTTCAATTTACATTGATATTTTAAGCCATTGTAATATTTGAGCTTGGGTCAATAGGCGGTCATTAAATGGAAAGAATTTGTCCATTACTTCCATGAGCATATTTTTGATATCTTCATAAGCAGCATTGGTCAATCTGTTAAAGAATTGGTTGTTTCATACACAGGTCTTGATCTTTTTACATATTTTTTTCCAAAACATACAAAGTGAATGAATGCCTAACCAAACAAAAGGCCTCAACCTTTTAATTACTGGGGTCCTTAAGATTTGATCGCGTTTGATCTTAATCGCCCGAGGAGAGTCGTTATGAAAGGAACTCGGTTATTAATACAACCAGGGGGCCTTTGTGTGTTTGATTGTTTATATTTATGTAATTTCTACCCCTTTGGTTATATTAGGGTAGGGATCTCCGACCGTCATGTCACTGGCATGCATTCTATTTGCATAATGCAACTATGGCGAGGGAATTAATATTTACGCACTAGATTGTTATTATATCGTCAAATGTGACGAGCTTTTTTTCAGATGTCCAAATGGAAGACTTAGAGTAGACAACTGAGTAAATTTTGAATGGCACATCTAATTCTGCATCCTTTTAAAGCACTATCTCTAGGGACGGGTATCATCATAATACTGCGGATAAGCCAGACGTGTGGGGGTGAGAACAGGGATAGACGTCCGTACGAGCAGCAGCTTTTAACACAAAAACACAATATTTCTTTTACATAATACATTAAATTAACGTGAAAAAATTGAGTTAACAATATTTAGACTATACATAATACAAAATAATTGATTTATGCCGTCTAAGTATAAAATCTATACGGAATCATGAGATTCTATTCTTTGGCAAGTATATTTAAAGTCCCAAAGGTATGAAACATTTTTATATGATATAAAATCCATCAATTACTTAAAATCATATTAGCATTTTTTTTGGATTACTTAAATCTACCACATTTCACTTATATAATAGTTAAAAATAAAAGCAAATAAGTTTTTCCATGTGATAACATGAAAGATAATGGCGTGTGAATTACATATTTAGTTAGTAGCATCCGATATGTTTTTTGAGACAAGTAAACAAATTTACGCGGTGTTTGAATATATCGCGCATAAATAGCTCTATAAATAAATGAAACACATAATTTAAATTGCAAATATATGCTTCATGTAAATGAATAAAGTGATTTTGATTCGTTGTTAGTTTAAAAAAAATATTGTTATTAAAATTTAAGCTTTAATTCAAGATCTAATGCATCGTGGAAGACGAGTAAGCCGCAGGAAGAATACATCTTCTCACGACCAGGGTTATGTGTTGACTTGACTTGATCGATCGATTTCGATTTGATCTTCTATCGGGTCGCTATGAAGCTGAGCGGTAGGATGGAGGCAATTGGATGCTGACAGAGACCCTTACTTCTTAACTTAACTTAACTTTTATTTACGGAGAGAGAGGTTACAGCTATGAGTCTTTTTTTTTTTTTTTTTTTTTCTGTGGGCGAGAAAATCTTCGCAAGACGCCCAGTGAAGCTGGGCAGTGTAGGATTCACGATTGTTCGGTCGTGCCTGCCCACTAAACCCGCCCTTGTCCTTCTCTGTCCTCCTGGTATTGTTTTCCACATTGCTTCGGGAGGACAGGTAGTCTGGCCTTAGGTGATTGGCCCTATTCTATTGTTGGAGAGGCTGTTGCGCTCTGCGTCTCTCTCTTTCACTGCCCTCTTTGGCGCTCAGAATCTCTTCCACGTATTCGCGCCAAAGGTCCCAGTTCTTCTTGCTCTCCATCATGCTGTGGATCATGTTGTTGGCGTTGAGCTCGGCTACCCCGAGTGCTTGTTTCAGCAATTTCCTCTGGGGTGCCCAAGCCTCACAGCTAATGATGGTGTGCTACAGCTATGAGTCTAGGGGAAGGACATCTTCCCGCAGTCAAGGTTATCCGACGACGCACAAAAATCTCATGTCATTAGAGATGTTTAGATTTAGATGTCGTTAACCATGCAATGTGTCATATCAATTTAAGCTTCAAAACATCAGTTTTGGAATATTACCTTGAATTAAATATTTTTTTTAATATACGACTCTAAATTAATATAGTATATTCTCGGCCATCCAATATCATATTATTTACTATTCGTATTTTTTAAATTGTTTTACATTTTTTTAATATAAGCGCGCAAATATATACCTGAATTGTTGTACAGTTGTGCAGACAATATTTCACGCAAATTAAATATTGCGAAAATAACAACGGTTTCTTTTCACCGCGTTAGAATGCGGTCGCGCAGAAATAACAAGCGATAGCCTTGGCCAAGGGAAGATGTGTTCTTCCCGCCGGCTATCCAGCGGTCTTACATTTGGCAAACCGTAACTAGGGTATGAAGCGTCCGTGGCAAATATCTATCTTAAAACCCCCCTCCCCGCTTCCTGGAAATCCAATTATTATTTTTTAATTAAATAATACTATTATAAATGCCATATATTAAATACTATTATAATATATGGTTAAAATAATATACAAAGAGAGTAAAAAAAATACTATGTCGCAAAAAGCCCTAAAAGTGGCCATAAGATCTGTATGCTCAATCGGTCCGTTTTTCGAACCGCTGATATGACGAATGAGCGGCTCACGATCGGATGCCGTGTCTGAACATAAAATGAAAAAAAGAGGAATGGGGGGAAATTTAAGGATGATTTTTTCAATGATTAATTCTACTCATCAAATCTTGTAGACCAGCGGTTATTAAATTTAGTCTTGTAGTCTGTGGATCTCCTCTTGAGCAATTTTTTTTCGCGGACCACTTTTTGAATGTATTTTTGCGAACCCCGTTTAAAACTTAAAATAGATATATGTTTTTTAATATTTTCACGGATCCCCGGTATTGGCCTCGCGGACCCCAAGAAGTCCACGGACCCCAGTTTAAAAACCGCTGTTGTAGACTAATGGTTTTAGATAAAACAAAAAGCAAATTAGATGAAGATCTCAATATCTCCGTTTCATATACAGTTTTGAACTGATTTCATTATCTGAGCGTTCTCATAGAAACACAAACGATAAACATATGATTGAAGTTGACTTTGATCAAATCGATTACATGAAATTGTGATTGTTTAAAGACATTTAATCTGATGAAAGCAATCGACATGGTAATATGAAAATGAGGTATTTTTGAATGATCTGTGATATAAATTTTAAAAAATGAACAGCTAGGGTTTATGTCTATTTAGATTTTGAAATATTTTTCCATGGGGAAATTTTCATGCTGAAAATCCAGCCTCCAGGACGTCCAGTCGGATTTCCTGCTGTAAAAGGCTCGTATGGAATATGATTTTTAGAGATCATGGTTATCATTGACTGGTTGCAATCATCGATCGCGAGACTGAGTTTGAGGATGTCTGGCATGGTGAGTGGTTAGAGGGAGAAGTGACACGCGACTGTAAGTGAATCCGCTCGGCCGCGATGTTGGGGTGCGTCAATCAGGTGTCAAGTCTGCCCGGGGAATATCCGAGTGGACCTGAAATTCTATGTACAAAATGGAGATCACCTAGAAAAGCTCTTAGATTTACCAACTTATTATCTATTGGAAGCACTATTGCTCTTGCAAAAAAGCTCAATAAAAATGACAAAACGTTGGTGCAACCAATATCATCGACGCAATGAAAGAAAAACACACTGCCCTTATATTTTTAAGCGATGTAAAACGCATTCGTTGAACGGATTTTTACATATCATTATTTTCAGATATGCTAGGAAAAATATTGCATATGGAAGCATACATTTTTTCGAGCGCAAATTTTGCACTGAACTTTTTGAACCGTCAAGCAAAATTGAATTTTCAACTTTTTGCTCTCATACACTTTTAATGGAGTCTGTTGCATTAAAAATTCGATGCCCTCAGTATATGAAATTAGCAAAGTTTTCGATGTGATTTAATGCCCATCAGAGTAACGTTTGACGTTTTTATCTGTCATTATTGAACAGTGACATTCCGTTGGAGGGACAGGGATGTAGCCATGGAGATTGTTTTATGTGCGGGAAGGATGCCTAATGTAAATTACGTATTATCAACTCCGTTTTATGATTTCCATTAGAGCGGGTGAGTAAACATTAGGGAAGAGATGTCACTACGTATTTGTGACCCAGAAGGGGAAAATATCAAACTGGGGATTGTTTTAAGGGATGCTGAAAAAGAGTGTTTTTTAAACCGAACTTATTCGAGAAAATGTGCGAAATAATTTACAAATTCGTAGACACGATTTAATTGGTGCTATGTAAATTCCAATCGCATTTGCATTTTAGATTTTAAAATGAATTCGATTTTCTATACTGTCTTTCTTTTCTGTCTATTGACTCATCTACAATATATTGATCTGCAATGGTAATTGAATATTTAGTATAGTGTAATACATTAAATGAGAATACATTTAGGTTTGTTTTTATGCGATAGATATGCTCCACGGGGAGTCGCATATAAAAAATTCGCATAAAAAAATCTGAACTACTCCATTATTATAAAAAAACTGCATAACTTCAAAATAATTGTGATATAGTGTACCAAAAATCGCATAAAAAAAGTTTTAAAAAAATTATATAAATAAAAACATTACATATTTATCTTAAAATTGCTTTATTAAAGTTTATTTTATTAGATAATTATAAATACTATAATTATTATTAGCATACATTTTTTCGTCATCCTTCTGGAGAAAGACAGAGACAATGTGTGTCTTGCACGTTAAGTTTGAAGATAAACAGAGATGGAGAGAGTACCTTGCAGGTCGGAGATTGTGAATGTGAGACAGAGACGGAGAGAGTATCTTGCGTACATCTTACGATTGTATAGATTGTTAATCTAAAAGTATCGACTAATAGTGATATGTAAATGATATAATGAATCGTTTTTATGTGTATTTCTTGTGCATTGACTATGTTTATGCAAAGAAATGACCGAATATTGTGTGCTATCTACAGTATTTATTTATTTAAATACAAATTTCATACCTCCTGTCCTGACAGATAAGTGGCAAACATTTATGCGCATTCGCAAAAAAAAGCTTTGTCGTATATAGAAAAACAAAGGATGAGTTCCATTATTCTTGAAAATAGCATAACTTCAAAATCGCATAAAAAAGGATCCGCATTAAAATAGATCCAAGTGTACTTTATTTTCAATTGTATGTATCAGGGTGCAACGGTAATTATTAATTTAAATCATGTATGTAATAAAATATTGGAAAGTCAAGCGGAATCTCTGACGATGATCGGTCTTCTTGGTCTACGTTATAGCTTGTTTGCTATCAGATCAGCGAAGAGACGCCGAACGGTGGACGGAGATCAGATAGAACAAAAATAATAACTACTATTTTCAGAATATGTATTAATGAAATCTTCAGGATAGAAAGATTGTAGCCCATTTCTCAAGATATTCTCTTTGACCAAGTCTAAACCCCCCCCCCCCTCTTCTAAAAGGACTTAAATACCTTCTGTGAATAACGCGACTCCAATTCTGCTATAATTTATAACGGTATAATACTTTTTTGTACTTGTGCACGAAATGGTTAGATATTCGGTTTGAATCGATCGATATTATCAGGTCAGTCCAAAAGTTCGTGCGCATTTTTGAACAATTTAACATTTAAATTAATGATATAATTTCATCTACTACTAGAAAGACACTGGTTTTAAATTTAAAAAATTGAAAATCCATTTTGTACAATCGGTTTAGAATTTAACTTTTAGAATTTTAATTTGCGGACTAAAACTCGCAAAATTCCCGATTTCCCGACAAATTATTTATTTCCTTCGCTGCCGATGAATACTTATATACTATAATGCTTTGATGTGATTCGTAACTATATTACGGAGGAATACAAATATTCTGAAGTCCGTGTCCATTATATTTCATACCGATATTCCCATTATTAGAGTAGAGGTGTAGTAAATACATCACCGGTAGGGAAAGGTTACTATACAAATTTAAAAAACATATATGTAATGTATATATGTATACATAGATTAGAGAGTTACTGCCCCTAGGCGTCGCCTAAGCTCGCCAATCAATAGTTACATCACTATTTCCAAGCGTTCAGATTTCGTCGGGAATGTCTCGATTTAGTAGCCTTCATCGTGTTAGACACTTTAAAAGTTTCTTTTTTGGATGTAAAGATACATTTGTTGTACAAAAATTTCTCAAAAATGCGTACGAACTTTTGGACTGACCTGATAGAAATGCAAGCGTGTGATATCTATCCGCCATAATAATGTGCTACGTAATGAAAAATATTTTAAAATAAAAATACTTGTGATACAGTTTGAAAATGGTTGGTTTCGATAGCTGCAGTGATCTCATGCGAATGTTTCAAAAGCAATGCGGGGGTGTTTTGGTTAAATCACTCTCTTCTTCGTCAACGGTGGATCCGAGGGTGGATCCAACACTCCCCAGTGATTCATTCGGCTTTATGTATCTTCTGGAGGCTGCCAAAAATGCACACTTTGAATATTTATGAAAAATTATTCGTCTTTATGGATTTCTTAGGCTGCCACTTCATGGGATGCACTTAAACGGGATTCAATAAAATGGGTTTATGCGTTTTTTATAGAAGCTATAATAGGATGGAGGCGCAGGTGATGAAATTGTTCGTACGGGGTGGCGCATAAAAGCTTATACTTTCCATCGTTTTGGGCGATGATAACATCTATGAAATCGTGCTCATCCACAACTAAGCTCTCCTGGCGAATCCTTTCACTGCCAGCAATAAGGAGCTAAATGCATAAAACGATTAATGTAGAAAAAAAATCTTCATTAAAATAATAAAAGGCATGTTTAATTATATTTTAGCAGGGATTCTGAAATGACAATTTATATTGAAATGAAGAGTCTCCATTATTTTTTTTTAGTATTCCTTCAGACGTATCGCAAGGGAAATGAAATCCCATTCGTAACTCTGGTATAACAATATTTCAGATGTCAAGATTTTGTCGGTTCTGTGATGATAAAATGAACATTTTTTAGTTTTTGTTCCCCACATGACTCGGTCTGGTAGTCACATCTCAACCGGATTATTCATTATACGGCCATCAACTTTAATAACTGCTAGGAGAAAATCCTATTTTTTTTACAGCCATTTGGTTGTTTGTGAATTACAGTTTTAGCAATACGACTTTAATTTTTTGCAAAATAAATATGACGAACATTTTCCTGGCTATAAAATTATTTCTGCTTGCATACAAAGAGCGAAGCTTGTTGCTAATAAAGAAGTGAAAATGTAAAATGAGCACAAGGGTGGAATAAATTATACCACGTAGAAATGCTAGTGGACCTGTCATGTGACGAGGTAAACGGATGATAAATGGAAGAGGACTACCGTGTGATTGTTTGAAATTTAGATAACATAGTTATTTATTATATTATTTAGATCAAGTAGCATTTTTCTTATTAATATGCTTATTAATATAACTCTTTTCTAGTATTAAAATAGAAGGTTTATGGCCATTTATTTTGGCATCTTAGAATTCTAAATTTGGGTAGAATGTACATAAGGGTGGTCCTTATTTCTCGATTTTAAAAAATTGGGCGGTCATCCTGTCATATGAATTTCCGCCCTAAAAAAATTAATACGTGTTTTTTATTAAAAAAAAAGAAAGATTTTAGAGGTCGCTACCATAAGTCAAAGTTTCAGAAAAAACGTAGTATGGCCACTTAACTATTAATCTGACTTATTGATTCTGGTACAACTGTAAGCACCGGCTTAAGAAATGGAACTTGTGTTCTTCTGAAGCAAAAAGATATGCTCTGCCTAGTTTGTCGCCATCATATAATATAGTTATATTAGAAGCTATAGTGAGTCAATCGTTCGGTCTGACTAGTGCTTTTGATATCCAATTGTTTAAAATGTTTAAGAAGAACTGGGACAAAATTGATCAAAGTGATTATAATACAGTAATTTATGATACCACGTCCTCAAAAATCATAGAAAATGTTATTGCAGAAAGGATTTATTTTGCTCAAAAACAACTGCAAGTGTATCAACCTCGAGATGACTATAAAGAGCTACCGAATCTTTCCATCATTTACTTGGGAGGAATCCTGAAAAAGGAGTTTCATTTAGGAGGTCTACTGGTCTTCACCATAACAAATGGATGGCTAAAGCTATGTGTTACCTATTTTTATTTTTAAATTTAAACAACAGTTTAAACTGATGAAAAAGGAAATGAAAACTGTGAAAGATATTTATCTTTTCGCAGTACCATGAAACGACCTACATTTATATAAAAAAAACTGACATTTATGATTTTTTTCATGAATTATATAAAAAAAATTCTCAATAGAAATATTAAATATAACAAGATTGACTTCGTACGTAAGATTTTTGGAAAAAAATGAGAAAAAAACACCTCAAATGAAGAAGAAAAAAGTTTAAAATGGAAACAAATCCTACGAACTTATTGAGTGATATGTTAGATGGGGTAAACGTTTTGCACCAATCTTTGTGTTAATTTTTTGAAATATTATTTTTGTTCTACTTATTGTTTATATATGAGGTCATGTTTGTTAACTACTACTTCTTTAAATTTCTGGTTACATCCAAGTAATTCTGATTAAATTTTAAAGGATAGAAACAGGTATCTTACCTTAAGAAAGCTATTTTTTGTTCATATCTTTATATTATAGCCCTTTTCCATTGCAAGTCACAATTTCTACTTTTGCTCAGGTTTCATACTTGGATACTTGGAAAGTTGCATTGATTATTCCTCGCCGTCTAAATGCAATTAGCGACAGTTAACAATTGCTCCAATTGCTTGAAGGAGATCAAACTTTACTAATGACATCAGCATATCATCATCCAATTTATGAGGCCTTCTCATTTTAGGAAAATTATTTATTTCGTGACATCGATTGCCTGTATTCCCTGATAAATAACGGTATAAAATCATAACATATGCAACGCATTTTGGATTTTCACTTTTTAATGTGTTTCTTGAACCGTGTCTTGATACATATTGACTAAAAAAAGCTTCAATTTAAAAAAAATATTTTTGATAATCTTTATATGCCTGTGGTATTATAATCTATAGATACTATAAAATTACTTTTTTATAAATATTTTTTTATCGACTTTGACGAAAATTCTCATTTATTTTGAATAACAAACAGGCAAAACTTTGTAGGAATATGTTTTCTTTGCATATTTTTATATTTACAGGACTTAATTTACTAGCTCTATAGAATGTCAACCCCTCTATTTAAGTTTATTTAATATTTAAAATCTTATTTATTTGTGTTGCATGCATAGTTTGTAAGTATTTATGTTACAATATATTATGAAAATTGTTTGTCGTTTAAAAGGATTTGCCAAAATTTGCAATTGAATAGAATCTTCAATTGATTATATCACTTTGTATTATGGCTGAACCGATTGATAAAAATATGATATAAAATGGTCATTATCAATGAAAATGTAGCTTTCATTCATGTCCAAAGAAAATGATCGGTTCGTTGAAAAATTTGTGGTATTTATAGTGTAAGCTAAAATCAGAACACAAGCTATTGTCATTGCAGAATTTTGATGTCAATTGGAAGCGTGGCATTTGAAGTACTATCGATATCGGTTAATCGGAGGGATGATAAGCCCTGCTTAATCTGACGTGAAGAGCTGTCAGTTACGCTCGAGTTGATCTAAAACTGGGGGTCGCACGGTACAGACGACGTAGAAATTCGGTTGTCAGATTGAGGCCTATAAAATTACAGAGATGAAGGTAACATTCACTGATTAGATATCGATTTCCATCATTGAAATCATTCGGGCCGAATTCAAAACTTTGCTATATTTTCATCCCAGGCCGCCGAATTAAATCCTCAATTTTCATCAGTAGAGGACGCTATCTATTCGTCGTCCTTTTTGTGGTTAAAGGCAAAAAAGTTAACTCGGCTACGTTACTGTAGAGTGCGCTTTCTAAAAGGATTTCCTTGTAGTGCACACAGAGTAAGGCATTACCAAGGAGAGCGGTCACATGCTAAATAGGACATCCGATTCCTTTTAGTGTGTACCTTGGAGTTCCAAAATCGTAAAAAGATCACATAACATTTGACGGGATTTTTTAACTCAACAATTACCCTTTGGTTTCTTTAGAATTCAGATTTTCTTTTAAACAAAAAATATTTTTGCTTACAAAGAGCACCTTGAAAACACCTATAAAATCTAATAAATATATGGGCTACAGTTGGTTCATAATGGAACCAATAGCATTATTTTAGATTTTATGACGACGAATTTAGTATCAATAAATGAAACCTGATGAAATGAATAATTGTAGTACGTGGTTTATTGCTTCAGGTCACGTGTAGCGCAAGCCGAAGAGCTGGGACTCAAAAGCATATGCACACTCGCTCTCGTCTCGAAGACCATATGCGCCAACATGGTGCATCCATATAATATTTTACTATGCCTATGTTATTTCCACAAGTGTAAACAGTAAGTTGATCAAGTTTTTTTGCAATCAGATGAACGGTATTGAAGCGCATTAAATACGGACAAACAAACATTATTTTTTATATATTAGACTATGTCTATGTTACTTGTGCAATCCTTAGCAATAAGTGGACGACGTTATATCGCAATTGAATTAACGGTATGGCAGCGCATTACATACGAACAAACATAGATTCATTTTTATATATTAGATATCACTCATCACTCAATAAGTTCGTAGGATTTATTTAAGGAATGAAGGTTTTTTTAAATTTGTGTACAAATGATAGTATAGCTTAAGAAGTTTATTTTTTACGTATTATTCTACGTGTATAATAAGATTTCTTAATTAAAAATGAATAAATACCCAAAGGATCGATAAATTAGACACAGGAGTACAGAGTGAAGATTCCACATGCTCGGATTAGAACCGACATTAAATGGCCATTTAAAATTGCCAGCAAGTGTGCTCTTTCACGTAGTTTATGTAAAGTTATTCCGGCTCAGATGGGGTGATCACGGTCCATCCCTCCGCTAAAAGGGACGCTACAACAGGGGTAGGTGGCAGGTGGTACTTAAGATATATGACCACATTTAAATTGTCAAAAACGCAACAGGAAATAGTCAGGATGTACCTTTGTGCATTCAAAAAGTGGCGAAAAGCAGAGTGTCCGCTAAAAAATGTCCCATAACGTCGTATCCAGTCCTCTGGAACGAATAGTCGGGTGAGGGATTCGAAAATTGCACAAATTGCCGTTGCAAAAAGACACAGAATATCAATATTTTTTTAAAATATTAGAACAAATATGGGATAATATGTATAATCGATCGATTTACAAGATTATATCGCCTCATGAGAATACATTCAGCTGCATTATCGAAAGTGCATTATAAAAGCAAGAAAATTACAATTAGAACAACTTTCAAATCCTCCCTTTTATCGAGCTCAAAACTGGAACTTCCGCACAACAAACTTTCAAACTTTCGACTCCGTGTTTGAATTAAAACCGTATATATATATATGTGTGTGTATATAGAAGAAAACTTTGCATTCGTAAAACTATTGTTTTGTCGCCAAAACTATGCTTTAATGCCAAACTTTACAGCGCCGTCTAATAAGCAGGTGAATAGTCTGAAATATTAATTATTTTGATTTGTTCGAAATTTGCTATTATTTGAGGATCTGTTGTTTTAGAGGACTGTCCAGTATGCGGATGTGTAGTGCGATAGGTTGCTGCAGAATGCGTGGAATCTGCATAAAGACGTCAAAAGCAGGTGACGTCGTATGATTGATTACGGTTACTGCGACCGCAGATTCCAGCTCTTGTCAATCTGTCACATGCGATGTTGGCTGTTCAATGGATCGATATTTAGAATTGAATGTATGAATTCCATCAAGCATGTTGCATTGTTCAATATCTAATCATCATCATAATGTGGCTCATTTTAAACAAATCCAATCAAAAACCAATTTAATCCGTTCAAAATTATGAACCATTTTCATGTATTTTAAGTTCCAAAATAATATAATGTATGGTTCTCCTTACCAATAATATGATATAATGGAAGGCTAATTAAGATTTGAAACCAAAAAAATATATTATAAGGACATATCACATGAAGAGTCGGAATCTCAGTTAGCGTAATAAGTAATCGACTGTTTTTAGGAAAGGTTCGGGGCAATATTTTATAAGTTTGATTATTTAAAATTGATAAATGTTCTATAATATTCAATTTTTTTTAAATATGGGGCCATTATTGGTATTTCCTTGATTTTCTACGACTTTAAGCAAATGTTGTCAACAGAAGATTTCCGCTTATTTTTTCTCTCATTTTTCTCATAACTCATATTGGGCACAATATGTACTAGAAAATAAAAATCAATAATCAGATAAGGATCTATTTTTCTCCAATATAACGATCAACCGCATATAAACATCATAAAAATCGTGTTTCAATTAAGTTATTTAAATCATGAAGTTTTCATACATCAATTTTTTTTTACCAGATATCTCTCCAACAGAATTTCACTTTTTTCGCCTTTTTTGGAATAAAAATTTTCGTAGTTCAAGGATTCAAAGAATTTATTCATTTTAATATTGCGGACAATTAAATAGATGAAATAAGTAATTAAGTTTCTTGTTGGCAAAAGACTATAGTAAAAGTTATGGCGTTTTAATTTTCACCTGCGAATTTCGAACGTTCATGTGGTACACTCTAAGATGATTTTTTTTTCTTAATTCAGCTAATGTTCTAATTTTTTATAAAGGTAAATCATAATATGATTAAAGATAAAGTACTATGATTTTTCTAAGGTAAATGTATGAAGGAATTTCATTGTCAATTGATTGTTTTTAAACTTATAGGCATTATTTTAACATGTTTCTTTCATGATTACGTTTTTAGAACTTGTGGCCATAATATCTCAAAAATATAACGAGTTTATACGAAAAATTCTCATTCGATTTAAAATCAAACTGCTCATATGCTGGATGAAAATTATAATAACACATTGAATTTTACTATCAAAATAATGCTATGGGATTATGATTCTAAATGTTTATATTAAATATTTGTATTTTTTAATATAATATGCTCCATAAAGTTGCCATAAACCTAAAAGAATCCGACGATAGACGTGTCATTCGCTGTATGAACACGTCAATGTTACTTAAACATGATCGTAGTAGATTCTCGAATTTTTATGGGCACTCATTGTTCACTCATGTTTTATGGATTTCTCTTTCAAACAAACATATTTACTTTATTTACTAACAAAATCTATTATTACATACATTATGTGATCTTGTACTTTAGTTACAATCATAGTAATAAATCAGATAACTCAAAAGCAAGAAATCCATAGGTTTCGACACTATAGATAATACGGTCATCAAAAATCTCCCATTTTAATTAATTATTCAGTTGACAAAAATATTTAATGCATGTTTGAAGATGAGGTACTTCCCATCCACTTGGAAGTCGGCGAAAGTCATTCCATTGCCCAAAACCGTACATTACTAGAAATTTTAATATGAAAAGAAGTACCGGTATGGTACTACTCGACATTGAAAAGGCATTCGACACTGTCTGGCACCGCGGTCTGATCCATAAATTGATATCCCTTAATTTTACTATTTATCTTATTAAAATGATCCAATCCTATCTGTGCAAAAGATCATTTTATACATGAGCTCCCCAGTCTGTTTCACAGGGAGTTCCTCAGGGCAGTATTTTAGGGCCTCACCTGTTCAACATTTTTTACATGATCTACCAACACCACCCCCATCAAACGTAGCACTCTTTACCGACGACATGGCCTATTATACCAGCTTTCGGAGTAACAAGCTAATCGTCAGAAATCTCCAACGATCGCTAAAAGCTGCATTCAAATATTTCGATCGTTGGAAACTCAAACTAAACAGAGAGAAAACCGAAGCTATCCGTGAAACGGAAAAATCTTCAAATTGATCTAATAGTTGTCGAGCTCAGCTCTAATACTTAGGGGTGACTTTGTAGAGAGGACTAAGGTTGGGAGCACTGGTGTCGGTGGCTCGAGCCCGTGAATTAGCTGCTATGGGGGCGCTGCACTCCACTTTTCGTCGATGCAGTGATCTTTCAGCCTCTAACAATTTTTTATTATACAAAACGCTGATTCGACCTACACTCACATACATCGCTCTCGTCTGGAGCAACATATGGAACATCAACTACTATAAATTCCAAATCGAACGAAACAAAGCCATAAAATTGCTTTCAATACATTTCCATATACCAATCCAAATCACACCAATCGACTCATATCAATACTCGGTGATTATACCAAACAAAACAATAATTTCAGATACGTACACAAAATGTTAAAACATATTTTATTATAGTGGATAGTCATGAGTATGCGATGTATGAATGATATATAACTAATTGATTGAATTATTTATTTTTAGTTTGTAAGATAGTTTTTAAAGAATGTCGCTAAGGGTTTAAGTTTCCTATTTTCCCCCTATATACAAAAATTAATTAGCTCATATTATGTAAAATTTATTAATAACTAAAATTTATATTTGGAATTAAGATAAGGATAGTAATCAAAGCCTTGAATTGGTAAACTATGTTTTGATGTAATTGTGTATTTTTCTGAATAAAGGTTTGTAAATAAAAAAAAAGTACAAGACGCATAGAATGATAGAATATGCATCAATCATATGCATTTTCTCTGTGCGTAATTTTTAAAAAACGATTTATGGTAATGAAAGTGATCTTTGATAGGAAAAAAATTGAGCGATAGCCTAGTTAGTCAAAAATAGAGCCTAACCGATATGTCAAGGGGTGCAAAAAAGGGGAAGACACTCCATCGAAGGGGAACAAAAAGAGTGTAGAAAAGGCAACATAAGGCTATGGAGGAAGAAAGATAGAAGCTGAACTGAGGCTTGACCGAAACGAGAAAGAATGATACAAACTGAGGTCAGTAGCCCGTTACTGGGTTCAAGCTAATCTTTTCGCGATTTGTTAAACAAGATGTTTCCGCTCGACAGTGTGTTGTAAAAACACTAAAAGTTTGTTCGGCGTCGGCAAAAGTTGATAAAGCGAAGCGACCTATGGAAAACGAATTAACTCTTCCAGGATGTAAATTAAATATTCTTACGTTGATCCAAACATCTAAATAGTTCTTAACTAACAATATATAATTATATGTGTATTTAAACCTTGACTTGGATCAATTTTGTTGTTCAATCAAGGTATTACTAATGATTATCATTAATGGTTGTCGATGCTAAACATGAAAACCGTCCATATATATATCAGTAATCAATGAATACGGTGAATGCATTTTTATAACTGCTGATCTATTTAAAGTAATACCTTCAATGGTCTGATCCTTTGATGAGGCCACGATAGTGTTAAAAGCGTGAATGATTATTATTTCATATTTTCATAAATATATATTGTTTTAATGTCGCTTTGGAATATTTCCGCCATTAGACTAAAAAATTTACAAACTAATTTCTCAGTACGAATGTAGCTGCTGCTATAATATTCAACTTTATATTTTAAGTTTTAATTGGATATCAAACTGGTGGGACAATTGCAGAACTGTTGCGGTTAGGCTAGGTCATAATAAAGTTATTTGTGTTGTAAATTTGTGCAAATTACAAAACTTTATAATGATGCGTTAACGTTCATTACATACAGTCGGTGACGTAAATCTGGACTATGTTTGCGGGCTGTCGTGTGTTGAATTTAGCAAGATGGCAAAAATTTAAACAATCAAAACTTTGTAATCGGAGCATTGAACGAACGTAAGAATTAAGAATCAGTTGTTTGGATTAGAGTTTGGAGAGATCGTGTCGACGAGATGTGGGTTTAATGTCTTGTTTATTTTATAAGTAGTTTTATGTAGTTTGATATAAATCTTTGCCCTTTGTGTGGGAGACCTTATGTTGGGAAAGACGACCGGTTCTATCCCTGTCATATGAGGAAGCGGGGAAGATGAGGGAACTCCCCTGTTATTCTATTAGGGGCATGAGACCCAATATGTATTTATCTTTCAGTGACGTGGACAATGGCAACTATGTTTTAGATTTTGGAATAAAAATCACTATCAAATCATTAAACTATAACCTTGAATACATCAATATTGTGACAGCTAAAGAGCTTTTTAATAACTGTCGATAAAGTAATGATTACCTATTTTTTGTTCAATATATTCCTACCATTTTAAATAAAGAATTTAAAATTAATTTGATGAAACGTTTATCGTTTGTGCTTCGGATTCAAAATAAAAATGGGTCTGAGTAATTGATTCCAGATGGTTTCTTAATGAATAGAGGATATTCTATTCCGATGTTGATTTAAATTCAGACTTTTTAAAATGAAATATTTTAAGTTTATAAATAATATAATAACTATAGGAGAAACAAACAAATTCGCTTTTTACGAACAAAGTTGTATTTAAATCACGGATATAACGAGCAAAAATCTATATAATACTAAAAAATAGTAACCGTCCAAGGTGCATTTGGCTCCAAAACTATGACAGAAGGCCTAGAAACGCCGAAAAGGCATCGGGGCTGGCCAACAAATTCCCGTAGCCAAGAGGTCCAGAAAAAGGACCTCTGATACGGCACAGGAGCGCCTCTCTCTCGGCCGACATGCCCAAACACGACCACAGAACGTGATCCGCGTCCATGAAAGGATCCCCGCGCACACAGTCCAAACTATCTTTTAGTTTCATTTTTGCCAGGTATGCTGCAAAACGGCTGTGTCCCGTCAGGAACTAAGAAGTCTAGTGATCGGGGTCAACCCATTTTAGCTTGAAGTGAGATGAGACTGAGCCAAAGAAATTCCGCAAATATTTCTCAGACCAATTGCGTTCCCAATCGGCAATTGCCGCGTTTCTAGCCCACCTTTTGGTGGCAATAGGATCTGTAAGAATTCCATTTGCTTCCTTAGCTGATAGAGTGGAGATACCAACTTTAATTATTCTACGTGCTTTTTTAAGGTGCCTCACTGCCTTTATTTGCACTTTTAGGTCTAGTGGCATGATCCCTGCAAGGATAGGGAGGCTGTTTGTAGCAGTTGTTATGTACGCTCCAGTGATTCTTAGTAGTGGCTGCCGTTGTGCAATGTTTAGGCTCACCTCTAGCCGGTGCAAAAACAATCCTATTGTAAAAGTAGTTATTAAGGATCTTGTATTTACCCAGTCTGACGATAATCATTGCCCACCAGGCATTGTCAAAAGCTCCCGAGAAATCCAACAGAACCGCAATCGCGTATCGTTTGGTGGTTGATTCTGTGATAGATAGCACATTGGAGATGGCATCAACGGTGGACTTCCTAGGTCTGAAGCCAAACTGTTTTCAGGACAGTGGACAGTTTCTTTCAAGAGAAGTATTCATCTTATACGCTATAGTTTTTTTTCAGGAGTTTTCCTAGCGTAGGAAGCAATATTATGATCCGATACGCCTTTGTTTGTTCGTCTTTGGTTTCGGAAGAACGGCGACCAGTCCTCTCTTCCAGCTGTCAGGAAAGACGCCAGTCTTGAAATACTCTTGAAAAAAGTTTCTCGTATTATAAAAATATCGCAAGATAAATTATTTAGCTTTTCATTAAAATCTCACATATTTGTGCTATAAAGGTCAACCCTTAATTTGATCGCCGTGACAAATGTATAGAAAAGACTTTTTAAAATAAAAATATTTCGCACGCCACTGTCATTAAAAGAATCACAACTCATTTATAAAAAGAGACAGTATAAGAAAGTTAAGCTAAGATGTATTTAGCGAGCGTCTTTCGTCCCTAATAGTTGAGAGTCTCCTGCTGAGGGTTGAGAGGAACTGTCCATGTGATACTCCAAAAAAAAGGTCAGCCACAACAAATGACAGATTTTCAAATATCAATTTTTAAATTTAATTTTTTTAAGAAATAGATAAAAATTTGCATGATTATAAATTTAGACCCTTTTGCTTATAAACATTTTTTTTCGAATTAAAAATCTTGGGTGTATTTTTAATAATTTCAAATAAAAATAAAAAAAACAATAATATATAGTTTAATTTTATTAAATTTATAATAATTTCAAAATGCGGATTAATGTTAATATTTGGGAGCCTTAATCCTAGGAGTTATAATGTAATAGGTCATAACACTACGGGGGTGAGCCCTCGAAGCATAGGGCGCCGCAACTACTATTTCAACGTCTGTATAAATAAAAATATATACCACACATTATCTCTTTGTTGTAAATGGTAAGGATGGAGTTCGGAATATTACTCTCCCCCATATTGTCGTTTTATAATCGGATATGTTCAGGATTTGGAAGCTTTTAAGGAAATCCTCGATGTGTCACGAGGTACTCGCCCCGAAACCACCCCGCAAGAGCGATTGTCCAAATTTTTGCGATGGACATTTGGATAAATCATTGATGAAATGCAAAAAAATGTATGATTTATTTTTTTGAAATAAACAGCATCAAAATATGGCTTTTGGCTTGAAGCACTTGGGACATTTTTTGAGATATTTCATATAATATGACAAAAATCTAATTTCGCATAATTTGCATATGAAACTTGATACAATTGTATCTTTATTGATTTTAGTATTAATTATATATTTATTTATGGATATGGAGAAGTCCATCGTCTTCCGTTTTGATATACGATCCACTACATGAACATCCTTGTCCTCAAAAGTGCATTTCGTGATATCGTAACCTCGACGTTTCCCCTTCCGTTTCCTGCCTGACCACTTTGTATGTAACTCTCGAATTCATCCATTGAATTATCATTGAATCCATTGCTCAGATGTATATCTTCGTATAAGAAATATGTTGGGAGGAGCATAAAAAACAACCCTCTGTTCATGGCAGGTATGTCAAACTTAAATGCGTTTCTGTAAGTGGTGATTTATTGAATGGATGCGTTGAAAACTCCAACAAAGACTTGGGATCTTTAAAGTGGATATTACCATAATAATCAGAATATTCTCAAGTACTCTTTTATTATTTTTTAATGCAAAAGCAAATACAATTCAATATATAGGTAATTTATTAAAATCCAGTCATATTTCATCATATTATTAGAGGAAGCTATTAGATAATATATTTAAGGTATAACCATAACATTTTATAATTCTACCAATTATAAGATGAAGTACTATAAATACAACATAATTGTTTTTAAGGAGATATTGGTACAAATTTCCGAGAAATAGTTCTTTAGATACGAGTATCCAATTTGATAGAAATGGTTCGTCTTAATAATCCAAAACATCATTTTCGTACGAATTTGAATTGTGGGTGTTATTCGTAGGTGTTTTATTACAAATACGAAATGAAGTTGTTAAAAAAATATTTTTTCCTTTGGAAAAAATATTTCTTTTTCATGTTTCAATAGCGTTAATAAATATTATTTTTTAGAGGACAATTTTTTAACAACGCCCATGTTTGTTTAATTTTAAATGAAAAAGTGAGTATATCAAGATAAATTGAGAGCAAACAGAGGCGATTAAAAATATAGACGATAGTTGCTTAAGAATAGTGTGACCATATGATAGGGTAAATATTTGGGACTTACCTGTAATTAAAATGAATACACAGAATGTCAAAAAAATATGAATAATTTATCAAAAATACATTAGGTGATATCTTATTATTGATGAATATATTAGGTGTATCAATAAGTCTTTGCCGATTTAGATAGACGTCTGTTTGAGGTCAGTTTATGCCCAGACATGGTAAAGATGACATCTCTGTATTTTTTTTAAAGATTCAAATTTAGTAATATTAATCAGTAAAAAAATGATATTTTTGTTGGGGCTGAAATTTAAAAGCCCAAAACACAACCAACATAACATTCGGTATTATATGTTGCTGTTTTCCAACCAGGGATTTAACACCACCAACGTCTCACACAACGCGAATTAAATGGGGGTTTGGATGCCGCACGAACTGTCGATAGACGCCACAGTGCCACACGATAATAATAAAGGACTAATTTATTGTTATTGTAGGCGAAGAAAACGACTGAAATATCAGGGAATTAAAATGGGAAGAACTTCCATACTCTCTACTTTTACCAGACCTGACTCCGATGGATTATCATCTTTTTCAATCTTTGGAACATTCTCTAATAAATAAACGCTTTCAAAACGCAAACAAAGTCAAAAATCATATTTATACATATTTCGACATAAAATCAAAATCATTTTTCAAAAGAAGAATTAAAAAAAACTCGAAAACCTACAGGTCATTGTTAAGCAATCAGCAAAGACTTTTCGATATGCCTAATAATATATTAGGTGATATCTTATTTCTTATGGATTTGCATAGCTCTGGGGATGTAAATTTGATTCAATATAACATTAGCAATATAGCGGATAGAACAAGCATCCGGACAGTAAGAGGTAATTGTTTCAAATCCAGTTAAAATACATTTATTTTTCCATGAATGGTGACATTGATTGTTGGTTTTATAATCTAATGTCATCCAATGGGTATCAGATTATTATCAGTCAGTCATCGGCCATATTTTGCGGCGCAAAACATATCAGAAGGCAGAAGAACATCTTGGAGCTGGAGCAATGAATCAAATGACAATCATCCTGACAGGTCCTAGTCCAACGTTTATATTAACTCCTGGCCAGTGTGATTAATGCATCTTTTTACAGAGTTGGACCATTTATCAGAAAACCTAGTGTGAATGTGTGGTCTCACGAGGTATTCGGGGACAGTAGCTTTTGTACCGTACAAAAGACCTGTCAGAGTTAACAAATCTACCCTCATTCATGAGCAATTGTAAAGGAATTTCGCGATGGAGCAACGTTGAGCAGAATATGACGAAAATGGCATTTATTAAGCTCATCACCTCCGAGTTGACTTAATTTATTTAGCTCCGTCACGTGTTATGTAAATAATGTCTCCTGGTGCTCCAGAGATTAATTAATCACCACTGAAAAAAATGATTTGCTCCATTGAAAATTTTAATCCGAAAGCAATTTTTATTTGCGCCTTGCGAGATAGGGGATGATTTATAAGTAGAAGAAAATGAGATGGTTTTCGAGCTGCGACGACGTCAATCCTTTTCCATTTGTTAGAGTCAGGAAAATGTATAAAGATAAACTGATTACGTTATTTTCGCTCGTTGTATCTTCGCATTTTGTATTATTGAGTTATGGTGCACAAAAGGGAGACTGGGGAAATAAAAGCAAAAAGATATAATGGGCGCTTGCGTAGGAAATCCGTAGATAAAGTATCCGGATCGTGACTAAAAATTATAATTTTCCTCATTTTTCATAGCGAAAACGTTGTAATGAACACCAAAAATGTTTCATGCTTAATAAACATCGAAATGACATGTAAGTCCGCGCTTTTGCATTTTTGTAACCTAATGTAATAACTTCTAATTCAAATGATACGAATCTCCCCTCCTTTTAACAAAGTAAATATTGTGTAAATTGTATTTAAAAAAATATTCGTTGAAAGCATCTTCTCTGCGTTGTTAATTATAATATAACCCATTAAGGGTACATAAATTTCGACATCATACATGTTCACCACAATAGGGTGACTTTAACACTGCAGCTGAATTTTGTATTTGTCATTTCGTTTTAATGAAATGAATTATATGTAATTAAGCTGATATGATAAACAATACCAAAGATACTTTAATTACAATTCTAATAGTTGTTAAAATATATTTAAATGATTGGCACATTTGACAAATTCTACTTTATCAGGCATTTGGCAAATGTTTGTATGTAAATCGAATCGAACACATGATCCAATTTTGCTTAAATTAAATAGGTTCAAATATAAAATAAATTTATAATATAATGAAAATATTTAATATGAAATATATGGAAGACGTTCATGGATACTTAATAAAACATTAAAATTACTGGTGATACTTCATTGGGCCGATCCAGCCAGTATAAACCCGCAATAAAATAAAGACAACAATATTTTCGACCGATTGTAAAATTTAAACAATCCACCCGATCAGTCTTCTTCGAACAACTTCGTTTTGTAATGATTCGGTATCCGATTTGATTCGGGTATGGCGTCCGATTGCGAGGCATTCATTCGTCATGTCAGCGGTCCGAAAAGCGGACCGGTTGGACACCCAGACTTTTTATAAGACTTTTTATGCAATTTTCGGCGATAAATGCACACCAGGGATTTTATATGGTCTGTACAATTACGGAAGCCTCCAGAACGAGGTCGCGAATAAATCAAGACTTTCCCCCACCCAAAAAAAACTATATATCTATCTATATTACTAATTTATGCTTTCCGTATCATTTAACAATAACCATTGTTTCCATGCTTACAAATTCACTGAGAACGTTTACTATTGATGGCCAACAACAACAACCACTAATAACAAAAATATGTTTTCTATAAATGGATGCAACTATTAGCACAGTGGAACTTTAAGCTCTCGAAGAAAATATGCTTATATTATATAAAAGCACCCCATTATAGCTTTCTTTATATATCACAACCTAAAAAATACTTCTATTTTAAATTTTAACTTAAATTTTAACATCCAAATCTCAGAAAACTGCAAGCATGTATCTCGTTATAAATTAAATTGGACAACTGTATAACTTGCATGGTTAAAAACGTATATTTTATTAATATAAATATACTGGTGACATCGATGCCTGGTTACATTCCCGAAATGAATTTCTATGAAAAAAGTAAAAGGTTTGTGATGTCCCTGTAGGCAGTGTTACCTTGTAGTGAATATGAGTCACAAATGAGATCGTAAACCCTACATTTCTACTTTACTGTTTAGCAAATGCACAAAGCTCGTCTTTCATTTATTTCATCACATGAATCACATTTGTGGGATGCTTGAACACAGACACGGAAAAAAGCTCAGCCTCAAAAATACATTTTTAATGCACCAAAATGCGAATTAATTAGCTTAAAAGCTCGATCGCTGTGCCGGATCCGATGCGATTTTAGCTTTGTTTTTAGCAAAGTTTGCTTGATAGATTGGAGAGCTTAATTAATTGGGTCTTGGAGTTGTCTCTAATATGCATTTAAGTGATGCTCTGGATTGATAATTTAAGCTTGGGGAGTCCTCCCTTTCGTTGTAGCGTTTAACATAGGAGCAAAAGCTTCCGATGTATGTCGCTTAATTAAAATTGGATTATTAATATGATTGGTATGCAGAAGTGGGCGGAATCAAAAACCCGGCCGGATTAAAACATCTCCTGTTGCCGAAGACGCAACTGTCTACCTCCATTGTCTCGCTTCCCTGTTCAACCCCTCAAGACAAATATCTTCGCATTGGCGATGGAAATTGTTGTGATATATTCCGTTTTGTAGCATCGTCGAGAAGTTATCATATTTTGTGAATTGAACATATTTATCATTCCGCCGTTCATTTCCATCACATGCACAAAAAGGGGGAGAAGAGAAGATATTATTTCGTGTTCGTGCCCTAAGATTTCCATTATTATTACATGACAGCTCTAAATTTCTTGCATTCTTGAGGGCATACGTATCATTACTCCCACTTCATTATACTGCTGTGACATCGCGAATAATGTTTAATAAGCAGGAGGCGTCGCGGAATTTAGTGGAGCCATTTTTATTTAACATGGCAATCTGTAGAGACGTGACGCAAGACATCAAGAGCTTGCCGATTGCAAAAAACGCAAGATAAATCTCAATTTATTTGAAAGTCTTGATATAATTTTGTTTTGGGAATAAATTGCATGGACAATGTGAATCAGTATGTGGGAGCACGGATGAAAAATGCTTAATCTAGATTGCATTCGGTTAGAACTGCTCCTGCAGGTAAAAATGCAACGCACAAGGAATTTCCTTTGCGACACTTTGATTCACGTGCATTTCTCTCCTGCATACAAACGAGCCATTCAAAATCGTTTTTCGATTACTTTGCTTCGTATAAAAAGTGCTGCGGTGTTCTCAAATAGAATGACTTTTCAGATGATATATAGATTATTTAAATTGGTTCGAATCCAATACAATTTTTGCTGGGTATTACATAAAATTGAAACAGAGAACAGAAAAATAAGAATGAGATGCATCAACATCATAAAATATTATAACTTATATAAACTCATTAATTATTATTTAAATGTAACCTATGTAAAAATATATATATGTACAGTTAATTTAAAGCCTATAATATGCTAATTATGAGTAATTATTACTACAAAGCTAATTCTTTCTCATATTGTTGTTTTGATATTGTATGTGAACAAAATTGCAATCTACCGCGATGATGGTGTTGCCGACGTTTATAATAATTTTTGAGACCTCTAAATAATTATCTTAAAATTGTCTAATATCTACAAGATTGAAATGATATAGTAGCTGCTTATAATAAATTTTATATGTGCCCGCAATACAACTTCAGCCACGTCCATTAAAGCTCTAGCCACTTTGTATCGAAAGTAAACGAAGTTTATTTAACAATAATTGACGTAAATTACTTGTAGACAAAATAACAGCTTTTTAGATTTTGATTTGATGCCAGCATGTACAATTATTCAGGTTTCGATTTTTTTAATTAATGTCGAAATGTTGAAATTCGTCTGCAAAATATTGAATCTATAAATTTGGTTGATTCGAAGCATTAATATTTCTTTCTGATTGTCTCATAAAGGACAAGCTTGATTTTCTGGTTTAATTTCAAAAAAAAAATGGGTAAAATAAATATTAAAAAAATGTTGATTGATCGTATGATTCTGTTTAATGTTATTTTTTTGGATCCAAATTATCTTATCCCTAAAATTTTTTTATGGACATTACCTACTCCCGATTAAAAATTTGGTATCTTAAGAAGAAGAAGAATAGGTCATCTATATAAAACGTTCTATCCTTGGAAAACTCTTAAATGGATATATTAGATAATGGACATAGAAAGCTTATTATAGTATTTTTAGATCAAATCAATTTAGCGTATTAATAGCTAAATATTGGAGCTGTTAACAAATATTATGAATGATTTAGACAATGATAATTTCTTGTTATATTAGGGCATACCACATGAACGTTCGGAATTCGTAGATGACAATAAAAACGCTATAACTTTTACAAATCTTAACTTAATCGAACAAAATAATCTTGATTGGCTTTAATAGTCTTTTAACAAAGAGAAATTGAATTATTTAATCCGTTTTTATAAAAAATCGCACTTAGAACCAATTAATTCTTCAAACCATTGATTTTTTTTGTCTCGATTTTGGTACTGTAATTTCTTATAAAGTATTCCAAGTTGCGAAAAGTGCTAAAATCTGATATAATTTCATGACTTAAAGTATTTAGTTAGAAAATAGTTCTTAATTCACTTGAATATTTTCAATTATTTTACGTCAGTACAATTCTGTTGGAATGGCTTCTCCTGATTTTAAGAGAGAATATTGTACCTTGTTCTTAATTTTTCACCATACAGTCACTAAGAGCTTTTTTGATACCCTGGAAGCTTTGGTGAGTATCCTGAAGATTTATTGGCATTAAACCACTGCCCAGATCCATTCTTAATTGATTTAAAAATAGGTAGTGAGAGTGAGGGGAACCACATATGTTGATGGGCGAGCGATGACATTCTTCACCATGGAAGTCCTAAGTCCTGGACAAATAATTTGCAGCAAAAATATTTAACGTATTTTTATTTTGTATAATATTGTGTATCGCTTAGACTATAATTAAGAAGAAATATTGAAAAATAAAAAAAATAGTGAACAATCTGTAATCAATCAATAGTGAATCAAAATATGTTTTTTGCTAACAATTTTTGTAGTTTTTTGTTCATTAAATAAAAGCTTATAAATATTTTTGGATATTTGTAGTCTATACGATGAAAACGTTTGTTGTATACGCGCTTGCTAAATTTCATAAAGAATGCTCATCTAGAGTGTGTGGGAGCACTTCCGTAAGTTTGGAAAAGGCAGTTCCGAGAAAAACGCGTTTAAAGTTAAACTGCACGATAAAATTGAAAATTTTAATAGTTGCACTTAATCTGCTGTTCCAGAATCATATAAGATACTTTTCGTTTCTTCAAAAAAGTCTTCTACAGCTGACCGCTGCAGTCTTCAGTCTGTCTCGCTGCAGTTTTCACGCGCACCATATCCCTTTTGTTGACAATTATTTTTATTTACGATCCAATTCTGATCCTCATCACTTCCAACATACGCAGCAGGAAGATGACATACCTTCGTTGAAAATACATGCAACTATAAAAGCTGCCAGGTCGATAGCTTTTTTCGAGCAAAAAATATGTTTTGGAGCCAAGCGCCAAAGGGCAGCGTTGAAATTTTCGTTATCATTTTGCATATGTCCGCCCAAATAGCCTTTCAACAGATCGTCTGATGACATATCTGAATATATAGGACGAAGGACTTTCCGAAGTTCAGTTGCAAGTGGTTGTTCGTGTTTTAAACCATGTGATTTGAAGGTTTTCGTATCCCCGTCGCCTATGTAGTTGGCATGTATTAACACCGTAAAGCTCCTCAGATCGTGTATTCATTTCGATAATGTAATCGATTTTCATTTTTCCAGTGCTTCTGTGTGTGCTTTCTTATGTGGACAGGTTTATTTCTAAATTTACTAGCTTAAACATTTTGTACGTCGATTTTAGCTTTAAAAATCATGCGTAACTCTTCGTGCTTACAATCGTACTAAGTACGCTTCTTGAGACAGTTACTTCCTTTCAGTCGATCTTTGACTAACTGATATTCTGAATCTTCATATGGTACGCCCTAATATGATTAGGTGATGTATGATGAGTAATTTTTTTCTGCAACTGCTTGCACGGCTTTTCGATAGGCTCACATCACAGCATCTATAGAACTGCTACGTTTTGTTATTATACTATGGGATTTTTATCAAATAAACAAACCATTTTATAATTAATCTGTTAAGTGGGCGGGACGTATATATACGTCCAACGTAGACTACATCAAAATTGGTTATGACGTATATATACGTCTTCGCGGTATATGTTGAGTCCTAAAGCAGGCGGGATTTTTTTGTTGTTGTTGTGAGTCGTTGATACATATTTTGACATGAACTTAAGATAAATAGCAAATTGGTTGCACTTCGCTATTGTGTTGGGGTGGACGTGTACTTAGTAAACGATGACTTTTTTTAAGCTCATGTTTGTTTCCGTTTTTTTAAACTTATTTATATATTTATGTATCTAAATAGATAAAAAAATATGTTTCATTGATTTTTTTTATAAATTTTATGCATCGTTTAAAAATTTAATAATATGAACTCACGGCAGATGGGCGGGACGTATTTATACGTCCTAGTGATAATGTGCGCGCTCACTCTATGTTGCGTTATTAAAAGGAACTTCCCCGCTTAACAGGTTAATATTATATGAAAAGAAATGAAATGGGATTTTTTTGTAAAATATAAGGGTTGATATAGGGAGGATAAGGTTGTTTCGCAATGAAAAACGATTAATTTTTATTAATTTATTGTTGGTTTAAATTCAACTAAAATTCTTTCACATAAAAATGCGAATATCAAATATAATCATCATCATACATTCAATTTTTATAAAAAGAAAATCAATCATATTAAATAATTTTTGGGTTAAATTTAATGACATCACCGATTAATCGCTCTGGATCACTGATCGTTATTTATTAACAAATACATGCAATTTCGTCATTTAATTCCAAGTAAAAAAACTGTACAGCCTTCGTTGAAAAACTCAACATGTCATCCATTCATCCATTGTCAAGATATTAAAAGTATACCTTAATTAATTAACAAATATATTCGTTAAATATCTAATATTTATTGCGCAACGAATTTTCGCGAAAATGCACGGTCGCCGATTGAAACAATAATAAATTTGTTTATATATAAATATGCACTTTATTATAACATTTGAAGATGCTATTGATGTAATATTTCTAAAAGTGAAAACGAATCGTAGAAAAGGTTGTATGTAAGATCAAAGCATAAGCTAAGATTATATTCAGAATATATATATGCATTATTTGAAGCCCCGCAGAAAATCGAAGACTATTGATGGGGGGGCTCTCAAATTATGCGGGGGATCAAAATATCGATTTGAAAATGAATATTCATAAGTTTTTTTTTCTTTAAATATTATGAAAATGACCTATGGTTTTTTGACTACTTACATTTTTTTCGATTAGTAGATGATAATTATCTACAATGATTGTTTTATGCAAATATGATGAAATTTTTTAAATACTATTTTTTTCATTTTTTTACAGTTTCCATTATATTTTGCGACCACTTACTCTTAAAGGAAAAATACATAGTAAACTATTATTTACTTGGCTTTTACTGCTTATAAATATTTATACAGAATGTCCCAAAAGCGTCGAAATTATGATTGTTTTCATCTACCATATTAATAGAGTAGTGAGCTGCGTTTTAAATTTATCGTCTTTATTTATATAATACAAATCAATATATTTAGGTATGAATCGATTTTTTTAAACATAATTATTGCATGCATTTCAGAGAACATTCTGTATATATAATTGTAGTATTAACAAATTTACAAATAGTACATCACAGTCATGAAAAGATACCGTTAGTCTATCCGATAGGATAATTGTTCTACAGCGAATAATATCCCTTAAAAAACTATAACCCATTCGTATTATAAATATTCAAAAATACTTTTCTTAACGGAAAAAATTGCAACACAGGATGTCTTTATTAATTATTTTTAAAATACTGATTTTTCATACAAAAAAAAATATTTTTAAAAAAATAATACATTTTTTTTAAATTTATGAAAGTATTTTTTTTTATTGCGATTTGCAATTTGAAAAATGTTTTTTTTTATATAGGGGTTGTTTAATTATATCTTAGACATCCCGCATTCGCAGTGACACAACCAAAGAAGTTTCAAGTGTTCCTCAATCCTTTATGATATGATGTTCAAACCTCCACTTGATTCCGATTATTTTACTAGACTATAATACCCTGGTAAAATAAAGAAAAATATTTTTATTCAAGTTTTATATACAAAAAGACGGATTTGCCGGTATTATTTAGACAGTATTTAGAAAAAGGAGGATCCGGGTTAAAATTAAAAAACAAACATGACTACGCTTCATCGATCGAAATACATAATAAAAAACAGTCTCAAAAACACAATTAAACTTGTATTTTGCAACGCATCTTCGCAAGAGAAATCTGCAACCCCTCCCCATATATGCAACGATCGTAAATTGTCTTTATCCAACTTCATATCAGATATGTTTGAATTCATATAGTTCTTCTCGGATATCGCTTAAATATATATATATCCAAAAATTAGCGACTTTTATAAACTGTCTTCGTTTCATTTTTTAATACTTTGGACCACTTCGTAAAACACTCACTTTTTTAAACAATCTTTCTGTATCATTTTCATTTATAGTTTGCAAATGATCACTTCACTTCTTTCCGGACGCTCACTCTTGCCAGACAGTGGTCGAATAAGCAGCATCAATGGTCCAGGAGACAAACGGCACTGGGATGCAACCAATCGGGATCACTGAGACGAAGAGAAGATAGAACACTTGCAGCAGCTATCACACTACTTCATTGGGGTGGGTGTTTTGGTTGGAATCGTTCTGTCGGGCACATTGCTGAATAAAAATAAAATAAATCTTTAATATCAATTCAAAAATATATTCAAGCAACAATTATCTAATTACAAGCTTACATCTTGCTTTCTTTCCCATGTTTTCATCGCAGATTTATACTTTTCAAATTCGTGACACCAATTCGAATAAATTTTCTGGTATTCATTGCTTTTCTCTGGGGGTGAGCATCTGAAATTAAATTTATAACGTTAAAAAATATTCAACGATCAATGATTTAACAAATTTGATCAATTTAAATATTTTACCTGTGAGAATCGACTGTAATATTGTATGAGCAAAGAAGTGATCCTCCCAACCAGCAATCATAACGTCCAGCATCAGCTTCCGTTGCCGCAATTATAAGAAGACCATGCTCCGATGTTTCAATGTATTTATCAGGGCTGTTTAAATTAAAAATTCATTATAAATTTAATATGAATACACAGCATACGAAGAAATAAGGGTGAAATGCGAACAAACCTGAATTCGATCGGATATCGTCCTTTTTCTTTCGAATAGTGATACCAAGTGACCGATTGCGGTTGAAGAACTTCAGGCATCTTAACGAAACTTCCAAGATGAATGCTCTGACCCCATGTCACAGTGATGCTCTTCTTAACAATGGAAGAATCGCAAATGTCGGCCGTATCGTTTGCAACATCTTGCAATAATCTGGAAAAAATTGGATTGATTATTTTGTTTAACGATTGACTTGATTGAGATCGAATCGCTTAAAATATTTACCCAGGCTTATAAGAGCGACACGTGTTAGAATCCTTATCCCATCCACAATAAGGATCTCGGACGCATCTCAAACAGCTGTCGTATCTTCGAGCGCACATCACCAATTGCAATTGTCTAACACGCTGATCTGATCCGACGTACAACGATCCATGTTCTCGCGATATTTCCATTGCCTGTTTATATTTTATATTATTTTAATATAAAATTATTATTTAGATTAATCATCATATTTATATGTATTTGATTGATTTACCTGAATTGGTTCACCGGGTGTTATATCAAATATGTCCAAGAGAGTCGAATAAGTCTCTCCGTTTCTTATCCATTGGACGATTTTGTGCACTTTGCCGTCATCTATGAAAGAAAATTTTGGTTAATGAATTGTTTATAAATATATAATGTCGTATACACTCATATTTCGATTTACGCGGTATTTTTATTGCGCGATTTCACTTTAACGCGGTTGAGAAAATATTATTTTTGTTTTGATGCGTTGTTTGACACCGCCTAGGGGCAGTAACTGTCTAATCTATGTAATGCTTTTCAAATTTTTATATTAACCTTTCCTTACCGGTGATGTATTTACTACACATCGACTCTAATAATGGGAATATCGATATGAAATATAATAGATACGGGGTTCAGAATTTTTGGTATGCCTTCGTAATATAATTACGAATCACATCAAAGCATTATAGTATATAATGTAATTTTTTAAACTATTGTAAATCCCGGCCCGGATATTGTAAATTTTGGTTCGGGATTGGATTCCCTGGTCATAGTCCCTAGTCGTTTGATCCATTTGATAAGAAATCCAATTGTCGATGGATCAGCATCATCATTGCTTTGTCGGAATAGTTTGGGAATAGATATTTAGAGGAGATATTTTTTTAACAACTCTTTAAACAAAAATACGTAAAAACTTTTGTATCAACCCAATGTTTGAGATTTATTCGGAATATAAATTCAATATGTGGTCATGTGGTATATGCATGATTCAATTTATGTTTCGGGAAGTCCATTCGGTTCCCTGTTTATGTTCATTATCTGACCTGGTTGAATATTATTTTAACGCAATTTCGTTTTAATTAGTGCAAATTAAATCAGCCATTTATACAAAATCTCGCAGAAATCCCTAGGGAGAATTAACAAGTGAGGACTAATTTTAAAATGTAGCAATTTGCACGGACGCCACTGCGTTGTGGTGAGTCATATGTCGCTGATGACCGCACGTATGCTGAATGTAGGAAATTTTAAATTAGTTCTGCGTTTGAGAGCAACGCGTGTCCAGCCACCCCTTTGCATAAATCAAAAGCCTCCGCTATTCTTTAAATTGCCTTTATAAAATATTAATATACCATGAAACAATGCACAGATTCGCCATCCGTTTCCCTTACCCCACTATTACTTACGCGAGGACATTGAAATCCTAATAATTTTCATGGTGAATGCGTACGAATTCCTCTTTCGTGTAATTGAATTTAAATGGCCACAAAAATGATAAAGCGACACTCCGAACAACAAAATAATGGGATCCACCCGCAAGCAATAATGTCCTTCAACCCCCCCTATAATTAAAAAATCACGAGCTTTTATCATTTCAATACGCAATAATGAGAAAATCTATCGTTCGACTGTCGATCGTCTGCGCCAAAAATGATCGCAAATGATTAAAACGAAACCTCATTTATTTGATTGAATAATAGACGTTCTAAATATTGTGAAGCTTAGTCCGTTCGAAACAATAGCGGATCTAATGGCTAGTTGCTCATGGTTTCTCCCCAGTGTTTTATTCTCAGGGGTAAGTCCTCACACCCCTCGCGTATGTGTGGGACCACATCAGCCCCCTTCATCCCTTCGGACGCCAGACCAGCGAACTAACCGGAGAAAATCCCGAAATCCGGTAATTTTATTTCGCTCGGTCGGGTTGTTGATTATTACATGAGGAGGGCTATAAGTCCTACGTGCAATTAATATATTAAAATAAATATTTTTTGACATCCAGAAATATTTGGATATAAACGCCTGGGTTAGCAAAAAAAGTAATTATGCAAATTTATTCTTAATTAAAAATGGATAGATTGTCGCTAATTTTAAAAGCCCTTTTTATTAAGTACTGAATTAAAGATTGCTCGTTAAAATAGCCATAAAGGGGAGTGCTTTTATTTTATACTAGTCTTAAAAAGTAACAATTAATGCAAAATTTGGTTCAAGTATGGTGCGAGTAAAATATTGGGGGTGAAGTGAGGCGACTATATATCTTCAATGTCTTAAGGGTACATTTTGGCAAAAATTTAAAACGTTTGGCATTCAAAATAATTCATAACAAATAGATTATATATATAGGATAAAAACCAAGATTCGCCAATATTTAAAGTTCTAAGGATCGAAACAAATACATCATGGCAGCACATTCACATTGAAGTTGATACATTATTCTGATTGGAAATAATTGGGAAGCCTTAAAAATTGGCAACATTAAGATGTTGGCGGTTTCATTTATCATCCCGGATAAAAATACATCAAATTTATAAAATCCTGGCTGATGTTGTATACGATTTGAGCAGCATTTTATATGTGATGCAATCCATCTTGTCGGATCGAATTTTTCAGCCTCAAATGTAATTACGCCTCCCGAAGATGTTTTATGTGTACGTCTCGTTTCGTACGAACCAACGACATATGTGTTAGACCAACTGGATAAACTCATCCCACAGGACACGACCCTTATAACTAATCCACGACAATTAGGCGATTGAGACCATCGGCAGGAGCTATAGAATGGAGTTCAACATAGCAGACGTGGGGTAGGAAGTTTCTTCACTCTTTTTCCCACTGGATTATCACTTTTTTCCTTCCTTCCACGACCCGATATAAAACAAAGAAGCGCCGTGAGATCGTATGTGGATTACTAGGAGTGCCGGTATAGTTTCAATAGTCTCTCAGCAAACGTAGAGAAAATTGGATAATGCGAATCTATTTCCTCAACCGACTTATTTGTATCCCTAATTGGATCTCACCCCTAATAAAAACGCTTAATGAATTTACGTCTCACTATTTAATTAAATTTTCCCATAATTATTTTTTAAATGTAAGAAGAGCACTTTTGTTATATATGAAACAGTAAAGAATGGAACCGAATCAATTTTAGCAAGAGATATCATTCCCTTTAACGGTTTAATGTGTCCTGGAGGGACACGTGTTCCCGGTGCTAAAACGATCCAGTAAATACGTGGTCTGGTTACTATCGAACACTAAAACAATACGAGTACATACGCTGGTCACAAATCCTAAAACAATTTACACAGGATGTTCAAAAAAATTATCAAGCACTCTATTTTACAACAAATAAATCTAAAGCATCTAAATTCGCAGTTTCAATGTAGGGGTGCATAATACAGGGCGCAGATTCATACGGACTCAATGATATTCCAAGCCCTTTTACCGTTTTTCTTTGCCATCTACAACAACTTAAACTTACCCCCTGTAAAAGAGATTTTCTAGGAATAGGGTTCACAGGAAGGAGCAATCGTTGGATCACGTCTCATCCAATCAAATTAGCAGCAATCAGGTCTCAGAAACAAAACACGCACATAGAAACTCTCTGAGTAAGATATCTTCTATAGACGGAGGGTGCTTTCAAGAGTACCATATAAAATATTTTTGATTATAATAACATAACTGAATTTAAGACTAAATTCTTATATTTCCAGTAATATTCTCCATTTTATAAATACAATTTGCATTTGGCATATTAAAAAAAACATATTAGAAAATATTAATCCTTTCGATCTCCCAATTTAATGATACAGTGATTTTGAATCTGGACGTTAACAAGAAGAATCCGGGATCTAATCCACTATAAAGCATATGGTCCTTGTCTAAAATTCGATTATGATATATTTAATACTAAACCAAATGAAATATAAACATAGAAACTCATTGGTAAAGTGAGTAAGGATGGGTATTTGGATGCCGCACGAACTATCCGCGGATAACAAAATGGATCATATACAATAATGTATACAATTGGGAGCAATGGCATTTAAAGCCAAGATTGAATCTTCGAAAGCTTCTTTTATGTATTTGGTCGAATAAAACTGGAGCTATTTATACTGAATTTCTCAAGTCAGTAGGATAAATTGGCTTAAACGTCACAAAAATTGAAACGCTTTTATTCAGATTTTTTTGGTTACATACGCCATAGGCTACGGCTGTTGGTCGGAAAGAGAGGGATAACTATTTCATATATCTCTATCTATGACGTATACATCATAGACATGCTACGCGCATGCGCCGCGGCGCTTATGTGCGTATCTATACGCATATATATAGCATAAATCAACCACCAGATATAGTCTATTTTATTATATATTACACAAACATTGCTTAATATTTTATTTAACAATTTCTATTGTGTATAATGGAGAAGAATAAAAGCACAGACAGAGTGTGAGACTTTAGACAATGGTACCTTGAAAATAAATAGAGAGTATCTATGCAGGCAAAGTGTGTGCAATATAACCTTCAAGCGATACTGGATGAATCCATCTGGATACCGTCGTTAAATTAATCGAAATTAAGCGACATCTTCCGTCTCACTTTACACACAATGTGTTATTTTAACAGCGCCTTCATCTGTGGCCTTCTGAATACATTGCGTCTGCAATACCGACCGATTAGGTGATGATGCGCAGGAGGATGTCGAGGAGTCGTCGGTTAACCTTGACTGCGGGAGGACGTCCTTCCCGCAGCCAGATCTCTCTCGTGTTGAATAAAGAATTCATCTATCCATCAGGCTACATAACGGACCGAAATAAAAATGATCTCGCGATCGTCCCGACGAGCACGTGGGAGCGAACTTTTCCGCTCCTATATTACACAAAAAATATATTTTATAAGAAGAGAATTTTTTTTTTGATTTAGATGAAAATATAATGGATTACTTTCGGGATGACCTAATATAATATTAAGTCCACCCTATTTCATCTCTCGGGATATCTCAACCTTCGCTTGATTGGACAGAATTTTGCATACATCGTTATTATTTAGGATCTGCACGAAACAAAGGCACTCTTACTGCCATCCCTCAACTCCCTTCATCCCTAATCTCATATAGATCGTGTTGAGAATATATGCATTTTATAAAATGGTGTTGGGCATTGCTGCAATAATTCATATAAGTTTACCCGGAACTAAATATTTTTTTAGATTGTTGTGCCATTTAGTAGTATTTAGAAGTATCATCACTCCTATTGCTCCGGAGCAAAAAAAATCGATTTGTTTTGGATCTCAAGCTAGATTGAGCTAATGCTTCCAATTCATCACGGTAAAAGCTGGTAGAACTTTGCTTATAGCATTCACTTATTGCCTTTCTCTTGTGTACCATGCAACATGTACATCCAATGCCTGGGTATAGGAATCGCTTAAGCGGGCGTAATGCTACAGTCGTTACCGGTAAACGATACTGGAACCCCTTTTGTCGTAGACCTTTTACGAGTGTACTGCTGATCACACGGAAGGGTGATTCAAAATCTAAGGAGTCCTTTTATATCACGCTCGCTCAACTTTAACGGTGTAACTTTTATTTTTTCGCAGTCGTGCGACTTTGGCGGTGTTGTACTTATCTCGTAAAAATTACGAGCGCGATGTTTTATTGGCGATCTAAAAATATTGCCGGAAAAATCGGGATGGGGGGGTGGAAAATTTTCAAACGAGCGGGAAAATCATTCGTGTCTTATTTGCTATGGGATCCGATTGCGAAGCAATATTTTCGGCTGATGATTGCAGCGGAATAGATTCGACTTTTTCGAAATGACTTCTAAGAAATTGTGCCCCATTATTTGGATAAACACATAGGGGTGGCTTTATTTGGTCGATTTTTCTTCGCCTTTCTTCCGGTGCGGCACACATTTCCGATCATGACTCACTAACTACGACGCGTTGCGGATTCGCCGTACGACATGCGTGCATTGTCATTTATTTTCTTAAAACCCCACAAATCTTTCGGAAACGCGGATCGTATTTCAAAATAAATTTAGCGTGAATAAATATGAACTTAATCTCAATAGGAAATGTACGAGCTGTACTGCTAATGGTCTCACATGCCGCCATATTTAATTCGAGTCGTGTCGTTACATTAATTTCGACGTATCGAAATTGAACCCGGTCGTATCGTTTCAGACGCGACTAAAATATTCCCCAACAAATTACACAGACGATACAAATTAAATCGAGAATTGTTAGTGTGGCTAAATAATGAATTTATTTAATAATTAACGCAGTGAATATTCTATGGAATACGCAAAATGTAGAGGGTTAAAGCGGGCAAACTTTTGACACTGCAGCGCCTCATAGAAAATATCCACGGCGAAAACTTGCAATCCGGCAATCTCCCCACGGTAAATATTTGATAAAATTGCGTGAAAGTCACTGCAATTCGTAATTGAAGTAATAACGAAGAAAAGAGGGAAGACGAGGAACGACGAAAAATATATTCTTAAAGGAGAAGATACTGTTAATCTTACTGGTAGATTACAAAAAGAGGGTGCGCTAAAGTTTTTGTGACATCTTTAGATAATTTAATGTTTAATAAGGAAGATATCGTCTGCTGTAATGGCTGGGAGGATGGAATCCTTAAAAATTAAATGAAACGTCGTCCTTTCCAGGGAAATTGCCTTGAAAATTTATTGACGCTGAAATATTTTCATCACAGTCCCGATTGATTTTCATTCAATGCCTGAACTTTATATTTACAGCGAAGCCCTGGAATTCACCTACTGACGTCAATTATGTAGGAATTTTAATCTGGCGAAGGAAATTGATTATATAGATAAACTTTATTTCATTTAGTATTTGATAGCATCATTAAATCATATCATTAATATCATTGAATCCTCATATACTACATGGATCACCAATAGTCCAATGCAGAACTATGTGCTTCTTCAATATCCATTCACAAGAAAGGGTTACATTTATTCTGTCTGTATGATATGTTCACCTCCTCATTCGCTTGATATTGAAAGTAGCATATCTTCCGAGTTTCATTTGGAACGCTCACTCAGCGGGTCTCCTGGATCTAAGGTATCTAAGGGCGCTTTGATGCAGATTTCCTAGGAAAACCGTAGAAAGTTGTTCTAGATGAAATTGTTGATTTTACTGGAGAGGGCTTTATAAAATGCAAAGAGTTCAGTCCTTCATTTCCTAGTTAGAGGGTTGCCGGGCTAGGGTGAAGACATACGTGATGCTTAAGTGCATCTCGGATTCGCTCCTATACCAACTGAGGGTGTCTTCCCGTCCAGATACAACTTGCCCCAATGGATTCAAGACTGAATGGTTTCCTTTTTTAGGTTGATCCTCTCAGTTCAGCGATTTCAAAGCGATATAGAAGGCAACGGAAGACGGTGCTGTTATCGTTGCAAAGTGAAATTTGTGCTTGTTGTTCATTTTGCCCTCGTTCTGATTCTAAATCTTCCTGATTCTGAACCGCGTTCTGGCGCGGAATCAAATAGTATATATTTGGTGGGGAAGACAGAAAGACTTGTCTGTGTTCGCTATGCACATGCGTTAAACCGCTTACTGCGTGTAGTATAAAAAAACCACTATACCAGTAGCTTGCCTATTTTGTTGCGCCATCTCTATCGTTTATTTATTTTATTATATAAAACACAAACAAATCTTCATTTTTTAGTTAACAATTGCTGTTAGCAAATGGAAAATTTTCATATCAATGTATTAAAGACTTAATTTTGCTAGATCTTCATTTGGATTTATTCAAAAATTATTTCAAGAACATCCCTAAAAATAGTACTTAAATTGAGAAACTATGAAGTATTTCAATTATTTTTCATCGACTATATGATATTTACGATTAAATTTCCAAGTCCAATTTTTTGCATGTCCACTAACTATCACTCTCAAAATTTTAATTGACTTTAACCCTTCCAACTATGAAATTTTTGGGATTACACTCAAACCTCTTTTTGTGCGATTTCGAAGTTATGGGGTATTTTAAAGCAATTTTTTATTTTTTTTAAATTTCATAAAGAGTACGTATCGAGATATTTTAGATAAAATGAACAGCTCCAATCTATTGTATATAGCCCTCTATTATTCCTACCAGATTTTTAACAAAAAATATTTTTTAACTATTTAAAAAAATAAAAACTGACAAAAAGGGCAAAAAATTACTTGATTGAATTTTTTTTGGACAATCGCAATTTTGTGATTTATTTTTTTTAATTAGGAACTATAGTGACATCTTTACTAATTATGAATTATATCGTTACTAATTATGAACAATGATGATATTGACACTGCGAAGAAGAGAGCAATTTTGAGTCATATCGAAAATCACAACGAAAATTATCATACAAGATTATACAATATTTTGTAATTAATATAATTAGAATTTCTTTAATTATTTTTGAGATGCCAGATGTAAGACATCTTTAAAATTTTACCAATAATGCAAGACGTCCTTTAAATGTTACCAAAAATATTATTTTTTAATTGCCTTATTGTTTTCCGGTTTTTTATTAACTTTTTTATGCGATTTTGGATATATTTTAAACAGTTTTTTCAAATTTATGCGGTTTTAACCCCTTAAGTGAATATGACGTATATATCCGTCAAGACCGTCCTTGCAAAGTGGGTATGACGGATATATCCGCATTGTGAAAGTTAAGCAAACCTCAATGGAAAATGACGGATATGTCCGATTTCATTGTTGTATGCTTTAGATGTAAGAATGATTCATCTCGGAAACTGATTTGTTCGAACTTGATGATATACTATTTTCGTATACTAGATATGACGTACGTATCTGCTAGCGGTGAAAAGATCGTGTCACTACGGATGACACTTTTAACAGTGATACGTAACGTTGAAGGGGTTAAAAAACCATGGAACGCATCTTCACTTTTTCTATGTAAGTCATAGCTTTTTTTGTGCGATTTTTCGCGGAACGCATCTACCGCACAAAAAAGGTTTAAATGTACAAATATTTCCTTCCTAAAAAAATGTGGAAATAATTGGTTTACTTATTTTAGGACTTCTTCTGAGATAGTTTTTATATAAAATACAAATATTAATACCAAATATAATAAAATAAGCAATGTGTAACAAAATTCACCGTATCTGGTTTAATCCGTATGTCTCATGCATTTTGCATTCATTTAAGTTTATTTGTATTTTAAAAAAACTCAGCCATAAAGACTATTTATCGATATTTTTATAACTATGTTCGTGTTCCATGATATTTGTGACACACAATAATATTTTATTTGTAGCATCAAATTTAATTATTTTTTGCGCCAGTTTAGCAACTTCGTGTAATCAAAAGGTGACAAATTTCTTCATCTGAACGCGAGAGGGTAAGAGTTGTATTCCATAGGGTTGTTATCGAGGATATTCTTGTGAGGGCTCGTTAGGCCTCGAACAACACAGCTAATTGTATTAAGGAACATCACACGGATTAGCCGTGAGTATATGCCACTAGGATCACACGACTCTGGAGGTGCGCGAACCTGACTTGAATAACCCTGAAAGCAGATAGTGATGAGAATACTTGAGAGCTTTGAAAGATTATTGAGTCGAAAGGTGTTTGAGTTGGAAAAACGAGAACGGAAACCAGAGCGCCAAGGGCGTGATGCTTAATGAAAGCATTCTTTGTGGAATGTGTAAATTTATTTTAATTTGCAAGAATCTAGAATTCGTTAGATTCAAAAACTGTGGAATGGTTGCAGAATGTCATTAATATTGATTTGATAAACTTATTTAGAAAAGATAAAGCAAAGGATAATAAAGATGATACTTTACATTTGATTTTGGATGAGATGAGGTTCAATCGGGAAGTCATGGACATGTACGGCAAAGCGTCAATTGTTCGAACCCGCCGTTTACAACCCGAGAAAAATCTTGAGGATTTGGAAGTAGGAGGCTCAAAAAATACCTTGTCAGTAGCTAAGTTTCATTTATGCGATACAAACTTGTTACATGTTAACACTGTCTTGCTGGAAATATACATCAATATGTTTCAATTGTGACCATAAAAGTCACTCAACATTGTTTGATATCACTCAGAATTTTTTAATAACAGCATTTTCAGCACTATCGTCGAAGTAATGTGACCTAATGATTCCATTTGCCCAAAATTCACACCAAACAATAACAAGCATATCTGGTCATTAAATAATATCTGCCGATGTTTAAAATCAATCCTATAGCTCCCATATTTGATCCCAAATCGTTTTTACATAAATTAATATCTTAGTCTGTGGTTGTGTAAATAATTCTGGAAGATATCGTTTATCAAATGTTGATATAACAAAAATCGAGTGGCAATTTGTGCATTGGTTCCGTTACCGTTTCCGGAGGCTTACAGGGGGTTTCGTGTTAATTTCGGAAGTTTCCGAAGCTAAACACCTCCGGGTCTTGTATTTATTGATCTAAGCGGTTAACTGATTGCCTCCAGGTTAAAATTGATTTAGATAGTTTGGGTTAATTAAACAATGCGTAAACATTCCGGGTATGCACAGAGGGGACTTCCATTTACCATAGAATACGACGTGATTAACATGGAGGAAATACGAACAATCCGCACCGTAATCGAATTAACCCTTCGTGTGTGGGGCGCATTTGTTCGAGTTCGTAATTTTATAATACGTATGCAACGATGGAAGTTATTCCGTACGAAATGCATATTTTTTACCAATGGCGCTTGATTACCCGCCGTTCGGGTGTTCGATAAATCCAATGGCATATTAACAAATAAATCAAAAGCACCTCCTATATATTGAATTATCGAACAAAACATGTGTTTCTCAACATGTAATTATTGATATTTATTAATTGAGCAGCGAAATCTGCGAGGCGTTCCCACGCCCCGCGTGTATTGGGATGAGCTTTCATTACAGCCTCTTCATAAATTCAATTTCGAAGCCAAACTCGTGGGTTTGTATGTAATTTATTTATACTATATGTTTCGAGGCCCCGGTTATATATTTCAAATGTTGACACGTTAATATGAGACCTCGGTCCATATACAACGTTTTAATGTGCCACGTGGGCGAATAATACGACCTCTTTTCACGTGTTACAATATAATCATGTCTGTTCGCGAAGTCGTCCTCCGAAAATATTACATATCCTCGACGATCGGCTGTGATTTGTTGGGCGACAGTTTGGGCACAAATCAAAATACAATAACTCATAGATAATTTTTAATATCCTACATATGGACTGTAGAAATCGATGTGGCCAATTCAGCCTTGTGGGGAGGAGTCCTCAGGTTTGTCGATATACGCTGTACCACTCGGTCTATTATTACAATGAAACTGCTGAATATTTTAATTGATGTGGGTCATTAGTTGAAATTGATAGGTTCTCTGGCATAAATGGCAATCGGTTCGTAGCAGAATATTCTCACAGTTTCATATTAATAGTATATTCGAGCAATGGTTTGTGTAACTCGAAGAAAGAAGTATTCGTAGCAAACCAATCAATTTCTGATCAATGGACATTTGCGTCACATTTATATTAATTACTATAATAAAATCAATTCATTGACATTTAGTATAAAAAAAAGACATTTGATCCGTTTCAAAATTTCTAATTCAGGCAAATATTATTAAATTTCGTTGACGAGTTGAAGACATCAAATATGAAGTTTTGATTTGATTTAAATACGGACCACATGTTACTAAAAAATTACCATTGAACTGTCCATGATACATATGTTGCATCATCTGACATTAACTTGAATGGATAATATTTGCATTTGTCATTACTTTAATTTAAGGAACGTTTCTTATTTTCTTCTCGTTTCGGAAATAACCAATATTTAAGAATACGTTCAGTAAATTTCAAGTCGATATAAATGAAATTCGCAAAGTTATAGGCCAACAAAGAGAAGATGTGCTTCGCGAAGCTGAGGAAAGGAGAAACTTTAAGCGCGTTTTTCTCGCAAGTACTTTTTCCAAGTTCATGGAAGTGCTGCCACACGTTTTAGATGAGCATTCTTTATGAAATTTGGCAGATACATGTATAATAAACGTCTTCATCGTATAGACTAAAATTATCCTAAAATATTTAAAATTGTTTATAAAACAAACAAAAAACTACAAAAAATGTTGGTAAAAACACAATTTTTTCTTTCATCGCTCACTATATTTTTATTTTCCAATATTTCTTTATAACTATAAGTCAAATTATATAAAATATTATACAAAGTAATAATATATTTAATTTCTATACTGCAAATAACCTGTTCAGGATTTATGACTTCCGTGATGAAAAATATCATCAAAAATATCACCGACATACGTAGCTCCCCTCCCCACTTTCATTATCTAACTTTGTAAAACTTTAAAAAAATATTTTTATATTCAATAAAGATTGCCTAGTTAATACACTAAATATCAAAATTCTATATTTAATATTTATTGTATAAAAAAATGTTAAAAAATCGATCACGTACTATTAGAATATGTTCCCGAAATAATAGCTTTTAATAATATTTTTCTTGGCGAATAATGTATTCAAGGCTCTAAATAAAATGAAAATAGATTTTGATCAATTAGCATAGGTTATTGAAAATATTCAAAATGCAACTTATGGAAAACCACACGTGTTGTAAATTGCGTTCAATTGTAAATTATTGCCAAAGTTAATCCACAAACGACTATTTGCAACAACAGAATTTCAACTGAAATATTTCATGAATGCCATTTAAATAGCAAAAATGGATGCTATTCGTATATTTGTATTGCCTGGATCAAAATTCTCTAATTTTTCCGATGTACTTGTTGATACTTTTTTTTGGCAGTTTGCGTTCTAAAATAAAGTTTCGCAAACAACTCGCAAATTGTTTTTTAAAAGATGAAACCGTGTTTGTGTATTATATAATAAAATAATTTATATGGCGTAATAGACGCAATGACGGCGCATGCGCGTAGCGTCTCTATCATATATACGAGCGAGGCGGAGTCGCATTGAATTTCACTTTTCATGGCGTTCAAGCCAATTTACCCCACCACGTCTATAGAAGTTCAAAAACGATATTTTGATTTTTTTTTTTAGGAAAAACGATGTTTAATTTTAAATAAGACTATGCAAATTTGAATTATTCAGTCCTTATGTGTCTATGAAGCTGTTAAATGAAGAAGGTCCCCGACAAAATCTTAATCGCGCAGACATAGTTGGTCGTGGGATTACATACAAAATCCCGTCACTTTGATCATTTTAATTATGATGCATAGTCTGAGAGGAGCTTTAGATTCGGGATAAAGGATATTCCCGACAAAAACAACATCTTTTTCTGGTAGAAATGGAGGGTTTTATGGCAAGCATGAAATTGTGCAAGGCACGTTCACGCGGCGGATGTTTCACGGTTCTCGACTTCGTCATTTATTAACCCATCATGAAGGGTATCCCTGACGTACCCCATTGTATTCATATGCACTTTGGCATTATAACCAACCGCGAACGGCACGTTTGTGATTTGCCATTGTTGTAAGCGGGAGAATCACTGCTCCAGGAAATTCCCTGTGGCGAATCACTGCATAATACGACAAGCATTTGATGTATTTGCACCCACTGCATTCTGCCTCTCTCGCTCTCTCGTGCGCATCAAAGAGGTGCTACACACAATTGCTCGGTCAGTTGATGTCCTTTTTTATGACGATATAAAATCATTGCTTTACGACCTGTTGGAATATCAGCGAGCGTGTGACAAAAGCTAATTTGTGCTGACTTTGAATAAAAAAATCGCTTCAAAAATACATTTGATATGTATACTGAGTGTATATACATATTTACGCGGTATTCGAGTACTCCGCGTAAATAGAATCTCACAATTGAGTCTATATTTTCAGGAGATTTTCTACGTTTTTAGATGGTTTTTCGCTTATCTTTTTATTAATTCTATAATAATATACGAATTTAAATATTAATATTTGCCTGTCTAATATTAATATAAATCTACACCCTTTGACCGATATAAATCAAATTTTGCATAGTTGCGCTTAAAACCACGTGAAAAATATAAGCACCCTTACCCCTGGTCATCTCATAGCATCCCTCCGAATATAATCGTGGATTATACTGAATACAATTGGTTTTGCATATTGTTTAGATGCATTATAGGACTTTGGGTAAAATTTGATTCCATTCTACTATTCCACACATAAAAATATTACCCAACAAATATGAATTTAAATTACGTTCTAAAGACCATAAGATATATTTTCTATTATATATTTTAATATCAATTTGAAAATTTAGAAATCTGGATATTTTATTTAAAAGGTGGCCATTTATCAACAGTAGAAAATCTGTTCAGAAAGTCTATCATTATATTCTTGAGCATCTTCAAACTTTACAGTTATTTTATCTCAGCACAATGTCACACATCTCCTGAATAGACCTTTGACATAAAATATTACATCCCATTGTTTGGGCTTGAAATGAAGAATCTTGCCACTGTGTGCTGACTATGCCAGTCAAAAGTGAAATAACATGTAAAGATTACGCAATTCTATTCATACATCAACTTGGATGTTTATTTTAGAGAATAAAAAATTTAATACAATCAAAATTTCCTATGAAATCTCATATTTAATACATCATATTAAGCGTGTGTCCCCATTAAGCCTTATAAAGGTTCAATAACTGTGTTCATATAATGTGATACATTAAAATATAAAACGCTATTTTTATGCATCTTATTAACTGGAGATGAGATATGAGTTCTTTACTCTAATTATGGATGCAAAAATTAATGATTTTCGAAAGGTCAGGTAGCAAAACCCACCCTTAAGCTCGACCTGATAACAAAAAAATATTTTTTTGACTTTTTAGTGGAACTGCAAGGTTATCATTCGTTTAAAACACTTAAATCCAGAAAAACCATAAATGCAATACTTTTTTGTGATTAATTAGACCGTTTAGTGGCAAAAATACAAAAAAAACTACCCTCTCTCGTGCATCGAAGAAATGATAATCTGCGTTCCCATTAGGCAAAAATAACGCGGGAAAAAATAAAGAGACTTGGATAGAAGGCAATTTGACATCCTCCCTATTTTCTAGACATTACTCCGTCCGATTTTTATCTTTTTAGATCTTTGCAGTATTTTTTCAGAAAACTTACGAAACAAACGATGAGGTCAAAAATAGACTTTAAGAACATTTTCGTTCAAAATCCGTGATGATTTATGCCAGAGGCATTAGAATGTTACTAGATAGACGGAGAGAGGTTATATCTAATGATGGAAATTACATTTTGTAATAATATATTAAAAATAATATAAATATGACTATGCAAATCATTCGTTTAAAAAACGAAAATATTTATGGGTACATATTATAACAACCGAATTATTTTACAAAACCGAAGAAACACGTTACATTCTGCATCAAGATGGTATATAAACCTATTTAGCGTTAACCCTTTGGGCTCCAAAATTTTTTCATAAAAATAATATTTGTATGGAATAAAATGAAAAAATTGGGGTTTTATGAATTAAAAATATAGTATTTGGTTATGCAGAACGTTTATTAAGTATATTAGGTATTTTATTAAATTTATTATTTTTTATAATCATGTAATATATGATATTTTTTGAAGCAATCTTCAGAATGAAGCGCTGGCTCCTTTTCAAAAGTAGTGGCCATAGGAGTTGATGGGAAAAATCTTCGGCTACAACGTGTGGCAATAGGAGTTGTAAGGGTTAATAATGAAGCAATTTTGAACAAAAAAAATCTTAAATTAACTTAGTTTTAGTTCATTTTTGAAATGAAAATATAACTAAGAGCTTTTGAGATAGCTGATAAAATATATCATACATCACAGTTTTCATCATGGATAATCAAAATACAGTGGTTTATAAATGCAGAAGAGGATCATATTGAATCAGAAAGGCATAAAAGCCAGTAGTCTCGTTATTTAATAGCCACATGCCTTAAGAACGATATTGATGGATTTGATCTATGAATATTTATATATAATCGATCATCCCCAGAACTATCAGAATACAAGCCAACCTCATTAAAAACGATGCATAAACAGAACAAAACTTATGCATCGACCAAATGTATTTTTTTCACAATTATTTATTATCGTGGCTGCTGAAACGAATGTCATACGGTTTTAATGTTGCGTCGTATTTTATAACTTCGTCGAAGACATTTTTTTGCCATTAAAAAGCGAAAAGCCTTCATTTCGTGTACGGAAGCCTTACAACAAAGCTTTCGTAGACATGCTATTTTCGAATAAGCTGGTAATATTTGAGAACTCGTGTTGCAACCTGAGCTTTTCAAACCTAATTGCCCCCGCTGAAAGAGTCTTATAATTTAAAATGTACGACGCAAATATTCGGTGACCTAATAATTTTGATCGATGTAAATGTAAATAAAATTTGGCATTAAGGTATTTCGACGATCTGAATTTAGCTTTGGCAAATTTTTTTATGTTGCAAAAATAATTTATTAAGACTTTAAGAATGTGAATTTTTAAAAAACATTTTTTTTAATTTGTCACATGAAAAGCATTAAATGAAATGTTTTAGAATCCTTAGTTCGTATCTCTACCCCTTATGCGTCCATTATGGCTAATGTCATTTTAAACGTTATCAAGTATACAGCATACAAAGCTGAAATACAGCCTTTGCACGGAAATAGAGTTTAATTCATAAATAATTATCGTATGGTGGGATTGATTGGACTTCAGTACTATTATTATCCATTAAATCCTTCCTAGTTGCCGCAATATACCGTGAACGACAAAATTCTGCGAAACATATTACAATTAAAAGCCCATCGATGCTCTATAAAACGCCAAGCGCTTAAAGCATGAAGCATTCATATAAAATCACAGATGTATCGTATAACATCTGGCCGATGAACGAATAGGATTCCAAGAATAATTACCATCGCTTCAGTGCAAGATGAATCATCATTCAAAAAAATGAGATTAATGTATCACTTACTTGTTCCAGCATAATAAATGGTGTATTTCAAGTTGCTCTCCAGCATGTCGACCTTCAGGATGTCCACCACCAACTTTGTGAAGAATATGTCTCTCTTGTAATAAACGGGCTTCTCATTCTCGTGACTCACAGCTGAATCCATCAACGGATGAGATCTGAGAAGAAATAAATATATTTTTAGCAATTGTCGAAACGCAGCTTCGGCGTAAATGGACCTACACTTGACGGAGCTTTCAAAAGCTGCGAGAGTCTAGTACGCCCCATCTGTAGTCTATTAGCTTGCTTTATACATTTTTTAGCTCCTCTAATAAAAGGCATTAAAATTTGAATAAAAAAACGTTTCTTCATTGCTAAGACCGACACCCTGTGAAGGAAGAAGGAGGATCGCAGGTGCAATTAATATGCCTGGGGGAGATACGCATTAGCTCAGTAGTTTTACCTGGATGTGACCAATTTATTCGACATTTGTGCATGACTTGTTTTTAGATCATAACGCTATATTATTCAGATTTATTGCAGCATTACGGCTTTAAGTGTTCAATTACGTTGTAATTTTTTTTTTGTAATATTCATGCTTGATAGTTTACATGTGCTCGAAATGATTATAAAATAATCATAAATTTCGAACTATATTTTTAAAGTGATTTAAATGATACGGCTTCATACTGGCGCTCCGCTTGTGGGACATCAAGCTTGCACTGAAGATCTATAGACGAAGTGAATCCACTTGGATCTGTTTTTATGCGATAGATACGTTCTACAGGGAGTCGCATATAATAAATCCGCATAAAAAAAGACTTTAACTTCATAGAAAACTGAGGGATAGGTTCCGTTATTTTTAAAAACCGCATAACTTCAAATCAATGCGAAGATTAACCAATATTTTTTTATGCAGTTCGTAATATGGAAATATGCATTATTTAAGCTAGCGCTGGAATTTGAAAGCTCTTTCAAAATTTGAGTCATCTATAATAAACAGATAGACTAGTTTCCTATATAATTTTTTAGGGGCAGGAGTTTCTTCCACTTCAATATCGTCTACTGTTTCATTCCTGCCATATAACACCAAAGAAATAATATCATTCAATGGAGTATCCTCAAGCAATTCATCGACAACATTTTAATAAAAAGTATCAAAGCCTTCTCCAAGTTGATTTGCCAAAGTAATGATTTCAGTTGACAATGTCGAAATTTTTTATAAGATATTCTATGCGAAAAACGTTTATGAAGGTTCAATATGTAGGAATATTATACTAAGAATTATTTTACAAACAAATATCAAAGTAATAATTAATTAACGCAATTAAGTATATAGTCTCCCCTACACCTTCGATGAAAAGCCTTCGTAAGGCCAAAATCGATCGATCATTCCACGTGTTCATTTCGTTAGTATTAATAAAAGATTCATTTTTCAATTATCCTCCACTGAACCGGACAAAAAACCATTTTTTCATCGTGTTATTTTTCGATAAAGCTGCAGAATTGCATACCTGGATTGATAGTTGTCAAACTTGTATTTCGCCGCATAATTGGATTGAATTCGGTTTCCAAAACCAATTTCAATTCATCATTATGTGACCAAAACAGAACGGATATATATGCGCCCGTTTGTTAATTTAATCTGTATGGCAATGAACAACAACAAAAAAATGATCGCCATGAACTGAAGTCGTTCAATCCAATTAATCTTTTACAATTGCGGGACTTTTGGGTTTTACGATTATCTCTTCAGACAATGCGTTGAATACGTTCTCTTCGGGGTTGGACACTAAATGTCAGTCAACTAGCACATAAATTTCCCTGTAGGTAGCTTAGGGTCGTAAACAAGTCAAGTTCCGTAATAGTGCTACTTGCTATGAACTGGAGTACAGTCTTGAATAAAGGGCAGATATTTTATTTGTACGGATGAGCAAGACGTGACTTTATATAAGCCTTCGTTCATTAAATCGGATTTTAATTAGTTCATCCCCTTATTTATTTTAGAGTTGTGGAAATATTTGGATTGAATTTAAAAACGTATCCCAGTACAAATACATTCGTATGTATTTAAGAAGAACCGAAAAGTAAGCCATTTTTTAAGCAATGCTCAACAAAAAGGTGCCTGAATCATCCAAAATGATTAATATTATTTATGAAGATATTTTAATGACCAATTATATTAATAGCTAAACATGATTTCGAGAGCTTGAATCAGGAAAACAGGATCAAATTTCAATTAAACCGGGATAAAGTATCAAATTTTGATATTGATTTACGCTTACTGAAATCATATTCATGTCAAATCGTAGCCAAATGATCACAGAAATTTAAAACTTTGTAGACTATAATATAGAAATTCTGAAAACTTATTGGCAATGTGAATTGATTGAATACTTTGATACCATACGAATAACATGCAATTTCATATTATCAATACACTTGGGTCGGTTTTTATGCGAATTTAAAGTTATGCGATTTTCAAAAATAATGGAACCTATCCATCATTTTTCTATAGATGGTAATGCTTTTTTTATGCGAATTCACACAAAAAAATTTACCACATTTTTTTATATGCGACTCCTCGTGGAGCGTATCTATCGCATAAAAACAGACCTAAGTGTACAGCAAACCCTTTAATTTCTTTATCAAAACGTCACTAGTGATTTATTTGTTTGATGATATGTACCAGGAATTATTTAGTTTGAACTATTTAATCTGTATCCAAAAAATTCAAATAAAATACCTATGCTTAATGAAAGGAAAATAAATGATTTGTATTTGTGCTATAAGAGCATCCAAAAATTAAATTTATCCTCCATATTCAATCGTCTTTAGTTGTAATCCTCAAATTGTAATGGAGGAAGAAAAGTATATTGTTTGCAATAATTTTGAATTCTAACCTCCTAAGCCCGGTTTAACCATGAAAAATATTTTTGGTTGGTGGCTGGAATAGGTAAGGAATAACTCATTTTGAATTACTTCAGAATATAACAAGAAATCAAATTAAGTATTATATATTCTATTCAATTATTTAATAAAATTTCATCGAGGAAATAATGACTTTAAAATTTATATTTTTTAAAAAATTGCATAAAAAATGTTTTTCTTTTCGATATCCCTAATATACATGCAATATGAGACATGGGGTGGTTTTACGGTTAAATTTAACGATTTACCTTATCGCCGCTGAAGAAAGGATATGACAAAATAAACAGAAAGACATTCCGTCTATTCCCGCAAAAAGATTTACGCGCTTCGAATATAAATATGCATCCAGAAAAAAGAAGGAGGAATAAAAGAAAAACAGTTACGACTGTTATATCCGACTTAACTATTACCCTTCAACCATTCGTTTCATTTTTTTTATTTACGAATTCGCATAAAACCCCTCACCTCCGGAGCGTTATTAACATAAAATATGTTTCATAACATTTTATTGCGCTTGCATATATTTCCCTTTTCTACTTTCCTCATTCCCTGCTGTCCTTATAACTCACCTGGTGAAGTATTTACGTTTTGGAAACAGTTTGCCACGTAGGCGAACCCATATTTACTCCACTATACGTAACGTACGTCCTAAAGCGGTCCATGAACGCATTTTTATTTTATGTTCGAACATACCTGATAAAGTTGAGGACGCCATCCGGTAGGCTCTCGGTGTCTTTGACGCATGTTCCTGGTCTCGGTTCGGGCACTTTGCTGCTGATGACTGGAAGCCAGGCCGACGAGGAAGTTGCCTGCTCTTTGAACTTGCCCTCGAAAGCCTTTTGGATATCGCGCGTGGTGAACGTGCATATGGCCGAACCCATCAGGCCCGTCGAGGCGGTGGTGAAGGCCCCATAAAACCTCGTGTTGTCATCGGGGACCTTATAAATGCTCTCTGCAAAGAATAAAAAATAATTTGAGCGTCGTGATAACGTCTTTCAGCGCCGGTTAAGCCGGTGATTTCGGTCGTGACAAATAATATAGACGTATTCAGAATGTCTTAATGTATAGGATGCCAATAAAAATGATGGTGGTTCGGATGGAAGCAGAGCTTAGCGAGATGTGATCGCGTTAATACGTGACCCTAAGGTGTTATTTCTTCCTTGTCTAGCACATTGGGCGAATGCCCTTCGTCTCCCTTGCCAATATCCTTTTCTATCATAAATGCACTTTCTCCCCTTTTCCCACAAGTGATTTTCGAAAACGAAAGTTGTCATATCACCTATGTAATCGGGATAAAAATCTCTACCATCATTTTTTTATACGAAAATATTTATTGATATAATAACTCAAGATTTCACATTTAAAAACTTTGTTAAATAATTATTAGTACTATATAGGTCGCTAAGCTATGATTGTAATCTTCAACTATTTCTGATTTAATTTTGATTGATGAAAAACATGGTACAGCGTATGTATCATCGGATAATAATCATTGTCATGTATGGTTCACATGATGTTTCATTGGCTATTATAGTTTGAAAAAAATCTATTGAAGTTTTTAATATGTAAGATAATAATGACAGATATGGAATTTTAATCTATACAAGAATACATCATTTTTTACATGCAAATAATAGATTGTCCTGTTAGAAATGTCGTTTTTTAAATGAAAGAGTTAAATTCAAACCAAAAATTAATTAATTTATTTCATCGATACAATTTCAGTAGATACAACATTTTCCCATCCATTTAATATTTTTTTTAATTTCAGAAAAATAAAATTCAACAAGTTTTGATATAAAATATTTTTCGATTCATCATTTGATTTCTTCTATATTTATGTTTTTTTCCCCCATTAAATGATCCTACATTGATCTAAATAAATAATAGTCGGAAAGAGCAAAGTCAGAAGAATAAGGTGGATGCAGAATCGTTTGCCAATCGAGTTTCTTTAATTTGTTTTTGGTCATCTTTGATTTATGGGGTGGTGCATTATCATGTTTCTAACTGATAACAATAAATCTCCCTCGTTATGGTTTGGCCATATGGAAGGACTTCATAGTAGATTATCCCTTTGGAGTCCCATTATACATTTAAAAGAGCTATTTTTACTGTTAAACCTGGTCGAGGGGTTGGTTTTTTTTTACCTGCCCCTTTGGAAGATATTGTCTTTTGTATTTTGGATTTGAGTACAACGCCCACTTTTCATCTTCAGTCACAAATAGTATCCATATCCCCTGTTCTATGATCTTTCCTATTTTTTTCAAGTGTATTTGGATACTTTTTCGGAAGTATCCAAGCTTGTCTGTTAATCCTCATATAGTCTATGTTGGATTTGATTCAATTTCAGAATGCAGAATATCATCATCCATATTAAACTTTTTCTTACTTCAGAGATTCTCCGAGTGTATTACAAATATAAATCTGCCATTTTGAACTGGGGCTCAAAATTTTTTGTTGTTGTTGTATGAAATAACATTCTTCAGATGTTAGTCGACTAATAAAATATACAATGCGTTTTGTTAAAGGGATGGCTGAGACACAACTGATGGTCAAAAAGTAAGTATGAAAAAAAACGGCATTTCTAACAGGACAATCTAATATTAATTTGTAATAACAATAAGTAATAGTAGCATCAATTACAGTAAATTTATGTTTTATCATTTCTTTAGTAGAAAACGTCGATTCCATTGCTAAAGAGACATCAGACGGTATTTCTTTTTTAATCGAAAATCGAACTGGAGAGATTCTCCTATCTACAAGTCTGGAGCATTTTCACTTTCTTTAAGCATTTTTCTGTCAAGCCTTCCGGCGTTTTGATATTTTCTTCCACCCCTCGTCTTCTGGACTGCTCAGGTTTTCCCAGAGCACGCATGACAAACTTCGGATTTTCCATCGTCCATTTTTGTCACGCTTCGGAAAATTGAAAAATAACTCGCGCTCTGAATAAATGATGCACACGCACCTATACACGTCCGTGGACGTTTACCGCAAATCACGCCTCTCTATTAATGCTCTAAAATTTTATTTCAGGGCGTCAATGTGTTTTAAGAGCAAAATTTAATTTTAAAAAAGCGATTCGCTCATAAGACACATTTGAAATTGCTCTGGAGACGCTTCAAAGGCGATTTACTCACTACCGATCGCATTTCCAATTCCGAAACCAATTACGGAAATATTTTAACAAAGAAACGCCGCAACTCTCGACGCTCGACATTTCCAGAAATTGAAACCTTAAACCCTTAAAACGTGCCCCCGTCTAGGTCTCTCGAGACGGAATCTATTTACGCTCGAATCCCGTCATCTTCTGCTTCTTTGTGGCCACGAATATAGTTTTTTTATACGTACGACTAAAGACGGAAATGCCCCAAAGTGTAATGCTGACTAATAGAGACGTGTTATCGGAAGGGCGATGGATGAAAATGGCCCTAACGTGCCGCAGCACAAGTGTTAAAACCGTCGAACTCGTCCGTCGGATTAAACTGCGTGTGAACCGAACCATTTGCTATTGAATGAATGATTTTCGTGACTTTGCGATAGGACTTTTTTATACTTTTTTATTTCATTTCCGTGTAAACTAGAACGTGAGCAGATTACATTGTATATATCGTCGGGGATTCATGCTTCAAATTTTGAACGCGTATTTAAATATTGTACCATACAATATAGCAATAAATCGAACGTGTTTTAAGCAATGAAAAGCAAATTTATATTTTATTATCATATATAAAAAAAATTAGGATACCCAAAGGTATATTAATTTATCATACAACCATCAAACTATATAACATATAATAAAAACCTAATTTGATTAACATAAATAAAATAGTGTTATCTTCATTGCTAATTTTTGTTTAAATCAGTGTTTATATAAAGTAAAATCAAGAAAATAACATTCTATTAAGCTTTTAATGTTGCGAACATCATTATTTTTAAATGATAATTTAAATATTGTTGCAAATTAAATCACTCATTCATTCACAGGAATTTCTGTACGAATTTATTAATCGCTTCAGTATGTATTTTTTCAAATTCAGGAAATCAGGGTAAACCTGGATCGAGACGATCGATGAGAAATATTCATTTTTGGTGATTTTTACCTACAATCTGGATACGAACCCGATACTTTATAGAAATATTTCAGGGTCTAAATCACTATACCAACACGTGATCAGTTGTAATGTCGTAGTAGACTGCTGTTATTTTCATTTAATATACCAAAACAACAAAATGAGAAAGAATCAGCTTTGTAGGAATAATTACACAAATAATATTGCTGTCTCCTGTATTATTAATATTCTGGATGATCTATCGTTTTTTTGCCATGATATATAAAAGGTATTGAATGCCTGATATAGACTTTATTAATTTCATATTTAATAACACATTACAAAGATTGTGCTTAAAATGGCTTACATTTGTAATGAGAAACCCTTGGAATTTATTATCAAATATATATACATTACACTCTCGATTATTCAAGTTAATGTTGGGAAAGAAGGATACGGATAACTAAAAAACACGGATAATCCGAGTCACCAAATGTTAACTTAGTTTCGACTATAATATTTTTTGTTTCATAATTTTAATACTCATTATTTACCAAGAAAAAGCACATACGGTGGGGATTCAAATATTAACCGGAATTTTGCTGTACAAAATTATTAGTGATATATAAAAATACAAATTTTGTATCTTAATTTATTGCATAGTTCCTTTCATTAGAAGAGCATTTATTCCATCGGATGGGATTTTTCTTGATTCCGTCACTGAAGAAATAAGACAAAAGTTGCATTCTTTGTTGCGCAACGCGTAGTTATTCGTTTTTATTTAAGTAGCCTAAACGTCATCTAGCAGCTGTTGTCATCTGCCCTTACTTTTTCTGGTCCAATCAAATATTTAGAGTGGCATTATCAAACTGCGCCCTTACGAGAAACTTTACGAAAAAACGAATAATTACTCGTTGCGCAACAAATGATGCTACTTCTCGCTTTCTTTCTTCAGTGACGAAATCAAGATTAAGAAAAGAAACAAGATCAAAGTGGGATATTTTTTATAAGGAAGAAAACTACGTATAAAAATAAGTTATTCCATTTGTATTTTTATATAGCACTAATAAATTTGTATAACAAAATTCCGGCTTATATTTGAGTCCTCCTCGTAGGCAAATAAATTGATGGCTGTTAGGACTTTTTGGCTATATTAATTATGACAAACACATATAGATTTGATCAAAATATTCTCGAAATTCGATGCAAAATTCATCAGTAGTTTTAACACAGGAACAGAGTAGTTCTCCCTGAATTGTGAGTTCTCGAATCCCATGTCGATGCTTGAATCTAGTCAACCAGTCATATGAAGCATTAAAATTGTCTTTTAATCCTAATTCCTTATGGAAAAACATGGCAATCCGCAAACTGGATAATTCGCACACATTTAATCGAGAATACACTGTATATTAGTATATAAAATTGGATCAAATATGATATCTTTCTAAAAATGTTATTGGATTAAAAGGTTCTTTCGGCAATAATCCTTAATTTCAAATCAAAGAAGAGTTGAATGGTCATTGTAAAATACGAACCATCGCCAATAAAAATGAGGCAATTTCAAATAAATATTTTTTCATTAAGTAGCATTAAAATTATTCAAATACTCAAATATTGCACCGAAGGCAATGTGTCAAATCGAATATTTTGACTATTACTAAATCATAGTTGATAATTTCCATTAGATTATTTTGCGATGTCTCGTCACGTCCAAAGCTCCATATGCGGTCAGAGTACGTGCCGCGTATAAATAAGCTGGGATGTCGTTTTTGAGGTCCCAAAACAAATGTTAATTTGCAAAACATAATGTGTTTTCGCATTTAATACGCATTTGGCAATTTTAATCTGCGATGGATGTTTCGGCATTGAGAGTTTCTACACGAATCCATTTTCATTTCTTTTTTGGGCCGCCTGCCTCAAAAGACCCCAGGGGGAGGACGGCGCTGAGGGGTCAACAAAAGGACTCCGGGACAAAATGTAAAGATTGGAAAATGAATCGTGAAAATCGTTTTGGTTATCTTGATTCAAATGAAGACGCCGCACAGAATAAATAAATCGGAAAATATCAAACGGCTCAGAACGGACAAGATAAGGATGCGAAAGAAAGGGAAGAATTCCCCTTCATCGGAGACAATTCAACAGAGCTTATGTATTTTTTTAAAGGAATAATTATGGCATTAAAATAAATAAATTATGCTTAAAAAACAGCAATTAAGAATTGCAATTTGAGCAATGTAGGATATCAAAATTACATTCAATTCACATTCGGAGTGTCTTTGACCTTATCAAATGTTAGCTGCAAAACTAAAATAAATTACTCCAATATAAATTTAAGGATAAGAATCACATCTATATTATCAAATGTATAAAAGCACTTCGCTATATGCTCTTTACTTAAGGTATTTGATCTTTGAGCTTTTCTTTGTCTGCTTTTGAACGTGTCCAAAAATTGCTTTTGTTGCCCTCTTACATATATTATATTAGACAGATGAACATTTTTAAGCATTCAGTAGCATTCTATGAAATGTTAGTGAAAAACTTTCTTAAAAAAATTGATAAACAACAGGATAAGACCTCAAGTGGCATTTCATTGCCATATAAAATTTCTTTAAAAAAATAGTAGGCTTTTTAGCTACTCTTTCATATTTTTTTACCATTTTCTTGATAATTTTTACCCCAAAAATATAATTTATTTATGCGAAAACCTTGAGAATTTAGCTTAATTGACTATATAATATTATAGTGAGAAACATTCCAAAATTTCAGTCAAATGGATCAACAACTTTTTAAGCTGCAACTGGCGAACATTTTGAAAATGCAGTTTCGAAATAATCTCGTTTAAAGTTTCAATACGATAAAACTATCAATTTTAGTGACTTACTGATCAACCAATGATTCCAGATGCATATAATAGATCTTCAGCTTTCTCAAAGAGTTGATTATCTTCAACTAACTATTATTTTCGGGCTATACAAGCTGTTTTTGTCTCAGAAAGACTCTTACGGTTCTACTTCGCTATCCGGGCTTCATCAATATTTTCAGTAAAGATTTTACAATAGGTGCCAATAATTATATTTAATGTATTCATCATCTTCAAAACGAAGCTGTAGTCGTTATTAAATATTCCAGCAGCAATCTATGCTAATATTTCAATGATTTTTACACCATAATGCAAGTGCTTTGGAGCCAGCCGCCAAACTGTTGAGTTAAAACATTCATTAGCATTTTGGTTATGGTCACCCAAGCATCTTTGAAGTAATTTATCCCTAGAAAAATCTTTATAAATTGGTAAGAGATGCTGTTGTATCTCTTGGCCAAGAAATGGAGTCAGATCTTTAAGCTTTGGATATTTTTAAATCAATGGTTTTCTGTTATTTGCTACAGCTTTTGATTCCAGTCGGGTTCTCATGGCAATGTCTTTTTTTTTAATTTTTCGAACTTCTCTCCCTTTCGTTCCTTTATTTAGATCTTAAGATATTTTGACATTTTTGTTTCGAAAAGACTTCGAGCAACTTCAAGCTGACTTTGAGCAACTTTAATTTTGCATACATACAGCTAAAGATATATGAGTGCAATATAAGACTTATTACTCGTCTTGCATCCAAAAAACTCGATCAAATCCAGAATAGAATGATCGATTAGAAATATACATAAAAGCATACCAATTAGATGCTTTTAAGCAATATAACGATCCGGAAATTTAATCAACACTCGGAAATGTCAATCGATTAATCCAAAAGCTCAATAAATTTATAAATTTGTCTGAAATATGATGTCGAATATAACGAAAGCCTTCACATTCTCAGTAAATGCAGGTGAGACCGGGAGTATTTGGTTCGAGTGGTGCTTGAGATCCGTGATCCGACTTCTTAATGTTTGCTTACCCGACTTTACGACCGACTGGGGGATAATATTTTAAAGAAAATATTTAGTGTGACAGGTAGTTTCTTATGTTATTCTACAGGTAGCCATTGATCCGGTAGCAATTTCTTGCGAATGGAAACTCGGAAGAAGTGGAAAAGCAAATCAAAGATTGGTTACGTGTGGGCGTCGCTGCAAATGTTCCTCGCGTATTAGGGGTGCATTACTTTAAAAGCCAATATATGCAATTGATTGTAAAAAAAAATGGTTAGAATATATTACAAATATTCCTGTGATTTAGCGATCGACACATTTTAAAACATATAACATATGCACTCTATGAAAATATTCATATAAAATAGACAAATTAATCATTAAAATCTAAAGTAAAGGGATTTTTCACATCATCATTATACTATTTTTTAAATCTCCATTTTTTTTTGCATTTAAAGCCTTGATTATAAGAAGCAGCATTCAATGTCGGAATCTCAAAAATTTTAAGATGATTATGGACTGTGTTTTGAAACACGTATACAAATAAAATGTTGAAAACAATCATCGAAAGTGCATATGACAGGTGAACTGGGGGTAAAAAAGCACGACCTACGTGACTTAACTTTGAATTGGAAGATGAATAAAATACGGCGGAAAGAAGTTTAAAGAAGCACCGTGAAAAGTACGCAGGGTAACAGGGGGAAGTCAAAGAGCTCATATATTTTTTTATAATCGATGAAATAGTGATTGGCTTTTTGATTGCTTAAAAATCAACACAGACAAAATCCTTATTATATATATACGTATGGATGGAGAAAAAACGACACCAAACTCCAGAGCTCCCAAAAAGAAAGCCGCGCGACGAGAATGAGAAATGGCAGAAACGAATAATTAGGATTGACGTTCATTGATTAAATGATAAAGGTTGGCTCAACTTGATTGACGTCCGTTTTCAAAATAAATATAGCCGTGTTAGCATGGAGATCTCGAGTTTCATAGCGTTTCGCAAATTGCGCGTGAAATATTTTATAAAGTAAACTTTCGAAATTTCGATTGCGAAGGCGCAATGTGCTCCGGATTATTTTAGTCTGTCCCGAAATTTATTCGCGATGACGAAAATATTCATCCCCTAAGCGCGACGGCTGTGAAAATTACGTTTCGGACCGAAAGATAGTGACATCAAAAATAAAGCGCGCGCATGCGCAGAGGAAAATCCCCGAAATCTATTCAAATTGTTGGCTAAAAGTAAAAGGCTCCGAATTAATTGAAGAGAGTTATACTTGTGTTTTTGTCGACATAAATTGTAGGATATATGGCTTTATATTTTTGTTAGAAACACTTCATTTTACAAAAGACGCCATATCAAGTGTTACCAATTTACCGTTATTTCGTCTTAAAGTACCCTGTTACAATCTGGATAGCTGACGTACAATCTGGATTTTAAACTGACCATTACGATTGAATTGAATTTTTTAAGGCATCTAAGTATGATATAAGAGTTTTGACCCGAAACCCTTATATTATAGAGTTATTTATGTCAGAACGAAAACCGAAACTGAACCGGTTCGAAAATATCTAGTTTGAGGGAGAAAACCAGTTTAGACGGTTCGAAAAATCGATATTTTTCTTAGTCCACAAAATGTTGTTATAACTATTTAAGAATATTTTTGCAAAGTTAAACAACAAAATTTCGATGCATTCTGATCTTTTGAAGTTTTTTTAGTTAGTTATGATCAATATTTACTAACATTAGGGATGATAATATTTTTTAAAGTATGTTTTTTATTGCAAAAAATTAAAAAATCGTGCTATTTCATTTAAACACACCTAAAATATACAATTTTTTTTCGATTAAAGATTGGTTCATATTTTTAAGAAATATATTGTAGCGTGGAAATAATTCGCAATTTTTTTTTGAATAATTATAATAAATAAAAATACATAATATCCACTGTAAGTTAATTTTACTATACTTATATTATTTGAGAAAGTGCAAACGATAAATTGGCAAAGTTTTATCGCAATCGAATAAACGGTATGGCAACGCATTAAATACGGACAAACAAACATTATTTTTATATATTAAACTATGCCTATGTTACACACAAAATCTTTAGCAATAAGTGGACGAAGTTTTATCGCAATCCGATGAACGGTATGGCAGCGCATTTTGAATGAACAAAACCCAATTCATTTTTATATGTTAGATTATATAGTTCTAGTTCTAATTAGTACACTTTTATTTGATCATTTATAGTTGCAGCTTACATGAAAATACCTTTATTTTTTTTTTTAATGAAAACCGAAACTGAACCGATATACATATTTTTTAATTCAACCGGAACGATAATTAAAACGAAAAAAAAAAAACGGTTCGTAGCTGTGCCAAACTGAGGAGAGGAGAAGCTTTAAACGCGTTTTTCTCGAAACTACTTTTTCCAAGCTCACGGAAGTACTTCCATACACCCTAGATGAGCATTCTTTATAAAATTTGGCAGACATATTTATAATATATGTTTTCATCGTTTGACCTATAATTATTTAATAATATTTCAATATTTTTATTTAATGAACAAAATACTACAAAAAGTGTTTAAAAAAAATGTACACAATTTTTTTCTTCGATTGTTCACTATTTTTTTTATTTTCCAATATTTTTTTAAAAATATTGTCTAAATTATAGAAAATATTATACAAAGTAAAAATATGTTTTATTTTTATACTGAAAATCATTTTTTTAGGACTAAGGACTTCCGTGGTGAAGAATGACATCGATTACGTACCAACATACGTGACTCCTCTCACTCCCACTACCATATTTTATCAAAGTTTTAAAAATACTTTTATGCTTAATAAAGATCGCCTAGTCAACATGCTAAATATGAACATTCTATATTTAGTTATTTTGGCAAAAAAAATGTTAAAAAATCAATCATCTTATTAATATTTTAGATGAACTATGTTATGAAATTGAATTGAGCTGTGTAAAGTGTAAATTTTGTTGAAAATGTTTCAGGTATATTCTATGAATTGGCGTGTGGTTGTTTGAGTTGTGATGTTTTATTTGTAAGAAGTGATTAAGTCCACCTTGCATTCGCGTCCACGAGGGGTAGAAAATAAACAAGGGATGACCGGTGAGGATAGGCCTCAGAAATTAATTAGAGCTCCTCATATATTTTTCAAAGGATTACGCGGTAACGATTACACCGAAAACAATAAACATTAATACATAAACCGGATCTAAAATAGGGAAACACACGAACCGGAACCAATCTGCGGCCATATTGAATCGGAAAACAAATTACCCCTGAACGCAATAAAGAAAATCAAATAAATATAATGTAATAAAAGTCGGAACGGGAAATAAATCGAAACACCCGTAGAATAAGTATATGAGCTGCCGATACATTCGACCCACTTCGTAATAGCTGGATTGAATAGAAAAAGAGTCGATGGCTTACACCGAGAAAAAGGGTAGATTATATTAGATATAGTGACAAAGCAGCGTATGAAGTCTGGATATTTTTTGAATTTATTATTCGCGTGGAAGCGGCTTGAATAAGAAGCATTTGAATCAAAAAAGTAAAAAGTACTTACGTATTTCGTTGAAGTAAAACGGAAATTCCCCAGGTATGCTGCAGTTCAGTCTGGCTTTGAGATATGTTGCCCAATTTTGGCTCAGGATATTCTTTCCACCAGTATCCTTTTTACAAACTCTAGCCACTCTCGAATAAACAGCTTTCCCACAGTTGATGTATTCCACGGCAGTTTCGCGAAAGAAAAACAAGACGTAATCGCCAATATCAAACGAACCCACAAAGTTCGGCTCTGAAAGAGAAAAAAAACGAATTTATCACACAAAGCCATTCGATATAAATTAGAGGTAATAATCCAGGACTCATTGTGCATTGTCGGAGATCGATCCACCTCCGTTTTAATAATAGATCGTCCTGTATGATTAAAAAGGGCCACACATGTCAGACACGAGCCAGACCCATTAAGCTCCATATTAATGCGGACCGGTGGACCAAAAATCTGGATGATTATTATGATCTCAAAGGATATATCTCGCAATAATGGCGGTAATGAAATACGGAACACGTGCCGTGGGCACAATGCGCTAAGTACCCGGGATGCTATTCTGATGGGACGTACTTTTTAATAAGCAAATACTTACTGTCGAGCCATTTCGAGTCGTATTTGAGGGTCCTCTTGAACGAGAACTCCTTTCGTCCTGTTGTTAGATTGTGGAGATCCGTCCTGAAGATAACCGTGTCTGCCTTGGTGAATTCGGCGTTGGTTCCCGAATACAGCGCGGGAAGATTGCCAGGGTTGCCACGCTCGATCCAGATAGCAGTCGAATTGTCTGCAGGGTCGTAAGGACATTTTGCAATGCCCATACCGATGCCCGGGACGTATTGATGCCTCGGAAGATGTGTCAAATTCGACTGCAAATGAAATACGAAATTATTACACGTACGGTCCTTATGAAAATTTGTAACGCGTGTCAAAGCGAATAAATAATTAATCAAATCAATAAAGGCTCCCTCCTTGCCGCCTTTTATGAGGGCAATTATGTGTCGCAAGTAGCTGTAAAATCGTAAGACGTTAATTGATACTTATCAATGGTGTAGAAAATAACACCATATGGTGCTAAGGCTTTGGAATATAAATGGAAATGGATTGAAAATTTATTCGTATCGATTATAAAACACTTTTAGCCAAGCATATGCGAAGCTCATTAGAGTGCCCATTCGATTCAAATTATAGGTTTTCAGAATCATTCGATTACAATCATCGCTCGATTTGCGCTATAGATACGTCCCAAGAAAAATGGAGCAAACCGAAGCAAATTACTCGTTTAGAGTTTAAGAATATGCTCCAAAAATCAGAAATATTTCATTTTAAATTTGGGTTTGGCAATCCATCCTATCCAAATACTATCGATCATTTTGAGATGATTTTAATGGCGTATAATGATTGATAATGTCATTCTGTAGATTTTAACCCATCACTATGAAATTATGATTGCCCCAAATAATTACGCATAGGGATAAATGTAACATACCATTTAATAAGTTCGAACGATTTTTTTGAAGACATTGCGAAAAAACGATCCCAAATGTCTTCATCAGAAAAAAATCCTACGAACTTATTGAGTGATAGTTTCAACATATTTTAGAGGGCAAACAACCCTTTTTTAGAGGGCTCCCTTTTTAGAATGTCGTTTTATCAATCAAAAACAGTGGAATAAAGTATAAATTTAATAGCAAAAAAATACTATTACTGAATTATTATTGATCATTTGGCTTTATACTTGTGTGTTTGTTTGAATATTGCTATATTATGAAATAAATAATTAATTTAAACTAAACGTCTTATACGTCTTGTATAAGTTTGTTTGAGTCCCGGTGGGTATAAGCATACCTATTTATATTATATAATATGAGTCTTTGATAGGTGGACACATTAGCCTCGTCTAGTCGCCCAAACGACAGGTAAAATGGCGGTCGCCCCCCCTAGATTAGGGTAAATCGCGGCGACCCGCACTAATGGTCTTTTTTATACGTGACCCCGTCAAATTACACGAGTGTCCCAAGAAATTTACAGCGAAAACGACTTGAAACATATACCCAGTCCCGGGTCATTAAGTCCTGCAATTGGGTCCAATTTCATGCACATACGCTCGCAGCCTCGCCCGATAAATTTAAGGGAAAATATTATAAACGGCGGAAAATATTGTACTTGTGTGAATTTACATATGCGAACGTACGATACGGCACAGGCGAGGGTAGGTGGATAAGTTTAAGGTGCAAACCAGGAAGTAGTACCATCAGCTGCACACCTGGCTACACCCTCAATCGCTCGCTACGAGGGTTGAACTAACCCTTATGTGCGCTCGCCTTATCTTTATTGCCCGAGTAGTGCAAACCCAGAGTCTTATGAAACCTTCGACTGCGTCGTTGAGGAGGACCTAACAAAACATGATGCATATCTACGTATGCATCCTTAATCGCCACCCCCCGGTCTACGCATCCATCCCTTACGCGCATCCTCCGAAAATACGAACGCCAAATCAACTATTGTCAATGCTTGAACTTTGGGACTCTTCAAGTATTCATAAGTCTATTTGAATGGGACGCGAAAGATCGATAAAGGCTAATGCACACTCCACTAAACTCTGCAGTATTTTATTATTAAGTACCCTATTTGCGCGACGTGCACTATCATCCTACACCTGAACTCGCTTCCGACGTGATGTATCTCCACTCTTCTGATCCTGATGCAGGTATAATTTTTTAAGTTGTCTTTTTGCATCATCGATGTGCAGAAATGGAGTCTGAAGCGGCCATAAATAAAAGCAACAGAATGCCTTATTCCACTTCTGGCATAGAATTTCTTAAAGCTTGAAATCACAGCATGCTACAATATGATATAATATGCATTTTTGTGCATAGATTTGTGGGTATTCTTTCAACTGAAATTGATTTAATGTTAAAAAAACGGATTTGATAATCTTTAGAAGGAATATTTTGTAAGCTAAATCTGAATCACCTCAGCATTATTTTTTTTTTCAAATCAGAAAACCCATAAAACTTGAAAATATGAATATTATTGACTTTCGTTTAGCAATACGACAGTGCTCGCACGAGGGTTTGTTTTTTTTATCGGACTGCGATGAAGCAAAACAGTAGGATGTAGGTGGTTAAATGCAATCAAAAACATTAGTCTTAATTAATAGCTTATATTTATGGAGAGAGAGAATACACCTATAAGACTGCGGGAAGGACATCTTCTCGCAGCCAACGCCATGCGACGATTCTCCACTTCTCACACGTTACCACGGGATGGGAAGCGATGCATGCACAAGAAACTAGATAGACATCGTTAACCCCTTAAGGAGGTAAGACACAGAGTTGTGTCCGAATTCCAATAATTCAGAAAGTGCCTTCTTGAGTGTCTTGCACGTTGACTTTAGAGATCATGTTTATTGCGTACATCGTACGATTGTTAAGATCGTTAACCCAAATTTATCGCTTATTAACAATATCTGATTACTATTATTAATTAATTTTAGGTGTATTTCAAGTGAATTGTTTATATTTATTTGAAGAAATTACCAAGAGTTGTGTGCTATCGACAGTGTTTATTTATTTATGTACAAGCTTCATACAAGTTGCGACGGTTCTGCCAGATAAGTGGATTTATAGGGATGATAAGTGGCAGACAAATGATTTTAAATTAACTCACCACTCAAAAGGTTAACTTATTATACTTAATAGCTTAATATACTAATATTTAATAGCTAAAATTACTGTTTTTTATGATTAAGATGTAGTGTTTGATGTTATGATTTTGCAGTTTTTATTCAATATTTTTAAGTATTACAGGAAAATTGAACATTCTATGTATGTATATAGAGAATAAGTACATCCAATATGCACGTAACGTTATCAATTTATTCTTGAAAGTGTCTGTGGAGAAGAAAGCGACATTTTTATGAGGAGCGATGTCGGCATGGTGGATGGAGATTAAACGCAAACAAGTCGTGGGCTAATGGCGAGGAAAATTTACCTAGCGGCAATTTTACTACATTATCCGGTTTACCGTGAAAAGTGCTTCGTGAAACGGCAGAAGGCCCTTCGACAGGAAGACGGTGTAATGCGAACGCACCTTTATATTCCAGGGAGCCTCCGGAGTTTTTGGACGCGTCTATACCGAAAAAAAAAATATGATGGACATTTTGTACTGAAGTAAATCACATGCATGGGGTTGGATTCATAAGTCAAAACTTTCACAAACTTTCCACCATGTCTATATTTATGTTCTATCTCCATATCAATTTGGACAACCCGAGCAACCCAAGGAAAAAAAATAGTTCGCATAAAGTCACCCCTAAACATTTTGTTTCCCTCCCGGCAGGGAAGTCAAATAAAATCACAACTTACACATGCTGCATTTCAATATCGTATTCGAACGAAGAAACGCTAACTTCTTGTGAAAATATTGAAATATCTAATTTCTTACTCAACGTTTCCCTTTTATGGACTGGCGTGTGTGCTCGCCAAGTGTCTGCGAAAGTTCGCCTAAAATATGCGAATTTTCCACCCGGAATCGAATTGCTACTTGACTTTTTCAATTTTTAATTATCCATTTTGCGGAAATACATGGAATGAACTTGCGATTTTCCTCATTGTGTATCCAATCGGTACATTCGAGTTATTCGTTCGAAAAAATTCAGTCGACTGATTCTTTCCTCTCCGTGCCTTTTTCCATGGCAAATCGGTCGTAAAAAAATGACGGTTTTGTGCAAATTGCAATGATTTCTATTACCTAAATCATGAACACATCATGAAAACACGGAAAAATTTCGAAGCGAAAATGTGGAAAACCGTTTTGTAATTAAGCAATGTATGCGACTTTTAAATGCATGGATGCCTAATGAATTTCATCAGGGAAATCCTTTGAAGGATTATTTATTTTTTGCTGAAAAATTTAAAATTGAAATACCGGCGAACATCACAAGCAAACGATATTAAAACTTATAGCATATGTAAATTACAATTATTAACCTTATAAACCTATCATCCCTGCTTATCCCCATATTAAAAAGCCTAAAAACATAATTTCATCGTTCATACAAGCACTGTTATTATGTTTGATTATTTCTGTCAAAAATATGCATAGTTGCATTTTAAAATTCCATGTAAAATATAATCACCTCCCCTTGGATATTAAGCTCACCCTCTGACAGGAAAATGGTAGTTTGTTCTGTAATGATATAGTATTTTTTTACATTTTCATTTTGTAATCCCTTATATGGATACATTTTTTGCCTTTTTGATATGATTTTCATAGTATATATATATTTGCATAAACATTTGGCATTACTTATTCAATACAATCTTTAAATCATAAATCTACATAATTCATTATTCTATTGGATATTAACTTATATAATAAAGTATATATACATTTATAAAATATTTCATGCATAATGATCTTATTCCCCCATCAGGAAAAGGGTAATTTAGAGGGAGGTTACAGCCCCCAAACCTATTCGTTGTTATATATATTTATACTTTCGCATGAATAATATTATATATTAGTAAATAATAATTATTGTAATGATACAAATGCATTTTTAAACATATTATCCCTTGTATATATCAGCCATATTTACTGTTTTATTATGTGAATTTTAAAAAATGCAAAAAAATTCTATCGAAACCGTCAAAATTCCGAAATTTTTCTTGTTATATTTTTAGGTCGACGCTTTTAATTTTCCCTTCTTTCGCCCGATTAAGGTATATTAAACGCGTTTTACGATTGGAGAGGAAAATATTCTATGAGTAATAATACCAAGGGGCCACTTTGCCCAAGGGGTGGAAGCAGAAGGTTGTAATATGGCCAAAAAAATCTCACCCAAATATTTCATGCACGTTTCGCCCATAAAAATATTATTGGATGCAACGATGCGAGCGGCATTAGGAGGCCGCACCATTTATAGAAATAAAAATTGAGGGGCTCGTAATGTGTGCTGTTTATGTAGATAACTATTAAGGTGTCATGAAACCCATAAATAATTTTTATACATGAAATGCGTTTTGGGATGATTAAAAAATTACTTACGTAGACGACCCAGTCCTTTGGGCTGTGGGCATTCGTGCCGCATAAATAAAGTCTGGTTCCATCACCCATGGTTTGGATGACCCTGATGTGGTTTCTGCAGTCAAAATGCTGAAAATATTGAAGCGATATTAAAATATGTCCCGTTAAGAATTATCTCATAAGGAGCGAACAGGAGTTCGTTCGTAAATTCCCGGCTCAGCGGTGGTTCCGAGCTGGGGTTACATGGAAGAAGTCAGTATCGATATAGAAGCCATAAAGCATTTTGTTCCTGCAATAACTGCCCCATAAATCGCACAAAATAGCCGAAAGGTTTTTATAACTCTTTCGGGCGAAGTGCTATTTTTATTTTTTCCCGGCTTTATTTCCGAGAACAGGTTACCTAAATTGCTTACTTTCTTATGTACGAGAAATTCAACTCACCTCCGATTTTCCTTTAGAAACGCATTGAGCAACGTTACTGGGCTCCAAATTTAAGGCATCCCTCTGCAACATCAAAAATGTATTAATTTATATCATGTAAAAAAATTGAAAAAAAAAATCATAATAAACATATAAATACTTACATCACACGATGATTGACTGATATTACTGAGATTCAGTCGGTAAACCCTGTCCCTGTAAATTAATAGAAAAAAAACAATTTTAATTATGTCTTCTGAAAACATTTACACATTCAACGAAATTGAGCCTTATACTACAAACAAGTTTATTTAAAACTTTGCAATGGTATAATTTAATAGACACCCCCTTTGAATGTCAGGGAGATTGCAATGGGCACTATCTGATTTACTTCAAGTTTGCTTCGAGTGAATTTAAACTTCGTCTATTTCGAGGACTTGCACAAAATATATTCGAAACTAGCATTTAAATACAAAATTTTGTCAAGAAAAACAACCTCAAGTCAATTTAATTTAACGATTGAGTAAACCCTCAAATAATATATTTTTAAAATATCAAATTTCGCTTCCTTAAGATATGCATTCGGGATACAAATCTAATATTTGTAGGCATTGTATTATTATTTTTTTTTAAATTATTGCAATCAAGGCTGCTGTCAACCATTATAAAAATATGGATGCCGCACGAACTATCTTTAGACACTTAAATGACATTTATAAAATTATGCACTGATCTATGTATCAAGAGAATTTGAATTTCATGCTTTGCACGTTGTGCATGTACGCACATCTTAACACATTCCCGTCGGGTTACATCTATACTCTTATTTTGGGCGTTATCGATAGACGCACTTGTGCGTCTTTAACCATGCGATTCATTGGCTTTAACTCGTTGATTAGTAGTCGCGTATATGCTGCGATTCAATTCGAGTGATACAGAAAGAATATACACTTAAACCTTTTTTTTGTGCGGTAAAAATATATCCAAAATCGCATAAAAAAAATAATAAAAAACAGGAAAACAATAAGACAATTAAAAAGTAACATTTTCGGGACGTCTTGCATCATTGGTAAAATTTTAAAGATGTTTGATATTTGGCATCTCAAATGTCAGACGTCCACTAGAGATATACTAATTATTTTAATTACAAACTATCATTTCTGTATGATAATTTTCGATGTGACTCAAAATCTTTCTTTTCTTCGGAAAAAATATTATACCCAGTGTCAATGTCACCATTGTTCTGTGTAGATTTTCTCTTTCAAAAAAAAAAAAAACACAAAATAACGACTGCTTAAAAAAAATAGTCAAGTCATTTATTGGCCTTATTTTATTAGTTTTAATTTTTTTAAATAGCTAGAAAATAAATTTGTACATAAATCGTGGTCGTAATTCAGGGATAGCAGATGGAATATAATTTACACAGTCCCAAATTATATTTTTTTTCCTAAATTTTGGTTAGTGTTGATGATTTATTTCCTACTTTATCCAAAATATTTCGATATTACTCTTTATGAAATAAAAAAAATTGCTTTAAAAATACCGCATAACTTCAAAATCACACAAAAAAAATTAAGTCTATATACTTAAAACTCAGCCTAATACCAAAAGTTATTCTATATGAAACGCTATTATGGGGCTCAAAAATATCAAGAGTGTTAAGGTTCATTTATTGATATACAAGCTTTATTTAACTCATTAATCAATGATGCAAACATGGTTTTAACACGATACTCGCAGATGTGCCCCACTTCAGCCGAAGGACAATGCTATGCATAACCCGACGGGAATGTGTTAAGAATATTTATATTGGGTTGGTGCAAAAGTTAAGGCCGTATTTTATGATCCTAGGTAAAAAAAAATTTTCTTCAAAAATGATGAATAGCATCTTCTTTTAAATGATTCCATTGTATAAAGGATGCTTTTCCTCTACTTTCTATTCAGTTTTGGCCTGGCCAGAGTACAGTGAAAAGCCCTTGTATTTTTTCAAAATGTCGGTCGAAAAGTGCATTTACGTCATTGTTTACTTTATGAATTCCGAAAAGACAATACCGCGAGTGTGAAAACCAAAAACATTTGCGAAGTGTATGGAATAGATGTCATCAAAATTCGATAGGTATGAAAATGGTTTACAAAATTCCAATCTGGGGATTTTTCACTAATTGATAAACCACATATCGGGCGGCCATTGAAGTCTGATGACGACAAGTTTAAAGTCATAATTGACACCAATCCACGTCTAACCACCAGGGAGATCGCGTCGATGATGGGAGTCAACCAAAGAATCGTATTAAGACATTTGAAGGGTATGGGGATGGTTTCGCGGTACGACGTTTGGATTCCTCATCAATTGTCGGCTACCAATTTATTGGATAGTGTTTCAACGTGCGTTATTTTGAGTGCGAGACAAAAATGTGAACCTTTTTTGCATCGTTTAGTAACGGAAGATGAGAAATGGGTCGTGTACAACAACGTGACAAGAAAAAGACATTGGGCTATACCTGGACAAGCCCCACATTAACAACTTTGAAGGCCGAAATCCACAAAAAAAAGTTATGCTTTGTGTTTGGTGGGATTGAAAGGGTATTGTATATTTTGAACTCTTGGAACCCAATCAGACAATTACAGCAGAACGATATTGTCAGAAATTATCCAAATTGAACATCGCCCTTCAAAAGAATAGACCAGAATTGGTAAACAGAAAAGGGGTAGTGTTTCATCACGACAACGCGCGACCACGTAAGACTTTGATGACCCAACACAAGCTAAATGAGTTGAATTGGGATGTTATTAAGCATCCACCGTGCTCTCCAGATCTTGCTCTTTCCGATATTTATTTATTCCGATCACTGCAAAATGTTTTAAATGATAAAAAAGTTGATACAATAGAGCAGGTAAAAACATCCCTTACTACATTTTTCGCATCAAAATCCACGGAATTTTACACTAATGGTATTAAAAAGTTGATAGAAAGATAGGAGAAGGTTATAAGAACAGATATAAATTATATAATTGATTAAATAAATACTACAAGTCTAAAAAAAAAATGTTTAATTGTATATGTAAAAAACGGCCCTAACTTTTGCACCAACCCAATAGATATCTTGAAAATTATAATTTCAAGCATTGTGTTGGTTATTGATATGTTATACGTTAGCAAACGACCACATAACTGATGTTAAATTGACTTGCAAAGTTTGAATATATTCAAATAAAAGTGAATATTTATAAAATAAAATGTATGTATGCCAGCAGCAATTATAAGCTCGTTTGAAATTTGGCTTTGACGATGCTAAATTCTGCATGCTATGTGTATTTTTTGATATATTCCATTATATTTTGGAGCATAAAATTTGCTGTCGTTGACCCTATAAGCTTTCCACAAAATCATGAACATATTTTTAGTCGATGTCATAACAAATCTGTAATGGAAATCATGCTTGGATTGTTTATAGGCATGTCCATCGAATTGGACAAACGCCATCTTCGTATGATTGATGGACAGTGCTATGAAAATAGTACATCAGAAGATTTGGATTTAGGCTATGTAATTATTTAATGGAATTTCTAATGCATTCGTGTCGATTTGATATGATTTTCCGTTTTGCAAACATTCGAAATAGAACGACTATTGATGATTCGGGCAAATGTTCTTGTTCGCTGTGATTTCGCTATTTAAAATGTATTGTATATGATTTTAGATAAAATCGAACAAGAAAATGAATACTTACATGGCTCCTACGTATAATGTGTCCCGATTTCCATCCATTAGAAATGTTCTGTAGTACAGCATCCCGCATGTAAACTCTCTCACGTGATCTAAAAAGATAATAAAAGCATTTTTTAAATATCAATATAATAAATTTAGATTAAATTAAATGTATATAATTAATCGCAATGCAATTACTATGAAAAATTTCATATAAAGTCCACTTGTTGATTGGCGAAATCAACAATGATCAAAGGACCACTTTGATATGATTCGAGGAAGAATTTTCTAACAAAAAATTTTTTTTTTCACAAAACATCACAAAGGTCGAAATGTCTTTTGCATGATTGAAAATTATTCCACACGTCGTGTATTTTTCTTGAAGGGACCGTGTATGTAATAAAACGGGACACGTACATTCCATGGATGGATAGAAAGGAAGTAGTGGGTTTGGGGTCGCCCGTGATGCAGACGACCCCGCGAAACTGAATGAACGGGAATCCATTTTCTGTACAAGTTATGGAAAGACCGAAAAAAGCCTTTGATCTATTCTAGTCCGTAGGCTGTACTACGTCAAAATTATGTGTGTATCAAAGGAACCGTACTACGGATGCTGCGCTATTAGATTTGGCACGGGAACTCGTTACGATGTGCTACGTGAAAACGTGCGTTATTATATGGAGAGTCGCTTTCCAACCTTTTTAGGGGATTGGGTCCTCGTTAACTTTCAGCTCGAACAAAGCGCCGTATTGTTGTGTGGGGGTGTAAATTGAGCAAAGATTGACTTACTAAAAGGCAGATCTACTTAAAGTTCCCGGGACTGCTTATATTCAAAGGGCTAACTAGGTTAATCGTCATTTGAAGCGGAGGAATGAACGTATTTAATTACGGCAATACAATAGCATTTTTGCTACATTCAATTGTATTATATTTAGCTTACTAAATGGCATTTTACTGCATTATAGCGATTTAAAATTCATTTAAAATAGTACAAAATGCCATGTTTTTTATTATAAAAATAGGAAATATATATATCTAAAAGTCATCTTATTTGCAAGATTAATACCAAATATATAGAATGATTAAGTATCAATCAAATTAATCGGTTAAATATCAGTTTTTGATAAATGTAGAAGCATTTTCGACTTGATTATCATAGAAAAATTATATCTTAAATGATGATAAAAATTGTTTAATTCTTGGGGATAATATTTGAGGCGTTCTCAAAGACAAATTTTCATGTAGTTGTAGACAATTAAAATAATTCATTTATAGGTCATGAAATCTTAATTAAATAATGCTGACATTTCTAAAAGCTCCATTCATCCAAGTGTGTTGCCTAGATGTCAACACTGTATAATGGTGTACATGTGACATTTTTTATTCAGAAAAGATTCTTATATTAAAAAAAAGGTACTATTTGGTTTGAATTTTGGGTAAATATAATTATTAGCTTATGATTTGTTAATTGGTGGTATGTCGTGAAACGATATGTATTTCCATTTTATATTCCAAAATATCCTCAATTTATGTATGTTTGGTATTAAACACTTTTTTGATTGTCGTGGATTGATATATTATAAAGTAAGGTATAAATAGCAAGATGTTTGAGAAGCTTTGACAGATTTTCCCCTTTGGTAACGTGTTTCGTACACATACTGGATATAGTACCAAAAAAATACATCAAACGCATTTCACTTCAACGAAACATAAAAAAATATGTAGGAAAAGACTGCGGGTGAACTAAAAAGCCAACAAAACATTGAATCTCTTACATCTTCGTCCATAGTTTCCCGGGCCCGGGTTAAAATACAAAGTCTCAAATCCACATCAAAAGAGGTATTACCCGAGCACTAAACATGTAAATCTTCTCCAAGAACATACATTTTAAATATCAGCGTATATTGAGAGTAGACGCCTCCGCAATTTTCCAAGCAAAAGGACGAAAGAAAAGCGGGAATATCCTCGCCTACAAGAATCTCTCGCAACGCCTGTGATATTAGGCCCCGATAACTGAGAAAAACGGGAAAGTTGATTACGGAGCTTAATCGCAAAGGGGAAGGGCCTTCTCTCTGAGGATGCTTCGAAGACTTCGAAGGTTACCAAAACACGGGAACCGTTAATTTTGACGCCGTCGGATCACTGGCGGCCCGTGGATGCGAACAAGGGCCATTTGCATAAATAAATTATTCATCGGCGCTCAGAATCAATAAGGGCCTCGAGACGTGTTTAATTCGCTTCATATCAAAGTTTAAAATTAGATTTTAATTTAAAAGGGCCCTTAAAGATATTCTGCGGCTTCGTTCGCTTTCGCAGCTACGCGCGCTTGAAATAATACCACCGCGTCGGATGCTGAGGATGTTGATCTTCTGCAGATTTATTATTGTACGGCTGTTGGACGGCATATGTCGTCCGATGTTGTATGGCCTGTTAGAGAGCTTAGTTCTAATTATCTGCTAAGCCACCGCAGCAAATGGCTTAAATGCAGAATGGATCCAACACGAATAAGAAAGGGGATGGGAACAATGCTTTTGAAACGCTAAAAAGAAGCTATACAGACCGTATTTGATTCTATAAAAAGATTGCATTTTATTAACTGTCCAGATTTTTTAAAAAGAGCATTATATAGTACGGGAGGTAATGAATTTTTTTAAGTTTCAATACTTTCAAAGCATCAATTTTCCATGCTTCAACTTTAGCCACGTATACCGAAGCATCCTTTCTGAATCGGTGGAATTTGATCGCAAATACGCGACTATACTCCTCAAGATAACTCCAACTAAATTAAACCAATATCCCTAGTTGAGGTTGAATCAATGACTTCACAATATCCAAATTATCAACGTACATATTATCAAATTTATCCTGGATAAATTATTGGATAGATCATACATCTGGAGAGTGAGAGCTGATCTGAAATTAATTTTGTTTTCTAGGGTTGATTTTTAAGATTGAAAAATAGTATTTGCTTTACTGTTCATCTTGTATATAAGAAACTTTGTAATTTAAATCACCACGTATGTAAAATACTATGCTTCAATTTTCTTGTTTATAAATACTCCATGTTTTGTATGCGGTTGTAAGCCAGATTTCGTTTCCATAAATCCCGAACTGAATTCGGCTTTCCTGCCGCAGTCTGCGAAGTTATAAAGCAGCTTTCACAGTTCGGGCGAAAGTAAATAAATATGAAGCATATCAGATAATGTTTGCGGTGCGTTTAACTGGATCCTTAGAGATTTTATCGTTTCTTGTAGAGTACAAAGAGGTAGCATTTCATGGCTTATTGGAGGCAATGCTTATCCAGCCGTGGCGCACAAGCATCGGGGGTAATAAGTTTTTCCTCTTTCCCGCTTTTCCGATACAAATCTGATACGGGATCTGCAGATAAAAGGAAACGTTATTTAATACAATACCAATTTATGTGCTCGACGTTATTGCATTTATTGCTCTGCAAGGCGAAACCGTAGCTCGTAATTACGTGTCCACTTGTATCGCAACAATAAGGGTTGCTTGAGTTGTGGTCTAGCTTTTGATGCTGCTAATTGAAATTGTCGGTGTCGATTTCCGAATTGGTCCATTCTGCTGGATACGTATAAATTGCTTACGTGGTCCTTGGGAGGATTCGATCTTAACGACTTAAGCATGATTGCTTTTGTATCATCCCTTAAGTTTAAAGGAATTTATATCAAGCTTTCGCTTGAAAGATTCAGAAACAAATTCATTCATTTATATATGTGCACATTCAAAATTAAGCGATAAATAAGGGTTGTTAAATATATTACAAAAAATCTCGTGACAATAATATCACTTAGGAATATTTTTGCAAACTTGTAAAACAAGTGCTTGGAATGTCCTAAGCCAGAATGATATAAACTATATGCTAGATTATAGACGCTTAAAAGGAAATGTTCAATTTGGATAGAAGCTTGGTGTCTAAGTGCTGTCTCATAAAGCAAAAGGAGTGTCAAAGAGATTTAGAAAGAGTCTGAACTTGAACTACTGTTTATGTGTTATGTGGCTCATCGGAAAGTTGGTGAAATATATATAAGTTGGAAATAATAAAAAGAAGTGGAACAAATATACTAAGATACTCCTCCATAATCGATGATAACAATTGGAAATGAAATATTAACATAGACATTGATACGAACAGTGATGAAGTTTTTTTCATACAACGATATATTATTTTAAAAAAACATACATCTATTGATAAAAAAATATAATTTTATCGATCATCTCTATTTATTGACTTTTTTAGAATTTATTAAAAAAATTAAAATTATAAAAGATTTTAAGCTTAAGTGTAAGAAGTAAAAATAGAGGCGTGTCCTGGTTGACACGATTTTTACCCTTTTAGTCATTTAAAATTAAATTTAAAAAAATATTTTTAATTAATAAATATGTTGCTATAGTCCCTACCTCAGAAAAAAATATGCAAAATGGCCACTGTTTAAATAAAGTAATTTTATGACCATAGTAAATTTTCAGTTTTAATTTCTTTTTAAATAGTTAAATATGAAATTTTAATATAAATCTGGTAGGAGCGATAGATAATTATATCAAATTTATTTGTATTAAATTTAAAATAAATTAGTTGGTAAAAACTAGAAATATCATGTCAACCGTATTGAAAAATGTTGTTTCGAGAAAAACGCGTTTAAAGATTTCATTATGGTACAACTAGCTTAGTTGCAGCGTCGCTAAAATAGCTATAACTCCGTAAATAATTGAAAATTTGGAAATTCCTTTGGAAAATATATTTTTAAATTCTAGATTAGAATTTTAATTTAATACAAAATGTGTTAATTTTTTTCTTAAAATTCGTTCCAAAGACTAGGACATATAATATTTATAAGGGGCAATATCCAGGAAATGTGAAGAGTGAGTAGAATTTCCCAGTTTAACTCCTGATCTTTGGCATAAATATTTGTTATAGTGAAATGAAATGTTACCCTCCTCTATTTGGTTAAAAAAGGGTATTTTTTAATTAAACTGAATGCACAACAGGTTCTTCTAAATTGGCTGATCTTATTGTTCTAAATTCGTACTTGTACACGTTATATTTTGCTATTCGATGTGGCACTCAATTGCTTAATATTTTTTAGTATATCAGTATTATGCATTGTGATTATAAAAGTAGTTTGCCTATTTTATTACATATTATACAAATACACTTTTAACTTAAAATTTCTGTTAAAAAAATGGGAATAAAACCATGTTAAATTAAGTGTAAGAGTATAAAATAGATTCAATATTAGTATCCCTAATACAATACAAATTGTGTATGCAATCGTAGTTATTGATTCGAATAATGAACATTTAGGGAAAGATTTAGCGACAATGCTACATGTAACGATTCTAAAATTGTCAGACTTTACAAATGAGTCTTGTGTGTATTCACATGCGGTTTACCAAATAGAGCAGACGAGAAAGAGAAAATGCTCTATGCACTTAATAAAACAAACACAGGTTTAGTGTAAATATTTAATATCTTACACGGAGAGGCTTTCGATTTAGTGCCATCCTCATTATAAAACCGCGTCTAGACGCGTTAAGAACAGACCTCTTTGACAGCAAAACTAATGATAGCCGCTGCTGGGTCAAATAGAAGATGAACGCCTCCTGTTTTGTGATTTTTCGCCGAGTGCGCATGCGCGCTGAATCCTCCAGGATTCACTTAATGGGATCGAGCAACATTTCGTGCTAATGTTTGAGTGTAACAATTAAAGGACATTAGGACAGATTCAAAGGCGAGAGCAAATCGTCGTAGTTGGCCATTAATCGGTAACAATGGAGGCCTTTAGCAATCGAGCTAATGTCGACTTGCCGTTTTGATATTATGGCAAAGTGTAGCTGGAGCGGCACAAATGTCCAATTTACCGGTTCAAATTGCCACACTAGACATTCTGCATTGGACGATTAAAATTCAACTAATTGATGCTTAAGTAAGCCATACAGCATGTGTGAGCGAAATGAGTGCTACAAACTGTCACCGAAATGTCGGGTCATTGGCGACAATGTTGCACCAAGTTTATACACAATTTCAACGTAGGGAAGCACTTAATCTTAAGCACAAAACAGAAGCAAATATTGCCATGAAAGGATATTAGAAATAACCGTTTTTCCATGTATTTGCTTTGAGTGTTCAGCAAATTTAGAAAAAAATAATGTAATCAAAGCATAAGATTCTAGCATATTATTGCGCTGATGTTTCTATTTACTTTATAAATCTACTGTTAAAATCATCAAAACGTAATTTAAGACTTTGCAGCTATTAAATCAAATCAAATATAGTGAAAAGGCAATTTGTTTAAGGGATGTTTCAGCTTTGTTGGATCTTAATCATAATCTAAATATGATCGATTATTTAACATTTTTTTATGCGAAATGTATTACATATATATTATTGATATTTAGTGTGTTGCTTAGGCGATTTTTATTGAATATAAAAATATTTTTTAAAGTTTGACAAAGTATAGTAGTAGGAATGGAGGGAGCATTTTTTAACCAACAGTGCAGAAAAATCCCTTAAATATTTTTAGGACAAAATGCTATTTTAGATGCATAATCATAACATATCTTATAAATTTTACAATATCGAATTATTTATTCTAAAGATACTATCAAATTTGTTGACGAAGAATTATAAACTTGTACCTCAGTAGATAAATAAACCGGACAGTGCGAGGTAATAATTTGTATCTAATTGGGATATATGTATTTTTTCAGGTGCATTAGAACAGGTATTAATGTATTATTATAATTTTTATAATATTTGTTATAATAATGACAATGTTCCAATATTGGCTCAACGCAAAAGTATCAAATACATTTTCTATTCATAGCAACTCAGGCATGATTCCCTGTGCATCATTGTAAATAACTCATATGATTGGTTTTATAAAAAAAACCTTCAATCTCCACCCGAAAACCAACGGCTTGTGTTCAACAAGCACATCAAAATAAACAGTCCTTTGTGTAAAGACTCTTTCGAAAAAGTCCCGATAGGAATCTATCGAGTGACAAAATCATATTTCAATTTATTTTCGCCAGAGGTGAATCGAGCGAAGGCATTCTCACGGAGAGATGAGAATATCGGGCCCGGGGAAAAAAGGGGCCGAGATCCTTGCGAAAACAAATTTATCATGCCCTTTCGCACATCCTGACGAAAATGCGAATACAACCGACGTTAAATAACTGTTAGGAGTCGAGAAAATCGCTCGAGACGATGCGAAACTCGATAGTATATTTTCAATTGTGTTCTGAGCCCTCTTTTGAAAAAGTATCGTATTCGTGGAGCGTCGCATCAATAAACCGCGAAGTTATAGCATCCAGCGAGAGCGGAGGTCCTTAAGACCATGAAAGAAAATGACTGAAAATGTCCCCCAAAAAAATCAATTTGCAATGTGAAATTTTGTTTAAGAATATGTACATTCGCCCTTTCAACAAATTTGTCGATTAATAAAAAGACGGCTGTGAAAACTAGTATTTGGCAGAGTAGAATGCAAGCAATATGATAGTTTTTAATACTAGGATAATTTGATTGTTGTCAAATGACAATGACATGTATGCCATTGGTCTACAGCAGACCTGTCAAAATCAAAGGCTAATATGGACCTAATTTTTAAATAATAATTTTAGATAGGCCGCAAAAACAAAAATATAAATTTAAGGTCCTTTGGGCCACCCATTTAGGGCGGTTTCCTATTATTACGATTTCACTATTACCCGGCATCAGTAAATTAGTAAACGTAATCCCGAAAAATTCGGGATTGAAATTTTTATCTAACAGAAATCGTACACTTCACCAGCACGATGAAGGCTACTAAATCGAGACATTCCCGTCAGAATCTGGACGCTTGGAAACAGTGGCGTAACTAATAATTGGTGAGCTTAGGCGACGCCTAGGGGCAATAACTGTCTAATATATGCATAAATATATGCAGTACATATGTATCTGTTTTTCAAATTGTTATATTAACCTTTCCCTACCGGTGATGTATTTACTACACCTCGACTCTAATAATGGGAATATCAATATGAAATCTAATAGATACGGGGCTCAGAATTTTTGTATTCCTCCGTAATATAATTACAAATTAGTTCGTGTCTTAGGAGAAAGGAACTTAATCAGTAACATTGATGGTGTTATTTTAGAAAATTCAAGTTTTTATCCCAATTTTCTCAATCATTAGCGAAAATGGATCAAAGATTTTTTGGGAAATATATGTTATAATTAAACTAGGAATGGAATACATCACTCAATAAGCTTGTAGATTTTTTTTGAAGACATTGCAAAAAAACGATTCCAAATGAAAAAAAGTTTAAAGTGAAAAAAATCCTACGTACTTATTGAGTGATTTTATGGATTTTTTCTAATTATAAAAAAACCATAAATCATATTTTTAAAAAAATATATGAAAAGACGAGGCATGTGGCAACCGCAATTACCTTCGTATGGGGTATGTTTATGCCCCGTTAATACGGGGTAGGTGGTAAATTGTTATATTAACTTTTCCCTACCGGTGATGTATTTACTACACGTCGACTCTAATAATGGAAATATCAATATGAAATCTAATAGATACGGGGTTCAGAATTTTTGTATTCCTCCGTAATGTAATTACGAATCACATCGAAGTATTATATTATATAAGTATTCATCTGCAGCGTCGGAAATAAATAACTTGTTGGGAAATCGGGAATTTTGCGAGTTTTAGTCCGTGTCTCAGCAGAAAGGAATTTTGTCACATTGATGGTGTTATACGAAAATGCGGTCATCAACTCGAACTAGCATTTAAATGTCTAAACTATAGAAAATTCCGGTCCCGGGATTTCGGGACTGATCCCGGGTTGGTAATGCGATTCCGAAATCCCGGGATCGAAATTTTGGCTCGGGATTGGATTCCGTAGTCCTGTTAGGATTTTGATATTTTATTTTTAATAATGAAAGTAATCATTGTATAAAAAAATGTTTATTATAAATAGCAATGCCCATGAATAATGTATTATTTCTCGGCGTACCTAATATTTACAGTCTTAAGCCCCAGAAACACTTAATACTCACTCAAAGTGACCCCATATCGCTTTCAGGAAAATTTGTATTCGAATTTCTTTACATGACTGAATTCAAAACACGACACTGCGGTCCCTCCGCATTGAAAGGCCTCCTCTGTTATGCCCGGATGAACCCGGGGAAAAAGTGCGTAAAAATACACGCACATATGCGTCGGAGGTGACAACGCAAATGTTTATTCAATTTCACTCATTTGCATGCTTTGCTTAATGCTTATCATATGTAAAGCACAAGCACCTGTTACATCTTTGGGCTCGCACACTTTTTTTCGCTTTTCATTTTCAGCGAGTGAATTTATGAAAAGTGTCTCACTCAAAATTTCAGCTCCATGATTCGGCTACATTTTTCTTTCACACGTTCCATGAAATTTACATAATCCCGCTCTCTGCCCCTCCCCCGGGTCCGCATCCGGAGCCTTTTCTCTTTTAGACGCATATAACTTTTTCTGCCTATGTACTCGCTTCATACAATATTTTAAATGTAACCGAGACGTGTCGTAACACCATGGGAACCCGACGTGCCACCGGGTTAAACCTTTCGACGACTGCCGAAAAAAAAAACCGAGGAAGATTGCCTCATGTGATCCTGCCGTATCTGAGTGTCTGCGCTAAAGTTTATTATCATAATAAAAAGCAATGCCAAACTTTGAATTTTTAAAAGCGCATCCCTCAGCCAAATACTTTATGAAATATCATCGACCAATGAACAAAATTGACATATTTATAATTTTAATTATAATAGATTTTATCGGCAAACATATGCATGGTAAAGTATGCAATTGGTACAGGGACGCATAAACACTGAGTAAAAGTAAAAATTAGATTTAAAAAAAAGTGATAATGCAAATTTAATTCGAAAGAGATCCCAGCTGCGAGACTACAAGCGACGCCGACGGGAAGAATGCGTGTTCTCGCTGCCGTAGCTAAATCATATTATCCAGTGGATAAATATTTAGTAATGCTTTTATTCGTTTTGAACATATGATATTTATAATACTACAATAATAAATAATTTATTTGATAGTGGCGATGTAATATTTTTTTACGATATTCCATACGGAAAATGTAAAGAGACGGGGCATTGTCACTGGCAGACAATTTTGTGCACTACCTGTCTGACGTGGAAAAATGTCGCTCTGGAAAATCTCGAGTGAAGAAAAGTTAATCTTTCATTTTTCTTTCAGACCTATCCTCGCCTCGGAAAACTTTGGAAAATTTTAAACTTCATTTGATGCACACTTTTCCGACTTAGTCCTCCGTGAAAAATTTGCCTTCATTGATGTCAAACGCACGTGGCGCGCGGTTCGCGGCTTCGGCGAAGGCTTTCGGGGTTAAATTCAATACGAATCATATGAAGCTCTTTTCGAATATCGACGGGATTATTTTCAAATATTAAATACATTTTGTTCTTATATGCTTGCAGACGTTTTTCTGTGAGAGGAAGGAAATGCCATGGGATTTGGAAGGCATTGCTTCGGTGGAAGTCAAGAATTTTTCCTTTCGATTACCACGTTGCGGAAGCGGAAGTACATGCTTGTGGTAAACGTGGTTCCGAATGCCTTGAATGCGAATCTTTTGGATTTTTCGAAATAAATTTGGAGTTAAATCTATCATGAATTCATATGTAATATATAGTAGACTAGATCTGAATTTATAAATATTATATTTAGTTGATATGATGCATTGTCTGATATATAAAAATGAATTGGATTTTGTTCGTTCGAAATGCGCTACCATACTGTTCATCGGATTGCAATAAAACTTCGTCCACTTATTGCTAAGAATTCCGCGAGTAACATAAGCATAGTCTAATATATAAAAATTGATGTTTGTTTGTCCGTTTTTAATGCGCTGCCATACCGTACATTCGATTGCAATAAAACTTTACCAATTTATTGTTTGTACTTTTACAAATAATATAAGTATTGTGAAAATGTTGGTCTAAAATGTATTATGATAGGAATTCTTTTATGCAATAAATGGGGAAGTATCGATAACGAGCGATCCTGTACGGAATTAATCCCAGAATTTAATAAATAAAAAATCAGATTAGTTTCCTCGGGGATTCGACCCGATACTTGTCACGGTCTTGCTACCCTCCAAATTAATATCGTGCAGGGAATAGAGCTCCTTTCAAAAAAGTGGACAAGTCCACGACCCACCGGACAATCTGCCTTTCCTTATTTTTGCCCTCTTTATGTATCGAATGATGGACCCTTACCTAGATGTATACATGTGGTACACAACCATTTATCCGCACCCCAATTTATTTGTAAATTCAATAAGAACTTAAACATGCCGGGGAACGAGTTCAGTTTGTGCAACGTACACTGTAATCATATTAAAACCTTTCGACCCCACTCGATCCCATGACGAAAAAATGTCATATATCAAAATCGACAATTTGTCATGAGCTCTGATTGAAAACATAATGGAATTCGATATAAATGTGTATGTGAGACTGTGCTGAATTTTGATTGAAATTTTAAAAATATGCAAAAATGATGCTTTGAATTTTTCAGTCGATGTCTGTCAATTCTGCGAGATCGTATGCTTTAGAGACGTTGACTCTTTCAGAGCAAAATAATTCAGATCAAAATAAATCCGATGCAATTGCAGTTGCGTGCAGGAACGGACGGTGGGGTCGTCTGCAACCCCAACCCAATAGGTGCAGTCCCCCACCGCGCCACCTCGAAGGTAATCCTCCCTCCCGAAACTGCAAAATCGTTCGTCATTCGCCGATCGACCCACTCCCCAATAGTTTTTTTCAATCATCCCGTTTATATCCACCGATTGCATTTCACATGCCAAAGTTAGGAGCGGGCTGCATCCGGGGCTGGCGGATTCTGAGGCCACACAAAGGACACTTCACTCCCTTCAAATGTGCGAAAGTGAGAGTCATACAAAGGATCACGACGGTGAAATAAAGGTCCCCCTCCTTGTATATTGAAAATTGTTACAAGGAAAAATGCATTCCGTTTTATTTGTCGACATAAACCATAAAATTTGAGAGAGATCAGACTACGGATTTTTTTATATTCAATAAGAAATCATCGCTGTCTTGGAAGCGCATCCCTTAGTGGATGGAATGTGGACTTCAAAAAGAGCACCTGCAATATAATTTGATACAGAAAAATACAAGCACATCAAACGGAAACACCCTTATTTTATTTTGAATAACATGAGGTATTGTATTTAATAATTGTATATATAAAATTGATTGTTTATGGTGTTAGCTCGGATATAACGAGCAATAAAATAATGAGGATTTAAATTAAATATGCATTATAAACAAATACCTTTAAATTAATATATTGCATAGATGTTAAAATTCTGAAATTTCAAAGATGTATAGGGCTAAAGCTTGTTATGTGTATGAATTCATTATAATCAAATCCAGTCTAAAGACTTTAATTTATTCATATATTGAGAGCTTAATAAATAATTCTACAATAGATAACAGGTAATATTACTAATATTTTTCATAGAAAAATGTAATAAATACATTAAAAAAATGTTTCATGTTTGAAGAGTCTCCACAATGCGTATTCTTCATCGAACATAATCATTAAACGTGATTCCAATCAATTAGTAGCTAATTAGTTGACATTAATGTCAAAACTTTGACGTAATTAATACGTTGTCGTATAATACATCAGCCTCACTATTAATACCATTCACCGAATCGAGTTTAATAATGTGGTAGCACAAATTAAAGCATAAATTCGCGTTTTCATATTTCTGCTCAACATAAATTTTAAATATGTTGTTTAATTTTGCATGAGTAAAAGATATTATGAGGACTTGAGATATTTCATAAGTCAGAGAGCTGCTTCGTTCTTGATAAGATTGAGATAAAAAATGTCTTATTATAAGGGCGTAAATAAAAAAGGGGAGACTCTTGTTTAATTAAGCCCCAAAGTAACAGCATTACAGAATGTTTAATATAAAAATGGGAAGACATAAAAGTAATTGCGCCGTGCCCCAAACGATTTGCACGCGAAAAATGATAAATTAAAATATTTTTTTCCAACAAAACTTCGCAGCGATTGCATCCCTTACGATGCGGGGGTGGCATAACGGAGACATTGATATGTTTTGGTTACATTTGAGAAATGTCTTTCCTACGTCATGTTGCACTGAATGACGTGACTCCAGAAGGGGAGCCTTCGAAGGGGGGCGTTGAAACTCTAAAACGTCTACAGGGTTGGGGGGATAATTCCCTTTGAAAGTGCGTTCCGGGAGCGTTTTTGGATGTAAACCCCCCAATTTTGTACCTTATCTGGCCAACTTGTGCAGGTAGAGTAAACGGGAAAAACCAAATGTATTCCGCTTGATGAGCTGTCAGTGCAAGAATTTTCATTTGCTCTTCGAATTCGCAACGTTAATAACATCCGAATCTTATTACGCATAAATGCGTCTTGTTGAGTTATGCAAAAAATATGAAAATACCAATGCCAGGGAGCAGCATGCAGGTTGGCCGAGGGTGAGTTATTCAAACAATTTTAATATATCGAAGCACAGCTACGATGCTTAAAATATGCAAACAGTTTATTACATAGTTCATTTATGAAATGCACGAGCAAACATTCGTTAGCAAAATAAGCCAATATACCATCATTCGCAATCATTAAGCACCAACCCTTTTATTAAAAATAGCTGTATGTTAGTTTGCGTAATAAACATGATCAAATACAGCCCTAAATATACCTTTTGAGTTGTATAACAACCAAAATAGTAATCGGTATCAGATCTTAATTTTGATTTATTTGAAATAAATTATAAATATTATTATATATTTTTTTAATATAATAAATAAGAAAACTAAACGGAATACGCAAAAATAAGCGAACGGTATTTATTATGTTAAATTTGTCATTTGATTAATAAAACTGCATTGATAAATGTAAATTTCGCTATATATTGATATAAACATAATTTTAATATAAAATGTATGTCTGTCTGTTCTTAACACAATTCAATTCAAATATTTAATAGGGAATTATGATTGTTTGTATTTTATATTGTATGAAAGTAGGCATTAAATATTAATTAATTAAATATCAATTCATTCTTGAACCTATAGTTCCAAATTTTACCAAAGAAAAACGGTCACCCTACAAGCATGAGCCCTGTGAAGCGAAGTGTGCATGATGAAATGTGAAAAACAGCGATTTATTCAAATTCTATGGGTCGGAAAATCTTAAAAGTTCATATCGCACAAAAATGGTATTGAAATCGCCTGAGTGCGTTCGGATATATTTCAAAATATTACGACGCACACATTTTCGTTTGAAATAAAAAATAATTAATAAATCGTCAGTGAGCAGAGGAGAAGTCATTTTTTTAACGTCCTCGAGAAAGTTTCGATGTGCCTCTTTTTGCCAAGGGCTGGTTGTCTTTGATGAGCATCCCAGGTGCGGACTATTGCGAATTCGTAATAAGAAAAAGTCGTAATTCTTAAAATATATACGTAATAGTGGCAAAAACTTGCCAGGGAATATTAATGAGGCGAAAGTTCCAAGGACCGTCCGTAGGAGACAGCAAAGATGCAAGTATGAAATATGGATGAGGGAGCGTCTTCTAATTAATAAAGGAAACCAAAGTAACGAAGATACTTTTCGAAGAAGTTCTTTTAATGCTGAAATTTAAGGAAGTTTGATACTTACATTCAATACACAGACTTTTTGAGATCAAAAAGATTTGAATGAGTTATTTTGATACAAATCTACCCACTCTAGATTCAGATAGATTTAATTTTAGTTTAATATACGAATTTTAATTTGCGAATTATTTGATTTTTTTGAGATAAGTCAATCATAATCAGTGTCTTCCTATTTTGATGTTTAGTTTTTATTTCATTATTTCGCTTTTAACGCTTAGCCGCGTGTCGATCGTAAGTCTTACGATCGTTCTAACTGCATCTGGTGACAAAACTTGCTCGGCTAAAACTCTCGTGCCGGATTAGTCTATTGTATACCGCCTTCGGGGACACAAAAAAACAAGACAAAAAAACAAACCATTTTCAAAACATTGCTCAAAGACTCTCAAACTTTCCCGAATAAGATAAATTAATTTTGGTGAATCATTCGATTTTTGCGATGCACAAACTATAATACATATTATAAACATCGCTCACTATCGCGTATTCGACAATTTCGCCAAAATAAAATAAAATCACATAAAATAATGTATTTTGTCAACAGAATAGTTATTTTTAATAGAAGATTTTTAAATTGAAAAATATGGAACCATCGTATTATGCACGTATATTATCCCTCTTATGAACAATAGGATCGGTGCTATTTGTTGTAGTCTTTTTATCAAGCATTTTACGATCCATTGACGAAATCTTAAAAGCATCGTAAATTTAGCAGCTGGTCTCTTTGTTTAGACTTTCTTTTCTAGTTTCGCCGAAGATCGCCGTTACAATGACTCAAGTAAGCAGAGCAATTTAGTTATCTATAAATACTCATTTTTGTCATTTATGAGCTTCTAAACATTTTGCATATATATATATGATACTCGCTCTCGCCTTTCGTTGAGTTCAATTGTGTATAACATTTTCGTTTTGTATTTGGATTATTTCGCATTCCGCTTTTAGTAACTATCAAAGTGATTTTGTTGATCGTGAAGTTTGGATAATGCCTGGACCGATAATCATGCTTCACAAGGAAATGATAATTGGACAAAGAGCCATAAAACAATATCAGATTTTGGTTTTGATTCTGCATCTTCAGGAATTAAAAAAGATATTGGAGATACACCTATAGAATTTTTTAGAAGTGTTTGGACTGAGGAAGTTAAAAAACTGTTGATAAAATTTACGAATGCTTATGGAAAAAAGTTGTTGAAAAACAAATTACCAAAAACAAGACACTACACGGTGACCAAATTCAATGAAATAAATGATATGGAATTGGATAATTTTTTGGAGCTGTGTCTGCTCGGTGGGCAAATAGGTTTTCCAACATTAAGAAAAATGTTTTCACGAGCTCCGTTGTATTATCATCCAATATTTTCTTATATAATTTCGGGTAGAAGATTCGAAAAAATATTGAGATGTTTGAATTGTACATTAAATAATAATGACAGGATGTCAAAAATAAGCCCACTTATTGACATCGTTGTTTCGAATTTTCAAAATATATATTCTCCATCGGAAGAAATTTCTTTAGATGAATATCTTCTTCTTCGTCGAGGGCGACTGTGGTTATGGCAATACATGAAAGGGAAGAAAGCTAAATATGGCATCAAATTTTATAAACTTATTTGAGCTGCAGGTGGTGTTTGAAAAATAATAAACGTGCCAACACTACATGGAGATGCCAAACCTGCAATAAAAATCCTGCTCTATGTAGTGGAAATTGCTTTATTTATTTTCATCAATAATTTTTTTATAGATACTAATTTTTTGGATTTTTCTTTTGTAAATTGTAAATTTATAAAATTATTTCGCAATCTTATGACCTATATTATTATTTTTTATAGCTTTGTAAACCCTTTTTAAAAGTGTGTACTGTGTGTAATTTTCGTAAATTTGTAAACCACAGAATCACCCTATATATATCCACATACGAAAAATAAATATAATACAATAAAAATAGAATACGATCCTTGGCAAAAATAAAAATGTTGAGAACAATTGTTCGACTCCCATAAATATAATACAATAACAGGAGACGGCCCGTCTCAGACGGGATAACCGACCCTTCATTGGGTGTTCTAGCGATGGTTTTGTTACTCTTTGAATAATGTCGTCAATCGGATTTACGAAACAAGGTAATCAGAATCTGATTGTACGCGAAAGTGTTAATATTATTATATCAGTTTTTCCCTTGAGATTCATGTTGGAATCAATCTAATCTAACATAGCCATCCCTTATTGCTTAAGGGATGATCCCTAAGTTGAACTTGATGAGCAAAAAACGTTAAGAATACTTGTTTACTTTTATTATTTTACGAAAAAAATAGTATAAACAGCCATATATGTATTAATATAAGTAGAACCCAAAATGGTTTTGGTTTTATTGCTCGACTGTTTTTGGAAATTATTTACGCTTAGGCTGCTGCACTTTCAAGTCGTATTTTTGTGCTTTTTGGATGACTATAGTCATCAAAATTAAATTGTGATTTTTAAAATTTAAATTTAACAACCCAATTTACAGTGGATCGATTTTCGCCGAATGAAGAATTTATTCAAAATTTAATGCTTTATAATTTTTTCAAAAAAGAGACTACGACGCGTGCCATTAAAAATATTTGCAATATACTGAAATCGAAAGTAATTCAATAGCAAATATTGAAAAAATATCGGCCAATCTTGGATACTCATGATCGAGTGTTGAAGAGTGGAGACAGGGAAGATGGGTGCCGCACGAACTAAGCGAAAAGAACCTGGGCAACCGCATTAACACAAGCAAACAACTTCTAAAAATGGAATCCAAAACGCCGTTTTTAGGCGACTTAATAACTATAAATGAAAAATAGGTTTTTTATTCTAATTATGGATGCAAAAATATATGGCAATTAAAGGGTCAGGTAGCAAAACCGACTCCTAAGTCCGATATGACAAAAAAAATATTTTGTCTGTTTGGTGAGAGTTTCGGATTTCCATCTTTTTAGATCTATGCAATATTATTTTGATTACGAAACAAACGATGTGTTCAAAAATGGATTTTTAGAATATTTTCGTTCAAAACCCATGATGTTTTATGACAGAGGCATTAAATGTTAGCAGATAGGTGGAGGGAGGTTATATCTAAGGATGAAAATTATATTTTGTAATCATATGCTAAAAATTTAAAAAAATATGAGCATTTTAAAAACGAAAATCTTTATGGGTACATCCTGTATTTATTGAAAAAAAATTTTTTGGAATGATTATTTAATGGTTTGAGATAAATCCGTGTGAAACATTTTCTCTGATTTGGTGTAATCTATATTTTTACTAAACTAAATTATTAAAAGAAAGATAATATGTATTAATATTTTGTTTATCTAATAAGATTAAAAAGATTATCTAAATCCAAACTAAACCTATTTTAAATCAAAGCGGTATGTTAATTATGGTAATGCTGCCTTATTAATATGCTGTAAGGTTCAGCTAGCTAAAATACATAGGCATATATTTCGTTTTAAAAGCAAAGTTTATGGTATAAATGAAGAATGTCGCCACAATGGCGATTCTTTCGGCATAAAGGATCGAAAGTAATCTTTGCATGTTCGGATAATCTTTATTTAATGAAGAATCTCCCATTGTGCCATAACGCCGATAGACCTATTTTAAAGATTGAAAACGAATCTATTGTTGAACTTCTTCATCCCTGATGATATAAAAAGATTACAGTCGTATGGTTTTGTCAGCCCAAATCTCCATTGTGCTAATGCCCTATTGTAACTCGGGCATTTGCCATCGTGTCCCATTCAGACGAATAAAAATTTCAATAAAACAACGACACTAACATATAGAATTATCTCTCGCCGAGGCTTTAAAAAGCCGACCATATAACTCAAACAATGGTGCTCTTCTTTCTGCAACAATGCCCATCAGGATTAGGCTCAATACGGCGCATTTTAACAAGTTGATTAGATTACCGACATGGCGGAGGTCCTAATTTAAGGGTAAACAAAAGGCGGATCAAACAATAAAAACTTTGATTGCTTCGAGGAAACGAAAGGCGAAAAAGGTCAGCAAATTGAATATGCCCCGGTGCTGAAGGGCTGAAGAGAATTTTCAGCCGTTTCACGGTTTGGGCTTTTCCTTCATCGCGTATTGTTTGCTACGCCATTTTTTCTCCCTGCTCGCAGAAATTGCGTCGAAATCGTATTACTTAATCTTCTGAGGAAACGAAAGATTTCTCTAGTGAAAGACATATTGGATTATATGGATGAGATGAAAGCATAACGAATACGCCCTGCCTAAATAAACAATTAATAGAACATGACGATGTATCAAAACGTTAGAATAACACTTGAAAATATTTGTGTAACTTATACTAAGATTATTTGAAAATCAAGAAAAATTGTATAAGACGTTGTCAATTCACGTTTTTGAAGCTTTCACAAATTAATGCAAGCCTAATTGAATATTGTACATATTGTTTGTCACTTGTGTTTCCGTGAAAACGAGTCCAAAATTGAATAACTAGCAATCTAATAAAATATAAACAAGGAAAAAATACGATAACCGTTTATACAGATTTAAGGCAGGACTATAATTTATACTCTGAGCATTTTTTTTAAATTTAATAATGTGAGTGCAAATATACATTTATTCAAGTAATGTGTTAATTAATGTATTAAAATATGAATTTTATAGAAATACTTCATATTTATAAAATCTCCTTAATTATTACTCTCCTTTATAATTTTGGTCGTTTATCATAAAGTCGAATTCTATGGAAAATTTGGCACAAATCACCTATGTATAATAAGTTAGCCTCTGAGGGGATTTCCATGATTGTACAGATCATAGAAGGCCCCGAGCATGTATTTATCGCAGAAAATGACACAAAAGCACTAAAATCTGGATGCCAACCGGTTCGTTTTTCGGACCGCTGACATGACAAATGAGTACCACGCAATCGGACGCCATATCCGAACATGTCTACAGAACGATTACAATCTCTCATTACAAAACGAAGTTGTCCGAAGAAAACTGATCGGGTGGGTTGTTTAAATTTTAGAATCGGTCAAAAATATTGTTGACTTTATTTTATTGCGGGATGGGGGAGCAGAATCGGCCAAATATTTAAGCAATAATAAAGAAAATATGGATTAGACAACATAGTGTATATTATAAACACGGACAGAGTAAATCAGTGTTAATTCATGTAAAGTAGAATGGACAAGTAAAATAAAAATCATGTGCAACTCTCGACTCATTTTGTGTCCCAAGTCTAGTTGCACCTGTGGCGGGCGCCTGCTTTGCCACCCCTTTGTTACGGCCCTGTTCTTTAAATCTATAATTTTGCTTGTGTCCAAAAACTGTTCTTATACGGGAAATAAATGAAAATCCAAAGAATTTAGATCAGAGGAATAAGGTGGGTACAATAGTAACTCCTCATTTTTCAAATTTATCCTCATTTAAATATTTTGTACTTTTGTTAAATAAATGAATAAGACCAAAAATAATGAACGTATTCAACTAATCTGCGGTAGTCTTATTTATTTCATTTGAAATCCTGAGGATGAAATTTTGCATTCAAAGCATTCAATTTAACTCCTTGAGCTCACGCTTATTTATCAATTGATATCGACTCGTGTTTAGTCTGCGGATTTGTTTGTGTTATTCAAAGGCAATCAAATCCTTTTAAGCCAGTTATAAATACGAGATAAAATTCGACGATCGCTTGAATATAAAGCTATGATGTGTTTGGACGTTATGCATGGACAATGTGTGCATTAACATATGCCTCGCGCACTGAAAGGATTAACGATCTCGGCTATCCGTTTATTTTGAGATATTATTCTTTTGAATCTTTTTATGCCAAAATATGAACTTCGTACAGTTTTATGCGAGCAAACATACGTTTCGCACATTCGCGAATAAAAGCTTCAACGAGGAGCGAAAACTTACTGCAGAAGGCTCCACTGAACCGGAAAGAAAATCTCGTCTTTCGATTGGGCAAAGAAAACGGAGAATTTTCTTCGAAGTTTGACTTAGAAAGAGAACCCGACGACTTATTCAAAGAGAGACTGTATTCCGAGATTCGCTGGCCGTAAAAAGTTTACCTGTCTGGCACTGATTTTGTTTAACGCCACTTTTGCCGCTGCACGTTAGATTAGCGGGGTGTAAAACACTGACTGGGCGTGAAATCATTATTTTTATTTGAGTTTGAGTGTATTTTAAATGTTGACGGGATTGTTTTAAACTTTATTCAGGAAAGGGGGAGTGACGAAACGCAGGTGAACCAGGCGACACCTGAATGGACCTGGGAGATAAAAAAATCTGAGCGAGCGGTTTTCACCCCTTCTGGGATCTGCAAGGATTGCTGATGGGGATGTTCTCGAATAAGGTCAAATTCTAGCGCATAAATTCGTAAATAAATTTTTTAATGCTTCTAGCATGTAAAACTGTCTTAAAATAGATTTAAAAATTAATTTCAATTGATTTAAAAGTTGATATAAGCAATCAAATTTCTTTGATTTTATAATTATATTTTACCAATTATTCGTTGATCTTTGCAAAAAAATATTTTTTTCAGTAGAATATTAGCAATTGGTTTGACAAACGTAATATACTGTCAATAATCTATGTTAAACTAAGTATTCGTGACAAAGAAATGCAAACAATTAATGGTATGCTTGTAATCTCGAGCTAACATTTCCGCTGCGAAATGGGGTAGCTAAGTTACCCCATCTGCATAAATGAAGTGTTAGTTTTATCAACGATGACTTGTTTATCATTAATTAAAATGATCATAAATTTTATTGTTTTTTCACATTATATTAAAACTGTAGTATTTGAGGACAAAAGGGAAAATCGTTAATATTAAGTGCAATTTCAAGGATGATTTTTTTTATAAATAAAGGTTTTTACTGGTCGTGAAAAAATGTATACTCCATAAGTAATATATTCTTGGAAATAAGTGACAAAAAAAATATTCTTGATTTTCACATCCGAGAAAAAGGGTTATCTCAAAATCCTCGCCTTAGGCCATGTCGGAAAATCCTTGAAGAAATTCGCGTGTAAAAAAACACGCCAAATTGTGTCGCCATAAAGCACATTCTAATTCTCAAAACGAACAAGCGATATCGGAAAAATTGAATCGTCGAAAATTTCACCGACACAACCCTAAATTAAAAATTTTAAGCGGGGGGCTAAATACGAACGGAGCGATTTCGAGCAACGATTTTCACATTCCCAAAGGTAAATATTCTATCTCCAATTGGCATACAAATGGATATATATGTGTGACTGTGAAATTGGATCCGTTATAGCGTGGGGTGAATTTCACCCCCCTGTTATATAGTCAGCAAAATAATGCGCTTATTCAGGCAAAAAAGGCATATCTTTCAAGATTTCAAAATAACTTACAATTTTTTCGCAATGGCGCTCGTCAGATCGATCTCTGATATATGCACACTAGCGAAAAATATAAATGGGGTGGATTCACACGTAATGGAGACGTTGACGATTTCGCGCGAAATAATTCCGATATTGCGATATAAAATAAAAGTGAAATCGTTCTCTGCTCTAGTCTGCATCGTTGTACACGGAGAAAATTTTCATTTTATTGCAGCACTATTCAAAGATACGATACAGAGGGTAGTACAAATGTTTCGCACTTCCATGGGAAACGAACTCTTGTCCTCTAACGGCTTGGACCTATTCGTCGGATATTTATTATTATTGCTTTCGGATTGCGTTGCCCAGAATTGAGTTAGGGAAGTCTACTTCCCCTTAATTTCAATTTACATTTATGGGGTAATAACATGGCTTCTGTACGACTATGGGTTCAACGGAATATTATTCTCAAATAATAAACAGTCAATGTTCAGCCACTGCGGTTGACGCTTCAGTCCGCAAGATTGTTTATTCGAGGGTTAGAAATTCGCTTTAAAAATGCGAATAAATATTGAATCCAAAAATTTACCCAAGAAGACATTTAATTAATACAATAATACATAATCATTGGCTTTTATAGTATAAGTCTATAATTTAGACATGGTTTAAAAACATCATTTTGATTAAGAAATACTACAAGAAATTTTGTCTTAATTTACGTCAAACGTTGACTTTATTGCACTTATAAAGAAAATAATTTGAGATCGATTATAAAAAAAATACAATTATATATACATATATCGCATATACACTTAGACCTTTTTTGTGCGGTAGATGCGTTCCACAGAAAATCGCACAAAAAAAGTTATGACTTACATAAAAAAAGTGACGATGCGTTCCATGGATTTTAAAAACCGCATAACTTTGAAACAGCTATAAAAATATATCCAAAATCGCACAAAAAAATCAGGAAAAAAAGGCAATAAAAAAATAACATTTTTGGTAACATTTAAAGGATTTCTGACATCTGGCATCACAAATGCTTTATTTTGATGGTTTTAATTTTTTTTTAATAGTTAAAAAATTAATTTTTGACAAATCTGGTGAGAATAATATAGGGTTATATCGAAAAGATTCGTACCCAGTTTGAAGTAAATTATTTAATGAAAACTTGAGATATGATGTCAACCGTGTTGAAAAGAGTAGTTTTGAGAAAAACGCGTTAAAATATTTCATTATGGTAGGAGCGGCTAAGTTGCCGTGTTACTAAAATAGCTATAACTCCTTAAGTAGTTGGAATTTTGGAAATTCCTTTGGAGAATGTATTTTTGTTAAGTCGAAACATTGGAAAAATGTAAAAAAAGAAGTATTTTTTTTCAAAATTCTAAACTATTGTAGAATAAAAGGCGTGGTCAAATTATTTTTTTTTTCCAAATTTCGGTTTGTGTTGATATTTTATTTCCTATTTTATCCAAAATATCTCGATATGTACTCTTTATCAAATTTAAAAAAACCGCATAACTTCAAAATCGCACAAAAAGAGGCCTAAGTGTATACAAAAAGCATGGCCATTTTATAACGAGACTGGGTTCATACACATCGGCTAAATGGATGAATAATGTTGATTTTAGACAAGCATACACAATAACTAAAATTTTAAAACATCTTTTGATATGTCAATGATCTGAAAAATACACATTGGAGACAAGCCCAAATTTAAGGCTATATTAACTGTATTCTTTGATTTTTGTACTTTTTATTTTTAAAATGAATTATATCAAAGAAAATACATTTTTGTGAAAATGATATTATTCATTGTTAATACGACCCGTAGGTCGTATTTGTAGATATAAAATAATCAAGAGCAATACTTCCATTGTTGGAATATTATTATTGGTGTGTTAATGAAGAAAAGAGATCATTGAAGCGAAGGTTTCATCATCAAAATTAAGATACATCATCAATCTCGTTATTAAATAGCCAAAATTTATACAACTAGTTTATTTGCATTTTTTTCGAAGAACTTATTGATGACCAATCATTTATTCTTATGATAAGGTCATCTTTATTTTGTATAACTTATTAACTCTTCGCTCGGATGAATTTAAGACGATTTTTAGACAGTATTTTACAAGTGTTTTAAAATGATTTTATACTCAATCAAACGTTTATAAATGATACAATTTCAATAATATTTGGATTTTGTGTGATATTTTATAAAACAGCCCCTGGGATGTATTTTTAGGATTTTCTGAGAAAACAATACTTCGTAGAATATAGATCTGCTTAATCAACGCTAACCATATATTTCATATAATTTTACTATAATATTAGGTTTCCACACCACTTTGTAAAATCCTTTTAACGATAGTAGCTCTTGTATGAAGCAAGTGACGATCCTTTAATATTTTCACACTAAAAATAGAGTATTGGAAACATTTGAAAAAATTGCAAGTGAAGTGTATTTGAATATACAATTAAGACCAAAATCACTATCTTTTGTGGAAGCTATTACTATATCAATTTTGGATCAAATGCATTTTTATTAATGTGACAATACTTTAGTCATAAAATATAATTGGTGATTTGGTCGAAATTATGCAATTTATTTGGTTCAATCGAATTTGAATATAACATACAGACGTGAAAGTGGAAGACTGTCTGCTTTGAAATTGAATTTCAGCGATTTGCATCGGAGCATTTCTAATTCCAGGCAGTCCAAATTTTTTTGCTGCATCAGACATTGCTTACCTGTTTTGCAGCCATTTTAATCAAACCTGCTCTAAATGAAGGATTAAATCGAATCCGAGAACAAAATAAATCATCACTCTAAACATTTGCACTGCGGCAGTGGTGTATTTTTTAAATTTGGCGATTGCTTGCCGAAGCATCCGCTGCGCGAGATTCATTTGGCAGCAGACAAAATGTTCACTCAGATGTGTGTTTATTCAATCAGATTACCGGTCCTTTTGGGGTCCTTTTGTAGACCTGCACGGTGTGAAAAGGGATTCGTCCTAGCGAAATCCATTATTCATCAAAAAATAAATTAAGATCCGCACGTGGATGCTTGTACGCGTCCACATTTATATTCTTTTATCTACATACGTTATATTTGACGAGTCCTTTTATCTCACGGGTTACTCTTCTTGATTAACACGCTGTGTCACAACTTTGGTATCTCGAGGGATCCGCACGTATAGATATGCGAGAGGGCTTATTTTAATGTCAAATTATACTTTTAGTACCTTGAGCAACTTTATTAGGGGCTTTGTTACCAAGGTCGTATAATTTTATAACTTGAAACGTATAAAATATCCGAATTACCCTAAAAAATATAATTTTGTATGTGTCATATAATGACCAAATGTATTCAATACCAAACCAAAAAAAGCTTATATGATCATGAAATCGATGTGGATGGAAACTGTTCTTTCTCTGACTTAGCCAACGAAATATACAAAGCTAACCCTTTAGGCATGATCGATCAATACATGGAATGTGTTCATCATGGCCCTAAAATGCACATTTGGTATAATGCAGGGTGCAAGACGGTCGTTGGTGGCTCAGAAGGGAGAGGGTGGCGAATCGAAACGCATCCAGACATCCTATGTAATGTGGAAATGCATAGAAGAGCGATCATAATGGAGATATGCAGCCACTCCGACAGGAGCAAACAGACGTTCCAAAGTTATGCAGGCGAGAATTTCAATGGAATCTCCATTCCAAACTTACCTTCCATGTCAAAATCAGTCGACGAGCGTTTATCATCGTCCATACTGATGAAGTTCATACGGCACCCAACTTAATCCCCGCAAAATCGCCATAAAATCAGCACTAAAATAGATCAAACAAACAAACATCCCTAATCCAAATTACATTCGAATATACAATATGATATCGATGTTGCCATATCCATCATGGGAAATAGGTGATCTTCATCTTAAATTTGGATAAGATTATTTCAATGCTAATTCATTATCTGCAAATTTGTTTGTATGCTGTAAGTATTTATTCCACTATATGGATTTGAACTTAAACATTTCTAATAATAGTCTATGATTTAACCTACTATACCGACACTTAGTCTATTATTTCATAACAACCTTAAATCTAAACAATCCCTCGTGATTGACAATCTATTGTTAAGACAGACAGATATTCATTCGTATCCCTAAGGCCTAAAATTTATCCGTTTAATTGATAATACGCCCTCTGTGCCCTTTGAATCGTGATTAATAAATTCAAAACATATTCGAATTGAACAGTCAGCTGTTGAAAAATAATTTTGCAGTAGATTACTTGTGGTTTTTACATAATAATGATCATATAAAATTATCATTATGTTTAATTAAAAAAAATTATGATACGATTAGTATTTGATTTTAAATCTCATTTAATATACCGATCATCCGAAGATCTTCTTTTCCCCGCTAACTCAAACAATCGAGACAGATCAATTTTTCATTAAAGTACTTGAAATTTCGCAATGTCATATCATGTGTGATTTATTACATACAGGCTGTATATCATTTTTCACTATTGCGTGTATTGTTCAGCTGTTTTTTAATTAAAATTATACCACCGGCTGGACACTGAAAAAAAAAAATATTAAGCATGTAGCCAATACTTGACGTCATTGTACAGCCACTAATTATTTTTTTAAACGGGTTAATTGTGGTTGTTAATCAATCATAAAATTTATGATACGGTTCTTCAACATGGGCATTAAAAATAATTCATTTTCATGCCTAAAAATACAATTTTACACGTAGATCTGGGGAAAAAATGGTGACAAATGGCGTAACAGTTATACGAGCAGCGTTCAATAATTTATCAATCCCAGTATAATTGTAAATAATGGGTGGGATGAGATAAGTTTTGGCATATCGGAAAATATGAATTATTTGTGTGATTGTTTATAAAAATGTTAGTTTTAAGTAAATATTGACTGCAAAGATTCTTTTCGAAACTTTTAATAACGAGTTTGTATCCAGTTAGATATTAAATAATAATAGACTTGTGCTTCCCTTAAAAATGTGTGTAAAAATTTGTTAAAAACCAACATATCGGGAGAAAATGTACAAACAATCTCTTTATTTAGAAATGCATTTAAAAAGACAGATCCAGAAATGTTTTGGGATAAAAAATTTAAATGATGAATAAAACCAAAGCGATTTTTGAATAAATATATCAGCTAATGGAATCTTTGATTTTGTCAAACTGAAAACATGACTCAATAAGTTCGTAGGATTTATTCATTTTACATTTTTTCCTTCATTTGGGTACGTTTTATCGCAATTTATTCCATAAAATGCACCAATAATGTCATATAATATTATCTATTAATAGATATTCCCTTTTTCAAGTCAATCGATTGATAAAATATCAAAATATGGAAGTTAAAATCTTATCAGCTGATATTTGCGTTTTTGCCCTTTTGGCTAGTTTTGTCCGGTTATTGTCCACTCAATTGATAATCAATTTAACTCTGGAATATAGTGATGGATCCTTGTTTTATATTCAGCATAAAAAAATCATTTTTATTGTGCTGAAACAGCTCTGAATTATCAACGCGTTGTTGTGCGCAATATTTATGATCGACTGTGAGCAAACGCGGTATCTACAATACTTCGTACAGAGCTGTCTCATGGACAAATTTTGATATAAATTCTGAATACATACATACAATGCTATCTCAAGCAACTTTAATTTACAATTTAAAATGAGAAGAAAGCGGTGATAATCTGTTTCAATCATCAACCAGATTTTTTTTCGCGAAGACGAATTTGATTAAATATAAATATTGTAAGTTATTTGGGCGAAAAATGAATAATATTTATAGAGATAAGTTGTTATATTCCTATTTAGATATGTTGTAGAACGCTCCTGGTAAAATATTACTTTTATGCTGAAAATATAACGAAGGTTTTTTTGGCCCAGTTGAAAACAATTTTAATGTTGAAATTTTCTACAATATTATACTTCAAAGCACATATTCAAACTAAGCGCATTTTGCTAATAAGAAAAATATGTTTTTGTTGAAGAGCAGGAAAGCTGTAAATTCGCTTGTTGAATAACAGCCGCAGAGCTTTAACCGCGGAGCTTCTGCGGAGTGCTTAAAGCATTTTCCCCATATCATATTCCCGGTAGTTAAAAAATGTAAGCTCTCTAATTTTCTCGTGTAATAACAACTAGCGTTTTTCCACGTCAAAGAATCCATGTTATGCAAATAAAAAGCCGAAACATAATTAATCACCGGGAATTGCTGAGTCACGTCCGTCCGGCGAATTTAATTATAAAAAAGAATTAAACTGAGGGGGCGAATTTCTCCCCGGCACCGCTGCCGATACACCGTTTTAGCACATATCAGAAATTGCTGTACGAAACCCTTTCGCAAATGTTAATTTAACGTAGAAAAGAATTCAGATAGACGATAGGGGAATTCGGGATTGTAACGGGAGCGGCAGAAGTATGCGAAAGAATTTGCAGATACGCCGAGGCGCTGCCAGAATGTTAAGGGATGCTTTAAAAAATATATCGCCGCATAACCGCACAAGACGGAGCCAAGTCAAAATATTTTCGATTTCAATTTTGAATGTAAAAAAATCATATCTCAGTGTAAAAAAACCTAATTCAATATTATAAACCTAACATAGTTTGGCGGCACCGCGAGATATGAAATAGTTTTGCATGCATATATTAAATATTTTTAATACATATTTAAATATTAAATTTACCACATACAATGGATTTTGCTAAATTTAGCCACAAAGACCATTAAATGAACATCATTTTAAATTAAAATCAAACTGCATAGATTTAGCCATATTTTGAAAAGTTATGGATAAAAAAATATTTGCTGTTAAATTAAACATGTACAATATGGGGTGTGGCAGGAAAACTTCTTTATTTGAAATGCACGCCCTGAAGAAATAACTATTTTAAAAGAATACTGAATGACGCTCATTTGAAAGAACAAAATCTAACGTTTTTTTATCATGTAAACTTAATAATGATCATGCAGTGTATTGGCTTTAAATGTGTATCTGTAACATTGAATAAGAAGTAGTTTCCTTGCCGCATCTTATAGATCTGTGCATGTGTATTATAAAGTTGATAAAAATACATTTACTTTAACATAAGCTTAAACGTTCAACTCATAATGTAACAATTATAAAATCTAGATCCTGATTTAAAGTTACTCAGTATTTCATCGACATCCTAAATATTTATGATTGACTGAAGAACGTCAACAGGAGGATTCTTTTACAAGCACATAATGCCAAATATTCTCAGTGCAAAAAGATAACAGATTCGATCCAGACAAAGAATTTCGTCGCAGGAAAGATTAGGTGGTAAGAGAGTGCATCAGAGCCGAGTCCATCCCCGACAAAAGAAAGTATCCTCATGACATTTTCTTGGACGTACACTTTATATTCCCTCGATGTGGCCGTTAGGGGTCTTCGCCCCATAGCGGGGGTACTCAGTCCCTTGACTTATTTTATGGTCACTTTATGTGCAGGTCAAATTAGGTTAGGTGAAAATCTCGTAAAACACTCCCGGAGTGTTGCGATGCTGATTCCATTACGGCGGATGCCGTCTGGGTCTTTGCGGGAAGATCACTCCTAAGCAGTTAGGGTAGGCTGGAATATCAATGGAATCGCAGGGGTCTTTGATATCTTCGGACGACAAGAGGACACACATATCAATTTCGGGATGCATGCATGATGGACACACGAAAAATTGCATTGCGCTACAAAAGAATAAATTTTCAACGGGCGGACAAAAAACATGACCGCAAAAATTGGGGATGAAAATCGAGCCGGAATCACTTTCAGAGATGTAAAATGGGTTATGTGAATTTACTTACGGGCGCATTTTTCTGTGACACTTACAAATCCCTCAGTTCCATAAATTAAGGTGTGCTTACCTGGAAATAAAAAATAAACATATTTTTATAATCGTGTATTAAAAATGTACACAAAATACCAATAAATAAATGTATTTTATATAAAAATAATATTTAAAGAACGCAATATCCCGGGGAGATTTTTCCAGCGGTGGAAAAAATTTCACCACATATTTTCACGTGCATTTAAATTAGGATAAAGCTATTTTAATAATAAGACACTTATTATTGGTACAAAGCAACCACTTAAGGTCGATCCAAATATAATATGTTGGCATGATGAAAATGGAGTTGAGGAACTATTTTGTCATAGAAACTTTGTTTTTTTCTCTATACAAACAAAAAAATAATAGAAAAGCTAATCAATTATTATCCATGTGTGGATATTTCAAGCGTCTTTTCACAAATCCTAAATATTTCATTATGATCTATTCAAAAGGAATAAAATCGCATTAAGGGGTGCTCTATCCCACAAATAAATAAGTCAAATGGACAAAAGTAATATAATCGAATAGCCCCATGGTGGGCAGAAATTTTAGTGCTGAAAATAAAATTGTCATTGGTCGAATCTTTCGCCGCAGCTGTTTGGGAATTTATGCCGTTCCGAAAACAATTATGCCACCATTAAAGTGCCTTAATGTAACAAACATGGGCGGAGTGTCGCAGAATTGGGGTCCCCCTGACCCCCAGAGCGTGCGCGTGACATGAAATCACCGTGTAAGGAATGGGGTGCCAAAATTGAGGCATTGTTATTACTTATTGTCATTTGAATGGAGTTATTTTATTTCGTTAATTGACGTTGACGTGCTTCTGGCGTTGGCGCTGATTTGCCACAATTTGATTAAGCCGGCATAAAATTATAAGCAATTCAACTTCAAAGCAACGTCAAATAATAAATCATCGAATGTGATGCACAAAGCCAATACACATCGCCTTATGCGTCGGCCGAGAGAAGAAAAGTTCGAAATATCCCTTAAGATTAGGGGCTGTGCACGTAAGGGGATAAACAAGGCCGGGGGTGTCAATTAAATTATTGGTCAGCGGAAATGCATTTAGTGGGACGCATTACGGAAAAGAATCCTTGCAATATTGAGAAGGCCGAAGAGCGATGTCGTGAAATGCAATGTGCAATGAAATTGGGGGGAGAGCACATGAATTATATATTACATGTGGGGCACATGGTTTCCGATGGACAATTGCATCGTGAAAGGCCTATATGCTATGTAATATTAAATTCATCAAATGTCACGCTAACTTCGTTATTCCCCACTAAAGTTTCAGGTTCAATCTTCGCGGAACGATGGGGGAAAGGTCAAAAAATACACAAAAACAAAAAAAGATTCCACAAAAGACCGATAAATTCGCACAACCCCTAAATATTTCAAACAAACGCATACATATTCGAATAGTTTATAGTTAAATTTCATTAAATCTGCATTAAATGCAAGACCATCACATTTTAAATTAAGCGCGTTAATCAGTTTCGTTAAATGCATTTCATTTTGAGACAGTACATTTATATAGTATTGTTAGAAATAAATGTATTCCAAATAGTACTCGAGTGTATATATATATGAATAGGACATATATTAGGGTGTCCCATAAGTTTCTTTCGTTGTCATATCTAGAAAAAAATAAACAATAATTTGTATTACATCAAAATTTATTGAATAATATATGATTCATGCTGTTCTATTACCTTTCTCCATCTCTCCGGAAGCCTCATAATGCCTTCTTGCCAAAATTTCCCAGGTTTACAGGCAAAATATTAATCAAGGTACATATTTATATCATTTTTTGAATTTAAATTTTTACCACGTAAAGAATTTTTCAATGAAAGATATAAATAATAATCTGAAGGGGCAATATCGGGAGAGTATGGAGGATGAGGTAAAACATCCCAGTCAAATGATAATAATTTATTTCTGACGAGCAAAGACACATAAGGCCTGGCGTTATCCTGATGAAAAACAATGCCTCGTCTGTTCGCAAATTCTAGTCATTTTCTGGCAATTGCATATTTTAGATTGTCTAGTTGGAAATAATATTTTGTTGAATTGATCGTTTCATCTTGCTGAAGTAGCTCATAATAAACTACCCCCTTCCAGTCCCACCAAATGCATAGCAAAACTTTTTTTGGATGTAGGCCAGGTTTAGCTACAGTTAAAGCTTCTGTACCCTTAGTTCAAGACCGTTTACGTTAGATATTCTCATAGAGTATCCAATTTTCATCTCCAGTGACAAATCTCTTCAAAAAGGGTTGGCTATTATGTCGTCGGAGAAGAAGATCGCATGTTGAAATACGCTGAAGTTTATTTGAGTCAGTCAGTTCATGAGGAAGCCACACATCTGAACGATTGATGTAGCTCAATTTTGTCAGATAATTATGGCTGGATTTCCAACTTGTTAGCTATTTCGCGAACAGTATATATATTCAAGATATCGAATAAATATTGGAAGATATTATATTGAGCGAAGAATTACAATAGTAGCGCTGGATGAACCTATCCTAATGACTCAGAAAGCAGTTGCAGCCAATTAACTGCATGTTTCACTTCAAAAATAATAAATTACGGTTTGGGATTGGTTGATAAATTGGGGAAAAAAATGTAAAGGATGATCCCATAGTGGATAGAAGGAAGGATTTCAAGAGGGAATTGCGAAATATTTTGTCTTCTTATCACCGAAATACGAATATCTGAGTCTTCCGATTATGAAAACTTATAATCGATCTCCTAAAAGAGTCGAACATATAAAACTGTTAGTAATAGTGTTATTAAATTAATCATATATAATTAAAATTTATTCAAAACATATGTATATTTCAATATTTTTTGGAATGCAAGGATTATTTTTGTATGAACTTCATACCTCGTATAACATGAATTTCTATTACAGGACGTTTTTGTGGAACCATTTTACCCTGTTTTATGAAGGTTAAGTATATATTGATGTTATAAAGTCATTTTATAGTGAATAATTCGATCGAATCGCTTATTTTAAGACATTGAAGGATGCATCTTGAATTGTTTGGCAAGGGATCGGGACTCCATTTTTTCGATCTGGGGATCACATTTTCACTATCTTAGAAGGTCCCATATAAAAAATGCAAGGAGAGAAAAAAACAAATTTGCTACTTTATATAGGTCTATGTTCAAACGTTTCCAAAACATATTACGAGATAAAAATCGTAAACGAATAACCCGCTGCGGAATAATCCGCACGCCGAGTCCGGAACTTTCGGGCTCACTTTCATTTTAATAAACATCGGATTGTCCAATAAATTCGCCTTTTTAGAATGACAACGGCCAGGGATGGAGATTGGAACATTTTTTTCGCCACGTTGCTGTTTCCCTTGCATTTCCGCTTAATAATGTAAATATGCAAATGCCTTTTTCTGGTGTACCGATGGCGCCGCGAGAACATCAGGGAAATAGAATATGCGAAAAACTTGCACGGAGGCAGATGTGACAGCCGGCCCTGGATTTTCCGCCCGCTATCGTCTTCAATTTGAATTAATAATATACATCCGCATTTTCTTGCAGACGGACGACGAATAAAGTTTTTGAAGCGCCAAGAAAAAATAAGTTTTGCCCGAAGCGCTTGGAATCCATTATGGAGCCAGAACTCACTTAGAGCGATGGATTCCCAGATTCATCAGTGGACTACTTACTCTCAATAAGAATGTATTCAAATATTATTCATTAGATTAAGTTGCGACTATATTTCTCAATTATATTCGGCTGAATAATAAAAATCGCATTTAAATACAGCAAACTACACATAATAAATGTAAATTGACCAGAAGGACGAAGGACGCTCGAGACAATGAATTCACCTTAACTTTCTTAAAGTACTTCAAACAACTTCTTCATAGGCGATCTTCATAAGAAACTTTGCTAGGAATACAGGATTTTATATGATGATATCTCATTATCTTCCAAATATAATTTAATTAAGACAATCTTATTTAAGGAGGTATTCTAGTCTAGAGTTACAAATGTTTGGGTATTTTCAAATTTTCAGAATAAAATTGTATAAAATACCCCGTTAAATAAGAGAGGTCATATAAGTGAACAGCATAATAAAAATAGTCTTTAAAATCAATAATTCATAGACCCTATCCAGCTTAATTAATCAAACACAATTCCGGACTATAATAGGCCATTTACACATATAACACTTTATATTCCACACGTTTGTACTAATTTGTCACTCGTCTGAATAGTAACGACTATAAAATCAAACTGTTAATGTAATACATCAGGGCTGTAACAAAGGGGTGGCAAAGCAGGCGCCCGCCATGAACGCAACTGGGCTTGGAACGCAAAATGCAAAATACCGACCCAGTCGAGAGTTGCACATGGTTTTTACTTTATTTGATCACTCTACTTTACACGAATCAACACTGATTGATTCTGTACGTTTTTATAATATGTACTAAGTTATCTAATCCCTCTTTTTTCGTTATGAACAGTATTTTCTACCGATTGTAAAATTTAAACAACCCACCCGATCAGTCTTCTTCGGAAAAATTTGTAATGAGAGTTCGTAATCGTTCTGTAGTATGTCAGCGATCCGAAAAGTGGACCGGTTGGATATACAGACCTTGTTGTGGTCACTCTGTCTTTTTTTAGGTTTTTTTGCGACATTTTTGGGGATAAATGCGTACCCAGGGTCTTCTATGATCTGTACGACCACGGAAACCTTTTAGTTTTAAGCACAAAATCTAGCTAGTTTCTCCGCCGCGCTAAAAACGCATGTGGCACCTCGAAGTTGAGAATAAGAAGTCCCCATGTTTCTTTATCTCATATATGATCCTGAATTAATGCAATAATTCAACCTTATTGCTGTGAAACATCGACGCTGTTTTTGTTTCATTGTGAGCAAACGCGGTACCCATCTTGCGCATGGCTTTCCCATATCCAAATTTTTAGTCAATATGCAATGTTCAGCATTTTTTGAAGAATATTGATGGCTGTCAAACAAATACTAAATCATTTGACAATGACACTTTCTATAATAGTATTTTTTGTAAAACAACAGCCGCCATCAATACATTAGGTTGGATATTTTTGGGTAGAAGATAATTTTTAATTTAATTTTTCCCTTGAAAAATTCCTTGAATTAAATTATATTTGTAATAAAGCATAATGCATTTAAGAAATACAAGATAAAATTTTAAATGTTAAATGATTATAATCAATATATTTTAGCTTATGGAACATTATGATCGGATAATCATATCTTCAAGGGAGTATTGTAAAAATATGATAGTAAAGTACGCCTCGAGCTCGAATTGAAATCCCATGATTTTCTTCCTCCCCAGCTTATTCCCTTAACGAGGTCAAAACTTTTCACGAAAACAACGAGAGCGGTGCCGAAGAATTTCTTCATTTTTATTGCCGAGAATTCTTTTGCTAAAGCTAACTTTAATAGAAAATAAACTAGATTTGGCTTCGAGATACGTGCAGATCTGTCTTCCTCTCAAGGGAGGTCGCACAAAGCGAGAATTACCGTGTGTGATGCGTTAACTTTCCAATATAATCGCCTTTTATTTTTTATCAGAAGAACTTAACAAGGCAAATAAAAAATACGCTAAAAGTATGTACAAATTTAAAAGATTTGGTTTACCTGTTGGCAAATAATTATGTGAATGTCTGCGAATTAATTCAAATTTATTCCTCTTAGAATGCAGCAAATAGAGCCAAATATTTGGACGAAATAGCTTTTGAGATGTGAACTAAAACATGATAATGTCAAAGAGAATAAAATCTTCGAGATTTTTGCGTATAACGTGTTAGTCATAGTGAAGCGAAATATAACTTAGATGAGAAAATATGCAGTATAATTCTTCAGCAAAATCTTTTCTGAAGAAAGTTTGAACGATAGAAATAATATACCAAGCAATATGCATACTTGATGGAAGTTTCCTGGATGAGGTATGTATAGAGGTTTGAAAGTGATTTCGTTCGCATTCAAAGCGTTTTAAATGCAGATAGAATTTTGTTCGAATAACATTTTTTCTGGACTTCTTCAAACCACTGATTGTATTAAAATTCGTACGTAAATTTGATTGACATTTATGATCCAATATACAGTGTCACCCGAGTTAATTAATAATCTGCGGGACACGTCATCCTCCACAAAAAGGGTTAAACGATTGCTCTATTTTCGTATTGTTTCCGCATATAAAATAAAAAAATGGCCAACAATGGAAGCCGTTATCAATTTATCGTCGTTTATAAACGAATAACCCTTCACATTCTGGCGCGTGAGAGTTGTATCCAGCTCCCATCCAGAATTGTTAAAAAAAGACCATGATTGATATGGCGCTCTTGCCAAAATCGAATAAATCCCTTTTGAAATATGACACAACAATGAGGAATCGAATTAAAGTTCAATAAAACGGTATCGCAATAAAAAAGAGAGAGGGCAAAGCGGGATTTTGCGAGTGTAATTGGAAAAGTTACATTTGGAAACGAGGTGTTTAGTGGGCATCGTCAGGGATAGAGGGCGGCCGGCTGGCGGGAGGGAGTCCCTCGCCACCTCCGGGAAAGCCCTGGGGAAATTATAGTGGGGATTTAAAGGTTACCTCCCCTGGAAAAATTATGTGCCCGGGTCCCTCTGGTTCGGGCCTCGCGAACCTTCGGCCACAAAGGACACTCAATACGTGATTTCGGATATGGGAAGAACTAGGCCAATCAAATACGTGAGAGAATCAGGCAAGATTAATTATTATTACATTCCCTACCTTCCCGATTTACGATTCCCGATTTATGTGTTTTTTCCCTTGAAAACGAGAATTCCAAAAAAATCTAACTGGATTTCGCACATCGTAAACTTCATGTTCTTATATCCCTTCATTCAAATCGGACAATTTTATGCAATAAATATTTTTTTAAGCATTTCTAGGAAAAAGGATTGTTTAATTGGGATATACTTATCATCATAGAAAAAATATATTTTAGTTATGATCACAAATTAGTAATTTAAACTGAACCCAAATTTGTTCTATAATCTGAATTTGAGCCCGATTTTTTTAAATGAGAATCCAGTTACTAATCCAGAAAGATTATACTAAGTTCTATCAATAAATACACTCATGTCTTCTTTACATGCATTCATATGAAACATTAGCATAGTTGGCATGAAATGTTGCCTATCCCTGTAGACATCAGTAAGGAAAGTATGTATTTCGGGAGAAAGATGGAACGAGATGTGGAAAAATTGCTAACGCTACTGTTTATTTGTATTCGCATTTGTTTGTCTTTCTTTCTCGTCGAAGTAGAGAAATTGCGAAGAATTGTTCGCCGAAACAGGTGAAAGTAAGGCAATACGCGGCCAGAAATATGATACTTATTTTCCATTGCCATAAGTGCCCTATTCCCGGGGGATGAGCCCGGGAGGGCGCGCAGCTACCATTTGTTCTCGGCCAAATTTGGCCCCTCAAGAATCAAAGGTGGCAATGGCATTAATATTTCAGGGAGACTTTAAAAAAGTGGCTTTGGCCGCGAGACGCTTGTCAGATACACTTAATGTAATCGCCCCCAAAACTGACTTGTGTATCTTTCTTTTTCTAAATAATGTACGTTTGAATTGCGGCGGAAGAAGATTGCTTTACGCAGCGGAACTTATTAAAGCCTCAGCATCCGGTTTAATCGGGCGGAGTAAAAAGCTCCAAGTCTGAACTTTTATCATTTACTTCTTTTTTATTTTGTTTGGCCGCCTACGTGACTTTTTATTTAAAACACTCGGGCTGCTGAATGAAGCAGATAATATTTGGAAATGTTGAAAATGATGAAAAGCGCCATATAATGCGACCCGTGGTGCTGGTGATTACATTGGTTATTTTTTTAATATTTGCCTTTGAACTGGATCCTCGGGCTAATAGCAAAGCCGTATTTATTAAACGTTTTATAAAAATTATTTAATTTTTTTTAATATCCTGCCAGGTTATAAAGCTCTAACAAACTGAGTCCCATATTCATAAAATATATATTTGTATAACTGACGAATATTTGATATCTTTTTCATATCAAAGGGAAGCATTGAATTTGCAAATCCTAATTTAAATCCTACTGTCAATAATATTTGACAGGATCAACTAATTAATGAAATCATCCTAGAATACAAAACGATAATATGTAACCTATTTAATGAACCTGGATAAATCAATTTATCCTAATGGGAATTGAATCCATCAAACACTATAATTTGTCACTTTTATAATTATTTTGTTAAGGCAACATAAAAAATATTAAACTATATAATGATACATATAATAATGTAGATTCATCTTCCATGGGAACGCTCGGATAATATTTAATTAATAAAAATAGATCGCTGTTATTGCTAAATCAAAGTTCATGATCAAATGAATATTAAAACGCATTATAAAAGCTCTTCTTGTTGACATATTGTAGCTAATATTTGTCTCAGTCGGTTGTATTTCCATGGGAACGCTTGTAAAATTAAAATCATCAAAGAAGCCACACTAGATGTTGCATACTTTTTAAAATTGTGATTGATACCTTATTTTAATGATGTGTTGAAATTTGATATCATCATCATCATAGTGCAGCCACATGCAATCCACTGCATATTTAGGGCCTCTAAAATATCCATTCATGGTAAAGGATCAAAGAATCATAAATTCACCCCCTCATGCGTTCGATATTGACATTCATTCAGTGGATCGCTTGGAATCAAAGGGTTCTTTCGTGTTTTTAATTAAATCTGAATTACAATTTAATTAAATTTTAATCAGTTCAATAAATCAGTATTTGTAATATTTTATTATCACAATTCTTGTTATATATAAAAATGAATTGGGTTTTGTTCGTTCGAAATGCACTGCCATACTGTTTATTGGATTGCGCTAAAACTTCGTCTACTTAATGCTACAGATTCCGTAAGTGACATAAGCATAGTCTAATATATAAAAAAAATAATATTTGTTTAATAAAAATATTTGTCCGTATTTAATGCGCTGCCATACCGTTTATTCGATTGCGATAAAACTTTGCCAACTTATTTTTTGCACTTTCTCAAATAAAATAGGTATAGTAGAATTAACTTACAGTAAATCTTATATATATAAAAATCAATGTTTGTTCATATTTATAACAAAACCCAAAAAACAAAATAAATTTCATTATTTCTATCATTCCTAATTCAAACGATATTTTTAAAATACTTCTGTGGCAGCAATGCGCCGGGTACCAGCTATAGTATAAAATAATTTTTAGTTGCAAATATAAATTGTATTCTGAATTGTCCCGTCTTTCTTTCAAATTTAAACAATTAATATATTTTGCATAGTTGAAGAAGAAAAGAAATAATATGCAAATTTTGACGAATTTCAAAGAACCGAAGAGCAGCAGGAAGGCAATATAAAATTAGCTATTCCCCTCAGTTTTTCAGATAAAAAATTGACTAGCTGGAGATTAAATGTATTCTTAAAATAATTTGAAACGACAGGGATGAACTTCAATCCGCCAAGGGGTTCATCTATTTATATTTTTTAATTTAAAATTTATATCCGAGTGTTGAGTCGATTGATAGATTGGTAACGCGGCCGTATCAAATTTACCAAGGGCCAATCCGGAAAGTAATTTCACATATAAGTCGAAATAGAGGGAAACTCTCCTACAGGACATTTAGCGCCCGAGGGCAGAGGATAAAAAGTTTTATTGGGTAAATTTTATTGTATTTTTATATGGGATTGGATTTTTCCTACTTCCGAAGTCCACTGTGGATTGTTCCATTATGGCGGACGCTGGAAACGCTGGAAGGGTTCAGTATTAAACGGTGTATAATAAGGGTTGTAAGGGACGGATAGGGCAGACTATTGATGGAAATCCACGTTGAAAAAGAGACCTGGACTTTTTAAACGATCTTCCGTCACTCATAGAAAAATGAACTTTTCCGAGTCCCCGAAAAGTCTTGAGCGCGAGGGGCGCATTTTCGGCTCACCCTCAAAAACGCAGAACTTAAATGTAGAAATATTAACTGTACATTAGCGTTTACATAATTGAGGGCTCATATTTCTCCTGTCCGACTTAAAAATACACAAATAATAAATTACGTCAATTTGTTATTGTGTCCTGTCTCTCAAGGTGAGTACTGCTAATCAATCATCCTATAAATATCATGGAAATTATGGCAGATATATGCCGAGATTGCAAAACGGAAGAAAGGTATTAGAGGCAAGTTCTCGTGTAAATGCCACCACTGGCATAATTGTTATTATACAGTCTATGACGTCACATTGTCATCTATTTCCAGGGATGATTGATTAATAAAAGAGACTGAGTTCATTCGTTTTATGATATATTTGACAGCCAAATTATGATTTTGATTTGATGAAAATCGTCTTGGGGATTGATTGCAAATGGCATCCAATACAGGATAAGTATAAAAGCATAAAGAAGACATAACAAAGCATTCGTTCCGGGGATAAAAGTCATGACTCCTATTTTTCAATTTCCACCTACTTACTGTTAAATAATTGTCTTCTAGCCCCCCTGTGAGAGAGTTTCGAAGACTCATCCCCTCTCCACTTATTGTTGTACGTATTAATAATATATACGTAATAGATAAGCTGAAGACGAGGGGGTGGAAGAAATTGCGCAAATACCATTTCGCTTGGGGGAGTCGTCTTCTGTCCAAATCATTACCCAGTTGGATTTGATAAATATTTATTTATTTGTAGAGTGCCTCTTGCGTATAAGATAATTTCAGATCAAACAGTCAAATTTGAAACTAACTACCCTCGTCTTTGTATCGGATTGACGTAAATTGATTCCAATTTACATAAGAATTTCATCGGTCGAAATTAAATAAGCAAGGAAGAAAGTATGAATTTTTAATAAAAAATATGCGATATAATCAATATAAATTTTGAATGTAAAATAATACTGAATATATTTTATGTAAGGTTAAATATAAGGGCTTGAAAGTAGATTATTTTATTAAATATGATACTTGTACCATGGATTCGATATTTGTCTTTGCACCCCTCAGCTACGTCGTCTCGCCCATCGGAAAGGTGGATAGATTAATTCTTTTGACTTATAATACCCATACATCTGTCTGGCTGGGGGGTGGCCAGAGAGGCCATATTATATTTTATCGTGGATGCATTTATGAGATTTCCCCCAGAAAAGCCTCCCCCGTGCTCCGGGAAATTACTTTGTCTTTGCCATTGGGCCATTGTCTTGTCTTGTGCTCAAGAAGACACCCCGTGTTGAAATTTCGCCGGGTCTATTAGGCATCGTCGTTTTCATCTTTCAATTCGCGTTCATATTGAGAGGCAATATTTAAACAAAAGATTCATAAAGGGATAAGTGAAGAACACGGAGGGCTCGGCCTCACAAAGAGGTCTCTCCTCCACTTTGCCATCGGAGTAAAAACGTTTGTGAGATTAAATATTAATTCGAGAAATAATTATGTATTGTACACGCGATGGGCAAAGAACACAATTGTTTCCGACGAAGTTTTCATCTAAAATATTCATAGATTTAAATTACCACTTGGAGGCAATACAGTTGAAGTTCAAGATAAGAATGAATCAACAAATTCGAAAGTAGCGTACCCCACGCAATTTAATAACCATCTATATATGATCTTACAGATCCGGTTTAAGGATACCAATTTCTCAGAAATTGAATTATGAATTAAATCCAGAATACTAGCAAATTACTTTAAAAATGCAGAAGATTTTAAATCTTCCACGAGATCTCATGACGTCACATACAACAACCACTTTTGTCTTTAAGTTTTATGCTCATGAGTGTGCTTCCGCCCAAATAAGTATGAATAATTCTCATTTTGCCGAGATAATAAGCCTATGGGGCATTACTAGCTCCCCGATGAGAATACGCAAAATTTCTTACGACATTTATTATTTAGTATCGCCACATTTCATTCCTAATGTTGATATACTGCAGCCTATGATGAGGCTTTATGACGCAAACTTTTAATCCACTGGCCTGTTGCAAAGTTATATTAATACACATTTGTTGGGGATGATATTAGCGAATTTCGTCGAGAGGGAGTCTCGCGGCAGTACATAGATTATGCGAGGAAAATTTTTGTCTTACCACAAGAATTATTTTATGATATACATCCTGGATCTGGAATACGAAATGAGCTCTCTAAAATGTATGGCCATAAATGTAGTTTTAATTATAATACATAGAGTGAGTGTGCTAAAGGAATTTAAATTCATACAAATACATGGATGTTGTAGAATAAATTCCTCGGTATTTTTAGTACGAAACTAATTCAAGCCAAATTCGTCGACGATTTTTAATGGATATTCAAAATATGGATAGTTGTATTAATATGTCAAAATTACAGTTCAAATTTTGATATTTGACATTTAGGCGGTGGGTTAAATCTATTATCCTGTATTATATAATAATCCGGGAATTTCTGATTAAATTTGTAAAGATGACAGACACCCATTTCTAAACCGTACCATTTCGAAACCGAAATTCATTCATCGATAAAAGGGTTTTATTTTACAATCATAATTATCGTGATTCGTCTTGGATATTGAAGGCTGTCCACTTAAAATATTTTTGTAAGATAGGGTTGGATTGCTATAGAAGGTAGATAAGAATGATAAATACCAACATAAATTAAAGTTTGAACGAGAGCACTTCAGACATTTGTTCAGAAAATTGCACAATGGCGTACATATTGCCGTTGCATTCCAATACAATAGCTACATTCATATGAATTGACCAGATATTTATATGGAATATACACATAAGCGTCATTTTTTGGTCGCCCCTATATATAATACAATCGTCATCTCTTCTGGCTCTATCTTTTTTCTTATATTTGGCAGTTTTAATTTTTTTTAAATACTTAAAAAATAAATTTTGACATAAGTCTGGTAGGAATAATAGAGGGTTATATATTTAAAAAAATCGTACACAATACTTTAAAAAAATACGAAATAATTTTTTTCAAAAATCTAAATCAGCATATAAATGCAATATGATTTACACAGTCCCAAATTATAATTTTTTCCAAATTTCGGTTAGTGTTGATGATTTATTATCTATTCTATCTAAAATATCTCGATACGTACTCTTAATGATTTTTTTAAAAAAAAGCTTTAATAAATCGCATAACTTCGAAATCGCACAAAAAAGTCGCACAAAAAAAGGTTTGAGTGTATGTAGCTATGTAAAATAGGATTTATTGAAATTATCATCAATATTGATGCAACATGAAAAGTTTTAAATTAAAACTAAAAAAAAACGATTCACATTCACTATATTTAAAAAATACACATCATTGAAAACATCCTTTGGGAAACATAAGGAAAAAATATTTAACTTATGAATAAAGTCGAATATTCCAGGAAAAGTGAAACTACTGAAAGGTAAACAATAAAGTAATAGTCAATTCATCATTCTATATAAAAATTATAAATGAATTGTGTATTTGATCATATTCTTTGACTCGCTTGTGAAAAAAATCCATGACTGTACTGACGTGTATTTGTAAAAAATTGTAATATTTTGCCGAAGGGTGACATTTACATATATTTTATACGATTAAAATATTGACACATGTATGTACTATCATCTCACAAAAAAAAATTAAATCCATATCAAATTTGTATGACATATTTTCAAGCTAAAGTTATGTCACTCGTATCACGCGTTAACGCGGGTACGGACTATAAAGTGTTTATATCTGTATGACACATACAAAAACGTAATGGCATACTAATATTATCAATGGCATGTGTTTAAATACTAAACTTAATAAAAATATAATAATGACAAACGAAATGATTCTATACATAGCGTTTAAACTGAGAGATTAAGAACATTCACTTTTAGTAGAAAAAAAGAAAAACACTCGGGAAATGAGAGGTAATAATTAATTTATAGCTTTAATTATTCAAATTGCTATTAAAATTTTACAATTTTCAATTTTAGTTAATTGCTTTTATCTAAATTTAATATAATTCTAAATGTTCTATTCTTTTTTGAGATCTTTTATGGGTTTTCATCATTAGAAAACTCTGGTGTATTTCTGGTTTTAGCCTTCAACGATAATAAGCAATTGTCTGCTTTTAGCGGATAAATCTTTACATTTTTATTTTATAAGTACTGTATTAATATATTTATATTAATACAGTATATAGATTTATGGTCGTTTGATAAAACTGTGAAATGTCAAGTATTTTTTTCAATTTTAACACTGTCTGTATATCCTGAAATAGTTACAGAGGGTCGACCATTTTGGGGTGTATGATACAGTAATAGCAAAAGGGACATTATTCATTTTCTTCTCTCCTACGAGTATTATCCCAATAGTTATTGCGGGCATTTTTCAGCTTAACTTTATTCCATTCAAGGATATCATCTTCCTTCAGCGGAAGACGTAATTTCAAAAGAATTTATTCTCCTCGGCGAGAACAACTTTGAATGGAATCATTCTCGGGTCTCATACAAAAACAAATATACAAGAGAAGCTAGACCGTGACCCCACGTTCTTCGCTCGACCGATTCCTCTGACCACAGACCGGTAACCGTCGGCCATAAAAATGTACCTCAATAATAAAGTCTATCTCCAATTGTTTCACACGCCATCCGAGGTAAGAAAAAAAGGAGGATGGCCATACTTAACAGCGCCCGCTTAGAAAATATGATCTGGTCTTTTTAAGCACTTTATTGGGGTACGACGGGGAGATGGATTTATTGACCGATCATAAATTTCCGACGGAGATTTGTAGCTCTCTGTGGATTTATTATGCAGTCTCGATTAAAAAAATCGCATCTGAAACATCTTGTTGTGGCTCGTAAAAGTTCATCGTTTAATTATTACAAGATGTTTTACGACACGACAAACTATACAGGCTTGTCAGGTTAAATTTTATAGGTTTATTGCTCATTTTGTGCGGCGGGGAACATATTTAGGAAATGCCATATAAATGCTAATAATATCTTTTTATTAAGCTTCTGATGAAATGTGTTCGTCACCATGAAGTTATTTGAAGCGTCAGACCGGCCATATATCCAGATCGATAATGTTAATAATGATTTTGATTCAAGATGCTTAGTATAATATTAACGAACTAAAATAATGCTATTTTAAGCATCAAAGCTTGTAACCTCATTACAGTAATACATTAATACAATTTTGCAATATGAGAGCGGAGGGTAACTTGAGAATGGGGTAATCAGCAAAATAATTTGATTATTTCTCTATTGCGTTGAATGGATTACGAAGCAGTGGCAGTACACCAAATTTAAAATATTCAAACATGTCTAAATGTATACAAATGCTTTAAATTAGAATGGCGTTTGAATATTAAAAACCTTCAAATCCATGGTGTCGTTAATCATGGACTTTTCTCGCATTTTTTTTTTTTGAGGCGGGATATTTTTTATTCCGATCGAATGGTGGAACCCTTGTTTCCCCGCCACGAAGGTAGAGATAGTCCTTCACAGAGATTAAATTTCAAGTGTAGAGCTTCCCTTAAAAAAATTGCCTACGAACATGACTCGATTCCCCAAACCCACTTGGGTCCATAACATATGGCCTTTCAGGGCTTTCCTCTATGGCGCCGTCGAGACCCTCTCCTCATCAGGAAGACGAATGGAGACGTTCAGCTTCGAAACGAATCTCAAAGATTTCAGTCGTTCGATCCAAATTCATTTCATAAAATGACTAATTTATTAATAATTATTCCTGTTATTTCTACATTTTGATGCTTTTATATTGTAAGTAAACAAAATGGTGGTGATATGTTTATTACAATTTTTACAATGCCTTACACTTAAGTACTTAGTTTGGAATATTATCCCTCACTACAATTTTAGCCTCGTCTATCAAAGTCCTAGCCACTTTATATCCAAAGAAGACGACGTTTATTTAACAATAATTAACATAAACTACTTGTAGACAATATATCAGCTTTGTATAGTTAATTTAATGCCGGTATGTATTAATGCAATTATACAGATTTCGAAAAATTTTATTAATCTTTGCAACGTTGAAAACTTAATAGATTGTATAAATACTGATTGAAACAAAAATTGGCTTTGTAAAAATGTAGTTATTTCTATTTGTACTACCATCCATTACTACCAAATTTGGTTCACTACTCTCTTCTTCCATTAGTATTTTTGAATATTTTCGACACTCATATATTGCTAAAACCTCGTCCATTTTATTCAAAATCACATTTTAAGAATGCCTTGTAATATGAGGGTTACCTGGATTTTTAATGTAGCGTAAAAAACTCGCATTTGGCAACTAGAAATTATTTAAATACAAAAAGAATTTAAATAATCTCTCAAACTGCCTTAAATTCATAGATTGTGGACAAATTTTGAGAATCACTGATAAAGGGATACGGAATGTAGCTAGAAACGTAGTCAAGGGGATGTGTTCGTAATTAAGAATAATGGTTGAAAGTCAGAAAGTGGCTGAGGTTTTTCTTCCGTAAGGGTGACGAATACCTTTTTCGACTTATTTGCCCGTTGGAATAGATTCAAACGTATCGCTTAGATGAATTGCAACTAAAAAATCAGAAGTATTTTCGTTTAGATATTTAAAAGTTTTCAAACTTAAAAAATCAAATAAAATCATTCAGGTTTAGTAATTAAAAAAATCTAGTTGTGTGTATAATCTTGCATGGTAGATTCTTTTAATTTGCTAGTTTCTCTCATTGACTGAAGGAATACAAAAAATCCCCAAAAGATAAACACAATGTTATGTCAAAACATCAGTCTTCCTCCAAAAAGAAAAAAAAGTCTGGAACTAATCTCAGTAATCTAATCAGACAAGATTGCATCTGGCGAGATGCTGTGTACACGGACGCATTTACCAACTGGTCACATCCAGTCTCCCATTAAAAATAGCTTTGATCTTTCCCCAACACCATCTTGTCCTGAAATACCGATGTTCAGACACTGTATCTCACACAATCCGAGATTTCTAATTAACAAAGTGGTCTGAGCCACCACCCCAGCGATGTAATAACAATGCCGCCCTAATGGCAATGAAAATCACGTCTTGTCCAATTATTAACTTGTCCCCTCCCGTGTACAATGGAACAATTGAATGTCACAGACTGACGATATCATCTGATGGTCTATCTTTTTTATGGAGCTATTTCATAGAACTAATAAAATGAAAATAAATCCTCCCAGCGTAGAAGATAAGCGCAATGCTTTGTTAAAGACAAAACCAACACACAAAAAAAAACCACCAACATTCTTCTTAAGACATATTGTATCTTCATATAAATTCTGTATGTAGAGCTCAAAAAATATTTTGAAATCGATACAACAGCACGATTTAAGATAGTATGAGCTTAATAAAAAAGCTTCTCAATCATTGCGGTCGTCGATGAAAAGTCGTCCATTTTTGTGGCATCGTTTCGCAAAAAAAAAAGGGTATTGAAATAACTGAAAGTGTGCAAGGATATCTCAGTGGATGAAGTCGTCAAAAGGATCAAAAGCTTTACGCCGTTTTATCCATTTCCCTCGGAGCATCCCAGATGTGAACCGGCATATTTGCCCAACGATGAATGCCACACTCTCCGGTCCACTATTTATTTACATACATTCCAGAGGCGGAATCAGGAGAAAACCTCATGTTTATGTATCGGGCCACTTCTTTTTCCTCAAACGGACGCTAAAAGCGGGATTTCCCAAACTTCTGAAAGCTCGCCCGCACGAACAAAACGAAATCTGCCAACGCGCGGCTTAAATAATTCAATTATTACATCCCTTCAACCCCGAATGATTTGATCCGAGCCGAAAATAATTCCCTGAAAATTTCATAAAAATACATAAATCATCCGGCGAATCAGCATTATAAAGGTCTTTTTTGAATATCGTTAACGTGTGAGATATTTCAGATCGTGAACTTTAAGCATGTATCCATAAATAGCAGAGATTTTATAGAGCATTGGTTCTAGATTCAAATTTTCTAGGGCTCACTATGATTCAAGTAAAAATATTAATTTTGAATTAATAGCAATTGAATCCATATTTTAAACATATTTTTGGAATTCATATTTATGCCTAAAGTCTTATTTTGATTATGCATATACTGGATGCGGCAGGTAAACTACCTAATTTAAATTATGAATAACACAAACAATATTAGAGATATTAGTTTAATTATTTTTTTCATGCTAAAAAGAATGCTTAAAGTTTTTATTAATTATATTTTAAAAGTATATCATTGGAGTGGTCTTTGTTCTGGTCAATTTATTCATATAAATAAAGCAAATTTGCTAATAAGAATATATATTATGTAATTTATTATAAGAAGGGAGATTTCTATCTATGTTCCCTTGGGAATGCTTTGGATATTTATAAACAAATTTTGGATAATAACGGAGAAAAATAATTTTGAAAACATTAATATTTCATTATTTTTTTTTAGACAAATCACAACAATTATTATTGTTTGATTGAATTGTTAAACACTTCAAATATCCTATTTTAATTCCAATAATTTCAACGCTCTAAATAAATTCTAACACATTTTGATCACCTTTTAAAATGCTTTAACGGAATCTCCATTGGGAATCACTGGTGTATTTATTTGACTATATGGAACTACTTATGTATGGGGTGTGTATGAATTTATGATATTTTTGGGGCTTTATTAATTATATGATGCAATTAAGACTCGAGGGTTCTTGAGAAATGACGTATTTTTTCTGCTTGACGCAGATTGAGAATCTGGAGTGCAGATAAACATAGAATAAATAGACATGCAATGTCCGAGCCTTTTACATCTCTGTAAATAGTGCGGAGGAATTTTCCTAGTCTTGTTTTTCTGGCCGGAAAACAACTTGTTCTTGCACATTCTGCTTTTCCCTTATCCTCGGAAAAAATACACAAAGGTCGGGACTCGAGAGCAAGCTGCTCACCCAAAAGAGTCTGGACTATTTGCATGAGGATTGTGAAGCTATTTTTACATTTTCATAAATGGCATTTTAGCCTGTAGAGATGCTTCGAAGATAAGTAACTCTTCAAGTCCGTTCCGGCTAAATTTAAATATTGAGTGTTAAAAAATAAACTATTTGGAGGAGCTTGGCTGTTTGAAAAAGCGAAATGGATACGTACGACGATATTCTTTTAGTCAATTGTCGTATATGTCTGCATTATTGAAGGTTTTTGTTTCAAATCCCCGATGTAGCTTACTTTCAGCGTATACAGACATATAAAATGTCAATACGATATTACATTTTTCAGTCTTGAAAACTCCCACAGGCACCTCCAGGGACAACAAAGAGGTGTTTGTTTCACGTGACTCGAGAAACATAGAAGTTGCATAAAGGAAACGCATCCTTGGAGCATACGAAGCGTTTACGTTTTGTATGCTTCTTACATAAAAGGCGTTGAAAAATTGAGATGACAAATTGTGCATATCATCATGCAATATTTTTTTTAAAAACATACCATACAAACTATGAATTTATTGATGTTATCAACGCAAAATCGCATTTTTGGCGCTAAAAATATTTTTCTCGTAAAAAAAATCGCTTTGAGCTTTCTTCGGCGCACAGCCTTTAAGAGGCGAGGATGGGGTAGCCTTTGAAAGCCACGCCACCATATCCTTTCACACAGCCGAGAATCCTCTGGTGTTAAGCTCATATATAAATTTTCATAGAACCATGTATAAATGAAAACACGCATATGCCATTGGGAAGATGTTGTTTAACTAGGGGTCGTGGATTGAGGGTCTATTTCTATTCAATTGAATATCGTTCCGCGTCGACTCAATAGAAACCTATTAAGCACTAAATACCACTAAATACGTCGTCCTTGAACCGGTATTTTATTTAGTAATTTATATGGTTCAAGCCAATAAACTGTTGGCGGTTATTTAGTGGACGAGGTCAAGGTAGAATTATTAAAGAAGATTTAACTTACAAATGCTGATATCATTATTGTTTGATTTATTGAACCTTTGATCCTTACCTGCAACAAAAAAACATAAGATATTAATCAAAACTGTTAATTATAGATCTCATTACGGATTCAGATTTCTCGATGAATTTTATTTCTCGAGAAATGAGAATTTTCGATTTCATTTCTCAAATTTCGTTTTTAAAATAACTCTTTAAAATCTCGACTAAATGTTGCTATAGTGATTTAGATTCTGGATTGTAAAGATTCAGGTTCAAATCCAGATTATAGAGAAAAAAATTCACCGTACCAAAAAATTTGGGCAGAGCCGTAACTAGGGTATTAAGCGGAGAATCTTCTGGAAATCCAACTAATAATTTTATAAATGCAATATATTAAATACTATTATAATGTATGATTTAAAATAATATACAAAGATAGTCCCAAAAGTACCCAACCTAATATATAGATGGGGGTTACTGTTTCTATGATCTGTACGATGCTTCCGTGATCGTACAGATCATAGAAAATGCCGCAAAAAGCCCGAGTGGCCCGAAATCCCGAGACGGAGTGGCCATAAGGTTTGTATGCTCAATCGGTCCGCTTTTCGGATCGCTGATATGACGAATGAGCGGCTCGCGATCGGATGGCATACTTGAACATAATGATAACGAAGAAAAGAGGGATTAGACAACTTAGCATATATTATAAAAATGGACAGAGTCAATGAGTGTTGGTTCATGTAAAGTAGAATAGTTGAGTAAAATAAAAACCACCGCGAGTGAGAGATTCAATTTGCCACAATTATTAAATTATCATTTAAAATAATCATAATATCGCTACGTATTCATAGATTCTCTCCTCTCCTTACTTTACCATGGGATACTCTGATATTTAAGAATCCCTGCGCATAGTGCTAACATTAAAGAGTCTTTTTTACCGACGCTCCACAAAACAAAAAGCAGGTTGTCAAAAGCGTTGGCGATATTTGAGACGCTAAATTGCTGGGTAGAAAAAAGGGTCTATCTGATGTAGGTGTTCGATATGACGGGAAAATATACCGTAAAAAAATAATGCTCCAACATCTGTCTATGAAATCCGACGTCAAACATAATGGACGAGGAATGTGCATAAAAAGATCCGTCACTCAAGCAACGCCTCGTATGGAAACAGCCAATTCCGACCGAAATTGTATGCAATTTCCTGACAATACGTTGACTTAGACATAATTTAATTACATCTATAATAGACACGAATGCTTAGAAACTTATTAGAAACAGAGTTTAGTTCGTTTAAGGACAGGAAATTTCCATCGTCCCCACTCTGATGTGCGGAGAGGGTGTGTTTTACAATGGCACTCCACATTCCATACATTTAAGATAGAGTGCAAGCCCATCCCCTGTTTTATATGGAACTATGAAGCACTAAACACTTGGAGTACCTTCCTTCGTCAACTCCATTTGCTTATTCTTCATAACTGTATATTTTGCATATAAAGTCGCCATGAATATTCTGCATGCATAGTGGCTGCTTGGATTTTATGAATGTATACCGATGGAGATTGACGAGATTTTTAATACTCAATACTGTATTTTATACATGGGAAATTATGTACATTTACGTTCAAAAATAATTAGCACCAATTTGTACAAAAAATAATGCATATTTTGTTAATGACAGCGATTAATGCAATGATATAAGGAATGCGTGTGCATAAATTCTTAAATTATTATGATTGTTTAAATTGGAAAAATCAAAATTGGTTGTTACAATCGAAATAAGGGTCATAAATCAGAAGCTCAATAATATAGGAAATTTTATTTGAATGATGATTGTTTATGAGTTCAATGAGGATATGTGGGATTTTCTATGAATATTTATATTAAAAAATAATCAAATTCAAAGGCTTCGTTTGCGTAGAGCAGATATCCGCTTTGTAAGTCGCTTTTAGCATTTTTAAAGCGCCGTTTCGAATGAAATCTTAACAGGAACGCTTCTATGGCGCATTCTCTCCATATATAAAGATTCAGGCGTCTCATGTAATTCAAACGCCCCATTAAAACAAGGGGCTGTGAGAGCACACAGGCAGACGTATCATGATACACAACTTATTTGGGGTTGCACACTCGCCTGTGTGTGCATATATGCAACGCGGTGCATCCGATACGTTGGGTTGGTTCAATTAAAACAATAGGCTCATGATTATGCGGCAGGCTGCTGGAACTACCTTAAAACAATAAGGAGAGCTCTTCAAGAGAAGGACCCTCGTCGGAGGGGCGCGGCCACCTCCGGATGTCTCGCGCTAAAAACTATGGCGGGTCATTGTGATGATGGTGGATAAAAAATCAAAATGGCCGCCGCAACAAAATGGAGATTTTATGGATGCTTAAATCGATTTCTTCGCCGATAAAATGCCCATATAATCAATGTGGTTATCTTCAAGCGAATTTCGGCCGGCTCGACGTGTATGTATATTTTATATAATATATAATGGAAGCACTGACCCGGATCGTACAGTGGCGAAATTTTCCCGAACAGGATGTGACATGTGTAAAAAGTTTTCATGTAAAAGAAATTGGCCGGAAAAACAACATGAAAAGCAACAGGACGGAAGTGAGGGCGAGACGCCGGAATACCGCTGTGAAAAACGACTACTTTAAAATGCGAAAAGTTGTGCGGCTTTGTGGTCTCGAACAAAGATCTATATGGACACGAACTCGCATAGGTATGCCTCAATTAACGTTATACATCAACGCAATGCGAAAAAAAAACATTCTGAATAAATTTAAAAAAATATACACATACACTTTCCGTGGAAGTTTCGAAACGTTTTAAATTCGGTGTTTAATGTAGAGATAATTTAAGCCTGATTGATAAATAGTATGAAAACATTATCCGATGTAAATCCATGCTAAATAAGGTCCGAAGTCCGTGCAAAATTATGGTGTGTCTTCTAAAAAATATATATACTTTTTTCGATCAAATATACAGAAAATATTTAAATATCATCAGCACTTATTATCTTAATTTTTTGAGATCTCTTGTGATTTTTCATCATTACTGTAATACTTGAAGCGCGTAAATCTTCATATATTTCATGATTAGGAATTAAGTAAATTTATAACTCATTATTGAATCACTACATCCATCAAATGATCATTTTCTATGGTAAAAATAATCGTAAAATTTATCAACCAATTCAAAGCCATCGTTTAATTAAGCTGATTCTATATCCGCCGACGTAATTTATCCACGGGCTTTTGGAATGATCATCGGCAATAATATTATATTTAGTTGACATTTGTTCGATGATTTTAGAACGGTTTTTAGGCAAAAATTGTCATATTCGCAAATCGGTATTTTTATTCTGAAAAAGCCGGTTTTAAATTTAAAAATTAAATTTTTTAAGAATTTTGGACGAGTTTTTAACTGATTTTGAAGCTTTTTCGCAATAAATTCTTATGTTATGAATAATATGAAAAATAGTATGTTTGCGCTTGTTTCAAAAAATGAAATTCTTAAAATCAGTAAAAACATATTAACAAGATGTATCCTAATCTCATGGCAGAAATAAATGTTGAAGAGGAGTGTGTAGAAATAATTGAAGAAGATTTAATCCTTAAAGGAACGTTGGACAAGTCCATCAATAAATTTGTTCAGGAACCGGTAGAAAAAAAGTCAAACATCAACATCAAAACATTAAAAGCAGAATTTGTGCTTTATGATTCAACTAAGTTATGCGGTTTATTTAAAGCATTTTTTTCAAATTTCATAAAGAATACGTATCGAGATATTTTATATAAAATAGGAAATAAATCATAAACACTAACTGAAATTTGGAGCAAAAATATAATTTGGGGATGTGTAAATCATATTGCATCTGCTATCGCTGAATTACGACCGCGCCCTTTATTGTGGTTTAGATTTATGAAAGAATTGGAATTTATGAAAGGTTTTTTGGATTTAGGTACTATAGTGACATATTTACTAATTATGCATTATATTATTGGAAAGAAAAAATCTACATAGAACAATGATGACATTGACACTGGGTATACTATTTCTTCCGAAGAAGAGAGCGATTTTGAGTCATATCGAAAATCGCAACGAAAATTATCATACAGCAATAACAGTTTGTAACTAAAATAATTAGTATTTCTCTCTAGTGGATGTCTGGCATTTGATATGACAGATGTCATCCTTAAAATTTTACCAATGATGCAAGACGTCCTTTAAATGTTATTTCTTAATTACCTGTTTTTTATACTTATACTTAATATAGCTGATTCAAAGTTATGCGGTTTTTAAGATCCATGGAACGGCATCTTCTCTTTTTATATGTAAGTCATAGCTTTTTTGTGCGAATTTCCGCAGAAACGCATCTACCGCACAAAAAAAGGTTTAAGTGTATTTCTTAAATCCGAAAACCGGTGGAAATCAGATTTGAAGAATGTCGGTTTTTGTATAAGCCGTAAGTATAATAATATAACACATCACTCAATAAGTTCGTAGGATATAATTCGTACGTTGATGTGCTATTTTGCACTTATCTTGTCAAAAACGTGGATCTTATTTTGATTTAATTTATTTGTATCATCTTAATTTAGCTTCATTGAAATTCAAAATTTTAACGACAGACGACAGTCTATTTAATGCAAATGGATTACGGAATTCTCTAATGTATATAGAAGTGCAAACTTTGAATAAAATATTTTTACTATAAATAACATAATTAGAAGATCTGCATTGAATTTATTTCTAGGGATATTTTCCCCATTGCCTTCAATGTATATTAATAATTTATTTTAAAATTGGATCGAAACGATCTATAGGAAATATTATTACTGTTCTCATAAATATTAAATTGTTGAAAAGGTGATTTTTATCCCTTAAATGATGAATATGACTGAATATTTACAATACCAGTCATAAACCAAATGTAGTCATCAGTCACACTTCTTGTAGATTTCATCCCAAGATGATTAAGTTACTAGTCCGATCTCTTAATAGCGAAAATATCTACGGATACATATATGGAATCTTTAATTGAGTGATGATATTATCATTAATTTTGATTTAACATTGCATGACTTTATAAAAGTATCAGTATTTACATTTTTAGATCATTTTTGGGATATATATAAGAGCCGAGACAATTGATCATAATCATTAGTATATCTTGTCTCCCAATTATTTTTTATAAATTGAATTTGAACCTATATTTGAGCAATAATAATGATTGGCACCGTATTTTATATAAGGTGCATTGATCAGATATTCACGTTGCCTGTATAATTTTTGGCTTCATCATTATGCATTGGATCTTCTATTATTCGATAGTCACGTACGAACGATCAAAGCTATAGGCTCTCCATATCCGAGTTGAATTAACTTATCTGCTAATATCAGTTTTAATGTATCTGTCACATGAATTATTCCCATCATCCTTGCAGGCATGGCAATTAAACATGTAATCAGCATTTCGCTAGTTTCCTTTGTGTTTTGCCCCGATCCAAGAGAGCTGGCATAATAGAAAATCTGCTTACATACGATGATGTATTCGAGGTGAAGTAGGTGAAGAAATTGTGGAAAAGCATCGGAAGCCGCCCCGGAGGAAGATGACACGGACGACACGTGTTTTTGACAGCGCGTCTGACGTTTAGTGGGAAAATTCGGATTGTTCTCAGCGTGAGGGCTTTTCCGAATTTCCATCCTACATATACAACATTCTGGCATGCATCGCGACGGAGAATTCGATTTGAATGAGGAATAAATTCCAATATCTTCCATTCAGGCAGAATGTTGATTAATGTGATATTTACTCCCTCAGTATTTGCTTTCATCGGGAGTGAATTAAATTTTCAAATTGGAAAACTACCCCTTCGAAAGCGATTTACATACAAAAAGGAACGGATATCATTTATGCAAACATACCCATCGGAATATTATAGCATCGATTCAGTACAAAATACATATATACATTATAATGAAAATCAGATGAAAAAATGCCAACAATCAATTTTTTAGAAGGCTAATGAATATTTTGTAATATTCAATAAGCCTTTGTTTAAACGATGTTCAAGTTGCTAAAAATAAAATTTAAGTGAATTTAAGCGATAATGAGCTATCAAAGTCATATATGACTGGTATAAAATTACCAAGAAGACATGTTTGTGTTTAAATTTAAGAACTTGAATGGGGTTGTATTTGTTAATCATAATTTTTGATTGCATCTATCATGTAACTTTTTCTTTGATGTAGTGTATTTGGAACCTTTTAATATTTATAAAAGGCAATTTAAATTCAATTATGGTATGTGCTTTCATAAATGGATGATATTTAAAACCATTGATGTAAATCAATTTAGATGAACGGGCTTCACAATGATGTTTTGCTTGTCTCAAATATAATTATCAGATACAATGCTAGTTTATTTTGGAGAAGATAATCAAAAATTCAACACCCAAAAGTTCCCCGGATTGTATTTATGTTATAATTTAATTCGAAACAAAGCTCTTCAGCTGGTACAATTTTAGAAAAGAATAGGCGCCATGTTTGTTTGTCCTTAAAAATAAACAGGAGCTATTCTTTCAGTGAGAGTCGAGAAGTTTAGACTAGACATAACCCTCAGCTTACGTATCACACTTGTGACAAGAAACACATTGTCAGTAACAAGGGAGGCAAAAGTCCCCCGTTCTTAGACTTACGACACTGTCAGAATATATAAAACAAAACGCCTACTGGAATTACTATTGTAGTAAGAAAGTTATTGTTAGTGACAAGTGACATCCTGTCAGGTTCAAATTTAGCAAGAGTTTAATACGTTAATGCAATACTCGCAGCGGGGCTTATCCCTGGAATCAAGCCCTCCAATATTAGACACTCGAAATATTGCACTGGAACTTTCCGAGACCGGAAATTAAATTCTGTTTCAAGTTTGGCCAAGAACTTTTAAAATATTAACTATTCGCTACACACGGACGCCAAAAAAGATTCAGAGGGTACCGCGCTTTAATTATTTCGTTTGAAGGAGCTTCTTTTGAGCACCAGTGTATGATGATGAGCTGGATTCGAGCATATTTCTGCAAACTTTGGGGCAACTTTAGATCTAAGTCGTATTAAGGAGATATTTCGCGAAAATCTCAAAGAAAGTCTTAATAAACTGAGCTTGGTTAGTAAACATATGGTGCAGGCTGAGAGCATAACTTTGTATGAGAAAGAGTATGCACCTGATATTGCCGTGGATATTTATTTATCTTCCGTACTGCTTCGTTCTATTTGAAGAGCAGCAAATTATGAATTCCTTTTTATTAAAGGATTTTAATATCAGATCCTTGGCAAGCGAGCATTTAACTAATATAACATTATGCTCTCTGTGAAGCAATTTTTAATTTGAAAGCTGTGAGTCTTCTTATTCCATTCAAAGACATTTATATTACACACAATCATCGGGATTCTATCAAATAAATCGAAAATATACTGTGTGTTTGATATCGATGTCATCAAATCAATTATCAGAAGCATTACATCATGTCGCATGATAAAAAAGTGTGTCCTAGTTTGTCACACTTAACACGTTATTCCGGAAAACAATTATGTACAAACACGATAGTAATGTTCCATTGTAAAAATACACCATGATCTAATGGTCTCAGATTGGCGGATAAACTCTTCCGTGAATCCTCAGTTTTAAGTACCCAGTGTCAATAACCCAAACGAAATTCTTTAGAATTTACTCGTATAAAAGTCGACACAACTTTTGTCCATTGTTTGAATGAAATATAATACAAACACGATTTAACGGAGGTGTTGAATTTGATACATGTCTCACGCATTTACCTCCCAAAATCAAATAGACAATCCTCTCATTTAATTTTATTATGTCCTATCGCTTTATGTCTATAAAAATGTATTAGGTTGCATAGTAAATTCTTGCGTTTTTCATGTTGTGGATGGATGAGCAGTAGTGTTTTTATGTTAATATGACGCGAAGAAAAGAATGGACAGCACCAGGAACCACATCAAAGCTGAGAGTCAAGTAAGATCCCAAGAAGACAATGATTTGCATCTGATGGGACTATGAAGGTATGATCCACTGGGAGATGCTGGAGAAGAACAAGATATCAAGTTTTTTTTTAAATATTTTTTTATGCGAAAAGTATTACACATAGAATATTGATATTTAGTATGTTGACTAAGTGATCTTTATTAAATATAAAAATATTTTTTAAAGTTTGACAAAGTATGTTAGTGGGAGTCGGAAGAGCTACATATGTCGATGCGCGAGCAATGATATTCTTCACCATGGAAGTCCTAAGTCCTGGACAGGTAATTTTCAGTAAAAAAATTAAACATATTTTTACTTTGTATAATATTGTGTATAGTTTAGACTATAATTAAGAAGAAATATTGGAAAATAAAAAAATAGTGAGCAATCAAAGAAAAGTGCGTGTTTTTACCAATATTATTTGAAGTTTTTGGTTTATTAAATAAAAACTTTTAAATATTTTAGGGTAATTGTAGTCTATGCGATAAATACGTTTATTATATACATGTCTGCTAAATTTCATAAAAAATGCTCATATAGGGCGTGTGGGAGCACTTCCATGAGCAGAAAAAAAGTTTAATAGTTACACCTAATCTGCTGTACCAAAAGCATAAAGGATATCGTCCATTTCTTCAAAAAAGTCTTCTTCAGCTAACTACTCTAGTCTTCGGGTCAATCTTGCCTCTTTTAATGCTGCGGTATGTGCAGCATCAGCTTTTTTCACGCGCATCATATCCCTTTATTTGCCAATTATTTTTGTTTGCGGGGCAATTATGATGCCCATTATGAAACTTTGGTTATTATTTTGCGTACGTCCGCTTAAACAACGTTGCAACAGATCGTCTAACGACAGATCTGAATATAAACAAGGTAGCAAGATCTCCTTGGTCAAGTCATTCTTTTTCATGATAATGTGCACCCATACACCGTAAACATCGTCAATAAAGCTCTGAATCATCTCGAATGAGAAGTTCTACCGCATCTGCCATATTCTCCGGAATTTATTGTTACAAATAGAATTTTCTTCAATAAATCTTAAAGCGAAAAAACGCGAGAATTTATTGCGCAACCCAATACAATATCGATAATTCAACGGCTGAATAACACCACCGAGACAAAGCACATTATGCAAGAACTAGCGATGTGTTTCGCCTTGTAAATATGTAAAATAGTCACTCAAACGTCATTATATTAACAGCTTCAATTTCAAATCCTCTCTAGGATGACACATATGGACGGCCCAAAACTGATATTCTTATTCGTCGAGTGCTCAGTGTTAATCATAGATCGATGGTAAGGCGCATTCTGAATGTAAATTTAGTATGATTATGTGATGTTTTTATTCATACGGCAAAATCGCGCTTAAATTTTCAAATAAATTAAAAAAATCGATCTCCTTTGTGGGATAAATCCGAATGTCGCACTTGAGAGGACTTACTAATCGATACGGATTTATCCCCATATTTTATTATGCCACATTTTTGTATGCCATGGTTTTGCAATGCATATACTATTGGTTCCATTAGCGGAAATCAATTTCAGCCGCAAGTTTTGACTGTATCTCACCATTTTGCATGTCTGTAAAAATATCGCCTACTCCAATTAAAATAATGGTTTGTTGATTGCAGTGCTGACATTTTATCGTGTTTTATCTGAGATCGTCAGTGTAAATGACTAAGCGAATTCGCGGCCCTGTATATTGAATGACTTTGGAAAACAGTACATAGATATGAACGCGGATAGTAGAACTCTATATTATATTACTTTTTTATGTGGGAAAAAATAGATCCACCAATTAAGGGGCAAAAAGTTTGCAGAAAAATGCCAGTCTGGCGATAATTAAGATAGATAGATCACTGGAGCTAAGCAAGTCTAGACTAAATAGAGTCCATAGCTATGACACCATAAAAGCATTTTCATTAAAGCTTTTTAATAAAACTGTTCCGTTACTTCTCGCAATAAGCTTTCTGTCTATTATATTGAAGATAATGTCGGCTTTTTTTGATAAAAGCTCAAAAGACATCTTCCATATTGTTTCAACAAACAATTTAACATTCATTCAAATGGTTTATACCAAGCTTTTGAAAATAGCTTAGAGATATACAATGGTTTGTTCCATTGTAAGTTTTTGATTTATTCAATACGAATTTTTCATTACGTCTTGGAATAATTGAACATTATAATAGTATTTAAATGCTTAAATATATAGTATGCTGTCATCGAGTTTAGTATTTGATGACAAACAAAATATAGCATTGAGTTATAAATTCGATGATGAATTAAAAAGAGGTGAACTAATATTTGGTATGTTTAATTTGTTAATCTTTCATGAGAAGCATACATTAGGTATTGTAATTCTTAGCATAAATAGTTTATATTCATATTTCAATCGAGAAATACTTTCAACGTTTTCTTCTGTCCATCTTCGATGATGTCAGGGGCGCGTTAATGCAGACATCAAATTTAATTGGGAAAATCGCAAGAATCTCCGGCAGGATGCTGTTTTCAATATCAATCTCAAAAGAACGATCTCGATTACAAAATCTGCATTAATCACCCACACCGATGGGTTAAAATCCATCGGCATCCCATCGCGAAGGGCAGGTAAACAAAAGCACAAAAGGGATAAGATCAAAACAGCGAAGAAAAGTTTGGTTCAGTTAACGCTAACAGCCCCATGATTAATGACACCAAAGTCAAATTTGATGGCTTTTTAATTACACCCCTCAAAAGGTTCCGTTGCCTCCTCAAAATTAAGTAGAGCCTCCTCATCGCACAACTTTCAGTTTGCGAACTTGCGGCGGAAGCTCCGAAACAATCCCATAAAATTTATCATCCGATTAGATAGAAATTAGCCCTGTCGAATTTGATAGTCATCCGAAAATTATCAGACACTTCGATAACCAATTTCGGTGATTGGGGCCACTTACAAAGTCGTACGTCACGATTGAGGTCGATATCCAACAATTCTCGATGGAACGTGAACGAACGCCATGTTTATTCTGTGCCCTCAAGAAGATAATGTGGAAACGATAGTCCTCGTAAAATACTACAGCCTTAAAGCCATGTTTTAACATCCAAACAATGTTATATTTAGAGGAGTTGTAAAAGCGTAAAAATGTATTGAAACTTACGATATTTCTTATTTTGATCTGGGATCAATCGAATTTTTCGATCAACTACAAAGAAAAAAAACATCAATAAGTCAAGTATAGCCTCATTGATATAGTCCCATAATATTTAATCGATCAATTTGAAAGAAATATGAGGCATTTGGTAATAATATTTAAAGTATTCGAATTTAAGACACTGAATACGGTCATAATGACAATTGCTCTTAATACATATTTTGATGACGTATGCTTAACGATATTGTAGCTTAATCACACATTTTTTGTTCAAAGTAAATATTAAAAAGGTCGGCTAAAATATTAATAAATCAATAATTTTTAATAAAAATTCATTAAAAATTTGCTGTTTTTCGTCATTGACCCAGAATTACACTTGACTAACGACACAAGTCATATCGACGAGTACAAATTTATAAATTGGCAAAACTGCCGTTTACTTTCTTGCAAATTAAGTTTGTCTTTCGAAATTGTTTACTTGTCATTAAACGGGCTTTATAATAAAAGTTTTCGGACCTTTTCGCCAAATAATCCCCGAAATTGCTTTCAGCGTTAATTATCCCTTTTCCTTCTAATCTTCACTCCTTAATCCTTGCGTGTAGAAAGGGGCGCGATTTATACTTGTTTTTTTGAGTATATTTTGTAACGCTCCTGGAGATTAAGGTGTTTTGAAAAATTAGCATATTATTCAAGTACAATGGGGGTAATCGCATAATTGGATTATTAGTCTATCACAACGTGTCTTACGACCCAATCATAATATTTAAGAAATGTCCAATTTGTCGTATTAAAATATGTAAATTTAAAAAGGGGGCTCATGTATAAATATGATTGCTACTTAATTTTATTATGAAAAGATGATCATTACAATCGTAAACGCTTGAGGGGTTTTTTAAATGAATACTTTCATTTGACGAAATGAACATTGTTCAATGTTCAGATTTTTTTACACTGCCTTATATAGTCTATTCATGATACAAATGAAAATATAGGTCAAACGGCGAATAACAATTACGAGAAAAAAATATGTAAATAGGCAAGTCATAACAAAAGCGTCCAATATATTTGAAGGCTCTAACAGTGCGGTACATATTTAACATGACCTAATATTACTAACGATTACAGGGTGTATCGTAAATTCGGCAGGGGGAGGCCCAGGCCCCCCGATAGCATTTGTGTTTTCCGGCAGGCAGTGGGAAGAATGAAAATACCGGTCGAAATTACACCAACCCCCCCACATTCCCCAGTATGTGTATAATGATCCTATTTGCCGTTTATAAATTACCGGGTATATGATGCCTTGGATATTTTTACCTAAATTGTAAACCGGTCAGCGGGGTTACCTGCGTCGGTATTAATAATAAATAATTCAATGGGGCCCATACGAAAGTTTGTATCGATCATATTACGCGTATAATGCGTAATTGAAGAATAAAAATTCTGTATGGGCTAATGTAATTTATTCGACGACTGAGGGCTTATTTTTTGTCATGTTTTGTATGGCGGTTTATAAATATGACTTCATCTATTAATAAATATGTACGTATTTCAACATAGTTTGATGGGTATCAAAATATTTGCTTTCATGGGGTGCTGTTTATGATATACGGTGGTAATATAAAATCCCCGAAAAATTGATAATATTTTTAATGGCTTTTACTGTACATTTCATGATCATGCTCGCCACTTTGATTTGGTTTTAAATGTGGTCACCAACCACACCCACTGTGAAATTTAAAATGTTTAGTTAAAAATTCAAACATTAAAACACAGAAACACCCACAGATATGAATGCCATTTTTTAAAAACGTTAAAAATCCGCAATAAAATATGGTTTTGGACATCTTATATGCAACTCTGTTCTGAATTTTTTCATGTGAAGAATTATTCCAAAATTTTAACAGTATCATAGAAAAGCAATAACTGAATTTTGAAGATTTAAATGAAAGCTATACAATATTTATTCAATCAAGTATTTGTATCTTTAATAAAGGATTTTAAAAATTTAAAGGATACTTTAGAAATATCATCATTGGTCTTGATATACAAGTATTCGCATATTAAATATTCATAATATTAAATTCCCTTTGAGATCCTTCATAAAATAATGCTTTTAGATTGTGGGTTCTTTCAAGAACCAGAGGACGTGAAAGCTTCAGAACTCAATTACTTATATAGTGGAAAAATGAAATACTACAAGCTGAAAAGAAATTTACGGAGTATTTAAATATGAATATTATATAAGTGTTGGTTTAGTGGGTTAGATCTTGGAATCACTTTATAAAGGTTTGGATTCGAATTCAGATTGTTGGAGAAAAATGGATTTTTACTGGATTTGAAAATTAAATACTGAGACGATTAACAGAGTAGTGTAGACCATGAGCGATTAAATTTGCAATAATGATTTAAATATCGTTGGAAATTAATGATAGACGGACGTCGAAAAGAAAGACTCTCTTCTTTAGATAACTCTTTGTTCAACACGAGAGAGAGAAAAATGTATGGCTGCGGGAAGGACGTCCTCTCGCATCCAAGGCTAACCAACGATTCCTCTCGACTCCCGTAAAAATAACACATTGCGCTTAAAGAGAGACGGAAGATGTCGCTGTTAATCTGAGGTGTTAAGTCTGCTCAGACTAACAACACCATTGCATGGGGAAGATAATTCGTATGTATGTATTGTAATAAATACTTCCTTCTTCATACATTTTCTGCACATTCTTTTTAGATATCATGGAAAATTTGGTCGTTGTATTGTCTTTGCAAAATCATTTCTGAGATGTGTTTTTCTTTTTATCTTCATCGACATCGAATTTGATTTTTTAACAATAGGATCTATAGCTAATTAAAATTTACATCTCGCTTTTGTAATTGTTCATAGTCAGATTCATGTCGGGCTTGCAGCTATTTTAAATATTCTAAATAATTTTGCTTCGTACATCTGAAGTGTGTCAGTTTTGAGACGTTGGCTTCGCTGTGTTTTTTCATCAAGTCATAGAAATTTTAAAATTTATGTGAAAGATCTCTTGCTCCAACTCAAATCCCAGACTTTAGATAAAGTTTTATAATTTTAAATTAAATATAGAAATTGGTCATTTGGTAAATGTTATGGCACCTTAAGAAAGACAATATATATTTTAAGGACAGAAATGAGAGAGATTTTACTTTGGAAATTATTCCATTTTTTCAGTATAATAATTTTATACACACAAGATCTGACGTGGTCTTTGCTTTTTATAGTCACTAGTTGTTCCAAATCACTATACACTGATTTGTTTGTTTTTTTTTTAGGATTTAGAACCGATACAGAAACCAAAACTGATAAAAATAAAACAATGGTTCGAAGCCCTGATTTTTTTTACAATATTTTTTTGTATTTCAATAGTATTTTAGTTCAATTCAAGTACTAAATGCACTGTGATCAGTGGATTGGTATTTCAAGTGAATCGAATTATATTTAATTAGCAATGTTACTTGATGAAAAATATTGATATATAATCAGGATTTGTGACGAATTTCAAATCATTATACCATCAACGAAGCATTGTCTTGGGATTATGATTCAATGCTGCATAAGCTCCAAGTAAAAATGTATATAATTTTATGTAAGGAGTGTTATAGAGCGTCGATCATAGAGCAAACGGTGGCACAGAGAGTATCATATTACCCATAGGTGTCAATCCGTATATGTTAACCTACTTAAGCCCATACTTAACACGTTTTCCACTCGACTTGAAATCGGAGGACCTGAAATGGAAAAGAAAGCCCACAAGAGCGAGGGTCGTCGCAAAGCTCCTCCCTTTGGGCCCGCTGCGGCCTATCCCCGACCGGAACCCGCCGAAGGCCGCACCTCTGTTTTATGACGTGACTAAAGCCTCCTTCGATAGCGTATAAATAAAGAAAAAAACAACTCGACTGAAAAGTAATATACATAATGACTTGATGACTGGTCTACCTGCCGGCTCCATCGGCTAAATTAGCTTTAACCAGTATTTTGGGCCCAGTTAAACACCGCAGTAATTCGAGTAGGACCACGCGAGATCAACTCGACACAAAACACTTTTTCGATGACAAAATTGTCGTAATATTTAAGAATTTGCTTAATTGTCGAGTTGATTAATCACTAGATATAATATTATGATGTTTTTTTGTATTAATTGAATTTAAAGTTTTTTTGTATTTTCAAAGTGTACAAAACATGGCTTTATAGGGCAGATTTAGGTGTTCATGAATCCCGGGATTAGTAAACATAATCCCGAAAAAATCGGGATTGAAATTTTTATCTAACAGAAATCGTATACCTCACCAGCACGATGAAGGTTACTAAATCGAGATATTCCCGCCGAAATTTGGACACTTGGAAACAGTGGCGTAACTACTCATTGGCGAGCTTAGGCGACACCTAGGGACAGTAACGATCTAATCTATGTATACATATATATGTTTTTTTTAAATTGTTATAATAACCATTCCCTACCGGTGATGTATTTACTACACCTCGACTCTAATAATGGAAGTATTGATATTAAATATAATAGATACGAGGCTCAGAATTTTTGTATTCCTCCGTAATATAATTACGAATCACATCAAAGTATTATAGTATGTAAGTATTCATCTGCAGCGACGGAAATAAATAATTTGTCGGGAAATCGGGAATTTTGCGAGTTTTAGTTCGTGTCTCAGCAGGAAATGAATTTTGTCAGTCACATTGATGGTGTTATATGAAAATAGTGGCTCACGCGGTCATCAGCTTGAACTAGTATTTAAATATCTGATGAAGATACCTCCAACGAGTGTGGAGGCTGAGCGTGCATTTTCAGCAGCAAGTTGCCTGGCTTCCAAAATCTGTTGGTTGATTTTTGTCAGCATTTAATACTTCAGATAATATTATTATCAACCCAAATTCCAGCTTTTAATTTTAAGTCACTATTATGTATTTTGTTTAGGTTATCTCTTCCCATATAATTGCTATGTACTCAGTACTGGGACTGAACTGAAACGAAAAAATAATGGCTGGAAGACCGAGTAAAAAATATTGAAATTTATTCGCTTTCTTAAAAAAATTGATGGAATTCAATATGCATAAAGTGCTTTACATTTTGTTTGTTGATATTAGCTGTTTAGGATACATTTATTGAAAATTGTCAGAATAGTTTAAGCCGAAAGAACAAGCAGAAAGTACTTTCCATTTAAGCCAGATACAAATTTATTCAATATTTGTTGAATAAATCTGAAAAATTTGCTTTTAAATTTTGGCTGACTATAAAAAAGAAGCACAATAATTGGCACTATACAAATAAATACAAAGGGAAATATCAACAACAAACAATGATACTTATGGCTCATTTTTCATCATTATTTTATATGCCAAATGTAAACATTCTTTCAATTTGCAAAAATAAGACAAATATGAACGTTAATGTAGTTTAATTTTAAAAGTAAATCCATCGAAATTGAAAAAATAATCACATCTAACTTGAAAAGTTTATATTTTGTATCAAATCAGAATCAAAAATTGGCCATTTCAAGTATTTTTTCAATATTTTAGAATTAACAGGCATAAAAGCCTAAATTTTATATAAGAAAACAACAGCTGAAAGATGTCCAGAAACGTCAATGTTTCCTTATCAGCTGAATTTGACACTGAAAATGTAAAATCGGTAATGGAATCACGAAGAGTTAATGCCCAAAAAACTTCACATATGGTATCAGATTGATTGCTGTAATTATAATAAAATTACCTCTATTTGAAATAATATCATTCAAATTCAAGATGTGACGATTTTTTCCTTTACAAACTTTTATAACAAGACTTGAGGAACAAAATCAAATACGAAGATCCAATTGAAAAATCATTTATTCCGACTGATAATTACACTATTTGGTTGTGGTAAACATCACAAATTCGTCGATGTGAAGCAATTACGATATTTCATTATCACATAATTACATATAGGCTGAATAATCATCACCATGATTGCATCTTGTTGTCGGATGCCACCTATTATGGTGTTGATTATGTTCCTTCTCGTATTAATTGATTGACACCCTATTACATGAATATATATATATATATAGCTAGGCACACGCATTTACAAGTATATCTGAGAGTATTTTATATGTACAATGTAACGAAACATCAAATTGCAATCGATGTAATAAATTATAAAATTACTATAAATAACTTAAGAAATTCGATCGAAAATTATTCATAATTGATGTTATCAACGACTTTTGAGTGATTCATTTATCAAATATCTTCAATATTAGTGCGTATTAAGATGTGTGTGCTATGAAAAATATTAATTTTGTTGATGTATTTGAAATCAATTTTTTGATAAATATATGAAGTATTATGTCAATATAGTGACTGTGTAGACATGTTATCCAAATATTTGTTGATATTGATAATAAAAAAAACAATGTCAATGTTGCTTATGGTTGTTTACTTGATGAGGTCATTCGTTTGATAACATGTCTTTTATGTATTAATTTGATTGCTATACATATTATAACTGATATTTTTGATTATGTCAAGCATCGGTGGTTCAGTGGTAGAATGCTCGCCTGCCACGCGGGCGGCCCGGGTTCGATTCCCGGCCGATGCATATTTTATTTTGCTTAAATGTTAATAGACATGTACACAATCGATATTTCAAAATCAGTCCTAATTTACACGGTTCTAATGTTTTGATGAATACATGTCTATATGCTGTCTGCTCTTTGATTTGCACGGTCTGCAAAAAAATCAAGTCTGAATAGCTTGGATATACCGACGAGTATTATTTCGTATGAAATGCTATACAGAAAGAATACGACACCGTCGACATTTTGGCGAGATGCTCTTCGCAAAAAAAAAAGAACGACTCCTCAAAGAACAAGGCAAAAAGTAGACGGGAAACATTTAAGGGTGATTTTTGTCACCTGGGAAAAAGGGCAGGACAATACCCGCCGGATGTTTTTCTTAGAATCTGTCAAAACAAATCGCGGTACAAAACTGTTTTGGGCCGTTTTAATGAACACGAAATGAAAAAGAACTTTCGATAGACCGAAAGCCTTTTGTATTACTTTCTGTGGATAAAAAAGGGCTGTTTATTTCCTCTTTGTGTTGCGGCTTTCGTAATTTCGTTAAGGTCAAAGGCGGGAAGGTTACACAGCCAGGCGAAAGTTTTCGAGTAAACTTTTGCAACTTTCGGGATTATTCGTCATTTTTGTCACGTAGGTGGTGGGTATTAAAGTTGGCTCTAAGTTTTCTGGAATATAATTTGTATGCACGTTTACTAATATATAAATACGTAAAGACTTTCATACGTGCTCACGTGTGCTAAGCCTCCATGAGGTGCTCTGAGACCATTTTATTTTCTGAATTCTTCCAAAGTATCTCCCATGTATAAAATTGTTTCCCACACAAAGTATGTATATGAATTTGATCTCGATCATTACTGTTGATAATATTGTCTATTTCATATGATCATATGCCAATTATTCTCATTCATCAGGCTGATATTTTAGACTGCAAGTGCATTGATGACATTACATTTCAATTGGTTGAATTGGCGTTAAATTTGCATTCGATCTAACGAGAAAACATCGCAATCAACAAATGCAATTTGACCTATTTACACGTGTTGATATGATGCTAATCCCACACATAACTTGATAATATCCTGACAAACCCTTTGTAAAAGCTTTTAGGTTGAAATACAGCAAGTTATTAATGCGAGTTTCGTGCAAACATCACCCCAATTGTAAATTGCATTAATCAACAGTACGCAAAATATCAGCCAGACGTAATGAATCAGACGTTTATCGAATTCGCTTCATTTCTGATGGACTTGGCGCCTTTAATAATTGTTTATTTCATTTCTGGCAACGGGGCTAATGAGCGCTAATGGTTTGAAATATTTTCTTGGCATGGGGATGAAATAATTAAGATTGTTCAAAATAGCATCGGATGATGGAATAATAACAAATGGTTCTTAAATTAAATATATGGCATGAATTAAATATTGGAAGTATTCATAAAGGATCATCCATATGTAGCGCTTAGAAGTCAACACTATATAATGTATACACGTGACTTTTTTTCATATGCTATTTACTATTTTATTTTAGTAGAAGATAGTACAATACAAATACATATGGCAAAAATGCATTTACATTGTTTAAACGAACGGAAAAAAATACTGTTTGGTGAGCATTTTTAGCAAATGGAATCATTAGAACACATTTATTTGAAGATGGTGCTGGAAGTGCTATTACTGCAAATGCTGAGCGATTCCTATCAAGATGATCTTTTATTTCCGACTGATTGTATCGATAGTCTGATTATAGCCTGAATTTCTTGATTTGAAAAATTAAGCACTTAGTAAATTCATTAACGCATTCGCGGACACGGACTAGCCACGCAGTTCATGAACATAGAAATTGAGTTAAGCCATCAATAAACACACTGTTATTATTCCTTGTCTCTTATTTCTTTTCACGCCTTGCGATTTCCGCTCTTAGACTTCCTGTCACTATCGACGTTTGTAAGCCTTAATTCCTAATTAAGTAATATATTTTGTGACATTTTGAAAATTCGAAACAACGATGTAAATAATTGGAGCTATTTTTTACAACCTGTCATTATTGTTTGTTGTACAATTCAATCATCTCAATATTTTTTCTAATCTTCTACCTGACATTACATAAGAAAATATTAGATGATAATACAATGGATCTCATGAAAATATTTTTCTTAGTGTTGGAAAGCCTAACTACTATAATTTATTTCATTGAGTTAGTTCGACATGCAGTATCTTGTTTTTAGTAAATTCAAGTCCAAATACCTCTAAGCATTTTTATAGGTGTATCTCCAATATCTTTTTTTTATTCCTGAAGATACAGAATCAAAACCAAAATTTGATATTGTTGAATGAGTCTGTGTCCAGTCATCATTTCGTTGTAAAGCAGGGTTATTTTGATTAGGAGGTATATTTTCAGCTTCAAAATCATTGATGTCTGTACATTCGTCATTTTTATCAATAGTAGACTCATTATTTGGCGGATCCACGTTTGCTTGGCAAAATATTCATTGATTTAAACTTCATTATTATCTATTTCTAAATTTTCACTAGAGTAATCATCGGAATCAACATCAGAATAAGTAACATATTCATCATCAGAAGAAGACGTCTGTTTGTAAAAAATATATTTACAGTTACATTGTAACCAAAATGGGTACAACTGGCGGTGTGTAGGAATGCTATTGGTGCATGTTATACATATTCGTCTGCAACCGCAGACGTGTCCACGAATGCGTTAAGTTTGGTAGAAATTTTTAAGAGTGACTGATTTATAACAATAATTATGGTAAATTAATATCACTACTCAGATCTTCTTCTATCCAAAAAAAATATTTAAATATGTAGATTAAAAATAGAAAATAATCTTTAAATCTTAAAATACTGAAATGTTATGGTGTTTTCAATTCATTTTTTAGCAACGTTATAAAATTGCTTTCGTCAATAAAATTATAATCATACCATGATCAGTATAAAAACGTACCTATAATGGTATTTCAAATAAAATCAAAGGGAAGCAAAAATGAAGAAACGCCTTTTCGAAAGATTAATTTCAACCCCCGGAGCGGGTGGGCTCAAGTAAATAAATCCACAACCCTTCGTCCGAGCTGTCATCGAAACGCTCTTTCATGGAATATGTTAAAATAATAGTTTACTCGTTAAACCACTTTCTTTGTCAGAACTTAAGGCCCGGGATCACAAATCCAATTTGTATAATATCTCAAAAGCAGCCGAGGAGCGTTTTCAGCGGCTTGGAAAATCGGATTTAGTGTTGTATCATGGAAAGACGGTGGTTATGATGAAGTCAAGCTATACTCGTTGCACTTGCCTTTGGAAACTAAATGAATTTGTTTGACGAAACCGAGATTATTACGGCGTATGAGCATCAAATATTTCGCAAAAATAAAAAAAAATCCATCGCTACTTACGACGAAAGCCGTTAAAACGGTATTAGACGCTTACTTGCAACAGAATAAGATCACAAATTAGCCCCCAAAACGTTGATCGTCAATGCTCGTTAAAATTGCAATATTTAATTATACGTCAAGGATTTTAGTATGAAAATGTAACGAGGGCGGAATGAAAAGAAGACGGAATGTAATTTTCATACAAAATTACGCATTTAATTCACAATTATATTCTCGGCGAATTAACAGAGACCTCTCGTTCAAGTCCACGCCCAGTGGATAATTGACCGCCTACGGTCCTGTAAATTATCCTGGCACCTCTTGTTTCCTGGAGAATAATTACAGCGATTCCACATTTGAAGATTAGTACCGTAGGAGGGTCTATTCATCACTTCTACCTAAAATGTGAAGAATTTCCAGCCGTAATTATGAAAATTTTATCCTCCCCCGGTCGTAAAATTGCGCTCTGACATTCAATTTGATTAAATTACTTCCCTCATATTCTATATTTTTTCAGTATTTCACGTCCTTATATTGATCGACGCAAAAATAATTAAAGCAATAAAGCTTGCTGCGAATTCGCTTGTTGATAATTAAGAACGGGGTTGTGAACTTTCTCTGTTTGTAGTTTATTTTGCCTTTCTTGTTTGCAGATCTTGTCTAGAACGTGTTGCCTGCAAATTGCAGTATTAAATGTCGTGTCGTAGACGCTGAGTTGCATCAACCCAAAGGAGGGAATTTAATTTAAAAGCCACTTTAAAAAGACGCCATTCGATTAACTCACATCAAACGAGTTTTAATTGATCGATCCGGACTCGATATAAATCGTTGCCTTTGTACAGTAGCCGATAATAGTGCGTAAATGGACGTTCAATTGCAGCTAAAATGAAGCCATTCCCGATGTCGATCCATTATTCGACAATTCATCGATGACTCGTCGTTATTAAATTGCTTTTGATTTCAAAATCTCCACAGAAGCACTTAGATGATTCTGCATTATGGACTTTCAATGGTTCCCTTCGATGGCCAAGACAGAACAATGGTCGCTCAATTGCTACAAGTCACACAGGAAGTCCGCATGGGCGGACAATGTTCAAATTCACGGTCGTTTGTTGCCTTTTGAGAGCAATTCGGATTTATTTTATTTAATAAGTACGTATAAAAGCAACTTTAATAGCCCTCGAAACATTTTAAAATTATCAAAAGCTCGTATTGAATGGCCTCATAAAATTTTAAGGCCTCCTTAAAGAGCAAGCAAGAAGAAGGAACGCTTGTAAATGGTAGAAGTTTGATCGAGATATGTACGCGATGCTGCCCGAAATCATTCAAATAAAAAATATTTGAATTATTAGATATCCCCCATTGAAATTCGCATTTATATTTAACCACTTGAGCGTCAGCGACTCACCGGTGAGTCCCTATGTTTTTTCCTAGATTTTTTTGAATATCTAAAATTTGTTATGCTAGGGCCACATATTTATGAATCCAAAAATGTCTTCACATTTTAATGGATCTTGGTGTTTCCATCTTATTTGTAAATAAATCTAACAGAAATAATTAGGGCTGCCCATTGAATTATCTTTGCTACGCATGTGGCATACATTTATAGTATACTCTCGATTATCCGGGCTACAGGGGAGGAATCCGAATCATTACATTTTTACTTAGTTTCGAATATAATATTATATTTACAATTTAAAAAATATATAATTTTAGTACTTAGTAAGAAAGTAAGTAAGCTTGTGCCTCGGAACCCATTTCCTTTTGAACCAATTTTCAAAAATATCTGGAGCAGACTTTTTCCTGTCATTAAATTATAATAATTTAATTTTAAAAAAATATAAATATTTTTCAAACATGGATTATCCGCACCCTGATAATCAAGAGTATACTGTATATGCCAAGATACATAAGTCGTCTTTAGACAATAAAATATATAAGTCAAACAACATTGTAATGGCAGTTAAAAGGTCGAAAGAACGATTGAGTTAATCGTCGAGATTTTTTTTAATAATCAGCTTTAATAACTCGATCGAATGGATTATTTCGTGCTTTATACTCGGATGTTGTGGTATTATATTATACAGCCAATAACAATAGAAAAAGTTCCTCATGCCTAGAAACCTCATGTCGATCATAATCCATGAAAGTAATAGGGGAGCACCATATGTGCTTCGCCCGACGCAATAGTTACAAGCTCATTTAAACTATTTCAGGATAACATCCTTGCACCTTCTGCCAGGTAGGACCATCATTATGTTGTCAGTCTTCCGAATGCAGTTTCGAGATCTTTCTCGGAGGAAGCAGGCGCAAAAAAAAAAAACAAGGATCGAATCGTCGGTGTATTCAGATGGTACAAATTATTTTGTGCGAACTTCTTGAATATAATTCAGATATATGCATTTATCTCGAAAATTTCTTCCATTCCATTGAAAATATATATAAAATGCATCTTATATTGAAAAACACATGTGTTTATTTAAATACTTGTGGGTGCATCTGGATAGTATACAAATATGTATTTAAAAAATGTTTGAAGTAACTTGAACGATTTCGAGTCACAAATATTTTGTATTTATTTATACAATATTGAATTCATGTATAATAAAGCAAAGGATCTCAAATAAATTGTTTTTAAATTCAAAATGTGTCAGAATCAATTTTAAATCAGATTATTCGTATAAAAGTTCGGATTTAAATCCAGATTGTGGATTGAATTAAACACTAAAAATAGTGCTTCTTCTCAAGAATTTCTTGAGAAATGTGCAACATCGAGAATACTCATTTCTTGAGAGATTTTCTAATTTTTAGAAATTTTAGAAATCAACTGTTATTGTATAAAATATTTTTTTTTGATACAAATACAACCACTTTCATATTTGAGTTTTTTTAAGGATTATTTTAACTTTTTAGATAATGTTGAAATTATGTGTTTGATTGTCATTTATTCAGATTTAAACATTTTTGGTTGAACAAAAACATAAAAACACCGTTTTATCAACGAAACACCGAAAGGGTTAATAATAAATTTCAAATATTAAACGTATTTCTAGTTGTTTTATTTCAATATTTTACAATTTTAAATACATTATTTTGTTTATAAAAATTTCTAGAGAAGTTTGGGAAATGTAATCGAGAATTCTCATTTCTCGAGAGAGTATTTACTAAGTTAAGTAATAAATCTTTAAAAAGTTAACGTATTAAGACCATTTTAAAATGATGCAATTAGTGAAAATCAAACCGTGGTTCGCATGCTAATAAAAAACGCGCTTAGAAGAACTAAATGTGTACATTTATAGAACACAAAAAATACAGATCAAAAGGGTTTTTGGTATAAAAACTTAACTGAAATTAGAATAATAGGTATGTACAAAAAATATTTGTTTAGTAAAATAAGTTTGTATTGATTTTAAACTGTAATTTTGACTCAAAAACGTAATTTTTTGTACAATCTATGATCATTTTTACAATTTTTATTTAAATAATATTTATGTTCAACTGCACAGTTATATGAGGATGGTGTTTATTAATATTGAGATCTAGCAATGAGCATTTTATCCGAGATGCTTGAAAACAATTTGGCGCTTGTAATGTATTTCAAATCGAATGCTTTTAATCATATTTATGGCAAATGTTTTTATTTGGGTCTTCGGCAGGCATTAATTATTTCCATCTGGCTGTTTCGAAAATATCTCATCAATTTCAATGAGAGCTTTTATTAACACCTTGACGACTAAAAATAGATCTTCAATACACTTCGCCGCGGGAGAAGATTGATCTGAGAAACTAAGTAGGATCTCATACAGAATTAATTGACGGAGATAATTGAAGATACAAAGCAGAGCATAAATAATGAGATTATTTGAGCTTTCCCTCATGTATTATATTAGTGTGGAATCACACATTTCAATATTATGCACCCCTCGCTTGGCATCGCGACTATTTATCATATAGCGCACTTCATAATCTCGGCTTGGAATTATTTATTTGATTAAAAACTGATGCCGCTATCCTTAAGCGGATCGGATGTATGATTTTTGTATTAAATGCTCGTATTTATTTATTATGAATTTTTATATTTACATTCTGAATTGCCCTCCATTTCATGTTGTAAAGGCGTCCAAACTGTTCCAAGTCGTGATGCAATAAACTGTTGAGCGTATTACGACGTATCGAATATTACCTTCAGCAGCATTTGTGCACGTCTGCATCAACGTCAAAACAACTACCCGATTTCGACGTTCAAATTTATTAATTTTATTTCGAGATTTATTTTTTATTACGCTTGGCTATCACTGGCAGCTGCTACCCTCCACATCTTATATGGTACAAAAGCCAACGTGGGGGACAATGTACAAAAGCTTCGGAATGCCCTTCTTTCGCTCGCACGCACTGTTGACGCCATACATCCGTCCTTCTCGGTCCTATGCAAGGCTCCAAGGATATGCGAGAAACATATATAAAATACATAATGTTTAGCATTTTTTTCACCTGCACATACACAAGGATCCTGAGAACTTCATCTCGTCTCGTACCTGAGAAATAGCTCTGCGTCTCTTTCGAGGTCCTCTGCAAAATCTATTTACTATCAATTTACGGTGAACAGGCCTTGGTAAACGTCGTGCATCGATTTTTTGAACCCAAATCATACGTTTTCAAATTCAAATCGTATGTTGTTCACACCTGAGCTCACCACACGTTGACGTATTTTTGTTCGGGGTATCAAATTACCGAAGGAATCACATTACAGCGGCTCAATGCGTCTGCAAAAATTCTACAAACAGAACCATAACAATGTATTTATTAACATCCTATATTATACTAAATTCGCTTTGAATTCAACATAAGACTCATTAGATACCGGATGAGATATTAGATTGCAAGCGATCAGCGAATCTAACATAATTTATGAAAGACGAAGCAACATGTAATATTATATAAAAGTCATCATAAAACTATATTATTTACGACATTCATAATCGCTTGACATTTTTAAATATTCAGTAATTGAGTTTGTGTTTATTTTTCATACATTCTCCAAAGCAACATGCGATATAGCGTCAATCAACTCGGTTGATTGGGCTTAATTAATATATGGTATTTGTATGTATGCTTGCACATAATAAGGCACTTGTACCGCAAAATGTATTAAAAATATATTTTATAAATGCAAATTATAAGAACATCAGATTAATTTAGCTCCATTGAAGCTGTAAATCCACTGATAACAACGCGGCTGTATATGTAATAATCACTAGTAAGTCGACTTTTGTAAATGATTTGAAATATCACTCAATAAATTCGTAGGATGACATATTGGCGATTATATGGCGTTATTGGTGCATTTGATGGAGAAAATTGCGAAAAAACGACCCCAAATGGAGAAGAAAAAATGCTCTTTCACCAAGACAATGCATCGTGTCACACGACGATCGCAACAATGGCAAAATTGCGCTTTGAATTGCTCTCCATCCATCGTATTCCCCGAATTTGGCTCCCAGCGAATGCTACCTGTTTGCAGACCCAAAAATAATGCTCCAGGGAAAGAAATTTGGCTCCAATAAATCGTTCTACAAAAAGGCATCAAAATATTAGAGAAGCATCTGTCGATGAATATAGTCTAATTTCGCCTGAAAGTCGTCGTTTTATTAGTAATCCTACGAACTTATTGAGTGACGTATTCTTATACAGTATATTTGTTTGTACACTTAGTTTATGTAGTTTGTACTTTTATCTATCCTTAAATATTACAAAGACACAGAGCAGAGATTTATCATATAATTTCCTATAGTTAAAGCCAAAAGAGTTTGCATTTTCTCAATACAAAGTTGCATTTAAGAGCGAGTAGATTAAATAATAATATTGAACATTCAATGAAAACTTGAGCAAATAGGCAAATAAGAAGATATTCTGTATGCCAGAAAATATTTGCATTTTAATAAAAACAAATTAGGGTTGATTTTCTTTTAAAGTATGTTAATGTTAAGAGACTAATAAAAGACAAAAAATATGCATCATACATTAGTAACACTTGGTCTGGTGCATATTGTATAATTTGAGACTTGATGTCTTCTATTAAATTTGAAATTTCTAAATAATTTTATATTCAAATCTCATGTATATCAGGAACAAAGTATTTCATTCATATTGTTGAAATATTACAAATAAATTTGCAGATAATTAGGAAATTATTTTTTGCTAAAATTTTTGCTGAATATAATGTCAATAGAAATCTTAAAGATCTTTTGCCATTCCATAAAAATAGCAACCAATATATTAAATGAATGAACGTTTTTCCAATGCAATAACAACTAAGTGCTTTGGCTTATTCTTGTGCGATGTAATTTCTGAGTAAAGTCCCGTGACTAAACCCTGCCTTACATGTTTATATATATTTTTTAGTTTATCTTAGAATGCAGAATTGAATATATGTTTGTATTTCGAAAATATTTGCTTACCTCTATGATGTCTGGGGTGGTGCTTCTTGCCATAAGTCCCACAACATGGCTGTTCTTTGTAAAAATTCCAAGAATTTTCATAGTCACCGGGCGTGTAAAAATTACCCAATTGCCACCCAATCCCGAGGGCAAACGACCACTCCATCAGCATGATTATAAAAAAGTACACAATTTTTAATCTGGCCATGTTTGTATTTCTATTCACACACAGTTATCACAAAAACACAGAGACGTCGAACTAAAATAGTTTGATTAACATAAATTTTCGCTGCACCCCTCACATTTCGAACCATAAAAATGTTTTATAGCTGGAATACAAACGCAAAAACGTTATTAAAACACAGTTTCGACAAATATTTATACGCTTTATGCGATGCTGCAATCATGCTCCGGGTGTTGACACGTTGCAGTAATTGAACGAGGCCATATTTGGCCTGGCGCTATCATCTCAAAAACAACCATAACCAATCAATTTATTTGTGACGTAAATAAAACCATTTAAGATAAATCGCTTTTGGAAAAAAATGGAAGGCATTAGCTATTCTACGTTCGTGTCTATTGCACTTAAATTCTGTATGAGATAAACGTGTCAGACGTACATGTGGCACAATCTGCATTCGTTGCAATGCATTTAAAATTGACGCCAGAATCGGCCGCAGGATATTACTTCATATTTCGAAAAAAAGACCAAATGCAAAATCCAAAAACAGATTGTAGCTCGGGATCAAATCCAAAGAACAAAATGCATTTGTAGCTCCACGCGATGATAAATGATGGCATTTAATTATGAAGACATCCTCAAGACTTCCAAACGAAACTTTAATGCATTTTTAACTAGATTTATTAAAATGGTATTGGCTTCGTCGCTATTTATTCATAAGCCAAGTTATAATATTGTGGACAGTTAGAATAGTTATTCCGTGCAACGCAATTCCAACTTGCTCCATCTAAATTGCATTTGTTCATAACTTTGTGCATTTATTTTCCACGAGGAGGTATATTCATCAGAGTATTTTATGTCAACGATGAAATCGCAGATGCACGAACTTCTGAAAGTTCTATTTTTAATTTATTGTTTTCGCTCACTTTGTCAGAGATCGAATGAAAATGCAAATAGAATACAGTATAGGGATGCGAAGTCATGCACAACAATTGCAAAAATGCATTCGAGCCCTTATTATAAAACTATCGTCATAATAAAGCCACATGCAATCTATTGCAAGACTGATGTCTCTTTAATGTCCATTAATGGGGAAATGTTATATTCATAATATATCCATCAAATATTTAATGATTCAAACGTTTGATATTAACGGTAGCAAGACTCTTGTGATCATTGTATCATGAAGTGCAAGTGATCATTCAAAAATCAAGTCGTTATTTTGAAAAACAGCAACAAACTATTATTACGGTCAATTTAGTTGGTTTTATTGGAAAAGACTTTTTGAAATGCATTGAGTCCAGTTCCACGAGGTCAAGTTCCACGAGGTCCAGTTACATGAGGTTCGAAAAGTTCATCTTGGAATAGTTTCTATACTACTATCTAAGACTTTATAGTAATAAATTTACATAATAAGAGCAAAACGATACAAAATTATTCAATAATATGTAGTCGTTATTCAAATTCAGCTTTAAAAACGAATCATGATAGCAAATTCCAATTTATTCCACAAAGAAAGATATTTTAACAATCCATTTTGCTATAGAATTCAGCAAAATAAAATTGTTTTCATATGTATTAGACACATCATCATAAGGAGAAATATATCAAAATAGAACTAATATAATGGTCAATGTTACTATAATAGAAAACTAAATAAGTATAATAATATTTAATAGGTGTTTGAACATCATGATCATATTTTCTATGATCATGATGTTCAAACACCTATTTATTATTATCTCTGGTAAGTGATTAATTTAAATCAATAGGGATTTTTGCAAATAAATCACTATTGAAATGCTAATGTTTAAACTCAATCGATTCAAATATCGTAAAATATTTTAAACAAATAATGCTAATTTAATATTAACGACTCTTTGATTCCATTCTTGATTAGCCCCCTAAAGAGGTAAGACGCAGTGTTGTGTCCGAATTCCAGTGATTCAGAAAGATAATTCTTACACGTTGAGTTTGAAGATAAATAATAATGATATCATGAATCGATTTCAAGTGTATTGTTGATGTTTACTTGAAGCAATGACTGAATATTGTATGCTATCGACAGTGTTTACTTATTTAAATACAAGCTTCATACGTGCTGCGACGATCCTTACAGATGATATATACACCATTGATACTAACAGCTTTCATTGATGATACTGTTTAAATTTGAAATTAAATCGATAATCTGTGAAATTAATTTTGAAACTTGATAAGATATTAAAAATGTCGCTTCAGAAAAATAGAAGGATGATTTTCAATTACCGCAAATACTGCAATAAAGCATTGAATCTCGTTTTAGATCGAATCGCATAAGAACGGCGTTTATATTGTGAATCGGTATAAAACACCCCTGGCAGTGCTTATAACCCCTTAATGATTCCATCTACCCGCAGTGCCAACAATCACACAATTGGATCTTTTAAAATCCAAAACTCCTTTCATTCATCTTCGGTGTGAAATCGTCACGTGCTTAGCTCAGTTTCATTCCATTATTCGTTTCGTTTATTTATCCAGGACCGTCTGTCGTTTGATTGCGCCACATAATGAAGACGTTTTTTGGAGTTCTTTGTGCGTGAAGGAATACGCATAAGTGCGATGGCAATGCCGCATAGTTGGGCATTCGCTTTTTTAGGCCTAACGGGGCCGTCCCTATAAATCACCCCTACAATAAGGGAGAGCGCATGCAAGCGGATAGATAAGCTGTGATGACATTTCACAATTTCACAGCGATATTTCGGGATCTAATGTGTCCCTATATTCACTCAGATCAAATGTATTTCCTGCTCCGGTGCCCCGTGTGTATACTGGAAACGAGCTGGGGATTCAATAAATCCGGCTGTTCATTAAAGAGCGACCCTCCTCGAAGGTTGCTTAGATTTGTTTCGATTCTTATTGGATGCTATGATGCCGAGATCAAAGTATTCTGAATGAGATTTTCTGCTTTTGTGACTCGTTTTGGTACAATGACACGCACCAAATTTGTATTTTGTGTGTGAAACGCAGCCTCTGGTTCGGACCGGACGCAATATCAATCGTTATGCGAGATGCAAATGCGATGGACCGAAACGAGATGATTTGGGATAATTCTAATATTAGCTATGTCGTATTTTAAAAACAAGACAACAAGATCTATTTTTATAGTTCGAGACAACCCCATTTAACTCCTCAATAATAGTACGGAAGGCAGTGACATTATTTGTATTTGTGGCAGATGTTGTTGCCAACATTTATAACTGTAAATAAATATTATATACATGTCTTATACTTACAAGACTAAAACTACACTGTAGCTGAATATAATAAATATTATATGTATTCAATATTGCAACTCTTTGAAAGTTATAATACTTCAATCTACAACTTTAGCCACGTCTACCGAAACCCTAGCCATTTTATATCGAAAGTGAACGACTTTTATTTAACAATCATTAACATAAACTACTTGTTGACAGAAAAGCAGCTTTTTAGATTTTAATTTAATACCGGTAATATTCAAGTATTAAACAAGCATAATGAAAGAATCCTTATTAGAGCGGCTCATAAAATATTTTAGAAAGCACTTTATCAAGTGGGTTTAAATTAAATCATATTTTAAGTCCAAAACAAGTTCTATTGTTGTATTGGATTGCAAATATAATAAAGAAATAATTTGTGCAAAATATTTTTATTGATTTTCATTAAGAATGCTACAAGAACGATTGATATATTTTTTAAATATCCAATTAATTCGATAAGATTTTGAAGTTAAATATTTTGTTATAATATCTAAACATGCAAAATCATCTAATTCTGAAGGAGCAAATATTTGGACAATTAATAAAAATGAACTGAGTCGCTTATGAGTGATTACTAACGAATATGCCACCCTAAGAAGAAAAGAGCCATAGGCCACAGATTCACAATATATCAAAAACCAAATTTTAAACAGCAAAAATAATAATTTAAAACCAAAAAATGCCAAATATTAAAACATCACTTATTTTTGGACTGGTTGATTATGAGCTTTGTTATTTAATGGACGATCAATTTATTTAAATTCATAAAGCTATTGAATGTAATAAATTCATCCATGAAAAGAAGAAGAGATCTACAACATATAATGAACAATAGTGGCTATGCTTTTCAATAGATCAGATAAAAGGGGAGTGAAAGCATCAAAGTTTGCCGAATCTTAGCAAATTTTTGACTAATTTATAATTGTGTATTTTTTTTAAGTCTTGGGTGCTTATTATAAAGGCTACTTTAGGGTTAGAATAGTGTTCAAATCTAAATTCTGGAAAATATATATTATATCGATCGTTTTTATCGAAGATTGCTCTTCTGGTTGGTTTTCTGGATTTGTAATAATATATACGATAAGAATTTCGTTTAAGTTTTTAGAAGCATATCACTGCTTCTATTGTAGGTCGGTTAACAAAATTGGCTTTACAATTATGGTTTTCTGCGTCATAAATTCAGGTTTATTTGTACCTCAGAGGTCGATACGCTTGCTTAAAACATGTCGAATCAAAACAGATTGTCTTATTGGACATTAAGATTCCAACTACAACCGCAAAAGTCCCGTTGCTATTTGAACAACCCGCGTTTATCATTTTTATGGATGCGACATATTTCATAATAGGCGGTTTAGATTTTTCAGTCGACGACACTATCTGCGTAATTTATTGTCCCTAGCTGCTCCCAAGTTTCAATAAAGAGGAAAGCCACATACAGGAGAGTCACTCATATCATGTATGCAGAATAGTTGTGTCTATAATATTTATTATGGTCAGGGGACGAGTAATGAAATGTATTTAATGGCATTTGCATGAGCGCACGCAACGGACACATGAATGTTTTAATATAAAATACGGGGGAGAGAACAACGCTGACAATGATATCTTGTAATCAGAGTGCGTTGTTTTCTATACAATCGTGATAACCGTGCCCATTGTAATGTATACGACCCCGACTTAAATGTTATTTAAAATGCCCTGTTATTAAATATGCTTCAGCTTCCGACGAATGTTGGCCCGAATACGGGAAAACGTAATTGCATTTTGCTACGAAATTACCGACATTAAAACGGTCATCAGTGTCAATATTAATTTTGTTTAGATAGAGGCGCTATTTGTATTGAATTTTTTGAATATTTTCTATACACAAAGGGCAGTTCCGGAATCGATGTATAATAGGGAAAGCAAATTTAGTTTTTAAAAAAACTCAATCTCTATTATGATGGCATTTCATTTATGGTCTATGCACTAAATATAATGTTAAAAGACGATGAGATACAATATATAATATATAAGTTAAGGGTGGCTCATTATTAAAATCTATGTGAAATATTTCCCTAACAAATATTTACTAAGACTAAATCACTTCTTGCAAATAATCGCCTCCCCTTTATAAAGTATCTTTCTAAGTTTGCTCTAAATTATGAAAAATTTTATATTGCTTTATGACATTTTAGAAACTTTAATATCATTACTGCGCGGGTTTCAAAAATAAATTATCAAATTCAAAGAATAAAAATGTTGATGTAAATTGATACGATTTTGCGTATTGATTGGCAATTTATTAGAGATCAACGAGCGGGTCAACAACAAACCTTAATTAAACCATATACGGGAATGACATTTTTTAACTATGCTCGGCCCTCATATAACGCAATACATTGAATTTATACACAATTAACCCATTAAATGAGTATGAGAATTAAATAAGATCCATAATTTTGATAGAATTGTCTATGAGTGCAAAATATATTGCTTGTATACGCCCTATAATAATACAATGGAGGGAGAGTTAGTGAATAAAAATCCACTCATTAAACAAAAATAACTTAAAAATCTGAAGAATAACAATCATTTCACGATTTTTTTGCTAGTAATAGATGATTGTTAAATTTTTAATAAAAAAAGGCAATGAATTAAAATATATTTTTTATAGCAAAATCATTCTCTAATTGTAAAAAGTTCAAAATTTAAGCGGAATTTTAAAATAGAGCTTAGAATTGTACAATTTAACTATGACTTCATAGTTGTTTATATTTATAAAATCTCTCAGCCAAATCAGTTGAAAAAAATAGATTTTTTGCTTAAAAACATATCAAAAAACAAGCTTTTAAAAAACGCAATAAATTACAATTTAACGTGAGAATACATCGCTTTTTCTCTGCTAAAAATCTACATGTAAAAAAAGGTATTGATATCAAATTTCAACAACTAAAGTGTTAATATATTAAAATATGTATAATGTTTTCGTGCCTTTTAAGATGATGGCTGTATTGACATTTATTTACATTGAAATCGATACTGCAAAACTGATGATTAACACATTCATTTGCTGTGTATGGAAGGATTAATTTCATTTTTGATTGAATGTTATGTGGGGGTTTTCTTAATTTACATGCAGCGGAAGGACGACGTAAAAAATTAATTGCTTTTTTGAGTCGCTTTGGTCGCACTATTAAAACAGTTTACGTTCCTCATCCGGTTTAATATGAATAGAAAACGTTGAAGAACTTAAGCTTCGATTGTTGATTAAGTTTTCGAAACATGTCGGCGTAATTTCCTGCTTTTAATTTCTACAGCGCCATGAAAGGGTTTGTATTGCGTTTAAAAATACGGTAATTTTCCGTAGGACGAAAAATTTTTCGACGCTGACGGAATGGTGAAATTGAAGAAAATTACAAAGGCTCAGTGAATCGAGGAATATTTCTAATCGAGGAAATGCAATTGGTCATAACGAAAAGGCTATTAGTGTCACGGAATGGCTTTCGATCCGTTCAACCTAGAATTTCTTCAGTTTTATGCAGCGGGCTTGGCCGTTGATACCATTTTTTTCGACAAGTCACTTCCTCCTCGGTTCGATCGATCGGTTTCGCCCGTTTTGGGATGTTAATGACCCTAAAGTTAATCATAAAAAGTTTCACGAACTCTCCTAAAATATTTCAAAATATACCTCCTTGCCAACTTAAAGATTCACCGTGGAAATTTAATTGAAATCCCAAATAATTCGCTCGTGAGAAAATCAAAAACAGATCCAAATACTTTGAACATTCCAAGCGTTATCCACTGATTGATGAATGTTTAATTTAACAACGGATTAAAAATATATTTATTTAGACTTTCTGATACAAGGATCGCCCACACGCGGTTAAATTCGATTTTTTGCCGATTTAAACTTGACTTGCAGCTGATATTTTATAAGCCCAGACGTGTTTCAGATAAAGGCAACAAATAAAAATAAAAACGCCGAGAAGCCGAATTTATGTCTCTGCCTTTATAAATGTAGACCTTATCAATTCGGACGCTCTTCTTGCTCGTTTTCTTAATGAAGTCTCAAATAAAGGCTCTAATTAAGAGATGGATCTCCAAGCGATTTTGCCTGCAAACGGTCAAGATGCTGTCTCTTCCAAACGTTGAATTCTTATTTTAATAGTCTATTAAGAACTTTGGACGCAACAATACCTCAACTAATTGACTTACTATTGTCGTTGTATATTTCGGGTTATTAATTAAAAATATCGTTACGATGGACGTCTTTCGGCGATTAGGCGAGTCATGCTCCAAATTGAATCTTTATTGCTTCGTTAATAATATTTTAAATTAAATTCGATATAAGCGTACGTACTGAATAAACTGTCGTAATAACATATTCGGGAGAATGTTCTCGGAATAATTTCGCTATGGCATTTCAGTATCGAAACTCGAGATTGAATATTATAATAATGGGTTTTCCACGATTTTAAAATCCGGTTTGATGGATTTGTAATGGGTAAGTCGTTAAAAAGGTTCAATTATTCAACATAAAATGGATATTGTTTATACAAAAAATCCGGTGGTATCCAAATAATTAAGCAATCATTTTGTGTAAACATATTTATGGCTTCTTGGAATTTGTTGATAAGACCTTTCTATATAAAAATCATCAAGTATTAATATATTGTGTTAGTTTTAGGACTCTTATTATAAATAATAGTAGAAGTATAAATATTTCCGATCGATCAATCAATTTGTTTATAGATTTTCACCTATTTAAAAATTATATTTAAACAAGTCCTAATAAAATTTCCATAAGTGATCATCTTCTTAAGAATTTATAAAAATGTCTATAGCTGTTCATTATGCTATTGAATGTAATAATTTCATTCATAAAGAGAATAAAAGATCTACAATATAAATCATACTGGATATGCATTTCAATATATCCGACAAAAGAGGAGTGAAAGCATCAAAGTTTGCAGAATCTTAGCATATTTTAGACTAATTATTATGGATTGATTTTGGGATAAATTTGATATTAATAAGATGCTTAATATGTTGGTGTATCTTTTGAATGACTTTAAAGTCGATTAACCGGTTTTTATCGAATAAAAATTATGAAAAACCTGTTCAAAAGTGTTCGTAATCAAACATTAATATCACAAAAACTGATCATTTGGGATAAAATGAAATCTTAATACTGTAGATCTTATTCCGCGTCGAAATTCGATAGAATGCGCTATATTGACGGTACGAAATTGTCGCCACGTTGAAAAATAATGGGGAAAAAATCCCATTGCAAAGTTGTAATAAAATTTTCACGTATAATATGGGAGACAAACACGAAATTGCTTTTTTATTTGATTGTGAACAAGTTGAAGATGCAATAAGACATGCAATTGCAACCATATCTTGATGAGTTGAAAACAAAGCGAAGAACTCGCTCCATTTTGTACAGTACTTTATATATATATTTTACGACAATTTAGCATTTTATAAATGTCGTTTTTAAAAAAGACAGTAAAATAATGCCGGTCGATCCGGCCGTAATTCAGCCTTCGTTTTTATTGCCTTTATTGCATGTTTCCATCCGTTTTACGATTTGCTTAAGGGAAAATAGCTTCAGAATAATGAGAGGTGGTAAACTACAGCTTTGAGCATATTTTCATAGTGAGCTTTTATATTCGCCAAGGTGGTTTTAAAATGGCATAGGGTTTACGTGCCGAGGCCGTTTTGAAATAAGCAAATGATGGCTGTTATTGTTGAGGGCTTCGCGTATGCAAAAATGTCATTTTTCAGCGAAAAAGTGCACATTTTAATATGATTTAGGCATACATGAGAGCTTTCGAGACGATTTTATTTTAATGGAATGATAAAATTGTCAAGTTTATTAAAATGCTCATCTAAGCTTAGCATTAAGCCCAAGTTCGCGTCCGCTACTGCGAACTGTTGAATAGATAACGCTGAGCTTTCAAGTCTCATTTAGTTTTTTTTTTCGAGGAAAATAAATATGAAAGGAACGAATTTGCAGACATAACATCATGGAATATTAAAAACATAATGTAAAAATTAATTTAGGTACATTATTCGAGACATATTTTTTACATCAACGAGAAGTTTTCATTCGCTTCGAATGAAGTACATTTGGGACCTTGTATAACACGATTTTTTACAACACGCTTTATATAAAACGATTTGAGTAAATTTATTTTGGGAAAATTTAATACTTCCACAAGTCTGGGAAAAAAATTCTATTCACTTTAAAGTCTTACTGGAAAAAACTGAGTCCAGAAGTAGTCTCTGGAGAAAATGTTTTATCATCATTAGAAGATGAATACCAAAGGACAATAAACATTTGTCGTGTTATTGGTGAAGAAGATTTTGATGATATGGATATTCATGACATCCAAGAAATATTGGAGGATCATACGTTGAACGAAGACGAATTACTCGAAATATTAAATGAATCTACCACAATTAATGACTCAGAAAGCAATTGCAGCGAAATAGATACATGTTTCACATTAAAAACATTTAACAAAGAGGTTTAAAATCCAATAGAGAATTATAACAGATTTATTATCGGATTTTTCAACTACAATTTCAAATCTTGTATAACACGGATTTGTATTATACGACATTTTTCCCCGAATTTCCATGCTTTTTTTAAAATGAGAAGATTAAATTCGTTTCATGATATAAACATACGTTGCTTTGTATCAATTGATTTTATTCTTAGAGTGCCAAAGGCGTTATTGGACGTAAGTCATTTTCATAGGATATTTTTCCAGGAATATTTTTTTTACGTGGTGTTTTCCCATTGCCTTTGGTTAAATTAAGATAAAAATGAATTTATAAATGGGAAATCTTGTAAATTATTATTAAAATGTATTCAAATACTATACTACCGTATAATGGAAAGCAATGGGATATCATCACATAAGAACGTTTATCACTAAAAAATGTGGATATTGCGATTAGTAACGAGGAATAAATGCAAAAATATTATAGGATGTTGATCTATGGATCATTCAAGCATTTGATGAATCATTCAATCCGCATTGGGATCGTCTAATATCTTCATCAAGAATTTAAGATGGCGTGTCAAAATCGTTTTATTTTCCGAGGAAAAGTGTCATCGCACACGATGTTCATCTTGCATTTTTTGTTCGGCGATGTTATATAGATATCAGATTCGTCATTGTCGCCTTTTTATCCCATCTAATATAATGGCACGCGTGCCGTCATTTCGAAATTCCGCCACACAAAAAGAAGCATCAAGAATAATTCCTCGCGGAGTTATAATATACGGAGAGGACATCCGAATATGACCAGTGAATAAAATTAATGTACGCAAACCGTTTCGGTCCGATTATTTTCGTGAAACTGTAGACCTTCCGAAAGGGTGAGGACATCCATTGTGTGGGAATACCACATTTCGGCGTCATTATTTGGCTTTGGAACGAATCCCAAAGCGACGTGGTCCCGTGAGAAAAATCCGAATTTCTTGCTCGAATTCATGGCGTAAAATTCTTCCGAAGCGACGTCTTCCAACGGGAAACGGCGTGGGCGGAAGAACATCATCATCGCGTCCAACATCGACTCCATCATCACTCTTCGCTCGCCATCGAACAAATACAATATTCATTCCGATCGGACGCAAATAAATACGCCAAATTAATCAGAGCTTGATTGACACGAAATTATTCATCGGGATACAAAGCGATTTATCGCTCATTGATTGAAATAAAATACGGTCTGACGTTTCGTCGATAATTTTGATGAATTTATTCCAAAGCGATAAATAAACGCGCTTTATCGCCCAATAAAACGTCGGCGTTTCACGAGACGAAAAAAATGATAACACATTCGTGTCTGGCCGTTATTTTTATTCTGTCGAAATTGTCATCTGTTAGGCCAAAAATAACGCCGCAGTCCAAGACGACGCTCTCGAGTTCAAACCAACATGCACCCACGTTGTCATACGTTGCACTTCAAATTCAACAAACATAACTGAATCACTGATAACTTCCACGATGATTATTAGCCGGGATCATCCGAATATCCGAATTTGTATCATACAATGATTGCATTTGGAGCGTCATAAATAGATTGATTGCTTGGGATGCGTTTTTTTAAATTCTTATGCGGCATTGCATAAAGCGTTTATTTTGCAGAATGACAATAGCAAATAAGCGTAATAAGCGTCGTCGATGATAAATTTGCGCTTTTGTTGTTTATTGCAGTTATTGTTATTGAGCCGGCGATGAAATGCACGTGCTCGAAATAAATGTAAACAGATGTTTATTTGGCATTGTTATATCGGATTTATTAGATTTATCTCGATCGCTTATTGTTTTTATTATATGTTAGATGGCTTTAGAAGTTTTGTTTGTTTATTTAGATTCAACTGTCATCAACGATGATAATTTTGGAAAACTCGAGCGAGACGCTAACGTCCGAGCCGGGGAATAACCGCGAGGACGTTCTCATTTATGTTTCGGTCGGTATGCAATTAAAATATGTACTGTTTCGGTGTAGAACATTCAACTGGGTTCAACGATATATCGCGCGAGTTAGAAGCGCGGGGAGACGCATATGTACGTCCAACGGTGCCGGTGGTCCGGACGCGACTGCTGGTAACGCCAGGACGAGTTCTGAAGCAGCGACTGAGTACCGGAGTGTTGTGTATAGGGTCCGTGTGTTGTATGTGTTGTCTGGGGTATGATGCGTGCGAGAGAGAGGGGACGAGACGCAGCGAGCGCGGCGGCGAGTGCGAGCGAGAGGGCTATAGACGTGCGGACGAGAGGTATCGCCGTATCGCCGCACAAGTCCACACTCATCAATGCCTCCAGGCAGGTGCTTCTAAACAGTTGTATAGGCACCGCGCGGTATCACCACTTCCGACACTATATTACAATAAGAAGGCCTCCCAAAAAATGAAACTAGTCTCCGTCATGCCATTGACAATTATTTATCATTGTCATTCATGATCTCATAAATATTTCAAAATTTATCCCGACAGTCGTAATCCGGACAATAACGAAACAAACCCAAGCAATATATATACATATTTAATGCAACAAATGTAAATTGATCCATCCAAAATTATATGAGCCCGAATCAAAATTTTATTTATACAAGGTGGATTCAAATATGACCTGGAATTTTGATGTACAAATTTATTAGTGATTATTTTTTATATAGTTTCATTGGAAAATAAAAATCATCGGAAAGAAAACTTCTTGGTCCCGTCACTGAACAAAAAAGGCGAGAAATAACATCCTCTGTTGCGCAACGCATAATTATTCATTTTCATTTAGTTAGACCCAAGTGTTTGATTCAGCCAAAATTTTTCGTCAAGGTCTCAATGTCAACTAAACAGTCTACTGGAAAAGTGACCAGCTGTTTGGTGGGGGACACTCCTGTATGAGTAGTCCGAGGGCTCTAAGAACAGATCGCACAGAAGCGCATGCCATGAACTCTGTATTAACCCCTTAAAGAGATAAGACACAATGTTGTGTTCGAATTCCAGTGATTCAGAAAGAGCATTCTTACGCGTTGAGCGTGGAGACAGACAGAGACGACGAGTGTATTGCACGTTGAATTTGGAAAGAAACGGAGACGGAAAGAGTATGTTGCGTACATCGTATAATTATAAAGATTGAGTTAATACTCAAATGTATCGACCAATAATGATATGTGAATGATATTTTTAAGTATATGTTTACGCAAATAAATGACCGAATATTGTGTGCTATCGACAGTGTTTGTTTATTTATGTACAAACTTCATATACACGGCGACGGTCCTGATAGATAAGTGGATTTGTACGGATGATAAGTGGCGGACATACAAATATAGCATCTAAGTTAATGATGATTAGCTCATTACTCAAGGGTTGAAGAGTCGCTATCTGTCCGATCCCAATTTGTTCTTAACCTTTCCATTTACTATGGTGTATTTACTACACTGAGTCGAGTTGTTGTAAAGTTATTATAATAAGAATTGAATTTCGATATACTATCTATATATATATACTATCTTTATTGATACATATGCTATCGAATATAGATATGAAATATAATAAATACGGGGTTTTAGAATGTCATATGGCGTACTTAATACGTAGCATCGGACTCGTAATAAATTCAAATAATTATACTCGAACAACCACCTTATAGTCCAGATTTGGTTCTATGTGACCAAATGTTCGATCCATTAAAAGAGACATTAGAAGAGCAACGATTTCAAGACAACGCTGCCGTCAAACAATATGTGCGCAATTGATTTTTGGAGCATCCGCCTTCTTTTTTTAGCAACGTGTTCAAGAAGCTGAACACTAATTCTACCACATCACTGAAAAAACTTTATTTTAAATTGCGGAGTAAAAGCATGTTTAATAATGCGACGGACATGGATTCTCCCTCTTTCCGATCAATCGCAGATTGGAGTTTCATTTTTCGTGACATTTAAGCTAATTTATCCAACCACGCCTTCAGGAGTTTCGCTTTAATTATATGATAAATATAATTTATTTTTTATTCAAACCATTGTATTCAAAATAATTACAATTTAGTATTAAATTTTGGTTGGTATTTGATTTACAAACTAACAAATTTATAAATGGATGTCCTTTTATAGGAAAGGAGTAACATCACAACCCCTAAGTGAATTTGTAGCATTCAAACTTATCGAACCGTATACTATGAAGGGAATATACATCGAATGTGATCATCCTTACAATTTCCAAAATAAGTCCAAGATTAATGTTTTTGCGTTGATGACAAATGAAAAAATGTGACAACCCTGATTTAGGATCATGTTCTTAGATGGATTAACAATACGAAAAATGTTTTAAAGTAAGAAAGTCAAAGAAGACGAAATTATTTTTGTACAAACAATAAAAAATAGCATCAGGCTCGATCGCAGAGGGTTAAAATACTTTTAGTTGGGTGATAATTTCAACAGCAAATTTGTCATACAAGATTAACACCATAGCGTGAAGATCAAACACAAAAATAATTAGCATTGCTGCATTTATCCCATTAGCTTTCGATCCCCATATTTTTCAACACTGAAATATTTCTTTAAACAACATAAAACATGTTGTTTCACAATGTTTGATATATGAGATTTGATCTGAGCAGGTATTCGCACTTTTATTTTCACTCACTGCTTCAAATTATTGCTACATTTCTCGTATAAAAATTGCTTCTTATAACTTCATATCCTGTAGTACATATATATATAATTACCATAATTTTCATATTATTGACGCAATCACATCGGTGGATTGCTGGGTGAGCATAAAAATGAGATCAAAAGATTCCCAAGGCATAATAATAAAATTATGTAACGTCAAGCATTTACATTTTTCGATCCGAAGCATGCGTTTTAAAATGATATGATGGCGAGATTGTTTATTAAGCAGCTCATTATAAACAGCACCCATCAGATTTTTCTTAATGATTTCGGCGAGGTTTTCAAAACAGGAGGAGAGATCGCATTTAGATTGATTATCGTCCATCTGGACGTTCTAAAATCATGGATAGAAACATGTTTCCATCCATTTCTCGGCGTATCTTATAGCTTGAGATCGCGCTCTCAGACGCGGATGCTTATATGGACCATTGCGTGAAAATATTTAAGACACCCACACGCCTTTTTGAAATTTAATTATATCTAATCGCGCTCGATTTATCTATTTTGCAACGATACAAACGCGTATTTTTTGTTTGTGATTAATAATTTTTCAATACTCATACTGTTGGTAACAAAATGGGTATGGTTTTCCTCGATCGATGAAATCAGGTTCTTAAGAATTGTTTAATTTTTTTTTTTTTGGTTGGGTGGAAACAATTTTGTGACTGAGATGGGTTGAAGCTAAATAAGGGTATGATTAGGGGGCGGGATGAATTTAAATTCACGCTACTGTTCAAAGGATTCATCTTCACGGAATATCTTAATTATGATGATGATTCATGAGTGGCATGTGGTTATTTGATGCAAAAACGTTACAAATTTATTTTTTCATTTAAATTCCTTATAATATTTAGGTTCGTTTTGCGAAAGACTTGTCGATGAAATATTAGTCCATTGTCATTTAATATTTATGATACAAGCTGCATCCATGGCGGACAATTATCAGTGCCAACCCTTGAGTTCGCCAGTATAATAGAAAGAGTGAGATAAAAAATACAGGGCAGAGGGAGACAGAATAGAATTTAATTGGTAGTGTGATCTTGCCATTGAAACAGTTTGTCAGAAAGAGCCTTTAGAAAGAGAACCTGTCTAGAATTAGACAAGACTTATAATTGACTTGTTAGGAGTATAATTGTATAGCCATATGTGTATCGTATGTATGTAGCTCTATTATTTCAATTAACCCACTTCTTCCATATATACGATACAAAAGTTAGATTTCGACCATTAATACGTCGGACGTTTCTTCATTGTATTAATCAAAGATGACAAAAAATATTCGAGGCATTTCATATAAAAGACAGGCAAAAAATGTACGGTATTATTTTGTGTTATCAAGGCTATATTGCAAGTTTTAATACGATTGCCCCGAAGAAAAAGATGGTTTGTGGATTCCGGCGGAGGCAATGCGCTTGGAAGAGATAGAAGATACGTTTTACTGCATTCCTGGGAACCACTCGCCGCATCAAGAGGCATTCTAACCCGTTGGAAGATAATGTCTTCATTTTTACTCATTTTTTAGTTTGTTTGTTAAATGCATAATGGCTTACATGAACGCTGCTCGCTTGCCCATCAGTTCTGTTTTAAATTACAGGTAGAGTATTGAGCGTACATAAATCTTGAGAAATACCTGGCTCAACTAACTGGAGACAATTGCCATTACTATTACGGTAATTATACAGAATTACCCATGCTTTCAAGAGCTCGGCGCGGTTATTATTAAGATGAATACTTGTCGAAGTCGCTTATCATCAAATCTTCGAATTTCATTTACGGCATAAAAATATTTGAAGCTTGCTGCCAATTTGACATAAATGCTTTTGGAGATGAGTTATAGAATTTAAAACAGGTAGTTCATTGTGTGCTGGGAATATGTTGAAAATTTGCAGCTCATAAATAAGTATTATATATGCATGTCGGAGATACTGAATGCGAGACAAAGATGGAGAGAGTATCTTGCGCACTTCGTACGATTGTATAGACCGTTAACCCAAATTTATCGACTAATAATGATGTGTGATATAATGAATCGATTTCAAGTGTATTGTTTATTTTTACTTGATGAAAAGACCGAATATTGTGTGCTATTGACGGTGTTTATTTATTTATGCACAAGCTTCATACACGCTGCGACGGTCCTGAGAGATAAATGGATTTATACGGATGATAAGTGGTTGAAATTGCCCCTTGATCTTCTTAGCACATTACATATTGGAAGCATAGTAATATGAATTACGCTGTCAAACCTCTTTTTGTGCGATTTCGAAGTTATGCGGTTTTTTAAAAGCATTTTTAATTTTATAAAGAGTACGTATCGAGACATTTTGGATAAAATGGGAAATAAATCATCAACACTAAACGACTGTGTAAATCATATTGCATCTCATGTCGCCGAATTACGACCACGCCCCTTATTGTGGTTTAGAATTTAAAAAAAAATGATTTGGTTTTTTTCCCGCATTTTTCCAATGTTTTATTTTTTAAAAATACATTATCAAAAGGAATTTCTAAAATTCCAACTACTTACGGAGTTATAGCTATTTTAGTAACGCGGCAACTTGACCGGTCCTATCTCAAGCTATAATTAATTAATATACTTCAACCTGAATACGAATCATTTCGATATAACCCTATATTAATCCCACCAGATTTGTTAAAAAATATTTTTTAACTATTTCAAAAAAAATAAAACTGACAAAATAAGACGAAACGCAACGAAAATTATCATACAGCGATGATAGTTTGTAATTAAAATAATTAGTATTTATCTAATGGATGTCTGACATTTTAGATGCCAGATGTCAGACATCTTTAAAATTTTACCAATGACGCAAGACTAAAATGTTATTTTTGCCTTACTGTTTTCCAGTTTTTTTAAAAACTTTTTTATGCGATTTCATATAGCTGTTTCAAAGTTATGCGGTTTTTAAAATCCATGGAACGCATCTTCACTTTTTCTATGTAAGTCATAGCTTTTTTGTGCGATTTCTATTTGTGCGTTTTTCTCCGGAACGCATCTACCGCACAAAAAAAGTTTAAGTGTAGTTATCTTAAGAGTATTTATTGAAAGCAATTTTTCAAAATTAAGCACATTTTCAATACATCAAGTGGCCAAAAACTATGTTTAATTGTGAGTGGTGTTCTGAAAACAACCCCAGACCTTATCCCAAATAAATATTTCTAAGCCATAAATTACGAAGCATAAAGTGCGAAAAAGGATGCAGATTATTCAAATGCTTTATATAAATGTATCCTTATGTAAATCACTACAATTCTACAAATATCAATATCAAAGTTTAAAATATTTTTAAGCATTAAATAACATATTTGACAATTACTTTGAGTAAAATATATATTTTTAAGTGTTAGACGTTATTTAAAATCAGTAGAAAACCTTTTTTAGCTTTTCGATATCTATACTGTTTGCGGAATACTTGATGAATACTATTTTTAAAAAAATGTTTAAAAATGTCAATTATTATAAAATCCCGGGATTTTTACGCGGGAAGATTGCCTGCGTCAGGGAGCACACGCACGCGAAGTTCCCCCGTAGTTTATGTGTTAAGGTTATCCTCTGCTTCTCCGTACAAATTTGGGTAGTGTGGGAGGAGTGAGATACTTATATGCAGCCCTGTATTACTTTATTAATTGTCTTTGTATTTACTTTGTTAAATCCAGAACAGTTTGTTGACTTAACATTTTTTTTTAATATTGAGAATCAAAATGATAATAGCATTGACATGACATTTGAAGTTGATGACATAATTACAATCTATAAAATATCAATTGAAATATCGTATCATTATTGCGATTTAATAGCATTTTTGTCGTTTTAAAATTAGATATTTACGATGTAATATTAATTTAAAAGTTTAATTGTAGTTTAAGAAATTTTATGAGAAAAATATTCGAAATTAATGCTCGTTATGAATATTATATTTATTGGCGCATTTCAAAAAATATATTCGCTTTAATTGATTCGAATGTATTTTAAAGAAAGTTTTTGGCTCCTGTTGGAGTGCTCGAAATCAGGTTGTTTATTTTAATTCACAGGAGCCGATTTCTTAATGCCCAAGAGGACTCTTCATCTTTGGACCGTGTAGGGATAAGTTGCAGCCGAAAGTTCGTTTTCGACGAATTAGCAAAAGCAATTCAACTCAAAATAAGTTTAAATTCGGGTAATTTTGAGATGCTTTGAGCCGCTTTTTAATGTTTACGTTCGCTGCCATTGTGAAACACGAGTGCCTTCAAAAGCTTTAATTAGCAATTACTTTTGTAACTGGGGTGCATGTTTCGGGTGCGGGAGGATTTGACGATCCAAAAGCAGACACAAGCATCGACTATTGTATTGGCTAACTGTAAATAGCGGCAAAAACATAAAGCATATAATTGACCCCATGCTGACGAGATGGATGTGTGTGTTAAAATTTGTAGTCTCGACTGTTATATGATATCGCACGCGATTATTGCCGCGGAGCATGCCAACCCACAGGGGTTGGTAAGAAGATGTACCCCTGCTTTTTATGAACACCCTGTCGCATGGAAGTCTGCTCCGCAGCTGTTGCTGCACAAAAAATCACCCCGTTTGATAGATAGATGGATGGATACATCCAAATGCCATGTCCAACGGTAATAGATCAAGGGGACGTCATTAGCGAAACGTCGGGATAACCATATAGATAGCTGTTGCTAAATGTACCGACTTCATTATCACACCTTAATTAAAACGATGTCTATACATAGGCAAACTTAAATCCATATGAAATACAAATTTCCCATGGATTTACTTGCCGTATAAAAAAATTTGGCCATAATTTATAGGTATATTGAAATATTTCTTCCTGTTTCTTGTCTCGTCCAAGTCCCCCAAACTCGAGTTCTTCGATGCATCATTAATTTTAAAAGTGTGACATGGTGGGTGGAATGCTTGGAATTTAGCTTCATATTTCATCAAATGCTCCCTAAACTCCAGCAGCTGTTCGTATGATGCTATGGGCGTATGTTCGACGTATTTTATGGCTGAAAAATTAATCCATGATATTATCGAAAGAGTCCAATTAAAATATCCTTTCAATTTTATGAATTTCGATACAAAAATGGAGTTACAAAATTATTTATGGCGGCTTATGAACACCTCCCAAATGAGTCGTTTATTATCTTCATTGGGGCTTATCAGCCTGGGGGCATATTATTGCCATGGATATCAAATCATACCTTTATTACCAATAATTTCACAACAACAAAAAAAACGCTGTGAAAATATATTGAAAGTGATTTTTTACAAGGATATTTGAATCGAAAACTAATTTGATGTTACAATGTAACAAGAGAGCCATTTATAATACAAACTTGAAATTTGCGAATTCGGGTGTTTACATGGACAAAGGCGTTTTGGGCGTCTATGAAAGATCGTACTGAAAGACCATGCCGTATGGATGTAAGCTATTTGGTTTCCTATGAACTCCTCAAGCAAGATATAACTGAAAGACAAGTTCGAAATGCACATGGTCGCACATATGTGCAAGATTTGCATGCAAAATGTTACAAAAGCAGTGTGTGCTTGTAGTGTAAAAGCCTTTGATAGTGGATAAATTATGCGATAAAACTAAATCATTGTGATTTGAGGGATGATTTTGATCTTGTTTTTGATGAACAATGATCCTTTGCAAGGCACTTGTGTAATATGTCAGTTGTTTAGATCTCTCTTTTAAGTGTTATATTAATCAGTCTATATTAATATTATTTTGGACTATTCTTACGGGGTGTGAATGGTAGTTTAGTCTTCAATTAATAACGGTAGTGAACCGTTCAGTATTCGCGACCGAATCGTACCCCAATCTGATATTGATGTCCATTCATTAATGCGACAGGTAAATGTATGACCTCTGTTTGTCACGGGCTATAAGTGCACGGGTGGTAACCGCCACCCTATATATACACCACCCTCGATCTACCGAACTCAACCCCCGACGGCCACCATTAACCTGCCGCCTATAATCCGACCCCATCTCAGAAATATTGCCCCAAAAAATCATAAAAAATACATAGCCGTACGAACTTTCGAATACTTTTAAAAATATAGAGCCGGGAAGAATTTTAGACGTTTTAAGCATTTGGCGTAGTCGTAAATGTTTGGGTCCGGCGCAGAGCGTTTGTGGCTTTTGAGGCTGTAGTGGTTGATGCTGAGATATTCGTTAAGTCTGGGGGGGTAAAACTAAGCCACACTTGAAGTCTATTTAATACATAAAATAGCCGATTTTATGAAAGCTACAACCCTCTGCTCCCCTCGCGGCGCTCGTAAACTTTTATCGATGATGTAAATTGAGCCTCGTTGATTTTCTTGTCAATTTCATGGACTGTTCGCAATCTGCACCGGTCACACAAGAGTCCATATGTCGATGGGTCAATTGAAATTTCGGCTCCGAATTTGGACGTCCTGTCCTGTTTGGATGCAATCACATATGGAAATTTAACAGCAATAAACGTTGATTATAATTAACTTTGATGCGTGCAATTCACATCCTGCCAAATTATCGAAACCACGAGCTTTACGAGTGTACCGAGCCGTTAGTGGCGAAAGCTTTCGTATTTTAAGGCCCGAACGTCGATTCAACGAGTCATAAATTTACTGAAATTTGTACTCACCTTCCAAGGGACATGTGAGAAATATTATTGGAAAATTGACACTTGCTATAAAGCGTATTTAATCATAGAATTTCTGACATTTTATAAAGAAAAAATGGTGCAATTCACAACTACAAGAAGTAATTAATCATGCTGTATAATAGAGATTTCACATAATTTCAGAGCAATATATTAATTATATAATTTACAACTTTACAGTTTTAGAACCTCTTCGATTTCAAGTTAAATATATTAATAACGGCAATATTTAAAATATGCTTAAATGTCCATTGTAAGATCTTCTTGTTATAAATATTTTTAGATTATTGATCAAAATTGCTATAAACAGTGGTGTATTGTACATTTATTAATGAAAAGCGTTTTTAAAAATAAGGATAACTATATGGTCATAATGAATAATTTAGAAGCAAAACCACAATAAAAATATTAAAATTATATTTTTTAAAATGACAATCGGTTGGGTTAGATCTAAATCTTTTATAATAATACAAGATGTTTTGGACATGAATCGAAACATTTTTTTTTGGGGTTAAGGGGGTATTTTGCTACGTTTCACACATAGGTTCTATGTCGTAAGTGTCAGGGTTATCATAATAGAATTTTAGATGTGCCCTATTCCGTCGCTCGCATGGTCTGCCGACCTGACACCACTGGATTTCTTTACATAGGGACGTGCAAAAGAATTATTTTACACAACAGAGGTGCCTACAAAAGAAATCTCAATTGATATAATCATCGCCTTTGAAAAAATAAAGGAGGAAATGCTACTTTAAACAACTCAAAAAAAAATGTGTGTCCATGTGCAAAACACTCTTTCCAATAAAAACGAGCGTGTCCACACGGTTACTCAGCTGTATAATCATGATTTTTTTTGCATCTTAAGCATTTTATTATATAGATTTTGCTGTATCTTATCACTAATAGTATCATCAGCATTATTTGGTCATATACTTCTTGTATATACATTATTATTTCAATCGCCTCTACATTTTTATTTACGATCAAGATATCAAGAAGGCTAAGTTATAAAGCTCATTGGGTAGCTCTCAACTTTTGATAAATCGTGATATTCATCGTCCAACTTGTTTGCTTTATTTTCAAATACAAACGGTCGTATTCAACCGTGCGGAACCAGTTTAATTAAAGTGGACATATCAATCATCACTTTTAGATAAATGTGTTAATTCGCCTCCCCCAGATTTTACACATTTTTTAATCGGCTTTTTATGATCTTCTGTATGGAATTATATAATTTATATAGTCATTTATATATAATGATCTTGTTTTTTTTTAGTATATTCCTTGTTAATTGAAGAAATTTTTAAATGGCCACGTCCCCAGACAAATAAATCTAGTGGTTTCAGGTCGGAAAACCATGCGAGCTACGGAATAAGGTACGTCCCTAGACAAAGAAATCCATTGGTGTCAGGTCTGGTGACCGCCCAGCCCCGCCTTTGCAAAAATGAAAGAGGAAATGCTACTTCAGACAACTACAGTGGAAATAACAAAAATGTAGCATATTATTGGAAAGGCTATAAACTAGAAATATTTTTAAAAATAAACTAAGTTCAAAATAGTTGTTACATTTTTGTTTCGGGGATTTAGAAGTTGACATTTCTCATTCGTTCGCACATTTTTTTGTGACTTTGGAAGTTAAGAACTAATTGTTTTTAAAATAATTGCATTAAGTAATATTTTATTTAAATTAAAAATACATTACAAAATACAAAAACAGTTATTTTGTACTATTATATTAACACAAGTTATGATGATTTAAAGGTGAAATTTTGGTTTTTTTCCCAAAAATTTGAAAAAATTCTATTTCGACAACCCTGCCACTTAGGACACAAAATCTATATGGGAAACGTGTCAAAAGACCCCCTTTACCCCCAAAAATTATTTGGTCGGTCCATGTGCAAAACATCTGTATATTGTATGTATTTTCCCCAAAGAATATAGTACGTCTAACAATTTGTCTAGGCAGATTCAATCATTTGATGTTTTGTAGCTAGATACTAAAATGGCCAATCGTCCTGTGGGAGCATATGTAAATCCACCCCATCCAACAGGCACCGCATATAAAATAATTGCAAACGATCATTTAAATATCGAGGGTTTTTCGGTCGAACGGGCACTTGATTAAATATTGAAAAAGTGTTATTAAATAATTCGAAAGCGATGTTGTTTAAATTCGCGATAAAACACTGCGCATCCAAACCGCACTCACCTGCTTAAATTGCATTTAATTTAAATGTTAATCGGTGCTAATTTTATTAAATGAATATTCAAAAAGCGAAACCTGCACATAATACAAGCGGAGCCTTTGGCGATCCGCGAAATGCATTTTATATCGAAAAACTGCATGCAAAATGGCCGTGTTTGGAGTCATATTGATAGGCTGTTTGCCGAGCATGAAAAATGCTCCACAATAATCAAGCTGATATTGGAAAATTCACATCATTAAGCGTGTGATGTTTATTCCCGGTCCATTTATCAATGCGGCTTGGCTTTCGATATTCCATTCATTCATTATGACCCGAAATGCAAAAAAAACGTCCGAGGTGCGGTTCGAAATTAGGATCGATATTAGCACGAGTCGGGCTCTCTATCTGCGTTTTTAATTATTGGCAGCCACAAATGAAGACATTATCGTTATCTCATTGTGTATAGGTTGGACCATTAACCGTTGCCGTCTCGGGAGATGGTCGACCGGCAGAGTCACGAGCTGCTAAGCGGGCGGTCCAGGGTTCAGTGCCCGATCACGACTACGTAATCTCCAATTACAATTTTCGATCATTCATTATTCGGTGCCGAAGCGTATAAATGACCGTAAAAAAATGATTTCTGCAAATGTTCGAATGTGCTTTTTTACTTGTGCTCATTTTTTTCCCTTCCCAATATGAAACGAAAGCCTCCAAAGGAACGACAAAGCTGTAAAGCTGATTCAAAATATGCTTCATATCAATGAAAAATCACATTAAATCCATAGAAAATATGCTTTTGAACAACTACATTAGTTATCAACGATTTAGAACAATGAGTGGCTATAAAAAAGCAACGATCTGCTCAGGTCATGATATAGTCCGCATAAAAATATTTGCACCAATTATCAAATCTAGACAATCTCCATACAATACTCTCGTAGGAAAATCATTTTTTTTATGATTTTCTATATCTTCCTGTTTATGTTTCGGTAAATACGGTAAAAAAAATATAGGTTTTTCTAAACATATGATGTAAAAACGATTTCTTAAAACATGTAAAAATGCAAGTCAGCGAAAGAAACATCATAAATTATTTTATGGAGCAAAAGGATTAAAATTTCTTTACGGAAAATGAAAAAAAAAACGTAATATCCTGTATAAATCGTTTGAAAAAAATATCTAGGTTCAACCAAATCTGTTTTATTGACTATAGGTACATAAACAAACTTTCTTAAACTTAACGGTGCATCCATACAATATTTTTACTATGCCTATGTTATTTCTACAAGTGTAAACAGTAAGTTGACACAGTTTTATTACCATGGAATGAATGATATGGAAGCGCATTAAAAACAAACAAACAAACATTTTTTTATGTATTAAACTATGCTTGTTTTACTCGCGCAATCTTTAGCAATAAGTAGACAAAGTTCTTATACGAATAAACAGAGATTAATTTTTACATGTTAAAATACGAGGGGTATTCAAATATAATCCGGAATTTTGCCATATAAATTTATTAGTGATGTATAAATATACAAATGGAGTGTCTATTGAATATGCACAATCTAAGTCACACTCTTATTACAAAACCCATCAAATTTAGTATGACCTGTTCAAATTCGCCCTCTCTCATGGCCACTCGCCGTTTCCAATTGTCGTTAGTAACTAACTCTTGCTACGACATGCAAACACTCAAACGCTGATTGGTATTGGGCCATCAAACACAATGCAAACACTATTGTGTAATAATTTCATAGCATAAATATTTGATATCGTTTGATTGCATAATAGATACTTAGAAAGTAACTGCATGAACGATCTGGGAATATAATGCGACATTGTGCAATCGATGACGTGGATATCAGTGGCATAAATTCGAGATGGTAAATTAATATGTACATATATCAAAACGGATTTGGGCTTTTTTTTAAATCACTCAGACAACTATACAAAAAATATTTTATAATTTACATAGGATTCATTAGTAGGAGATACATCATTGGATCGATAAACTAATTTATTGGTAAATATTAGCATGACAAAGAATTGCATTAATGTTTAATAGGCGATTGAACATGCCGGTGTTATAAAAACGCTACTGCGCATGCGCTTTCACTGCCTTACTCCAAGTATTTATAAAGTTCAAATTTGTAACAAAAATGCATAAATTTCGTATTAAATGTGCTTTTAAGTTGGCAACAAAAACATTGATTTTCCGTTCTAATACATATAGTACTATTTAAATTATAATATCGCGTAAAGTCGATGATTTTATATCTTCACGCTATTTATTTGATTTATGATCAATTTTAGAAACATTTTCAGTCTTATGATAATAGTGTATTTAAAGATTTTTTTTTGAAAATCTCAGTCTGTGCTTGGATTGCCAAGCGCTTAAGCCTGTAAGTCTTCACGACACTTTTTATCACTTACGGGGCTTTGCAGTTTTAATATTCGTCTGCTGGTCCTCCGCATAATATTTTCGCTGTAGTTCTTTACGAAAGTGAACTTTAAATAGAGATCGCTCAATCTGGGAGATGAAACTGGTTTCAATTGGGTGTGTAATGAAATATGTTGAACAATTCATTCCGAGCGGAGCGAATCGCATCATAATGGCCACTTCCTCAAATCGGAATCAGCCTAACGGCATTTAAAATTCTGATTCAATTACATCTGCATGACGTCGGTTAAATATGCAGAATGGTTTTGTTTTACAAGGCTGCTGCCTTCGCGGGACGGCTGACAGGGAAATAAGTTTTCAATGGGCACGTATCGCGCTATCGGAACTGTCTTAAAAATTACAGGAGATTACATGTGCCGCCAGATAAAAACATTAAGTCGAATACGGACAGACAGACAGGTAGAGTACATTAATCGTGATGATTTGTGGTTACGTCGTGGTGCAACGGTGGGTGTGAGCGTGGCTTTGCAGGAGTGTGAGTAGCTGTCAGCTGGGCCTGATGAAGACATTATGCCTTGGATTGGACCAGCGCTGAGCTGAGATGGGGGCTTTCAACGCCAGGTCGCGGTCCACTGCAGCATCCGAGGAAAATTTCTCTTAAATACTTGTTAATGGCGTACTTAAGTCGTTAGCAGCTAGGCTAATTGCCAGCAGAAGCATCGTTGTGTCCATATGGACACAAAACTGAAAGTCACCATTTAATACCACGCTAAAATTATCTTTATTTTTATCCCGCCTGAAAATATCGATATATCAAGAACTATACCAATTTTGCTTACAAGTAAACCAGAAAAATCATCAAAATATTTGACTATTTATTATAATTTTGGTTTAGACACTTTAAATCGGGAAATAGGAAATTTCAGGATAAACCTAAATCTGATCGACCTTCAAATTTTGATAAAGATATCCTGTAATATTTAATTATGTCTATTGCGTGGGCAAAATGATGGCCTCATGTAAAGCCCGCTGTTGATCTGTGCAGATGTAATTTTCCAAATTAACAGTAATATTTTCTATCATCCTGCGGATATATTGCGTTTAGTTAACGACATATAGCGGAAGCGTAGTCGTCTGATTGCCTTAGCTGCGGGAAGACGTCCTTCCCGCAGACTCATGGCTGTAACTTATCTCTTTGTAAATAAAAGATATTAATTAAGGCAAGAGGGTTTCCATCAGCACTCGATCATCTCTATCGCATAATATTCACATAAAACGCATTGTTAAAATGAACAAGGAGGATATTTGGATGCCGCACGAACTGTTTGCAATAACAGAATAGTGCAATTTCAGAAATTTAGAGCCATGTGTTTTGAATTTAGCGCATGGGATTAAGTTAATAACAATGCTTATATTTTATATTGATTTATATAAAAATAAAAAAAAAGTTTAAATAAAAAATAATAATAATAGATTTATTTTGGGATAAACTAATATAGAACTTAGCTAAAATTAATTTATTTTTTGAAACAAATACTAAATGTAAGTGTTGCGTTGTTAAAATCTCGCCTTAGCCTGAAAGGCCTCGACGATAAATATAGACGGGGATCCGCAGCCTTGACACGGACTCACAGCATACGACTGAATCTTGTGATAAGTATTCAATCTCCGCTTAAATTTTTATAAAAATATTTATTAATTATTGATTGAATCAATTGAAAAGCTCAAATCATATTTTAGAATAATTATAATATTTTGGGACTGGAATAAATATATCAATCCATTGGGGGTTGTCTTCTTGCAAATATAATCTATAAGCAATTAAAAAAAAGTAAACGTCTACATTAGTAGGGAGTGTGGGTGGATGAAAAAATGGAAAAGACATCAAAATAAGGCTGTTTTATCAAACAAGTAGTTTCAGAATGAAATGCTTTTTATTAAAAGAAATATAGACCCATTTTATTCAAATAGATTTTGTTAACAATTTATGCAAAAATATGATTAAGCGGCTATATTTTAAGTCATTATGTTTGAGCTCAGTTTGTGTCCGGATACTTAACAGATTTGTGTATGTTATGTATTTGTAAAACTATTGTTAAACAATATTTTATGGAACATATTTTTTTATTTTTAAGAATAAAACGTCCCATAAAAAAAAACAGAATATGATTTTAAACTATAATTAATCTTGTATTTATCAGTAAGTAACCCTTGTTACATCTTGCTTAGGCTTAGTAGAAATTTTAAGCAATGCCAGCATTATTTGTTTGATTCCACTTACATAATTAAATATTTAAAAAAATATATTTATTATACTACATCACAATATATTTTTCATAAGCAAGAATTCCATCAAGTCTAATAAGGTTTTTTATTTGGGAAAATCCATGGAAATTTAATGCTTAATCACATATTACTGTTACTATCGACGGTATAAAGCCAACTAGGTTTCTATCGCTGTTATCTATTTTCCCAGATGCAATTTTCTAGTATTACATTATGAAAATTGGCTTTAAAATCCACCATGGCTTTAAAGCATCTGATTTCATATTCTTGTATGCAACACGTATTGGTGTAGGTGTTATTAAGGTCCCGAGATAAGTGGCACCTACAGTTGAGGTTCGTCGAGAAAGAACGGTCTCGGTTTAATGAATAATGCGAACCGGTGCCTATAGCCGGCTAAAGCCGACTTACAAGAAAGGATATAATTTTAATAATAATATTATCAATAATATTTAAACTACCTAGTTATGTTAACAGGTTTTTTTGTGGATGGGCCATAACACCACTAATTCAGCTGCATTGTAGCTCAATTTTATTGGCCCGGGTTCGGATCATGTCTTCATTTCGTCGTTATTGATGTAATCAATCCGACAAAGAATAGAATCAACATAAAAAACCAATCGCTATGAACTATTTTATAGGATGTAAAAATCCTGAAAAGAATGACAACGCGCATTAAAATTCGATTAACCGATTGAAATGCGCGAATCTTTGCACTATTTAAGATTTAAACAACGATTGGGAGATCCGAAATTCTTAAACGCAATTAAGCTATGTATGTATCTGATGTAATGATGAATTGTTTGTGCTTACACAAACAATTCAATGATGACTAAGAAGCCAGGCTACTGCAATGTATAAACAAGAATGTGCGTAGGCGTCCAAGTATTTAAGCACTTTGAAGACTCACTCGAAGAATTCTTTGATTTTAATGAAAAATTTTCTTAACGCCCGGATATTTTTATTCGATTCAATCATCCTTAAGAGAATCAAACCCAAACGCGATTCGGTGCCTTAAATTTATTCCCAATTCGAATCGATCTCCATCAACGACGAATGCTTCCACAAAAAACGGAAAATGAAATACCAAAAATAGGCTTCTCTCCCGTTTGAAGCTTTTATCCGTCGGTATATATTTTTTTCATTTGGAAGAGTAATCTTTGCAATAAAAGAGGTTATCAGGTCATTACCTAACTTGCACGCTACGAGGATTTATGGTTCGATTCCGCCTTAATAGAAAAAAAGGGCAGTTAGCGTTTTCATTTTCACACCTATTTTTGCATGTGGATGTTAGATTTTTAAGTGAATTAGACGATAATTTAAAGCAATCGGATATAAAATCATACCTAAAACATTTTGCTTTTTGGGGAGATTCTAGATAAACTCAATAGCATAGTAATAACACCATTATCGTATTCTCAATATTTTACGAATACTGTTGAAAAAATATTAGATTTACACAAATAATTGCCTTTTTGTTGTTCTAATATTAAAGGATATGAAAAAGCCAAACGATATTGCTAAAGTTTTTCCCTAAAAAAATCCTAATCATAAAGATGCTGTCTGAATATTGTAGTGAAATATATAATGCATCAGTGGTTCTTTTGAAAACGACCTCAACTTTAAATGACACTCAGTAGTAAAAGAGGTGTATTACATTCTACTGATTGTTGTAAAAATATCATGAATATAAAAGTACACAAAAAATAAATGGCATTAATTTGTGATATAAATATTCTTTGATAAATATTAAAAAAAGAGTACCATCAAGAATACCCTTCAATTTATATTTAAGTGTCGAAAACCATTTAAGTATTGATTATATATATGTTGATATACTTATATACATTTCTGATATAGAAATGCATTAAAACTAGGTTATAACGAGCATTCAATATACGTCAGCCTCGATGATCGTTATTACCGAGAAATTGGAGTAAAATCATATTAAATGTAATTCAAATGCAGTTAAAATTATTACATTAATATTATAGAAATGCAGGTTTATTTTCATATATAAATTGCCGTGATTACTTGCAAAACTGACCCAAGGTGAGTAACGTTTATGCTGAATCTGGCTGGAGACTTATTTAATTTCATAAATGGAAACTAGATGATTTTATTCTGATGTAATTACTTAAATGTTGTATAATTTTGATACATTAATAACGTTATTACATATCAAACAGATTATTTTATCTTTCCCTTCACAGCATGATTATTTACACTTTTATAGTATTGTTTTCGTTTTGTTCGCTGGGCCGCAAAAATATTCGTTGCGGGCCGCATACGGACCGCGGGCTGGAAGTTTAATATCTCTAGTTTAAAATATGCTTTTCTACTATGGGTGGTTTTTATTATTTTTATGATGCTTCTTATTGATTTTTTTTAAATATACACCCAAACCTATTTTTGTGCGATTTCGAAGTTATGCGATTTTTTTTTTTTTTTAAATTTAATAAAGAAAACGTATCGAGACATTTTGGATAAAATAGGAAATAAATCATCAACACTAACCGGAATTTGGAAAAAAAATATAATTTGTGACTCTGTAAATCATATTGCATTTATATGCTGGTTTAGATTTTTGAAAAAAATGATTTGATTTTTTTTTGCATATTTATAATGTTTCAACTTTTAAAAATACATTCTCCAAAGGGATTTCTAAAATTTCAAATACTTACGGAGTTATAGCTATTTTAGTGACGCAGCATCATAGTCGGTCCTACCATAATGAAATCTTTTAACGCGTTTTTCTCGAAACTACTCAAGTTTTAATTAATTAATTTACTTCAAACTGGGTACGAATCTTTTCTATATAACCCTCTATTATTCCTACCAGATATATCTAAAAATTAATATTATAACTATTTAAAAAAATTAAAACTATGACAAAATAAGACCAAAAATTGACTTGACTGAATTTTTTTAACAGTCGCCATTTTGTGGTTTATTTTAAGTTAGGGACTATATTATGAATTATATTTTTGGGAAAAGAAAATCTACATAGGACAATGATTACATTGACACGAGTATACTATTTCTTCCACAGAAGAGAGTGATTTTGAGTCATATCAAAAATCTCAACGATGATATCTGGCATTTGATATGCCAGATGTCAGACATCCTTAAAATTTTACTAATGATGCAAGACGTATTTTAAATGTTACCAAAAATTTTATTTTTTAATCTCCTTAATGTTTTCCTGTTTTTTTAATTAACTTTTTTTGTGCGATTTTGGATATATTTTATATAGCTGTTTCAAAGTTATGCGGTTTCTAAAAACCATGGAACGCATCTTCATTTTTTCTATGTAAGTCATAGCTTTTTTGTGCGATTTTCCGCGGAACGCATATACCGCACAAAAAAAAGGTTGATATAATTTACTAATGAGTTTGATGATTTGATTGTATGTGCACTATCTAAACTATTAAAGCGATCCTCATTTTAATCACGACTTTATTCGAACCATTTAATAACGACGTGATATATTTATTCTAAACACGCTTTACATTCGACTGTAAAATAAGTTCCCGTTCGTGTTTATGTATGTAAAGCACTCGGCGCTCTTTCAAATATAACCATAAAAGAGATAATCGCCCCTCTTAAGTGAGATGTAATTTTTTTTTCATAAATTAAACGCGACCCAAAGTAAAAAGAAGAAGCTGAAAAAAATTTGCATTGCAAACCAAACCGGCGGATTAATGAGCCGAAATGCTCCGGTGGTGTTTCGAACGTTTAACGTCTCTCTATTCGTAAGATTAATTCGGCTTGGATATGACCGAAACAGGTTTCCTTCCTATTCGACTGCGAATGGATTCCAGCATTTTTTGCCCGATGGGTCGACATAAGATTGTTTAAACAGTCGCATGTGTATCGGGCGGGGCAAAAAACCGAAGCATACTGGACGCAAGAAAATCTGATACAATTACGACGATAATTGTTGTACAATGTCAGACGGAGAGCGTCCAAAAAACGCCTAGACTGCTATAATCCAATCAGCTACTTAAAAGGCGATAATTGCTTCATTTAAGGCCGAATTTTCTCGGATGAGTCTTGTTAGAGGCTGCGTATCTCGCAGCGTCCTATCTTGAGTTATTCCCGACGTCTTTCGGCATTTGGGCCTTTAGAGACTTTTACAACTAAATTATCGTTGTTAACGAGAAGCGTTGATTTTACTTTGTCACGCTCGTAATGGAGCGCCGTGTATTCACGTACCCATAAAAAGATACCTGGCCATTCTTGCCTTGTATACCTGGGTGATATGTGGCCTGAGCTCGAGCGAGATATTCGACGGTCCTATGCCGAAGAATACCGATAATATGTCAGGGATACTTAAACTTTTTGTCGGCCATTGAATTGCCAGGTAAAGTTGACTTTTATTGCCTTCCAGGTACATACAGACAATTTCCTTGCTGTAATTTCGAACAAAACAGGTATTATATTGTCTTGTATATTATATAGATTTCGACATGTATTCAAGAAGAATAAGAATTGAAGAATGGATTTCCAAATAATTTCATAACAAAGAGCCAATTTTAAATGGCCCAATAGAATCGTAAAAATTTATGACAACTATTGATCCAAATATAGCTACGTGGCAATAGGTTTATGAAAATGTTAATGTATAAACAATGAACTTAAAATATATCTTAACACTATAATCGCTGATGACACAACATGTGTGCCATAACAATATGTATGTAATGCTTCTGCTAATGGTTACTATTCTATAGCATATTACGCATCATGTGTCTTTAAAGATTCTCAATACTGCCATGTTGGCCACTGGTGGCCGACACTGAGTCATCCCCATTACGTCATGTCGGTCACCAGTGGTCGACGTGTGTTAAAATATTTTATATTCCATTTGTTAACGATTTTTTTGTCCTTCAACTACCTCAACACTATCTACTTCAGTGGTTCTTAAACAGAAATCCGCGGATCCCTAGGGGTCCGCGAAGACATTACCAGTGTTCCGCGAATATATAAAAAACGCATTTATCTATACTTGAATAAGATATTTTCGTGGATTTATATACAGAAAACATTATAAGATTTATTTTATCCAATTTTGATCAAGAATTGTTTTTTTTTGTTTGAAAATTAAGTCTCAAGAACGATGTAAAATTTTGAGATGGAGGTCCACGATAAAAATTTTGCTCAATAAGAAATTTGCGGACTAAATAAGTTTAAGAATCACTTCTCTATTTCTTTCCAAGGTGTTTTTCTCAGCAGTATTTGTGTTTTATTCCTTTCACCATTTCACTCTTCATACAATAGAAATTAATAAATAAACGGATAAAATGTATTTGTGTAATATATAAAAAGTGCTACTGGTTGCTTTATGCTACGTGTAGATAACAGAGACGGCGCGGCGCATGCGCATAGCCTGTGTATGTACATGAGTGTGCGACAGAGTTAGTAGAAATAATTCTCCATCTTTCTCCGACCCACTGCTTATAGTCCCAATGGCCGCGCTAACGCACGGATCCTTTCTTCTTTCGGATCGTGACGTAGCCAGACTGATGGATGAGGGTGAACGGGCGACAGATAAAAATACTTTCTTCTCTAGGTACTTTTTTATTTAGCAAGAGAGAGAGAAATATCAGGCTGCAAGAAGGACTTCCTTCCGCAGCCAAGGTCAACCGACGACTCTTTCTGGCTCCTGCCTAAGTAGTTGTAGATGCAATGTTCCCGCAGCGCCACAAAAGAAGGCGCTGTTAAAATAAACATTGCATCTAATGAGAAACGAAAGTTATCGCTGTTAATCTGACGAATTAACTCCGCTCATATTAACAGCACTATTGCATGGGGATGTTAAATCGCCTACGCTACAGTAGATTATGTCTTTATCTTGTAATATTTGTCCTTGAATATTTCTACATAAATTTTCTTAAATTTTGGTAAATAACTCATATTGGGTGAAACATTCATGCATCATTACAACAAAATTATTAATTTGTACATACATTCACCCTTGGTAGAGGAAACTCCTTGTGTATCGACAGTGTTTATTTATGTACAATCTTCATACGCGCTGCGACGATCCTGACAGATAAATGGATTTGTACGGATGATAAACGGCGGACAAGCATCTAAGTTTATGATAATTTAAAATTAGCTCACTACTCAAAGGGTTATTTTATTCACTGAGCTATCATTTAGAATTAATATTTTTATCCAAACCTAATTTCTTAGATTGTATCGAAAAATGATGAGGATTGAAGATAAGCTTTTTAATGGCTTTAAAATAATAAAGATACATTGTCCTCATTAAAAGATGCGCCTGATTTTTATTCGAATTTAAATTAAAAGCCATCAAAAATGGGGTCTTAATATGACCCTATCTTCCTAAATCCAATAAGGAATCTCGATGCGGTGATTATGAACTGATATCCTTGGACTATAAAATATATTGATTATCGCATTCATCCGCGTCTTCGTTGTGTAATCGTTTTATTGGTTTATTAATCGGGAATTATTAAAAAATACATTTGATAGAGATATAATATATTTAATGCGCAGAGGATTTTGAGGGCTTTTGTTAAGATTCATCTTTGAGACCCTCATTGAAATAGTACGCATTCAATTTAAATGACAATCGACAGAATTTAAATCTGTCCATCCATCATTTCGACGAATGATCCTGTCGAAATTTAACATATGTTAACAATTATGTACAGATTGTTAACAACTGGAATTAGCATTCAAATTCAATACAAATTATTCACTGGCGTCGGGTCCGGCTTGCAGCAAAAAAAAGTTTGATCACCCCAGGTGTTGATTATAGGATATCGATGAATCAAGCATCGAATTATTTCTCTGAATCGATTTATCGATTGTTTTCTGGAGATTAAGTTATTATTTCTGGCCGTGATTGTGAATTGTGTGGTTGGACGGCAATTTTTTGCTGGCAGAAAAAAGGCCGCGAGTCAAAGGCACGCCCCATCATTGCCGAGGATAATGTTGTCATCGACACTTTTGGCCTTTTTGTCGTAGGAGAATAATTATTTTATTTTATTGTCGAGACTTTTGGGGATTTGCATATAAATTAGGTTCATAATTGAGCTTAATTAAGTCGTCAAGCCGAAATCGTACGCAAATATGGATATAAATTAACGCATAGATTATAATTATGTTGTATTCGTTTAGTTCTGCGCCATCCAAAAATTTGTTCAACAAATTTGAGATTTTATTCTTAAAAAAAATATTTAAAAGTGCAAAAGGATCTACGCTCGACGATTCAGATGGAAATTTACAGATTTAAGCATCAAAACCCACAAATAAAAATTCTGAAATGCAATAACATTAAGCACTGTCAAAATATATAAAAGGATATTTAAATACATTAATACAATGTCTTAATATCGATAGATCGATAAATATATATATCATTAGCATTTTACAACAATAAATCGTCACGGGACCATTCAAAACCATTGACATTATTAAATTACAGAATTTTCCAAAAAAAAAAATAAACAAGTCATTTAAATATTTATGCAAATGAACGAACATTATGTAAATACAATTATTGTACATAAGAAGGCGGCTAATCTATGTTTTGCTCCTAAATATATGCCAACTCCCACTAATTTTAATATTATTACATACTAATTTAGTTCTTTGTATGTTAAATTGGAAAGTATTTATATTTGAAAGACTATTAACATTTAGGCAATTCGTATCGTTTTGATGAGCGAATACCCGGGGGAAGATGAACCATTAGAAAACCCTTTTGAAATTCGAACTTTGCTATTAATAAATGAACTTGTTACACGTGATTTTACAATTATCCTGGATTTTGCGGTAAATCCAGACATGTTTTTATTGCGTAGATTTCCGGGATTTTAAGGTGATTTATTAAAAATGGCAAACACTCAAATTACATAGATGGATTAAAATATTTTGATTATTATTTCATTGATGTATTTGGATTTTTCTGATCTTCTTCCATCACCTCCGAGCCAATCCCCTAATCACACATAGGAACCCCTAACTGATTCATTTAAATATAGTACAAATTTATGACATCCTAGTTATAGGAACAATTTAGAATAAATTGATGATTGGATTCTAAATTAGATAATTATTCTCAAATATAAATGAAAATTTCAAAATGATTGTTTTCATATGAAATGTCCGATTTTTGTGCTATTTTATATATTATACAACTGTTACACATATACAGGATGTTTTGCATATGGACTGACAGTTTTTTTTTTTTGGGGTTAAGTTTGGTTTTTTGCTACGTTTCACATATAAGTATTATTTACTAAATGTCAAGAGAAATTACTAAAGGTTTAAGAAAAATTACTGCACGTCCCTAAACAAAAAAATCCAGCGGTGTCAGATCTGGAGACCGTGTTACCCATGGAATAGAGCACATCTTCAGGCAAAAAAATCCAGTAATGTCAGGTCTAAAGACCGTATGAACCACGGAATAGAGCACATCCCCAGACAATGAAATCCAGTGGTGTCAGGTCTGGTGGCCGTGCGAGCCACGGAATAGGGCTGCCAAAATAATTAATTTATACGACAGAGGTGCCCACAAAAAAATCCTAATTGAAGAAATATTGCCTTTGCAAAAATCGAAGAGGAAATGTTACTTTAGACAACTACAGTTGGATGAATTAGAAATATTTTTAAAACTAAACTTAAAGTTTTTTTATTTAGAGAATTAAGATTTTTTGTAATTTTGGAAGCTCAGAACTAGTTTTCTTTAAACCAATTTAAATAATAATTTATTTTGTTCAAAATTACATTACAAAATACAAAAACTTTTATTTTGTGGTATTACAACGACAGATAAAAGTTATGAAGGTTTAAAGGTGAAATTTTAGATATTTTTTCAAAATATTGAAAAAAAAATTATTTTGACAAGCCTGATACTTAGGACATAGGGTCTTTGTGTGAAACGTAGAAAATGACCCCCATATCCTCCAAAAAAATGTCAGTCCAATTTTCGCTTAATTTTATTATTTGATGGATCTAATATTTATCACTTCAAAATTAATATTTGACATTTTTGTATTTAAAAAAATGTGTATTTAAACTAACCAATTACATACAATTTACAAAAAAATCTACAATAAATTATTGCTTATCCAATATTAGAAGAAAATAATATATTTTATAAAGTGCCACGTAGACGACCGATTAGAAGCGTTGATGACGAGGATTTGCTGGAGGAATATGAACGTAATTCATCAATTAATCTACAATAATTCGTGTGATAATTTTATCTGCGATAAAATTTATTTGGCAGTGCGTGGATAATGTCGAGAGGTCAATGAGTTAATAAAAATCAAGTAATGCCATAAACAAGGGATTATTTGCTTAAATTTGTTAAGAAAATAATGAAGATCATAATCGTTTACAACCCAATTAGGATGTTGGAACCTTTTTGCAAATTAAAACTCTGATGAAGTCATACGAATTCAGGAGTAATTTAATGAATTGTCCATAAATGAGGAGATGAAACCAATGTTTGAACAAGAATTCCACAATTTCTGGCTATAAAACCAGATACATTTGTAGTCTTTTTATTTAATAGAACGTGGATTTAGTGCAGTTTTATCCATAGGTTTAGTAATTTTGGGGTACCACTGAAGCAGCTAGATCATCATCATCATAGTGCAGCCACTAACAGTCCACTACAGAACTATGGGCCTCTTCAATATCCATTCATAGGAAGGGGTTACATCCATTTCGTCTGTATCATACATTCACCTCCTCATTCGCTCGATATTGAAGGTAGCATTACCACCGAGTTTTATTTTGAACGCTCACCCAACGGGTATCCTGAGTGAACGTATTGACGGACACTTTCGCGAACGTCTCGATAAGGAGTTTGGGGGGTTTGTAAAGACTGAGTAGTTTTCATAGGGAGATGGTGGAAAACTACTCTAGACGACCTTTTTGACTCTACTGGAAAGGGCTTTCTGGAGTACAAGGAGTCCAGTCCCCCCTTTCCTCGCTAGGGCGTTGCCGGGGTAGGGTGAAGACATACGAGACGCTTAAGTGCATCTCGGATTCGCTCCTACACCAACTGAGGGTGTCTCCCCGTCACCGTACAACTTACCCGAGCGAATTCGAGACTGAGTGGTTTCGCCATTTTTTCAGGTTGCCCCTCTCAGTTCGGCGATTACAAAACGATATAGAAGTCAACGGAAGACAATGTTGTTTTTCGTTGTACAGTAAAGATCATCATATGCATCTCCTCGGGGCCGTCCCCTTGGTGTTCTTCTTGTTCCTGAAGCAGCTAGATAAATATATATATAAAAACCAATTCTTCGATTCCATGAAGACATATTCTTGAAATTAATTTGAATTGCATTTATATTTCATTCGCGAAAGGTCAAAACACTTGTTAGTGCTGCATCCAAGATATTGAATTACAGCCATTGCATTTATAATACGGTAGTCAGCTTATTTAAATAAACCAGTGCTGGAGCCGAGATAAGCTATTAATTGGATCGTTGGCATCGAGTTCATTGGATTTTGTTGCCTTGTGCGTTTCAAAATAAGCACTCCTTAAAGTCGTCCCTAATATGGGCATACCTGTGTTTTATCGATCGAATACCAAAACCAAGACCAAATTAGCTTGTTAGACGTCATGTTACCTGCCCGATCTAAGACAGAGATGTCCCAGGTTGTGTTCCGACCGCGGCAGCTGTCTTAGATAACACAAAGTACAAAAAGACATCTCACGACTTCCTGCAACCGGCTTAACTAATACAATCCATGTGCATTTGTCGTACTTGCATTTGTCTCTATTATTTACTTGGCGATGTTGTGGAATACAAATTGATCCATTCTTCAAAGAGAGCCGGCAAAAAATCAATAGGCAACATTTATTGCCGCCATTGATTGATTAATATGAAGCAGTGGACGGATAGGAACATGTGTAGCGTTTAACCTAGAAATAATCGAGTGTTGGATCTTGTCGCTGTTAGACGAATGTCCCAACCTGTTCAACGGGTTAGGCGTTATTTATTGTAAATAATTTTGTATTAATATGACAGGGTTAATTTGAGATGCGTGAGACAAGCATGAACCGAAGAACGGGTTTCGAGTAAAAAGAATGCCGGTTTTTATCACAGAAAATGTTCCGGCGATCGGATTTTTTTTGTCTACTTGTATACTTAGAGAGAAAAATGTTGCTGCTTGTCCGAGAATCTATTCCTAATGCTTTCTACTCCGGTAAACATCGTATTTTTTAAACAATCCTTTTTTATCGGAGTGCTAGCATTGGGGCCAAAAGAAACAAAGTCTCAAACAGACGTACTGTGACTAAACCACATGGTAAAATGTAGCGACGAAGAAGTAAATTCTCTCTAATTAATTATTTTTCCATCAGTAAATATATAGAAAAAGCACAGGATTGATTTGAAGTATATTGTGTAATATTAATACATATCAAATAGGATTTTATTATAGGATAATACTATCTAAATTCGATTAAATACTTTAAAATAATCAATACAATATCGTAGCATTTTATGGTATATAATTATGAACATTTTCCATAGTACATCATTATCCAATTTATGAAGCATTGGAGTTACACAAATTTCCCTGAATAGCTGTTTTTATGCAAATGTGATACTTTTGAAGCTTAAAAATGTATGTTGGCTTTGATAATGCTAATGAAAACGCTAATCATTTTCTGATGATAACAAATCATAGGCGTTTCCTGAACCGTGTTTCGATGTAAACTTATCGTAAAAAATAATTTTAATTAAACTAAGTGTAAATAATTGAATTATGAAAGTGATGTAAAATATTTGAAAGAAGAGTATATTAACACATTCCCGTCGGCTTATCATATCATTGTCTTTAGCCTGACTGTGGGATATATTTAGGAAAATTTGCAAAAAAAATGCTATAGGCTATACTAAAAGATATATTGTATTTTGCTTAACCGGCCTTTTTAATCATGGTGATTTTTCAATTTACCACCCATAATGTATTGTTATGCGGCCAAAAATATACTGTACTGTTTGGATCATGTTTGATGTATTAAAAATGCTTTAAATTAAAAAAAAGCTTTTTAACCTGTTAAGCGGGGAAGTTTCTTTTCAATAACGCAACATACAGTGGGCGCGCACATTTTCGTTAGGACGTTTATATACGTCCGGCCCACCTGGCGTGAGTTCATATTATTAATTTTTGTTCATGTTAAGGAAACATAGAGGTTAAAAAAATAAAATATATCCATACATAAATTCAAAACTCAACCTCGGTGTGATATATTTTAAAACAGTTGTTGACATGCAGTGTTGCCTTACAATCCGGACACCGGTATGTAGATTCCTTTTTTGTAATAAACCTGACTAACCCTGGCTTTAGTTCACTTTCATTTCCCTTCCTTTCAACTAAGCGTGAGGTGGTTGGTGTAATGGTGTTTTTTGATGGCATAGGTTGGCTTTTTACTATGTTGTCTGAACTGAGCATCAATTCGTTTTTTTTGTCCATCCATTTTAAAACTATAAATTTGCCTTTGAATGTTACCTTATGCTACTAGTCACCGTTTACTAAGTACACGTCCACTCTAACATAGTAGCAAAGTGCAACCAATTTGCTACCTATCTTAAATTTATGTCAAAACATGAATCGACAACTCACACATTCGTTAAACAAACAAAAAAGTCCCACCTGCTTTAGGATTCAATTTATATTTTGAAGACGTATATATACGTCATAACCAATTTTGATGTAGTTTAAGTTGGACGTGTATATACGCCTCGCCCACTTAACAGGTTAATAGGAAAAAATATGGAAACTATATAGAATCTGTTTTTAAGTAGTGTATAAATATTTTTAAAAAATCAGTTTTATCTACTGAAAATATTTGTGAACTACTGAAATATAGAATGATAGACTTTTTCTTCTTTAAAGTCCTTATGATATCCATCAAAGTATGAACCTTAATATGCCATATCCGATATCGGACATAAGGGATCTCCATAAAATATTTTACTAGGGAAAGGATTCAATGTGATGGTTTCCCATTGCATTCCACGCGTGGTAAATTAAGGATGGAATTATGGAATTCAATCACTCACTCATGAACGTCCTTGCACGATTTTATTAATCGCCTCAGAATTCATTTTTTCAAATCCAGGAAATCAGGATAAACCTGGATAAAGACGATCGATCAGAAACATTAATATTTCCGATCTCGCAAATTTGCTGGTGCGGTGAAATATTTTTCCACAATCTGAATTTGAACCCGAACTTTTATAATACGAGTCCAGGTTCTAAGTCACTATATCAACACTTGGTCAAATCAAGCGTTCGTTTTAAATTTTTATTGTTGTTGTTGTTGAGAATTTAAAGCATTATATATTTGTATTTGGAGAATGTATGTATATGTAAATTATAATGAATAGTTAGTGTTATGTTAACACAAATCAAACTCTGCTTTATTCCGGGAGTTTAAGGATGAATGAGATGGGGTTTTCTGCTATTTTAAATGATGATAATAGAAACGCACTTGATTGTCGCTTTCTTTTGTGAAATATGTATTTAATTAAATCGCGGAGCTCCCGAGGCAATCCTCCAGCGCCGAATGTGAAAAAGTTTTCGCTAATGCCGTCAAATTTCTCACATCACAACTCCGAATCAAACGGAATGGACGCGGAAATATGCGGAAATTCTGGAACTCGGAAAACTCAAAAGCGCTTGCCGTTCGTTAATCAAAGTGATATTTCACATTTTCCGGAAGTGAGACAACGAGACTTCCGCTCTCTCGGCTTCCATCCCTGTCCCACTCCCGGCCGCCTCTCCCAGTGGATTACTTGCTACAATCTCATCTTTTGCTTCCCGAAATAAATCCCTGTCAATTATATCTACTCGGGGTAGGAATGAGACGCTCGCGCCGAGCAGAATATTTTCCTATGAAATGGTCTTATCTTTTAAACAAATTTTCCGATTTACCCCGGCGAAATCTTCCGCCTTTTCATTTCGGAACGAGTATACGCTTGTTGTATAAATATAAGGCCGTACTTAAATAAATTTATATGATGGAATAGCGTTTGCTTTGATACGTAATCATGTTTGAACAATTTCGATTCATCCCGTAAATTACTAGGCTTGCAAAACCTTCGAAAAATTTAACACTTTGATGTGAGTGAATTATCAAACAAGCGCCTCATTCTCATACAAAATATTGTATGAATCGCGCGCAGGAATAAATCGTTCGAATTGATTTTTAATGAGCTCGAATTGAAGCGGGATGGATTTGAAAATAGTCCTCCAAACGCATGGACCGCAAAAGATGGTATTCTTTATTGTTAAATAAAATTATATTAATAATTTTATCCCTATTAATCCTTATTTAAAAAAAACTTAAATCATTAATTCGCCAGATTTATTATTACCAACCTAGGAAGAATTTATCAACATATACAATAATGCATGGTTACAAAGAAAGTGTACTAATATTTTTGTGATCAGTGAGTGGAACTATGGATCTGAACAGGTCATGCTTTGGATCTTGAATGAGTTTTAATTATTTATTATAACAGCAGATAAAAATGTTTTGTATATGATCATTAATAGATATGCAATCTAATGCACATTTATTTGTGCGATATGAACATCAACATATTGAACGACACCGTTTGGATCAAAGGCAATATTATGATATATCAAGCTCAAATTTATATATACACTTAAACCTTTTTTTTGTGCGGTAGATGCGTTCCGCAGAAAATCGCACAAAATGAAGTCGCACAAAAAAGCTATTACTTACATAGAAAAGTGAAGATGCGTTCCATGAATTTTAAAATCCGCATAACTTTCAAACAGCTTTATAAAATATATCCAAAATCGCATAAAAAAAAGTTTATAAAAAAACAAGAAAAAGCACTAAGACAATAAAAAATAACATTTTTACCGACCAAGTTGCCGCATCACTAAAATAGCTATAACTCAAAAAATAAAGATTATAAAATAAAAAAATGCTGTTAAAAAACTGCATAACTTCGAAATCGCACAAAAAAAGTAGCACAAAAAGAGGTTTGAGTGTATTTTGATATTGTGTAAAGTATTAAAGCAAAATATATAAAATTGATAAAAATATAGGGGCTTACATTGGTAACATTTGATATAGTGGGTTCTAAACATGTATGTATCAGGTCAGTCCAAAAGTTCATGCGCATTTTTGGAAAATACTCTAATTCGTACTCAAACAAATTAAAATGTCCTAGAAAAAATATTATTAGCTCATAGTTAATAACAAAAAAATAGTAAATAATATATTTTACATTATCAAAAAATATTTTGCTCGTTATATCCGTTATTTATTAATTTATTCACCACGATTGTGATAAAAATAATATATTTGGACTTAAAATTATTCTTCCAACCATTTCTTATACGATTGCATACTAAAATGCAATTTATCAGGTCAATCCAAAAATTCGTGCACATTTTTGGAAAAAATTAAACAGTGTAAATAAAACACATTTTAACATTAGATTTCGAACCTGTCGAAATTTGTCATCGTTTGACTTATGCATTAGTCAATTTATCATACATTTTCGTAAACATCAGATGCACATTAATACCTAAAAAAAAAATATATCGATAGTCTCTACAATAATTACATCGTACAAGTGTTTGGTGGGATATGTATGGTGTTATTGATAATCACGATTTCAGTTGATGTGCTCAATCTTTACCTTATAATCTGTTAGTATGAATTTTTTGTTGATTTAAGGCTTCAATTATGATTTTAAAAATATCAATTCAACCTTTTGAGAAAGATTATGAATACGTTTATATAATGAAATTCGATAAAATCATCTTCTATTTGAAGATCCAATTAAATTGTTTAACACTCGTTTACTGCTGTAAAACGATTAATTAAGAGTTTCGAAATAGATTTAATGATCGTATCTGATTCGATCGAATGATTTCATATCATATCGTTTGGATAAATTTGTGAGTAGTACTTTTAAAGACGCATTAGACCGGTTCTATTGAAATTTTTCCGATTTTTTTAGTATCGAATTATTGGTATGGGTTTTTTTATATTTTTTCTTTGGCAAACAAAACCAGTATAGATGCAGTATGTTAGTATTGTGATAAAAAATATATTTTCGCTCTTCGAACCAAAAATCGTTAACGGATAACATCCAATCCGGCGGTCGTCTGTTGGATACCACTGCGTTAGGCGTTGGACATGTCAGTTACACCGGGGGCTCATGAAAGCTTCTTTTTAAGCTTTATTTTATTCGGATGCAACTATCTGCTTCCTTGCTACAAATTTGCAGGCTAAATGTGCGGTGCCCAGTGGCAGACATTAACAAACCTCCAGCTATAACACACCGGTACCTCAATAGAGAGCAGGGTTTTATCGAATGGCAGGCGAACAATAAAGGTGGCAAATTCGCAGGTACGCGAGCTTCGGCTTCCAATCTGCTGAAATCGCTGTGACAAAAGACCAACGGCAAAAAATGAACGGGACACATATTCCGGTCGTTCATTGTTGTATTATTGTATTGGGCGAAAGCTCCACAAACGTCCCGTCTTTGTGTTTTTGTGGGTGCGGAATTTCGGTCTTTGCTGTCAATGGTGGCGTTCGTTTTGAAAACCGAACCGCATTCGCATGATCAATATAAGCCCTGCGCTAGGGCTTAAATAATTCCACACCAAAACCATCGAAAGGCCATCACCATCGTAGTCTTTGTTTTACGGTTTTGTTGTATGAATCTCCGATCCCGCAGAACAATCGCCCCGGGCCGCAAAAGTGGTCGTCCCGATTAAAATTGTATTTTTAAAATCCAATTAAAAATTTATAAAACCTACCCTAAAAATGATATTTTAATTAAGATTTTGTAAACAGTATTTATGCCGCCGCACCAGACGAGCAATAGAATCTCGCTTCAATCTAAATTTTATTAGCGCAAAAAATTGCTCTGCGAATTAAACTTTAAATGTCTGATATCAAACGCTTTGCTCAAACCAACGATGGATGATCTAATTATTTTTTAATTTTGTGTTCGGACTGAATTTTGCAATGCTAAGAAAAATTCATTTGTGAATTTACACCCCCAACACCCTCAATATGAACATTCATTTTCTTTATAAGCCTACTCTATCGCAGTGTTTAATATGATTTTGATGAATTATTTAATTTTAATATATATTAAAATGTATTTAAAATTAAATTGAAGTGAATTCAATTGAAATATTCTGTAATTATCATACTCTTATATGACAAACCATTTTAAATTCATTCTATAAGAGATGTGGATACATCCGAATTATCGTGAAATGCCTCTTAAGTGCGACGTTCGGATTTATCCACGCTCCACACAGTTGTGTGGCACATAAACCAACAATTTTTTTTTTAAGTTAAGGAGATCTTTTGCTACATTTCACATATTTACACACACAGATTAAAAAGTTATGACGATTTAAAGGTGAAATTTTGGGTATTTTTTTAAAATGTTGAAAAAAAATATATTTCGACAATCCTGATAGGATATGAGATTTAGCTGTGAAATGTAGTAAAAGACACCCCTAACTTTCAAAAAAAAATTCCGTTCATGTGCAAACATCCTGTATATATATTTAAATTTTTAATGTGCCCCATCCATTATCAAAGATTTTTCATGTGATGGTTTCTTATTATTAATTTTGTGCATATTTATCTTAGTATACCAAAGTAAATCTGGATCGAGACGATCAATCGGAAGTATTAATATTTCCAATGCAATATTCGATCCAATAAGAAATCCTAAATGAATATTTGATTGATATATTAAATATTAATAAACATAAAACAAATATACTATTGGACAATTTATTTAATATTATTTATTATAAATAAATTTAAAATATATTGAGTCATTATCATATTCAAAATAAGCTGTTAATGTACTCGATTATATTCGAGGAAGTAGATTCTGGAATATAAGCTGCACAACGTTTACAAAGCATATTTCATGATATAGTCCTCATAGCCAGGGGAAGAAGGATGACAAAGTGTCTGACAAAGTAATCCGACGATCCTCATGATGACGTCAAAATAATTAACCAGGGATTAGGTGATTTTCCTTGCGGCTGAGGGTTTCCCTCGTCTCACATTGGATTTGTTTTGAATTTGTCTGGAGAGTTGTTGAAGCGGGTGACATTACATCGAAACCCTATCATAATGAGCAGGGCATATATTTCTATTATTAAAAATAACGAAAATTCATGTACTATTCATGTTTGGCTTTATATTCGGCATGGGTCGAATGCTTCGTGTGTATCATCAATCATGCCATTAATAATGGATCGACTGGGAGCAACCAATGCAGGTAGCATTAGACTGATTGGCTTGAGGCTTAACCGACTTGGTGGTTTTGTCTAAGGTTTGATAGTAGATTGAGGAAGTCATATATGGCTCAAACCCCGAGGGATCGGACTTAGTGACCAACCAATAAAAACTCCACCATTAGAACAGGAAAATGCGACAGGAAACTGACGTATCCCTGGATGTGAAAAGAATAACATGGAAGATTGCTTTCATGTCTGATGCTCTAATGCACTTGGGTAGTTATTAAAAGAATAAAGTAATAAAACTTTAAAATGGCTTAAAATTCCTGAATATTCCTTAGAATTGGTAATATGAAAACGCATAAAAAGCAAGTAGTCACGTATGGATTTTTAAGTTGATGGAAATGTTATAAGTTTTCTTTGTCATCACTGCAAGAGTTTCCATCCCTTTGAAAAACTTTTCATTCATACGCCCAAATATAGCCATTTGAAAATTGCGTGTGAATGCTAAATGATTGATAAGTAATTTTGTGAGGCTTAACATTAAATATTTCCGATTGATCGTCTTGATCCAAATTAAATACTTAATATTGAGATCTGAAACAATTTTTATGATATTTTAATTGTAATTTTGTTAATTATGTAATATTGTTACGATGTCAGATTTAGTTTTTGGAGATCATCAATCGTATCTCGATATACTGGATAAATTTGTGCGAAAAAATAAATTGCCGCGTAAATACGCATGAAATACAAAATGATTCTGTATGCAAATAGATATTGTATTTTTGCTCTTATTAAATACAAAGGTGGATGTTAAAGTATTTATTGTAATACATCTTCTGTATGAATGTTTGCTTAATTCAAAACTACCCTGATCAAGGAACATTACTCACGTGAAAGCTTGGCACTTTAAAGATTACGTGTTTATTCGTTTACTTTCGCATTTCAGGCTCGGAATTAATGACTTTTTATCGACAAAAAAATAAATAAAAGACTTATTCTGTCTGACATTCGAACGGAGAAACTACCAGTCCATTAACACTACGACTTTTCCCGAAAACTTGGGAAAAAGGGGTCTGCCTTTAATCACTGCGTGTCGAAAAAGTTTTCGCTTGGAAAAGGATTCGTTAATGTCTATCCGCATTGGATGACTATTGATAAAATTATCTGGTGTTAGATATCTGGCCTGTGTTATAATGGAAAAAGATCAATCCGATAGTGTGGCAATTGTAGCTAAACTTTGCCAATAAACACCATGAATGGGTTGCGTTTGCCTTTTTACTCCCCTAAAGCTCCGTATAACACAGACTTATATATAAACACGTCGGCAAAATAAATTTAATCACGAGCATAAATTCTTGAATAATCGGGCATATGCCGAATATTCATAAATCTTAATCAATTTAAGTGAAAATTATTGAATGAGCTTTCGGCTGAGCTTTACAAGCATTTTCTATTTAATGCGTAAGCTGGTACTCATTGTACGATTGCTTAAAAAGCTCTGCATGAATATTAAGCCATGAACGATGATCGGCGTTTTTACGTGTAGCATTATTTGTATTAAAATACGCGAGGGATGATTCTGAATATTTGATTTGGAAATATTTATATTATTTAATAAGGCCTCGCTGATGTATTGCGCTACTCTATAAATTACATAATAAATCCGAGAACCGTATGCCTCGTTTCAGTACTCGGCAATAAGTCAGAATTACTCTCTCAATTTAACTCGTCGACCTTGATGAACAAAGAGCTGAAAAAAAAACGATCTGCTCGAAATTGAGTACGGAAAACTAACGAGTATAAGATATGAGTAAAAACAAGTACGAAGAAATGAGAAGTTGGAAGAACATTTTTTCTTCGACCACATTTCCTTTGTGTATTAATCTTCGATTTCTCTCTGCGATAGAATATATCTTTTGTATTAACAATATTACTTATTTCCTTTGTATTTTTTATAAGGACTAATACAGTTCTGGGATTTTGTTTGAACTTATATCGAATCATGAAAAATATTGCTTTGTGATCTATGACCTATGTATATAATAATGTCAATATTGTCTAAACAATACACTCGGTTTATTATTTATATTTATGTGATCATATCATATACCAGAAAGCTGTAAAACATTTCTTATTTAATATGTAGGCTAAGTTATGTCTGGCAATTCATATATTGTTACTCACAGTTATACAGATGCTTGGTCTATTTACCAAAATTGATCCCATCAAAATTTTATTATTTGTCTCATTTTTAGTATTTTCTTGATTTAATAATATGACTTAAACGGCTGTTCAAATCTATAGAAAAATATGGTTAAGGGGTGCAATCCTTGAACGCTTGAAAATGAGTCATTTTTCGTGAATTTTTTTTAATGCTGATAAAATAATCGTATCATTTTAAAATTTTGACATTATATTACTACAACCTTAAATATATTTTTTGATTTTTAATATGTGTAGGCAATCAACTAAGCTATAAATTTTTTAAAAAGTATAAAATTAAAAATTTAGTTGGCTTTTTAGTTAAACTTTCATATTTTTTACCATTTTCTTAATAATTTTTACCTCAAAAAAATAATTTATTTATGCGAAAACCTTAAAACTTTAGCTTAGTTGACTAGATAATATTATAGTGAGAAACATTCCAAAATTTGAGCCAGATCGTTTAATAAATTTTAAGCTTAAAATTTTGAAAATGCAGTTTCGAAATAATCTCGTTTAATGTTTCAATACGATAAATCTATCAATTTTAGTGACTTTCCGATCAATGAATGATTCCAGGCGCATATAATAGATCTTTAGCTTTCTCAAAAAGTTAATTATCTTCGACTAACTGTTATTTTCAGGCTATACGAGCTACTTTTGTCTCAGAAAGACTCTTACAGTTCTACCTCGTTACCCGCGCATCATCGGTATTTTCAGCAAATTCTTTATAGTAGGTGCCAATATATTGATATTTAATGTATTCATCATCTTCAAAATGAAGCTGTAGACCTTATTAAATATCCCAGCAGCAATGTATATTGATATTTCAATGATTTTTATACCAGAATGCAGATGCTTTGGAACCAGTAGCCAAATAGGCGAGTTAAAAAAATCATTAGCATTTTGGGTATGATCACCCAAGCATTTTTGAAGTAATTCATCCCTGGACAAATCTTTATAAATTGGTAAGAGATGCTGTTTTATCTTTCAGGTCAGATCTTTAAGCTTTGGATATTTTTTAAAGCAATAGCTTTTTGCCCTTTGTACCAGCTTTTGACTCTGGTTCCCATGATAATGTCTTTTTTTTTAAATTCAACTTTTCTACTTTTCGTTTCTCCATAAAGATATTTTGACATTTTTGCCCCCCTTATGGTTTGAGTTTTTCTCGAATGATTTGTGAAAACTTCCTATTACCTTCTTAGTGTTCTAAATTATTGTTGCAAATTCAGTTAATAAATCCTGGATCATGGCGATCAAATGGAAATATTAATTGATTTTATCTCCACTTTAATCTAATACAATTGTTTAAAATTAAACCTGAATCACAACCTAGGAAATTTGCATGAATAGCAAATTAAATATATTTAGCCAGAAGTAAATTATATCACAGTCATAAAAAACGATTGCATAAATCTCGATGCAATATTCAATTTCACGCTTATAACGAACATTAATATGGCAAAATAATCAGAAAAGTTAAGATTTAAAGCAAAATGATAATTTTATATTAGTAAAACTAAGCACATATCGTTGGTATCATATTTATTACAATGATTTTAATGTTTATCCTTTAAGGCAAAGCAATTTTTCTTGTTATAACCGATATTATTAGGTCAGATTAGTTTAGGCTATTCCATATATTTGGTTTTTATCGCTTGATACTTAATCAGGCATTTCGTATTATAAAATAAATAAAATAGAAGATAAAGGAACTTGTTTGTGTTACATTTTTTTATAATCAGTAAAAAGTCCTCAAACTATTATATTAATCGTAAGAAGTATTCTTGTTTTTTCCCCTGTTAAAGTGATATTATTGTACTTTGATAAATGCTTAATCCACTGTTAATTTTCGACCATGCACGCTGGGAAAAAGTCGGGGAGAAACAGAAAATTAGGTGGGAGTGGCTGATGTCGGAGGAAAAAGCTTCTGTTCACAAGGGTGAAAGCTCAGGGTGTTTTGTGCGGAACAATACGCAAAAGCTTTTTTTCGTCGTACCCTTCTGTGCCTTGTACCACCATTTCGTCTGCACCCGGCGGGTACCAAATCAGGCTTCGCCGCTACTCAGTAACGATTTACGTGGAAACTTTCTTAATTGTCCCTGGTATACACGGAAAATTATCGAAATTGCAGCTGAAAGATTTCAGCAACTTTACCACTAGGCTTTAAAAGTGATTAGCCTCATCGGTTATTATAAGCTATGCGAGAACTTTGGCGCGGGAACTTTTCTAATCGGAATTCACAGAACTTGAAATATACACGTATGAGAAATAACAACCCTTATTTATAACGAAATGTAAATGAAAATTGCGAGATATCTTTATAGGCATTTATATAGGCGATGTCGATGCTTATGTTTGAGGGTCAATTAACTAATCCATTATTAAATCGCCTGTAAAGGCTTTGTCGAGACTATTTTGTTTCGTAATATTAAGATAACTATTCCGCGGGACTTAATGCAGAAATGTGCGACCACCTCCAGTATTTCTCAGGGCTGCCTCCAGTACTCCAGCCTTAACTTATAATTGGATTTTTATCGCGTTTTATAATCTTAACCCGTTAAAATAATTACATTAACTCCGGAATGGGGATAAGACTCTCAGACGTGGATCCGGGACCCTATCAGTCCTGAAGAGATTTTACCACAAACGCAACCGACGAGCACTCTTTATATTTTTCAATTAAAACTTCAATTTCACCTCCCACCGAATTATATCTCAACATGTTTGTTCAATATTGTTTGACGGCAGGAGACGAAATCGAGTTATACATGGAAATCCATAAACAGATTAAAATTTCAATATTAAACAGAGTTCGTTATATTAATTGTTACCAATGTTAATGTATTGCACCTGCCAATCTATTAAAATAACGAACTCATTTTTGCTAGAATTTGATAACAGATATTTGCTTTAAAATCCAAATATAATTGTATGATTGTCCAATATTTTGTAAATTACAACCAGACATCATTTATGCTGAAACATTTAAATTTGAACCAAATTACAATACATTGTAACTGGAAACATAGCAATACACAATCTAGCAATTTGTTACTAAATACATTACCTATCTTTTCATAAAGAAAAATTATCAATAATTTGAAGCAATGAGTGGCTATTAAAATGCATATACCTTATATATTTAAGTCATAATCTGGGCTACTTTATACTAATGTTAAGAAGAGGATACGTATATATTATTATATTAAATAGATCAGGCTATGGGTAAAATACGATTGTACAAAATTTGATCAAAACTGTATGTGAAAACAGATAGACAGATATACATTGATTTAAATTTAAATCCATATAACATACAAATTTAATAGGCAAATTATGTAATCCTGTGACGTTAAAAATGTTTGCGCCCCATTTTTTACCCAAATATTTCTAATATTATTTTCTTACCCAAGCCAATATTAATACTATCTTCATCGAAAAATAAATAATAAACATCGGTTATTTATAGCAAAAACATTTTATGCGAGCAATTTCATAGGCTGTATTTGATCGATGCGGACTAAGTTTTTGTTTAACGCAAAGGTCACAAATCCTTCATTTCTCAAGGGCTTCTTTGTTCTATACAATATGTAATAAAAGTTAAGTGTTAATTTAATTTTGAATCAACAGAAAACCATCTGAGAGCCATAACTATTAAGTGTATTGAATTTACATCGTAAAATATACGAGTAAATTGGTCATATTCTTACACAAAACCATTGTGAAAGTATTGTTGAATTTAGTATTTGATCGTTTACATTTTTTTTAAATAAAATATGATGCATCGATTCAATGAATGTTTCATTATTAAAAAAAGAGAATGAAGCTAATGATTATATATCCTTTTTAGTTTTGTCAAAGGAAAGTCCCACAGTGTTTTAATTTAAGCACCCCCGATATTTCGCCTTGTCGTGCGCAAGGATCTCGAACGTTATTCGGGCAGATTTCCTTATATATACTGTGATGAAGCCTTAAAGCTTTCATCCCCAGAAGATCACGGGGTCCTGTCCAGGACACATCAGAGTGTGACCGGAAAACAAATGAGCAAACTTAGAAAAATCACGTCGTCCCTTTGTGTAACTTTGTGTGTTATTTTGGCTTCGTCTCGCTGACATTTACAGAAAACCACCGAAATGGGTTTTCTAAAAAAGTTTCCACACTCATATATTCGCCTGCGACCTTGCTTGGTCATCGTTTTTTGCAAGTTTTTCTTAAATTTTAATATGAATGCGTGCATGAATAAGTACGAATTCCAAGAAATTCTTAAAAACGAACGGCAAATATAAATTGAAATCGGAGCTTAAAATATGTTTGAAAAGCTGTAATAAAATTTAAAAAAACTTTTATGATGTTAAGAAAATGTTAACTAAGATCTCATTTTAATGAATGACTGAACAAAAATTACAAAAAAGTTTAAAGCTTTCGAACAACATGCTTAAAGTAGAAGGTGTTTTTCAATTGCAATAAATTTGTCCAAATATTTTAAATTTTTCATGAAAATTTTCATACAGCTTAAAGTTACTTTGGCTTGAATGAAAAAATATAAACAGTTTTCTTAAAAAATGAATTGTGTGCTGAGACTGCGGTCTGCTTTTGACTTTTCTAAAGAATTCTTTCAAATAGAAAGTTTTTCTTTAGTTTCGATAGTCCCCTTTCTTTTTCTACTTCATTTGCTTTATCCTTTTTTGTTCAACCCTCAATCCATGAAAACTCACCCTTGCAATTCGTCCTTTGGATGGAAAAATACACAATTCGATGCGAGATTAAGCGGAAAATATTATTGAGCCGCCTTATATTTCAGAAAATGGCTTTGTTGTCTAAAAACACGGCAAACTATAAGAATGGGATCAAGTCCGTATTCGCTTAATACACGTTTATATTTAATATTCATATACAAGAGAAAATATTGTAATGAAGTTGAAACTATATTACAGAACTGAGTCGTGCCGTCATAAATTGGATCTAATAAAATTGGCCTTATTTTTTGACTCCCCTCGTATGTATACATGATCGCGAAGATTCAATCTTTTAGGCTTCAAATCCAATAAGACATACGAGGTGAAAATTGGTAGAAATGCGAATGTGAAGATTATCGGTTGAATTGAAAGGATATATGATTGAAAACGTCTTCGACTGTATTATTTCTTGTTCTGCGAACGTCATCGAATCCTTTTCCACCGACGCCCAAGTCTTTTTCGCCGGCTTTATCCGTCGTTCATGAAACCAATTTGCTATTTGATATGCGTAGAACTGGGAGATTTTGTCGAATATTTTATATTCTCAGTATTTTCTAGGTCGTGCGATTTTTTTTTTATTAACAATATTAGTGGTGAAATATTTCCAGGATGGTTTTTTTCTTGGGATTGCAGGACCAATTCATTACGCGGGTTGAGCACGATAAGGACCAAGTCGAAGGGGAGGAAGGAAACCAATTCAACTGACAAGTCGATAGACAGATGGGTTATTTGTTCAGGGTGCAAGGACGAAAGTCTCCCACAAAAATCTCAGACTCTTTTCGGATTGATTAATTTCACCCTCCCCGAAAGGTTTTCGCAGCTTGACACTTTCCCAAGCGAAAAAATCCATTCAACAATATAAATTTTTATCACTTTGCTATTATTTATTTAAAAAATTGAATACAAAAGATGCCAAAATACACAAAATTTGATCATATTTAAACAACCAAAATTTAAACGTATAAGTACCATATCCCTTTTTATGTTAAACCTAAGTGATCTCTATATAAAATTTTACAATTGTGTAGTTGAAAATTTAAATTGGAACAGATACTATAGTTAAATTGTGAAGTTATCACATTTTTGAATGATGTTATTATTATATCAATGTAGCAAATTTGTCCCTTATATATTAGACGTCCCTGTACGACTTTGTAATATATATTTTATGATATAAATCTTTGGCATTAATCTTTTTTTTTTTTTTTTTGGTAAAATTTAAGCTATGACAGATAACAGATATAATCCTTAGATTTTGATCGTAGGTTTTGTCAAATTTATTCAGATTTTATTAAAGAACAGACATAATGCAACTTAAAGCATCCCTTAAATATATGGCAACGTTTACTACAAATATTGATTTCCAAACATTTCTCTGAAATACAGATGACAGATAACACATTACTCAATAAGTTCGTAGGATTTTTTTAACACTTTAAACTTTTGTATTTTTCATTTGGCGTCGTTTTTATGTAATTTCTTCTAAAAAATCCATGTTTAAAAATAATCCACAATATATTACCTCAACAATGAAGAAATTTTTGTAGTTTTTTGATAAAAAGATCTATGCAAGTCTTCTCACAGTTACAATGTTTGTGATCTTATGTTTGATATAATATTATAGTATACCAGCTGGTACCCGGCTCATTGCTACCACAGAAGTAATCATTCTAAAAATATCGTTTGATATTTGAAAAAGTTATCTTGTTTAATTAGAAATGATAGAAATAATTTTATTTTGTTGGTTTTATTATAAATATGAAAAAATATACAAACATTGATTTTTATACATAAGATCTACCGCAAGTTAAATATACTATACTTATATACTTATATTATTTAAGAAAGTGCAAACAATAAGTTGGCAAAGTTTTATTGCAATCGAATGAACGATATGGCAGCGCATTAAATACAGACAAACAAACATTGATTTTTATATATTAAACTATACCTATATTACTTACAAATTTATTAACAATAAGTGGACGAAGTTTTATTGTAATCCAATGAACGGTATGGCAGCGCATTTCGAACGAACAAAACCCAATTAATTTTTATATATTAGATTAGAAGATTAGCAGTTTGAAAACTTTATTATAAAAGAGAAATATAAAACGAACCTGGGATAAATATTAAGTCAAAGATGATTAATTGCTTGACTGCTTTAATAAAAATAGTCTTTAAATGTCAAATTATTTGAAGAGTTTTATACTGTCATAACTTATATTTGGGTCAGAATATTACCATTAATATTTTGTTCAAGATTAGCGAAAAATATATAGTTTTAAGAAGTATTATATATATTTAATTGTCCTTTCATAAATTTCTTCTATGGAATTAATATCTAATATTTGTTATGTAGGTATTTTTTACGACCATTGGATTTGTAATACAATCAACAAAGGGTTTCTTTAGGTTTGTTTAGCAATTCAATTTTTCAAGAAATATATAAGTTTTCATGAATATAACCAAGAGGGTGTATGTTATATATTTGAGGTTTCAGCTAAGGATGAAACAATAAGAAAATGAATAGATGATTCAAGCAAAATTTTAATGATCTGCATAGTGACATATATTTAATCAAAATAGCCACCAAATTTAATTTAATTTTTTTAAACTACATTTTGTACAGTAATATTAAGATCTCAATTAAAATTTCTTAATTAAAATTAGTCCCTATAAGAAAGCTTTGGTTATGAGAGCAAATATTCGAAAATCAAAGGCTGATTGACATTTTTGTTATTTTAATTAAATCATCTTTTTCATTATGCCATGGAAGACGAAATGATTTGTTGTGAATATTTAACAGCCAAATACGCAGGACAAAAGGGCACTAAATGTATAAAGGATCCGCCCGTCTAAGTTTCAAGCCAGCTCCTAATCTGATAAGGGTGAACTCCGAGAGAAAAAGTCTTTGATTTTTGTTTAATTAGTTTTTCCGGCGAAGTTTTCCGCGGCCCATTCTCGGCCAGGCCGGGCGAACTTTACGGCGGTTATCAGTGATTTAAAAAAGCGGGTCGCAACCCTTAAGAATAATATTCGGTCCAACTTTAAATTTGCATTCCCGGATAGGGCGGTTTTATCAGATGACCCCGTAATGCCCTGAATCGGTGATTTACGCAAATTGTTATTAACACCGAAGGGATTAAGGGTTGGAAAAAAGGGTGAAAATGCAAAAGAAGCATATCACGCGATTCAAATACTAATATATCACCCATTTGCGGAGTGAATGGACGCATTCGTTTTTAATGTTAATTGATTCGATATTACGCGGGCGTTTGATTCAAATTAGAGCTATACGGGGGGATTTTCATAGATCGATGGCCATTAGTTATCAGTTCAATAGTGAAAGAAATCCAATATTTGCAGGCAGGCTTTGCCTCAAAAATTTAACTGGAAAATAATCGACTACAGTGCCAAATTCATTGAAAATTATTTATCGGATTAAACACTTAAGCGAAGCCAGTCAATCGAAAGCTCTCGCGATTAAGCCCCATTGAGCTTTTTATTTAAAATACATCGGCGCATTTCAACACTGAAAGCTTTCAAATTTAACAGTCATTGAATATTTCCCGTTTCGATAGAACATATCCAGATAGTACAATATTTGGTTTTTGTAGTAGGCGTACATTTAAAAAATGCTTCGTAAGTGAAAACCACATAGCCACAGTTAAATGTCATCCTATTGATACAAAATGAAAATGGACAAATACAATAAATATATTTATATTGTATTTGAACGTCTCTTTGTCAATACTTCATCAAGTGGGAATTCCTTTAATTAAGACCATTAAAAAGTATTATGATTTCAACTCGTCGATGAATGCAAATCATTATAACTTTTTATTACAAAGTTTTCACTTGATAAAATATTGATCGCAGCAGTAAATAGCGGCGTTGATTGACTTTATTATTTTTATAAAGAAGCTTTTCTAGGTGAAGTTTTTCTTGTGAGAACAGATTAAGTGCCGTTAATTACTTGTGCGCTTTGCTCGAGAGCAAAACTTTTGCTGAAAGTCTATTACGTGTACGACGAACAAAAAAGTTCTTTGTCGAAAAACAAAGTAGACATTCTGCTAGACTCGGTCTTTGCTGAAGAAATAAATTAATAATTATGAAAAAAGACTCACCTTCTGGAAGTGGCTCGATCACAATCTGGATTGCCCTTGCGCGGATGAAAAACGCGAAAAACGCTATGAATGTCACAGGGTTGATGCGATTTGTGGCCATATTGAACTTTTTACACTTTCACTTTGTTAATATATTCCAACAATCACATTCCTCTTTCACTCAGAGTTACAAAATTACCGGTTTCCATATCTGAAAGCAAAAAAATAACAACATTATTAATATCTTAATTTCATAGTAATTACAATTTACACATATAATACGTGCATAGCATATAAACGTATATCAAAATTGTATCGTTTGTCCTTCACAGGATTTAAATATAAAGTTGCAAATTTTCATTATTTTGATATTTAACATTGAGGAAATAAAACTATATATTTACGAGACTCTTATGAGAAGGCGACCCCCCTTGGGGTAGGGTTGCATCAAGGGCAGATTCTAAGATATGAAGTTTCTTTGAGTAAGCACTTCAAAAAGGGGGTCACCTGTGGAGAATGTTTGTACATGATAGTCTGGAAATGAATTGAAATGAGTCTACGAATCTTGGTATATATGTTATTTTACCATCACATAGCCGTTTTACAGTGTAATTGTAAATACTAGAACGATAGTATGATAAATTAATGTCTGTGTGAAGCTGCTGATTAAAAATGTCTAGGGATCGTAAGAATGAAAGTCATCCAAATGTGACGCTTAGATATCAGAACTGTATAATGATTCTATATGATGTATTTTTAAATAATATAAGCCATTTTGTTTTAGTAGGAAGTAGTACAATTTTAAATATGGACAGGTATAGATTACAACAACGCATTTACAATAACTGGAAATATCTGATTAATGCAAAATTAATCTGCTCAGTTACGATTAGGGAATCCAATCCCGAGACAAAATTTTTATCCCGGGGTTTTCGGGATTGCATTAGACCATCCCGACCCCCATTTTCGTATAATACCATCAATGTGACTGATAAAATTCCTTTCTGCTGAGACACGTACTAAAACTCGCAAAAAATCCCGATTTCCCGACAATTTATTTATTTCCGTCGCTGCAGGTGAATACTTGTATACTATAATACTTTGATGTGATTCGTAATTATATTACGGAAGAATATAAAAATTCTGAAATCCGTATCTATTATATTTCATATCGATATTCCCATTATTAGAGTCGAGGTGTAGTAAATACATCACCGGTAGGGAAAGCTTAATATAACAATTTGAAAAACATATACGTACTATATATATATGTATACATAGATTAGATTGTTACTGCCACTAGGTATCGTCTACGCCACTGTTACGCCACTGTTTCCAAGCATTCATATTTCGGCGGATTTCTGTTGGATAAAAATTTCAATCCAGAATTTTTCGGGATTTTGTTTACTAATATCGGGATTTAATTATCCGAGATCCCAGAATTGGATACCCTAGTTGGGATTTGGATCATTTTTGTAATATTTGGTGACAAAACAATTTCCAGCCCAAAGCTAAGTTCCAATTCCAAATCACAAAAAAGGTTCAAATCAAATAGCTCTATTGTAACAATGATGTGATGCTGTATACTGTTGGAATGCATGCCAAAGATGACCACAATAAAAGAAGAGACTATATCAACATAAAGATGAAGAAAACTCTTAAATATTGTTTTTAGATAATGCACATATCCATAAAAATTTGGGCTATCATTTTCCAATGTTGTTCCTAATATTTAAAATACCCTCTTTGTAATCTAGACTAGAGCTGGAGAACCTGTAGCTTTCTAGATCCTTAAATATGTCCTTGTGACCATATAGAAGTTTATTGAACGCATTACTTTAAGATGAACATATTTCTGACCCCTGAGAGACGTTGTTTTAAATAAAAACCAAAGAGAGTTGTGGTCTAGTTTTGTTCAGGAGTTGTTTTTGCGCAATTTCATCAAGAAAGATCTGATTTTTTTTACTTAATAGCTTTTTGCATTTTTTATTCTATATTACCACCGTATCTTCTATAAATCTGAAACCATAATAATAGGCTATTTCTATATGAAAATATTGTATATTGTTGCTTTATGTAACTTACATAGACATAAAATATTTTTAGTAAAGTTGAAAAAAATGTGCTTTTACAAGTTTTCAGCGATTCTGGCATCGTACAATTTTTTTGTTGAATACGTGGTTAAAATATTTCTACACAAATCCTTTTTCAATCTTAGCAAAAAAACATTCGTTTGTACGTAATGTACTAGGCCTCGCAGAGTTTATAGCAATAATTTCATATGAAAGGACCATAAATCCCTGATAAAGCATCCCGTAATAAATATAGTTTAATAAATAAATAAGTAACAAGCAAGAGAAGTTAACAAGATGTTGTTGAAGATGTACGTGGGAACGATCTTGTCTGTAGACGTTGTAAATGTTTTCACTTTTATGGATTTGCTTCGAGTCTTTCTACTCGGATTGAATTTGCTGGAACGATCCAGACGATAAACTTTATAATGCGTATAAACCGGGTAAAGAGTTTCTTCAGACTTTCGGGTCGAACAGGATTAGGCGGTGTCTGCAGTGAAATTATATGAAACAGTGGTAAAACTTTAAAACTGACACCTCCGAAGGCGAGAGGAATTAAAATCGAATCAAACCAGCATCTGGATTGGGTGCTCATTTTCGCGCCCAAGTTTGCAATTTTTCGATGCGCAAAAATGAGTAATGATAATCGCGTTATACATTTTTTAATTTCGTCCCTAAGCCTTTTAAAAAGTTTTTGTTGTTTACGATAAAAAAAGCTTCAAAGGATTCATTAGTATCGGCGCGAATCTTAATGACCGCTTTATAATGAGCAGTCATAACCAGATGCTTTAAACGTATTTTTAATTCTCAAAGACCCGTCCGATATTTAATAGCAAAAAATGTGTATCGAACTTGTGTTTTTTGCCGAAAAATATTAATTAAACATCACAAAGGAGCTCCAACTGTTGAAATTTCAACAAGTTTAAATATTATCTATAATTTAGCCGAATACAAACTGAAGAAATATAAATTCACGTACAAGATAGTGGCGTCGAAAGAGGGATCAAATTATGTTTCCGAGAAGTGTTTCTTTAGACAATGGTGCTTTTAACAGCCTTCCGAACGCTTATCCTTTTGCCAAATGTTGATTCTGCGAAAAATACTGCTTTTCCGATTATAAAATTTTATCCTACTACAAATATAAAGAAATTCATAAAATAGCCCTTAACAAATTTAACCTCGTCGTCCGACTAATAAATAATTTCTTTGAAGGCTCATGGGGTCTTTAAAGTGAGTCTGAATGTCATGAAATGTGAAACCCCAAGTGGCAATTGGTTGGAAAGAGAGGGGGAATTGTTACATAAAATAAAACAACCACTACACGTGGCGTGCCTATTTTATTATATAATACACAACTTTTTATCAAATAATTTTACTTAATAAATAACATTAAAAAAAAACAATACATAAAATCAACTTCATAGATTTGATGACAATATGAGATCTTTTACAGTTAGTTTGTATTGAGACACGGCTCAGGAGACACACATTCGTTTTAAATATATCAAAGTCAACAATTGATAAGGAAGATTTGCGCCATGCTGTTATATATTCAATCAGGAAATTAAGACAACTTTAGTAACGTTAATTTAACTAAGACACCTTTATTGGATAAAATAAATAATAAGGAGTTTGGTCATCTCAAGAATTTTCGGGGGGACTCCACGATTCCCACCCATAAAATTCCAGGTGGAGGAGCCAACTCTACGCCCGTGGGCAACGGTCGAACCCCTGGAGTAATGATGTGGAATAGAGGTGTGCGAAAGTAACCTTGTCGGTTTGCTCACAACGCTGCTGGGGTAACCCAGCTAACATTAGTTAGGTGCGCAGGTCACCCTGTGCTGCGTACCCATAAAGTGTTAAATAGCTTATTACAGTAGTTGGTAGAGACTGTGTCAAAGACTCGCCACTATCCTCAACAGTCAAGGCAAACAGGGGAGAACAGTTTTAGGCTGTTCGAACGGCGACTCGTCTCCGTGGCTATGTACTAAGAATGACCGAACATATACAAGTACCACGAGGAAGGGGTAGTTCTTGCAGTCCGTCATTTGCTGCAGCCCCCTTCAAATTGAGTTTGGACTCGTGGTGGCAGTGAACCTGTGGTAGTATTCCCTTGAAACTTAGCTTAAACTTTGTCCTTCCTCTTCCATCGCACCTTCGAGTGCACATGGTCTAAAGCTGGTCTTTCCTGCAGAAATCTCGCCTCCTCTGTAGGGCATGGAGCAAAAGAGGTGGGCACCTGGACTCTCTGCGCGTAGCGTTTTTCGTAGGACTAAATCCAATCCAGTCAGTCGTTGTCTGATGTCTGTCTCTCTGTCTCATGAATTTCCTAAAATTATACTAGAACAGCAAATTCCTATCTGTGATTTTTTTTAGGCCAGAGATGAAACATTGACAGGAGCGTGGCAATATGATCAAAAGTTATAAAAGCTCATAAAAAACGAGTAGTTTGAATAAAATACAACAAAAATCTCATCCACCATTTTCATCGAATATCACACCCTTTTATTACAAATTTATTTGATAATCCTTCAAACAACTATTATGAAATAAATAATAGTATTATATTATAATAAAATCATATGAATTTTGCGGTGCTCTATTTATTTAAATAACTATTCTTAAAAGTGTTGGTCAAATTTATCTAATATCTTTTAAGTAATTCTTAAGCACATCATGGTATTATAACGTGGAGCAGGGACGCTCTCAAGGGCAGCATCCCTGGGTCTAACAATCGCGCTCACATGCTGGCTTGTTCTTCTTTCGGGTCACGGCGAAGGTAATTGTTAGATTGGAGATGGTTGGGTACTGACAGAAACTTTCTCAAATTAACTATTATCATTTATTTACGGAGAGAGAAAATTATTAGATATGAGTCTGTGGGAAGGACATCTTCCCGCAGTCAAGGTTTCCTTTGTATTCTATGTTCTTAATTTGACACATAGCGCCTGAAGAAAATCAGAAAAATATCGCTGTTAGTATGGCGAATTACATCTGCACAGAGCAACAGTAGTTTTGCGTGATAATAATGATAATCAATATTATGACAAAAATATAATACAAATTAGCATAATTTGGCTTAATAAATAATGCATTTGAAAGCCTCTGTATCATATCATTAATTTGCTTGAATATATGCACATATTTATTCGCATCAGCACGCTATGTATCATATTTTTAATGTGTCATAATTATTCCATGCTCATCTCGGTATACTCCTCACATCTTCCACTCATTAACTGGATGTTTAACGTTTGAAAGCTTTCTCTAATACGCTTCCTACCCCTAATGTAACTTCATAATTTGATATTTGCAGCGCGGAGATTTTTGTTTTGAAAAAATAAGTCATAATTATGTCGAAAGCGTTGCCGGATTCAATTTGTGCTCATTCGGCATTATGAAAAATTTTAATGCCGCATGTGTAGAACGCAACGGGATAAAAAGGCGTTTTTTGAGCAAAACTCGTTAATACACTGATTCGAATAAAAGCTCTATGAAAATGAAAAGCTCCCATGCCGCAGTGAGCTTTCGCGAATCACTCGTATTGACATAATTCTTACAAAGCGCACGAGATTGCATTATTTATTATCGAAAATGTTTTATTAAATCGAATTTATGATTTTAGTCACGGTCCTGGGTCGAAGGTATGCTTCAAGGGCCAGTCGTACCTGAACTTGCTGCTACAAGGACATCGGGATCTTGATAACCGCACATCTCGAGAGCCCTTCTCGAGTGTTTTATATCGCTGTGCAAAATAAAGAACCACCTATCATTGGAGGTGTGGTTGTTAGATTATTTTCTTCGTGGATGCATTCAATAAATTGAACAATACCTGTATTATTTTACACCTGTCCGAGCTGATATGAATCAGACTGAAAGCACAATATAGCTTTCGACGAGATAAAATACTTTCAATTTTAATAAAACCAACTTATATATACACACATCTCCCGTTGGCTCTAATTGAGGATATTTGACTATTATAATGTTGCATTGATAAATATTAATATAGTTTTTTTTTCATTTTTGATTGAATGGATAAGAAATCAAAGCCTCCTCGCGCATGTTAGTCATTTATACTTGTTAACAAAATAAAAACGTACAAATTTTGTATGGGTGCCTAGCTTGTTTCTATAGCGTGGTCCCTATCTCGACGCTATAGAAGGGTAGACTGTATTGAGAGATTAAATATTATAAATATACTTAAGCTCCGCTCTCTTTTATTACGCGTAAGTGATCTCTATAGAAGACTTTTTTATAAATTGTGTGATCATACTATTTTTAATCAATTTTATCTCAAAATTAAACCAGGCCAAAAAGAAGAAGCCGCAATATTGACAAGGATGATCAAATCAATGCCCATTCAATTTAAAATATTTATATTTGAAGTAGTTAAAAAAACACACAAGACCTAGCTGCGAGACTTTAATGACGAACCACATTTACAAGCATAGCTAAAGCCACTTTGAATAAAAGTGGGGATACGTGCTCGTACACATATAATACTATTTTGGAAAGCTTTTTTATTTTTGTCTTAAGTCCCGGGTAGGTGGTGCCTCCACGATGTCCACTCATAAAACCCCAGGGATGGGGGGGAAACAAACCCTACGCCCGTGGGCAACGGTTGAATCTCTGGGGTAATGATATGGAGTAGAGGTGTGCAAAAGTAGCCTTATCAGTTTTCTCATCAAACGCAGCTGGGGTAACCCAGCTAACATTAGTTAGGTGCACAGGGTGACCTGTCCTGCGTACCCATAAAGTGTGGAACAGCCGATTACAGTAGTTGGTGGAGACTGTGTCAAAGGCTCATCACTATAAGGTGCAATAGTCTGATACTGGTTTTCGTGCAGAAACCTGGCCTCCTCTGGAGAGCGCGGAGCAAAAGGAATGGGCGTATGGACGCTCTACGCTTGGCGTTTCTTGCGGGGCTAAAAGATCAGTGGAAGACACTCTCTGTATACCTAGTCCAGAGTAACCTGAAACAAACCATATAGCAGCGCAGGAAATGGGATCGCACATTTTATGATCTCCCAATCTAGTTAGTCGCTGTCTGTCGTTTGTCATGTTAGTTATGTCTTAGGATCCGACCGGTCGTCTTGGCCGCGGGAACGCTTGATCTTCCTGCTAGCTTCTCTGATCTTGTAACCGGAATCAAGTGGGCCTTGTTAATTTTCCTGCAAAGGGTTTTCTAGAGTACAAAGAGACCAGTCTCTTTCTTTCCTCCAACAGAAAGAAGCTCGCCAGAGTCCAGCGACAGGGAGCGCTCCGAGTCACCGCAGCGTATATGACAGTGTCTGAAGACGCGGTGCTGGTGATTGCTGGAATACCCCCGCTGGACCTCCAGGCAAAGAAGAGGGCCTCGGATTACGAAGATCCTAAAAATCGCAACGAACATGACCAGAAACTGAGGGAAGCCTGGCAACGGAGATGGGATCAGTCCAACAAGGGAAGATGGACCCATCGACTTATCCCGGTCATAAGTCGGTGGAGGGCCCGGGAACACGGTGAAACAACCTACCGCTTGACGCAGGCGCTCACTGGGCACGGATGCTTTGGTGCGTACCTGAAGCAGATTGGCAAAGAACCATCCGCTACGTGCCAACACTGCCAAGCGGAGGTTGACGACGCAGAGCACACCATCATTGGCTATGAGGCTTAGGCACCCCAGAGAAAACTGCTGAAGCAAGCACTCGGGGTGGCCGAGCTCAACGTTGACAACATGGTCCACAGCATGATGAAAAGCAAGAGGAACTGGGACCTTTGGCGCGAATACGTAGAAGAAATACTCAGCGCCAAAGAGGGCAGTGAAAGAGAGAGACGCAGAGCGCAACAGCCTCTCCAATAATAGAATAGGGCCAATCACTTAAGGTCAGACTACCTGTCCTCCTGAAGCAACGTGAAAAATAATACCAGGAGGACAGAGAAGGACAAGGGGGGGCTTAGTGGGTAGGCACGATCGATCAATCGTGAATCCCACACTGCCCAGTTTTACTGGGCGTCTTGCAAAGATTTTCTCGCCCACAGGAAAAAATGCATTTCGGATTCGCTCCTACACCAACTGAGGGTGTATCTTCGTCCACGTGCCATTTACCCCATAAATTCGAAACTAGGTGGTTTCCTAGTTTGACGAAACTAGTTTGGCGAATACAAAGCGATATATAAGGCAACGAAAAGTAAATTTTATCGTTGCCATATATTAGCGTAATTATAAATATTTTATTTGCCTCATCTCCTTTCCATCCAGTCATCTTCTGCGAACCGATAATGAACGGACCCACAGAGGCTGTCTATGGCCGGAATACGATTTCGGGGTCGTATTCGTCGTTCCCGTCCCCACGTGAAATAACTTTTGATAATTTCCCAATATATGAACTTATTACCATAAAAGCCATGTACTATATTTATCAATTGAGGACAACATAAATTAAATTAATCATTTGTGTTCGGTTATGTCGATTTAGTATATTTGGATACAGTATTTGTTTGCACAATGGCCATAATTTAGAATTAATAAACGAATATGATGGATATAAATTTCAATAGTCCCATGTTGAATGGCATCATTGAAGCGCTCAAATATCCAAATTCCGTGTGCCGGTACTTTCGACGTCGAAAATTATCGTTGCCAAATTGCCGTATTTTACGTTTTCCTCCAATATTTTTCGACGTAATTATGTTTGTAGTTTAAATATTCAACGAGCTATCATTATCTGCAATCGCACGGTCGAATTTCAAACCCGATATTTATGATAATAAAGTCGTGGAAAAAACGATCCAGCTTCCAGTATTGAGTTTCAACATGTTAGACCTCCTTCTGTTTTGACCGATCGACACCAACATGAAACCTATACGATTAAAATAAAACCTCGCAGGCCAAAATCCAAAATCAATGGCGGCCCGTGAAATATTAAATATTTATTCATTTTTTTAGATCGCGAGCAGGTATGAAATATGCGTGTAATGGCTCGAGAGTTTGCAAGTCATGTTCGCGGCCAAGTTATATTAAAACGCGTTGAGTTTAAGATTTACGACCTTGCCCCTACGAGCCAGACCTCCGACACTGTTTGGGCGGTACCCGACAACTTCCAAGACGCTATGCCTCTTTCTTCTTTTATTGTTTCCAAAGGACTCGAGGGAAGGACCTTTATTGAATACTCAGTTATAATTTTGCCTCTTATCTTTATTACTTCCCCACAATTGATTTCGTCTCTCATATATTTCTTATATGAACATAACACAAATCATTCGCACTGTTCCTCCTGAGAAATATCCTATTTGATTATTCTTCTTCTTAAGGTGCCATATCCTTTTTCTGATGTAGATGATACCCATAGACTTATAGATATTGTACACAGATATACAGTTTAAATATATATATGTACCATTGTACCACTCAAATGACATGGGTTTAAATCATCAGAAAAAATCAAGGGTTTCATTTTTATTACATCTAACAATACTATACAATCGAGGGTGAATAATTCTTCTTAACCCTTTGAGTAGTGAGTTAATTTTAAATCTGCATAGTCTTAGATGCTATATTTGGATGTCCGCCACTTATCATCCGTACAAATCCACTTATCTGTCAGGACCGCAGCAGTGCCTATAAAGCTTATATTTAACACTCTCGTCGCCCAGCCTGAATCAGTGCTGCTTCTTACAGGGCTCAAATTCGATAGTCAGAATGCGATAAGATTCATGCAATGCAAGAATGCAAGTTCCTTGCTTTAATGAATACCATGTTATATTTTATTTTAAACATAATTTTATGTTATATTATATATAATATATATTTTTTTTATATTTGCATGTGATAATTACATTAAATAGAAATGGAATAAATTGTTAAGTAGTATTTAACGTCCACCAAAATTACACGACGGAACCTCTGCGGGGAAACGCTCGTCGCGCATATTTGATGGACGCAGCGACGAACGAGTTAAATAAATTAACACTGTTGATAGTACACAGTTCTGTGGATATATCATGGCGTCCGATCGCGAGGTGCTCATTCGAAGTGTCGGCGGTCTGAAAGGCGGACCGGTTGGACTCACAAGCCTTGTGGCCACTCCCTCATCTTTTAGAGCATCAATCAAATTAGATTCATAATTCATTATATGATAATACCTATCAATGAATTTAAAATACATGATTACGAGTAAAATATTATTACAACAACAAGTTCGTCTGTCCATCACATGTCGTTTATGTCCGTCAGAACGCTTATAAATAGGATTAAAACTCGATTTAAATGCACTAAAAATATGTGAAAAATATTCTGCATTTGGAAATAGCACAATCAAAGTATGAAAACTCTACTATAAAATATTATTTTGAATATAATATTCATATCAGAGATTTTTGACAAATTTTGACTCAATAATCTCAACGTTTCTCGAACAGAGAACACGTTATTCAATGCAATTATAACCTTCTCTAACAATTTGCCATATACTATAATCTAACAAATTTCAAGCGCCCCTATTGAAAGCTCTTGGACATTAAACTTATACAAACATTTCTTGATCAAATATTGGTCAAAACAGATCTTATTATAAGGTTTTCTGTATTTTTTTGCTAAATGGGATGAGTGCAGCTATTTTCTTGAAACCAGAACTGCATTTTTTATTATGAGGTCCGTTTCTACGTAGAGTTTATTTCTATACATTGATTTAAAAGCTTAACGTCCGTCTTGCCATATATTTTGTCTTCTGTTTTAATACGAAAAGTTTTCGTTAATTTATGTATTTATCTGAATAAGATACAAAACTGTGCATAAGAAAGTGAATAATTACGCGTTGCGCAACAGAGGAAGCTATTTCTCGGCTTCTTCCCTCAGGGACAGGATGAAAGGGCATCCTATCTGATGAAATAAATATATTTTCAATGAAGGGAACGATGTAGAAAAATAAGATACTCCATTGGTATTTTTATATGTTGCTAATAAATTTGTACAGCAAAATTCCGGGTTATATTTGAATCTCCCTCATAATATCCTATTATCAAATTTATTGAGTGATTCTAAACTTGTATTGGCAGCATATATGCTAAATGTTGTTTTGAAAAAAGTTAACATTATCGAGGCTTATTTTCCATACACTTTGTATAGGATTACGTAGGCTATTAACATTGTTATAACCCCATGTAGATTTTTTTTGAGAGCGCCAAATAAGTGTAATTAAGATTAAACGTCTACGCCACTGTTCTTCTTTCGTGATTTGCATTCATATTACAACATTGCAAAATTACATGATTTTAAAATATGTCCCAAAAAAAAATCTCAAAGATTAGGAGATAAAAGATCTGATCAACTTTCTAGATGGTATGTCAGACAAAAAGTTTTAAAATACAGTTATTAAACACGTTTAAAATTACAATGCAAAGATACTTGATTCATTAAGGATGTTTGCCTACATATTATAATTTTATTACATAGAAGTAATCAGAAGAAGTCAAAGCTTCTCAAATAAGACTTCTTTGTCCGTGGAATGATTGATGATTTTGAATAAATTCAATAGACTGCCGTCGTCCAAAATATTTCAATGGATTTATGTGAATAAACACAAGTGAAATAAGCGATCATTAATAGTTATTTTTTCCGTCTAGGCTTGTTTGAACAACTATTAAATTATACTGCGATATAAATTTCAAAAAAAAAATGTTAATCGCAGTGTAATTTTTTCATACGAAGCCATAAATTATTACTCATTACACGCGGAAAAAAAAGTTGTAAACGTAAAAAATCGCCGAAGCCATCTGAATAAAGTTCGAAAGGCGATAAACATAATCGGACGATAACGTCCACTTTATGGACATCATTCACGGCCTCGTGAAAACACAAAAAAGTGGATGTCATTTTTTATCATCACCTTTTGTATTATAAGACAATATTACGAAGAACAAAGAAGATTCTCGGAGCGCGCAACATTTTTAACATGATGTCTGATTTTTTTTGATCCGGTTTTCCAGTGACGCGCCTTTATCAACGTGAGACGATCGAATGGATACACACGCTTGGATAAAAGAGGCAACTTGATATTTCAACACATTACTTTTTGAATATTTACTGGATTGAAAGCGAAAAAAATTTATGAATTTATGGTTGTTTTTTTTTTTTTTAAAAAAATATATTTTTAACAGCTCATTTACATATGATTTGGACAGTGATCATTCACGATAAAAACGCGGAGACCAAAATTATACCACCTAAAATTTGGCTAAAATAGGGTGTGTCTCAAAATGGAATGCGTTTAAAATCGAACCCGTTTATTATAAGCACGATGATAACTAGATTGCATTTTAGTATGCAATCGCATAAATAATAATTGGGAGAGCAATTTTAAATCCAAATATTTTATTTTTATGACAATATCGGTGAATAAATCAATAAATAACGGATATAACGAGCAAAATATTTTTTGATAATATGCAATATATTATTTATTATTTTTTTGTTATACTCTTTGATCAAATAATACTCGTTTTACAGAACATTTAATTTGTTTCAGTACGAATTTGAGAAGCATCATTTTAAATTGGTATAAATTACTGATTCTTTTAAGTTCTAGACTCTAAATATCCTGATGTTGACATCTTATATAATTATTATTTTAATGAAAAACGGAATAAAATTAATTTCGACTATGATCCATAGATCTTTTATGACCATTGATTGTTTTTAAATGCATTCCGATTATTTGTATACCCAATTTGCTTGTTTTATCTATACGATGAAGGTGCTCTTGAACTATTTACTATGGACAATCAAGCTTGATTGACTATTCCCAGATTGTTTGACAAAGATCTTACACCACTAATGATATCAGTGCATCGGTATCTAATGTTTGAGGTCTGCCTATCCAGAAACAATTTATATCTTTGTGATTGTATTTATAGAACGAGGCAGCAAAATTATTTAAGTAATTATTCCTAAAAAGTTGCTTATAATAAACATTATATCTACTAAATATTGCAATAATTCAATCAAGTTTTCGCGTTATAACTTTAACCACGTCTATTGAAATCCTAGCCATCTTATATTGAAAGTAGACGATCTTTATTTAACAATAATTAATATAAACTACTTATATAACAAAAAAGTAGCTTTGTAGATCTCATTGTGATGCCGTTGTGTATAATTTAATATTCACAATGTTGAAAGTTTGTTGTCCAACATTTGCTTTTTAATTGTAACAGAAACGCGTGTTTCTTACAAACTGATTATTAAACGGCAAGTCTCAAAATTTTAATTATTTTCAGATTCCCTTGATATTAACTATATAATTATATACAGCTCATCAAGAAATTGAATGATTTTAAAAACAGCCTGTAAGAAATTTCTTTATGAATAAATTTTATTTGGGACAAGCTACAATCTGTCATTTACATTGTGTAATTATTGTAGGCATTCTAGTTGGATATAAATTAATTCGTATAAAATTGGATTCTTTGACGTTTTTTTCTGCAGTCTATCCCTAAATCTTGAGGATTGCGACCTTCTCGAAATGTCGCTTAAGTGGGTAAGATTCTCAATTCTAATCGGCTTTCATCTGCCCTCTGAGCCTTATGTAGCATAGAGTACCAGTTATCTTCTTAATTTAATCACTCCATCGCATTGAATACCAGCCTTTTGATCGTCTGCCTATTAAGCTGTCCACAAAAACTGGCTTTTTAGGATCTTAACTTTGAATTCAAAAAATATACGCTCGATATAAATAAATTTAAAGAAATACAACAGCGTTTTTTGCTTTAGGCGTAATCACTAGGTGCCACTGTTCTTAACGACCGACAAGAAAGTACAAAAAAGCGTGTCGGGAATCCGGTTTTCTCATTGGGCGAGATGTCCGTGATTGAGATATTAAAGATAAATTATTCCTTGTAAATCCTACGTCACTGATTAAACACACTGTCTCTCTTTGACGTGGACCATCATTTATCTGCAGTGATCATGATAAATAGGAGGTATTTTTTTAATATCTCGTAAGATGTAGACTTAGCGAATTGTGGATTCGGCTCTGAGATACTAAATTGACTAATCTATCTCACTTTTAAAAAAATCATTAAGCCATTTACAACCCAACCGTGAGAAAATGGATGAGGTCAAAGTATAGAGCACAACATAGATATTCAAGCCAAAACCTAACTTAATGCCATCAGTATACAGAATAAAACCTTGTAATTTGTTAAATATTATGCAATTAAATTCATTTTTAAAAAAATCTTTGAAGTTAATATCATAAATTGGAGTCCTGAAGTCTTACATCAAATTATTGAGATTGAATTTAGATGATGAAAAATATCTATACTACGTTAATATATTTGAGATATAAGAAATGGATGCAATTAACATAAAATTAAATTAATATAAAAGTGATTTTATATTTAGTATTGTCATTAAATATCATTTTGGGATATATATAAGGTGTATTAATACTTCCATGCACGTGCCACGGAAATAATACTACCACTTCTGACACCAGTGTAACGTGGGACGGATGCGCTCTTGGGAGCAGAGTCCATGTTTTGCAAGACGACTTTTTGTTCTTTTGTGTGTTCGGATGCTGACAGAAATCTTCTTTTGTCTTAATTATTATCATTTATTAATGGAGAGAGAGGATACAACTATGAGCCTGCAGGAAGGACATCTTTCTGCCGCCAAGAATATCCGACGACTCCGCTTTCTGTGGTGCAGGCACAAGATTATAGATAGATGTCGTCAACAAGGATAACGGGACAGGATGATAAAAGATCACTGTTAATCAGGAAAATTGCATCTGTACAGACTAACAGCAGCTTTAAATGGGGACACCATTTTGCCTATGCAAAATATATATCATATATCTACTTTTTCAAATATTTTTATTATACATAATTAGATCAAAATAAAAAATAAATTTAGAAACCTGTAAATGAATGTGACACCTTAAGAGGTATAATGAATGTCTAAGTATGTATTTTGTCTGTAATATATCTGTGGGAACGTCTGAAACATTGATTATCTTGACTATGAGATATATTAAATATCATATCTGACTTATTTGCGTCCAAAAGCCCCAGTATTCATCAATTTTTATAAAATACAGAGGTTAGAAAGTTTGTCCAAGATATTTATTTTCAAGTCTTCAAATACAGGAAGACATTATATCTATTCCTAGAATTCATTTGCCAATAAGAAGGATCACAACCCCAATCTTTTCTACGCTTTATTTAACTTGCAAGTTTAAAAAATACGAATAAGCAATTCTAAATATCCATCGACTGTTACATATATGTGCGAACTCTCAACAAATTACCATCTTGTATTTGGATTGTTTATTTAAGAATCTGCTCTATTATTAAGCAAGCATTTGAACAAGTATAACACATACAGGCTCTCAACTATCCGGGCTAATGCTGAGGAGGACGGACACGGATAACTGGAAAACACTGACAATCAAAATCATCAAATTTCAACATTGGTTTCGAATATAATATCATATTTGCAATACAAATTTTTGTTACATGATTTTAATACTTATTAAGAAAAATGCTCATATTTAAGCAGACAGATCTTCTTCACTTGTAATGACACTCTCATTTTCTTCCTCTTGACAAACAATATACAGGATATTTGCATCATCCATGCATTCCAAACTCCATGCATTTAAATCATGATTGAATCACTGAATGTTTTCCCTAAATACGTTTTTAAACGCTTAAAATTTTCTAATAATCCACATATTTTAGTCATGTCATTTCTTTATCTTCATAATGAATTAATCTGTTTCCAAGAATCTTTCTCCATGATCGAACTCGTATTTCTTCTTTTAATTTGCATTTGGCCAAGATTGTGGTATTTTACAATTTCTCCTGTTCTTTCGTTGGAGCTTCCTTATAATATCGAGGTTTATTTGCTTTACCAATCACCAAAACATTCATTTTTTGAGTTTCCGATGCCTTTTCAGATCCTTTTATGTATTAAGAATAACTTAAATTTTGAGCCACATATGAGGTCATATTATGCGACATAAGAATGCAAATATTTATAAGAAATTTTTGATGATTAATCGTTGAATTATATGCCATCTATTGATAAAATGAACCCATTTAAAATTTTATATTGAAGATTTGAACCATGATTAGTTAAAATTTAATTATTTTTAAATTTGAAAAAATATTTTAAAGCTTCTAGGGCACTTTGAGATCTCCATAAACTGCAAGTGTATCGAACTTTCGAGCGTTTTCTACGTGTTTTGAAATTATAATATACGTTAGAGATCATAAATAATACAAAGTGAACCATTAAATTTAGCCGGTTATTTAAATTTGGCGTTATCCTAGACACGATTCACGAGCACCATTAGTGTATTACATTAAAAAAATGACAACGATTAATAGATAAATAAATTCATAAACATAGGGTTTTATAATATATAGCCTTAATTTATAGCAGACTATATTTAATTGAGCTTGATATCGTGAATTCAAAGAAGTTAAGCTAAACTTGGGTGTGAACCTTCATTGGACGCACGCTTGAGAGCATGCTCCGCGACAATTTTATAGCATGGCAAGTTTTATTATGCATAATACGTAACATTCGATAAAATATGACTTCAATTTATAGATTACTACGACAATTTGCGATCAAATTTGGTAATATCCGCTCGATTTGCCGCATTAGCCATTGTCGCAATTTTGATGGGCAATTCGGCAAATTGTGATCAAAATTGTATTGTGTGTTTATGCGTCACGATCGGAGCTAATCAAATTTATAGTTTAAATTGTATATGGGCCACATATAAAGATCCATTTATGGGTCGTAAGTTTGTTCGCGTAATGCCGGATTGCCGAAAACAATAAAAGGTCTTTTTATAGCGGCACGCTTAACTGTGCATAACGAAACATTATTGCTGACAATAATGTTTGGGAATAAATCTGAGACCGTAGGTTTTGGCACACAAATAAAAATGCGAAATATAAATCCGAGGAAAATGCCGTTTACCGGAACGGATAAATTTCGGAAAAGTTACCCCCGGGAAGAAAAACGATAGGTCTCCAAACAAATAAGCATTAGTCGACAACGCACCGAAAGCCAATATGGGTTTGCTTAGATCTTTGACGAAATGCATTTCAATGCCTATATTTTTCATCGCTTTAGGCAATTTTTATTTTTTATTCAATATTCGATCAATGATAAGGGAATTTTTGTGATCTAAATGATTTGAGATCTATGGATACTGATGATATGCGATTCCAAAAGAATAGCGCTACGTGTCACACAACGCATGCCATGATGAACATTCTGCAAAAGCGATTTCAGGTCATGGTTATTTCGCGCGGTGGTGACGTGCCACCAAGATCGTGCGTTTTTAGCGACTTTAGACTTGTTTTTTTTGGGGCTATCTTAAATCGCAGATCTATGCGTATAATTCGGAAACAATTGATGCCCTTAAAGGCAACATAACATACGACATTCATCAAATTCAGTCAGATTTATGCGATAAAGTCATCGAAAATTGGACCTCCCGAATATGTGCCACCAAGCAAAACCGCGACAGATATTTGGAATAACGGTATATTTGAACCAGAACTATAGCCTGAGCTTTGTTTATTTGCAATATTCGAAATATATATATCCAAATGCATCTAAAAATACAAATGACCCGAAGCATCACTCAACGTCCATGCTCGCATAAATGATGAGATTCTCTGAAAGTTCGTTTTCAAATGGTCCATTTCTCACTAAATGTCAAATTTATCTCCATCATCACGATGCTAAATCTATACATCAACACGTTGTCAACATTTCAAAGTAATATATCATTCTTAACGCTCACAAACGAGCATAAAACATTAGATCTTTGATAGTTAGAAAAAAATTATATTACATTTGAAATGCTGCATCTTTTTTTTACACACATATTTTATTACGATGCAGAGATTTGCTTTAGAGTATCCGATTTTGATGCTTATTTATTTAGTCTAAAAGAGTTCCCATGGAACCATAAACGACAGTGGCTGAAAGAATTCGTTCAAGTAAAAATATTTTTATATTTTACCCAGTATATTGCTTTAAAATACTTGTTTATCTAGTAATTTAGGTTAATTATTTTAAACCAAGTAAATTTCCCAAGTGATATAATTCAACCCAGTCTTCGCCTATTCTAGCACACTATCCGTTTATCTTTGATAGCATGAATAATAATTTTCGGGAAAATATTCATTGTTTTTAAAATGTTTTCCCAGTCTTTGATAAAAAGTCTCAGCATTTTGTCGAAATGCGTCAATGAAATCAGTCAATCCTTTCTTCGTTTTATTAGGATTCGATATGTTTAGTGCGGCAGTGAACCGAACGTTCTTGATTTCCACGATTGGACCATTTGATAGGAAAGAAGCGAAAGGCACTACCCTTACAGCAAAGCAAAGAACATAAAAAGTTTCCCATTTAGAAAGAGAATGTGACGTAATCGCGAAGAATCCACAGACGGAGCTAGGGGAAACATTGAAAATCTGTTTCAGTCAAAATAGTTGCTCTGAGAAAATTCCGGCATAACGTTTTTCCGTCTCCATGGATGGTAACGAAGCATTCATCCAGCGGGATAATTCGGGGAAGCTCCGCCAAGTTCACTCCCTTGTATCTCTATCATAGTAACAGACACGAGAGCGCAAAGGGTAGACAAAAAGATATTGCCTAAATTTAATTTTCCAGTTGGCTGCGATGCAGAAAGCGCAATGTAGCATATCGGCTCACACACAGACAATGTTTTATGTTTTATTTGTTTATCATATTCATTGCGAGCGGGGGGTATCGCCAGAACCCACCCCGTTTGGCGGAAAATATGGGATCATCTCGGCGAAGTTTCGCTTTTTCCACACGAAGATGGATCTGCCCCGTTGTTTACTTGGCAATGTTCACTTATTTGTTTTGCTATTGTGTTACTTTTGCAAGATCCGTAATGAACACGTCAGCTTGTCGTGATTCGCTTCCAACTTGAGTTACGTCTGTTTGTTGGAGCAAACGAAGGCTTCCAAGGTAAAGATAAACTTGCTGAAACAATATAATGGAGCGTGACGCAGCTCTGTGGGCACACACCGTCACGCCATGTCCTATTTTCTTGGGATTAGCTCAAATTCGAGATCAGATCACTTCGAGCAAAAAAATCGGACCGCAAGTGTGTTACAACAAGGATCGACCGAAGACGAAATAAAATGTTACTCATCTAGACAGAATTGGACAAGATCGTGGAGGGTAGAAAGGGGGAGTAAAACACATTAGAGCGTCTTGGAAAATTGGCATGTAAGCATGTCTAAACTTTCTGAGAGAAATACTTTTAAATTACATAAACCTAATGTATTTTTCTTTTAAAAGTCAATCACGCTTGATATTCATCAGATCAATTGATTGGCATACATATCTAAATATGATTAATTCAACGTCTTTGATGACAACTGTTCTTGTATATCAATCATATCAACTAGTTACTTCGAAGTATGTTCTTAAAGCACTACATTAAGAATTCTTCCAGATCTTGATCTTTGATATAACTTTGCTTATATATGTCAAAAGTTTACTTATTTTATGTGTTTAAGGGTGACTATTATTTCATTGGACATTTTCATTGTAAATGTCATATCATTGTAATAAAATTTCAATTTTATTAACTACAAACGGTCTCAATGTGACATTGATTGAAATTTAAAAGATCTGTAATATTCTTATTTCGTAAATGAAAAATAGTCTGGAATGCTGTTTTATATGACAATATTGTAAAAAAAAGAATCTTATAGGTGGAAGTCCAGTGGGTCCAGCGGTTAGACTCATAACTTAATCATGACGCCTAATTTTTATAGCGTTATGTTTCATTGGCGTGGTCCTTATCTCGACGTTATAGAAGGGTCGACTGTTTATGTTCGCTATGAAAAACGAACATAGAATGTTTTAAGCACGGACAAAACCAAATTTGCAATATTCGGCACAAAAAGTAGAATTTTTATTCTTTGAAAGAAATCGAAACGCGCTTTAGAAGTGTGTACAGTATCTTCAATTAAATACCTGAAGGTACTTCTGTAGTACCTTTAGATCGTCGAATATAAGGGCTAAATTTCTCATTCCAGCAAGATAATGATCCAAAACATAATTTGAAGTGATTCGAGTGATTATTTAATTAAATTCTTATAAATAATGCCAAAATTCAGTCCAAAAATGGTTATTGCGATTTGGAACATAGACCCAAAAGCTGAAGACCAAACGAACCTTACGATAATATCCTGCAAGCGTCATTGGACATGGATATCGCATGGTTAAAGCTTCTTAAAATAAGGATGAAAAGACAATTAGAAGCCATGGAAAAGATTTAGAAAGTTTGTTACTGGACTCTGCATCAACTTTTACGAAGAAAACTTTTCATCGCTTCCGTTTTACCTGCATTTTATTCTTTCTTCGTCTCCGAAAAAAAATGTTTTGTAACTGGCGATAAAAAAGGGTATACATACGAGTACATCTTATTTTTCAAGGTGCCAAATCCTTGAAAGAAAATTAAATATCTATTTGAATTAATTTCAGTATCATAATTTTTAAAACGATTACTGTATTTCTTCTTAAAAAAATACGATAATAAATTTCTTTGAATATAATTCGTTTAGTCTTTTACGCAGATAAATGCCATGGAAAAAGGGAGTCGTAAATGTTTGTAAGCTTTCAATTTGATTTTGAAGAGGGTTAATTAGCCATTCGTGATTCTTCTTAACCGCATTTAATTTGCAGAACGTCCAGATATCCCAATACTGTGCATTTTATTACTCCAAAATAGGATGTGATTTATTAAGGAATAAAACATCAACCCCATTTGAAACTATGTGGTTCATTTTATTTACAGTGGACTCAATAATTTTCTTAGATGAGTACGCCAAGTTGAATTTCTTCAATTTACAAGTTTATGAGTGCGGTCTGAGCAACATCAGGATATCGCTGCAATTATGGTATTGTAAACATTTATTCCCCTACTCGGGTGAATCACTGAGATTACATTTTGACCAAGCATAAATAGTGTACATTTGAGTACAGCGTTATGGCAGTAAATAGGATTGTCGACCCCATGTGGGGCACCGTCTTTTGGAGGGCCGGCCATTTCGTCCGGAACGATCCTGGCTCAGTGATAAAGGTCCTGCTGGAACAAAGGGAAGAGACGTAAAATCTGCTCACTTTGATACAATGTCACTATTCCAGCACTAAAACTAAGAAAACCCTAACTTCGAGGTCTGCAAAACAACGACGCATAAAATAATACAAAGGCTTATAATTACACATACTTTACAGACGAGCTACAAAATTACCTCGGTTTTGTAGTTTTATTTAAGTTTTTAACGCACGAAAAAATCTAGCCGTACGCACTAGTAAATGTTTACTGTTTGTTAATTAATTTTGTTCGCTCGAGAGTGCCCTTAACGAATTTATTCATTAAATTTGCTATAAAAATAAATAAAGCATGCGTACATTCGCTATTTTTAAAAATATAACCTTCGTGGGGTGAAAAATATGCTCAGACGCTTAAAAAACGGAATCACGTATTATTTTTTTTTTTGGAATTATGAAGAAGAAAAAAATGCAAAGGCTTTATTTGGCTTCAGCTGAAAAAAAAATAGTCATATGCAATTAAATATATATCAAAACGGGTGACCTAAAAAAATATTCTATAAAAGCGTTATTCAGTGACCCGATCTTATATCAAAAAACGTTATGATTGCGTTAAATTGAAAATAATAAAGCTTTTATAAGATCGTAATGAAAATTTTGTTCAATTAATTGCAAAATGTGAGCTGAAATAAAAATATTGGGGGGGGGGGATAACTATTTTCTATTTAATACAGTATTTTATTCGCTTAGGAGGGAAATACAATATAATGTTGATATACCCCAAGGGTAGATGTTCAAAACACATATTGATAATAAGGGGAAAATTCACCTATTATGACCGGAAGTGACAACGGTAGCAAAAGACGAGCTGGGATGCAAAGACATCCTGTCGTCCGCAAATTTCTCGAGGCATCCAAGGGATGAGATTTGATACAAATAGGGGTTGAATATAGATGTATAAATATGATATTATTATTACGTCGTGCTCTTGGATTTTCGCAGAGTTTCGGGGGTGTTGATGCTCTGACCTATTTTTTTTGTTGATATTCGAGTCTTTTTTGAAGCGATTCTTCAAGCACAGCCCTGCAGTAGCGAGTTAATGACAGGCAGTTATTTCGGCAAACGTTGCTTATTAGTGCCAGCGAGATAAGTAAGTTAGGCACCCAGGGAAGAATTTATGGCTCGTGAGATATGGCTCCGCTGGCATTTTCCCGGGAAAATCAACTGCTCGAATATACCTAGTGTTTGTCTTAGATGTCAGATATCGCAAAATAAGATTTTAATGCTGTTCGCATGCGAACCGCTGCTGCTTTGCAGAATGATGCTCCTCGCTGATGGCAATCGCTCTTCGTATGCGCACAGCTCGCGTAGGGCTCCTCTCTTGTTTCGCTAAGGTTGTTAAAATATATGCTTGTTTATGGCAGTGCCAATAAACGTAAAAAATATTACGCCCTTCGGTGTAAAATTTTATATAAATAAGATGGTTCCTCGTTTTCTTCGGGTCGATTGACGAGGGCATGGTTTTTATACGGCACACCACTCATATATGATAAGTTTTTATGCAATATTTCATATTGACTCATATCGACTTCATATATTAGGTTGTCCCATAAGTTTCTTTCGCAAATGAACACAGATCTAATCATAGCCATGGTTGAAGAAAACCCGCGATATACTGTTCGCGAAATAGCTAACAAGTTAGAAATAACACGAACATTTGTCCATAATCATCTGACAAAATTGGGCTACATCAATCGTTCAGATGGGTGGCTTCCTTATGAACTGACTGACTCAAATTAACTTATGCGATCTTCTTCTCTAACGACATAATAGCCAACCTTTTTTGAAAAGACATGTCACTGGAGATGAAAGTTGGATACTCTATGAGAATATCCAACGTAAACGGTCTTGGACCAAGGGTACAGAAGCTTTAACTGCAGCTAAACCAGGCCTACATCTAAAAAAAGTTTTGTTATGCATTTGGTGGGACTGGAAGGGGGTAGTTTATTATGAGCTACTTCAGCAAGGTGAAACGTTAAATTCAACAAAATATTGTTTCCAACTAGACAATCTAAAGGATGTAATTGCCAGAAAACGGCCAGAATTAGCGAACAAGACGAGGCGTTGTTTTTCATCACGATAACGCCAGGCCTCATGTGTCTTTGCTCGTCAGAAATAAATTATTATCATTTGATTGGGATAAAAAAAAATATTTTAATTCAAAAAATGATATAAAAATGTACCTTGATTAATATTTCGCCAACAAACCTGGGAAATTTTAGCAAGAAGGCATTATGAGGCTTCCGGAGAGATGGAAAAAGGTAATAGAGCAGAATGTATTATATATTATTCAATAAATTTTGATGTAATACATATTATTATTTACTTTTTTCTTAGTATAAAAATGAAAGAAACTTATGGGACACCCTAATATATGCTTATTTTAATAGGAGGAAAACATTTATAATATAAACTAGAATGGAAAACTCATTGCAACAGAATCACGAAGAGTAACTGTCAAACCACCGATAACGGCACTACATCTTCTCGCGGTCAAGGTTGTGTTGATTGTAACGTTGAATGTGTCGTTCACCGCTCTCACTTCTTCCATCCTCATAGAATGGAGGAAGAATGAGGGTGGTCAAACACTGACAGAAACTCTCTCATTTTAAATATATATATAATTTACGAAGAGAGAAGACACAGCTATAGTCTGCGGGAAGGACATATTCCCACAGCCAAGGTTATCTGATGATTACCCCTTTTTGCGCATCACCGCGCGCATTTATTGACATTAGATGTATGTTTAGACCAGCGGTTCTTAAATTGGAGTCCGATGATCTCTGGGGGTCCGCGAAGGCATTATCAGGGGTCCGCGAAAATATAAAAAAAAGTATTTATCTTTATTTGAACAAGATATTTTCGTGGAATTATTTACAGCAAACATTGTAAGAAGATCTATTTTGACCAATATTTGACAAAGAAATGTTTGTTTGTTTGAAAAATTAAGTCAGAAGGGTTGGAATAGGGTCCGCCAAAAAAAAATTTAAGGAGGTCCGCAAAAAAATTTTGCTCAAGAAGGAATCCGTAGACTAACATAAGTTTAAGAGCCGCTGGTTTAGATAATCATATTTTCCATTGTGTGGTATCTTTGAAAGAAGTCTCCAATATGCAGTCCTGGTTTTTGACTACACTTCTTTTGGTGACTTTCTTTTTGCTATTTTGGAGTATTATTTTGGAATATCTTAACAGGCGAGAATGCTTAATTACTGTTAAACGTAATTTGTAAAGCTTTATTTGAAATTCTGCGAAGTGTCTCCGAAGCTTTTCGATTTCTTCACACTCAAAAGGCGACTGACTCGCCACGGTGTTTTGCATAGCGAGTATGGAACGATCGCATTTTTTTATATTGTTTCGTTATCTCTGATCTGTCTGAGCAATGTTTTGGTTCATAATAGGTCACTTAGACACTTAAGAACATGCAGAGAAGTTGTAAACTGATACATAAAGTTAAGATTCGTATGGTGCCTTGTGTGGTGGCTGAGAGCAGACATACGACTGGAACGGTAAAAAAGCTTTGGTGATTGAGAGTAGACAAACGACCGCAAAGGGTTAATCTGGTAAATTGCATTTACACAGATCAAAAGCGGCTTTATGTAGGGATGTCATTTCGCTCACAAAATAAATGCATCTGAAACTAATTATTCTTATATTTGATTGATTAAGTCTTAACTCTTTCAGACCTGAATTAACTTTTCATCCGATGGATTTTGTAAATTCCATGTGTCTAAAGTATAATAAGGAGAAAATAAAAGAATATATATTTATGTCTACAATTGTGCACGCCAGGTCTGAAAGAGTTAATATTTTTTAAATTTGACTGTAATTCTAACTTACAGTCATTGAATAGTTCATCGATAAAATTGTTGGTATAGAAAAATAGATACATTTTGAGTAATTCAATACGTTCCATTATTCAGTTTTATATTCCCAATTATCGTATTGCTGGTATGTGTTAATCGACCTGTTAATTGATGCAAATCCAAAAATTGGATCCCAAACTATATTATCAATTATGTATCCAGAGATTTAATCACGGATTTAGCGACAAAAACGTGCTATGTAAAGGCTTTTAAACATGTTAATTTTTCTACCACATAATTCCATTAGCATGATTTCAAACGCTAATATCATGCCGAAATGAACTTTTTGTTTGTGAATTTATCAAAATTCAGTAAGCATTTAACAGCTTAATTCCAAGTGGATCCTTTTATATTAATTATTTCAATTAGCACAAATTACGAACGACGTTGCTTTCATTATTCAAACGAATGGCTTGAAATAATCCGGCAAGCTTTATAAGACCAAAACTTAAATATAGTCAGGTTAAAAGAAGCGAAAGTAATTGTGCTTAAAAGAGCAGAAATTACGGTCTGTCTGATCGCGAAACTACCTTGTAATAATTTAATCCCGATACAATTATACAGGGGCGTATTAATTATTCAGCCACCCTCCTATAAAATTTCAATGAGAACTACAACACACGAGGGTTGAACACGCTAAGCTGGAAACGAAATTAAATTTAGACAGATCAACTCAACCCTGCCGGACAAAGGATTAGAAAATAAGCGGTTAAGGACATTTAATTACTATGTGGACAAATTGCCATGTAATGATGACTCGCTCATCAATTGCACTCAATCGAGTCCCATTAACGACGGGTCGGACGAGCTTTGGGTCGCATTAAAATGAGCTCCCATTGCCGACGAAAAGAATGTTGATATGCGGCCATTCGGAGGAATTGTCGTCGTATGTCATGGTTCAAAATTAAATTACTTGGACCCTCAAGAATACGCTTCGGCACAATTGTATAGCATGCAACTTCCCGCCACAAAATCTTGTAATTATCGTTCCTGCTAGTGTTTTGCGGTCAGTCTCTTCGTGAATGCTTTAGCAAGAAGACTCTAAATCAAGTCCGGTTCTGGTGGTAATGTGACCGCCCTGAGCCCCATTCATCAGCAAACGTTGTCAACGTACTAGGATATATCCGTGGGATGGAACTTTAAGATGGGCATTAGCGGCTTGGACGAGGGCGCAGTTTCAGTGTCATAAACGACCCAAAGAAAAAGCAGATGAAATGCTTGCGGGCGAACAAGTGCTTTGAATTACAAAACTGAAGCAATTTAGTCCTTCGAATAACCTTTAATCGCTGCGTGTGGATATCGGAATTTATAATTGCATTGTATCCTATGGCATTCAAGAATAATTCTTAAACATTGTACACCAACAATAAGCTTTTGAATATGCCTTTTGGACATAAAAATGAGCTTCAAGCCGATTGAACCGATTGATTCTTTCAAGTACAGTGCTTGCAAAATTATTTTATTTCCATTAATATTTACATCGGAATACTCATAGCCACATTATGACTTGCAGGCCATAAATATATCCAGAGCCAGTACACAGTTTGAATATTTTCAAGTCATATTGATGCCTTTTGGATTTCATGTATTGCCGAATTGTAATTCTTCCTTGAAAAAGAATCATGCTTTCGTTGACACAGACATATTTTTTCTGGTTCGTAATATATTTTTATAATTCATATTGAGCTCATCGACGATATTACGAATTTTTACTTACAGATCTTCCAGATTTGCAGTAGAACTATTCGCAAAATTTAGCATTTGGAGCAAAATCTCAAATCTGTTTCAGCTCATTAAAATTTGTGGAAATATCTGCCTAAAATGAATGTCTTTGCTCCAATATAAATTAAGATTGGGTAGTTTGACAAGTTCCATCCATATGATTAGATCTAAAAAACCTCTTCGTCTCCAACTTATTTATCGGCGATCAAGAATATAATCTGAAAAATGCTTGCCTTTTCTTCAATCAATTGATCCGCATATCAATTTAATTCGACTGCAATTTTTTCAAAAATATCTAAAAATATCAAAAATATAATCTAGCCGGACGAATGGATGGAGATAGACAAGTATCGAACAGAAATACTCTTTTCTCTGGATAACTCTGTATTCAACATGAGAGAAAGAGATCTGGCTGCGGGAAGGACGTCCTTCCGCAGTCAAGGCTAACCGACTCCTCCCATATGCTTAGCATTACCACACGTCGCGTCAGTCACCGGTGGCTGACACTCCAAATAAGGTTCTAAATACATTTTTGAAAAAATTAGGAGCGTAATTTATAATCTTTTATATATAAATCTATAATATAGAACTAAATTTATATCTATTAATTACACTACTTATCAACTACAGAGTCTTTCAACAGAGACGCTACAAATTTATTAGGTTATAACAGCCATATTGTTAAAGCAATAGCTATCAAATTTATTATAAATAATATATGGCAATTTATTATCAAAGATTGTAATGTTGAAAAATGCATACAAATTATCAAAATTTATTTTCAAAATCAGTGCTCCGTTCGATAAATTTTTCGCGTATTATGTGATTATTATCTTTGCCACAACCATTCTGCTAAATTGAATATAGCCAAATTCAAGTCAACCGGTTTGATAAATAATCAATCAACATTTGCACATTACCGAAATGCAAGGTCTGATGAAAACATCGTTGCTGTGCGTGAGAGTATACGGGAATACTCGAGGCAGTCAATTTCTCGGCGTTTTAGCAACAAGACCCATTTTTAACCCATTAGACCCATTTATTTTAACAATACTGATCTACAACAAATACATTAGTATTAAATCCATCTTGAGAAGGTGACTGTTTGGTCCGAGTTTTGATCGGGCGGAATCATTGGTCCGGAATTCTTCTAAAAAAACTTAATGATATATTTTAAGAACCACCTTAATAATAGATTTTTTAAAATACAATAAATAAAAACTTTAAATATTATTCTATAATATAAATAAAGAATTAAAATGATATCTTCTATATTGTTTGTGTTTTTTTTATTTTTGAAATAAGGTAGTCTCCCTGCCGCACCCTGTATTTAACATGCGTCGTTGAATACACGTTCACTATTTAAGAGTTGTTATAAAGTTCTTCAACTTTAAGCACAATAAAAGAAATGCTGCTCAGTAGAGCTCGCTTAACAATAAATTTAAAAGGCACAGATCTTCTTTTGATATTCGTAATATACACATTTTAAAATGAACTTGAAATAAAAGTATATTAAGATTCGTAAATTATACAAATCCACGAGTTGCAAAATGTAATATTTAAATTTATCATAGTTTTCTGCAACAATAAAGTAGACTTCGTTTATGTAAGACGTTATTAAGCAGTCCGATGTTATCAGCTGTCTGAGCTTCATTTTGACATATATTTTTCAATTAAAATCTTGTTTAATTTATATTTGTATTAATTACAAATATTTGTTTAAGCTTAATTGGATGATTAATTTATGTATTTCCCAATTAGTCAGAGTCTTTTACATACAAATAGCAATTGATATACAGCTGTTTATCTATGGAAGATGAATCATGGAGAGGAATTACTTAGAATTTGTGAGCCAACATACGGTCTTGGCTATTATTCGACTTAAAAATATAAAATATGGTTATTAAAGCAGTCCATAGTAACATCGGACAGTTTGTCGCGTAAAGGACCATCCTTTGAATTTTAAAATATTTTACGAATTAATTGAAGTTTGTCTCCGATTTCTTCTTTTTAATTATCTCAATTTGGACTTCATTTCAACAAAGCTTTCATAGTGGCCTCGGCGTGGGAGGATCGGTTCTCTTGAAGCCTGCCCTTAGGTACCGCCTATTCCCTGCTTCAGGTGGGTGGACCTACCCCTTTGAACACGTATTAATTTCTTCCAAATGAAGTCCTCCTTTTTGAAAGACTTAAAGCGTCAAAAACCCGCCGAAGGATGAGCAAGGAGGCGCTGTAAATTTCAAGCGACAACTTCGATAAAAAACTTGGATATTAAATATAAAACACACGAGAGTGCTGTAAATTACAAGCGAAGCTTTCAAAATATCATGAATTGTTAAATTCACGTCACATGTAACTTTATACGCAACAAGATGAATGCTCTAGAAATTAAATGCAATGTATAGAGTTGGATTCGTCATGCGGTTTAATTAGTGCCTTTTGCATTTTCAATTCACTTATTCAACCAAAGTCACATATTTAGTTCTTGATCGCTAGACGGTAAATAGTCGCCTCGATCAATGGAACGTGGTCTTCTGCTTTTCATTAGGTCCTCTTAAATTTACCTGTCTGGTTATCTAAGGACCTCTTTACTATACAGTTGGACTTAATGCTCAGAACGAAGCCATTGCTTTGAGATATTCAATAAATATAACTCAATGAATTGATAATCATTCATTGCAGAAATGATTTTGAAAGAGGCTTTCATGTTAATTTGAAAAGCCTTCTATTTTTTAAAAAGACATCATTTGAATGCTTAAAAAATCTATCTGTTTTCCATTTTATTGAATGAATCAAAAGTGTACGCAAATAAACGAGCAAGATACATCAGGATAAAAAATAAATAAAGACCTTACTCATATGGCTTAGTTGGAATTCTGCTCTAATAACAAAACTAAATTTTGAAGCAAGTACTTTTAGTGAGAAGAGAATCAATATATTGGATTTTCTATGAATATGACTTTCGAAGAAATGTGCCCAAAAAAAAAAATAAAAATCGTTTCTTGATAGTTCTGTCATTTGAATTTACTGCTGCTCAAGTAGGCATTGATCATTTAGCACATCACTCAATAAGTTCGTAGGATGTCATATTTGGCGCCTCATTATTGACTACCGTATGATTATATGGCATTATTGGTGCATTTGATGGAAAAAAAATACTCCAAATCAAGAAGAAAAAGTACTTTTTCACTAAGATAATGCACCATGTTACAAGTTTATCGCAACAGTGGCAAAATTGCACGAATTGCACTTAGAATTTCTTCCTTAACCATCGTATTCCCCAGATTTAGTTCTTAGTGACTACTACCTGTTTGCAGACTTAAAAAGAACGCTCCAGGGAAAGATTTTTGGCCCCGATGAAGAAGTTATTGCCGAAACTGTATGTATTAGATAAAGCGGAAAGAAATGTCATTTTTTTTGGTTGCGTCTTTGCCGTCAGTTTGCCTCGGGTTGCTGTCGATTGAATACGTCAAGATGAATGTCGTTTTGAAGCTCTGTTATTTGTGTGTTTGTGTTTTTTAGCCATAGTGAAAATGTCCAAGCCAGAAATTGATGAGACCCATTTGCGATCTTATTTACTGTTTTTATTCGATAAAGTATAAAAAGCAAAAGAAGCTACCCAGAGCATCTGTGATACATATGGCAACATATTGAATATTCGAAAATGCCATAGATGGTTCAAAAAATTCAAAAGTGTTCAAAAGAGTTGTCATCAACGTTCTTGGAACAACGGATAACCATTTGTTCATCACTATTGTACAGGTATGAAACCGATCCATTTTTAAAAAGGATCGTTACTGAGGATGATAATGAGCACCCACTCTACAACAGTCCGAAAAGGAAAAACAGTGACTTTCTCCAAATCAAGTACCTGTTTTTACCCCTCGTCGGTCATTGTCCTTAAAAAAGGTCCTTCTTTGTGTTTGGTGGGATTTTTTTGGCGTAATTCACTAGGAAGTATTAAAACCTGGTCAAACTGTCACAGCAGAGCTATACTGTGCACAATTAGATGGGTTAAAAGCGGAAATGCTCAAAAAGCGATCAGTGCTAGTTAACAACCAAAGAAGAATATTACAGCAGGATAATGCAAGACCACAAGCAGCAAGGATTACGCAGAACAAAATAAGAGAGCTGGATTTGGAAGTGCTGCAATATTCACCATATTCTCCTGATATTGCACCTTCAGACTATTATCTTTTCAATTCATTAGAACATTCGCTTCGTTATAAAAAAATCAGTTCTGTTGAACGAGTGAAAAATCATTTGGATTCTTACTTTAGTGGAAAACCGGCCGAATTTTACGAAAGAGGCAATAAAAAGCTACCTAATCTATGAAGGACGATTATAAATAACAATAGATATTATTTAATTGAGTAATATTGTATATCTTTTATTAAAATATTTTTTTCTCCAAATAACAAAAATTGACATTTCTTTCCGCTTTACTATGATAAAACAAGTTAAATAATGCCTATTAACTGTTGTTTTATTAGCCATCCTACAAACTTATTGAATGATGTATTTTGAATATACGAGACTCCTCATTGTTATAAAATCTTTTGGATTCATCATGTATGCTATGATGATGAAGAACCTTTCCTGATTCAGGATTAAAGATATTTGCCTCTGAATTTCTGTTGAAAAAATCAGAAATGAAAAATTCAGACAAGGACGATTCGCAGAAATAGTTTATTAATTAACGGCGAGGTTTATGGCCATTTTTTCAACGGACACGCGTTGAACAAACAGAAATGTTCGCCGCCAAAGGAAAGATACGGCGAAAGCCGTGGTCGTAAAAAAGGGTTATAAACTTTATGGAAACACAGCCGTTGTATGCAAATTAAGGCTTAGTTTTTATGACTGCTGATAAATATGGCTGTCATGAAAATTTTTGACTGAAATATACGGCCTCGCCGAAAAAGCGACACGTTTACGCGTCCGGATATTTCAGCGGGATAATGGAAATTGGCCTGTTAAACTATCCCTAAATGACCGCTTCCATTTCTGCCACTTTGGCAAGATTTCATATTTTCGCGCGAATTTGCTGCATTCCTTCAATCAATTTATTTTATGTAAAAATGGCGTTTTTTTAAAATTGGAATTCGCTTAAAATATTTAGGCGCGATGTGTTGTGAAGTAATCAGATTTCAGACGGTGCTATTGATTTTTTCGAGATTAATAAAATAGAGCACGCATCATGTAGGGCATCTTCAACCCCACTTAAAAGCTAAAACAGGAGGGTGCAGAATAAAGAGAGAAGGTGTCAGAAATAGCACGCTTTCAAATTAAAGTCTACCTTCTTGTATGAAGAGTTTTGAAAGGATATAATAATATGCTTCTCTCATTCAAACACAGTAAAATCGTTCTTGGTCTTTTATTTTTAGCATTTCATCACCGGGACCGGAAAAGAAGCAAATGAGAGACGGGAAGCAAAAGCTGCAGAGCTTTTTTCGTAAACGATATTTTGCAATATCGCCGTTTTTATACAACAAATCCATTAAATTTATACGAAAAAACATTTTTATTGTATATATATATATATTATGATATAAATGTATTATATATTTTTATATAGAGACCATTGTAGTTAAGATTTCCATTAATGTTCATGAAGCACTCTTATCTCTATAGTATTTCATTATTTCTTTCCTTAAAGAATATCACGTCAAGTGAGAAAATATCTTTCGTTTCTTGCACATACGTGTACGTGCATGTATTGCCCATTATGAACGTTTATGAAGAACAAAAGACGGCACGTGACTACAAACATATTAATAAAAATATATATATATGAAGCAAAATATAAGCCAAATGTTCTTTATTATTATTGAAATAATTTAATAAGATCCCATGATAATTTTATTGTTCATAAATAACAATTATATATTTTGTTTAGCTCATATCTTTCCATATACAGTGCCGCTCAAAACTGTTCAAATATTTTCCAAACGTTTCTTTTCGCTTCGTTTTTTATCAAATCACACCCACTCAGTCTTTAAACTTTTGTCTTATTTCTTTCAATAAAATCTATACTTATAAGTTACTAGCGAATACCCGATATGCGTTGTAATGCCATTAGCGCTTAATAATTAATTGAAAAGAAACGCAGTACGCAGTACATTCATACAATATTTTTAATATGCTTATGTTATTACCACAAGTGTAAACAGTAAATTGACAAAGTTTTATCGCAATCGTATGAACGGTATGGAAGCGTATTAAATACGGACAAACAAACATTGATTTTTATACGTTAGAAGACTTTGCCTATGTTACTCGCGTAATCTTAAGCAATAAGTGGACGAAGTTTTATCGCAATCTGATGAACGGTATGGCAGCGCAGTATATACGAACAAACAGATATTAATTTTTATATATTAAGTATGATTCGACAAAAAACGAAGCAAAAAGAAATGTTTTTAAAATTTTTGAGCGGCACTGTATTTGCTATGTAGCCAGACTGGGACTCCCAGATTTCAATTTGTATCTTAGTGTTCTGTATTTCAATTTGGACTCCCAAACTTCTAGGGATAAACCAGTATTTTTCCGCCCGGAACGAAATCAAATCGATATAGATATTTGGAACTGAACCGAAATGGAAAAATAATGGTTCAAACTCTGGTTTATATTGATGCTAACAAACAAAAATCATAATTTAACGACGATTAAGCATAACTGATAGCTATAAAAAATTGAAATCTTTTAATCCATCCAAGATATCATGTTCTTCAACGAGTGTTTATCAACTATTGCGGTAATAGGATAGATCCTAGATTCATATTGATCGATTATATTGATCCAGATTTATCTAGATTTTTTGGATCTAAAATATAATATTGAGATGATCAAAATATTTGTCTAAGGCCATCTATGAATGACTGATGTTACAATAATTATAATATAATTTATAATTAAAATTATGATAATTTTGCTACCCAGTCATTATAATCCTAATACATTATCCTATCAAAAAATTGTATTTGTTTACGTTATTAAATATTAATTATTTATAATTAAAAAAATGTTGGACGCCCTTTTTAGCCAGAGATAAGAGAAAATGCCTCTAGCAGCCCTCTATGCGACACCTTTCTCTCTTAGGGATGTGTAAGTTACGCTGAGCACAGAAAAGCGCCCCTGTAATATGTGGTTTCATTTTTTTATTTTGCTTGGCACTCAGGGTGTTCTCTCTTTTTGTCTTATATTCTATCCGAGTAACCGATGTTTCATCATATTTTTCACTTTCTGTAGTTATTGCAGCATTACACTTTGCAATAGCTAATAGTAAGTCTTCCATGGATGAAAGCCATTTTGCAATCTTTGTGGCACTTTCGAGCGCTCTTCATGCACTCGAAAGAATTTAGATATACTGTCATAAATCCAAATGAATTTAAAAAATAAACTAATCATAAAAAATGGGTCTGGAGTTGGATTTCGTATGGATATAATGGTTTTTGTCGATGTAAATTCGTACGAAGAAGCCTGAGATGAACTCCGAACTGGCAATGCTCACGTCCATTATTTTTTGTCTTCGTGTTCTCTCGTCGCCTTAATGAGCATTGTTTTCCCATTGTGTCTAGAGGAGCATTTTCACACCTTACATGAGTAATCACAAAAGAGGGCGAGGGATGAAAAAGTCAGGTTGCGAAAGCTCCCCAAGTTCAATCAGCCACCGAATGTTTCGAAAAAAAAAGCTGACAACTCTACTTAAGTCAACCGCTCACGGGTGCCAATTTTTCCACTGTCATTCTTTTTCTCGGGATCGGAGAGGTCGTTTAAAAATGTGTCAAAGTAAATTATGGCTGACATTAAGCACTCGAAAGGAATAAATATATTGCCCCGTTTCAGTGCCAAACTGATGTTTTGATTAAATTTCTTGAATGCGTTTCAAATTTCGCACCCATTTGGCAGGCCGAATTCTTTTATGCGAATTTTTTTAATAATCCAATATGACAAGTAAATTTTCGACTGCATGAAAAGGCTTCAATTTTAATTTAATTTTCTTCGAAATCGCATGAAAATATCTTTCGCGCGCGCAAAAAATCGTCTGCGATCAAATTTATAAGCGCCTGATGAATCTAATAACAAGCGAAAAATTGTAATTTCGAGTTCAAATAAAATTCTTAATTCAATCGTCTGTAGGTCTTTTATCAAAAAAAAAAACCCAAAATCTCCTGTATAATTCAAACTTAAACAGCAGTTTTACAATATTTAAAAGGAAAAATTATCATCAAATCATTTTACAGACGAAAGATAATAAAGAATTAATGATTAATTTAATATTAAGGCATTGATAAAGCTGATTAACATATCACTCAATAAGTTCGTAGGATTTTTTTTTCATTTTAGATCGTTTTATCGCAATCCCCTTTTAAAATAATCCTACGAACTATTAAGTGATGTGTTACATACCAAAGGAAGCTAAGGGATGATCCTAGAACGAGAAGGGTGCATAAATTGCATGATGATGTGCTGACATCATTAACATTATGAATACCGTGCGCACAGATCTATAGTTTCATCACTTCAACCTTACACACTAAAAACACATGTTAGACTTTACTTTTACTCAAATGTTTTTATTTGATATTTCGAACAAATATGTCATCAATACTATATTTAATGAAAATATGATTTAAACAATAACTTTATTTATCAAAAATGAATGTTTATTGATTGTGTATTTGTTAAGCGTTTTCTCCAATTCTTTATTTATTATCAGTATTTATTGAATTAATAGAAGCAGATATTAAAACAAATATTTAAGTTCAACAGTTCAAGAACATCTTCATTGTATAAGCAATTTAATTTAATAAGGATTTTGGAGTGCAACGATTTATCGCTAACTGCACCAGTGCAATAAAGAACAACCTGTGCATTTCTTTTGTCCGCATGTGAAGCCAACCGGTTTTTGAAGCAAATTGGGATAATATGTGATAAAAACAGCTGATAATTTTTAGTTTAGATACTTATTTTTATCCCTAAGCTATCAAAGACAATAAAAAATACCCTTCTCTTATGGAGGGTTAAATGTCATCGGATCAATTAATTATAGATTGCTTGATTTAAAATTCATTTTGGATAGCTTAACTTAATATTCCACAGAATATTGCAGTCACATTACACTTGTCCAAATGCTTGCAAAAAGCCTAGTATAAAATTATTTTTGCGTGTTTCATAGAGGATAAAAATATTTCGATTATGGTTCCCTAAATATATTTCATCCCCGTAAGATTTGATGTCGATTTGCGATAGTGAATAATCATGTTTGGTACGAAATATATTCCGAATAAAATTCTTTAGTCTTCATAAATTACGTCATCATACATATGAATCGCGAGGAAGGCTTCATTTTAACTCCTGCCCAGGCAACCCTAACTTACGATATTCGCAGAGAAGGATATGTGACGTTAAAGCCCGTCGGAGAAAAGGCAATGGGGAAGAATCCCTTGACAATATGAGTGGAATTCCACGCAGAAGCACTGTCACATTTTTAAATATTATGCATGAAATAAAGATATATGTCACCTTTTTTACTATGCCATCTTTTCAGCTCGTGTGAATAAATAAGGGAATGAAATCGCAGCAGGAAAGCTTAGCACCTTACTTTCCTTTCAGGGGTGATTTAGCAGTTCACATATTCGCGCGCGCTCAACATGCACGGATTTGTAGCAGGGTGTTTATTTATTGTATATGACACGATAACAGATGTTAGATATAAGAATAGGAATTCGGAAAAGAAAAGTTTTCGTCATAAAGAATGACGTGTAATAATATTTTAAAACAGGCTTCCTACCAGTGGTTTCAAATTTGTACCTAAAACATAACTTTTGAATAAAAGCATTGGGCTTACCTACATCCAAATGATGATTTTGTCCATGTTAGATCGAATCCTGCAAGCAAAAATGGAAATTGAATTATTTTAAGGTATTATGTAGTTTAAATCAACAACTGTTATCATTCAATAAAAAAATATTTAGTATTGTAACTTCTTGGTCATATACATTTAAACCTTTTTTTTGTGCGAATCGCATAAAAAAAGCTATGACTTACATAAAAAACATGAAGATGCGTTCCATGGATTTTAAACACCGTATAACATTGAAACAGCTATATAAAAAATATATCCAAAGTCGCATAAAAAAAGTGAATAAAATAATAGGAAAACAACAAGGCAATTAAAAAAATAACATTTTGGTAACATTTAAAGGACGTCTTGCTTCATTGGTAAAATTTTAAGAATATCTGGCATCTCAAATGCCTTTACCTTGTAATATATTATTTTTCTGAATAAAGATTTAAAAATAATAATGTCACTAAAATAGCTATAATTCCGTAAGTAGTTGGAAACTCCTTTTGAGAATGTATTATTAAAAGTCGAAACATTGGAATCTCGTAAAAAAAAACACTAAATCAATTTTTCAAAAATCTAAGCCAGAATAAAGGGCGTGGTCGTAATTCAGGGATAGCAGATGCAATATGATTTACACAGTCCCAAAATATAGTTTTTTTTCCAAATTTCGGTTAGTGTTGGTGATTTATTTCCTATTTTATCCAAAATATCTCAATACGTACTCTTTATGAAATTAAAAAAAAATTGCTTTAAAAAAACCGCATAACTTCGAAATCGCACAAAAAAAGTCGCACAAAAAAAGTTTGAGTGTACTCGTATAAGCCATATGAATAAAACCTTCCAAATGTGACATCAGCCCTTAGTTTAAACGTCCACTCTTACACTAGTTATCAACTTTCAAACTTTCAAATTTTGCAAAGCCCGCTTAAATATTATTTTAAAAAAAAATCATATTTTAAGACAAACTTATTTATACAGAAACGCTCAGATTACAAACGTAAAGAAACTTGTATTTCGAAGATTAAATGAAGCTAAAAAATAGTCAGCACATACAAAAAAAATGGCAAAAAAGCAAGTGAAAAATAAGGGTATAAAAAGAAAGAGTTCTGCACAAAGAGCTTCGAAAACCGCCATATTTAGACGAATAAGAAGAGTTTGAAAAAGCTCAAGGATTGCTATATGAAGCTGAAATCCTAATTAGTATTGTAGTATTAAAAACTTTTCAGTACTTAATGTCTTAAACGCTTTTCTCAAAACGATATTTTTGCATGTTGCATTGAGAGAATTTCAAAACCCAAGGCGCCGATTGCTTTGAAATTTTATGAACTTATTTTAAATATATTTGACTATACTTCCAACTAAAATTAGGTCAAAATGTGTGTTTTATCTTAATTTTTACATTAAAAAATACCTAGATAGAGATTCCTGTTATTTTGTGCAGTTTTTTAAAAAAGATGAACTCCATTTCTTGAACAAAAATGCATCTTTTTTCTGATACGACAAATATTTTGGAAGTTACCTTTTATACCATATAAAGATTCTCAGTTTCTTAATCTTCAGATTCAGGAATCACAATTTTATTCTCACTTTAATACAGTTCGAAATACCAGAGTGATTTCGTAGATGATTGAGTAGAAATAAATCTACGTACATCACAAATAACTTAAAATAACCGTAAATAAATGGATAACATAAATCTAGTGCTAAACTGCTTATTTGCTTCTCACTTGGAAATCTAATGACAAATTTCAACAATCAATTTTCTCATTCCTATCCAATAACGTAAATATGAATTCTACACAAGTTCCCATTAAATAGCACAAAGAAAGAGAGTAAAAAACATGGTGTGAAGGTGGACGGCGATAAGGGGGTGGGTTACCTTTTTTCACTCAGTCTCAAAAGTTATGCGTTCGCTCATTAATTGAATACGGGAAATGTGAAAGGTTTCTTTTAAACGAGGCAATATGAGCTGAAAACAATCAAGTTAAGTAGGTTCATTCCGCTGAAAGTGTTCGGAGTTCAGCTTGGAAAGATCCATAAAAACAACATTAGGAGAAATTAAATTATATCCCGCCATAAGGTGTAAAAGTGAGGCGTATAATATGCGAAGAATAAAAGAAGTGAAATTTGGGATGCGAGAATTTTTCGCACGGCTCTTCCTTTTATTCAAATGCGGCCCGCTCACATTTTCCAGAGGCTCTTGTTACACTTTTATATAAAGAGCGTAAAACTAACCCCGAAAAAAATGTAAATAAGCCTTCGCTTTTGTACTATGAAAAAATGAGAGCTTCGCAGGTGGGTGGGAAACCAGAAAAATAAAGAGTGTACATCCAGCCTGCTTTAAATATTTCAAAATAATGAAAGCAAGCGGTCGAAATTTTGCTCGGGGGTTGCATGAATACCATCGCGTTGATGTCTCTTATTTATTTCATTTTATTCAAAACAATCTTGCAAGGCATTGCTTTGGAGTTGTGTCTTTCTTCGTGCAATTTGGACCCATTTAAAAACAACGAGATTCTGTATTTCCTCAGCGAATTTACGTCGAAATTGTACAAGGCGACTTACATCGATACAATATTTAGATCTACAGTCGATTTTGTCATTCAGCTATTAAATTACTATTTTTTAAACGTTAAACTTTTTCCCTCCTCATTTAGGGTAGTTTTATTTGCAATTTCTTCCAAAAACAATAATCCTACGAACTTATTGAGTTATGTGTTTTTCTAGTTCTTCTAATTTTGGTGCTGCAGCATCTGGAACAATGTGGCACGTTGTTATATCTGCTTCCAATCTGATGGTTCTGTGTGCTGGTGTATATTTTAAGGGTCGTCTATCATATTTGCTCAGATTTCTGCAATCGCCCACATCAATTATCCTTTTCGCGTGTATTTAAAATACAAAAATCCATAATCATTTTTTCGCAGTTGATTTTTAAATAACTCAAAAAATCATTACAATATCTTCATTTCAAATCTGCGTAATTTTAATTATGTATCCTCATCGAAATCTTCATCTGTAGATTGTTTGTAATTTAATTACATCAGCAATATATGTACAAGTCACGCTATAAAATCAATTATGATTCTATTAGCACAAGATAATTGTTTGCGTATTCAATTATATGTTTATTTGTTTGTTTGAAAACCCATTAGCGATAATATCAAGAAGTAAAATGATGATTTTGAATGATGAATTCATTACAATCTGTTTGCAAATTAAATTATAAAATAATTGTTAGTCAATCTAAAGTATTCTCTATTCAAAATCGGTTCTGTTTGGCAACTTCATCGAGCAACCAATGTCCTTTGCCAGAACTAATGAGCGCTCCTCGCTGGAATAAGGACACAAGCTCCTCTTAGTTTCTATGATTCAATTAGTAGTATGTGACCTAAATTGCACAGAGGCCCCTTCCTCGGCTCTAGCTGGTTGTTAATTATAAGTTCTAATAGTAATCAGAATAATTTGCAATATCAAAGTTGTAAAGTGCTTATGCAACTGTTGCTACGGTGGGCCGTTGGGCGAGCTCGGTGGCGGTGCACGAAATTGCATTGTAAGAGCCACACGCTCCCTACTAAAGCGTAATTATTCTGGCATTTCGGCTTACTGTTTAGTCGTAAATTTAAAGGGTTAATCGTATTTTCATCTCAAATTTGGGTATGTTAGATTAAATGTGCTACTTGCCCGAGTTAAAACTGTAATGTATTACTTCAGGACGTATCCTCCGTTACTGCTAACCCGATTAAGGAAGATATCTTCAACTAGCTACAGTATGCTTACATTCGACTGGATTTGGAGAAAATCATAGAATGATGAAAGATATAAACTTCAATTCTATTAAATCTACGTTTTTAATCTGACAATATATCATATTGATTTCATTTAGCATGCCAAACTTTAACTGATGATAATCAAACGTCACAACGAATGTGAGATCACTGATTCAATTTCAATTTTTTCAAATACTATTTATTAATCATATAAAGTTGTATTTTTGTATAATGGAAGCAGCAAATCTAATTAAAGATGCATGTTTTTTGCATTGCATAGAAACAGTAAATCTAATTAAAGAAGCATGCAAAGATGCATTCAATAAATATCAATCAAGAATGTTTAATTTGTACCAAATGCTTAAGAATTAACTTCAATTGCTATAATTGAAGACACATTAGACGATACATTCGAGAGACCGACAATGAGACCAAATTCCGAACTCGATTTATCAGAGACATGTTCAAATTAATATTTATTTATTCATCTGTGACAGTCAAAATTTACGCTAAAAACTAATATTTCGCGCAAAAAAATGCTTTAAAAAATCTTACATTTACTGCAATAATATGTTTATTTAATTGTTTAAACTTTTGATATAATGATCATAAAAAAGTATTATTTTTAATGCAGTTTGCATTTATAACGAGATTTTGCTAATGTGGTAGAATGAACATAAATAGATGGTATAGATCTTAAATATGTGTATCCATGAATTGAAAGTTTTAATTTCGTTTGGATATGAAGTTTGCTGTCAAGTCCAGATTGAAGAAAATACTACAAAAGAAATCCAATTTCTAAGCTAAAATTAAAAATGAAGAGATCATGCTTTTGAAAACATTGATTAATTTTTCATTAAGACAATCCAGCACCAGCCACTTTTCCGTTTTCTTTTAATTTAAAGATCTTAAGAAAATTTGATTTACGTTTGTTAAAGGGGGTATTCTAGTCTAGAGGCACATATTTTGGGCGGTTTTTAAGTTCGATAAAAAAGTACTAGATGTTTATTGACATTTTTAGAGTATGCAAAAAAAAATTAAATTAAAAAGTTATTGACTTAAATTTAAGCTTCCGAGAAAATACAATTTTTTTCCTCCATAGCAAAAGAAACCAGCAAAACACGTCAACATCGGTTGTATGATGAGGTGAAATATTATATAAAAAGATTTGCACCAAATTTGTATTAAATAGATGGATTAGAACTTGAGATATTATGTCAACTATGTTGAAATAAATAATTAGAACTTTGAAAATTGGAGGATATATTCATAAATGTCTAAACTTTGAAAATATGCAAGAAAACCAAATCAATTTTATTCAAATTACATACTATTGTAGAATACCCCATAAAAGAAATTTAGCTGATTTAAAATCTCGTTTGAATTATATCGTTGTTGAAAATGATACAAATGTGGTATCATCGGCTGTTAGCGAACAACAATGTCCAGGTACATATGTTGTATCATCATTTATTATAATAACATTAGGAATCAATCAAATTATTTGATTATTTGAACAATATTGCATGTTTTTGACAGTGTCAGAAATAGATTCAGACTGGAGAAAAATAGCTACAAAATAGAAGAAAATGATAAAAAGAACATTTTTCTTTTAAGGTCTTCAACGAATAAAGAAGATCTAACTGCGAGACTTTACGGCGGAGCCATTCTTTGTGATACTTACCTAATCTAGTGTACTTATTATTCATTTACATTAACTTCATTATATCAAAAACATTTTTATAATGCTCAAAAACAGTTGCTTTAGATGAAGTCAAATTAAATAATAGCTTTAAAATTCAAACAACATTCTCTGTTAATATTTTTTCAGTTAATTACTTAATACATACATTACTTAATTGTATTTTGTGCTATATTCCATTGAAATCCAATTAAACAGTCCACTGCATCATAACATACCAAATATGGAATATAGGTATGTGAGCGTAATTAATAAGATCGATGAAGAATATGGCGAAATCCGTGATACATTTTTAAAGCTTTGAGATAATAAAATCAAAGCATTAAATTTTAGATCAAAGCAATGTAGCAGATATTACAATAGATCATGTGATAAAAAGTTATTAAGTAAAGTGTAAGGGGTACACAAAGCGTGATGTAAGTAAAATACCAGAATGGAGGCTTCTTTATATACACTGTTGAGAGTGCTTGCTGCTTAATATATATAATATGGTACATCTCAATCTAATTATTATACTCATGTTTGAATTTACTATAAGCAGTCGATATTTAAGCTGATACGTGCGTGTGTAAGTATATTCTATGCCTATCCAATTCATCCCTTCGGACTGGTTTTATTACATCATTTCAAATAATATGAGATTGGTTTAAGGACCAGAAATGGAATTGGAATTTGCAGATCAAGAATTAAATTTAATGGAAATGGTATCATTTAGAATTCGGTATCGATTAATACCAATACAGTATAAGTACAGTAAAATTATACGTAAAAAATAAATTCTTGCATGTCAAAAATATATTTAGGCGCAAACTGCACATACATTAGTATTAAGACGCCACACGTAAGCTTTCAGAATATATTGATATTCTCCTCTGTCATATGAATAACTTTACCGATATGATGATATATACTTTTGCCATGAATATCCGAAAGTAACTGATTGAAAGTACTCCAAAAGTGATGGGGACCCCATTCGACGAGTACGCTCGAGTGTCCCTTAGGTATCGGAATACCGCAACCCACCCTTTATTTATGGGAAGTAATGCTCCTCAGGATAGTATAAATCAGTGTAGTTGCTTGACAGGTGCATCTATCATAATAAAGCTCGCTCCAGGATGCGACACATGGCACAGGACTCATATCTATTCGTGATTCCCGATGTCTTCCCCCCCGGGGAGAAGGCATCGCAGATCAATCAAAACTATCAGGAAGACGAAAAATTGAAATAAATTTTTCATTACGGCATGATACGGAAATTAAATTCGAACATCGGCAATTATGGAACAGAGTGATATTTTCCGAGTACTTGTGCATCCGTATCCGGCTGCAAACCCCCAAGTGACCAATAAGCTGCCAAATTAGAGCGCCTCAGCCAAAGCCTCACACGACCCCAGCCCAAACTTTACGAGGGGGTTAAATTTAAATGCCCTGCCATTGTAGGCGTAGTGGGTTCAAAATAAGCCACCAAAATGCACATAAATAGAATAAAGGTGAGAAACGTAGAGCTTAACAAGTTTGTTAATTAAGCCACGGGGGCTGCACACGTAAGACCCCTTACTTCAATTTCAACCGCGAAATTCGAGACCACAAGAAAAAAGCTCCAAATTGAAGTGGGCATGGTGTGCAAAACAAACATCATACTTGAATTATGACTCTTTGATAAATTTAGAGAATCACGAACAGTGTTTATCAAGCGTTAAAAATTCAATGAAACTTGCAGCTTTAATGGCATTGACTTGAAAGTCCAAATAATTAAAGTCATAGTGAATATGTACCCGACTCTTTTGAAGCTTTTCGCTGTGGAAAACTTTCCATTTTTTCAATTAAAAATTGTTGTTGTAGCAATTATTAGGCTAGTTTATGTACAATTTCAATTGCTCGTATAATTGCCCTGCAATTAAGATGCACATTGAAATATATATTTATTTCATGCAAAATTTTTGGTCAAATATTTTAAGTTTATTTAAATTCCAATTTGCGAACAATTGATTCTGATTTGAACCGGGTGTAAATATATTGTTTCTAGGCATTATAAGGGTTAAATTCAAATAAACGTATCAATAAATTTGGGGGTTTGGAAGTATTCACATTTCCAATCGAACATCTCGATCCAGATTTAGCAAAATACCGAAACAATCAATCATATTAAGTAGGGTTATCTATGAGTGATTGATTTGTATTCATCATATCAATTTAATATTATTTGAAACTATAGTCAATCCTCCTATAGCGTCATCGGGTAAAATACGTAAATACGTATACATTTTGTATGTCTAACTTTATATAGTGTTTTGTTTCTATAGAATGGTCCTTATCTCGACGCTATAGAAGGGTTGAATGTAATAATTTCAATACTATCATTGATTCTATTCTATCTCTAAATTCCTATTAATATAATCGTTTACTAATTTGATCATTTATGAAAGACAATGGGAAAGCACAACATTTTAAACATTTTATGCCTAAATGTTTTATGCAGATCACAAACGTTCAATAACATATAAGGTGTTTTAAGAAATATAATACATTTTTACCACCATATAAATTTTTACTGCATTGCAAGAAATCTCCTATAAAAATCGCCAATATCTGATAACAAACGTGGTATAATAAAAAATACACACAATAGCTTTTAGCAATCCCTTTTATGGGATTATTGCCAACCATTTTGATATGGTTTTTCATATCGAATGTTTTAAAAATGTGGTCGCCAGGCATATCATCTATAAATTGAATCAATGACGATTGAGTCCTATCGCTTAATCGGGGGACTACCAATATAAAAAATAATATCAAAACAATATTGTGCCAGTGCATATTGATAAGTTCAATTTCTTGCCCTGTAGATGATCCCGTAGGAGAGCATGTGGTATACATGCATATGTTAAGATACACAAGTCGCCTTTAGACAATAAAATATATAAGTCAAACAACTTTTTACGTAATCTTAAATGACTCGTATATACTCTCAGTGACCAAATTAAACATTGTATTAATTTGATTATATTTTATATTAAATCTGCAATGATTTTAAATTTGTCCAAAATATTCCATCATAATCAAACACGAATCGCACATAAATGTTCCCAGCGAAGGCTTAAATTTAATAAAATATTATTTCTATTCGATTGGAATTCGGACGCTTGGCACTCGTTAAATAACTATCGATATGAAAATATTACGCGGTTAATAAAAAAAGACTTTGCGCCACCCCAGCCAGAATAAAAGCGAGTCCAGTTTTCAGTTCGTTACGTATTTTCGCAATTCAATTAAAAACTAATATGTATAGTGGAGGCTGTATTTTTGGTGCCCACCAGTCGTCCAGCTCAACAATTAAAATTTCATACCCGTTATGAAAACAGAATTACACAGACGAGGTATCTCGCGTCCAATACACAGCATGGATGAGCCACTTTTTAATTTATTTCCCATACCGTGGTGGCAATTCAGAACCATTCCTTTATGCATATATTGGCGATAATTCAAAGATGAATTGAAACGCAGATCGGGGCATATCCTGCCGCAAAGCCTCGCTTAATACAAACAGGGGATTGAGGGTGAATGCTGCAAAATGGTCCATCATATGATTGGAAACGCGGTGAATGGCCGTGAACGAAATATCAAACAGCCATGGATTTCCATGCGAAGGTGAATTCATTGAGCTTGTGACCACAGTGATGAAAAAAAGACTGATTATGGATCACAAATGATCTTTATGCGAGCGGAATATGTAAGCTTGGATACATGCGGATTGCAATGGTGGTACAATATATATATTTGCAATGCCTAATAAACTGATAAATAGGATAAAAATCTTAAATTTTCTTAAACATCATACAAAACAACTTATTAACGAAAAGTTTGAAATATTATCTAATCTTCTTCTTAATATATAAAAATGAATTGGGTTTTATTCGTTCGAAATGCGCTGCCATACCGTTCATCGGATTATAACAAAACTTCGTCCACTTATTGCTAAAAATTTTGCAAGTAACATAAGTATAGTTTAATATATAAAAAATAATGTTTGTTTGTCCGTATTTAATGCGCTGCCATATCGTTCATTCGATCACAATAAAACTTTGCCAACTTATTGTTTGCACCTTTTCAAATAATATAGGTATAGTAAAATTAGCTCACAGTAGATCTTATATATAAAAATCAATGTTTGTATATTTGTTCATATTTATAATAAAAACAACAAAATAATATAAATTTCATTATGTCTATCATTCCTACTTAAACAAGATAACTCTTTCAAATTTCAAAAGATATTTTTAGAATTATTACTTCTGTGGCAGCAACGCGCTACCAAATACCAGCTAGTATTAAATATTGTAGTTTCAATAGTGAAAATTAAGTCTCATGACTGGGGTCCTAAATATTCGTAAAATCAATTATCAAATTTTACGAGGGTTATTCAAATATAACCCGGAATTTTGCTATACAAATTTATTTGTGATATTTAAAAATATAAATATTATATCTTAGTTTTCTACATAGCCCTTCATTAGAAATATATTTATTATATCGGATAAAAAACTTCTTGATCCCATCACTGAAGAAAAAAGGCGAGACGTAGCATCCTCTGTTGCGCAACTCGTAATTATTCATTTACTCGTAAACGAAGGTGTGAAATCAAGTGAAATTTTGAGGATTTCGATTTCAAACAAATGTTCGTTTGAAACCAAAAAAGCAAAGTCAAAAAGATCAGAACTTTATTTAAATTTCAATACTACATATTTTAAAACTAAAAGTGCATTGAACGTGTTTACGTTTAAACTTGACCATAATTTGGGATATTTTAAATCCAATAATAATTTAAATCCATTAATAATTTGTTGACTGATTCAGAGAGTAAAAGATTTTTTTTAGGATCATGCTTATGGATCTCCATCTTATTTTAAATTTCGAAAAAAAATGAGATGATGATTAAGAAAATGATCAACTTTCAAAATTTATTGTTTGAAATGATGGAAATACATATGTCCAGCAATAAATTAAGTCCTGAAAAACAAATAAACTTATTTATGTGAAGATTTTCTGGATATTGAAATTTTAGTTCATGGTTAACTTTTTAATATTTCACACGGTTCATGGATATAAAAAAAAATCCCCTATCTTTTTGAAAATTCCTCCTTTTCGGTATCGTCGGATGAGCGATCGGAGATAAAGAATCGCCCCCTTGCTTGGGGGTTAAATTCGGATTTCCTTCGTATATGCGGCGAGTTCGTATCGAGGCTGCGGAGCCCCATCGCTACTGAGAGGCGAAGTCCCGTTCCTTCTCATCGAGGCCCTTCAGGTTTCTCTTTTCGATCACCTGTCGGTTGAAGTTTCATTTTTCGTGACGTTTAAGCCAATATACCTTAACGCACCCATACAAGTCTCATCTTAAAAAAGGACAAATATACACACATTTAGACGTATTATGTTTATGATCAAATGTAGTAATAATCTCTTTAGAATTTTTTTTGGGATAAAGAATTTTTTGATTTTGAAAAAGCTGATTTTTTTTTGACTTTTCTCATATGGTAAAGTTGATGTATTTTTTTAAATTAGAAATTTTAGGTAGTAATAATTCTAATATATAACTCAATAAGTTTGTAGGATTTTTTTAAAAAGGAATTGCGAAATAACAACCCCAAATGATAAGGAAAAAATATTTAAAGTGAAAATTTTTATATAAAATATTGAGAAATGCTTTATGTAAATTTGATATAATCTTGCTTTTTTAATTTGAAGTCTATCGATTATTATTGTAATTCAATATAAGTATGATATTTATATTTTATAGTATAATACAGAGTCAGGTGTGCATATAAAATATGTCCAGGAACACACATGGGAATCAATAGCGCAGACCCGTGGCAATTTCCATTTATCCTTGCGGCAGGAACACAAGTCGGGATGTTTTTAGCCAATGTTGCCGGAGCATGAAATACAGCCACCTCACAATAGGAGGGGTCGTAATTAAAAACGAAACCACCCCTGTCTGTGAGAAAGTGCCGGTGCATAACACTTTATTATTGAGCTTTTGCAAGAAGCTATTTTATATTAAAAGCTCGCACGGCGTACGGACAAGAAGCTTTTTGGTGCAATAATTCAACGGGTGGATGCCTGCGAGTCTACTTCCTAAATGAGGCTATTTAAGCCTTTTTCGCTAAACGGAAGCACACCGGGACAACGGAACATTTTATTTGCGCTAAACCTCTTCATTTTTTCTGCGAAATACACTCAAAATAAATTTCCGAGCTCTTTATTTATAATTCGCACGTTAAAAGTAAGAGCGGGTAGCGTTTTAATTAGCTTTTGTGCAGCACTCATTCGAAAAATTCCCATAGAAAAACATCTACAAACGCAACATTAAAAAGCCTTTCAAAACTTGCTTTACATCCATTGTTATGAAAACTTATAAATATAATTGCTCAAATTTGAATTTATAAATTTAAATGCCTTATATGCAAAACATAGTAAATTTCACCTGGCGAAATATCTGCAGCTCGGCGTTTTTTCTCTATTTTTCCAAAGCTTAAAATTTCCGGTACCACCACAAACAAGCGTTATAAAGTTGCAACACTACATATGAATATAAAAATATAAAATAGCGTTCGTGTATTAATATTTATGGCGTGTTTTTCATATTTAGCATCGAGGTAGAAGATGGTGGAGATATACTGCACTTTTGTAATTTGCAATATGTATTTGTTGCAACGGAAAAATTTTAGCTCCCCCTACCCTTTTGATATAAATAATGCTGCAATTTTATGGTCTCATTGTTTGCTGGTTCAATTTATGCATATAAATTTCGATATTGATGTGAATTTTCACTTGGATGATACTTTGGATCATAGTAATCAGTGTGGGAAACATCTGGATGTAACAAATAGTATACGCGTTTTCCCAAAGGCTTTTAGATTAAACCCTTTGCAGACGAATAAATTACCGTTTTCAATACACGGGTTTCGATGTTAAGATTCCAAGCATTGCACACTGCTTTTCAGTGTATTATTTTGGGTTATTATCGATGAAATAACAAGCATAATTAATGAAATATTCATATAGAATTAAGGTTTTTAATATACCCACTCATTGAAATCTTTTAATTAGCAAATAATTACAAAATGGTCATATATTTCAAGTTATGTTCTTATCTTGAAAAATTCCAATTTAATTATTCGATATTCGGCAACAATAATTATCATAATTAAGCGAAAATATATATTTTTTTCAATTAGTTTAATTAATTTAAAGAGGATGTTTTTTGTAAGACTCAATAAGTTCGTAGGATATTTTTGAAGAAATTGACAAAAACGACCCTAAATGAATTTTTAATAAAAAATTAAAAAATCCTATGAACTTATTGAGTGATGTGTTTTATATCATCAATCATCAAAAAATAATCTTTATCGTGTTTAACCGGGTTTATGAGTATGAATGTGTATGTTAATTGGAGTCAGCCGATATTTTTTTTTTTAATAAAACTATTACAAATGATCTATTTTTCACCCCCATTTACGTTCCAAAGATGAAATATATTAATCTTGATAATAAGTTGAACAATTCATTATAGTATCTAAGCGTCCATTCTATTTTCCTATTATAAAAATACACTCTAAGATTTAAAGATCAACTTTTTTTCCTTATAAAATCTCTTTCAATATGATCCTAAATTTTTTTATAGCACATAGTTAATATTTTTAAATTTATGTCTATGCACTAATAAATGCACTTTGTATTTTTGCATCATTTGATCTATGTATTTTACCATAGTATACGATACAAATCCGTTGTTATTTGACCAAATCCGAATCTCTCGACTTCATTTTTCAAATATAAAATTCAGTTTTGCTCCAAAATCAGACTTGCTTGTCAATTATGGATCCATGAAAATATCCCAAACACAGGGAGACTATCGAATTATCCTTTTTTCTTCCTACATTGCCTGCATAGCAAGTGCCATCCATATCGGATCGCGTGCATCACCGTCATGCCGTATTAATATTTTAATCAGTTTTGAAAATTGGCGCTGTCTGGCATGTTTGCAAAAAGAGTTGATATTAGACCCTATTCCCTGAAAGCTTCCATAAAGCTGAAATCCATGTTGCCAATTAGCCCGGTTGATTTCGTTAAACAGAGCCGGCAAGATCCCGGCGAATATAATATTGTGTGCAATTTATTCAGTTCACGCGCAACTGTTACACTCTCAAGTACGTAGCGCCCTGTAAGACCAGAATATTAATATTGTTTAAATAAAAATAATTTACAGTATTCAAATGAGCATGTCGGGCTGCCTGCAAAATTATGTATGACATAAGAAGGATGAAGAAAACTAGGAGCTTTGACTTGGACAGGCAGCGAGCTTTGTATTGGGATGCTCGTTTTTGCCGACTTCATTATTTTTCCTCTTCCAAAACTTTAAATTAAATTTGCTCAAATAAAACCAGAAATACATATTTAGATATGGGATTTAAATTTTCATATAAATATTAAACAATTTTATGATGAGATATTTCATCATGATAATATCTCCAAAATTATGGATGAAGAGCTTTGTGACATAATGATTTAGATTCAGCTTAAAAATATTTTTAAACTAAATTTATATTTTATATATCATTTTAAAATATAAGTCTTAAGCATTAGCCACATTCTGTTTTTATCTCAGTAGGTCCACTAAATTTAAAGAAAAAAAAACTCTTTTACACTTCCCCCCCAAATTTATAAATATTTTTGATCAATCAGATTAAAAGTTTTATTATTAAAGATTAAAAAATAATTTATATCAGCTATAATTCGAACCCTTCATAAAAAACTTACTCTATACGAGCTTTTTTAATAAAATATTTTAATTAATTAATAATTTACGTCGAAACTAAGTAAATTCAAGCTTATGCATTCAGAATAGATGATTGGCTACTTATGCATTTGGCTGCTTAGTTTCCTCCACCGGTCGTGGTTCTATTTGATTTACCCGTTCCTTCTTTCTTCTTCCATAAAGCTTTGACTTGTTTTGTGAGAGTTTCCTTTCTGAAAAGTGTTGAAAAAATTAAGGAAAATAAAACCAATATGGAGGAGGGGGCGAGTTCGTCGGTGCCACCTTTTGCATCGCATCGGAGGGTGGTTCCAGAAAGGGAGGGTGAAACGATTTTCCTCTTTTTTTCAGCTCTCTCTTTATTTCTTTCGTAGTGAAACTGAAAAATTCCCTTTGTGAAAGTTAGGACAGAAATGCAATATTATTATTTAAACCGCACAGGATAAGAACGTGACTTGAAACCCATGTGAGGGTGGCTAACGATAAAAAAATGGACGCTATCATTACTCTCACGAGTTGAAAGTGAAAACTCGTGACAATAATATATTTTTTTATTGAAAAAACTCATTTTATACACATTTTTTTGTAGTTTATCATCATTTTTAAATTGATCAAAAATCAAAACGCTTAATTTTTTTTATAATATGCATTGAATCATTTGAATAATATTGCATGGATTCAGAAACCCAAAGCGAATTTTATACTATTTTTTTGAATATGCATATATATATATAAATTGCAAGGATAATTTACATGTCTATTTTTTATGCATGGGGCTCATGTGAATAATTAAAATAAAAAAGGTGATAAGATCGTTACCCCATTTTAATTTGGCGCTGATAAACGCCCAAAAAAAGGGTAACCCCTTTTCCACCGTCGAGTGCCACCCTCATTATCACGCAGGATCGTGATAACAATTTCAATATCCTTGTTCCCCTTTCTCCTGCAGGATGTATACACCGAGGTTATACCCTCCGATCCGTTTTACAAAGAGGAACGGATTTACCCGATCGTTAGCGGATTTATCCGAACGGGCTTAACTACCCCCTTTGCATTTATATTCAATTGATTGGGGGGCGAATCTCGGGGAGTATGTATATTTTTTTTATAAAAATAGTACCTCTCTGTTTTCTCCGGATGGCTCATTTCGGATGCAGATGTTGTCGGCGTTTTCGAATCTCTCTTTTTTATTTTATGAACCCGGACGTGACAAGACAGTCATTTTGGAATTTAAAATCACACAATGTCGGGTTGAAAGTTTCGCTTTTAATTGCATTTGGGCACACAAGCATCCTTTAATGAATATGCATACAATGTAGCAATGTTTAAGGATGCATAATTTTTTATCAGATGTCAATATACAACACTATTCTTGCAGAATTTTTTGCAATGTATATGATATAAAAACGTATACCTTACTCCTACGAAAAGAAGATAAAGGGTGTTGAGATTTATTAGACAAGTCTAAGAAGTGATTTAGCAGCAAGAATCTTTGTGAAAGATAAGCTCTAAACTGAAATTTTGGGGATGCCTAAGCTTAAGTCCATTAAAAGAGCTTTTTAACAGCAAATAGCATAAAAAAATTAATTCTTACATTAAAATACACAGTATTTTTTCAATGAAATTCATTAATTTTAAAGATGTCTTTGCTTTGACTATGGCTTGTAGACATTTTTGCTTCAGATTTGCAGATTGCAATATTGGCCAAGATCCAAGCTATGCTAGACGGTTCGATTTATAATTCATCACATATGTGTTCATTTTAAGAGCCTCCTTTAATAAAACATTAAATTGAAATAACAACACATGTTTTTTTATTTGAATTTAAATTATAAACATTCAATCCAATCCATGTGTATAAAAAATATTGAATCGCTAAGTGTTTTGATAAACAAAGCTCCCCTCAGGATTGAGGATTTGATTCGGAACCGCAGTGAAAACGTTATGGGGCATGATTTATGATGCATTGCATTGGATGCATTCGAATATATGCATCTGAATGAAAAATGGCCAAACACTAAATCAATTTTTCGTCTGGCCGTGACATTTATGAGGCACATTTAAAATTCGTCAACGGGGCCCCCATACTAGAGCTTCATATTAATAATTGGCCAATGGGGCCTCCAAATTGTGCAAAAAGATATAAATTTAGCGCGGCAATTATTCGCGACTAAAATACGGGACGTGCGAATTTTAAAATTCGCGAAATGTGAACAGAAAGCGAAAGAGGAATTGAATAATCAAATAAAATGATGGGGAAAAGAACTTATAAATGTCGATAAAGAGGAAAGTAAATTTGTAACAAAAATTCTCCTCAAAGCTCGAAAATTGCGGCCGTCAATACTAAAAGGATCCATTAGTCCAGAGAAAAGTTTCCAGAAAATTTAAATAAGAAAACTCAGCGGGAAGAAGACCATGGCTTCTTATTTGACAATCTTTCATGTATAAAGTCATAGTTATTCAATTAAAAGTAATGTATTTAAACCTAATAAAAATACGTAATAATTATCATTTTTCTTATATATCAGGGACTGATTGATAAATATTGAGAATTTGTATATACTATAGCCTTCGTAAGCCTTCAAAAAAATACACCTTTTTACAGCCCACTTTGATGGGATAAAATATACACTTGAGTCTGTTTTTATGCGATAGATACGTTCCACGTGGAGTCGCATATAAAAAATCCGCATAAAGAGACTAGAAAACTACATATAAAACTGAGGGATAGGTTCCGTTATTTTTAAAAACCGCATAACTTCAAATCAATGTGATGAAATGTAGCAAAAATCGCATAAAAAAACTTTGCAAAGATTAACCAATATTTTTTTATGCAGTTCGTGATATGGAGACATGCAATTCTTAAGCTCGCGCTGGAATTTAAAAGCTCGTTTAGAATTTGAGTCATGTACAATAAAAATATTGACTTGTAACTTGAATAATTTTTTTAGGGGCAGGAGTTTATTCCACTTCAATATCGTCTTCTGTTTCTTTCCTGCCATATAAAATCAAATCAATAATATCATTCAAGGGAGTAAGCCTTCTCCAAGTTGATTTGCCAAATTAATGATTTCAGCTGATAATGTCGAAGTTTTTATTATTTTGCCATCTGTAACACATTCGTGCCAAAGTGCTTTCTAACAAGAATTTAAAGTGTGTGGAGTAATCTGAGATACTGCACATGAAATATGATTTATACAGTCCAAAATTCAGATACAGTTAATGACTCATTCTCTAGTTTCATAATATAATACTTTTTAAAAGTGGAAATTATCTTCTAAATGTGGATGACTTTTATTTTTTTATGCGCATTCGCATAAAAAAAAGCTTTGTGCTCTAATGAAAATTGATGGATAAATTCCATTATTTTTTAAAACCGCATAACTTCAAAATCGCATAAAAAAGATCCGCATAAAAATAGAACCAAATGTACGTAATTTTAAAGTATTATTGATATTGAACAATGCATCAGGACATCGCTCGATTTAAAACATCCCGATGTTGAAATATTATTTTTACCGTCAAACACTACGTCTATAATCCAACCCTTAGAAAGAATATTATTTTCGTCGAATATTTGAAAAATTATTAAGATTTGTCGTTGAAGATGAAAATCAAGAATGATAAGAATTTCGGAAATATACTAAAACTTATGAAACACATCGATTTTTCGCAATTTTTTTCAAAAAAATCCTACCAACTTATTGAGTGAAGTATTAAATTCAACGTTCTAATCAATGTTCTTTACATTCGCATTAATTTATTACTCTTAACTTAAATACAGACTATGTAATCATTCAAATCATGTATTTTAGCACATGTAAATGATGATGTTGTAATCTTTTTTTCTATTACATTTATTTACATTGGGGATGCAAATTTATATACCTTATAATGCTTCAAGAACAGAATAATTTGAAATATGACTATTATTTTCATTTTTTCATCTGAGAAGATCTGTCTGCATTCAAACCATGTTATTTTAAATCTCTTCTTATTGAGGATCCATTTGATGTAATTTTTAAAATGTATCTATAAAAATGTTTTAATTTTACAAATCTGAAAAGTAAAAGTGATATTTTCTATTAAAGCATGAAATAAGGGATTGGAATTCATAAAGCTTTTTGCTAAAAATGTAATGAATTACATTGAATTAAGAGCCTTAAGTCTTCTCATAAAGCCCTTAACGTCAGTCTTTGAATTCATATCTTAATTAATATTCTTCAATTTTATAAGACATTAAACTGAATCCACTGCGACTCATCCCGAGAACACTTATCGCTTTGCGATGATCCATATGCAACGAAGAAGATGGATGGGCGAGGGTAAAATATAATTTAAAAAACCTCAGTGTCAGTGACCCATGTTCATATCAAATAAAAAGGGGTGCATGTTAAAAATAATTGCGTTTCTTATGAAATATCCAATTTTCCACCCGAACGCTCCAGTATTCCCATCCAAATCGAACGCACCATAATGAAACATCCTGTTTTTATTGATTTCGTCGATTGGTGAAGCGTGCACGCGGTACCTAAAGGGAATAGATAAACATATAAATTAAATTCGCGATCAAAAGAGGGTCATCTATGACCGGAGATGAGTTTACCAAATAAACCTGCGAAGGGGTGCTTGGAAATCCATACAAAAGCCTTCGACCACACAGCACACCTATGTATAAACTTAGCGTTGGTCGAACCACTTCTGCACTATTTGAACAGCTTTGGGTTTGCTTAGGCCGAATCGCGTGGAGCAACTGCATTGTTTTGAAACCGATTCTGTTTGATGTTTTTATTATGAGGATCAATATTTTATGAAGACGAGCCGTTTTAAGGAAAGGAGACGACCCGAGAACGCGTAAGGGAATATTTAATATATGTGTTTTTTGATCGAACAATCGAATAAAACTATGATCATAAGGGAAGTTTTGTGTATCGTTTATATTTCCGTGCGAACGATAATAAAAATCTGTCGTGATTGAATGCAAGATAGAAAATAGCACTCTATCAGTATGCTAATTTGATCATTATATATTTTAATGACTTTACAATGGTCCTTAAAGAGGCAAAAACTATAGCATTTTCCTTCTTATAGATCATCCTAATGTACAATCTACTATCGTAGAGCAAATTTTTTATTTAATTTGAAAATTTTTATCCTAAGATTTACTGAAAAAAAATATTTAAACCAATTATTGTGCTCATTTAAATTGAATAAAGATGAAGTATCAGTAGTGCCAAAAATACGTGCCGTTCTTTTATATCCGATTTATAAGGGTAAAAATAAAATTACACGAACTAAACAATATATTATTCTGCCACTGAATATATTATAAGTTGCTATCTGGTATACAGTTTTTTTTAATTTTCCTGTTGAAGAAATTCTTAGCTTTAGAAGCAAAACATGAAGAAAGGCGGTTTTTCCCCTCCAAATTTGATTTTTTTTTGTATTTAAAATCTACTTAAATACTAAATAAGTAACTACCATTTAAAGTCCCTAATATTTTTAATGATATTCTTCGCTGAATGGAGTCTCGAATTGTTATGTGTGAAAATGGTGTAAGATGATGTTATCTATTGATGAGTTCTAGACGAATTTCATCAAGTTTTTTCTTTAATCTCCCCAACTATTGATAATACACATCTCAAGTAATCAATTCATTATTTGGCACCATTTCAAAATGAACCATCTCTTTTCTTGGGAAATCTCGTAGAATATATGTTATCTAATGCGTTAGGCTTCCTATAATTTCTTTCAAGCCAAACTGGCCAACTACTTTCTGAACTTTTCTGTGAAAATTTTAAACGTTCAGATGGCAAAATTAGTTAAAATAAACTGTATAATGACTGTTTCAAAGGATATAGCAAAAAAACATTACAAAACGTACGTCCCTTGTTGTTTTATAGCTTTTATAAACAAAAGTGTAAAAACGGCACGTATTTTTGGCACTACTGATATTTGTAAAATTGAATGATCTTCTGAATCTATATTTTTAGACTTAAAATTAAGTAGTGTTTAGGATCACAGTAAGCACCGTGAAAAACGAGAATCGAATTTAAATTCTAGAAGACATAATTTCCCCATTAAGTGAAAATTTTGTTAAGATTCTGTTTTCTTTAAACGAAAAAAAAAATCGAGAAGAAAATCTTTTATCTCTGAAAGAAATGCAATTAAAGAAAATTTAATGCATTTCATTGAAACACCCCATTAATTTGAATACCTAACGATTCTCAAACGGTCCAAATCTATTATAAATATATCGTTGTTTATTGAATTACATCGAAGCGATCTTTAAACAGGGCTCGTTTGAAATAATCGTTGCGTTCGCTACTAATTTCGGGATCATGCTCCTGTTAAATATTCGCATTTATATGCGCAACCCTTCCTCTCGTACCCCGATTTCAAGGTCCCGTTTCGATCGATCTGCCTTAATTTTAATTAAGCGTTTGTGTTTTTGAAGGACGATTTATAAAATAGTTTGATGTTCCCCGACACGTCCTTCGTTCGGGCTGATTAAAAAAACTTCATCCCCAAATTTGGACGGAACGTCTTCCCAAATTGAATTTATTCCCCGGAACACAACAAAGGTCAATCTACTTTTAATCAAACAAGTTCTGTTTGATGCAAATAAGGCAAAGTTTACCCAACAATAAGTTGGGTCGGAATTTAAAATGATTTTGTAGTCGCCCTTTGAAAAACCCTCCATTGCGCTCGTGTGCTTCTAATTGCGCAACATTATAGGGACGTGAGAGCGTCGGAAACACTCCTATTGCTCCATACACAACCTCCGTTATTCTCATATTTATCCTCTTTATTCGACCGAGTATTATCCTTAAATTTGACGTTATCCTCTTTAAGAGCTACGCTGAAATTAGCAGGAAATAACGTAATTAATTCGAAATGAACGTCAAAAATAACACTGGCGAAACCTTGAGATGTATTTCCTGCCGAGTATATTTATTATCATTTTGCCCAAATTTATCCTTATTAATACTTGAAGAGATTCTGAAAATATCCTTGTACGTATATTAAAAACACCCGGGAGAAAAATACAGTTAATCACGCAGCTAAAACAATAATATGTAAATAAAGTTGTAGATCGGTGCATCATAAAACACTCTCTAATTCAACGCTAATTATGCGTTTCATACCATGCCGACTATAAATCTCTAAGTTTTTTTTCGGCAGTGATAAAACCCCCCCTTGTTTGGACCCCACATAAATACTGATTATCAGAATTGGATCTTATTAAAGCCTCGAGAGGGTGGACCCGGCTAAGAAAGCAAAAGAAAGTTTTGGAATTAGTGAGCGATAATAGAAAATGTCGACGAACCCTAAATGGCCATAAAAACTATTAATTTCGATGCAATCATTTAAAGTCTGGGTTTCTCCATAAAATTGAAAGTTTTCGGCAAAATGCTAATTTTATTAAAATATAAATGTATTTATTTTACGATAGCTAATTTTGGTTATTCGATCAAATGATGTAATTTAAATGATTGGATAAAAAAGCCAATTGTATTCTTATCTTTCTGTAGTCAATTTGTATCGAGACACGGTTCAGGAAACACGCGTTTCATTGTTTTAATTGGAAAGTGAGCGTTGTATTTTTATTGTTTAATACTTGGAATAGTGAGTTAATTTTAAAATGACTTAAAGGTGAAGGCTATATTATAAATTAATAAACACTGTCGATAGCACATAATATTTGAAAATTTCTTCGCGTAAACATAAAAAATACATTTGAAATCGATTCGTTTGGGTTATTATCATTAGTTGATAAATTTGGGTTATAGATCTATACAATCGTACGATGTACGCAAGACACTCACTTCGTCTTTGTCTCCGATTCACAATCTCCGAACTAAACGTATAAGAATGCTTTTTCAGAATTACTGGAATTCGATCGCAAATACGCGACTGTACTCCTCAAAAGGCTAAATTCGATCAAGATATCATAAGATAGATAGATAATTGATGATAAATACCGCAAATAAGTACTTGAAATGTCAACTCAACTTGGTTGTCCAAGATCAACAGTTCAAAGCATGTTCTTCCTTTTAACTAAATAAAATAACAATTTGAATTTCCCATTGTCGCCAAGCACAATATAACAACAACAAACCTTCTTATAAATGGAGCAATGTATATTTCTTTTTTAATCAATATTTTGCAAATAGTTCAACATTTTTGATTACTTTAGAACAGGCGTGGGCAACCAACGGCTTTTTAGAAATTTTAGATATACAAAATGACATAATCTTTAAATCGAATGGACTGACTGAAAACATTTGGAATTTAGCTGACCATAAAAAGTGTACATAAATATGTAGTATTATTTAATATGTTTAAAATGTATGTAAATATATTTTTTAAATCTGACCTGCACCCGTCCTTCTTTTAAATCTCAAGTCGCCCGTCACCACAACAAGGTTAAAAACCCCTGATCTATATAATCGTACGATATACACAAGACACTCTACACTCTATCTCTCTCTCCGAACTCATCATACAAGAATGCTCTTTCTGAATCATAAGAATTCGATCGCAAATACGCGACTGTACCCTTCAAATGGTTAAAAACCAACAAAATTAAAAAAAAACATGTTATTTTTAAAATGTCATTTACTACCATTTTTAATCACGCTCACCGGTGAATCATTGTGTTTTTGTAGAGAATTAAATATTTTTTATTCTTTTAAAATTATTATGCTAGGGTCACATATTGGTGAATCCAAAAATACATGATTTCCGAACAAAAAAAATAAAATTTATTATAGCAAAGATATTAAATCATAAACATTTAAATCAGTAAGTGATCATAAATATACAAGGATCTATATGGGTCATAATTTAGAATAATTTTGGGTTGTTTTAAATTAAAAAATAACTATTATATATGCTGTCAATTTTGTCTAGTAATTTGAATGCAGAACTTAAAATAAGCAATTGGTAAGATCAATTCGATATGATGCTGCTGAAATTCGCATCCAAAATATGAACAAATGCCGTTGTCTTAAAAACGGCCAAATTTGCAAGTATTTCTTTTGGCAGTTTTTAAAGCAATGTCGTATATTGAAACAGCGTTATTCAAGGACTGGGCGTCCATGTAAACGTAATGGCCTTTATAATGACTCACATACTTTATTATTTATGACCTACCGACGTTCGATGTACTTTATTGCTTTTCGTTTTACAACTTAATAACTTTATAACGACGGTAGCGATCCGTACAGCGTTTTTAATTTGGGGCATAATTTGACAATAAATAATAAAAAACAAAAAAAGCAATGCAATTGTGTATTATCACGCTACCTTCTCCCGTTGCGGTTTGTTAATCATTCGGATACATTTATGCATATTAATTTGAATGCATTGTAACCGGATATCATAATCGTCGCCATGAATAACTGCACCCTTCAATGGCCGTTGAACATTTTTTGACATGTGTCAAATTTATCAGGAACGTAAATGCTTCGAGGTATTTGCGGTGGTCTTTTTCGCGTGGTCATATTTCGCCGTCGGCCGGGACGATATTAAAAATACATCGTGTCGTTTTTGATGTTCGGGTCATTATGACTAATTGACGGGGTCATCAAAGACCCCGAGCGTATGTACGCGATGTCAACAGATCGCACGGTTTGACATCAAACGATTCATTAGTATTAAAGTATTGGCTCCGGGCTAAAATCAACTGTGCGTTCTTGAAATGCAGAAAAGCGTATATCAAAGAATTTTCGTTTGCGAAATGCAAACAGAATTAGCCAATGAAGTGTTGGCATTACGGCCAGGAAGAGAGTGAGGATAAATTGACAGGATATGCCAGCGATATTTATTCATGTGCTTCCTGGAAATGTCGCAAGGGTTGATAGCGTATCTAAAATGTGCTTTGCTGCATTCTTTTCCGGCCTTTGTCCAACCGCAAACGTACGATAGTCGGTTCTAAATATTTTTTTAAAAATACAACCACACATTAAATCGACATTAAATAAAATCATGTAAAAAATTCGCCCATTAAATATGCAAAATAAGTAAAAATACATAAAAGCGCTGTAGTCAAACGAATGCCCTTTTGTGCATTTTGCAAGCAATTATAGCCGACATTAAACATTGTTCGTAGCTAGTGTCCGAAACGAGCTTAAAACTCTTAACAAAGGCAATCAAATCCAATAAATTATAGTCCCTGGAATTATCTTTAGGCAACAACGTAGCTGATATGAATCCGTAATACTCGAAAATCAGGGGTGCAATGGGGAGGGTGCCAAATTATTTCACGTTATCTGGAGGCACCTCATCACTCCGGAGGGAGGTCCTCTCCCGGGACCCTACCTGGTCACCCTCACATATTATCCACCGAAACAATACACACATGCATTCATTCAAATGTAAAGGCTCGGCATAATATCAGCCCTTTTCTTGTTGTTAATTAAGACATTATAATTTCGATCCGCCATGCAATACGCTAACCATCAATCAATCAGACATTCAACGTCAATGATTTTATGATGATGTAAGCTCTTCAATATTCTTATATCCTTCGTGAATGATAATCGATTATATACACGATGATTGCATTATTCAAATTCATTATTAGTATGGGAGGCAGCGATATTATTTATGTAATTATTCCTACAAAGCTGATTTTGATTGTCATACCTATAAGACTAAAAATATATTATAGCTGCTTATAATAAATATTATAATACATACCGCACTACAACTTTGGCCAAATCTACTAAAGTCCTAGCCACTTTGTATTGAAATTAGAAGACGTTTATTTAACAATAATTAGCATAACTACTTGTAGACAAAAAAGCAGCTTTATAGACTTTAATTTAATGCTGTTGCTCGAAAATGTGTATTAATGTGCGCAACATTGAAAGCTTGGTAGACTTTAATATTCCGGCGCATGATATTTTTTAATTAACGCATTCGCGGACACGCATTATCGATGCAATTCATGAACATAGAAATTAAGTTGAACCATCAATAAACACACTATTATTATTCCTTGTCTCGTGTCTCTTCTCACACTTGGCGATTTCCCCTCTTAATTCCAAATTAATATATTGTGAGACAATTTCAAAAATACAATGGATCACCGAGCAAACACCATCCAAATTTTGTTTCTAATTCCATATCAACAAGCTTTTTTCCATAAACATTCGTGCATTCTATCAATATTTTTTAATTTCCACAATCCAAGTACTTCTAAACAACTATAGGTGTATATCCAATATCTTTTTTTATTCCTGACTAGCTGGTACCCGGCGCGTTGCTGCCTCAGAAGTAGTAATTCTAAAAATATCGTTTGAAATTTGAAAGAGTTATCTTGTTTAATTAGGAATGATAGACATAATGAAATTTATTTTATTTTGTTGTTTTTATTGTAAATATGAACATACATATTGATTTATTAATATATTAGATCTACTGTAAGTTAATTTTACTATGCCTATATTATTTAAAAAGATACAAACAATATGTTGGCAAAGTTTAATCGCAATCGAATGAACGGTATGGCAGCGCATTAAATACGGACAAACAAACATTAGTTTTTATATATTAGACTATGCTTATGTTACTTGTGGAATTTTCAACTATAAATGGACGAAGTTTTATTGCAATCCGATGAACGGTATGGCAGCTCATTTCGAACGAACAAAACCCAAATTCATTTTTATATATTAAAAGAAGAAGATGCAGAATAAAAACTAAAATCTGGTATTGTTGAACGAATCTGTGTTCAATCATCATTTCGTTGTGAAATAGGATTATTTTGATAAAGAAGTATATTTTCTGCTCCAGAATCGTTAACGTTGGTACATTTCTGAATATTCACTAGAGTAATCATCATAATCAAAACCAGAATAAGGGACATATTCATGATCAGAGGGAGACATCCGTTTTTAAAAAATATATTTACAGTTATATTATAACCAAAATGTAATTCTAATATGTAATCGGCATCAACACGCAATTGCAGACGTGTCCACGGATGTGTTAAGTGGCGATAACTTTTAAGCTAAATACTCGATCGACAGAAGAGATGATGATGAAGACGCTTATGCCTATTGAAACTTTTCGAACACAATTAATTTGTTTGTACATTCGATAAGCATGATATATTTACGCGATAATTGAATATTTAGCGCAAAATAAAAATCCTTTTTATAAGTTTTATTTGAGAAAAGCTTGCAATTTTGACATAAATTTAAATTGGCTCGAGTTATATAGTATTTAGGTTCTTAAATTCATTATGTTTTTATTTTTTAACACAGGATTCCACCGCAAATGAAGAAATGAATTCTTCCCATAACGATACTTTAATTATGATTCCGTTTCAACGCCTTTGCGCCCATAGTACTACAGATACGGTAACCATGGGGATAGAGTGTGCCCTCCCTTATCATTCTTATCAAAAACTCACTTACAGTGTACCTCGGCACACCCTTATGTGTCGAGGGGAAAATCCGGGAAATTAAACAGGAATAAATGCTCCTGGGACGCTCCACAAAAATAGTCCTTGAGGAAGAGCATCCAGGGACGCTGTGAGCGTGGCCGACCCGAATGCTTAGGGGGCATCTTTGACGAGCAGAAGCGGATGCGGAATGAAGTACTGCCAGTCTTCACACTGATAAGGCTTTTAAGGATGGAAAATGTTTTATTGAAAACGTGATCCACTTGCTTGGTGAAACGTGAAAATCGATCCCATTTCAAGTGGGGATAAACAAATTAGGAGCGAAGTTCGGAAAAGGATGGTGATTTTTGGGCCATGACATTGCAAGGAACGCTCTCCCAAACTCGCTCCCTTTTTCGCGCCATAGTAAATGCATATCTTCGAGCGATTTAGAGCCTGAATGGAGCCGACGTTATAACTCAATTAACTGCAAAATGTGACGTTAAATGAAACGAGTGCCGGTAAAAGCGATTTTCGCCGACGACAATTTCAATAATCGAGCATAAAAGTTCGCGCGTGCAAGAAACAAAATCGACGCTGAAAACTCTAAATGCTGCAATCAAATGATATCATTCAGGTCATCAAATACGTCTTGGATATTTGCATGAACCCTTTTAGCTCGCGCAAAAGCGCAAGTCATAGCGTGACGATCATGCCACAAACTCAAACGCTTTAATAAATGTCTTCATTTTCCTACGTCCATATTTCTCGGATTTAGACGAAGGCTTGCGGTCATATATAAGGATCGAAAAAAAGCATGCTAGGATGTGTGCTCATTCGAACGTCCAGCTGAAGGAAGTGCAGCGTTTGCCATTGCTGAGTTATTATTCAATTGCTTTTGTGCAGTGCAGCCGATGCATTAGCATATGGGACAAAAACCGGTTGGTATTTATTCACATTGTTTAAGGATGTCTTTGGAGTCAATAACCCGAGATTCGCATTACATTCCTTGTAAATGCACCATAGGAAAGACGATTTTTTGTAACGAGTGCTTGAATTTACATCGAAATGCTTCTTACAGTTGAAACATTTTGAAACTTCCATGCTTGAATGCTTAGCATTTTAATCGTTTCTATAATGTATTTTCAATCTGTGCACATAACAGTTATTTAATTTCCTTAGCTTAATAAGACTCAATATTAGATTTGCATGATTTTGAACTTATTCTACATTTTTACAATTTAGACAATAATTGGAAATACTAATTGTGTACAAAACACAAAAAAATTATAAATTGGAAATGTGTGGTTTTTAGAAACTTAATAGAAGCTTTTGAGCAAGCATTGAGCAAACATTGATCAAAATACTTAATTAAATTTTAGCATGATTTCAGATATAAATTATAATCAATGCCAAAATAAAATAAGCTTGGGACGTAATTATTCGTTATTTTTAACAAAGATTGCGATCTTAAAATAAACCACATTAATTAATATTTGTAGTAATGAAAATGCTTTTGGATTATTAATTATGAAGAAAAAAGCAGTTGCTTAAAATCAAAAAGTATAAATCATACAAAAGCTTACATTGGAGGGATGAATTAAAAAAATGAGTGCTTTGCACATGGACCAATATTTTTTTTTTGTTAGGGTTATGGAGATTTTTTGCAACGTTACATAGACTCTATGTCCTAAGTAATTCGTCATAACTTTTTAATCTGTGTTTCTATATTGTAATGTAATTTTGATCTAAATTAATAATTATTTTATGCAATTGGTTTAAAGAAACTACTTTTGAGCTTCCAAAGACACATAAAATGTGCGAGCCATGAAATAGAGTATGTTACCAGGCAAAGAAATCCAGTGGTGTCAGATCTGGAGGCCGTGCGAGCTACATAATAGGGCACGTCCCCAGACAAAGAAATCCAATGGTGTCAGGTTTGGAGACCGTGCGAACCACATAACAGAAATGCCAAAATAATTATACAGTAGAGGTGCCCATAAATGAAATCTACTTCGTATGGATGTACGATACCTTTTTCTTATTTTAACTGTAGTTGTCTGAAGTAGCATTTCCTATTTTATTTTTACAAAGGCGGTGCTTATTTCTTCAATTATTATTTTATTTGTTGGCACCACTATTGTGTAATTTAATTCTTTTTGCGGCTATATTTCGTAGCTCGCACGCTCTCCAGACCTGACACCACTGTGTTTATTTGCCTGGGTACGTGCCTTATTCAGTGGCTCGCACGGTATCCAGATCTGACACCACTGGATTTCTTTGTCGAGGACGTGCCTTATTTCATGGCTCGCACGGTCTCCAAATCTGACACCACGGGATTTCATTGCCTGGGGACATGCCTTATCCCTAAAATATTTTTTTCCGTTCATGTGCAAATCACCCTTTATACTATTGCTTTTTATATTGGGTTTTATTATAATTTTTCATTAAAAAATATAAGCTTATAGAATAAAAAAAGTATACGTTATGTCGATTAAAATTAATTACTGGACTTAGAGGCTAACCTAAACTAGTCGGTGTACTTGGTTAAATTCTAGACTCGTATTATAAAGATCAGGTTTAACCCTTCTTTCAATAAGATTTATATAAGATATCACCTTTTTCTTCATGTTTCGTAAAGAAATATTAATCTTTTCGCTCCATAAATTAATTTATCATATTTCTTACGCTGATCTGTATTTTTATTTGTGTCATAAGAAAATTTACTGCATCATTCATTTGGATAATCCTATATTTTTCTTTCGCTTGTGCTGCAGAAAATGTTTTCGAATCATATCGGTTAAAACTAGATTATTATATTTTGTACAATAGTTTGTTTAATTGTTTTATTGACAAAAGGGTTATCAAACTGTGCTATTGAATATTTTTAATAAAATGATAGGTTAGCTAATTCAGAATAAACAGTGTAATTAAAATAGTCTGAAATATGGAAGATGGTTGTCAAAACCGTTGACCATTTGATCCATTTAAGAATAGAATTATGAATTAGAGTGTTTTAAAATGATTTTATCTATAAGCATTTATAGATAAATTTGCAATTTGGAAACCAAAACCTTAGCTACAATCAAGAACATTACATCTTGTGACAATATTTTGCTTTTGAACCATGTGGGAAAAATTAGATTTTTGGCTGATCAAAAGCTTAATTGCTTTCTCCTAATGACTTCAATTTAAGAATGGATTTAAATTAAAAGGTCTCCAATTATGATAGAGGGCTTTATTTGGAGATGCTTTCATATTCAAGGGTAGTTAATAAAATTTATCAAATACTTGGATGAAAATAAATTTTACGTTCTTAACGAGGCGAAATTAAGTATAATAGAAGAGAATCCAATTTATTCCACTTATTTGATATAAAGCTGCAGCCTTATTTAAAATTCTTAAGAATTAACATTTGAAATCTAATGTAAAATACATTAATAAATGAATTAAAAATGATTTTGTTCTACAAAAAATGCCTAGTGTGAGTATGTTTGCTCTTAAAGTACTCGAGACGGTGGTCCTCATCGAGACATGGCGACATCTCACTTCAAAATAATAACAGCCACGACTATTGCCCTGTGTCTAAATATAGAGAAATAAAAGCGTGAAATCGCAAGGAAATTAAGGAATTCAACCGTATATAAGGACCCAATAGAGTTTGGGGCTATCTTCGATATTAAATCATTTTTAATGTCCCCGCAAGTTACGTGGGGATATTTTTACTTGAATAAACATTCAAAATGTATCAGTTGGGGGATCGATACACAAGAGACCACCTAATAGTGTGCAGTGTTGAAGAACATTCGTAAACTTTGCCAGACATTCCATTTCCAAGGATATCTGAATGGTGAGACCCGCTATGTTAATAAGCTTCCTAAGTTGTCTCAAAACTCCAAACTTGGGCCGTTTCCGGTTTTGCTTTCTCCAGCGAAATTTACTCCAGCGTTGTTCGGATTAAGCGCTTTCAATAGCTATGCGAGAGGGATGACTTTTAAGTTCATCGACAATTATGCTAAATTTTAAGGCATGTATAAAACATCATTTTTGAGCTAGATATAACAATAAAAGTGAATCTAATACAAAACAATTTTATAACAAAAAATGAAATTTTCACACGATTAAATCATTATAAATTTATACATTTATTTATAAAATATTATTTTTGTATGAAAAGCAATCTCTGTACTAAAGTAGCATCCCTCGCATAATATGGTACAATAACATAACCGCCTCACACTTGTCTCTAATACGTGGTTGCAGATAAAACATAAACGTACCTACTAGAATAAATTTATTCATTTCCGAACCATTTAACAATATTCTGCTCGGCTCGAATTCTGATTCCGGAGAAGCCTAAGTTGTCCAGAGTCTCTATGGTATTAGAGCCTCTATTTCCACGTCCCCCATAAGCCATTAAGGAAATTCTGTGACATTGCGTTGATAATTCGAACCGTAGTAATTCACGTTATCGGCTTGTGAGCCAGCAGTCATAGAATTCCAACGAAATACGACTGTGTGTGAATTGTTTGATACAACAGGGTGATTGAAATTAAATTTGTAATCGTTTCGCCAAGTTATTGCTCCAAATCGTTTGAGAATTAGTTAATTTGTGTTCGAAGCCCCCTTTGATATGGCTGAAATATCAACGAGGACGCTGATGGCAATAATTCGTATAGAAACAGACAATGAAAATAATTAAATTTTGCATGAAAATGATGATTTTCTATACATGAAAATCTACGTGACGATTATCGATTATTATATTTTTGTTTGAATATTATAATTAAAAAATATGATTGAAAGGTCCTTTAAGATTTTATTGAATCATCTCAATTTGACGACCCAAAAAATAGGCAAATTTTTTAATGTAAAACGTAAGATAAAATACATATTTTGACCTGATTTTGCGAACTGTCATAGTCATATATGTTTAAAATAAGCTTGTAAAATTTTAGATCAATCGCCAATTTGGTTTTCGAAATTCTTTCAACGCCACATGCAAAAATGTCGTTTTGAGAAAAACACGTTTAATGTTTTAAGTAGTTGAAAAATATTAAAAATGAAAACATATTACTAATCAGCGATTTAGCTTCATAAAGAAATATTTCAGCTATCTCAACCTTATCTTTTTGGCTGATTTGGTGTCTCTGTGAGCTGTTCTAGCTTTTTTAGAAGATTTGGAGCCTCGACGGTTGACAAGAAGTATAGGCAATTGGAACCGATTGTGATTCCCATGACGACTATTATTTTTAAAATAGGTTCAAATCCTTCTTTAAAACTATAAGCTATAGTATGTGTTGCAATTTCCACTAGTTTTTTAGCCACAAAAAATATGTTTCGGTACCAGAGACCATTCGTTCGCGTTGAAAATCTCATTGTTATTTTGGGTATTCGAACCAAAGCATCTTTCCAGTAAATCATCAGACGATAATTCTTCATAAATAAGTATTAAGAATTATGAAACTTCCTCGTTGATAGCGGGAGAATGCTTATACAGATTTAACAGACTTGAAGTTTATGTTTCTGTTATTCACATCAAGAATCTGCGCCTTCCGGACAGTGGTAATGCTGAAGGGCTTCCTCAGTCGAAATTACTATCCACTTGCTTATTCGCCTTTTTTAAATCAGCGTTAACATTTTTTTGAATAAATTTGCTCTCTTGCTAGAACAAAGATAAAAAATATCCCCATCAGGAGCCTCTGGACTGCAAATAAAAGCAGGTATAGGCACAAATCTGCGACCGTAGCGGTCTCAGAGCCGTTGGGGCGCAATCTGGACGGAGTGATTACTTCGGGCGCATTTCGTGAATTAGCTGTAAAGCATTGAAATAATCAGATTTTTTTCGCCAAAATTATAAGCGACGTTCTTAGAGATATGTACTTTAGAAAAATGAAGTTTAAAAAATTTAAATTGACGTGATAAAGTGAGATGACCCCTTATGTTTTAATCATTTTTGTAAATATCATACTATATTTTATTTTTGCCTGATCATTACCAGATAGAATTAGTGCTAAATTGCAATAAATATATTAAATATGTATATTAATAGAAGTCAATTTTATCCCTTTAGTCCAAGAAGCTTTTTGGGAAAATCAACATGATCGTTAAAAGTATGTTTTTTAATATTTAAGAATACGCATATTTAAATTCTTTTGTATGTTTATCACGTTTAATAGACTTGAAAGTAAAAAGACCCCAAAAATATAATAAACAATCGATTTTGCTGTATAAAACCAAGGGCAGGTTTTCCGCAGTGATTTTTCCACGTAAAAGATATTTTTTTCAATGTAAAGCTCTTTTTGATCACACGCTAGTTTTTACCAAAGCTCTCTCAAACAGCAAACGATATCTTCACTTAGAGAGCTTTCATCGCCAGGCGCCAGTTTTGTTTGTAAGCAAATCGTTTATCAAAAGCTCAAGGTGGCTTTAAATTTAAAGCTTTTGCTTAGTAACAAGTAACAAGCCTGCAAATGGCAATAAATAATACTAGCAAAGTTAGCCATGAACAATTTAATTTATACATTCGGCGATGATGATCAATAGTTCGCCCTGTGTGTAATTTTAGCATCTGATAATCGAGAGGAGCTGCATTTTTATTTTTTCTAATTAAAACGAAGCTTGGGTTTAATTAATTTTTCCTGTCAGTTGCTAACGAGCGCCGTGTCAAATGCAATAACATGCATTACTTGCAAAAATGCTACCCTCTTCCCCGTCTGAAATAGCAATCAATGAACAAACACGTATATTGCCCGCGCTCCAGTTTAATTTTTACGAGATTATTTTATTAATCCAAAGCGCATGTGGAAGAGTTTATTATATTTCTTTAATAATGCAACCTGATATGAAGCCCCAGAGGATGTGGGTGGCGATATTGGCGAAGTCTTGCTTTTCGGTCAATATGGCTTAATGTTTACTTATTGCAGGGAGCTTACATTATAATCCATAACATATAAGCCTTCGGCTATTGGAGATTATGTCTGGGTGGATAAACCAGTCTGGATTTCTGCCATTTTCCAATAAATTGAAAGAAGCCTACTCATAGCCGGACGTAATACATATTAGATCAAAAATTAGATAACGGAGTGTAATACTTTGAAGCTTTCGTGGGGAAAAAATATAATGGCTACGTAATGACACCCCCATAAATAAATTCTCCCCACAACATAAATTATATTCAATACCACCAAATATGAATTAACTTGAGATTCCTCAGTAATCATAAATGATTTGAAGACGGTATACATTTCACATATGAACAAGTAAATGACACATCTGATTGAATATGTTTATATGAACGAAAAAACATAATTTTTAAATTGTTTATTTCCAGGATAATCTTCTATAGGGATCACCTACGTCCGATAATGTATATGTCATTTTATGAAAATGAAGGAAAATATATAGTTTTGCTCAGGCTAAAAATAATGGCACATATTCCCAATAGATTTTCAGGGTATTCTGGATGTTTAGAATTAAAGCCTATACGTCAAATTTATATGTAAATATTTACATCATTTCAAAATGGGTCACTCGGGTTATTCGCCAGCGAAAATGTTCAATTATCGAAGCACTCGAAATGATTAATGTTTATCTTCATTTCATTACGCGGAGATCAAATCCAAGTCAGCAATGCAAACACAATCTCGAAAATTGGTTTCGATGCCGAGTTATTGGGGCTCATCGAAAAAGTAGCCAATACAGAGAGCCCCGCTTCGGCGGACTCTTCAAAGGCGTTTTGCAGATCGTTCTTCTTCGTGGTCTTTTGGATTGTTTCAGGGCAGGGCGATTGTGTGCTTAAACTAACACGATTTGCGTAGCGTGTATTTGGATGCATTGTGTGTATATAAATCAAAGCTTTGTTCTGCACAAGTATCGAACCTGGGGCCGTGCTGCAAACCGCAACATGCCATACATGTACGATCAAATTCCCTTAGGTAAACACTTCTACATGTTTGCTTATTATATTTGAACGGCCATTTGTGATTGTTTAATGATATCAAACATCTAGTCGTCAAATTAATTCGAGAAAAATTAAGAAAACGTGGTTAACACAAATGGCATTCTTTTCAATAGATAAATCTATGTTTAGAAACCGACTTCTCGAAAATAGGAAGGGCTACCAATAAGAAGGCAAATGCGTTGAATAATGTACTTTTTTTAAAACTAAATACGAGAACATTCTTGGGTTTCCCTAATACTATAATTACATAGATGATATCAATATTATAAATCAAATATTTATGCAAAGTTGACAACAACTGGGATATGGATGGCGATACTTTTTGTGAAGTCCTTATAAGTTACTGCGAAAAATGTGTTTTGAATTTTACATGTATAATAAATAGACAGACATGAGTATGCAGCAGAATTATCAATATTTTCAAATTAAAAAAGTCACAAGATCGAGTGATAAAAGTGAAAATTTTTTGCTCCCGAGAAAAGTCAATTTTACGCATTGCTTTTTTCCATTAGTTGACGAAAACTGTCGGTTGAAAGATTGTGTTGTGTAATATATAATAAAATAGACAAGCTACTAGTCTAACGGCTATTTAATGCTACGTATAGAGGCACTACGGCGCATGTGCGTAGCATGACTCAAACCTCTTTTTGTGCAACTTTTTTTTGTGCGATTTCGAAGTTATGCGGCTTTTTTAAAGCATTTTTTTTAATTTCATAAAGAGTACATATTGAGATATTTTGGAAAAAATAGGAAATAAATCATTAACACTAACCGAAATTTGAAAAAAAAAAACGCTGAACGCAGTTATAGCTATTTTAGTGACATTATTATTTATAAATTTTTATTCAGAAAAATAAAATATTACAAGGTAAAGGCATTTGATATGCCAGATATCCATAAAATTTTACCAATGATGAAAGACGTCCTTTAAATGTTACCAAAATGTTATTTTTAAATTGCCTTGTTTTTCTCCTGTTATTTTATTAACTTTTTTTATGCGACTTTGGATATATTTTTTATATAGTCGTTTCAAAGTTATACGGTGTTTAAAATCCATGGAACGCATCTTCATTTTTTGTATGCGAGTCATAGATTTTTTTATGCGATTTATTTTTGTGCGACTTTCTGCGGAACGCATCTACCGCACAAAAAAAAAGGTTTAAATGTACATTATAAGTGATTTTTCCTTTTTTTGATCAAATGTTGATTAAAGTTTCACTTTTCGTGACATTCAAATCAATTTGAGTTATGGTGCCTAAAGGATTTTCACTTCAAATAAATAAGCAAATTCTATCCACTTCGTTTGCGGCATATTTTATATAAAAAAACGGATAAAATACATAAGATCAATGCACAACCCTTCTATAGTGTAATTTATCGACACTATAGAAGGGTTGACTGTATTGCTACTATACATTTAATAATGCAAGCCAAATTAAAAAATGATTTTGAACTCTTTCAAGTGGATGGATAAAATGATAGGAAACATTCTTTAAACGCTCTTTTTAGTTAAAATTAGATTTTTTTACCACTTTTGAGCGAGACTTTCTTAAAAAGCATGCTTGTGTTTCATGCCTTGAAAGTACAGATAATACTTTGATCTAGGGGTTGAATCCTGGGGTAGGATGAACGGAGTTGTATTGTCGAAAACAAGCGCACTGCTTTAATATTAATGCGACGAAAAGTAAATAAAATTTATTTTGAAACCGTATTAAGTGGATTTTGTAAATAATATAAATCAGTCTAGCAGTATTTATTTTAATAAAATAGTAAATTCTTATCTTAACATGAATTTAAACCAAGATTTGCTACTTTTAATATATAACTCTTAGTCCCTTCATCTTGGTATATAACGGTCGTTATGTTTTTTAATAGTATTTTATCATTAAGCAAATAAATATATATATATATTTAAATTGCATTGCTTTGAGTTAAAAATTTTGTCACTTTTGACTATAAAGCTCAATATATTTTTCTATGTAAAAATCCAATACGTTCGTAAAAGTTCAATAAATTAATTATTTAACAGATGCAATTATCAGTATATTTTTGCAACAATATTTAATAAATATTCTCGATATTAACATTGATAAACAAGTTCAATTAAATATCCAAATGTATTAAAATTTTAAATTTAAATTGGATTGATTGTTTTGATGTTATCAAGTTTGTATATTGATTGACCGTCAATATGAATAGCTTGATCTACTTCAGCTTTTCAAAATGATTCTCTTTGGCAATTTATGAATTTCGCATTTAATTTGGCTCGAAATATTTGACCAAATATACGTTTGTGTGTGAATGAACATCAGGAAGAGTGATTGAGTACTCTTCGCCAATGCCAATGGGAGTAGTCATACCTGATGATGATTGAGTCTCCACAACACCTGTCAGCGGTCGTGAAAATTTCATTTTAGCCCTAAAAGGTGATTAATTGCCGGGAATTTCATTGACAATAACACTCCAGCAATTTTCGCTCCCATTGTCCCGGATTCACAAAGAGTCGGAATTGCGAGCCACCGCGACCAATCGGCTGTGAATTATCCTTCGACACAGTTCCCGAATATAGAATCCCCGCCTATAATAATTTCGTTTCCATTCTTCGAATGCCTTAATCGAAAAATATTTATCAACACATATTTGGCGCCATTTATCGCTGCGATCAAAATTCAAAAGGGGCACCCCGAATTCCGCCATTTGAGATCTCGCGCAATTAATTCCCCATTACACCTCCGCAGACAATGGCCAATAATTCACGGAAAGGTAGCATTTATAATTTAATTACGAAAAGAGTATCTAAAAGGGCCGGCCCCGAGTAATATTTCATCTTTTGCCTTTTGTGCATGATTTACCTACGCTGAACTAAAGGTCAAAACAATTTGGGATTCGGCCGCCCCTTCCGCCAATATCGAATTCGACTGAATGTCACGGGCCATTCATGATCGCCCGGCTCATTATCGGCCTGCCCTTAAATATAATAATGGACTCTTTATTCGACTTGGACCTAAAGGTATCCATTGAACTTTAAGCGGGTCATTAGGGTTATAGACGATATATTACAACTTATTGAGCTCCAGCGATATTTTACCTCTAATATTTGCCAAAAATTGATACAATTTACGAATTTAATTCCTCATAAGTATGTAATTTAAATCGGACGATAATTAAAAAATATTATTCAGATTTATTTGGCATTAATATTGTATTCTCAAAGAAAATTCTCACATACTAATATCCATAATTTAAAATTAAAAAACCAATAAATTGACTTTTAGGGTATGTTTTTTAAGCAATTGCTATTGATTCAGTGTAAAAATTATTTGTTGTTCAATGAATTAATATCCTGTTTTAAATGCAATGTATTTCATTTAAATTATAATATGCAATCGAGAGGTCATGGACAGGTACGAAGAAACATCAATTACCAGCTTTGTCTGAACCCGCCATCTATAATACATTGGGCAGGTCATGTACCGCGGATGACGACTCATAGAGTCAGAGCTGCAACGAGATGACGGTAGTTGTTTTTAAAAAAATACTAAAAAAAAAACCCCGCGCTACTTTGATATGTATTTTGTACACCATATGAAATTTTGAAAAATTCTGAACCCCCTTATAAATTATATTTCATATCAATATTCCTATTATTAGAGTCGATTTATAGTAAATAAATCATAGTAAAAGAAAGGTAAAATGAGACCGTATGAGCTTCCAAGACAAACCGCGCAGTGGTCGACCAAATAAAGTAACCACTCCAAATATAGTGAAGAAAATCCAAAATGGTATTAAATGACCATCAACTGTAAGCGCGTGAACTAGCAGACATGATAGGCCTTTCAAAAATGTAGTTCATCGCATATTGACCGAAAATTTGGACATGAGAAAACTGTGCGCAAGATGAGTGCCGCGTTTGATCACAATGGAATAAAAACAGCTTCGTGATGATGTTTTAATTGAGTGTTTGGCGATGTTTCTATATCAATTCAGGATGAAACATGGGTCCATCACTTCGAATCTGAGACAAAGAAATATGAGAACTTTTCACTGATCCCGCTATTCGAGACTATACCAACTCGCTCATAAAAAGGACAAGCTGATTATTAATTTCGAGTGTGCTATGAATGCGAGGGAGAAACTAGCTAGATTTGTAACTTAAAACTAAAAAACTAGCTAAGATAGTAGCATAAATTAGTAAGTTAGATACATATATAAATTTTAATGGGGGGGGGGGGTCTAGACTCGTTCACGACCTCATTTGCCGCGAGTCATATATGTAAATTAGCTTCTGAGGGAGCTTTCATAATCGTGCAGATCATATTATAGAAGTCCCCGAGTTTGTATTTATCCCCAAAAATATCGCTTAAAGTCTTATAAAAAGACAGAGTGGCCACAAGGTCTGTGTGTTCAACTGGTCCGCTTTTCGTATCGCTGACATGATGAAATAACGCCTCGTGATTGGACGCTATACTTGAATATATCTGCAGAACGATTACGAAACTCTTATTACGAAACGAATTTATCCAAATAAGATTGATCGGGTGGGTTCATTATATTTTACAATTGGTGGAAAATATTGTTGTATTTATTTTATTGCGGGCCTATGCCGACTGGGTCGGCCCAATATTTAAGCGACAACGAAGAAAAGAGGAATTAGACAACTTAGTGTGTATTTTAAAACGGACATAGTCAATCAGTGTTCGGTCATGGAAAGTAGAATGGTTAAATAATAGCCATATGCAACTCTCGCCTGGGGCGGTATTTTGTGTTTTGCGCCTCAAGCCCAGTTGCACCCGTGGCGGGCGCCTGCTTTGCCACCCCATTTAAAAGAGAGTTTGGTTGAATTCTGTTTTACTATGTAGAATTAGTTTGATTGTATTCATATTTATCAGGAATTCATTTAAAACTTTTTTTGTTCTTCATTTGGGGTCATTTTTCCGCATTTTTTTAAAAATAAATCCTACGAACTTATTGAATAATATATAATCATTTTTGCTCAAACTGAAGTGAAATGCTGCAAATCTTCATTCAAATATATCAAGAAAAATATTTGGAGTTTTTGATCAAATTCTTTATGAATGCAAAAAAATCTTTTTTAGAGTCGAGTGTTTCTTAAAAAAGAATGAACCTCACTTTCGATTAATCCGTATATTGAATCATAGGAAAGAAAGTTTTGGTCCATAAAAGCTTCTGTTGAACTGTTATTGAATACTGAAAATTAACTTCATTGTTCGCTGGAAACGTCGCCTCTGAGGTTACATAAAAATCGGCAATTGTTTGTAAGTCGGCGTGTATTCAAAATAATAATCATTAGTGATTGCTTGTTCGAGTCCCAGGCGGATCCCATTTTTAGAATGAAATTTGCTCGAAGGCCTCTTTCTCCCCGCTTTGCTTGGAAATTCTTAAAGACACGTTTTAATGGTCCACAGTTATAACAATACGCCGGGGAAATAAGGCTACAGAAATTACTGGTGTTATCTGAGTCATTTAAAATTTTCCGGAAAATTGTTACGATTCTCGCTGAAATGTGTGTGTTCTTTTTTCGGAATTCTTTATTTTGTATTGGGAGGAAGCGTTTTATTTGGGTTTCCGCGCACGTTTTTCTTCGCGACCACGGAAAAATGAATCACAAAAGAATAATTATAATTTTAATGTATCGGTTGGACAGGCTAAATTCTAGCCACCTTCAACTTCATCCCTTTGGGCTTCCTTGCCCGAGAAGAATATTCATTAAAGATTAATCATGGCAAACATTTAATGTATCCTGAAGCGATCATAAATTTGCTTATTAGCGCAATCTTTATGGAGTTTTTGCCCCGAAACGATCCCCAAATGTGTTTTCTTTGTATTTTTTATTCGTTTCCTTCTTTTGCTTTTTGTCGACAAATTTATGTCTTCAATTGCAGGTTTACCAGGAAAAACATATCGTGCTTGAGCAGGGGGAACAAAGACCGAACAAAAATTAACACGGCAAGCGTACAACGCGAAAAAGTAATTTTACTAGAATAGAGATTTACGGTCCTAATACGAAAGCGCGTAATAAGAATTGCAAAAAGTTCTCATGCCTCCCGAAATATGGCGCCGCAATCAGGAATTAATGGAGTCGAGAAAAACGGGATTAGATCGGCGAGTCGCCCGGAAAAAATCGGGGAGTTCTGATCTGACGAGATTTTTTTACATCATGTGTGATATGTAATCGAATTTCGAAGAAAATCGTTGAAAATATATCCTTGCGATAAATATTTGCAATAATATTACCCCCGCCGTATATTTCATATAGAAAAATTGAAAATATATTAAGGCAATTTTAAATTCACGGTACAACAAATTTGGCTAAATATTAGCATTTTAATCTGAAATGCATTTTTTTTTAATACAAAACAATTATATACAAGTAAGAAGATGATCTTAATTTAAGCATTGATTAAAAATTAATAATGGACGTTGAATGCTCTAATTTAATTATTGGATGTCCCTATATCTTAACCCTTTGAGTAGTGAACCAATTTTAAATCATCATAAACTTAGATGATATATTTGTATGTCCGCCACTTAACATTCGTACAAATTCACTTATCTGTCAGGATCGCAGCGTATATGAAGCTTGTACATAAATAAATAAACACTGTCATTAGCACACAATATTCGGCCATTTCTTTGCGTAAACATTAACAATATACTTGAAATCGATTAATTATATTATTCACATGTCATTATTAGTCGACAAATTTGGGTTAACGATCTATACAATCGTACGATGTACGCAAGATACTCTCTCCGTCTCTGTCTGTCTCCGAGCTCAACGTTTATAAATGTTCTTTCTGAATCACTGGAATTCGAACACAACTCTGTGTCTTATTACCTCTTCTTCAACAACAAATCCTCCCAAGCACTCAAAATAACTACTATCACGCTTAACACATTCCGGTCCTCTGTCACGCTCATTTGAAACATCGATTGCATTCCAACTGGTCAATTTGTGAGTGTGATTTTTTATAGGATATATTCGAAATGGATTTTAACTATTTAAGTGCTTCGCCAAATTTCGTAAATTCTTACCAAAAATGTAACGCAAAAAAAGACAAATCATTCAGACAGATTTTGTTACACGTAAGATAAAAAATCTTTATGGAATACAAATCGATATAATTTATTTTTACATAAGTAATCATATACGAAATTATTACCGACTAAATAAAATACAGTCAACCCTTCTATAGTGACGATATAGGGACCACGCTATTGAAACAGAACGCCATAGAAAGTTAGGCACCCACAAAAAATTTGTACGTGATTAATTTATTAACAAGCGCAAGTGATCTTACGTATTTTGCTCGTTGCTTACGTAAAAAACGCCATAGGAAAAAACCTCTATAGAAGTGGAAGCAATAGGAGGATTGGCTGTATTTTATTTAGTCGATAATAATTTCGTATGCGATTATTTATATTTTATTTGTATTTCATAAAGATTTTTTATCTTACGTGTCGTGCACAAAGAACACATTTTCTGATGAATTTAATGTCTATATATCGCTACGCTGCACTTTTGATAATACTTCACAATACTTTGTCTATCTTCAAGAAATGAGTTATTAAAAATTCCAAAAAACTACAAAAATTATACTGATATAAATGAATTTGAAAGTAATTGGCGATATTAATTATATGCTTAAACTAGGCATTAAATTGGAAATATTAGCGTTAGTTGATGTAAGTAAAGATGTTTTTTTTATGCAGTGCAAATTATCAATAAAAAAGGCAAAAAAGACTGTAGCTCAGTCTCTGGACCATCAAATCTCATTCTTATATTAAATTTTGATCAAGAAACTTATGTTTCTATAAATGCAATGTGTACCTTAAGGATTTATAGCAACAACAATTAATCAGATTTTAAATCAAATATGTTGATCTAAAATCAGTAGGACATCAAATTTCATGAACACCACTACAGTTTTTATAAAGATTTTTAATAAAGAATTGAAGTTGAAAAATTTATAAATACTTAGGGGTTTGGAGGAACCATTTTTTTAATTAAAAACCACTAAGGGTTAAAATGATTGAGATAAATAAGAAATGGATAGATTCATTCATTAAATTCCTGTGATAAATATGGATTTATATCACCTAATGATGTTAGTAAGATATTTTTAAAGTTTGAGGTTCTTCTGGTATCTTTCTGGATGTTTTAGGGTTCATAACGCAATCATTTTCAGTTTTGTAAGCATCAAGTACAAATCTACAGAAGGGCTAATTAATACAAGCATCTCTTGTTATACATGATCGGTTGAAGAGCGATCGTATGCTGTCACTATTGATCAAATCATGACCTGAGCAATTACTCACATTTTCATGACCACTCGCTGCTTGACATGAGTACATTTATCCAACGCTCCCCCTTTATTAATTGATTGACGTTTAGTTCCGAATTCTTCCTCGATTTTACAACCAATAAAAAAATGCACCCTCGACCGCAATTTCTGCCATTTATTCGGCGAGGAGGCGTAAGAGGGCCTTAAATATTTTAGCGATAACTTAATGATATAACCGAGTTAAAGCTATCAACGGGCCGAACTCAAGCACGTAATAATAAATTCAGAGATTCGAGATTTTTTTACGCTGGCAAACTGAAAGGCTGCTCAAAGGGGGTAAAGAAACCCGTTTTACGACTCAAAGTTCATCAGAGGGCGCTATAAAGTACCGGTTTGCAAGTTTATGGCGTTTTTATAGTTTTTATTTAATTTGTTTATTGCCCCTAGGAAAGTCAGAAAACCCGGGCGGAATTAGCATAAGGCGCTTTCGATAGATCGTCAATTGATTAAGTAGTTTTTCAACGATTTAATTAATATTTTGTATTGGAAATTGTATGATATTATTGTGTAAATAAGTCATAATTATTTAAAATATATTTGTTATTCAGTCTTTAATTATTCAAGTATGCATAAAGGAAGAGACCCGAAACGATACTAAGAGGAGCTCGTCTTTAATGGTGTATTCAGTTTTTAAGGGTCTCGAACGTGTTACAGACTTTTTACGACTGACATTGCAAACTTTAGAGCCGTGATGTTGCAGTTTCTATTTAACAGTAAAGAAAAGATAAACGGCGTAAGAAATTTAAATATTTACTCCTTGGTAAATTGGAAAAAAAGTCTCCAAAGAAACATTTGTTCGAATACTGAATACGATACATTGTGAGGATGCTTAATTTTTCTTTGCGCCATTAGTGCCTGTCTAGCGAGTTTAAAATGCGATGATCATTATCGCTTGTAATGCCATGAATATTCGATGAAAATATAATTTATTCTGTGTTTTCCGAATTCGAGACTTCAATTTGTCACCCCAAACATCCCCAATGCATTTAGATTGCTGTGTACGCGGAAAGATCAGATCCGGGGTGCGCTGAATTATGTACGAAAAGAACTTTTTCTATAAATTAGCCAGAAGTTTCGACTTCTAATTAAAGACTTTATTGCCCCGATGTTTTTAGGCCCCTGGGTGGGATGATGTACGCGTCGTTATCGCCGAATTAACTAACAGAGTTCAATCTGCTACCAGTTTATCTGCAGAACGAAGGCTTTCGCAATCAGTAGGGGAACCGGGCAATAAATAGCGGTCTGACTTAACGAAGTGCAAAGTTATTTATGTCTTTCTACGGCCCTGCACACTCGACATACAAATATTCTTTTAATATTCCATCCCTCTTGAGCCGGCTTCTGTAATTTTGTTAAACTTCTCAAATTAAATCACAGCAGAGCTCTCGGATGCAGGAGACTTTGCTCTTAGCTCGCAAATAAAAATATGAAAGCGCTTTGAAAGCATCCGATTTTAGAATGGAACGACGTTAAAGTATCGAGTTAAACTTGCAGCCATTTTGAAAATTGGCAAAGAGTGCCGCAATGGGCAGTTCTTTGAACTAGTTAAATGCAATTCAATTGATGGCGTAGAATCTCGGTTATCAAACATCTTGAAATAATATCAAAATGATGAAAATATCACATTGATTTTAATCATATTTTTAATAGCATGACCGAGTATTGATATAGTAAATTAGATTATAGATCTTCATTGTAAAGATTCGAGACCAAATACGAACAATAGAAGAAAATTGGGAAAACTTTATTATTGATAACACGTCACTCAATAAGTTCGTAGGATTTTTGTTGTTGAGGAAATTGCGAAAAAATGACAATTTCAAAACTAAATGGAATGAAATTGGAAACGATCATATGAAAAATATATAATAATTTCATATTAAAAATAATCCAATGAAGTTTCATCTTATATATAAAAATCAATGTTTGTTTGTTCATATTTTATGTGCTGCCATACCATTCATCTGATTGCGATGAAACTTTGGATGATTATTGTGCATATTTTTATAAATGTTATAGAATTAATATTAGTACTGTTTGTGTGCGCAATTTGTTATGCGAGATGTTTAGCGGATGCATGTCTGTGCATATTGCATGAGAGAAGAAGGATGCGCGCGCAATGCGGTGGTTAAACTCTGCTCTCGAGATAGAGGGAGACAGTCGGTCTTTAAAGAGAGAGCGAGAGTGTTCGCATGCTTTTGGACCCTAGCTATTCGGCCCGCGCTATGATGAACCATTAATGGATAGAAGATCCCTATCTTCCTTATATCGGATTTATAACAAATTATTTTCGGCTTAAATTAATATGTATTTCTATATATTTTTGTAGATTGAATTATTGCATCGGATTTTGATATTGAATATACGTTTTTATAAATGTGATATTTTTCATACTTTATGATCGTGCAAAAAATGTGCTTGATATCTTTTCATGAATCAATATATTCATTGCAATAGCAGGCACTTTAAAAGCTCATTTTGCTAAGAGTCCAATAGTGGAATATATAAATTGCTGTAAAAGGATGCTAAATTTGCGCTATTCCTTTCATCCAGATAAAATAATGTACTTATAAACATTTAACTTTACTCTCTCTACTGCACTTACACCTTATTTACGACAATCTAGATACTGTCCAAAGACATTAGGGAGAGTAATTTACTTGGAAAATGAGTAGGGAAAGGAGAAAAATCAGTAGCACTGGATAAGGTTTAAATAATAGCCTTATCTAAATTGAAAAGACCCTTATTTCGAAACGCACTTCGCTGCAATTATACAATTAATCTCACTAAAATGTATCGAATTCATAAGAATATCAATTTTTTTATTTCATTTCATATTTCCATTGATAAATAGACTTCCATGATAACTTAAACGTGTTATAGCAATACAATTGTCTAATTAAAATGCTGAAAAATACAAATACACAGTTCAATTTTCAACTCGTTTTTCAGCACGATGGAAGATTAACGCAACTGAAAATCATAAAAAAGTAATCAGATTACAAGCAAAGCCTCGCTCGGTATTTAGCAATTGATTTTTACAAGCGCAATAGTTGATCGGATCGAAATAGGGGCACTTTTTATTTACGAGCTTAAAAAGGGCGGCATTAAATCATCCCTGGAGGAGGACTAAAATGGAACTCTTTTGCAGAAAGCGTTTCAGAGAGATCTATCAAAAGATACTGACGTGCAGTATGTTTATCATGCAGTCCTTATCAATCTGCTTTTATAGCTACAAATCACAGCTTTTCAGACATGTCGAGGCTTATTTGCATTCGTGATATTCTGCAATTTGAGCAATCTTCAAAGTGAAAAGTGTTGGATTTCCCATACCGTACTTACGATGAAAAATATAAATTCATGAATAAGATTCATGATTGAGCCAACAGAATGCTTATGTATTTTATATTAGTTTTGAATGCATGTTATATCATAAAATCTATCATTTTGACTAAGAACGTGTTTATTTGATACAATCTGTTGAATTTAATCTGAATTTGCTCAGAGAGCGTAGCTAGTTCTTTGGTAGATGTGACTAAAGTTGTAGCATGGGAACTTGATTGAATAATTGCAACTTTCAAGTAATCATCTTTAAAGATGTCGATATGATTTATATATGTATGGTATATTGTGTATCCAATCAGTTTTGATTGATTGATTGATTGACAGTTATTTGAAATTTCATAGTAAATTTTGCCATTAGAAATGACTAAAGATTTTTATTATTATTGCTATTAAAGATGCTTCCTGACTACTCAAATAAAAATATTTCCTCATCTTTAAGAACACAATTAAAATCTTTGGACGATGACTAAATAATTCATGTAAAAAAATATTTTATCTTAAAATATATCATAGATATGTATCTTTATATATATATATATTAAATCAGATTTTACAGTCCTTTTTATGAGAGCAATGCAGATCACTTTGACGTGGTTATTTTAGCGTGTGTATATTTTTTAAATAAGTGGTCGCTAACCACACCTCCTGCAGATTTGCACTCAAGATGTTAGAGTTATGAGTACAACGCCTCACGGGACTACCTGCAGGTTCATGTTATTTAATATACTAGCTTAAATTATAATGTTGGCTACATCATAAATATAGTAGATAATTAATTGAAAGACGATGTTAGTGCCTCTTTAAAGAATTTTAGTAATATTATAAAATTAAAACTTAGTGTCCAAAATAAGGCATCTTCAATGAACAAAGTATACATTTCATTCCATAGCTTTGGTTCAAGATGATGTCTTTTTTACGCAATGAAAAGATTTTATCAACTGTTTAATAATTGGCCTAGATACCTATATACAGGGTGTTTTGCACATGGACCAACAATGTTTTTTGGGGGGCTAAAGGAGTATTTTGCTACGTTTCACACATAGAATTTTTTTCAACATTTTTAAAAAGTACCCAAAATTTCACATTTAAATCGTCATAACTTTTTAATTTGTAGTCATAAAAATACAAAATAAATGTTTTTGTATTTTGTCATATATTTTTGTTTATGCTGTTTTTATCAAACTTATTTCCAAAATTTGCCACACAAATGAATTATTTTGCATGTTCTTAGATAAATAAATCCAATGGTGTCAGGCTCGAAAACCGTGCGAGCTATACAATAGGGTACACCCCCAAACAAAGAAATCTAGTTGTGTCAGATCGGGCGAACGTACGAGCCACGCAATAGGGAACGTCCCCAGACAAAGAAATCCAGTGGTGTCAGGTCTGAAGATCGTGTGAGCCATGGAATAAGGCACGTCCCCAGACAAAAAAATCCAGTGGCGTCAGGTCTGAAGACCGTGCGAGCCACGGAATAAGGCACGTCTTCAGACAAAAACATCCAATGGTGTCAGGTCGGTCATGAAAATTATTATATAGGAAGGGTAGACTTTTAAAATTGAATGTGGTGAATATTTAAGAAATTCTGGTGATCCTCTATGTAACAAAATGTATATGGATCTCTCAAACAAAGCTAATGATTTAGTATAATAGATTTCTTTAAAAAAGAAAATGTCGACGCCACTGTAAATAAGTCTGAAAATGTAAATATTTCGCTAATAAAAAAACGTTCTCACTTAGCCCTGTGATGAGTATCAACGCCACCGTAGCGTGCTTACTCGAGTAATCCAGAGAGAGTATGAACGCCAATGTGGCGTGTAGTGCTCTATAGTGAATTATTTTTATGTTCATGCTTGTATTTCAAATAAAATATTATCATTTATTAAAATTATAATCTCAACATTACATTTACGTTCTGTTTTATGGTAGAAGTAGTAGAAAACCACATCAATTATATACATAAAATTTAGCATGATACCAAAAGTGTTCCTATTTGAGACACTATTATGGGTTCCAAATGATACAAAAAATAACTCACTAATCAAAGGATTGATGATGATTAGCAGTGATGACGTAGGAAACCTTGTATAATATTAAGATCGTGTTATACGAAGGTTTTTTTTATAGGAATTTAAGCAAATTTTAATAATTAAAGCACTGAATTTCTATATCATTCGTCAGGGCCACATCACAAGGTAATATAGTGGAGTTGCGCAAAAGCTTGTATAAATATTGCGCTATGCTCTGGGTAACAAATTCAATTTTCATTTTAAAAGCTTAACAAGACTTCAATTATGATAATTCATAACGGACTGCGAATGGATAAGGTAAAGTGCTCAAAACTGGGTCGCCGTTTTTGGCAAACACAAAGCCTTGTTTGAAAGCTGTTGACATGAATAAAAACGTACAATTTTGAGAGAAAAGTTATAAAATTTGGAACAATATATAGGCTTCTCCAAACGAAGATAAAAACGAGCTTGTATTTATGGCTCTCAAATGGCTGTATATAAGGGAACACATCGGAAAGTGGACAGGAAATTAAAATTCTATAGAGTTTTCTAGTCGTGAGCAAAGAAAGATTCTCGCCACCCCCGTCTATGCGGAGACGCACCTTTCTCCGAAGGTGTGTCTTGATCAAAACCGAATTGTTTGCTTGAAGAATATATTCTGATCACACAGGCCTTTTGTTCAATTTTCTCTCAGGCTGTATGTTTATGTTTCCTTATCTCCCCCCGATCTACGACGAGACCGTTCTACCGTTCATTCGGATTGAAACGCTCTATCGCGTGATTATTTTTCCACTGCATTCTAAAGGAAAAGCAAGCATTAAAATGTCTATCGAAATTTTTCCTCCCTCCTGGCTTTACCCACTTATTTGAAAAAAATACGAGGGACACGGAAGAGATGCTTCATAAGCGATGTTATCGACCTTAAAGTCGTTTCTGTCATTTTATCATGCTTTCAGTGGTCTCAGATGAATGAAATAAAAGGGAGTTTATGAGGACAACCTTAACTAGATTTGATAAAATTTTGACATTCCTGTGATATTGTTTTTTTGCCCACTGGACTAGGGTGTATAAGTATAATATCTTATTGGCACCAAAAGTGGAAGAATTGGAATTCAATCGTAATAGCTTGAATACCTTAAATTTCAATGGTAGGTCTCAAATAGTTAATATTAAGCTCAAACATTTGAACTTACACTGCCAAATATTATAACGGCAATATCAAAATCAATAAAGATAAAAAGGTGTTCCAAATCGAGTGATAAAAAATAGATCAAATACAAGTAGAAGAATATATAACTTTAATATTTGGATGCAAATTGAGCCTTCTTAAATATTTTGTTCTTGGATGATATTCAAAATTCATGAAGTCAACATTACAATAACAGCATTTAGTTGATGAGATCCTACAACAATCCTAATCAAGTAATTTTGACGCAAAAGTATCATATTTAGTCACCAAATTCGACTCTATGAAACAAGTGTTAGAATAGTGATTTAGTTCCTAAGCTCTTATTACAAAGGTTCAAGATCATGTTTAGATCGCGGAATTTCTGCCACTCACTTATGAATTCTCCCCTTTCCTTAAACTTTATATCCAAGTAACTTTATCCAAGTTTGACCTTACGTAGAAAGCAATAGGGAATTACCACATAAATATATTTAAAAAATCAAAATGTGTGAGAGTCTCGCACAGTAAAAGTGAAATTTCTTAGCTCCTAAGGAAAATCAATTTCATATAATGCTTTTATTACATTTTTAACGGAAATTGTTAGCTAAAAATGAATCTGTGTTTGTGTAATATATAATAAAATGGACAAGCTCTGTTTTCGGCCATATGCCGGTTGGATTTTTCATGACGTTACAGCATCTATACAAGTTTCATTACAATACAACTTCTTCGCATATATAAATTAGTACATTTTCCATACGAAACATTTATTTAATGGACGTTTTAATATTTATATTTAATAATGAAATTTTAAGACTCTAATAAAGTGCTACAAATAAGAAATCCCATCTCAAGATGTGGAGCGGTATTTTAGAGTTTTGCTTATGTAAATACAAGGATAATACAATTGGAAAACGTTTCGAGGTCGACTTTGTCTAAATAGTATGAATTAAAATAATGTATTTTTTGCCGAATTTACTTAGCAACCGGTTCAAAAGTCAAGGTTTTCGTCGTCAGACAGATGAAACGAAAAATTACATTAATATTTACAGCATTTTACTATACTCCTTTCTCTGTAATAATATGTATTTTAAGAATGTGCTTAAATATTTTATGTGGTTGAAAGCTTCAAATAATTTTATGAGATGGGCGATTAACTAATTATTTTATCAAAGCTTCATATTAATATGGGAATTGAATTTTGTGAAAATTTTCCAAGGAAAATGTGAATTTAAATTCGTATGTTGCTTTGTTTAGGGTTCAGCTAGAGATATATGAGCTGCTATTTGAGTACAATTAAAAAATATTATTCACTATTTTCCAACCAAATAACCATTAAATATTTTTAGAATTAACCCTTTGAGTAGTGAGCTAATTTTAAATCATCGTAAACTTAGATGCTATATTCGTATGTGCACCACTTATCGTCCATACAAATTCACTTATCTGTCAGGATCATCGCAGCGTGTATGAAGCTTGTACACAAATAAATAAACACTGTCAATAGCACACAATATTCGGTGATTTATTTGCATAAAAATAAACAATACATTTGAAATCAATTAATTATATCATTTTTAGTCGATAATTTTGGGTTAACGATTTACGATATACGCAAGATACTCTCTCCGTCTCTGTTGTTTTCCAAACTCAATGTGTAAGATACTCTCCGTCTTTGTCTGTCTTCGAGCTCAATGTGTAAGTATATTCTTTCTGAATCACTGAAATTCGATCGCAAATACGCGATTATACTGCTTAAAAGATTAAGGAACGTTTCTGCCTTGTTAGACTTAAACGAGATCGACTTTTTAACATTTTTCTTATGCGGATAGTATTAAATATAAAATATTGAGAATGTTGACTAAGCGATCTTTATTGAGTATAAAAATATTTTTTAAAGTTTGAAAAAGTATAGTAAGTGGGGGGGGGGGGGGGTCACGTATGTCGATGGACGAGCGATGATATTCTTCACCATGGAAATCGTAAGTCTTGGACATATAATTTGCAGCAAAAAAATTAACCATATTTTTTCTTTATATAATATTGTGTATAGTATAGACTATAATTAGGAATAAATATTAAAAAAATTAAAATAGGTGCCAAATAGGTTTTTGTAGAGAAAAAAAAATACAAAAATCTGTTTCTAATGGAAAAAATATGTGTTTGGAAAATGTACCTCAAAAGAACCAAAAATTTGCATAATTTGAATAAAGTATAAAAATGAATAAAGTTAGCATATTATTTTTTTATTTTCTAAATTTTCACAGTTTCCAAATTTTCACGGTTTTCCAAATTTATGATTGAATTGAAGAATATTTAATTTTTCTCTTGTATTATTTTTTTATTTTGTATTATTACTCTTGAAAATTTAATAAATAAACAATTTTTAATAGTTATTTGGAAAAAAATGTTTTATTCGTCTACCGAATTCTGCTAAATGATATATTTTTCGCTATACATAGTAATATATTAGGGAGACCCATAAGTAATCAATTATTTCGAATTAAAACGAAAAAAAACTTGTTACGATTTTATTTTAATTATTCAATCAATTATATAATTTTCATTATTATTTACAACTCTTTGCCGCCTTTCAGGCAAAGTTTCAATCTCTCTTTTATAAATAGAGGCTGACTTTAACGAATATGGCGGATGAGGTAGCAGTTCTCAATTGAGTTCCCTAATTTTTTTCCTGGGTTGCTTTAGCTGCATGGGATTTGGCATTATCATGATGCAATATCACGTCTTTTCAGTTGACGAAAACTTTGCATTTACTCTGTTTAATTGTGAGCAATAAATTTGTGCATTGATAGTTTCTCCTAAACTTAGAAACTCAAAATGTATTATCCCACCACAATCCCACCATATGCTCAAGAGTACCTTTTTTATAGTCAACGAAGGTATAGAGTACTTTTTACATTGTTGTATAATATCCATTTTTCATCACAATTTATAATCCGGTGTAGATATTTCTCGTTAAGGTGTTTAGTTACAAGCGATGTGCAGCAACTTTGTCGTTGATCCCAGTTTGTGTCGGACAATTGGTGAGGAATCCATACGCCCTTTCTATAACTTTTGCCAATCGCATGCAAGTGTATTTGCACTGTTGACCAAGTAGCCCCGAGTCTTGACGTTATTTCTGTCACACTTAATTTTGGATCTGAATCCACTAGCGATTTCAGCAGCTCGGTATCGAATTCAGTAGGTCTCCCACTTCGGTGGTCATCAACTAGGCTAAACCTCTCTAGTCGACGCGTCAGGGATAACTGACCAAAATAATTGATTACTTATGGGTCCCTCTAATATATATCATTTTAAAGACGAGTCACTTGACACGCTGTGATAGGAATTGGTATACATTGATGATGATATTGATTGATTTTTTTTAATCCTAACTACATACATTTGGTTTTAAATTTACAATGATAGATTGCAAGTATTGATATTTCCAATCGATCGTCTTCGTCTAGGTTATTCATAGATTCTCTTCTATCTAAAATTCTTATGCAAATAACTGTATCCTATCTATCGTAGAAACTGGGAAATTCCTATAATAAAATGAGTTTTAAACCCAATCAGATTTCTTTGATAAATTCATTAAAATTCTATACAATTGCGTATTTTAAATCCAAAAAGTTGTTGCATTCTTCTGGCAATGGTTTTTATTTGCCATTTGTGAACAAAAAATACGTTTCGTTCTACCTCAATCATTATATTTCAAAATCTACAAACGCTTTCTCTCTGCGCTCATGAGTGCATTTTTTCAATTCAAACGTAATTTTTAGCAACTATTTAATTTTTAATTCTGAAGCACTATTGTCCATTGAAATGAAATTCACGTGCAACGCTCGCTTTTATCCGAACATGTATAAAAGTGAATTACTGGGAGCGGAATGGTCATCTAAAATGAAACGAGTAATACCCCGGACTGCAATGAGGGTTCAAATATTTTCATACGACCTTATATTGCATTTTTATCGACGATTTGCATGAGTAAAAAGGCTCTCCGGGCGTCGCGACTCGAATTTTTTCGGGTCGACATGCGAGTGACCCCCCGGAAAATGACAGGATAACTGGAATTGCGGCCTCGTAAGGAACCTCTCGAAGAGGTCGTCAAATTTAACGATTTATGGACGCTTTCATTCCGTCGCAATAAAGTGGGAATCTCCGAATTATTTTTTCATTATCGTCGAACAATAATCCCTACTTAGGAGTATAAAGTATATTCGCTTAGAGACTTAAGCAGCGGCGGACAAAATGGACGCATAAAAAATGTTAATTTAATAAAAAAAAATCATAGCCCGGGGGCTGTAAAAGGAAATGTCATCCACTTTGTCATAATTAGCAATTTCGGCGAAATTCCAACCCTCTTTAGAGATTCAACTTTCTCTAGGCGTTTCGCCTAAACTTTCCCTGTCCTTTTTGGCTTTTATTTATTTTTTCGCCCGCCATTTAACAGAGCGCCCTTATTATTAATGTCGCCGACACGGCAAAATTAATTACTTTGTAAAATAACTTGAGCGTATCTTACACAGTTTTTGATGCGCCTGTACACGTTACTTACATCAATTTCACCTTGGAATTTGATTTTTTTATTTATTTGCACTGTAATATCATTATTTCATTACGGAATTTGTCTGGCGAAATCTCACTTACATCTCTTTGAGTGTTTATGACATTCAAATTTAGTCTCGGGGCTCATCCATCCAGTGATGGAACGATGTTGTCAAAAGATGGCTAATTAAAAAAAGCCCACCCCGTCCTCGTACAAGTGAACTACATTGTCATTAAGACCTACCCCCACAACACCACCCCCATCTCCGGCGACGCGAGATATAAACGGGAGTCTGTTTAAGTAAACCCTGTCACTGTCAAGACTAAACGACAATCTTAATTTCGCCAAAGTACTAATTAAGAGTGAGAGGTAGACCGGGGACCCAAGAGTATCTCTCGACTCCAAAGTGTATCTCCCGAGGAAAGGTAAGCAAGTATATAATATAATTTTATTCGCCCAACAAGAGAAGAGCGGATTAATGAATATTCAAAGGAACAAAATACGGCTACATCTAGCTTCGAGGCTTCTCTTTTGTGTAACCGCCCAAAAATGTTATACAACCACATGACATCCACAACCTGAAGCTGGTGTAAGAGATGACACCTACAACATTCAAATTTTGCGTAATCAAATTTATAAAAAGGAAATCCCAGTCATTATAATTTAATTAAACTCCTCCCATCAGTATCACCTTAATACCAATGATATATCTTTTTGATCAGTAATTGATCAAGTATTGATATAATTATTTAGTTCCAAATCCAAATAACCACATCAATAAATTTGGATTAATTTTAAAAGTGGGCAGGGCTACGTTCAAATCATTGATTTGTATCAATAAATAAAATATCACATTGAAACTCTGATAATTAAAAAATCCAATTCAATTGATCTTTACATACAGATTATTTTTGAGGTGGCTTTTAACAATGCCTTCTATGAGATTATAGCCAAGCATTTTAACATGGTTTTTCAGGGCGTTATATATTTTTAAAAATGTGATTACCAGCCACATCTCCTGTAGGATTTGAGTCCAAGATGATTTGAGTCACAAATCCAAAAGCTTAACCACGAGACTATCTAAAGGTATCAAGTAAACAGATACATACAGTTTTTTTACTTCAAGTTATTTTTTTTCATTTCAAATTAAACCTTTTTCATTTCAAGTCAAACCTTTTTAATTTCAAGTTAAAGGCATTTCCTTTAAAACCCTTGGTAAGAGGTTTAACTTGAAATAAAAAAAGTTTAACTTGAAATTTGTGGTGAGTGAAAAACGGGTCATCCCTAATCTATCCCTAAAATTATTATTTTTTTTAATAAAAATATCTATTGAAACAAACAAACCTTAATTGAACATGAAAATAGTTAGCAAATATCCAAATATGCAATTTTATTAGCTTTAATTTTAGTGGAAGCATGAATTTTAAAAGACATTTTCAACAGTGATCAAGAAACAATGTCATATTTTTCGAGAGACTGTTTTATTATAACAGTCTTCTATAGTTTAATTTCTGCCAAAGTTCTCTATCATTCAGCAAGCCAGTTTTTCATAAATAACCCAAGTCTCAATTCTTTACTATTTTGGATATCAGGCTTCAGTTAAAACATGTCAAACATCATACTTTAAAGAAAAAATACTATTGCATATAAAAATATCATATTTGTAGTACATGTCTATAAAAATGGTTTTATATTTAATTTACTGTTATTTTTATAGATTCGTAGATTTAAACAATTATTATAATCTTATTTAATGTAATTTCTCCAAAAAGAACTTTTGGATGATTCAATTTCTTCTCTTTGACGCTTGTAGACTTAGGAAAGACGATTCAACAAGGGGTGTGTATTCGAGTAGAAAATTGTAGAAAAATATTTTTTAAGGGTGCCAATCTTACCAAATGCATCCATTTCGATTTGAATTTATAAATATTCAATATTTCCTTGGCACAATTTTAATTAATTGAAATTCTGCGCCTTTCTGTTGTTCGTCTTCATTGAAATTTGTTCGGATCTATCCACGTGTAGACCGGAATTATGATCAAATTGTGGACCTAAGTAGATTTGTCATATAAAAATGGATGCTGAATTTAATTAAGGGACAACGGATATCAGGTTAAAACGAATCCTCGTCCCAAAATGTGTCAGGATCGGGCCGGAGTAGCCGGGAGCTGTCGCCCTGACAACACGACATATTTGATACTTGTTAACAAATATTAGGCAGAATTTCGTTTGCCAAGTTGATAATTTCGTACATGACGGAGGCTTTACGATGAAACATGGAGTGGTATCATCCGAAACCCACCATACACCTCACCCTTAAAGAACATTTCATTAACAAAACCCGCAGCTAATCTAATGAGAAAATTTTGAGGAGATTAATTAAAATCTAAGAAGAGAGAACTCAAAGTGTGCCGAAGCTTTAATAGAAACAAAAAGCTCGTTTCTCTCATGCGTGAATACGTACATAATACACGTGCATGCGTGGTTAAGAACATACAAAGAGATTGAACGAAATTTGCTATGAGAGATCTAAATATTTGCGATCAGTGTGCGTAAAAATCTATACAGAGCTTTAGTATTAGCTTCGACAACACCTTTATATTATCGCTATTTTAAGTTCAAAAATTTAAATATCAACCCAAAAGCGGTAGACTCAAATAAACTGAAAAATTTCTGTAAGTCTAATTGGAAGAAGATATTACTTAATCAACATGGGACCTTATAAAACTTGCATTTGATAGTCTTAAAAAATGTTTTTCTAAGATAGTTTATTATAGGATTCTGCATCTTTAAAAGACGTTTCTACCTTGTTGGTTCAAAAAAAAATTTTCTTCGTGTATTGGAAAAAATCAATGTTTGAGAATACGTTCAATAAATTTCGAGACAATTTAAATGATATTCGTAAAGTTATAGGCCGAGAAACTATTTTTTCCAAGCTCATGGAAGTGCTCCTTTACGTTTTAGATGACGATGATAATTGACGATTTCATATCGTCTCAAAGCATGAATCTTGAATTAGGCTTAAAGTTATAGACTCAAATGGTTAAAATTTTGATGTTAAAAAATCGCTAAAAAAGCTCAAAAGTTTATTTCTATAATAATATTAGCTTTTAGAAATTTAAGATTTACTTAAGTTTAATATAAGCAGGTGGCTTACTTGTCTATGTATTTTTAATTTTGGTAAACTTTGTTTGTACAGCACCATTTTAATTAATTCAGAAGAAATACCCTCTGGGATGCTGCAACGTTAATTAAAAAATACAAATACAAATTGAAGCAAAATAAAGAATGAAATATTCACCTTTTCGTCAATGTCTCTTTTAACCTAAGTAAGAAACGTCGTTGCATATTCACACGAAAAGACCAGAGTATGAAACCTAAGGAAAACAAATGTTGAAGAAACATACCATCACTTCTTATTTGGCGCAGCCTGAGAAAATGAAGGCACTACTTCACTTAGACTTTCGAGACAACCTTCCAGCGTATTTTTCTAGATCCCAAAAATACTCCTCTTCCTTTACGAGACAATGCAGACGTCTGCTTCAAATATCACACGGCAAAAAGCTTAAGTTTTACACCAGTCGGAAACATTAATCATGCCACGTCCCAGAAACGGATATAAATTAACATCAAAAGAGATGCCGACACGCCAATCAATCCACTTTTAAATATAGGCAAGCCGAAGGGCAGATCGACGTTTTCGCATTAAATAAACGTATTGTTTCCGGAAATAAATTACAAAGCATTTATATTAAAAAAGAGAAACGATTTCCTCCGTTAGCATGTAACAAATCGAGTGGTAACAGTTGTTCATCTCGGGTCTAGACCGCATCGGAAATAAATTTCAATCGGTCTGCTGATAAATACGGCCTCATTCTTTCACCGAGGCTGTTGGGCCAAAGTGTAATTCTACCGAATCAGCCCCGAAGACTTGATGATCCTGCTAATAAATCACCCCTAATATGTAACCACCGGCCAAGGAAATGCTCCATTGAAGATTCAGAGCGCATGAGCCACGTTGAAAATTAATTTTGATCACAATTATTTATAACAATACATTTTTTTAAAAACAGGTCGAATGTAATAAAAGTTCAACCCTTAAATACATTCTATAATATTTTGATTTTAATAAGGTCTCCTATATTAGAACTTAATCCAATGTTATTCCGATGCTGATATGTAAGCTTCCCAAAAGCTTATACATACTATAAATATGACGTATACGGATTATATCCCTATTTTTAAGTAAGAAGATGTAAGTTCTTAAGCTTTTATAATTTGATAAATAGACCTAATGCTCAATGAAAAATATTTTTTTATTAATTTACTTTAATTTTAATCGATCTTAGAGCAAAAGCATATCTCATATATGGAAGAAAAATATAGGTTTAATCATAAATATTCTTATAAAATTACCCAGGGTATTAAATTAGGATATGCCACATGAACGTTCGTAATTTCAATTAGTTAAAGATACTGTGATTGAGAAAATTTCTGTGCAGTATTTGAAAAGTTTGACTATTTGAAATTAAAAAACCTACTATAGTCTTCATTTGTCTTTAGATACACAGTAATCATTGTTATCCCCATACAATAATTCGGGAAATTGCTTATGAGCTAGGTGCTCGTGATATATCTATTTTTCAATCATCTTGCTTCAATAAAAGGGTTTAAAAATCCGAAAAAGCGAGTGTAACACGAATTATTAGAAGGCTCCCTTCAGTACGTTCACCCAAGTGATCCGCTGGGGGAGTGTTCAAAATTGAGTGCATAAAACGGCAACTATTTGATGAAAATAATATTCAAAAGGTTTTGCAATGAAATGCATATCTGCATTATGGGGATGTAGATTAAAAATATAAAAAACATGTATCGGAAAGAACCAATATTTAAGAATACATTCAGTATATTTCAAGTCGATATAAATGAAAATCGCAAAGTTATAGGCCGACGAGGATAAGTTGCGCTTTGCGAAGCTGAGGAGGGTAGGAGCTTTAAGCGCGTTTTTCTCGAAATTTCTTTTTTCAAGCTTATGGAAGTGTTCCCACACACTCTAGAAAATCATTCTTTATGAAATTTGGCAGACGTGTGTATAATAAACGTCTTCATGATATAGACTACAATTATTTAAAAATATTTAAAAGAGTTTATTTAATAAACAAAAAACTACAAAAAATGTTGATAAAAGCACAAATTTTTCTTAAATCGATCACTTATTTTTTATTTTTTAATATTTCTTCTTAATTATAGTCTATACTATACATGATATTATACTAAGTAAAAATATGTTTAATTTTTTTGCTGAAAATCATATGTCCAAGACTTAGGACTTCCATGGTGAAGAATGTCATCGCTCGTCCATCGACATAGTGGCTCCCCCAACTTCCACTACTAAACTTTGTCAAACTTTAAAAATATTTTTATATTCAATAAAGATCGCCTAGTCAACATACTAAATATCAACATTCTTTATTTAATACTTTTCGCATTAAAAAATGTTTGAAAACCGATCACTTTTAAAAATCGATACTTCGTACTGCGCGATAAATGTACAATTCGCGTAAAAAAATCAACAGATAATACTATATTTTCAACTCTTTTTAAAAATACAAATTTGAAATAATGTGACCATATGAACACGATAGCTAAGTTAACGTAAAACACACATAAAATAAATTATAAATGAATAATATCACGCCTATTCCTCATCATCAATTCAGATCCATTTTATTTTGGACTAATAATATTAGTATCATAATCGAAATAATTCTTAAAAATTATAAAATATTCAATCCGCATTTTTAGGACATTTTGCCAATATACCTAATTCCTGCTTTATCGCCCAAACGCAATTAGCAGTAAAACACGATTTTCAAATTTATTCGAACTTTTAATGCATACTCGGAGAAAGCTCTTAAAGCATTAACGAACTTTTAAAGCAACATTGTTGCAGCACAGCATAAGAAGATGCGCTCTTCTGAGGTGGATATTGAAGGATTTCTCTGCTTCCGCGCGCGGGGGTGGACTTTTTACAACCTTCTTCTTGAAGGATACATTTTTCCACGATTTTCATTAGTCGAAACCCTCCCCGTCTGGGACTCACCCCACGATAAACACCCAAATCACTCAAGTAAACGTGTTTCAATGCCATATTAAATATTTAGACCCGCTCACACAGCGAGTATTTACCGTAGCTGTTGGTGCATTTATCAAAAAAGCTCCACAAAGTATACATCGTTTATAGCAACTTTGGCGAAAACTCAATGCATCTTTGATGAAATACCACACTTTTAAAGGTTCTGTCTAAGAACGTATGGTGTTTAATAGTTTCGCCCTTATTTTGTCAGAGAAACGCCCTCAAAAGTAAATAAGCGTCCGTAAATATATCAGATGCACGCATTAATATAATTAATATGGTTTTACTTATCACGTATTATTTTCTGCGATGCAGGACGCAAATCCGTGGGGATGGAATAAAATTTGCATAGGTCCTAACCTGGCTGCGTTTTATGTGGCTCAACCCCTTTTACAGTTGCAATTAAGCTCCACCTATTGCGTTTGTATCTCGAATTCACTATTGCGGGGTTGAAATAGGGGGTGTTGTTTTCGAATCATCTTCGCGCACGTGGACACGTTTGCCAAGGTAGCCCCGCTTCGAGGGATGCGAAAGAAAACAATGAAGGGATTATGTTCATTTAATAAAATTTACGGTGATTGTTCACGAGATCGGGTTCGTTATTAAGGGATGAGAATATGCCGTCGAGCGAATGGAGCTGGGGGATGAATTGATTTTTAGAAGTATTTTTAAGGCAGAACATGACCCTCATTCATAATACGGAGCATATTCTAAGAGCACGTGCAGACTTTTAATAAAATCGTAATCGCTGGAATGGACGATTATGATTATTTATGAAATCTTCACGTAGATGAAATTTAATGAAAAATTTCATATTTATTTGAATGGAAAAAATAATTTAATAAGAGGGTTGATAAGATCATCTATCTATACAATGGTACAAATATCTATAAAATGTTTTTTTAAATTAAATTAAATGTACGATATTAAATTTAAAGAAATTATGATCAATCTGGACTTAAGGGTTGAAATGAAAATCATTGATTTTTTAGTCGTTTATTATTATAAATGAGTCATTTCTCATCAACAGTTATACATATAACCATTTTTTGTGTTATCAATATAGCATAGAACGTATTTAATCACATGTTGTTGATGTGTTCCATGAAGACTTGTGGTACCCATCCTATTCCACAACACCCATCCTATTCGTTTTGCCGATAAGCTTTAAATATATTTGCACAGTGATCCATGGAAATCCCAATCCAATCCAAAAAGTCTTTGTGATAACTTCTTGATTGTTTGTCGTGAATCTGACTCAATTAGGGATTTTAGTGCATCTTTATCCCTATAGCTTATATTGCCTGATTAAAATTTCTGGAACAAATATTTGCACCTACGAACTGTTATCACTTCATCATAAACATATTTGAATATTTTACTGGCTTTTATGGAATTTCAAGCCAATTTAAAAAAAAAAGTATAAATAGCCAAATGTGGACTTCATTAATTTCGGATCTAAAAATGGCCCTTAACAATAAAAACAATCTGTTGCATAAAACAATGTTTAAAAATAGTCCTACAAAAATAAAAATAAAACCTACAAAGATGTTTCCTTCGTTGTATCTGAATAAAAACTGAGCTCAAACATAAAATCTCAAAATTTTCGAATACTTTCGGGTCCTCCTAATAATTTTATTTCTTGTTGCAAATAAATAATTAAATCTTATGGGGATTATTTTGTTTGAATTTATTATGTTTCGTATAAATTTAAAGCATTTTAATACTCACCCTTTGAATTCCGAACGTTCATGTGATACGCTCTTGGTTAAATAAATCTGTATCTTCAAAAAAGTCTAATTCGAATAAAATGATGTTTCTGATGGTGATTAATTGTTTGCAAAAAAACGATGAATCAGATATAGATAAAATTGATATTGTATTATTGTTCGATTGTTGAACAAGGGAAGAACGTGTGTCATTATTGGCCCGATGATCCAAAGTAACAAATCCACGGTGACACATCGTCTAATGACAAAGCAGTCCCAATGAGGGCAGAAACTGGCACACTTGTCCAAGGTCTCACCCAGACAGGGATCGACCCCTTTCTACGGTAATCACAAACAAAACCCACCCTTTACGGGCTGCCCGCTACAAAGAGTCACTTTAATGAATATCCTCTCCGCAGACGCGGGAACAAAAGCTCGTAACTGCTGCAGGAAGCATGAGGCACTTGGAGCGATCGTAAATTATCGGTTTAAGGTAGTTTCGGCCCCCCGTACCTGCCAGTCCTTGGGGATATTTCAAGGGTGAGTAAGCAGGGATAATGGGGGAGGGTGCAATATTTTAAATTCCACAAGGGTGGGTCGAGCTTTCGGGGAAGAGCTTCGGTTCGATTCCTAACCGGGGATATTAATGATGTCGAATGTGTTCGCGGCTTTGCATGGGATCAAGGTGAGCCTTATTTGTGTTTATTTTGCCTAGTAGCTGGTGACGTCAGAGCCTTACACTTTAATTCATTAGGTACCCAACCAAGGTGTCGGAGTCTTTACTTATCCCTTGATTGCTATCATCAAAGGGCTTTAAGGCTTTAGAAGAATAATATTCAATATACGGAGCTTTTATCTCAGGATCCTTCCACAGAGACTTTACGTCATGATTTATTTTTCAATCAATTCTTGTTATAAAATAAGGCCCAAAAAAAATTTACAACCCATTATTATTCATAATTAGAATAAAACCATTCAAACACTCGGATCCTTTATATACATTTAAAATTAAGGCTACGTACCTCAATAAATTCTTCTTTGTATCTCCGCCTGTAACATAAAATGTAAAGTAAATATTAGCAATGTATTATTAATATTTAAATTTAACAGAACACATATAAATAATAGATATTTGTACAAGATTATTTCTATATAGCAACAAGTAAAATATCTATTGTTCTTTTGTATCATTTATATTTAATATATAATCTATATTTTTATTTGTGGAATTTATAGATATATTTACACGGAAATGATATATTACGCGTAAAAGGTTCATTAAAATGACCACTATTTCAACGATAAATTTTTGCGACCATTTCTACATAAAAGATCCTGTTCGCAGAATTCAAATACCTCTATATTTAAAATACTGTAGATCCAAAATAGACTGAATACCATCAGCCTACGGCGTTCCCTTTAGTTCTTAAACCTCACTGCTTGCAAAGAAGTAAACAATTCAAAGATCAAAGGACATAGAAGATGATGACATTCATATATACAACTGCTGATTTTCATACCCCAGATTGATGATAGCTGATGAAAAACTCATGGAAGACAATCTTTCTACACACCATATGATGATGTAAATATATTATTAATAATCGACGTGTTTTTTTGACTCTTAATCGACATTTAAAAAATTTTCTTTGAACCCACATGCCAAAAATAACATTTGTTTTCGTCAAACAAGATCTAATCTTAGATAAGGGTGGATCAAAGACCTTAGAATATTTTGAAAAGAGACTCGCTTTAATGATCGAATGAGTATTATCTGGCATCTTCCAATTTCCACAGACGGTTGTTATTATTTTTTTGTATGGATAAATAATGAAATTGGAGCTCATCAAAGGGGAATCTAAATACCCTGTCGTATATTTTCGCGTTTACGTCTTTCATTATTTCGTTTATAAATTTGATGTCGATGTAAATATATTCGAATACGATTTCATACATCAAATGGCCTATTGTTGGAGAGCTTATTCTATCGTAAAGCACTGAGACAATACTTATCGCCTAAAGGATCTTTTTTATATTTACTATCTTAATAAAATTCCAGAGCGAAAACAATTTTTTACTGCATTTCATGAATTCCGTTCCCGAATTCAGTTTTAATATAGTGTCCTTTCTGAGATACGATCTCTATAAAGCTCCGAAGCTGTTGTGTTCACTTTCACTTTCAGATGCTGCACATATGAAAAGCAATTTTACTGCGCCACCCCGGAGGCTTTATCTCGACTACGGGGTGCGGTAATAAAATATATTTCAGCGCGATAATGAATTTAAAATGCCGCCATAAAAATTGTTTGTGGATTAGTCGCTTTATGGGGTTTACCGATGCTCATTGTTCCGGCTATCTATTGCAGACAGCATGTGCGATAAAAACAATACATACGTGCATAATATTTCCGAATGAAATATGTTCCCTATCAGCAGCACTAAACATTTGCCTTATCTGCGAATTGCCTTGGCTATCTTCAGAATGGCTATATAAGGCGAGGAGGCTGTATTGTAAACATCTGAAATGGCCAGGATTACACGGCGAGTGAGGCAATCAAGACGGTGCTGGATGTAATGGGGTAAAAGGAGCGTCGCGACATCCACCAACCCTCCAGAGACGTCCCTTCATTTGAAAACCTGACGACTTTACTACATAATGAAATTCATTCGGTTTTGACGAGGACGTAGATATGTCTGCTTAGAGAATGAATCAGATTTCAATTAAAGTCTATATTTACTTAACACCCCGTCAACATTAAATCCAATCAACCCCCACAGACAAAAATGTTCGAATATGCAACTTTAAATCATAATTCATAATATTTAAATGAAAATGAAATTTTCTCAAATAGGAACCAAATTTAATATGTATTTGCTCACATATATTTATTTATAATCATAAGCGCGGAATTATGCAGATATTCAAACGAAATAATTTGTATAAATGATGGGAACACAAACCACCCTTGGTTTGCCCATATGAACATCGAAAATCCCTCACAGATTTGGCAATGTCAATAATCTTCCCTCGTATGAAGGGGTGATTAATATTTCAATCCAAATATCACGTCGAAGGCTCGATGATTAAATATAACAAATCAGGATTAAAATCCCGTTACAGCATTACGCCGTATATCGAAAGTTTTTGGCGATTGTGTGAATTTATTGGCGATTACATTTTGTGATATCAAAACTCTCACTAATCAAAAATATATTGTATTGTTATTTAGCCTTACTAATAAAAAATATATAAACGTTCAACAAAAAGTTGGTGCGGGCGATGGCACATGTGATTTACAGAGTTCGTAATCGATCTGTAAACATATTTAGGTATAACGTTCAATCGTGAGATGCTCATTTGTCATATCAGTAGTCCGAAAAGCGGACCGGTTGGACATACAGACCTTGTGGCCACTCCTTGCTTTTTTAGGCTTATTATTTTGATACCCTAAAGCTAGTACGGTAATTTTTTCACATATAGATTTTAGTCTGAAATTTTATAAATACAGTTAACTCTTCTATAGCGCCAAACCACGTGGACCACGCTATAAAATATGCGTATGCAAATTTTTTATGCATTTAGTTTGTTAACAAGTACAAACAGATTAACACACGCAGAAGAGCTTAGAGTTTGCTTATGTAAAAGACGTTGTAAACGAAATGAACACTATAGGAGGGTTGATTAATAAAATTTCAGGAATTAATCTAATGTATCAACATTTTAGTTTCAATAACAGGGCCGTTTCAATACCATTCTACTTTACATGAACTAACACTGATTGTCCAATTGCGAGGCGCTCATTCGTCATATCAGCGGTCTGAAAAGCGGACCGGTTGGACACACAAATATTGTAGCCACTCAAAACGAACTTGCAGACATAGATATTAAATTCATGTTTTGCATTTTGCAGTGCACTTTTGTTTGAGCGGCTTGACATGGTCCCAAATAGCGGAACCAATAAACAGCTCGGGTCGATGGAGGGACCCATGTTCCTTTGTCTCAGATATGAAGTGATAAAGCCATTTTTCATCCTGAATTGATGCAAAAACTCTATTCTATCGTAAACCATCGCCAAATACTCGATTGAAACATCTTCATGACCCTGTTTTTATTATACTGTGAGCAAACGCGGCACCCATCTTGCGCACAGCTTTCTCATGTCCAGTTTCTTAATCAATATGCGGTATACAGCACTTTTTGTATTGCCTACCATGTTTGCTAGCTCACGCACTTACAGTTGGCAGTTCGCACGGCTTCGTTTAAACGTTTTTTTTTAAACAGCAACCGCCATCTATATGTGAGGTCGGGTACTTTTGGGACTATTTTCGTATACTTTTTTATAAATATACATTATAATATTATTTTTTATATATTGCATTAATAATAGTGTTATATAAATTTAAAAAAAATGGGCGAGGAAGGCGGAAGTTAGATACTTGCCATGGGCGCTTCATATCTTCGTTACGATTGATTTGAGGGCATCGTTATTTCGCAGCCGAATGAACGCTGAACGGATAGTTGATATGGGCGGCGGTAGATATAAGGTTTAAAATGTACTATATTCATATTTTGATACATGACCTATAAAAGATATCAATTTAAATCATTTATAAAAATATCTAGATGATATTTTTATGAAATTCATAAAAAATATGGATTAAATAAATTTGTATCAAACAAATTTAAATCAAGGGACAAAAATACAATGAAACAGAATTTCAATCTATTGATATTGACTCTGGTTTCACTTTTGGATAATTGAAAATATTCGAGGACAGTAACTGAAAATTTTCATTCAACTCCCTAATTTGAATGCGTCTATGAAGACATTCTGAAAAAGATTTCGAACAAATTTTCTACAGATAGAGGAAAATTGTATTACCTCGAGATAGGATCTATGAATTCACTTTCATTTCATTTCGTTCGCCGAAAGAAAATAAAGCTCTAGCGCTGAAAGAGAGGCTTATAAATTTAGTACGATTTCACAACAGGGCCGGATCTCTATTCGGGATAACCCAATTAAAAAATATTCAAATTAAAGTCAGACTAATCAGATTTCTAAGCTTGATTATTTAGCTTGAGATTCCATCTAACAATCGAGGGGGGGCCAATTTGCACAAATACGCAGGCGTGAATAAATTGAAAGCTCGTCTGCTTTGCGTATGTACGAAGGGCTGAAATTTCATTTCGAAATTAGCAAATCAATATTTTGCAATTATAAGGACACAGGGGAAATCTAAATGCCACAACAATGGGCCGTGTATAAAATGTAAATGTCGATATGCCGACGTCGCGATTGACAATTGCGATGTATATGTATTTTTTAATGTACTCATAAAACACTACAAATTTTGCGTGGCGTCCCGCGAGGGTTAAAGCGCTTTTCGAAACTGGTTTGTATACGGGAGTTCGGCGCAAAAAAACTGCAATTGCACCAATGAGAGCTTTAATCGCTGGTGCGACGACACGAGAATAATTCTTTGAACATTTTCGTCCCAAAGCTTCACTGGAATGATCATAAGATGTTCAAAGAATGCTTTTACACTCGAATGGTCAAAGTGGAAGTAATGGATCGTTAAGGGAATAATATTTTTATTGTTACTATAAAAAGTTATCCCGCAGAAATACATCCTCTTATCTCTGTAAATTTCAATGGAGATCCTTTGACTTTTTTTTCAAAAATACACAGTCGATATAGCGGCAAGATTATTATGCTATTTAGAGTCAGTTTATCTATCATTAATGCCTTTTATGATGCAGTATCAATGTGATCCATACACTTGCGTTAATGATTAAAGAACTATTTTAATAAGGGTAGTTGATATTTTTATTTCGAATTGATTATCGTGTCCCAAAACAGTTAGTATACATCCATTGATACGAATGGGGTGCTTTTATAGGATTTTTAATCATCGCCCGTCATTCATTGTTTGAAGCAAAGCCGCATCAAAGAAAGTCCATCACTTTGTGAATAAAAACTATCCTTTGAGTTCTCAAACACCTATATCAGTTTTTTTCAGAACCTTATTGAGAGCGGCTCGCCGTACTCCCCTGGACATTCATTTTACACGGAGCGAAGATTAATTAAAAACACTGAAGTTCACAGTGGGCGAGAGGGTAGGTTTCCATCAGGGAGCTTATAGTATCCATTGCTGATCTGGTGTTAATGAAATGGATTACTTTTGTTGTGTCAGGGATGATTTTGAAATTGAGTTCTTTTTCTAGCGTGACATCCAAGTTATAATATATATACATTCGGCTGCAACCCCCCTCTTATAGGGAAGTTTTCCAAAGTGGGTTCTCTCGGTTCTCATTATGGATGGCAAATGGATGAGCACTTACGAGTAGTGTGTATGACTGGCGCAAGGGGATGAAGGAACTTAGCATGGGCCTTATAGTAATGCGACGCCTTCAACCCTTCGCCGACATTAATCCAATTTATAATTGGAGAACTTGTATTTCATGCCTTATCGACGCGCTTCTTAGGGCTTTTACAATTGCGTTTCTTTATTTCATCAAGTGTACAGCTGTTGATGTTGACAATGAGCATTTAAATACAAATGAGGCAAGGGTTGTTTCTAACTTAAAAATCAAGCCTCATTGTTTCGATTGAACCAATTTTCTCGCATATGTCGCTCAAAATTAAATTTTATTCTAGTTTTCTCAGCTTATATGATACAATATTATTAAAATACAGATTGCAAAGACTTATATTATTTACTTATGAAATTGAATAATAATATAAATGTTTTTTCGTATTTATCAAAAAGCTTTTAAATCATGATATATTGAGAAATTTCTAATTCGAGTATTCATTTTATTATTATAATACACAGGTCTTTGAGTTTTCTTATTGCTTGAACATTCCCACCGATATTTAAGTGACTTAAATTAATAAAATGTATATACAATTTGCATATATCAAATGCAAAATTAACAAATGTACAAATTCTACATAAATACATGGGTCATCAAGAAAATAAGGTTACAATGGTTGTTTCAAAATTAGTATATCTAACGTATAGGGAGGATTCTAACGGTCAGTTTTTATAGTCGGCCATTTTGTTCAGTCACAGTAAACTACTTCGATAAAGAGGTCGTCGCGCGCTTCCGCCACCTTTCGTACGTGCGGTCATCCGTTTTTTAACTTTACAGAACAATACTGCCGCGAATATTCATCGGAGACTTGTGGAAGTTTATGATAGTGATGTGATGAGTCGACAATATGTTACAAAATGAGTTTGATTTTTCAGAGAATGCAGAAAGCTTTCCTGACATTTCTCGAAGTCTCCTTGGTAATATTATATTGGAAAAACTTGGTTAGAATAAATTCTGTGCAAGATGGATGCCCAGAATGATTACACCAGATCATCGTCAAAATCCCCTATGTTAGTAACCACTACGCGTGAATTTTTGGATCGTTTTACACAGAATCTCTTTTCTGGACTCTATTATGATGGGGGATTCCAGAATCCAAAAGACAATCTAAAAATAGCTGGCGGTGGAGGAATATGACATTGGCATACAAAAGTTGGTGTGCCGATTACAAAAATGTCTCAATCTCAATTTTATTACAAACAAAGTAATAATAAGATTACACGAAAACATTTTTAAAAGGCTTCTTTCGGAAGGGCGTTCAGCTGTTCTTTGGTGTCAAAAGGTTTTCCTTTTAGCACGGTTTTTATTTTTGGGAAGAGTCAGAAATCACATGGTACTAAATCTGGTAAGTAAGGTGGATGTAGACACTCATGAAGATTTTTTCCACCCAAAAGCTCGCGTATCATTTTAGTAATGAAGAAGGAAGCTATTAGCCAATTTTTCTGGTCTCATTCTTTGTATATTATTTTGAAAACGTTTGAAAATTCGGAATTTACAGTTGTTCCCCTTGAAACGAACTCTGATCGCACTATGCTCTCACTATCGAAAAAAAAATAGGAGAATTAGCGGTTTTCCATTGGGAACTCTGCATTCTCATCTCAAAGTCATAGCCATAGACCCAATTTTCATCTCCAGTTAAAATCTTGGCCATTTCATGCAAACTGAAACACTTCTGTTCATCATTTAAAAATCTGGAAACAAAATTTGTACCCACTCGTCTCATGCCAACGCGTTGTTCGAAATCCATGATGCGCGACAGACGCGATAAACACAATTTTTAGCGGTTATTGAGACTAACTTTTTAGTCATAGCGTGTACAAACATGATACAATCTGTCTTAGTAGATCATGCTATCGGATATACGTCATGAAATGGATGTAGCATCATCAGTTGCGGCTCTAAAAAATTTTCACCGTATTTTTTGATCAGATCTCGTATTTACAGGCGTACATTGAAAATTTAATTTCGCCATTTCATCATTGAATAATTAATATAAATAAAGATATTTTAAATATCACCTCTGTTTATTTGAAAATATTCAGAAATTTGTATGTTATTGAAATTTCATGAATATACCTTAATTTTCAGCATAGAAATAGTTTATATTTCTGTTTTCTATGTAGTATTTTCTATTTACTTTTTTTTGAGATAGCCCTTAGCAATTCCTTTTATGGGACCATTTTAACATAGTTTTTTTTGGTAAATATATGTTGTTTATAAATGTGGTCCCCAGCAATAACTCCTGTAGAATTGAACCCATGATGATTGAGTTAAAAATCCAATCGTTTAATCGGTGAAGTATCTACAGATTTGAATATATTGTTTTTAAATTAATAACTCTATAAGGTTGAAGATCACATTCAAATTTACATCCATAAGTGGTTTACAATCACAATTTTAGTGATTTGACCCCTGTGCTTATTTTTATTAATGGTTCACCACACGAGCCACCAAAGTGCATATGTATATTTAAAGCCTAGCAGATATGAATATAGAATACATACACAATGGGATATATTATCCTCTGAGGTGTTTCGGTTGGGATGGAACATTTTTAGCAAGACTTGTGCGGATCAGCGGGCGTTGGAGGGTTGAGGTGTGCGTTATGTACATTACGAAATTTTGATGTAATTGTATTTTAGCGTTTTGCTTTGGAGCCAGTTCGGCACGGTTACAAGGACGGTTAAATACGGCATAATACGGAATAATGCGGAATAATGTGGAATAACGGCGTACACAATGGCGTGGAGATGGGGGTCTCTTTGTGGTAGGAATACATAATGCTTCATTTCAAAAGTTGGAGAGTGTGAAAGGAGGATCCGCTGGTACGTAGGGCGTCGCTAATTACCGGGCCGCCGAATTTACGATTGGATGTGGAAACATAGCATATGCTAAAGCCCTGCCAAATAATATTCCGCGCATAGTTATCTACTCTTTACGCGAATAAGATACATATTCTTCGTTACGAACCCTGCTATTTATTCGCAATTATATCAATGGAGGCAGCCATGCACACAGAACCACATATCTCTCCTCCATGCTTAATTATTTCGATTTTATTTTAATTGTGTTGTTTAATTAACCCACTGTAAACGCTACAGTGCGACCCTGAAGCTAATGATAATGGAGAAAGTAAATATTACCCAGCATTTCGTTCAGAAAAATATCCAAACAATTAATTAACATTAACTCATTATGTCCCGTATGCGCATTTATGCGAGATAACAGAATAACTTAAAAATAAATAAAAAATACGCCAAAACGTTATTTCTGCTAAAGCGTGGCCATCGACCACGACGAGTTAAAATTCTAATAAAACACAGTACACATTTACGCGATATGATTCATACATCGCGTAAATTAAAGCTAATATTTGCTTATATTTTTTTTGCAATAATATGCGATATTATTTATTATTAGTTGAGTATATATTATAATTAACTCTAATTCCTTGGAAACTCCTTAATATTGAACATTATAATTTCATCTAAAATCTTAAGCTAAAATCCTCCTTGGGAATCTTATCGACGAAATTAATTACTAGTTTTCAAGTCGTTTATTGGGCTTCATATAAACATATTGATAGTGAATATAAGATCTATTGAATAATCAAAATTGTTTTAATTCAATTTAAGGGCGATTACCTTGGCTAGTGATTATATTTTTACTAAAAATTCTATCCACTATTAACTCGTTGATTTTGAAAGCAGCTTAATAACACTCAAAGCTTGATATCTCATGGTAATGGAGCAAAATTAATTACCTAGGAATATCGATTAATTAATTAGAACATTAGTCGTGTAAAATTGAAACCGATCTTATAATATCGGTAGTGCCAAAATACATGTCGTTTTTATACTTTTGTTTAGAAAAGTTATACAAAAATAAAGGTTTTTTTGCTATACACTTTGAAAGAGTCATTGTTCAGCTTATTCTGACAAGGGGTCCCAATCTAATATTCGAATGTATTTACCCTTTTTTGTTGACGCCATTCTATTAAACAATAGAAATAACACAAATGACTCAATATTAAAAGGCAATTGATGAATATATTTCCTTTGTCAATAGTTGAACTTGTACCTTTCTTAATCACGGTCGATCTTGGACCAATTGGAAAACGCAGAACACTTCTTCTTTGCGAGAAATTCAGCACGTCCCCAGATAATAAAATCCACTGGTGTCAGGTCTGGAGATTGTGCGAGTCATGGAATAGGGCTGCCAAAATAGTTAATTAGCAATACAGAGATGCCCACCAAATAAATTCTAATTGAAGGAATAAGCGCATAGGTGATAAATTTAATAAAAACATTTTAAGTATTTTCTTAAACCTGACCCAGCCAAAATGGTACTTCTTCTAGTTCAACGATTTTTTAAATGATTTGTTTGATATGTAGCATATCGTTAGTTATTTGTTTAATCCTTTGCGGTTACTAAATATTCAAAAGGCATTATATTTTATAGTTTATAATTAGATAATGTATGGTATATCTCAAACATTGGCCTAAATGGAGACCAGGTTTTTTAAAATTTTATTTTGTATATGTACACGAAAGCGCGCGTTAAGAGTCACTGTTGTGTTTTAGGATTTTATCCGGACAACAGCCCCTTTTCTTTGTATCTCTAACAGGTAAGCGAAACATTATGAAGGATCATAAAAACCAACATTACTTTCTAAATACTGTCCTAAATACGATAAGAAAAATAAAATCACTTGATTTTAAATCTGAGTGGGGGGGGGGGGGAATTTAGAAACAAAATGTCGAACGAGATTCGACATAGGACCGCAAGAGTTAAAGAATTTAGAAATTAACATTCCTCATTCTTTTACACATTTTATGTAACTTTGAAAGCTCAGAAGTAATTTTCTTGAAACTAATGGTATAAAATAATGATTTATTGAAATCAAAAATACATTTCAAAATACAAAAACAGTTATTTTGTGATATTGCGAACATAGATTTTAAAAATATGACGATTTAAACGTGAAATTTTGGGTATTTTTAACAACCTTGATACTTAAAACATAGGGCTTATGTGTGAAACCTAGCAAAAGACATCTTTAACCCTTTAAAAATTTAGTACCTAGGGGTCCCAAATAGTTCTGATCAGTCTATCTGGATCATCTATATGGATGTGTACTAATTTTCTGTACAAATTGTATACAAAAATGTTATTGAACAATCATACAAAATGTGCTTGGGTAGATTTCGATTAAGCAATTTTTCATTATTGAATGAATCAGGTGACTATCCTGGTATTATATGTAAACAAATAAAATATAATTAAAATAATTGCAGTTGGTTAGAAATAATCTTTATCAAACATTTGAAACGGCGAGTGATCATAAGAAGATGTGAACCCGCTTTGGTCATCATTTGCATTGTATACTTAAAAAGTTACCCTTCACCCATGTTAATAAAAAAGCATGCCATTAGAGATTCCAACACGATTCAAGATTTAATCAGAGATTTATGATCTAACCTTGTTCGAAAAAATGCTTTTACATAGTAAATATGTATCTGAAATTAAATTAAATGTGTGAAATTTCACAAAGACTTTACACACTCGGTTCTTTGTCAGTAATTAATTATGCAAGAAACGAGTGTCACATAATTATACAAAGGCTTTACCGGTGCATTTTTAAAATTATTCATGCTTTACACAGCAGTTGCATATCGTATGATGGGTGCTTTTATATGCACACGGGTTAAAATATTCTCCAATATTATTATTGCATGAAATTTTAAATTAATTTCGGAATGCAAATGAACCAAATTGAATTTGTAATTCAATGCACCGCCTGAAATCACAATCGGCCAATAAAGCCAAAATGTGATGGATCGAATGGGGCGCAAAATGTATGCATCGCTAAACTGGCGGAAATTTTTATTAAAGTGTATATGGCGTTTATTTCGTTGCAATTTTGCCATTTCAAAGTCGATGCATTACGCGTTCGCCGAATTAGAAGTGCATATGAGTTTTGATATTTGATTCCGACTCCCTTTCTGCGTATGCACTTGTGTACGTACGAAATTGCACATAAAAATGTGTATTAGTCCGCTCGCCCTCTCCCCCGGGGGTTAAAACGATTTCATTATAATATCGCGTACCCACTTCACAGAATGTTAAAAAATAATATCAAAGTCAAAGGAGAAAGAAAATAGAGCGCCATATGGGCGCCTGATGAAGCAGATAGGAACCACCCCTGTTCAAATCCGGACCCGGGGGTGAGAAAATTAAGCATCCTTGCGCCGCGGAGCATTTTTGCGTGGAGCAATTTTAAAACGTATTCGAAGCGTTCTAATCATCCCTTTTGTGTGATGTGATATTTGAATATTTTATTTGATTAACTCCGCGCGTGATGAGCTGGAGCGAAAAAATCACGAAAGGGTGTGTTACTATTTTTTTTAAAATATTTTCACTCAAAATCATTAGCATATATATTATACATTATTAAATGTGATTTTTTTTTTTTTTTTTTAAAATAAAATTAAAGCAAGAAAAATAATATTTTAATACTGGCTTTTCAAGGATCCAGGTAGAAATTCAGGCTATGTATGGCTTTGATTAGTTAGATACGGTTAGTCTTATAATTATTTATATTTTTTCCACGTCATATTTGAGTGATGTGTTAATATTGAGGACATAATATCCCACAAAAAATTGGGAGAAGGGCAAAAAAATAAATAAAAAGAGCGAATCCCACCACGCATCATAAGGCCATGGCTACAACCACGCGTGATTCATACATTTTAAATGCAGACGACGTGATTCACAAATGAAAAGCGAATTAATAATTGAGCAAAAGGAGTCGCATAGAGAGATTATATTTAATTAAAAAATATTCATATCCTTTTTACGACGAGGGCTTGTAATGACAGTCGGTGCCCTTATCAAAACATCGGTACGAAATTCCATTTTGTTTTGCTTTGCTTTAGGGCTTTTGAATCGTGCACATGGCAGATTTATGTACTATAACGGCCATTTTTCAACTCCACATTTTCTACATTTTCGCAAATAACTCGTGTTTTCAGCTCGAATCCTCTAATAAAATAAAGATTTAGACCGAACAAATCCATTAGCGAAAACCGACCGTCCAACGTGTAAAACAAACAAACAAACATATTTGCTCTTTTTAAGCGTCCCTTTGTTACGGTCGTATTAAAAAATTATGCGCATTCTCCCAATACAAAGAAACTCGAAAATAATCCGATCGTCCAGGACCAATCCTTTCCAGGCTGAATTTATTTCGTTTTTATTTGCTCTATAAATTCATATAAAAATTTTATTTTGAAAATAGAAAGTAAAAAACACATTTAATCAACATTTTTTACATCAGTGCATGGACCAACGATCGTGCAAATAATAAAATTTGATTTATTTGTTTGCTGAAAAACAGTAAACAGAAGGATTTGATTGAGAAAAATCAATTATCGCAATTAAATAATAAAAAAGTCAAAATTTTGCCGGAGAACAATATCAATTGAAATTGACTTTTGTGTTGATTTTGTAAGGCAGCATTGAATTTTTCAATTTGTCGGATTATAGAGTACTGCCTGTGACCCCTTGTAATCCGGATTTTTTTGGAAAAGAATACTTGTTATTCGAAAAAATATGAACATGATGAGATATACATAAATTGTGGATTGTCTAACAACAAGATTCATTACAATTTAGACAGCCAAAATCACATTTTTGCATTTGTTACATTACCGAAGCTTTAGCGTACTATACTTGTATTGGGATGTCGGACTATAGGGGGCATCGGATTAAACTAGGGCCAAAAATATTGATTAGACAATGTTAATTGAAAATTCACGCTTTAACTCCACAATATATCTAAATTGAGATGTTCTACAAGTAGAAGAGTTATCACATTGTAGATGTAGAGATATAGAATATTTGTTTTAAAATTCCAAAAATATAATTTTTTGTTCATGACATTGAACTTCACCAAAGTAACTATAGTTCAAATAGAATTAAATACCTTATTCTGTCTGGGTATTTGCTCTATCCATTGCCCCATAATACTCATATTCATTTAAATTTGATAGCATTTAATTGTTAAATATAAAATAATAATGATAAAGAACGCTGTGATCAAACTATGATATTTGACTTGAGTCCTTAATGATTATCCTTTAATATGATCCTCATAATGACTAAATCCCATGATATATCACATGGAATTTTATCTCATGTATCTCATGCTCAAATTTATAAGTCTGATGGTACTCTACCCAAAATAAGTTTAAAAAAAATAAATAGTATTAATGATAACTGGCATGTATTACCGCAATGTATATTTTAGCATTTTTTGTGGCAATTTATAGCAAAATCCATCCAGTATACTTGTAGGTTATTTTAGAGAATATGGTTACAAATAGGCAAAGGATTTATCCAATTTTGCAGTCAGTTTATGAAATGTTAGGTAATGATTTCATATGGAAGATAATACAATAAAACTATCCTCAGCATCTGTAGTGGATTTTCGACGGTCAGGTATTTTCCTGTTCATGAAAGTCCCAGTCTCCTAGTGTATTCTAATGGTATAATGCACATATTTTCAATAATTTATATCTTTTCCTGATTAAAAAATCTTCATTTCGTAATATAATGCTAAAAAATGAATCGGGATATTTAATTTGAGTGATATTGCCATTTTAATTTATACAAAAATAAAATAAGAAAATCTTGTTTTCAGCTTGACACGGTAGTTGCAACGCGATTTAAATTTTACATGATATCTATTCATTCCAAAATACACTGAAGCACTCAATAAATTATTTTCTGTATGTAATTTGGAATTATTTATAAGCCAAGGATTTTGTTAAAATAATCATCATATGTCTATAGTACAGCAGGTAGCAAGAATGAATCTCTGGGGTCTTAAAAACATGAATTTATTATGAAAAATCATGTCAAAATGATTGGCAAATGGTTTCATAAAAAGGATAATATTATACTATATTATAACATAAGCTAATGAAATTTCTTATTTGATTAATTTACAGTAAAATTTAAATGTATTTCATTTGGAAATCCAATTGAATACAGTGCTTGAAGTATATTTTTGATGTTAACAGAATTGCTACTGGGATTTTTTTCAAATAAAAATATTTTTTTCAAACATAATATAAAATCTGAAAGCTTATGCTTTATAAGTTTATCTCAGATCCGAGTGAGAAAGTTAGACGTCTTTAGACACGTGTTGGAGTTATCATATAGTGATGGATCATTCATGAGTGAGTTGGCGTCATGTTTGTTCTGTCGTTATCGTAGCTCGAGGATTTGAACGTTAAACTGTCTTCTGACAGGAGGTCCCGCTTCATTTTTCACCCCCTGTCACTGGGGTGAATAGGTTTATTGGGGGTTAATGCCTTAACGCGTGTCACGTTGTGACCTGCATGACAGGAGGTAAATACCGCCAAGAAGGATGTGCCCCGTTATACGGCTAATAGAAAATCGATCGAATAACGCGGCCAATTTATGTGCGGCATATCCCGTCTAATAAAAGGCAATCTTAATAAATAGGAAACAAGCGGGAATGTTGCCGGATAAGGAGAGCAAAACATCTAGCTGGGAAATTCGAAATGGAGGACGAGGGAATAGGGAATGTGGAGCTGATAAGATGCCGAAGGAGAATATAGAACCAATATCGCGAGCACATTATCATTTCTTGGTAGAAACTTAGACTTACTCATACAAGACACAAACGAATAGTGATACTGCAATCGATTGGGAATGGAATGCTTTTATCTCACTCCTTCTGGTAATGACTAAACAATTGAATCACGGAGGAATAGTCAACCATCGAGTATTGCTATATCTTACTTATTTCAAGATTTTTTAAGAAGAACAATGACGCAATTACTAACATATTTCGAAGGTAAAATTTGTAAATTTAACCAAATTCGAATGAAATTATGATACATTCCATGAAGATAAATATTTTTTTTAAATTTCTCAAGATTACTCAAGGAGTATTATTCTTTAAAATATGATTTGAGGCTAAAAATTTAGCTCAAATTTCCTTGGTTGGAGGGAATGATGGTTTGTACAGGATGCGGCAGGGAAACTTCCTTATTTGAAACGCTTGAAATCATAACTATATTTATTTTAAAAATAATAAAATTACTGTAATTTAAAATAACAAGAGCTAACGTTTTTTAGCATGTAAAATGAATAACGATCGTGCAATGGACTGTTTTTAAATATCTTTCTGTAACATGGAAAAAATATTAAATTAATATCTCCAATACTGTTTGTGTTTGTCGTTTTTTAAATAAGGTAATGTTTGTGTTAGAAACCGTTTTCAAAATGAAGAATATAATTCTGATTATGAATGGCTGTCATATGGTTATAATTCTGAATTTTTATAAGGCTCAAAATTTTTCTTGATTGGTAATTAACAAAAAAATACAATTTATGGCGGTCCAATTCCGGGGCTCGCATGGACTCTAGACCTGACACCGCTGGATTTTTTGCCTGGTGACGTGCCCTATTCCGTGACTCACACGGTCTTCAGACCTGACACCAATGGATTTCTTTGCGTTGCCCACAAAAGAAATCCTAATTGAAGGAATAAGCACTGCCTTTGCAAAAATGAAAGAGGAAATGCTAAAAAACTAAGTTCAAAATAGTTGTTAGTTTTTTGTTTAAAGAATTTAAAAGTTGAAATTTTTCATTCGTTTACAAATTTTATGTAACTTTGAAAGCTCAAACGTAATTTTCTTTAACCCAATTGCATAAAATAATATTTTTTAGATCAAAAATAAAATGCAAAATTCGTGCTGTTACGAACACGGATTTTAAGGTTATGACGATTTAAAAGTGAAATTTTGGGTATTTTTTTAATTGTTGGAAAAGCCCCTAGTATTTTAAGATTATTCTAAAAATACAAACGAAGAACATGACTAATACATTTGAAATATGCGTTGTCTTTCTGCCCTAATCGAATAACGAAGTAGCACATTCAGGTAGTTCATCGGAATGGATCTCTGAATCACCCTAGATTAGTTGAAAGTCTTTTTGGTGATTCATGACATTATGACAATAAATAATACAAATAATTGGAGCTATAGAGAATGTTCTGTTGTAGGGGTAAATAATTTATTTGGCGATTCGTCGCTACCTCAGTGCTCCGTTTGGTCTGTCAATTCCGGATAAAGTTGTTCCGTGCGATGGCCTGACGTGTATTTCATCACTTGGCATTCGTCTTGTCCGGACAATATATTATTCAATAGCAACATGTTTCATGGTGGTGATTGGCTAACGTTATTGGTATCATTTTTCTTTGTTTGATCTGGAGGGTTTGGCGGGTAAAGCAGAGCAGTCCACGCACGGCCAGCTAGACAGGAAGTCACCGGCTGTGTGTTGTTATAGCCGTCGGCACGCGATCAAACTCTAGCAGCAGGGGGTTATAATAATAGGTTTGAGTGTTTTATATACCAGTAGATAGAGGGCTACCTGCGAATCATACCCCGCTCTTCAATTATCCTGAATTATGATGGATTAGGAGCTCCGCCCAAGTCAACTCCGCAGCTGGCCCAAGCCAGAACTTCCATGTTATCATGTAAAATTCAACTTATGTGCTTTCTTGAGACGCGGTAATGGCTAAGATAATCAACTATTTAGTTGCAGGAGGCTTTCAAATTTTTTAACTTGAATAAAATTCAAATTTTGGCATATAATTAGGGCACATAAGATGCACACGAAGAAAGATGAAATGTGGACATAACATAAGTTCATTCGCGCCAAATTTCATAGCTGTTGATATATTGAGGGGTAGTTGAGCATTTTTATGTCTGTTTATAATATCTGTAAATACAATTTGATAAATGTGTTTAGGGATGACTTTTTTTTACTGAAATTGGTACCAAATAAGTTTACTACAGCCAGAAAAATGCATACCTATACAATAACTTGTTTACATGAGACAATCAAAGAAAATAGACAAGGAAAGCTCTCAAACGGCTTGCTGTTCCTACAATGATACTCAAAACTGTTCAAATGTTTTTTAAACGTTTATTTTCGCTTCGTTTTATGTCGATTCACACCCATTAACACTTTAAAAGATAGTAATTCCATAATATTTTATAATAAAAAAGTATGGATCTTATTGAAAGAAAAAGTAAGAAAAAAAAACAGGTTTCTCTGTCGATATTCACCAGATAAACCTCACCTTTTTTTTTATCAATACTGCTGTAAATTTAAGGAAAAATTACACAACTAAGAATAATTTTTTTCCAGTCCTCTGGTCGATGAAGTCTCTCAGCAACAACAAGAAAAAAAACAAATCGGGACCCTACTGCGTTCTAATATACCCTACTGAGTCATCATGAACTGCATGGAAGTCAGGGTTGGCTCAATCAGTACTTTTTTCAAGAGCCTTTCTGATATTTGTCCAACAAACAAAGGAAGAAGACCGCGGAAGCTGATAAAGCGCGACATCCAGTCAAGTGTTTCTGATGGCGAAGCAAATTATAGTCTTTAACGCCCTTACGATTGGATAGGCTCAGGCTACTACACTCTAATAGAGGGCAACATGGACCAGGAGCTCTACAAAGGCATTCTGGAAAACGACTTGGAGTATCGAGCCAGGATTTGAGGCATTGATTGGATTCAAGTCTAGAGACTGAGCAGGCCAAGTGGTGACTTCTAAATTATTTTCCTCCAACTACTTTTTGACGGAACAAACATTGTGGTCGGAGTTTAATTCTCTCTTTGTTCAATCTATAAAATCGAACTGTTTCTTCTAAGTTACTTTCAAGAAAACTTTTGTAGAACTCTTGGTCCATGTTGCCCTCTATTAAAATGCAGTAGCCAGGGCAAGGAACAATCGCAAGGGCATTATCGACAAGGTTTAGCAGATGAATATCGACAAAAAAGCATGTTTACACAAAACTGTTCAAATGCTTTTTATACTTTTTGTCTTACTTTTTCTTTCAATAAAATCCTATTATATACTATTATTTAAAGCCTAAATTCGACAAAAACGAAGCGAAAAGAAACGGTTGGAAAATATTTGAACAGTTTTGAGCGGCTGCCAAAGTTATTAAGCATTGTGGTTTTTAACAAATAAACCATTCAAAATCTCTTTCATTTACTTAAAAATTAAAATTAAAATTAATTAAGTGTTAATAAATTACTACATTAGTTTAATATTAAGTAGTCCCAAAAGAAATCCATTATTTTCGCACGCTTTCATTTGAACTCATTTTATCTTCATACGGTGAAGTACACATCTCTATAACATTTTTCATATTGTATGGCTTATTAGCTTTATTTTCTTAGTGATAAATCATATTTCATAATTAAGGGTAAACATGGCAACACCCCTAAATCAGAACGATCCTCAAATTTCGATGAAAATATGCTGCTATTTTTAATTGATTAAGATCCTCGCCAATCAATAGAAGAATTATCATCTCTAATATCAACCGTTCATGAATATTTATATTCGTATTGATAAAGTGAACAAGATATATATTTGGATGCCGCACGAACTATCCGCATCATCAATGCTATCAACATAAATAATTTGAGATAATAAACGGATCGTATACGTTAATATAAAAATAAAACAATGACTTTCAATCGATAAGTATTTATTTTAAAGCATAATAACATATTACATGAATCCAATTTTAAAAACGTAGATGTAATTAAAAATCATTTTCAATCGAAATTATCTAATTTGTATAAGAAGGGGATGAAAATCTTGTATGAATTAATGAAACATGTTTGTTAATAATGAAGGCAGTTATATTTTAAATATACTTGTTTAACAAAATAAAGTTTTAAGTCGAAAGAAAAAAAAATGGATTTCTTTCGGGATAACCTAATATTATGTTAATATACTTGCAGATAAAAATTTAATTGGCAATTATAATTTAAACATATTATAACTATTAAAGAATGGGACTGTTTTATAGATCCACAATAATTTTAAAAATGTATTTGCCTCTTTTGCTTCATATATGCCCCATGTATGAGTTATATAAGTAGGGACTATAATAGGGTATAATAAATAGAGAAAAAAATTATCACATCTCCAGTACCAACTATCTTCGTAGGTTATTTAAATTCGATGAAATAATATTACTGCGATTAAAGTTGATCTATTTAAATTCTGCATTTTATTGTGGAAGAATCAGTAAGTAACTTCTGAACAGAATGACGACTTTTGATGGCATTATCGATGAGTAACAAAATTATTGTGACATCGCCATCGCAATACGCGTTTCGTGTTAAATTCGGTGAATGGGGGAAAAACAGTGTTAGAAAACAATACTTGTTCTTCCACCCCCTCGCAAAGCATGCAAGCATTTTTACAACACGACACAATATGATTCTTTGAATTTTCAACATTTTCGGTTTACAACATACCCGCCACCGCACGAATATTTTACTCGCCATAAAGATAAATTAGTCAATAATTTCGACGATAAAAATCGTAATTATTTTTCGAACGAGGGCATTAAAGGGAACGGAGGTGCTTTCATTTTTTGTCCACGTTAAACAAATGCTTAATCCCGCCGTAGACGAGGGCGGAAATCGGCCAAGAGATCCCTCTTAAATTCTTGATTACCACCGAATGATATTAATGGTGGTGATTTTGTTAAATATGTTGATTACATAAAATTAATGATGATTCGGAATATAGCGAAGATAGAGAGAAGAAGGAAGGAGAGAGATTGCGAGATGAATGTAAGCCTCAGCTTTATTACCAGGGGGATGAATATTTGATAATTGAGACGTGCGAGGGTCGTTCAAATTTGCGACTTTTTTTTCATTTTTATACTGATATTTTAACAGTTTTATATTATAACAGATATTTGATGATAAATTTGAACGTAAAAATAATAATTGTCTTGAAGGGATGAATCAATTTTAATTTATAAGCTCGACGTAAACACAAAAAAAGGTTTGTTTGTGTTTTAAAAAACGCTTAATTTAAATAATTCAATCCATGTAGATTTATTGTATATATTATCAACATTTTTAAATATCTTTTCAAAAACCAATCCATAATGTCTTTGAATGAATGTATTTTAAAGATAATAAGTACATTTTAAGTCCGTGGCTCTATCAGGGGATGTTATTCTACTCTCGAAAGAAGAGATTAATAATATTTATGTACGTGGCTTTCAATCCTTTAGTTACATCGACTTTTCAAAGTGCTTCATTTTACGGCGAGGGTTATTCAAAATGAGCTTTCCTAACCCACTTTTGTAGGAAATAAAATCACCGGTCGTATCGGATGCTCATTGAATAAGCTCAGGGGCGCTTTATCGCCATTAGAACGCTGAAAGCTCCCCATTTTAAGCTTTCCATGGAATGGGAAAATATTCGCCGACATCCGTCATAAAAATTCCTATGAGGAGATATGCGGGGCCGTAAAGTAAATAGCTCAATACGATTTCGCATAGCGGAAGGCTTTCACGGAAACAACATTATTATTTGTATTACAAACTATTGCGTGCCGGTGCGGGACGTTCTTTGCTTTGCGGTTCGGGAGCTTCGCGTGGAACTATTCATTAGGAGGTTCGCAGATGTGGATGAAAGCACAAAGAGCCACAACTCTGAGTCCTCGGAATGAATTTCGAAAGTTGTCGACTTTCATAGTGCCTCTACTGAGTTATGGGTTACCTTTAATTCGACTTAAATCAAAGCTACATTCAGAGCAAAGGACTCGTTTAACGCCCACTTAAAATATAATAACTCCAGGTGAATGCCTTTATTAAATTTAATTATATCATCACATGCTGTTTCTGCCTCCGGAAACCGTGGCTTTATATCATCACACTCGAGAAGCTTTTTGCTTGTAAGTTTAGCTAAGAGGTCGTTTATGTTCCGAAACACTTATGTATTTTTTATAACCCCTGATATTAGGGGTACCGGATGAAAATACCGTTTTTTGACATCGAACTTCTAAATAGTTCGTTGAGTTTTTGTATTCAATCTGTTATGGGAGGTAGCAACCAAAATTTTGCACCCATTTATACAAAACTAATTTTTGTTTCAATGTTTATATAATGAAAATCAGGAAAGTTACAATCTACTAAGCTATCAACGTTGTATTGCGTGGGCGATTTAACATTCCCACGCAATAGCGTTGTTAGTCTGAACAGATTTAACTCTCCCGACTAACAGCGACATCTTCCATCTCTTTTCAGGTGCAATGTGATATTTTAACAGTGCCATCTCTTGTGGCCCTGCGGAAACATTGCACCTGCATACCGACCGATCGCTTCTTGCGCGTGCACCGTTGCCGGTTGGGAAGTGATGCGCAGAAGGCGGGAGTCGGGAACGTCTTCGGTTAACCTTGGCTGTGGGAGGCCGTCCCTCCTGTAGCCAGATATCTCTTTCTCTCGTGTGGAATAAATAGTTATTTAGAGAAGTGAGTCTTTCTATTCGACCCCCGTCTATTCCCATCCATTCGTCCAGCAACATCACGGTCCGATAGAAGAACGGACCCGTGCGCTAGCGTGGCCATCTTGATGAGCACGTGCCATGAACCGCCCGGGACCCCAACGTTACACTGGTGTCAGAATCGGCGGGTTGTGAATGCTTAACGTTGGACTAATTAAAAAAATCGAAACCTGAATAATTGTACAATACATACCGGTATTAAATCAAAATCTGCAAAGCTGTTTTTTTTGTCTACAAATAGTTTACGTTAAATCATCGTTAAATAAACGTCATTCACTTTCGATACAAAGTGGTTAAGGCTTTGGAAGACGTGACTAATATTGTAATGCGGGAACTTTATTGAATTATTGCAATTTCCGATTATTGATCAAATCAATATTTTTCATCCATACCCAAAGATTTATATGCAAATAACATATCAAAATTACTGGAAAAATATATAATTAATCTTTGATATCGTAATATATGTATTTTGTAAATTGACTTCGTATTTTAAAAAAACGACATTTTCGTCCGTATCTCCCCTTTAATTTAATTTAATTTTATTGATAAAGTACATTATATAAATGCTTAATAAATCAAAAAGGGCTGTACATAATATGCATATTAGTCAACCCTTCTATAGCGTCTAAATAGGGACCGTGCTGTGGAAACAAAACGCTATAGAAAGTCATGTCAGTTAACAAGTGCGAGTAACTAACACGCGCGAGGGGGCATTGGTTTTGTGTATTTTACCCGTTGTGTATTAAAAAGACGCCGCAAATGAAATAAACGCTATAGGAGGATTAGCTAAACTACATTTATCAAGAATCCTATGTACAAAATTAAGATACTATAGAGTTCATTGATGAATTTAAATATGATATGATACTCTAGGAAGATGATTAATAAACAGGGTATTTTGCATATGGACCGACAATTTATTTGCATGTCCCTAGACAGAGAAATCCAGTGGTGTCAGGTCGGGAGGCCGTGCGGGCCAGTAAATAGAGTACGTGTCCAGACAAATAAATCCAGTGGTGTCAGGTCTGAAGACCTTTTCTTTGGTCTAAAGTGAATTTTGTCGGTCCATGTGCAAACTGGGTGGGTGTTAGACTCTAAGATACCCACCCATATAACCCCCGGAGGGGAGGAGTCAACCCTATGACCGTGGGCAACGGTAGTTGGTGAAGACTGTCAAAGGCTCACCACTATCCTCAACAGCTTAGACAAACAAGGGAGAACGGTTTTAGGCTGTTCGAACGGCGACTCGTCTCCGTGGCTAGGTACATAGAATTACTGAACCGATACGAGTACCATGGGGAAGGGGTAGCCCCTGCAGTCCGTCATCTGCTGCAGCCCCCTTCAAACTGAGGTTGGACTCGTTGTGGCAGTGAACCCGCTGAAGTAAATCCTTTGAATTTAGCTTAACCTTAGTCCTTCCTCCTCCATCGCGCCTTCGGATGCACATGGTATGAAGCTGGTCTTTCCCGTGGAAACCTCGCTTCTTCTGGAGGGCGTGGCGTGGGTGGCATCTGGACGCTCCACGCGTAGTATTTCTCGTGGGGCTACAGGATCAGTGGAAGACATTTTTTGTGTGGTTAGTCCGGGATATACCCGAAACAGACCATATAGCAGTCCTCTTGGTCCATATGCGAAACATTCTGTATAATAATAATAAGTCCTTCATCGTCTGACGTTCATCTTTGGTCAATCGTATATTCGCAGGAACGATCAAAATGTGAAAATTGCTTTCAAATAAAATGAGAAAAATAGGATGGACATCTTTCAAATTTCCATTTAAGGTTAAAAAAAATAGTTTTCGTTATAAAAATATTTATTACGGGTCTTAAAGCCTTGACTGAACGAAAGCACTGGATCCAAATCGATTGCTGGCGAAGTCTGCAATTTATTTGACCAAGTGTAATATATAGTGGAGCATATCGTAGCATTTCATGACTGCACGACATAGTAGTCAATTAAACTTAGGCCACCGAGTTCGTTGCAAAAAAATTGATTTGTAAACATTATTAATGCGAGCGTGTTCCAGATAAAGCTTTCTCTACCCGAAGCTCGCCAAACGATACTCCATTTGCAACTTTGATTATCAGCTCTTTTTTCCTCGCCGACTGTCATTAAAACTTTATGCTGCCCTTCAAATCGATTTAAAAGCAATTAATTTCACCATGACGTATGCTTTAATTATACAGCTATAATTTCGCACGCTGTATACAATTTGGCGCGCAACAGGGTGTTTCGATTTTACAAAAAAACAATATCGAATTTTACGTCTATAATTCGATCATAATTAAAATGATAAAGTGTCCGTTTATTGCAACCAAATATATATATTTATAAAATAAATTATATGAATTGTGCACTTATCTGTTCGTTATCTGGTACTCTCATATAAAAGTTCGCATAAAGACTTGTCTTTACAACGTCTGAAAGGTCAGAAAAGCCCCTAAAGTCGTACATTTTGGGAGGCAAACGGGCGTCAGTGGGCCTTTAGATTTAACGATATTGTAGTCATGGGAAAAAATCAAGCTACCATAAGAAAACGCTTTAATACCTAAAGTGCTGCTATTTTGTATGATATACAAAGCTTGTACCGTCATGAGCTTCGAGCGCCCTATTTATATATATATATATATATATACATATATCCATACGTATTTACCAGATCAAATACATTTAAACCGCCTAGAATCGATATGAAATAAGCTGCAAGCCCGAATGGAATTTTTCAGGGATTTAGACCCTAAATCAAACAATAATAATCAATATTGCAGCTGTGCAAATCCGGATTAAAACGGTGCGGTCTGCTTGCAGTACTGCAGTCAAAAGCACTTAATCATAATAATCCTCCTACTGCTACACTTGCACCTACCCACCTCATGGCTTCCACCTTCTCAGCTAATGCCTATTTAGCATGAACCCCATAACATGTTGAACGATGTGAATTAATATGAATGCTTAATGCAGTTAAAATATTCGCCGGCATATTCGGCAGGGGCGCCACAATTCTTGATGCGATCCCTCACATACACATCTCTAGCCGGCAAATTTATGGAGGATAATATTGGACATCATGCTTCAATTTGTCGAATCAACCCTAAGATATGTTTTGAACCCTTTCGTGGCCACATTTCCTGCAAACACATGCGAAAACCAACGTTTTCGAAGCGCATTTTTAGATCAAATATTGAGACCGATTCCCTTCAATATCCCATAAATACATCACAAATTTGTTACGTTAATATTTCACCCTGTTGTGATGTAAAAAAGCAAACGCCCCTCTTATTTGAATGCTTCAATACGAACATATGTCGTGTGGACTGTTTATTAACGAATGATTTATATTTTTCAATAACATGTCACATCAAAATCAAAAATATCGTCGTTGATGGTGAGCCGTGAAGCGACGTGAAACATGCAAATTTTATCGTCGTTATAATCAAGATCTATTAAGAGACATTTCTATCTTATTGGGCCTAAAAGTGATCCATTTTTTAACATTTTGGTTGAGAAGGTTGTGGTGACGGCTCTAAGGCGAATACAAATATCTCCCTTGATAACTGCATGATTATTACTAAACTTATATAATAAATAACCTTAGATTTGGGTCTTCTTAAACTTATACAATTTCATCCATTTTAAAATAATTTTTGCTTTAAAATGCGCATTTTAAAAAAGGAAGTTTCCCTGCCGCACAAATCATGCTGTAAGAAAAAGCCAATTTATACATTTTTATGTATGCGTATTTTTACGCATTTTTATGAAATTATTTGCTTCATTTTATATGGATTATTTGTCTTAATTCTTGTGGCTTGATAACTTATTTTGGATGATGATATTCAAATATTTTAATGGGTATGAATATTCAAGCCAGTTTTATTGGCTTGAATGGCAGGACATTGCCTCTATATTTTTATGTGAAATATAAAGCTTTGCTCTTTCATAGACTACACTTCATAAATAGGTAATTGAAAATATTTCGCCTACAGTAATAACATATACGACATTTCTCCGCTTTACCAAATCCACCCCGCAAAACTTTGCGGAAGGACGATTTTATTGCAAAACAGAATATTCAATGGGTTGTTGAAATTAAACGGGGGATTAAACGTGTGTACATTTTATATTATCAAACAATTAAATAAATTTTGCTCAAATGGAACCGTTCTATAATATCGTTCCGATTCAGTAAATTAAATTATCTTTAACCCTCGCCGGATTGGCGTGACGATATCTGTTAATGGTTTTCCAATATTTCCACCCCCCCGGAATAGTAGTCGGAAGGGATATCGAAAATGAGTTAATAATGATTTGGCATTTTAATTATACTATTTAAGGCTGCGAATTGACAGGATTGAAAAGGGTAATATCAATATTTTTTATCTCCAATCCGGCATCAAGATGCCGATAAAAACGTCTGTTCGGATCAAATGGCATTCAAAATCACCGCCATTGAATTAATTTAATTTTTTCCATTACCCCATAATGACGAGGATCCATAAAATAAACGGTTTGTATGCCAAATGTGTCATTAAAACGTAGGCAAACGCAATAAGTCGGCATTTTCGGTGCGATTACACGAAATATTTCATAATTATTAAACCGCATTAAAAGTGTTTAGTGGTACGTTATGCCGGGACATAATTAAGGCTGGCAAATAGGCATTCAGAAAACTGCCTCTTATTTCCATTTAATTATAAGCGCCATGCCGAATGGTGAAATTTCCCGAGTTTTCCATTATTGCGGAAAACGGCCAAAGGAGCGAAAAAAAGTAGTTAACAACGCTAGTAATGGCACTTGGCCATTTCATAAAACCGACAAAATGGATTTTTATAATTACTTATTTTAATCAGGCTGCGGCGAAGGCTCGAAAAAGGACCATAAGGACGTTCCTACGCCCATACGATATTTTAATCGCAATAATATTATTTTTCGGCCTTATCCGACGTTTTTTATTATTTTTGCAGCGTAAAAGGCAAAATCTTGATAAACGTATGATATTTAAAAATTAAAAAGTCACATTCAAAACAAATATAGTAATTATTATAAGCCTAAATTGCTTCGGGGATTATTTCATAACAGATTCATATCTGCGTAAAAAATGTCTATGTTTTCATGAGAACACCCAAATAACAAAGCTCCTCGATCATTACCGTTGTTTTTCTACTCTTATGATGAAGATTAGAGCTTAAATCCATGTCATGTAAATAACAATCATCATATGAAATACTATACTTAAAAAAGCTCATATCTTGATGAAATGTTACTTATTAGCATTATATATATTTTAAGGAACACAATTTGGAGCATTGGGCATTCCCAGAGAAGCTACTTGGACATTGGATCTGAGAAAAGACGGCCAGGGTCAACTCATATGAATCATTTAAATTTGAAGACAATTAATTGGATATCCTTTAATTTGCTCCAAATGTATTGGCATTGCGATCTAAATTCGGACTGAAACAATCCAAGCGAGATTTTAAGAATGAACTTACTCTGCCATATATGGTTAATCTTTCAATTAAATGTTAGTGTTTAACCCTTTTGCTGTGGGTGTATTTAGCGTGTTTATTCATAAATTGTGAATGTAGGACTTTAGCGCAGCGCTAAAGCTGTTCCTTTTCTAACATAAGCTTCACGGTATCCTTTATACTCGCAAGATATTCTGTGTGTAAAACAAAACATCCTGTTTATACAGGGTTGCTTTGTCTTGTATCGGGCAAGTAGGGGCATTTAACAGGGCCGGACTGGAGCTTTGCACGTGGGCAACAAAACAGGAACAAAGTAGCAGTTTTGCATCCATGGTTGGATACAAAGTAACTCTGGTGCCGTAACAACTTATTTCCCTCGGCTCAGTCAAACAATTTACTGCGCACCTGTGTTTGATAGGAACGGGAATGCAGCGAACGGAGTGCAACCTGTAAACTTTATGCGTTCCCGGTTACGGCAACATTGTTCGTCTGGATGCAGTCTTAGCTGAAAAGGGGAGGATTATTGGGATTTTTAAAGGGGCTATATTTGCTTTGGTGTGCAGAAAAGCTGTTCTTGGGAGACTTTGCAGGGATCATTAGAAAAACAGAACAATGCGTTGTAGCTTCCAGCATTATCTAAACAGTGTAAGGATGCAACAATACAATAGAAGAAAAGCTGGAAAATAGAAGAATATGTGTGCATTTATTATGACTATGTAAACCATAAATACTGGATCATTAGGTTTAATCCTTTGAGTAGTGAGCTAATTTAAAATCTTCATGCTCTTAGATGCTATATTTGCTTGTCCGCCACTTATCGTAGCAGTGCGTATGAAGCTTATATTTAACACTCTCGTCGCCTAACGTGAATCGGTATTGGTTCTCACGGGGCCCAAATTCGATAGTCGATATGTTGTATCTTCTCTCAGATGTTGTTTTATCTTAAATCGATAAGATTGATTCTGTCATTAGTCAAACTAAAAAAAAAATGAAGATAAGTGCCAACAAATAAGGATAGGAATGCAAGTTTCCAGATCGATCTCGAAAGATATTTAGACAGTTGTAATCTGGAAGATATTATGGAAATACGTAACTATGAGACGCTGGATTCGCTTTTCGGAGTCTCCCACTTTGGAGACGCGCATATCTGTTGGACGACGAACGAGTTAAATTAATAAACACTGTCAATAGCACAAAATTGATTCATTATATCATTCACGCATCATTATTAGTCGATAAATTTGAGTTAACGATCTATATAATTGTGCGTCTTCCATGCACAGTTACCGAACTGCATCCGTCTCTGTCTCTCTTCGAGCTCAACGTAAAAGAGTGCTCTTTCTGAATCACTGGAATTCGCTCGCAAATACGCGATCATCCTACCATACAGGTTAACCAGGACGTCATGGACATGTACGATGAAGCGTCAATCGCCAACTTCATTCAAACTCACTGTCTTCGTTGATCAGGTCATATAGCTAGAGTGCTACAACACAAACTCCTTTGAGCCATTTTAGTTTTGGGACCGAGTGGCAACATACTCGTCAAAAGACAAAATTTACGCTGGGATGATCGAATAAAAAAGTATACCGTACGTCTGAAAAACACAAAATATATTAAAAATAAGAGACTGTGTTATCGATATATCAGGTCTTAATTAAAGAAAAATTACACATATTAATATAAGCTAAATTCTTTTATGTGCATTTGTTAATTGTGCTTCCGTGGGAGCGCTGGTTAAATATACAATGGTTTTTAAATATTTAAATTAAATTTCCGGCAAAATAAAATATATTTTTACAAGGAGTTTTTTTTAGGTTTTAAAAGGATTTTTTAAAAAACAGGTAAAAATGCAGATCAGCGTAAGAAATCTCATAAATTATTTTATGAAGCAAAAGGATTAAAATTTCTTTACGAAAAAGAGAAGAAAACGTGATATCCTGTATAAATCCTTTGAAAAATTATCTAGGTCTAGCCAAACCTACATAATATAAATATCTTTTCTTTCTTGATACACAAGGATCTCGAATTTTTTTAAATTCTAAATTCTGTAAAACCCTAAAAAGGACAAACTCAGGGAAATTTGATAAAATCTATACATAATTACTATTAAAAAAAACTCGTTACAAAATCTTAATGGTCTGGCCAGACCATCTTATTGACAGAAGGGTTAATTCAGCCTTTTGTCCTATATACAAGATGCCCTATCTTTTAATGCTATTGACTTATTAAGACAATAAATCCATTGTGAGTGTTTCGCGTCCTCGGAATTTTAAATTTGGTTGTCTAAATATTGAACCTCGCGGACATATTTGGGTCATCGATGATTTACCATCTTTCGTGTATTTTCTACGATGAATAAAATATGTATTATTTGAAGTTTTGCCTACATTTACGTCGAATACGATGAAGATTTTCATACGTGCTGGCGAAATTGCTCGCATATACCAATCGATCAAATCCTTGTAACCACGGGCTCAAAGTGCTTCATCTTGTTTTAACACTTTCCGACGCAAAAAAAACAACACGCCAACTAAAATTTCATCGGCTTACGACAACTTTTTAGCGCCGCATGTATTTTATCGCCCAGAGCCCGACATTGGAACAAATATTGTCTCTCCGATATGACAGATATGGGGCTCTGTGTAAATTTTAGCCATAAAATTATACATAATATAATCACTCGAACGCGGAGAATTCAATGTCATGTCAAATATCATTTGCGGCAAGGATAACATAAAGGCTTGACGTAGGTTTGACGTGAATTTATATTAAATAAACCGACGTTTTGCCGACACTTCTCTATATATATTTATATATAATATGCACAGTTTTTCTTCCATCAAAATATTTTATACAGGACGTTTCTTTGTGTGTTTTAAATGAGCATCCGAAAAATGAAGATGTTATTAAATTCGCGTCTAGACGTTTGGGATGTATCTCGAGGCCCGAAAGAGGTTTGCTGGATTTCGCCAAGTTGTATTCTTCGCGTTGGTAAAAGGTAACAACTTAGTAAGTTCGAATCTCTGGAGGCTTTCATCTATCCGCTAAATTAAGCCCCTCAAATACGGAGTCTTAGAATAAATCCACATTGGAAGTTAAACAAATTGGCGAAGGCAAATACTGAAAGTTAATTTGCGATTGTTTCAAATTCTTGTCGAGCGAATACTCTTTGTTGCGAAAAATTTATTCGTTTTTGGAGCAAAACTCTATTAAAATCTCTTATTTTTTATATACCATCCTGTGAAGTATACATAAATTAAGGTCACCTTCATGTCTTACTAAATTTTAAAATCTTGCTCTATTATTATTAAATTTTCAAGCTGACAATTGGATATCGGAATTACTTGCGTCGAATTTTAACTTTTCAAATGGTTTCTAAAATTCAAGTTTGGGTTGAAGCATCATCATAAACGACCCAGAATAAGAAGCTCCTGAAAACTCACTTTAAATTTTAGTATTACTTATGAAACTGCATAGCATACAAACATAGACAACTATTACAACCCTATCAGATCCTAGTACATTTCAGCCTCCTTACTTCAGTTGGCTAAACGTATACAGGGTGTTTTGCACATGAACTGACAACTTTTTTTTGGGGTTAGGGGAATATTTTGCTATGTTTCACACATAGGCTTTATTTCCTATGTGTCAGGGTTATCGAAATTTATATTTCTTTCAACATTTTAAAAAATTACCGAAAATTGCACCATTAAATCATTATAACGTGCACGTCCCTAGACAAAGAAATCCGGTGGTGTCAGATCTGGAGACCGTGTGATCTACGGAATAGAGCACATCCCCAGATGAAGAAATCCAGTGGTGTCAGATCTGGAAACTATGCAAGCTACGGAATAGGGGACGTCCCTAGGCAAAGCACCCTGTATATTTTTTATTATCTAATTGCCTTAGACAATTGGGAGATTTTTTTTTGTGAGCAGCGAAATTCAAGCTAACAATCAACATGTCCATGACTTCCCGGATCGACACCAGATATTTGATCCCTGCATAAAAAATCAAGTATAACATTTTGTTTGGATCTTTTATAAAATCAAATTTGAAGGATTTTCTTCTCCAATTTGTCCAAATTCCATAACAAATCATCCTCCTGCTTAGCCAAGATTGCGATACATTTGATCCAACGACATCGCTTAAAAGATGTATATTAATACTCATTTAACTTTAATACTATTGTATCAGTTTTAAATCAAAAGAAAGACAAAGAAATTACATTTTATTTGTTATACCAAGGGCGATTACGTGCATAAGCAACATTAACGACCATTTTCCCGCAAATTCCGCTTGGATATTAACATAATCGATTTGTAGAACCTCAACAGCTTTGATTGTGTAATTTTATTATTTTTTAATATATAATTCTCATACAATAGCCCATTTAAGCAATAATAAGAACATATTATTATCGCCGAGGCTTAGTGCTGGATAAACACTTTAATTTTAAATTTTACATCAATATTTTAAGTATGAACACATATTTATACTTTAAAATAGAGCTTCGAACCGTTATGCTTTTCATTTCGGTTTTCGTTCCAAACGTTTCCGTTCGTTGCTTATGAAAATTTGGCAAAAGCAGTTAATAATTCTCAGTAAATTATAATTTTGTACGTGTGATCTAATTTATTTAAATAAATCGTTAGAAAAAAACATAACAAAGACATAATGCTTGCTTGCTTAAAATACATTTTAAATAGTAATTAATGATTTATTCTTGTCTGATATTCGTAATGGCAAGTAGACGATATTCATTCAAGATATTTTCCTTAGAATAAAATATTTTTATGGGGTGGGTTTTCATTGCCCTTTATGTATGCTTATACTAGAATAACATTATTTGAACAGGATTACTATATATAAGAGAGAAAATCCAATAATAGGCTTCGAAATTATCATTGCTTTTGAAATATATTTAAATAGATGTTATAATTCAGTCCTATTCATTATTTTTTCAGGAGCAAATAATTAGTTTAGATTTACTTGATCCCTAACTTTTATGATGAAAGTCTTAAAACCACCCTACTATACCAAAATTAAGTCAGTTTGGAATTACACCATGATTTTCATTAATCAATCTATCTTGTATATCGCAAGTTAAGTATAAAAAGATATACGAGCGTTACCGGTTTCGTATCATACATGTCTTATTTTTTCTTTCTTTCTACTGGAACACGATTTATCCTGTCTTGTATAATACACCAGGAATATAGTTTCAATTTTCATTCGGTGTCGCTCCGGTGTAAATGTTAGAAAAGTTTTGTTCCAACCCCGGGATGGCTTCGGGGTTTCGCTCATCGCTCTCGCGGCGGAATCCAACTTTTTCTAGACTTTTCAACATCGCTGTCGAACTTGCCGATCCTTATACCCGGAGTTGTATCGCCGGGATGCGACCCAGGGTCGGATGCTGGATAAAGTTGTGCCTTAGAAAAGTCGTTTAAAAGTTAACGAGTCTGTCTGCGTGCTGCATCCGTGCTATTTTTACGATCGTTTCGACGGTAAGTTCTAATAGTTCTTCAGGTCCGTGTACGGCGATCATATAGTGCACGCATCACTTGCCCCCTGCAATTATCGCTTTATGTCCTTTCTTAAAGTGCAAAGACAGGTCGAACAGCTTCCGCCTAACTTTCTCAATACTAAATAACGAAGCATGTCGACCGAATAGGGACAAGAATTATTTAGAGAAGTTCCCCCGGGATATCTGTGAAGTTTTAGTTATACGTGCTATTGAATAGCAAAATGTTTATAAACATGCAATTCAATTTAATACATTTTTAAAAAATCCATTGTTTGCATAAAACATTAACAAATATATTCGAAATCTTCTGAATTAATTGTTATTTGATTGAATTATATTATGCTGTCGGATAAGTTCTGTATTTTTTATTCGTGCGTTTTAAATATACGAAGTTCATGATAATTACGATAATACATACGAAAACACAAAGAATCAATTTTTTTCATAGAATAAAAAATAGAATACAATATTCATCAACAGATGACAACATAATAAATGTAAAAGTGTTAATTAAAAATGATTTAAAAGCCATTTTTTGCACGCAAAAAGATTTATATATTAGTCATAGTATGATATTAAAAATAAAAACTAACATCATTCTCCAAAACATTCTCTCCCTGTGGATTTATGTCCAACCTCTTAAATTAAAATTAAATCGTAAAAGTACCCGACGATATATCGACATTGGCACTCTTTGCAAATGTTAATAACGTTGATATATCATTGTCCGGCACTCATTGGGTTAAATGTAAATTTATTAAACAGACAGATTGAGGTATGTTGGTAGGCAGATTTGTCTATTAACGCATTCGTGGACACGTCTGCAATTGCAGCTGTTGCGTGCGACGGCCCGACTGACGTTCGGCGAAGTCGAAGAAAAGTTGTGCCGTCCGAAGATGATATGTCCGTTTTGCATGTCAAAATATCACTGTCCTTTTGAATCTTAGGGAGCCCCTTTTAAAGTGAGATGCTGTCTCCTAATTGGTCCATCTTGGCGGGAAATTTCTGCGGCGAGTCTTCAAACTATATTCCTATCTTCTTAATTCTTCGCACGATCTTTATCAAATTTTCAGAGATCACGTCAAGGGCTATCCGACGAACATTTTGATATTTAACTTTGTCGATTTTTGTTCTCTGGTGTGAGTAAATGCGTTCTTCTTGGATTATTATGGTATCGTCACGATTTCACGTTTACGCGGACAGATTCGCATATATTGTCCCAAAAGCATATACAGATCGATTATAATCAATATAGGAAATCTAACGATGTAAAAATTAAAGCGATATTCCCGCGTTTGTGGAAGTTATGGCCGATTTTAGTTACTTTTACAAGGCCAATCCGAGCCTGCTACAACTTCCCGACGCTGTTGCTCTGCAACCCGAACTATCATTCCCGTACAATTTTACTAAATAATTGCGGACGTATTGTGCCATCAAATTCGTGCTACAGTTTTGAACATCGCCCGTAAATTGATCCAGATATTGCTGTTTTAATCACCCGGAGTAAGTACAAATTTACGTGCGGCGGCGTTCACCGGAGCATCTGCTCGGCGAGCTCCATTCGCTTTTATATCCTATGCATCTAAGATTTCTACATCAAACCGATCGATCCAACCAATTCCCAACGCACGCGGGTGTATGAAACTTGACTAATCGAAATGAATATATCTTGATAATAAAAGTCCAGAATATAACCCATTACACCAACATAAAATTAAAATTAAAAATAATCTATCATTTAGATATTAGTCTCTCGTTCATTGGTCGTTCATGTTTCTGTAAGAACTTTCATATTCAATTTAAACAGCAATACTAAATATTATACGTGTTTAGTCTTATTGATAAATTCATTAATATCGAATGTGTCTATGTCGATTTAGTCAATAAAATGAATCATGACAAATGGTTCATACGGTAGGAATATATTCCAAAAGCTGTGTAACAATTTAAAAATTACATCTAAAATTCCTCCCTGTGGCTTACAGTTGATTTCAATCTCAAAGAGATTTTCATGCTTGTAAATATTCTATCGCCGATTTTAAAGAAATAACAAAATCGCGTATTGTGCTACAAAGCCATACAATGAAACATCTCGGGCGTCTCCGAAAAAATACTTTTTTTCTACAGAAAAGAATTTCGCAGGGGATTAAAAAATTGCGCCACATCAGAGCATTGGCCTCCGCTTGGAAAAAAAATCTCAGTCATCAACTCTTAACTAGTTCACGCCTTATCCCCATTATGGAGGGTAGCAAATGATCAAAAGGCACCATTCAGCTGTATACCGACAAACTGACGGGACTTCCTTTATATCCGCGTTCTTTCACTTCTGTCGGCTTTTCTTCTCATTATTTTTGTTCACACCTTTGTGTTTGTGCAGGTGGTTGTTGATGGTGTGGTTGGACGACGTGTATAACAAACGCGAGCGCTCAAAGAAGTGTTTCATCAAATTAAAAAAGATTTTCTTTCGAACTATCGCGATGAAAACGGTTTGAACACATTGATAAAAATATACATGAACGATCAAAACAACAAAAAAAAATGCTTTTTATTCCATCAAAAAAATTATTAAAATAATTTATTAAGTATTTTAAATTATTTAATAAAATCTATTATTATTTAAAAAAAATAAAATGCAACGATTAAATAATTAATTATCATAAATATTAGTACACCACCTAGCGGTGAATGTTAAAAGTTTTGCTCTTTGATTTAATTTTTCGTATTTAGCAAAGACTCAAACCTGTCCCATAGATGTCTCTGCCACAGCCAGTATATATGAATTATACATTTATCTCTCACCAATACCCTTATTGATTTTCTCGTTGTGTAATTTATGAACAGGGCTGAATTGGTCATTTTCACAAATCACGCTATTATAACGCTACCGTGCGAGAGATAATTCACTGAACAACGATTGGAAATTATTTCCACGCGAATTCGCAAATATGTATTAGTAAAAAAAAATATTTCATAAGCGTTTATTTCAGTTTTATGCATCGATGGGATTCGCATAACGACGGTTTTTTTTTAAAACAATAGCTCGAAATAAGAAGAAACATTAGGTTGTCTTACGTCCGGATGAAGATTAATGACCGTCGGATATGAAAATAAAACGGGAATAAAAATAAAATGAGCGTGTGTTTGTGTGTGTGTGTCGGGAATAAACGGCAGAGGTCTTCCGAAAAGCGGAAAAAAGATTTACAAAATGGTCCTATTCCATTTTTCCATATGGCGGAACAACGAAAACAATCCCATACATAGAAAGGCTGTTTAGCAAATGATGATTTACGTGCCCTACTTCGGCGGATTAGTCCTTCAGGACACATGGAAATAAAAATAAATGAAAAACTGTACAGGCTGCGAGGAAGAAAAAGGGGAAAACGGCAAACGAGATCAGTTTGCAATATACGGAGAACGAAAAAACAGGGCTGCCGCCGCGAACAATTGGCGAAGAATTCTTCAGATTTATTTCTCCAATAAATCATGCGTATTTGTATGATTTTTTCATTCTTTACAAAATAAAATATTGCCTGAATTATAAAAAAAAACGCAAAATTTACAAAGCCTGCCGTTATTCGCGCTTTAAAACGATGAAAAACTTTTATAACTATGATGAAATAACTAAAAATATTACCAAATATGTGGATGAACTCGGTTATAGCAAGCATCAAATGATCAATGCAAAATGTGTTTCAATTATAATTAAATTTAATTTCATCTAAAAAAGTATACACTTGGTTCTGTTTTTATGCGATAGAAACATTCCATGGGGAGTCGCATATAAAAAAAAATCGCATAAAAAAAAATTGAACTACATAGAAAACTGAAGGATAGGGTCCATTATCTTAAAAAATCGCATAACTTCAAATCAATGTGATAGAATGTATCAAAAATCGCATTAAAAAAACTATACGACGATTTAAGCATTATTTTTTTACGCAGTTCGGTCACGTGGAAAAATGCAATTCTTAAGCTCGTGTTGAATTTTGAAAGCTCGTTTAGATTTTAAGTCGTTTACAATATGCAGAATTTATAAATTATTGCAAAGTTGACTAGCTTCTTGTATGATCTTTACAGTTGGGGATTTGCTAAAGTAATGATTTCAGCTGACAATGTCATTTTTTTATTACAGTCAACCCTTCTATAGCGTCACGATAGAAGACACGCAAGAGAACACAAAACGCTATAGAAAGTTAGACACCCATACAAAATTTGTAGGTGTTTAGTTTGTTAACAAGTGCAAGTGCTCATTATCTATTTTATCCATTATATGTTGATAAGTGATCCAGTGGCAGAATTATACATGTCGTATTGGGTGGAAGAAACACTATTTTCACATTTGGATGTTCTAATTTTGGACGGTTGTAACCAGCGCTTGCGTTAATTTTAGATTTTTTTTATGCGCATTCGCATAAAAAAAACTTTATTCAATATAGAAATATGAGGGACCGGTCCCATTATTTTTGAAAATCGCATAAAAACAAAGCTTTGTATATATGTATAACCTGCCATTCAAGAAAGAAGGCGATAAATAGCACCTTCTGTTGCGCAACGCGTAATTATTAGTTTTCTCATTAATTAAGGCGCGAAATCGAGTGAAGTTTTTAAGAGACTTGAGGCACGGTTTAATATAATTTGACAATGAAAATTGGTCCCATGTGACTACCATATGTTTGGTCCATGAAAAAATGCATTAGGAGGACAACGATTTTAAGACAACGCTGCGGTCGAACAATACGTGCACAAATGCTTTTTGCAAAAAGCTTCCTATCTGATAATATAAATATATTTCTAATGAACTATGTAGAAAAATATAATACTCCATTTGTATTTTTATACATCATTTATAAAGTTGTACAGCAAAATTCTGGTTTATATTTGAATCCCCTTATATTGATAACATTCAATAGTAAATGATTTTATCCTGTATGAGAATTAAATTTAATCGATAATGAAGTTTCAATAGTCGATGAAACCTATCATATTATTAGAATTTTTGTTCCATGACCCAATTTCTATTTTAATCAACATTAAATATGGGTCTCTTGAAATATTCGCTTGAGATTTAAAAAGCATTCCCATAAAATATGTTTATAATTAACGACCAAATTTTATATAGAAACAAATTGAATTAAAACAAGGACTTAAGGGCCCGGCACAGGATTGCGCCCTTTATGAGCGCGAGAAATAAATCAAAATAAATTAAAACACTCTTACAACGAGGATCGTTACTCATTTTTATGCGTTTCCCGCAATTTATTAATATCGCATTGGGAATAATTCAACCCTGCAAATCTGCGGAGAGGGCAAGCGCAAAAAATTACCTCGCAAAGAACATGGCCAGGCAACGAGCAATGTAATCCTCTCCGAGGAATTTACTATTTTTCATATTTTTTGAGACAGTCGCCTCGTTTTTAGCATCCGTTTTGTATTTAGATCGCTTTCATGACTTTAAGTACACGCCGTATATCATGCTTATAATAGACCGATTACCATTAACGTATGAAATATTCAATCGTACAAAGCCACCCCTTCGCTCAGCGACGAACAAAGGGGGTAAATTAGGCGCAGTTAATGGAGTACATTGAAAAAATATCATTTTATTCCTTTCGACAAAAATATGATGACATCGATCGACATATAGCAAGTAAACTTAACATGGAGCAAAGTAGTAAATGTGAAATACAAATTAAGCCTTGCGAATAAATCCAGCATTCACTATGGGTTATTTTCATACAAAAATCACTCATATTTTCCTTATTGTATTCCATTTTTTCTCACTGAGCTTACGCTAGAATGGAGCATACAAAAGTGATTCCAGGAATATTTCCCATTTCATAATTCTTAGTATAAAAAAACGATTCCATTCTTACTCTTACAAACACAATCGATGTTTCTATTTGTATTTAAAATCTTTACAAATAACTTGGCAAATTAAATAATTTTATTCCATAATAAAATTGTGCAATAAAAAAGTAAATATAATATTAAATGAAATAGGACTTGGAACCGTTATTTTTTTATATCGGTTTTGGTTAGGTTACGTTCAAAACAAATATATCGGTTCGGTTATGGCTTTCATTCTGAGAAAAATAACGGTTTTATTTGTATTCAAAACTTATTTTCTAGTATAATTTAGAGCATTTTATTCCTTCTTCTATAATGAGCATTTTAATTTTTCTATAATTAACATTTTTAGAATTCACAAAAAAAATGAAAAAATAAATTAATTAAAATTTAAAAAAAGTTTTAGGCTAGTAAAGTGTAAGGGATAATAAGGGCGCATCCTGATTGACATGATTTTTTAGTAATTATAAATAAAAAAATTAAAATATTCTTAATAAGTAAAGATTTCGCTATTTACCTTACCTAAAAAAAATTTGCAAAATGGCGACTGTTTAAAAAAAAGTCATTTTTTGGCCTTAATTAATTAAAGAAAATTAAATTGAGATTTATGATGATATTTAATTGAAGATATTGCAACGTTAACGGATCGTTGCGTTGGTTGATTTATGCTGTAGACGGGGCCCACGTTGTTCAGGCGCAGAAATCGCACCCTCTTATTTTCTATGGACGTGTATGCGCACAGCCAAATACTCGATTGGCAAACGAGTATTCCTAAGCATGATGCGTAGTATAGAGCAGATTTTTAACTACGACAACAATCTAGAGCAGCGCTTCCCAAACAGGAGTCCGCGGACCCCGGGAGCTCCGCGAAGCCTTTTCCGGGGATCCGCGAAGACATAAAAATATTTATCAATAGTTGAACAAGATATTTTCGTGAATTTTGACCAAGAAATGTTTGTTTGTTTGAAAAAATCAAGTCACAAGTGCTGGGATGAAGGTCCCCAAAAAAAAAAATTGTTCAAGAGGAGATCCGCGAAAAAAATTTGCTCATAAGGTACTGCGGACTACATGAGTTTAACCCCTTAAGTGAATATGACGTATATATTCGTCAAGACCAAAGTCCATGCAAAGTGGGTATGACGAATATATCCGCATTATGAAAGTTAAGCAAACCTCAATAGAAAATGGCGATTATGTCCGATTGCAGTGTTGTGCACGTTAAATGTAAGAATTATTCATCTCGGGAACTGACTTGTTCGAACTTGATGGTATACTATTTTCGTATACTGGATATGACGTATGTATCCGCTAGCGGCGAAAATATCGCATCACTACGGATGACACTTTTAACAGTGAAACATAACGTTGAAGGGACTAAATAGTGCTAATCTGGAGAGCTTTAACCCTTTAAAGAGGTAAGACACAGAGTTGTGTTCGAATTCAGTGATTCAGAAAAAACATTCATTGCACGTTGAGCTCAGAGACAGACAAAGACGTAGAGTGTCTTGCACGTTGTGTTTGGAGATAAACAGAGAAGGAGAGAATATCTTGCGTACATTGTATGATTATATAGATCAACGGTTCTTAAACTAGGGTCCGCGAACCCCCTTAAAAGTAATGTATATATAAATATATCTTAAAAGTTTAAGAATAAGTTAACACAAGTAACTGATTAGATTCAACAAAGTTTTGACTTCAATCAGTATATTTTATTTTAAATTTCTTCACTGACTAAATCTGATTAATACTTAAAGAAATAAGAATAATTCTTAAAATTTATAGATGACATGCTCAAAAAATGTTTTTTTCGCTGATCATTGCTTATATGCACCATATAATAAAATCTATAGTGCTATTTGAGTTTCATTTTGATATTTTATGTAAAGTCTTTGTAAGATTTTTTTCAGTTTTCACTAAAACAATATGCTTTTTACACTTAATATTTGATGAAATAATTATTTTAAGCTTTTATTGTATTAAATCCTCCTTGTATTAAATAAGAAAGTAGCGTCCATTTTTTGGAAATTCGAATTAATAAAGGCAATTAATACGATATAAGTCTTTATACAAAAATCTCATTTAATATGAAAATTGAAATTATCCTCAAAGGACGCAAAGTGTCGTTCGTGGATTTCATTTAATTCATTCCTCGGCTCTGATTACTATACCATGCTTTACAATTAGGCCTTAAAATTTAATGGAATCCTTAATAATAGTGAGACGGAGAATAATTCGAAGTTTTTCAAAAGAAATTATCTTTGATAACATGGCTGAAAGGTTAAAATTAAAAGCTGAATAAACGGCCAATGAAAAAACTTTCAAGACCGCCCCCAAAAAAAAAAAATCGCTAAAAAAGCTCCGTCCGCTCGAAGGCATGAGGTCGTCTCAAGGACCATGTTTTCCGAGAAAAACCAAGTTTTTCCCGCACAAAGCCAAGACAAATCACAAATATAAAATAAAAGGCGAAATTAGAGCATCGAACGATTAATCCTGGCAAGCTTCAGCCGCTCCAGGTCTTTATCGAACCCGCCTCGTGCATACATTAGTATTCGCATTGGAAAACCAAATGGTTCCCCGGTACTATCAGACATCGCCCGGAAGGAGAACGACCTCACACACGTACCGACCATTATATCCTGAAAACCTAGGATTATTACCATATTTTTACCATGCATCAGATAATTTATAATCCTCTTATAAAAACCGCACTCCAGCCGCTATGATTTACACCTTTGCCGTATTATGCAGTAGCAACCGGCGTCGGTCGAAACCTGGCCGAGTATATCCGTTGCTCGCACCGCTTTTGATCTCGTAATTTAGAGGATTATTCGACCAAAAAATGTGCACAGAAGCACCCAATCTTTGAAAGGACGTCGAAAAATAATATTTTCCATGTCAAATTTAATATTGTCTTTTAAAAATGTGGTTAAATTCGATCTAAATAAACGCAAAAATATACTGAAACATTAGATAACTATATCGATAGAGAGGCTTAGTTTTGTTTCCAAGAAGCATCTATTTAGACAATGGCGCTTTATAGAAGCTTTCTGGGTATTTTTGCTTTATATTGCTCCTCTTTAAAGTATGTCAGTATTTTTTCTTCAGACAATCTATCCGCTGAGAGAGATTTATTCGATATTGTGTAATGTATAGTATTTAATCGTGTAGATCTTTATTCTGTAACGAAGACCTTCCATTCCTTCACGTTTGAATCATTTATTAACCCTCAGAAATATAACCCGTACGCCCAAATTGGATTTATAAAACTAAAGAGAAACATACCTGCTAAGATTGTGCATACAAATATTTGGATTTATATAAACAATTGCGAATAATACATGATGCAGCAGGGAAACTACCTTGTTTGAAATACGCGCTCTAAAACGACAGTCATTTCAAGAAAAATAAAATAACACTACTTTAAAAGATCTAAATCTAAATTTTAAATAATCTAATTTTAGTGACGATCATATAGTGGATGAGCGAATAGCGCTCATTCGCCTTAGAGGCGTATTTTTCAAGCGTGCATTCAGAAATCACGTATATACCTAGTGTCAATATATCATCTATAATAGATTTCGTGATATTAAAATATAAACATATACAAGGAACTAAACTACAAACATGTGTGTAGATATCAACCTGAATTCTAGTACGATCGCATATTTGCGAGCGAATTCCAGTGAAAGAGTATTCTTACACGTTGAGCTTGGAGACAGACAATGACTGTATAGATCGTTAATCCAAATTTATCGACTAATGTGTGAATTATATAATGAACCGATTTAAAGTGTATTATATATTTTTGCCTGAAGAAATGACCGAATATTGTGTGCTTTAAGTGTTTAGTTATACATGTACAAGATTCATACACGCTGCGACGGTCTTGATAGATAAATTGATCTGTACTACGATAAGTGGCGGACAAGCAAATGTAGCATCTAAGATTTTGAAGATTTTATTAAATTAAATTTGCCATTTTACAGAATTTCTATGGTACTTTTATATAGTTTTGATATCATAAAAAAAAGGATTTTCACATGCGATTTTTTTTAAAGATTGTAAATCTACCAGGGCTTTAAATTTTATCCAGAAAGCGCAAAATAAAAGTTCATAAGCCCTAAACTATCAACACAAAAGGTCTGCAAGACACTCATTTTTTTGTAGGTATTTCACAATATGAATAGACACCAAATAGAGCTATTATATTTATCTGGATGTATCCCGAGATGTCAATTATTAATATAATTTAAGATTATTACAAGCAGGATTAAAATATGAGGTATGCGTCTATAGACGCATATGGCCTATGAGTTCAGATAATTGGCGCATCTCTAGACGTTGATCAAATACAAACAACCTCCATATATTTTAGTGAATAGGTGTATGTATAATTTTCGCGAATCGAATCTATCGAGTAAATCGAGTGTGTAAATGTGGAATTTTTATAATCAGATATGTACAATTTATTGATTTTAAAATAGCATTTGATATTTTGTATCTGGTTAGGATACGTGTATTTAGGTTCAAAATGTGAGTTCGTAATAGACCACATACGAATGTGGTGTAGGGGCGTGTCGGTGGGGTAATTTACGAGCCCGTTGGTGGAATTATTCGCACATGTGTCGCAGGGGTAACTTTTTTTATTCAAATTATACCTAATTGTGATTCAGTGAAAAGTTGTTCAGCAAAACCGATACAGAGAATCGCGAATTTTATGCAAAAACCACCGTGTAGTCAAGCGTACCCGGGAAACCTGGGATCTTATTATAATAATTTACTGCGCTTTAGATACAAGCCTTATGAAATAAAGGCTTAATGCGAACAAAAATATACTGGAAATCCGCAGAGCTTTTTTGTGGAGTGAGATAATTAGATTTTACAAATTGGTAGAGTTAAGGCGAAAATAGGTTACCAAAAAGACTTGAAGATAAGTTGACTTCCCCAAAGTACACAAGGAAACGAATAAACTTCCCGGTTGTTTATTACGAGTTTATTAAAGGAAAAAGAAGTAATATTTACAAAAGACAAGCGCGTAAAAATGTACTCCCTAGGGGGAAATCCAGAATTAATTCGCCAAATATAAATGCGAAGTTAAATAACGAGATACGATTTGTGAAGTTCCCGCTCAAGTAGTTAAAGAAGTCTTTCGAGTTGACGTCGAGGTCCGTTTTTGCGACCTCGCCGAGATGGGTACGTGACAAGGGGTGCACTAGGGACCCCCGTGGATCTCTAGGTTGGTTTAGTGGTCACGTACCGTACGCCAACTCCAAACATCATCCTTCGATACCCCGGGGAGGAGTTTTGCTGAAGCGGTCAGATAAAAAGCTTTGTTTCTATTGCAAAAATATGGTTGCCAGGGGACCTACTCTGGTCGGTGCGTGCCACCGCTGCATTGCAAATTCAGCGAACAGATCCCTTTTATTTACATTTTATTCACTTTTTATTGAGGAGAAAAAACGTCCTGTCGCAAAAAAGTACAAAAGATGTGTACAGCAGTTTAACAAGATGGACTTCCTTTGTTATACACGCTATGGGGCTGTGTACATTGTCCAATGATAGCTTTTCATTTTGAGGGGTAAAAATCAAGTTACGCTTGTTAAAGCCAGACAGAAAAGAATAAGCGCGCAATTAAAGTCCAACTGTATTATTGACATCAATTTTACTACCTTGCATCCGTGGGAACGCTCAAAAAATATATACATATCAAAGCTAAATGAACAATCTGCATCATAATAACATGTTAATGAGAATGAAAGTATTATTTTACCAAGTGCAATGAAACTTCAAAAGAGCCAAAAATCTCGAGGCTTTCATATTGGATGGTAAAGTTTGGGCAATAAACAACTATTTTGAAATTAGTTTAGTTTAAAAACATCTCTAACTCATACTTTTTTCAACTATATGCTACATGTCATACAAGTAATTGTAGAATTTAGCATTTAGTTTGTCACCAGGTGTCTCACCATATATTACATATAATATTTTTCTTATTTCAACTGTAGTTGTCTGAAGTAGCATTTCCTCCTTTATTTTTGCAAAGGCAGCAATTATTATTTCTAGATTTGAGATGGATTTCTTTTGTGGGCACCTCCGTTGTGTAAATTAATTCTTTTGAACGTTCCTGGACAATGAAATCCAGTGGTGTCAGATCTGAAGATCGTGTGAACCAGGGAATAGGATACATCTCCAGACGAAAAAATCCAGTGGTGTCACGTTTGTAGAATGTTCAAGCCATGGAATAGAACACGTCACCAGACAAAAAAATCCAGTGGTGTCAGATCGTTGTGAAACGTAACACGGCTCAAAAAAAATTGTCAGTCCATGTGCAAAACACCCTGCATAAAAAGAGATCCAACTGCGAGACTTCGATGGCGACGAGCCACTTGCTAGAGTGTGAACAAAGCCAACTCAAAAATCTTAAACGCTTTTGGCAATTAAAAATGAGTGTTATGTTGGTATATTTTTGTACCACATTATACTAGAATTCTAAGTTACTAAAAAAATATTTTATCTATTATAAACAGTCAATCCTGATTGTAATGTTTGAACCCCATCAATTGTATTTTTTTTTTTTTGAAATAAAACTATTTCAAACGACATTATATGCGTTTGATGTGTTGCACAATACTGTTAAGGCTTTCTCTAAGATTTGTGATCATTTCTGACCCCATGATCAAATTTCGTCTATTTTTCTTGTAGGGCTTAAGTGTTCACCGACCATTTTTTCTCCACATATAGCGTGCATTAGTAGAAACGTATTAATTTACCCTGCTGTCAGTCGGTGAACCTTAATTTACTTCTTCCAGTTTTCCCCAAACGCAGGGGTATTAAATCCCGCCATTGTGCAATCCGTTGAGTATTTTCAGCCGATTTTGTAAATAAAAATCGCTTAGAAAATTCCGCCTATGTTAATACGGAAAGAGCATGCATCCTATTGAAGTTTCAAATGCCAAACTCATGCATCCGCAATGCGCTATTGAGTAGTTTCTTCGACTTAACGAATCAAATTTATGGAACGACACGTGCCTGTGAAGTTTCCATCATAAAGTTATCTATTCGGGCAAATTGCATTTCGTTATGGAGTTCGCATTACGTAATTCGCCTTTAACGAAGTATGTGTTTCTTTATGGCGGCTGCATAGGGGGGTTGGAAACCACTATTGAGTAATACTTTGCAACCTTTTCTAAAAATGGAGGCTTTTTTCGCTCAAAGTAGACGAGTGGAAGACGGGTTCTTTCTTGTTTTTGTTCATTTGTTTCGCCTTTCCCTAAGCCACTGTGGAAATGCTTTCCGATGAAAATGTGAAAATTACGAGTGCTTATGTCTGAAGTTTCCCCTTTCGGAAAATGCCATAGAATATGTACATGGAAAAAATCATACACGCAGAGCCAATATTTTTAAGCCCCCGAAAATATTTCTCCGCATGAATTTCAATTTTTGCCATTGTATCGCGAATTATTTCAATGTTTCTCAAACAACCTTTCTCAAAGATCTTACATCAAAGTAAAACTTATGTAAAAATATAATAAATGTATTTATATAAATGCTTGTTTAATACTTAATAATATAAATTGCGTTGGAGAGACTATTTTGCGCGAACGCAGATGCACAGAAGTAAGATTTAGAAACATTTCGGGGTGGGGGGGTCGGATTGAGAGGGAATTTGACGTATATCATGGCTGAGAGAAGCTATATTTTTTCTACCATTTTGAAGTTTACTACTCATACCTAACCCATAAAGGAGTACTATCGCAGGGTCTGCGATCTCCCTCCACTTATTCAGAAAGATTGAACTCGGAGACAGACAGAGACAGAGAGATAACGTAGCGCAGTTCGGGAGACAGAAACGAAGAGCTTCTCCGCATTCATCGACTAATAATTATTTCGATTTCAGTGAATGGCCGAATATTTTGTGCTATCGACAGTATTTATTTATTATACGTCGCTGCTTGTTGAATGAGTCTTTGTCCAATTATCATTCAAAGCAGGAGCAATTGAATCGATTTATTGTGTATTGTTTATGTAAAAAAATGACGCTATCATGTATGCTATATGCTAAATGTATGCTATCAACAGTGTTTATTTACAATTGACTCTGCTTCGAATTGAAGATTGTCTTACGATGATAGTAGCTCACAAACAATAATCGGTATAAAGCGATTATGACATCAACGACTTCATCGATTTTAAATTTTCCCACTCCTCAAAAGGTTAAAGAAGAGGTTCATCGTCTTTTAAGTCTTGCAGTTGGGACCTACCCCTTTAAAAGTAGTTCTTAGCTTCAAGCAAATTTGATTTTATGCATTGATTTAAATTTGGTATATAATAAGGTATATCGTATATATACACATTATATATTAGTAACCCTTAAAATTACCCTCTATTTCTTTCAAAACCTACCCTAACCTATGGCGGCCTCAACGTCATATAGTAGCCACACGGTTTGACCGTATGTATATACATCACATATTAATAAGCCAATCAATATGAATGTGTTTGTTAGGACGCACATCTGAGCAAAGAGCTCAGATAGAAGAAAAAGAGATAGAAGTTTCATTTCAAAAAATCTTAATAGTCTCTAAGGAGAGATTCCGTCATAATAAAAAGCGTAGAAAGCCTTGGAGATGTATTTCTCATCATGTTGTACTCAAAAAGTCCTAAATACCCTAGAAAAGGTTTATGTGTCCAACCGGTCCGCCTTTCAGACCGCTGACACTTCGAATGCCTGGATATGTGCTATTTGATCAACAACATTCACCTTTCGGCGTATTTTCATCAGGGCGAGTTAAAGAAAATAAGGCTACTAATCAATATTTCAAAATTTATTTTGAGTTTTGTTTATGATTCAATACGTCCCACTGAATATATATATATATATAATTCAATAATTTTGCATTAAATTAGGTATGTTAGTTAAATTTATCCTCCATATGGCTCCAAAGTATATTAATCGTATATGGTTGTTGATATACATATTTAATAGCTAGGTATTCTGCGACCAAATATACCCAAATTATATAAGGATGTAGGAGATATGGGGTAACCACCAAATTAAAATCTTCTATTCCTGGGATTATCTCTTATGGAGGTCGCATATCTCTTAAAATTTATATGACAACTTGAGAAAAATAATTAAGCACTTACTATATGATATTGTCTGTCTGTATTGTTTGTGCTTCCACAAGGATGTTTATTTAATACGAATTGTTGCGAAAATATATTTTATATTAGCATTATTATTTTTAAGGGTGTATGTGTAGGAAAAAAATATTTGTTCGCTTATACCCTCAGGTATAAATTTATGAATGGATTCATTAAAAAGAAAAATAATTGTGCATCAGCAAAAATTATTTCATACAATGCAAAGAAAGAAATTGAAGGATTTGCTTTGTTAATTTTTAAATTAACAAAAATTTGCATATAAATCTCAAATACTAGTAGGAGGGTGTCGTTTAATTGTGCGTTGGCGTAATGAATAATTATTTTTCCAAACAATCATCAAGGACCTTTTGTTTGGGGGTGCCAAAAGTCCCCCACAGTGTCAAAGTTGCGTTGCGTTTTATGAAATGCATTCTCCTCGACCGCACCATTAATTGAACGCGAGTATTCAGTGCAACCGGCGGAATAAAAAAACGAGGGGGCAGTTATTAAGACGTTATTATCTGCAGATTTCACATCCCCCCATGCGAAATTGGCTTCTTTTAAAATAGAGGATTTGAAAAGAAATAAGCCCTTTACAATGGATCTAACCCTGGTGCGCCGGGGCCGCAATAACCCTGCATCCGGTTAAATGGGTCGAAAATAAAAGGAATTTTGAAGCGGGTGCGAGTGGTTTCCTTCGGTTCAAAACTAAATTTATATGAATGGCCGGTCTGAGACGCCCGAGTTTTCCAAACAAATGGGGTAAAATAGCGGAAATGGATTTCGAGTTGATTTTTTCTCCCGTTTTCCATGAACCGTTTCTAAGAACGATCTGTGATCGGCGTCTGGTGAATGGCACCTGAAAAAAACCCGAAAGCATTTCAATCGAAATGGTTTTAATTCCCGATTGAAACTTTTACAAGAGACTATTCGGAACCTTCCACGATGGTAGCTGTAATAATTTAGTCCATTAAAATAAAGATTGCGGGGTCAAAGTGCCGACTTCAAATAAAGAACCATTTGTGAGAGGAAAACTGCCACCGTCTTTTTAAAAAAAAGTAATTCAATGCCTTTAATATCAATATTTTTTTATATTTCCATTCAAATATTTCAAATTAAATGGCATTTAATTGTGCAAGTTTTGTATGAAAAATCTACTAATTTCTCTACTATTTCAAATAATGTTTTATGGCATTAAGTATGGAATATAACGTCGTAATTCTGAAGACATTAATTGTTTTTGGTTATATGCATAGATCTGCGATTTAAGATAGTCTCAAAGAAAGAAGTCTTAAACACATCTATTCGTCCAAAAATGGACCTTGTCGTTAAACATGATATTTTTGGCGAAACGTTTCCCGAACGGATTACTGATTTTTAAAATTAAATTTTATAGTTTATACATATTGTTTAACGTTAAAACTTTCCATATTAATTTGCCATATACTATTAAAGAATTGACAATAAATATAATTGACATTACTTAAACAACATGGCCACTATAATCTAACAAACTTTAAGCGTTGTTATTGAAAGATCCCGTATTTCATATATGGAATAGAATTCTGTGTTTTAAAAAAATTGATCAAAATTTGATGGAATCTTTATAAAAACACTATAAAACATTTTTCATCGAATTTATTTAACGTATGTTTTCGACAGGGAGAGCTAGAAGATGGCGTTCAAGATATATCCAGACTTGAATCCTTGTTATTCCGCGTCCGCAAACATGCACAAGATAAACGCAAATTCAACCCCCATACCACCACCATAGAAAATGATTTTATTTCGCATATGATATTTGAAACAAATTTAAGTAAAAAATGTCGGATTCTTCGTAAGATAATTTTATTGGGAATGGATTCTATATGATTTTTCGTATGAGGGTTTGCCATTGTCTTCCACATTTGCTATGTAAGGATATTAAAATAATTATTAATTATCATTATTTTAAATTGAATTATTATTGCAACTCGAATCACTCATTTGCAACCCTATATGATTTTATTAGCCTGTATGGTAGTATGGTCGCCTATTTGCGAGCGAATTCCAGTGATTCATAAATAGCATTCTTATACGTTGGGCTCGATAACAGACAGAGACGGAGAGAGTCTTGCACGTTGAGCTTGGAACAGAGATGGAGAGATTATCTTGCGTACATCGTACGATTTTAAAGATCGTTAACCCTAATTTATAGATTAATAATGAATAAGTGAATGATATAATGAATCGATTTCAAGTATATTGTTTATATTTAAGAAATGAACGAATATTGTGTGCTATTATTTATTTAAATACAAGCTTCATATACGCTGCGACGGTCCTGACAGATAAGTGGATTTGTAAGACGATAAGTGGCGGACAAGCAAATATAGCATCTAATATTTTTATGATTTTAAATTGGCTCAAAGGGTGAATCAACTTAGTATTAACATTTATAGATCCAAAAAATCAGGATTAACCTGGATTGGGAAAATAAATTTGTCGATATGGTAAACCCAGGATCTAACCCAATAAACTTACATTTGGTTTATAAAATTAACAAATTTAAAATAACACGAAATCAATTATTTTTAATATACATATATACATTTGATGTCCCAAGCGTTCCCTATGGAAACCAAACGGCACACGATATGCAATAAGTAATAAAAAAATATTAATAAAATTTTAGAACACGCCATGAACGACTCAAGTAAATTTATGAATCGACTCGTCTTCGTCTATCTATTAAAAGATGTTTACTGAGTAGATTCTTGGAATTTTATAACTTAAATATAAAAAGATTTTAAGCTACGATCAAACAAATATAAATTGAATCTTTGAAGCAAACAAAATCAATACAAATGATCAAACAATGAAGTCTAGATTAGACAATAGATACAGTATCCCTTCAAATATTTAATTATGTCTGGATATAAACCACAAATAGATTGAAGGAAAAATCTCAGACGAGCGTAGAGTGGAGTTTATCGAGGGTGGGCTGAAAAAATTTAAAGGGCTGTTCAACATATTTATTTTTATTTGATGATAGAAACTGTTTTATTTCTATAGAGTTTTTGAATGCAATGCAGACTATATAGATGAATATTAAAAAAAAACACTTTGATGAGTGTGCCCGCACATGCTGCGGGCGCACTCAATAGCACTTTATTCACAATATCGTATTTGTATTTCTAATAGAACTCAAAATATTATGTTAAACATTACATATTCGATCTGTTTTATTGCTTAGTAACGTTTGAATTAAATTTTCGATGAAGTTTCTTAAAAACAAAAATCATTTTTTTTTAAATTATGGAATTTTATCGTTCAAGAGCGATTAGTTTGAGTGTGATATAAATTTCATTAATTTAAAAAGTTTGAGCAATATAAATCTAAATTACTACAGTTATGACAGCTTTCAGATACGCAGCAAAAGGTTAAATTATATTTGTGTGAATAATTTCATATTCGGTGTCCCGAAAGGCTTGTTTTATTATGCTGAAGATGAAAATCAACAAAAAATCTGGGCATTAAACGTTTTTACTCCCCCCGAATCGGGAGTTAAATAATAGTTTGATATTCACAGCGCAAAGAAAACTTTTGATTTACTGAGTTTGCTAATTTTTGCGCAGGGCCGAAATTTATCATTGTTTGAGTAGCGAAAAAAATTCGCCCCGGTCTGCCGAGGAGGTGGGTCCTGAGGAAGGAAACGGAGGTGGAGGACGAAAACTCCAGTCAGCAAAAAGAGGATTTTTTTTATTACTCATTACGCCCGCATTTATACTATCTACCTGTGCTGCGAACAAAAATAAATAATTTAACCCCCTCGGTAGGGGCGGGTTGTTGCAGTCGTATTTTGGGTCGCTCGTGCTTTCAGAGGCTTTATTTGGGATCAGAACGGAGAGTGAGCTTAGAGCCGCTGTTAAAAAAGACAAAGTTCATAATGCAACTCGTTTGGATTCCATTCTTGCGTTTTAAAAGTCATACGGTGCCATTTAAAAGTCGTTACTTTTTAGAATGAAATTAAGAGAAGTATAATTATTGTACGAGCCCCGATACGAAATAATTTGGTATCATTATATCCCACGCAATAAGCAATTAAAAGAAAATTAGAACAATGCTAATTTCCTTAGTAATTTTCCCTCGACCTCGGTGGAGAGCGGTCCGAGAGCTCTTCCTCGAGACTTGAATTTTCCTTCGGATTTTCCCCCTTTTCCCAAATAATGTTTTGTTTTACAAAAACAAAGGGCTACACTACAGCCTGCGAATAAAAAGTTTTCATTGGCTTATTTGCGAAACGTCTCAAAGAGCTTTTAGGGCACCACACGAATATAGGCCTTAGGCAAATATGCAACGCGCCCACAATTCTTCATAGTCGCCAGTTTTTGCGAAAAGTTAAGGCGGCGTCGAGCTTTCTTCATAAGCTCCGTGCTTCGGATAAAATGTTTACTTTTAGATTTGGAAAGTGCTTAACTGCTTTCACTTTCGCCAAATTTACATTGAATATTTAAACGGAGGTGATTCGTCATATTGAAAAGCTTCGAATTTCCCAATTGTTGATTTTCATCACTCCGTCTGAAGTAGGCTGATGCTTTTACATACTTTTTGCTACTTTCAGTTATATCTGAATAATGTATGAGCCCTCTGAATATTTATGAATTTACAAATAACCATAGCAATTCCCAAATGATTTCATTCACTACACCATTTGAAAAAAATGAAATGACCAGTTTACGACAAAATATATATCGTTTATCTAGGACAGTTTCTATTTGGGACATAATGTTCTTATTTTAAGCCTTTATTTTTATCGATTAATAGATGGAAATTCATCAAATTAAGTCAATTAAGTCAAAGAATCCTAATAATTATATAGCCTTCTTTAACTTTCGCAACTCCCTAATTATGAACCTGTAGAAGTTAATTAAATAATTCTATAGCAATACTCTTTATATATTAATTTCACATAGAAACTGAGCTATTGATTTAATTAACATACATATTTATCATCATTTAACATAACATCATAAACTTATATGGTTTCAACATCCCTTAAAGAAATTAAACAATCCTCTTTACATACTTTTTGGGGGAAAAAATGACCAAATATAATCCCTGGAGAAAATTTTACATCATAAATAGAAGATGAATACTAAAAGACAATCAACATTTGTCGTGGTATTGGTGGAGAAGGATTTGATAATTTTGATATTCAAGATATCTAACGAAGGAGAATTAGTTAAAATGTTAGATGAATCTACCATAATTAATAGATCAGATCCATATTAAAGACAATATACATTTAAACCTTTTTTTATGCGGTAGATACGTTTCGCGGAATATCGCACAAAAAAAACTACGTTCCATGGACATTAAAAACTGCATAACTTTGAAACAGCTATATAAAATATATCCAAAATCGCACAAAAAAAGTTTATAAAAAACAAGAAACCAATAAGGCAATTACAAAATAAAATGTTTGGTAACATTTAAAGGACGTTTTGCATCATTGGCAAAAATTTTTAGGAAGTGTTACATTTGGCTAAGTTGCCGCGTCACTAAAATAGCTATAACTTCGTAACTAGTTGAAACTTTGGAGATTCCTTTAGAGAATAAATTTTTAAAGGTCTAAACATTGGAAAAATGCAAAAAAAAATATTATGAAATTTAAAAAAATTGCTTCAAAAAAACCGCATAACTTCGAAATCGCACAAAAAGAGATTTGAATGTATTTGGTGAATTGGCTAAAAATTAAAACATTTTTTAATAGAAAATCATCCCATAAGGGAAAGAAGGAAGACATTCAAGAGGAAATTACAACATATTTTGGGCCCAAAACACGAAATACGTAAAGATGTATACGTTAAAAGGAAACAATCGCTTATCTAATATATAAAAATAAGTTGCGTTTCCCGTCTAATGCTCGGGCGAAATGGGTTGATATGCGCGTTCATCGGATTGAGATAAAACTTGGTCCACTTATTGCCAAGGAATCAGGGGGTGACATAGGCATAGTACAATTAACTTACAGTAGATTTTTAATTCAAAACTTAATGTGTGAAAGTTGTTGATTCTGACGTGTTTGAGATTATGCGTTGCTAAGGCGTTGCTAAGGCTATAGGTATATAGTACCTACAAGTTGCAGCAGGTGGCGTGTGTGTCGTCATACACATGGCCATAGACAATGGCCTAAAATCAAAGAGCAAACGTCAAACGGCGAAGTACCATAGACATACGCCTGCATTCAAATAGCAAACGTCAAACGTCAATGTTATTTGCAGGTTATCGTGCATTATTACCATCGGCGTGAGTCAAATTAAATCCAAATTATTTATCGCAAGCACTTTTTAAATGCTTCATTAAAAAATATGCCGCCCAAACGTTCGTCACTTAGTAAATCTACCAGCGCAGCAATGAAGCAAATCGCTTATTCACGCACATCAGAATCAGAACATCGACATGCTGTAACAATCGAAAAAGTACGTTTGAGTGCTATCCGATCAGAATCAGACGACCAGCGTACAACGAGAATCGAAAGTACATGTTTATTTGAATATTGCTGCATTTCAATATGATATTCATTACGATTACAGTTTGCATCCCAGTATAAAATGGATAAAGGTTAAATCCTGTTAACGGGGAGCAAATTTATTGGTAAATTGAAAACGCCTTCATTTCACAAAGAAAACAAACAAACCTAACCTAACCAGATTTTAATTTAAATTTAATTTTTAAAAAAACAAGAAACAAATGAATAATTATTTTATTTAATAACAATATGTTTGCCCCCCGTTAACAGGATTGTACCGGATAAAGTGTGTGAGTATTGCGGTTCACTTAAGTTTAACAATGAAACACCAGGAATGGCAAAGTTTAATTGCATCCACCACCTGATGACGGATATCTGCAATACAGACGCAGGAGTTCATACAGCAGCAATCAGATAAAGAAATGTTGACGTTGAAATCAACAATAGATGGATCTCCTTTTTCATCGAAAACATTCAAAGCGCATACCAACGTCGCAGATTGTCGTTCAGTCAAATCTATCAAATACATATGCAAATAAGCAGTGATATGGCAGTATTGAAAGACCTGATGCGCGCAACGATCGAGTTCAAACTCAATTTCAAACAAGTCGATATATCAGTAGTGACTGGGCTCTTTGGCCTATTTTGAGCTTCTCAATTCACATTCGCAATCCGGATGTTGTTCATCTCAGTGTTCATCTTGAAAATGGACAAAGGCAGACACTGCAAGAAATGTTATTGCTCAACACTTGCGCTGTGTGAAGAAGTTGTATTTGCAGAGACGCTATTGTACGCACAAGTTCCTAACTATTATACATGAAATACTACATCCGAGAATTTTCAACGACGTAAGCAAGGGATGCGTGATGAAGGCTATCGAAATCTGTATTCATCTGATGCATTGGGCCCTATTTACACATTACATCCAAATAAAGCCGAGTGTTACTATTTAAGAATACTGTTGGTTAATCTCAAAGGTCCTACTTCATTGAGAACGGTCGAACGGAAATTCGAACATTGTTCGCCATCATTTTAACCACATGTTCGCCATCCAACCCAAAAGATTTGTGGTAAAAATTCAGAGAAGATTTGAGCGAAGACATTTTACATACCGTTAGCAATGATAATTCCATTGAGTTTTCGGTCAATATTTTCAATCAAGCTCTGATCGAAATCGAAGACATTTGCTTAACCATCAACATCAAAGAATTCATTCAACAAGAATTCGTTCTGCACTTGAACAGTAGTACAATGCTAATTATTTGGATGCATTTGTCGAAGCAAACGAACAACTTTTGCTTGCGGAACAAAAATTGACCTACGATACAATTACAAATGATCTGGTCTTCTTTGATGCGCCTGGCGGTACTGGAAAAACGTATCTCATCACTTTACTATTGGCTCACATTCGATCTCAAAATAGAATTGCTTTAGCTCTTGCTTCATTAGGTATTGCGGCAACATTATTAGATGGTGGACGAACAGCGCATTCGGCACTCAAATTGCCATTAGATATGCATTTATTGGAAGCTCCGACATGTAACATTCCTAAAGTTTCTGACATAGCTAACGTTTTGAAAATTTGCAAGGTGATTATGGTGGGACGAATGCAATGCTTGATCGAACTCTTAAAGACTTACGATCAAATGCAAAACCGTTTGGTGGCGCTCTAATTTTATTATGTGACGACTTTCGACAACCTCTTCCAGTGATGCTTTCATCGACACCAGCTGATGCTTGCCTCAAAGCATCACATCTTTGGAGAGACGTGCGAAAACTGACACTAAAGAAAAATATGCGCGTACATTTGTAGCGTGATGCGTCGGCAGCCACATTTTTAAAACGACTATTGAACATTGGTGAAGGAAAAGTGCATGTTGATGCTACCAAGTTTATTTCATTTCCATCGAACTTTTGCGTTGTTGTGCCATCCATCGATTTACTCATTCAGAAAGTTTTTCCGCAGATTTTTAGTAATTATAAAAATCATTATTGGTTTTGCGAACATGCTATTTTGGCAGCAAAAAACACCGACGTTAATGCAATCAACCACACAATACAATAACAAATTGCAAGCGATTCTGTTACCTACAAATCGATTGACAGCGCCATGAATGCAGACCAAGTTGTTAACTATCCGATCGAGTTTTTAAATTTGTCGGATCTTCCTGATGTGCCACCGTACAAATTGGAACAAGACTCACTATGAAGAAACTGATGCCGAAAATCATCGAGAAAACTATATATTCTTAATGGAAAGTCGAAAGGAGAAGATGTGCTCATTTCCACCGACGTGCCATTTGATAAGAGACGACTGCAGCTCCCCGTTGGACTTGCATTCTCAATGACCATCAACAAGGCACTTCAAGTGTGCGGAAGAATCTAGAAAATCCACGTTGGATAGCCGAGAAATTTATTTGTATTTGCTAAAGATGGAAAAACCAAAACTATTGTCCACCCTAAAGCACTTAGCAGAACAATTAAGTAAACAAAATTTATGCTTTTAATAATTTTTTCTTTATATATCATTCAATTTCAATAAATGTATTCATTATCGGAAAAAAAAATCATTATTTATATCATTGTTAATTAAACAAGATAACTCTTTCAAATTTCAAATGGTATTTTTAGAACTATTTCTTCTGTGGCAGCAACGCGCCGGGTACCAGCTAGTTGTAGATATTTTTAAGGGTAAAATTCATCCTTAGATGGTGAAAATTTAGAACCAATCTCGAAAAAGAAGAGTCAATGTGTCTTACTAATGCCAGCTCCTAGAGTCCAAAAGCTTACCAACCGATGAAATAAATGTATTTCTAATGAAGATAACTGTGTAGAAAAATAATATAATCCATTTTTATATATCGCTATCAAATTTTTACCGCAAAATTCCGGGTTAAATTTGATTCACCCTCGTATGAACTTTTAGATTTTTATGAAAGGACGTTTTTGTGGAACCAGATGATGTGTTCAGTTCAATCAAATTTAAGAAGCAATTGATATCCGCGTGTAATGCTGTATCATCTTACATATAAATTATTCAGACATTCAAAATATTTTCATACAAATAAAAATAATGAAAATCCGATGCTTTTCGCTAGCGGGTAAAAATAAGCTCTTAAGGATTCGAAAGAAGGTCTGAAAGCTTACCCGAGCCAAACTGAGCATACTTGATGATTTTTTTGAAGTTGGAAAGCTCGCGGTTCGTAAGTCGCACGTTGTACACTCCTGCAGCCGCACATACGTCAGCTTACGTGTTCTGAAGAACACTTCTTGGAAAACTTAGAGGATTTTGCTTCCCGTGTACTTACCGGAGATTAATAAGCCAAACAGCAGGTATTTTACAAGTGCGTCTCGCGAGACTGTTTAGTCGCCTTAAGTGAGTCATAAAGTATGCATGAAATACTCTAACGGTGATGAAAATGCTCGGATATCATCATGCACTTAAGCAGTAAAGAGCTGAGGCCCCATGTTGGAGCAAAAAGAGAAATCCAAGCATCAGAAAGAGGTAATACTTCCGCTTAAACCCACTCGAGACCCCAAAAAAGCGAACGCCCTCTCGAAGGCAGACTTCAATTTAATAAGTATCGTTTCGCGTTTGGAAGTGCGTATACAAGCTCTTTGTTTGCGCTTCCATTTGTTTTTAATTCCAAGTACAGCCTCTTTAAATCCAAAGAGCCGAATCAATACCCAAATCTTGGAATTTATACGAAATTATAAAGCAGGCGGCGAATGGTCAAGCTATCGAATTTGTCTTCTGTTAGCGAGGTTTAGAGGAAGATTGAAAAAAGTAGGCATAGAGTAGATAAGCTCTTCTTTCAGATGCATATTTCAAATGAAAAGATTCGGATTTTATGAAAATACTCCATATAATATTTAGTTAGACTAAAAGCATCACAGCGTACAATAAAGAGCTTTTCATTTACATTTGCTACCTTTTCATACCTGAAATGCACCCTTTCAGCGGAAATGTTTTTTATTATTATTTTACTTGTTTCATGAAAAACGTTCGATCATTTTTTTTTTTGGTAATTCAGCACCAAATCGCATTCCGGAACGGCGTTGAAATTGAATCTGGCAATTTGTTCAGCAATTAAAATAATGAACTGCATAAACTTCGCTTACAAACTGGCTTTGTATTTACGTGCATTCAGCTGCATTTCATTGTTGATAATTAAAATTCTTGGCAGCGGAAACGTTTTCCCAATTCGTTTGATGCAATTTGAAACGTTTGTCCGAAAATGCACATAAAGGTCCCCAAATGAAGGGTAATCCCGTAAAAGCATCAGGTAACAAACATGTATTGTTCCTGCTTCTATTTATTTCACCGACAATCTTGCAATTTTATTTGATTTTTATCTTTTATCTGCCCCTGAATGTTGCGAAAATATTTTGAAATAATTTGCAATGAAAACTCTCATATTGCGATTAGTTGCTGCGGGCGGTGGCATATATTACAAATTTAAGTATTTAAAAATAAATTTGACTTTATTCATGAATATCTAGGTTATACTCATTCAGATTTATCACTTTTAGCCACAAATCTTTTAAATTACAAATCCAATTTCGTGATTTAGCAAGGGAATCAAAACAATCGGATAATTATATACCATCCTCGCGTAGTAGCGCTGTTAACAGCGACATCTTCCATCTCTCTTCAGACGCAATGTCTCATTTTAACAGCGCCATCTCTTGCGGCCCTGCGGAGACATTGCACCTGCTTACCGAACGATCGCTTCTTGCGCGTGCACCGTTGCCGGTTGGGTGGTGACATGCAGGAGGCGGGAGTCGGAAGAGTCGTCGGTTAACCTTGGCTGCAGGAGGTTGTCCCTTCTACAACCAGATCTCTCCATCGTGTGGAATAAAGAGTTATTTAAAGAAGAGAGTCTTTCTATTCGACGCCCGTCCATTCATCCAGCAACATCACGACATGATAGAAAAACGGACCCGTGTGCTAGCATGGCCATCCCGACGAGCACGTGGGGGCGGGGGACCGCCCGGTTCCCGAGAGCGCCTCCACTTCAATATTACAGTGTCATATTGATGGCATGTATTTCTGGCACAATCCACACATGTCACTATAAAATAAGCGCTCATGTATCAATATAACTTCTAATAATCCCATTTCTGACACCATCGTAACGAAGGAGCGGATATCCTGGGATGATAAACCTTTTCTAAGCCGCGCATTTTACTTTCTGGTGAGCGTTTCACTCTACGGTGCTCACTTATAAAACTTCAGAGAGGGCAACCTTACGATCGTAAGTCGAACCCCTGAGGTGAAAGGAGTGGTCGCCTGGAAACGCTATGCGTAGAGTTTCTTGTAGATCAAAGAAAGGTGGAAAACACTCATGTATGGCTAGTTCTAGGGTACTCAGAAGAGACTGCAGACACATCGGCGCAGGGCATGGACTTTGTCTTAAAGACACCAAAATACCACTAAGTTGATCTCTGTCCGATCTCAACCTGCGCCTTTTACTACATGTAAACATTCTAACAAATAACCCCAAGTGATTCCATTTACTACCAGAATGTAAAAAACTTAATAAAAAGGAAGAATCTCAGGTGATAATGTAAAATAGGTCGTTGAATAGACAACGACCTCAATAGCGAAACTGTTGGCGAAGCCGGCGGGAAGAATATGATTTCTCGCTATCAAAGCAATCGATCAACACTTTTTGTCTTCTTCCCGGCACCTCCATATCTCGATTCCATAGGGGTTTTATGTGGGAATGCTTTTGCTTCATGTTTTAAGCTTATCAAGAACAGTTTTTTAATGCGAAAATGAATAGCTTACAATTTTTTATTCGACGCAAAGCTCAATAAACGCGTTTGAATGTTGAGTTGATGTTACAATTTAGCATCCCTTAAATATTTTTTTTTAATAAAATACATTGTTCACGTAAATATTTCACCTTTGAAAACATGCGAAATCAAATTAGTTTAAGGGTTAATTTTACATTACATACAAAATTTACTTCGAAGATGATGTCGAGTACTTAAATGAGTATTTTTCCGGTTTATAAATAAAAAACGAAACTTACGTCATCCTTTCAGCGTGATATTTTCTCTAACATGATCTGAAACATAAAAATATTCGATTTATAATAAAAAATAAACATGCTAGTATTGGTTTGCAACCCTTATTCGAATAATCGCAAAGAATACCTTATCCGTACGCAAATAACAAAAGGCACCCGTGTCCTTTCCTCTCCGAATTACATTTATATATATTATCATGGAAAAAATCGTAAAAATTTAAGGTCCTTCATAAAAAGAAAAAAATATTTATTCATATATTTCGCATGAGGCCGTCGTAAAAATTTACGATCTCGTAAACTCTTATCATTCTTGTAACACGAAATCACATTATTGCCAAAAATCAATTTTTCGCTCAGTCCAATTTTATTTTCGTAAAAAACCCAAAGGTAAGCAAAATAGTCCAATATCTTCTTCCGTTTGTGTGAATTTGAAAGTGCATTGTCGATAACTTGCATAAATTCATTTTGCAGTATGATGAGAATTACAAATTTAATTTGAACCCACCAATAAACATATCTTGAGGTTGGACATGAAAGAAAGGATGCCTGAGCAGTAGGAGAAGAACTTTATTGAGTTTGTATTCCAATAGATACTGATGCTGCATACAATGGGGAAATTGCATCAAAGCGAATCAACCGGTACGTCAGATGCACTCTTGCATAGTATTCCTACGTAGAAGCAATTTTGTAGGAAAGATTCAATTAATAGTTGAATATAATAGAACCTCGTAAAGGTCAAACAGGGACATGAATACCGTACCCTATATTTACAATGAGATCGTGAATTGTAATTCAATTTATTCATAATCAAATTTATAAAATAACAAGTCTATTCATAGTATTGATAGTACGATTCAAATCTTTTAGAGTAGATTGTCTCTTTTTTATAATCACTCGTTGTTTTAAATAAATGGCAAACTTACATTTCATCAAAAAGCTTGTTCTGTTTAATAACAAGTTGTTAAATATTAAATATTTCCTCAAGCATCCAGCTTACAAACATAGCAAGCATTTTTTTTTTCTTTTTGTGAAAGTGAATAAGAAATGTTTACCTTGTTCGTTCAATGAGATTAATTTCTCAACATGTTATCGATTATCCTGATTGTTCAAAATAAAACAAAAAATATATAATTTGCTGATTTGCACGTAGAGAATTGTGATGGATTGCATAGTATGAAGTTTACTAATTGCTTAATATCAGAAGTCTGAAAAGGCAATATTTTTTTAATAATTAATAGTAAAATTAAATGGGAATTTTACCTCCAAAACAAGTTTGAACTGACTTGAAAAATTCAAAGGACGGTATCTTTTAATTCATGAGGAAAAGCTTTCTGCTGACATACCTTCAGCAAACACATTCATTGACACATTGAAGCTATTTGTGGAGAAGGAATGATCCAACGAAGAGTTTGTATACAATGTTGATGAGATCGGCTTAAATTGAAAGAAACTATTCAACAAATCTTTAGCACCAAGACGTGAAAATACTTCACCTGGGTACAAAACTAGTAAAGAACTTGAAACTATAATATAATGGTGTGTACAAATGCAGCAGGCAGACACAGACTGCCACTGTTTGTTATAGGAAAATAAAAGAATTCCAGATGCTTTATAAATATCAAAAGACTTCCTGTTGAATATGATGAAATCATCGTTATCAGCTTCTACAAGAAAATAAATTTAAAAGATTGTTGCTATATCGCAGCAGATAGTTGGAATTATTTGGATGTGTCAACTTTGAAAAAATCGTGAAACAATTTTTTCTATAGATCTTTAGTAAGTTCTAGTAACGGGGTTGAACCTGATATAGGAGACATTGCGGAAGATGTAACCGAGTGACAAAATTATGATACAAACGATCCTGTTTTTCAAATTTTGAATGATGTCGAAATAATTGAATAAACATCTGTTTTAGAAGAATAAGACCGAGAAGACGAAGAAGAGATTTGTAAGGTTTTGGTTTTGAAAATTCGGTTTTAGGCAAAAATTGTGATCTTCGAAAACCGGTTTTTGTTCCTGAAATTATCTTTACAATAGGCTGCAAAATCAAAAAACTTGAAGAAATTACCAAATATTGTGTTCGTTCGACAGTGTTTATTTATTTATGTACAAGTTTCATATACGCTGCGGCGGTCCTGACGGTTAAGTGGATTTGTACGGATGATAAGTGGCGGACATACAAATATAGCATCTATGTTTATGATGATTTAAAATTAGCTCACAACTCAAATTTTTAACAAGAATGTATCCTAATTTCGTGGCAGAAATAAATGTTTAAGGGGAGTATATAGAAATAATTGAAGAAAAATCAAATAATCTTAATATATCCGTTATTTTAATTTTATATTTCTTAAGACCGAAAACCGGTGGAAACCGGTTTCGTTCGAAAAATGAAAACCGAAAACCGGTTTTGAAGAATGTCGGTTTTTGTATAAGCCCTATTACTATACATTCTGAAGCCGTTCAGTGCTTAGATATTACAATAAAATGGCTTGAGAATTAATAAGAGTGTAGTTCAGGACAAATTATATATCTTAAGAGTATTAGCGATTTGGTAGCTTTTAAAAGAAGAGTTAATAACGTCCAATTATAGATGATGAGTAATTAGAATAATTTGGTTATATTTTCTGTGAATCAGGAGCATTTCGGGGCAATCATTATCTCAAGTTGTGCGAGAATTTGATCAGCTTTAAGCTTATCAAGATAGCTTTGTAGGTTGCTTGACTATCGGATTAGAAATTAGACATTGCAATATGGATGATGATAATAAGAAAAATACAACCTTTATGGATGATTAAGAAGATTATTATGTATCTTCAAGAGAAACATTGGAAAATGTTGCAACCTTCCTTGGTTATAACACATAGTTCAAATTACAGTTTTTTGGATTTGTCAAATCTAAAATCCCCCTTTCTATCCCACTCGTACAAATAGTTTTTATACTTGTCTAAAGATAGAAGCATGTGTTATGAATTATTCATTAAAAAAACTTTCAACTGATGCTATGAGATTAGTATGTGGCTCCATATAAGGGAATTCGCTTGTATGCTAATTGATAACAAAAAAAAAGATTTATTGATATTATTGGTTTTGTGTTGCTGTAATAATATTTTATTCAAGGCGAGAGCAAAAGGGCTCAAATTATACTCAATGAGCTTAAAATTTAAGTTCAGAAGTGAATTCCTTTGAATGGGAGAAGTAATGAACGTAAACAGATATTGTGTCTGCCATCTCAAGTACTTGCCGACCGTTTTGTATAAAGTAGTGCATTTCACATCTAGGTAGTTTCCTTTAATTAAGTCCCTTTGTTTCACTAATAACTTCAGTGTCCGTTCTCTTAGCTACGGCCTGCTATTATAACAAACGAGCTTATCAAGCGTCTTGCGATTCTATCAGCGCTTGAACGATTACGGACATTTTGAATTTCTTAGCTCCAATTTATATGCTCATTTATTCAAATTTCAGACAAGGACTAAGCACTATTCATTTACATTCAATCTATAATTAAATGTTAATTGATCTATGACAGTGGTAGTTAGGAAAACTGTGCATTTAGCGCTTGGGAAATGTAGCATCATAGGGGGGGATGTTTTAAAATTTGGTAATTCTAAGTGAATTTCAAATAAAGCAACCGAATTTGTTTCGCAGTAACATATGGCGCCGTTTGGGTTTAAGGGGTTAATTAAATATTCCAGGGTCTATACTGAATTATGGATGAACTTACTCATAAATAATATTCGTGCTTGCCGGCATGCATGCTAAAGAAACATAAGATTTGGGAAATTTTCACTAAAGACGGTACAAAGAATTAATCAACTGCATATTCTCATATATTATACAAAAACAAGCCAAAAATAACAATAAGAATTATTTTGGAGAGTTTATTTGAGCTTTCTATAACATTAAAACTCCTTAACAAACTAACTTAGTATTAAATAATAGCTAAATTTGGAATAAAGTGTGGAATAGTTTTTATACATATTTAGTAAATCTATTTTAGATGTGTTGTAAATACGAACTTCTAAGGCAAAACATTGGAAGACATCCGATACTGATATATAACAATTTAAAATAAAACATTTGCATAGTAAATCTGTGCGCACGGTATTCATACGGTTAAGGGACGTTTCTGCTTTGTTGCTTAAAAAATATATTTTTTCTTTATGTATCGAAAAGAACCAATGTTTAAGAACTCTATTAGTAAATTTCAAGTCGATATAAATAAAATTCGCAAGGTTATAGGCCGACAAAACCTTTAAACGCGTTTTTCTCGAAACTACTTTTTCCAAGCTCACGGAAGTGCTCCCATACGCCCTAGGTAAGTATTATTTATGAAATTTAACAGACACATGTATAATAAACGTTTTCATTATTGGACGTATAATTATCTAAAAATATTCAAAAACTTTTATTTAATAAACAAAAAACTACGAAAAATTTCGGTAAAAACACAAATTTTTCTTTGATTATTCACAATTTTCCAACATTTCTTCTTAACTATAGGTCAAACTATACACAATATTATACAAAGTTAAAATAAGCTTATTTTTTTTACAATAAATTATCTGTTTAGGACTTAAGACTTCCGTGGTGAAGAATGTCATCGATCGCGCACCGACAAAAATGACTCTTTCCGCTCCCACTATCATACTTTTTCAAAGTTTAAAAAATATTTTTATGTTCATTAAAGATCGTCTAGTCAACACACTAAATATAAAAATTCTAAATTTAATATTTTTTGCATAAAAAAAATGTTAAAAAATCGATCACTTTTAACTCCAACAAGGCAGAAACGTCCCTTAAATTGATTAGAATGCTTGCATTCAAATAGCATTTTTGATATTAAGGCAATAAATCATGTTACACTCGTATGTTGCTTTTATAAATATTATTTTGTATTCTATATACGATTCAAATATAATCCGGAATTTAATATAAAAAATACAAATGGATTATTTTATTTTTCTACATAATCCCCTTCATTTTATAAATCAATCATAAATTTGTGGAACAAAATTCCGGATTATAATTGAATCGCTCTCATAAAAATTATAATGCTTCCGGGCATATGGTACATATGTTGTATCATCGGCCATTATGGTGTTATTTTATTTTTATAATAATTTTAATCATGCAATGCTGTTAAAATGTATATATTTCTCAAATACATAAAATGAGATATCGGAATTGTGTAAGCGATAAAGCATCAATATTGAGCCGTACAATTGAGTTGGCAGTCAGTGCACGTGCGATGGTTCTTAAGCAGTGTAATAGACTATTTATGGTTATTTAATAATAATTTTATTATTATATAAAAGGACAGAATTTATCCAACAGCCCAATAAAGTCTCATAGCGGAAATAAACATGCCTTTCATTAAGCGACCCTCTCCCGGGACCATCATTCTTTCTTTATCTAGTGCATAGTGCGAGCTCCCCGGCTGGGGTGGTCCAAAAATTGAAACAATATGACAAGAGTGAGTATTAGACAAAATGGTGCAAGAAGTAGGTTATGCTGCAGCTAGTCTTCCTTAACAATATTACTGTCAGAATAAAGTTCCCCCGTCTTGTGGGTCCTGACATTTATGAGTCACGCGCTCTCCACTAACCAAAAGTTATCTTGCCGTAACGTTCAGAATTCACAATGACCCGTTAAGCCCTGACGCGCATCCACCACCAACCCACCATGCATTTCAAATTATTAATTAATGCTCAAATTTACATTTTACCCCCGACTCAGTGCCATGGAATTCACGAAAATGACTGCTGATACAATCTCAGATGGCCTCATTTGCTTTAATATACTGCGGAATTAAATATTATCGCCAGTAAAACTAACTTAATCCTTGTAGTATTTAGCGTGGAAACATCGCCAAAAACAAGTTTAAGGCATGGAATAAATATTTTAAAAAATAGATTTTTGTTAGATGAACGATCACTGCATCGATGGAATATCGACTGCAGTGCCCATTTCGAATGCGCTGCCACGATCAATGTACGCGTATGTAAATAGGTTAGTTTATATCAATTATGCTATTTGATTTACAAATCGAAAAAATGAAAATTGATTCTTCACAACGATGAAATAAAGCTGAAGTGCATACATACGTCCTGTTAACGCAAACGTGGTTCGCTCGAACAAAAAAATTGACGAACGTATTTTACATCGTATTTAACGTTGCCGCACACAAAGCATTCGAGCACTCTTCAAAACCCAATTTCGAACAGCGTTTAAGTTCTTCGGCCTGTGAATAAAAAGGGATCGATTGAGCGGACCATTCGAGCAAAAACCGACGCCATTATAATGATAAATATTTTTCATTTTTCTGTTGCGTAATGGGGTGAATTATCGCCCTTACGCCAATAGAACGGCCGACGTGAAAATAAGCTTCGAAGCGCTGCAAGGAACCGCATGCCTTAAGTCTATTCTGCCGATGCTGGAATGGAGAAAGGGGCTTGGAATTAGGACGTTTTGGAGCTGTCGTGGAGAAAAATTCGTTGCCTCGAGGAATGATTGAAGAGGCAGAAGCATGTCAGTAACAGGTAAGGAGAAAAAATGGCTTATGCTAATTTTTGGCGCGAATTTAAACAGCGCGTGTCTACAGCGTGACCAATAAAAAAACACTTTTAAGCATAATTTTGCATGAAGGACTTCTCAAAGTAAAAAATAATAATATGAGAACCTGCTGAAATCCAGATAAACTTAAGTTTCACTGAAATACAAACAATCTTTCTATCCAGCACATACTAAACAATTACATTTACTGTAAGATCAGGCTATCATTCATATTAGCATGGAATGCTTTATGATTTTAAAACAAGTTAATCTCATAATTTCATCCATTTAAGATATATTGAACGAATGCAGAAAATGTCATAGTAAGTGTATAATTCTAATCCAGCCAGCTAAAAACAGAGCTAATGTAATATTAAAAAAATGCTATTGGAAAGAAAGTCATTGACAATATGACTGTAGAGGATGTTTATGAACTTTAATTAGTTAAAATTGGCATAATAACTCGGCATTTATGGGCAGATTCCACGAGCGTGGTTTTTTGTGCATAGTTTACTATATCGCCCATTAGAGAGCGATATCGAAGATGAAAACGACGATACTACTAAATATAATATTTTGCTTCAAAACGTATAAACTTCAAAACGGGGGGGGGGGGGATTTGGAAGTATTTGTATAAACATTCACAGTTAAGTTCACTTAATTAAATTTGCATAGTATGCATATTATACAGGGGGTTTTGCACATGGATCGACAAATTTATTTAGGAGGTTAAGGGGGTCATTTGTTACCTTTCATACATAGGTACATTTTAGAAAAATACCCAGAATTTCACTCTTTCAATTGTTTGAAAAGAAACGCAGTACGTGGTTTATTGCTTCCCGCAGCCCAAACTTCATTTGATCAGACCAATGTGCGCCAACATGGTGTATCCATACAATATTTTTACTATGCTTATGTTATTCCCACAAGTGTAAACAGTAAGTTGATAAAGTTTTATTGCATTAGGATAAACGGTGTGGAAGCGCATTAAATACGAACAAACAAACATTATTTTTTTATATATTAAAATACAATACTTAAGTTACTTGCGTAATTATTAGCAATTAGTGGACGAGGTTTTATCGCAATCTTATGAACGGTATGGCAACGCATTACATACGAACAAACAGAGACTAATTTTTATATATTAGATTACCATTTTTATGTACTTAAATTCGAAATCACAAAATCAAAGACATTGATATATTTGACATAGAAATGTATGTCATTAAGATCATAGGTTTCCTCTTTTAAATGTCATTTTTATGTGACTTACTCTATTTTTTCTAGACAGTATTTCTTTTCAAATCCATTCATATTGTTTGATGAAATTGATCATCATTGAAAATGATATCTGCATGGTGTCATTTTTGTTTAGCCTCGTGTCATTTATGTCATCTAGACAGTATTCTGATACTCTCTCCGAATTTCTTCCTCTACATTCCTTGCACAAAAATCCTGCAGATATATTCCAGATTTCAATTTAGTCACACATCAATTAATTTTATTCCTTAAATCAGTCCAGAGCTTTCCTTCAACGCCTTGCGGCTTAAACAGCAGACTTCAGCATTTCTTGTAAACCAAATTCAGAACAATAAATATATTTGTGACAAATCATTCCAAAAAAAAACTAGTGTCATAAATGATATCTGCTGCAGAACGAATACGTTATATAAATTTTGATAGATTCCAGTCGCGAGACTACTGAGACACTGGCGGTAAGAAAACTTTTTCCCACTTCCAGAGTTATCAAAGTTAATTTTTTCGTCTTAAATTATATAACACAATATTCTATTATTATGTTTATTTTATAAAAATATTTCAATCTATCATTCAAACTCCAAGCGATCATATAACATATTGGATATATGCGTAGTTACTCAAAGTTATTTCTTAGCGTGTAGAATATAAAAAATACATTTTGGATCGGTGGGACTTTTTGTGCCACATGTGAATAGAACCTTTTTGGTAAAGTTACCCGATGCGTACATCAAAATCGAAAGTTAAATATCCATTAGGCAAACATATGCCGACGCCATTGGGACATTAAAGTTCCGCTGAGATTTGAACCTGATACGACCCCGAACTGTTAATCATCGGTCCCAGGCCATTAGCGAAACTTAAATACGATGATGAGATTGAATACTTCAACTTGACTATTTGCAAAGATAATAAGTCCGGCATTATAGAAGCATATTATATAAATACCATAAAGTATATTTAAATCAAATTTTGGCTCAATAAAAGCTTGATTTGTTAGCGTGCAATTACTGACGGTATTCCGAGGGTGCAAATTCAACGGAACGTGCCAAATTATTTGGACTTGAATGTTGATTTTGTTATAATTGTTTGGTGGATTTGAAGCCGGTAACGAGAACAGACTTCGTTGACCTGTTCTCACCGCACCCAACAACAAGTTTATGCCACTAAGCCACGAGCCTTTAAGTTAATCTAACTCGGCCAAGATGGCCGCATCTTCTGTTTCCCCTGGGAGAAGACCTTTATGTACAAAATTCACACTTTCCTAAAAGTTTCAGACGCTTGTTAGATATGTGTAATATCGAATGCACACTAGGGTTAATACCCGTGCTCTTAAGTGCGGCGAGAATTTCGACCTGCACTTAACTTTCTCCCTATTAAGATTTTATGAGCGTCCTTTCAAAGGATCCTTAAACTTACGCTTTTGAAATGAATATCACACTAACCCAAATAAACTTAATATTCCATAATCTCCCCGAGCGTAAATTATTCATTAGCATCTTATAATCGACACAGGTGCATATACATTTATTAATATAAACTTTCATGGACTTTGGAATGAGAACAATTTGGGAAGCAGCCATTATGAGTATGTATTCTCAAACGTTGAAAAAGGTCGAGCTGGCCAACCCCATGTGTCCTGGTGGCAGTTCTCTGTTCACACAAATGCCTTGTGTCAGTTTATTTTGTCAGACAGCACACAGTAAATTTGCTGTCATACAGCAGAACAAACACCTACAACTTTGCTATTTCATACGTCGACTAGCTTAGATACTCGACTCTATGTAATGAGGAGAAGAAAATCGGTATTTATGAACAAATATGCTTGGGAAAAAATTGGATTATTTTAAATTCAATCTGAAGATATTGTTCCCAAATGTAAACATGTTTCTAAATTAAATGACAAAAGTGACATTTATCAGATTGTTTAGTTATAAATATATCTTTTTAAAGACTGTCGAAATATAAAATATCGTTTTTGTATCAAGAATTCGATGACATTACCATTTTATAAATATGATGCTGAGTGCAGCAGAGAAACTTCCGGATTTAAATTGCAAATCCTGATGCAACAGTTATTTTGAAACAATTAAGATGATATTCATTCAAAAGACTAAGATTTAACATTTTATTTTATGAAAGTTTAATAACAATCATGCAATAAACAATGGAGAAATACGCGTTCGCCTTAGAGGCGTACTTTTTGTGTTATTCGTCTTTAAAATAAAGTAGTTTCCCTGCCGCACTTTGAGTTTTATCATCATTTTTGATGATATTTTAAAAAATAATAATCACTCATATAAAGCCCTGCCCTTCTATCTAAATCGTTTCAGTATTAACTGAATCAGGCTCAGAAAATCAAATGCAGCAATTAAATTTTAACAATATGACCTTAAAGCTCATTGAATATATAAATGGAATGCATCGATTGATTTATAATGATAACTAACAAAATTATGTTTTATAAGTTATTAAGCGCCGTATCCAATTTAGATGATTTTTTGGATATTCAGAGCGTTCCCACCGAAATACAAACGACAGATTTACGACGCAAATCATATGGAGATATAGTCAATCATAAATAGCCTCTCCAACTTATTAAATACTGTGAGAGTGACAATCATTCAAATATAATTTTAAACAATATTATTTTACCAATCACTCATAGATACACTTTAAATTTATTTCTTCTCTATTTGGGGTTGTTTTTGCAATTTCTTTAAAAAAAATCCTACGAACTTATTGAGTGACGTTTTAAAACCACCACATGATTCTTTCCCTACTATAAAAGTATCCTATGGAAATTCAATATAATGTGATTATATCAATATTTGGAAGACTAAACAATGTACTAACATAACAAATATTTTAAATCCATTTAAATCATTAAAAATACTCTTTCCATGAGTTAAAAGTATGAATTTTGTAATTTAGTTGGAGAGTGTCAAATTCTATGCTAAAAGTATTTATAATTATAATAAAATAGATATCATAATTTGCTTTTTGCTAACAAAAAAATTATTTTCTCATATGTCCTATACTGTAATAAATTGGTTCTGGTTGATATATGGAAGGCAATGGAAGTTTATTATATAAAAATCATCGTTTCTAAGAATTTTTCTCTCAATATCGTTGGATTGTAAATGGTTTATAAAGAAAGAGTCGATTGTATTCCATATTTTTAGATGTTAATATAAATATACGTCTGTTCCATATTGAATACTCAAGGGGTGTTTGTATTTATATTCCGCTGCCGGGTTCTATATGGAATAAAAATAAATATCCACGGCTTATGAAAAGATTTTATGACATTTTCCATCTCGTTCTTCTCTAGAATAATACTCGTGAAAAATAGCAAAGTTTTGTAGTAATCCATTACTGGGGATGCATATGTGAAAAGCTCCTTTGGATCCACCCCGGTGGACAAAAGGCTTTTCACGCGATTTTCTAGTGGACAAGGGGAAGGATTGGTGTAAGCAAAACAGGCGAAACATGCAATGTCCAGAGATGTTGTCTTATGTAAATATTTACGCAGTTACGTCAAAAGCTTCGGAAAGAGGGTTCTGGTCAAAAGCTCTATTGTAACCGGACCCACTGGACGGGTCTACAAGCTTCCTCTACATTGCCCTTGTACTAATTTAAATCTGGTCGAGAGGATGGATGTTTTCATTACTGCTGGCATCATACAATATTTTAATACCGGGCCAACAAGAACGGACGACATTTTATAACATCGCCGCATTTGCATGCGAACTGCATGGATTTAATGACATTCGGAACGGGCGTAGGTCAACATAAAAAATATATTCCGCATAAAAACACAGTTTTGGCGTAATCGTCAGAGCTCAAAGGTTGATACCTCGAATTCGGCATGGCATTTCGACGAGTGAACCGACTAATAGGAAATTTTATATTCCGCGCAGGTTGTTGTAATTTACGGTTATTGCACTCGTAAATTACGGCCTGGCTACGATTTGACGTTTATCATCAACAATTCATCTAGCTCGGGTAACATATGGCATACGGCTGCCTTTAATTAAACAGATAGTTCTGTCTGCCGATCCCAATATTCAGAGCAAAATTGCTTCCCGATTACATTCCGCCAGTTGCCTACTGTCATTTAATCAAATGATCAATCTCCGGAGCTGGACCACTTAACCAGTGCTGCTCGTTAGGCCTATCCGTCGGTTGTTATATTCGATATCTTAAAACAAACGATCTTTCATATGTATATACTCAGATCGTTGAATCATCTTAACAATCCAAAACCATGACTAAAACGATTATATAGAATGATCAAAATAGAAAACGAACTAGTTAAAATCCATTCAAATGTCTGGTATCATCATCATATGCACTCAAGAGGTGACTCTCACCCACCATATGATTTGATGCCGCAACTTGAGAGGTGACTCTCACTCACCACACTTAACCACCTGGAATAATGCAAGAATGACTCCTCTAAAACGAATTTTACGAGGTGGACATATGGTCCCTTTCGATCGTGCAGATCAGTATGCCTCAATGTACTGTTTTTTTTTTAAATCGCTAAAATTGTGGCGCAAACTGATTTTCTGGGATTTAGAAATTCGCTCAATAAATTCGTATGTTAGTGAATATAAATATTGTTTAACCCTGTAAATACCGTGCTCACAGATCTGTATGCTTCAAGATTTTCTTAGGTTTCATTACATAAAACTTGAGTTTACATTCTGTCTAAAATAACAAGCATAAATAGGATAATTTATAGCTATTGAGGGTCGTCCAGAAAATAAGAATATAACAGCTTTTGAGGCTGGGGGATTTTTTTGTTTCAAAGTTGACGCACTTGGCTTATAAGGGATCCTAATGGTCAGTTTGTTTGATCCCGCGTGTTTTTCGACCATTTTGTTTAGTCGCAGTAAATTCTACCGGAAGAGAGATCGTCGCGCACTCCTGCCTATAATCAGCTTAATAACAATGATTATTTCCTAATATTTTATATATATATTTGTAATATATTATAACTTACCACTGGCGTCCACGCCATCATTATATTTTTCATTATAGAAAAAATGGGTAGAACTTCTTATTTCGGCGAATTAGAATTTATATTAACGAACTTGCGTTGATTTCTCTCGAATGGATATGAGAGTGGTTCTATTACTTCGACGAAGTGTTTTTATTTTAAGTTCATTAATACAGCATATCATATCGCTTTAAATGTAAATTCAAAATACGTTTTTTGCATAATATCATGGCACAAAACCAAGGACTTCAGAAATAAATTCGTTCAAGTCGAAAGACTAGATATTAAATATTAATAGAATTCGTTTCGGAATGCCATCACGATCTCATATTGAATAATTCAGGGAACTCCTCCCTGTTTTTTCTTGTTTATCATCTCTGATTAGCAAACAATACAAATATAGGACGAGAGCAAATCTTTGAGGGCTTCTTCAAAAGGACCAATTGGATATAGGCCGAGCGTGAATTTCCGTAATTTTCGTAGGCAAGTGTTTGCCTCGAGGGTCCAAGCTTCGGCTTTTATGTAAGAATCGCGGTCACAAAAGACCGTTTGGGTCAGTAAAACAAACGATTTCGGGACAGAGGATTTCTTCCTCCTCGGCACGGCCGAGATCCTCCTGTAATGTAAAGTTCTTTATGTCAGCGATCGCATGTACGGAAAAACAAATTTTCCGATTGACCTGCTTCCGCCGTCTTCCTTTTTTGTTTATTCTTCTCTTACCTTTATTTTATGGGAAGACGTTTCGTTTGAACAATATTGATTTTCGTGCCAGATGCGACTTGGGCAAAAACAAGCTGGAACTGCTTGAATGCCATTTCGTCGTCTTATGAGAGAGCTTTTAAGCTCTCCGTCCACTATTCCACGTTCAACAACTTTATACTTACTAAAATTAGTCATAAATAGAGATTGCGTTTCAATGAATATTACAAATTTATAAACGTATTTCTATAGCTCAAGATCCAACCAACAGCTATCAATTCATAGGAATGACTAGAAATTACACCCGGCTTGAAATATTTTCTAATAAAGGTAATAATTTGTGGGAATATTTAAAGTACAAGAGACGTACTTATTATAGAGCTTTTAAATATTAAAAAATCCCAAAATTTTTAATAGTCTAGTTGTAATGAAAACCTAAGAGCCAACTTGAAAAGTAATTCAATAAGAGTAGAATTATAAGTGTTAATGATAATAAGTTATCGATTTTAATTAATATATATTTACATATTTTTGGGATTGTTTATTAAAAGAAATAAAGCTTATTTAGTTAAACTTCTTTATTTTTTTGGAATGTTTTCTTCGTATAACACGGATTTACACTACGCGATTTATTGATAGAATCGTATTACCGTATTATGCGAGGGACATGTATATTAAAAAGATGGATTTAGTCATTTTGGACTTTTTAAAGGTTCAATTTTGTACTATTGGGTTGAGTCAAAAATAGTTGCCGGCGAAAAGAAGTCGTTATAATGATTCGGTTTTATCCCTGATAAGTCATCTGTATTGGTAAGTATAGGGTATCATTAGATAAGTATGAGTCCTATCAGTATTTCAGCATTAGTTAACTTTGTCACATCTTATGTTATAGTATTTTTTTACCTATAAAATGGAAAATCAAAAAGTGCATTTTCGTCATATTATGCTTTGGGAGTTTAAACAAGGTAAAACATTTTAAAGATGTTATTGGATCAAAAAGTTGCCAAATTTTATGAAGAGGGTGTTGATAAGTTACTATAAAATAGGAAAAAGTTATCACTAATAATGGTGAACATGGAATAGAGTAATATTGCTTTGTTATTTTGTTAAAGCAAATAAACTAAATGTTCGGAAAAGAATCGGCAATTATTTATGACTCAACTTGATAAATCTGAACCAGAAATCTTTCTATATGAATATAAATATATTTTAATAAATTTTTAAGCACTAGATGATCTGGTTACTCTTATTATCTATATTTATGTACTACTAATGTTATCTGTCGACGATTGACGGTTTTAAAAAGACTTTTTATAACATTTCGAAGATTTGCGTTGACTGAAATTAAATTTACTATATGTTTATTTTCAGGTATCAGTCTAATTACAAAATGTTGTTAAGATCATCAATTTATAAAAATGTCCTATATATGAAAATGGCAATTAGAATATGTAAATAATTTTAGAAAATCATACATCCTGATATTAAAAATACATCATATTATCCGTGAATCTGAATACATTTGGGACATATTTTCATTTTAAACTTTGATTAAGAGTGAAATGAGGATCACCAATACTAAATATGTGATAGTAAAGATTTAATATTTAAAATCAATGATTATATGATTTTGTAACGTTCTTTGATTACTCATCCCTTAGATAATAAGTATTCTAAGCCTGAAACGACTCCAACAGGACGTAAATTCTTAAGTTTGTAGCGTTCATATCAACCAAGGGTGGTTTGGCAATATGTGCCCAAATCCTTGACGAAGGGTCGACAAGTGACTCCGCCAAATGTCGAAACATCAAGCTAGAGAGAGGCTGAGCAGATCTCATCTCAGAAGTTGCTCTAGTAACTGAGTGACTTAAACTGTCACTCAGACATTTAGGGCTGAGACGAGACCGTTTTAATGAAAATTGATGAATCGTCTAAAACAGTTCGGCGTCTTCAACTAGAATCCCTAATTAAAACACTCCAACGTATTACATTTAAATGGCCCAAGCAGTTTGATTGATACATTAATTTTGAAAAGGCAACGCATTTAAATACATTTTCATAGCATCGAATCATCAAAACGCGAATAAAACTCAAATATTAGCCTTCTGACCGATGGAAATTTGAACGACATTAAATAATCGTTATCGTGAAGCCATTGCTAAAAATCGATGACACGTATGTGGGTCGCTTCAAGATATTCGACCTCATCCCCGACATTAGGAATTCTCTCGTCGTTTCATTAAGGGCGATATTATGATTATTCCGAGTATGCCAACTTCCCTTAGCGTACTTTGACGTTTCAAAAAGCAGAGATAAGGCATAGGTAATGTCAGGTTCTGCTGCTGGAATCAGCTCGGCAGAGGGTGGCTCTTATCTGACACTTCCTATTAATTACGATGACATCTCAGACACTTCTTCCTCGCCGTATTCTCTCGATGCCATAAATATTTATACATCGCCGTGTGTACAATATAAATGGATTCGGCATTATCTTGCGCACCCATTCGATCAAAACCTGACCCAATTTCATTGATAATCTATTTGGGAACGCTCCGTCGGTACTTTTGTCTTACTCGCTGAAAAATGAAGATATTACAAGGCGAGAGTAGCACTTAAGAATATATATCTCAGTGCAAGAGATTACAGTTGCTGTTATTGTCGCCTTGGGCTAATGCTCCAGAGAGCTCATATCTCATCCTCGTTGGCTTAGTTAGTTAATATTCATCATATTACACGGGTAGCTCGCTCTATACTGGCTCCAACTTGTTTTAACCCTTAAATTATCTTTTAACGGCGATATTTTAGCACATTTACAATTTCTTTCCAGACTAATTTCACATCGAATATTTTTACAAATGAATTCATAAGAGCAGTTTTAAATAATGGAATCAAATTCACGAGCAAAATTTAATGGGGATTTAATTCCGAGGATAATAAGAGAAAGCTTCTTGGAAATACACGACTAAGACTATACATATTCAACCCATGTAAAAGTCAAAACATTTCGTCTTGCATTTCATACCCCCTATTATACATAGTACGTGATCTTAAAATGGCACTACGTTTAAAATAGCTCAAAGCACATTATGATATATATAAAATTGTGATTTTTTTCTATATAAATTTTTTTTTCATATTCAAAGGGATCTATGAGTTAATGGCGAAATTATTGCTATCTTTAAATTTTTAAGTTTAATTAAGAGTCTCAGTATACAATTCTATAGATAATAAGCATACATGGAAAGAGAATTTCATTTTCATTAAACTTTCACCTCAACATACACTCAATATTATAGATACCATGGCCTTAAAAATGTGTTTTTGAATGCCCATTTAGTGGATTACCTTTGTGTAGGTATCGATGAACCTTTTTGAAGTTATCTCTATTTTTATTTTATTTTTATTTATAAACCTTTATTCAATAAATATAATATAGCAAGGTAAAATGGTGTATCAATATACACAATTACATAAAAATAGATTAACAATTTAAGTCTTAGATTACTATCCTTATCTTAATTACAAGTATATATTTTAGTTATAATAAATTTTACATAATAAGAGTTAATTTAATTTTTGTATATATATAGGGGGAAAAATAGGAGACTTAAAACCCCTTTGCGACATTCCTTAAAAAACTATCTTACAAACTAAACAAAATAAATAATTTAATCAATCAATCATATATCCTTCATACGTCGCGCATTCATGACTATCAACTATAGTAAAATATGTTTAGGCATTTTGTGAACGTATCTAAAATTATTGTTTTGAGTGGTATATTCGCCGAGTGTAGATATGAGATGATTGGTGTGATTTGGAATTTTTGAGTAAAAATTGAGTGTTAGCTTATGAAAAAAATTCTTTATAAGAGGAAGCTTAATTTTATTGTGAAAACGTTTAAGATTAGTGTATGGAAATGTATTGAAAACAATTTTTATGGCTTTGTTTTGTACGATTTGAAGTTTATTGTAGTTGGTGTTGCATATATTGCTCCAGACTGGAGCGGCGTATGTGAGTGTAGGTCGAATCAGCGTTTTGTATAATAAAAATTTGTTAGAGGCCGAGAGAGCACTGCGCCGACGAAATATGGAGTGCAGCGCCCCCATAGCTGCTAATCCGCGGGCACGAGTCACCGACACCTGTGCTCCCCACCTCAGTCTTCTATCTAAAGTCACCCCCAAGTATTTCACTTGGGGTTTCCACTCGATAGAGCTGGACCCGACGACTATTGGGTCAATTCGAAGATTTTTCCGTTTCACGGAGAACAAGATAGCTTCGGTTTTTTCTTTATTTAATTTGAGTTTCCAACGATCGAAATATTTAAATGCAGCTTTTAGCGATCGTTGGAGGTTTCCGACTATTAGCTTGTTGCTCCGAGAGCTGGTATAATATGCCGTGTCGTCGGCGTAGAGTGCTACGTTTGATGGGGACGGTGTCGGTAGATCGTGTAAGTAAATGTTGAACAGGTGAGGCCCTAAAATACTGCCCTGAGGAACTCCCGCTGAGACAGACTGGGAAGTTGACGTTGCTCTGTTTAAGGTTACCGAAAATGATCTTTTGTACAGATAGGATTGGATCATTTTAATAAGGTAAGTAGGAAACTTAAGGGATATCATTTTGTGGATCAGACCGCGGTGCCAGACAGAATCAAATGCCTTTTCGATGTCGAGAAGTACCATACCGGTACTTCTCTTCATGTTAAAGTTTCTAGTAATGTGTTCAGTCAGTCTGGTCAGCTGATGAGCCGTAGAGTGATTCCTACGAAAACCGAATTGCTCATTATTAATAACATTTATACTAAGTTCATCCAGTCTATTTAGAATAAGTTTTTCAAATATTTTGCTTAGTGCAGAAAGTAAACTGATCGGGCGATAATTTATAGGGTTGCTGGCATCTTTACCTGGTTTGGGCAATGGAATGACTTTCGCCGACTTCCAGGTGGATGGGAAGTACCCCATGCTCAAACACGCATTAAATATTTTTGTCAACTGGATAATTATTTTAAATGGGAGATTTTTGATGACTGTATTGTCTATAGTGTCGAAACCTGGGGATTTCTTGCTTTTTAGTTGTCTAATTATATTTAAAGTTTCAATGGGTGTTATCAGTTTAAATTTATGTGATTTTATATTTAAATTGTTTTGGAAATCCCTAATCGTTTTATCTACTATTTTAATGGTTTTATTGTTACTCATATTCTCTGAAATTTTGTGATTTAATTTAAAGGTTTTTGCTAACAGGTTGGCCTTATCTCTATCGGACTCGGCACTTATCTGATTATTAATTAAACTGGGAATTTCTTTAGGTTTATTTTTGAGGGTTTTTACAACTTTCCAAAGGGAATTGTCTGAGGGACTTAATTTAGAGAGCTTAGTTTTCCATGATTCATTTTTTAATTTGTTGATTTGACTTTTAATTTGATAGTTGAGGCGATTGACCAATACTTTAATGGATTTGAGCCGATATTTTTGCCATAATTTCTTAAGTTTATTTCTGTTCTTAATCGTGCGTTTTAAATTCCGCGTGAGCTTGATAAGATTTGAATCTGTTACGTCTAACGGAATGAACTTAGCTTTGGCTTCTAATATAATGTTGGAAATGGACTCTACGGCTTCGTCAATTTCGCGTTCGTTAGATCCAGGAACGGAAGTGGATAGGAGGATGTTACGATCGAGATAAGATCTGAAGTCTGACCAATTTGTCCGCTCGTATGCCAGCCTGACCGCTGGTGTTCTCTGGAGTCCACCTTCCACATCAAAAACGACTGGAAGGTGATCGGACGGGAGAGCATCCACGGCCTTCATCCGAGATACGGTCGAGACGTTTTTGGTCAGCGTCAGATCTAACGTGGAGGGACGTCTGTTGACCGACGGATAGTATGTGAAGCGTTGTGGAAAATGGATATCAACGTTGTTGTCCAGTGAAAATGCTTGTAGAAGCGAGCCCTGCCGGTTTCCCCGTGGACAGTTCCACTGAATATTCTTGGCATTGAAATCACCCGAGACCAAGACTCTTTCGCTCATACTGAACAACCCCGAGAGTTCATCTGAAAGCAGGTCCAGCTGAGGGGGGTTGTAGGCGGCTACTATAATATATTTTTTGTTTCCCAAAACTAACTGGATAGCAACAGTTTCGAGGTTAGCAGAGACAGGAGTTCGGACTGGGAAATGGTCAATTTCGTTTTTTATAAGGATAGCTACACCACCGCCGGCTCTGTGTAGTCTGTCGGAGCGGTGGCATGTAAAACCGGGGATTTGAAAAGGGATATCTGGTTTAAGATACGTTTCCGTAATCAGAGCAACGTCAATTTTTAGGTGACAGATCACCACAGTTAGTTCGTCAATTTTGCTCCTTAACCCGTGAGCGTTCCAATTTAATATTTTTAATGAGTTAGAGGTGAATTTAATTAAGGAGATCGTCCAAATGCTCTATAAGGCAGATGGCCATGTCCATTTTGGTTTTACACAGACTTAGTTTTACACGAATGTCACGTAGTGTGCACACCATCTTCATCATGTCTGACAATGGGAGAAGACTCTCTCCATTGGTGAATGCCGATGTCGTCTTTGTCTTCGGCTGTTGGGGTGAGGACTGTCGGGCGGCCCAGACGGGGGGCGCAGTAATTGGTGGGCTGGTCGTCTTCAGGTTTGGGAAGTCTTTATCTGAGAGAACAGGGGCAGCTTTTTTGAGAACATGTGCCTCTCTGGCGGATAGTTTTTCTACGACATTTTGCGAGATCTTTCTTTTTGAATCCACTCTCTTTAGATAGTCCACTCTTTTGGGACACTCTCTATCGCAGGCGGCGTGAGCTCCTCCGCAGCCACAGCACTTGGGAACAATTTGTTTCCCGACGAGAGGACAAGCACTGGAGGCGTGAGGTTGATCGCAACGCACGCATCTCTCAGCGCGAAAGCAGTTCTTCGCTGCGTGGCCAAACTCTTGGCATCTGAAGCACTGCGTTATCTGCCTCGACGATCTTTTGTATTTATTAATTGACACTCTGCAATGGCAGAGGTGTCTTATATTTTTAATGGATTTAATATCCGTTCCGTGCGGAAAATGGACAATGTACAGCCGCGTTGTCCTGTCGGTGGCATTTTTCATGACCGACACTCTGTTCGGTCGTATTCCATGGAGCGAGAGATCTTCGGCGATGCTTTCGGGCTCCATTTCCGGGAGGCCGTGGATGACAGATTTAACTTCCCTCTCTGATTCTGGAGTGAAAGTATGATGAGGCCTGTTAATGCCTTCTTTTTTGAGCCCCTCTAGGAGCTTATTGTAATGTGTCATGTCATTGCATTGCACAAATATTTCTTTTGATTTGGTGTACCTGAGTTTGAAGTTACCCTCAGGTACAAATGATTTTATTAATGCCACCGAGGTGGCATGTGATGTGGTCGCTTCTATGACAACGGGCGGGACTCTTGATTTCTTGGTGGGCGCAGCAATATCTTCCACCATTGGAATTGCTTCGAAGCGGTTTTGTTGGGGCACAGGCTTCGGCGGTAGCTTCTCCAGAAGCTTGGCCACTTTGGTGGGCTGTTGCCAACCAGCAGGATCAATAGTTTTAGCTTTGAGTTGCCTGGCGCGGCGTCCCTTGGAGGGCGCGCGGCTCATGGTGTTTGCGGCTCGAGCCGTAGCTCGTTACCACTGGGATTTTGAAGTTATCTCTATAAGGAATCCTTGGGAGGTAGTAAAAAATCATGTCTCTTCTTTTTAATGAGGACAAAAATGAAGATTTACGAAACTCCTTTCCTTTAAAATCGCTTTCATCAAATCATTTTTTTAAACTAAGTTTAAAAAACTTAAAATTGTGAAAGAATAAGGAAAAAAAGATTTTGACTTTGATCCCTATTCATTCAGTTTTTTAATGGTTTTTTTTTTAATAAAAAGAGATAAATCTGGTATGAACGATAGAAAATTATATAAAAAATATTTTTACTAAATTTGAAGTATATATATTTATTAAAACTTGAGATATCATGTCAACCGTGTTGATAAAAGTAGTTCATTCTATTAGGATTGACTTAGTTATCGCGTCACTAAAATTGCTCTAACTTCGTAAATAATAAAAATTTTGTAAATTCCTCTGGAGGATATGTTTTTAAAGGTCTGAGCTTTGAAAATATGCAAAACAAAAATCGATTTTTTCAAAAATTTAGACTAAAATACCCCCTTTAATAAAAATATAAACAACATTGTTTATGGTAAATTTAATGATCTAGAGTTGCTAAAGTATTTTTGTGTAACAAATGACAATATTTTATGTTAAAAATGCTTATAAATAAGCGTAATATGAATTTTATTCTAATAATGTAGTCACCCAAAGTTGAGGCGTAATGGACCTCTAATGATAATTGCTTCCGCAACGTGATTCTATTCACACATTTTTAGCTGTGCAAGAATTTTTATTGTTATTTGGAAGACGTGCTCGTGTTTATGTCATAATGTAAATACATCCCAGATTCCAGAATCACATCAAAAGTATAATATGCAAACTTGAGAGCATAATATTATATATTGTGTGTGTCCTGGAATCGCTTAAATTATGCGAAAGTCTTTCCAGCAAACGAGATTATGTTGAATGTATCATAATTTATATCTGAAATGTTCGATAATTAATAGTTGAATAATCTGATAATCTTCATCGTAGTAATAACGAGAAAATTTAACGTATCATGCTGACGCAATACTCGTATTTTCGTCCTCTGAGCTTTCATTTATATTATTGAAACGGCTAAAACCTTAATCCCGATCATTTCTTAGAAAATCAAACCAAGGGTTTGGATGATCTGATAAATTATACAAGTGGAAATTGGTCAAAGGCTCAGGGAACCGCCATATTTATGCTTTTCTTCGAATCCCGTTGGTCTCACGCTTAAAAGTAGGTGGTATTCTTAGATGAAGTTCCACAGCGCCGGATAAAGATAGAAAACCAATATCTCAAATCGTGATGCTTCAATCACTTGGAATTCTATGGGAGAACCTATCCGGACCATCAGACGCTTTCAAAGCGTAATACTGTTATTTTACCGAAGATTTCGGCTGAAAACTATGTAAACACTCGAGTGAAGGGTCTCGGGAAGGCCCTTCACGAGGTTGGCAAACTTTACGAATAATCTTATCTCGGCTGAGTCTCACGGACCTTTTGATGTAAGTGGCGACAAGGAAAAATACTTACCGGCTCGAGTGTGGGAGGAGAGTCCCTGAATCTACCTGGACCCAATACAGCTTTTGAAGGATACATTTCTCAGGAGATGATTTATCTCGGGGAGAAACTCGCACATTTGCGGCCTATTTTATCAAAGTGAATGTCATCCTTCGCCTAAACGTCAGTTTGGGTTACGCAAATTTACTTTGGCCGTGTCCAAATCAAATGACAGCACTTGCGCGTGAACACATAAAATCACAAAAAAGTCGGACAAAATCGAAAAATGTATTTGTAATGTGCGCGTGGCTTCATTGTATTCGATGTTGAGAGCGCTGTTTAGTAGTTAATCCTTTCAATGATATCCTTTTATTGATACAATTGCACTTCAAAGCTTAAACAAATCGATATGAGCTGATAAATCATAAAATATCATCTCAAATAATTAAATTATCTGCTTTGAAGACAAAGTTGAATTTTCAATCAATCAAATCGATAATATATTTACCTGTTCATCAAAGTGAGTTTATTTATGTCTCAAATTTATGGTTACCAAACATAAATCTATATGAATATTTCAAATGATATTTTAATAGGTAACATACGTTTTTATATTCTACCGATTGTAAAATTTAAACAACCCATCCGATCTGTCTTCTTCGGACTACTTTGTTTTGTAATGAGAAATTGTAATCGTAATCGTGTCATGTAGACATATTCGGGTATAGCGTCCGATTGCGAGGCGCTCATTCGTAATGTCAGCGGTCCGAAAAGCGGACCGGATGAGCACACATACCTTGTGGCCACTCTGTCCTATTTTAAGAATTTTTACAGCATTTTCGGAGATAAATATGTATTCGAGGCCTTCTATGATTTAAACGATCACGGAAGCCCCCTTCTGAGGCTAACTTACATAGGCAACAAGAACATTCACTATTGATGGCTGCCAAACAAATACCAAACAAGTAAGCTTGGGCTACTTGTACCTGAGACTATCATCGTATAGTATTTTAAAATATACATTATAATAAATGCATTTATAAAAAAAAATCCGAGGGGGGGGGGGTTGCAAGTTAGATATTTTCCACGGGCGCTTCATATTTTCGTAACGGCTCTATTATAAGCCGTATTGGAGGATCTCATGTATTGATGGTTAAATATCATGATATGGTAAAATAATAAGAAAAATGTATAAAAAACATGTTTTTTGTAACAAATTGAATATTTCACTGGTGTCAGAAATACGTATTTTTTTGAATTGAATTGAATTAATAATTAACGATGCTTTTTGAATTCAAAGTATAATTTTGGAGAAAGCAGTTTAAAATGAAATAAGTTGATATAAGGCAATCCTCGTTATGGGCAAATGTACCAGAAAGTAGAATGCCTGATTTAGGATGACAAGTAGATTCAGATATTCCAAACGGTAAAGAATATAAGATGTATTAAAAATATATTTTTAAAAAATGGAGTTGATACTTGCCACAAGCGCTTCATACCCTCATTACGGGTAAAACCATTAACAAAATGCTATTCGTGTTATAAAAAAACATAATTTATTTTGGTCAAGGATTTGTATGATCATTTACGATACACGAATATAAAGACCTGATGTTATGATTATGAAGGGTTCTTAAAGGTGCTATGAGACCTTCATTTAATAAGAAAAATATGCCACTAATCCATTTGCAGTGCTCTTAGCCATGTCCGTTAGGTTCGCTTTAATGAATACGAAATTACATATCTGCATTATGAATCCTTCCATTATTTTACGTACAGTCGACCCACGAAAAAGGCAATATTTATTCTATATATATATATTTTTAAGTCTTCGTTAAAAGGGCATTCTGTGTCCTTTTTAAGATTGCGTTTCAATACAATGACAAAAAACAAATAATACCAGTAATACTTGCGTCCGAAATATATGGATTTATTATCAATCTAATCACCAAGGATATTTCATTGCTTGTGTGATGATATCAATTTTATATAGGGCTTAATAAATTTGTGCAATATAAAGGATAAATATAGATGCTATATAAGTATGAAAGACTCGTCAAAAAGATGAAAAACTCAAAGATAACTCAATTATTGGCATGAGACGGTTCGATTCGTCCATAAATACGTTTATCACGTCAAGCTCCTCTGCTTCGACAAGATCGATGAGTACAAAGATTTAAACGAGAGTACCTTATACCTGGTGGAAAAGTGGAAAACTGCGAAATTGATTTACGGCCCATTCGACACAGCCATAGAATTCAATTCCCGTACTTGTCACAAAGAACTTAAGTTTTATTACAACTTAAGGCTCGCGAGTTAGTTTATTCCACTCGGAACATTTGTTCAAGCGTATTCAGTTAGTGTAAGTTTTTGAACTCTATGACATCGACAGCTTCCAATATGAGCTCGGAGCTAAACTCTTCGATCGGGTGAAATTTCGAGCTCTAATGGCTCTTTTAAAACCACTCTTCGGCCATGAATTCGAGATCGCTTATTTTGAATCTGGGATGCGAGATCTAAAAGATTGAAGATACCTGATGGAGTTTACCCCTTCATCGTTTATTCATTCAGTCACCCGTGCAGGTAAGACTACGTAACCCCAGCTGTCATGATTTTTTTGTGGAGGAAGATACCTCTTTATTCTTCTCATACAGCATCGAAAGCTGTCGCTATTACGGATATAACAGAAATAGACTTGTGCAGTTAATTTTTTTGTGACCGTGGTTGAAACGCAGGGGTAGTTTATAACATCAATTCCCAGTTCAGAATATGCATTCAGATTATAGCACTGGAGAGGAAATGTGTTCATTATGCAAATTTGTATCAATTAGTAAATGCAACGATGAACTTGCAACTCTATGAGGGGACCGGAAAATGACGAACATTCACATGAGGAAACTTTACATCGCTTTTAACCACGCAATAATTTGATTCGTGAAGTTTTGGAATGGTGATTTTGTATCAAAGCGCATGTAATGAATTTAAGTTTTTTTTCCAAATTTTCTGCAAGTTGCAATTGTATCAATTTTAAATACAGTGCTTTGAGATAAATACAGTGGGAAATAATATAAATACGGTTATTTATTCCAGTGCAAGTCTGCAACAAAATGTTTATCCATAGTACCACTTATCGCTTCAATAACAACTTCCCCAAAAAGGGTACTAAATTTTTGGATCCGAATTCAGTAAAATGTGTCATCAAGTTATCTAAATATTTCGGCAAGTTTCGTTAAAACCTTACAATATCCAAAAAATATCCCTTAAAACCGTTATTTTTACTGAATTGATTTAAAATTATGGATTTTTCGATTTGATACAAAGTATTTTGAGTATTTTTTTTCTTCATAATACGTTCGAGGATTTCAAGAAGATATTGCATAGTATAGTATAAGCATACCCAATTACCAATTATAACCAAGTTAGATCGAGAAATCTCTCAATATTGTTTTAAATAAAATATTGTTTTTTCCCTGGAACAATTTTGCACGGAATTTTCAACGACCGCGTAAATATAATATGCAAGCACATATCCATGGTTTATTTAGATCCTAAATTGGTATCGTTCAAGATATTTTCAATCCAACGATGCTTAAAAAACGAAATTAATTAATTTGTTCATTACAACTTCCATAGAACTATTGCCTTAATCGCAATTTTACAAACTGTACAAACTATATACAAGTAGCTTTTAAAAGAACCCCTTACACCTTAATTTGACGCCTTAATTCTTCTTAAAGATCTAAGAAGATTTTGTGGTAATAAATTATAGTGATTTTCATTCAATTAACCAATTTATTAATTAAAAAAGGTCATACGATAATCCAATTAATTTCGTTCTTAAGTTGCCCGCTTGTTTTAAACAAATATTATATTGATGGTGTTTTTCAATTGTTCCATTTATAATTTTAGCATAATTTTGGCAATATTAAAAGCGTATTGAATATTTAAAAATAATAATTCACATGCTATCGATCTATTACAGAATGAATATTAATTTAACCTTTGAACTTTGAAACTAAATGGATATTATTCAAAATATCCAAATCATTCAGATAAAAAACCAGAACCTTCACAAAATACATTTGGGGTTCAAAAGCGTATCATAAGATATATAATCTGCCAAAATGCTAATATGAAAACGGAAATAAGAAACCATCGGATTACTGTCAAACAAAAAAGTTTGACTACATTGACAAAAAAGTAATATTTTACCATAATCGAATTTCCATTTAAATGTATACTGATATTTGAAAGAAATATGATTGAAGCTTCGATGGCCAAATATTCAGCAGTATTTTATCCACTCTATTAATGAAAGTAAAATATGAATTTACAGCTAAATTCAGTCCAGATCTGATGGAATTTTCAGTGGACTTCAATTATTTGCGAATGAACTGTTGATTTGCGATGAAAGGTTTTCAGTAGGTCAAGTATCCCATTGAGCGTTAAAAACGTCGGATGATATTCAACTTTACAAGAAGAGCACCGAATCGCATCGCTATTTATACATAGAGGCTGTATTTTTTTCAAAAATAAAATCAGCTTTCTGATTTCGTTCAATTAAGCGAGTATTAAAAATAATTTTACTTAATCAAGTTCTGAAATGGCGAATTTAGAGCTGGAAGGAAAAAATGCTTCTCGCAGACTGTAGTTGCCGGTGCAACTGCTTCCGCCCTCTTTAATCCAATTTCGCTTGGAATCTCGCTTAATCCTACAATCCAATATAAGGGTGGATTTAAAAAGTGTAAGAATGACACTTAGTCTGCACACCCTGAAAAGATCGAGGGCACTTGCTTTCAGTCATGGGATATATTTATGTAGAAATAGCTAAGGATAGCTAGATTCAATATGAGCACAGCTCTATGCACTCCATTAAGGGTTGATGTTTGAATCTTTAGCGTTTTTCAACCACAATGCACACAATTCAATGTTATTTACCATTTATAAAATTAAAATAAATTTAAAAAAATGCAAAATAAATATAAATATATTTTATCTTCAAATTATCCTTTTGAAAGACCACATAATATGCAATTAAATATTAAGAGCTTAACCCTTTTGATGCCGACCCAATTTGACGTCATTTGATTAGGTTTGAGAATAGAAGTAAGAATGATATTCACAAGATTCTAATAGAAACATATTAAGCAATAAAAGGAGTATTATTATCCTCGTAATCACATTACAACCACATATTCATTCTATCAGGCTATATTTTGTCTATGATATTGTATTATATTAGTAAATTCCAAAATTTAATATATTTATAACCTTTGAACCTTTTATGTACACTCTATTCCATATAGCAGCGGTTTTTAAGCTGGGGTCCGCAAAGACATTACTGGAGGTCCACAAGAATATAAACAAAACATTTATCTATACTTGAAAAAGATATTTTCGTCGAATTACTTACAGAAAACATTGTAAAAAAATCTATTTTTACCAAGAAATGTTTTTTCTTGGAAAAATTCGATCACAAGGGTTGGCGAAAAAAATTTTGCTCAAGAAGTCGACGAAACAAGTTAAGACTTTGATTATGGCTCACTGTCACAATTATGCATCAAATTACTCATTTGAATTGAGCTTATCTATTAACACTTTGACGTACACAGCCGTCAAATACCGTCACGCATCAGCAGATAATACTTTTTGCGCCAGATAAGTCTATGCATACCGTCTTCGTTGACACTTCAAATCTTATCTCACATTGACGAAACTCATCAAAACGAAAACAAACTTAAGCCGCTCAAAAACTCACAAACTTCTCTGAGAATTGAAATGGCAGATAACGCTACTATCATTGTGGACGAATGAATGTCATTAATTCAAAACAATAATAATTGTGTGAAGAAAATCGTTAAATCCAGACGTGTGCGTCAACCGGTGAAATAATAATTTCATAGCATATTCTATTAAGTTATCATAAAACCAAGTTTTATTGCATTACGAATAATAAGGCGTAATTTTATACAAGACGATATATCAGCATTGGCACTTTTTGCAAGTGTTAATAACGATGATATATTGACGTCTGGCACTAAAGTGGTTAAGATTAAATTATATAAAAATCAAATGCATCGTCGTTATTCTATTGGCCATATCGTTTATGTTTCCGAGGGAACGCTCTAACATTAAAAAAAATTAAAACCTAACTATATATAGGCTAAAATTTTTTGAGAAAAAATATGTTTTCTTTTAAATCTGATTTATTTTTAATATCTATGATATTAATGATATTCAGAAAAAAAAGATGAGATTTTGTTATAAATTCATTAATTTGATATTGGTAGCACCCTTAAGGAAGTGTCATAGTATCAGATAACCTTTTCCGCCATAAAGATAAATCTGCTAAAAATAAAAGATACCATGAAATTTTCAGCACTATATAAGGCAGTGGTAGGATTTGTCTGTATCAGATCAGAAGAAATTCGGATCCCAATGTAATAAAGGCAAGCAGGTCGTTATAGCCCCACGTTTTGTGCGGTAGAGGGTAACAGATTTTTATGGGCTTAACCGGCCGTTACTGTATTGGTACGGAAGCCTACACGTGGGGACACGTTCGTCCTCAGACACAATACACGCACACATATGAATTATATCCTTACATATTTATATTTTTTCAATCTTAGCCGAAGTGTTCCCCCTCGGAGCGCCGTAGAAAAATCTTGACTCCCCTTTCCGCCCCATCATAAACTCGACCGAGAAAAGTGGCACTTAAAGGAGGAAAAGTTCACGGGGCAGGGTAGTTTGAAAGTTCTTCGGAGGTTCAGCGAGTTTTACGCCGCGAATGTATGTCTTTAACGATCACCGCCGGAAAGTTTATGAGGCTTTCGTCCGCGGGATTGGCGAGAGCAGACAGGATGAGCAGTTCGTTCTCACCTGAGACTATCCGAAATAGGATTTTGTCGGTGAGAACACAGGACGAAGGATCAGAAGCCTGGAAGTGGCACCGAAAAGGATGTTCACGCGTGTATTGATCCTCGAGACGTTTAGTCTGCAACAAGTTTACCCACTTAGCATAAATTTGGGGAAATATTTTTTCGGGTGGATATGTGGGATTCGGACGATGAAATCCCTATTTTGCCTCAAAGCCACCGGACAGGAACAAGCTGTGAAAATATACACAATATGAAACTTATTAAAGTTGGATCGCCCGAAGCAGTTGTGACATGCGACAAAAAACTTATTCGCATAAAATATTCACTATAAAAAAGAAGAAATCCAAGAAAAACTCGTACAACATTTTACATCAAACGAAAAAATCTCATACTATACGGTTTTAAATATATTTTCAAAAATATTTTTTTAAGCCGTATATTGTAAATATCCAAGAAAACCAAACAATACTAAAAAACAAAAAATCCTTCGAACTTATTGAGTGAGTGTCATTTTCATTTTAATCATTTTAAACCAACTGTGTTAACATCTGTGCTTAACCTATTAAGCGGGGAGGTTTCTTTTCAATAACGCAACGTGCAGTGGGTGCGCACATTTTCGTTAGGACGTATATATACGTCTCACCCACCTGGCGTGAGTTCATATTATTTTATTTTTTTAACAATGCTTAGAATGAAACATATATTTTTTTAATTAATTAACTCGACATTTCCTGGATTTAGTTCCCTTTCATTTTTTCTTTGTAAATGCCTTTCAACTAAGCGTTTGGGTTTATGTGTAATGCTGATTGTTGATGGCATAGGTTGAACTTTTACTTTGTTGTCTGAACTGAGCATCAATACGTCTTTTTAGTCCTTCCATTTTAAAACTACATATTTGTCTTTGAATCTTACCTTATGTTACTAGTCATCGCTTACTAAGTACACGTCCACCCCAACACAATAGCAAAATGCAACCAATTTGCTACCTATCTTAAATTCATGTTAAAACATGTATCGACAACTCACACATTCGTTAAACAAAAATAAAAGTCTCGCCTGCTTTAGGACTCAACATATATTTCGAAGACGTATATATACGTCATAACCAATTTCGATGCAGTTTACGTTGGACGTATATATATAAGTCCTAATCAACAAACAGTTGACACAACGATAGGAAATAGTCATTAAAAATTATAGCAATTATAAAATTAATTGATTTTATTAAGCTTTTCTGAAAATATTGACATTCATTTTATTTAAAAAAATAAGACGTTATTTATGCATCAACTTAATATTTAACGTATATCATCAAGTTACTATGAATGTCCTAATTTATAAAATTTGTTAAATATGTCCAACTTTTGACTTGTCTTAATTAATATTTTAATAAATATGTTTTATTAAATTTCCAAGAATCCATCTGTTATTTGAGAAGCCAAAATGCCCGTAAACGGCTGGCTATGGCCCAATACATAAAGTGAGGGGTGGTTGGTGAGGTGGCCAAGCGGGAGGCCAACCTGGCCGCAGGAGGTCCGCAGCAGGTTGCCAACTTCCCAACTTCCTTCCGCCGATCCAAATCACCAGATATTTTTTTTGGCGGGGGGAGATATCGAAGAAGCCGGCTATCATTTGTACTTGTGCGGGAAAATTCGTTACATTGCTTCCTTTATCTATGTCGTTCATATAACCTAATCGAAGATCTGCTAATAGTACGGGAGGCAGAGGTCGAAATTTTGCGCCCATTTGAATAATTGTACATACCGGTATTAAATTTAAATCTACAAAGTTAGTTTTTTGTCTACAAGTAGCTTAGATTCATTATTGTTGAATAAACGTCATCTACTTTCGATGTAAGATAGCTAGGGCTTCGATAGACGTTGCTAAAGTTGTAGCGTGAGATTTCGATTTAAGTATTGCAACTTTCAAAGCATATTTATTATAAATAGCTTCAATATAGTTTCAATCTTGTATGTATCTCAAATGTTGTTATTTATATCGGTAACAACGAAATCGCGGTAGACTGTCGTTTTGTTTACTTAGAGTCACTTTTGTAGCAATAAATGTGCTTTTACACTAAGAGCTTTAATCTGGAAAGCGTTTTTACGTCATTTCGGCATGGAATTTGCCTGATTTTTGGTGGTTTCTTCGGTAAAGTCAACAAGCCTCAGGAAGCTGGGCTTAGGCAGCATTGCGGTGGCGTGATAAGTAATGTCACAACATTTAGACACGTCGGTCGTAATGACATATCGCATGTGGAAGACATAATAAAAATAAGCTCGGTGGCTCAGCATGAGAGCTTCACAATCTAGCCGTTTAAATGTAAAGCTGGCTGGGGCCCCTCCCCGCTTCAACCCTAATAGTTACGTATTAGCGTCATTTACCACCATATGCCGGGGTGACATATTTCACCCCCAGTAATGAAACAACAAGTAGCGCAACGTTTTGTTTACATCTCACTGAATGCGCGCGGTTAAAAAGAAATTTATTTCCAGAAGCGGGTTTATTAAATCAAGCGTTCGCCCTGTTAGACGAGTAATTTTTCAAGCGAAAATATTCACCCTTGGCTTAATACATCCAATTTATCGAAGTATTTAATGATTTTCGTTTGCGTTTAAGACGTGTGCCTCAAGAATTTAAGCTCATTTGTCATACGCTCCCGCGATATATCGCCGCTGGGTACAATTCTAATATATTGCTCTGCGTTCATGCGTTGCAAATATGAAAATCTGTAGACAATTTATATCCACGTTTAAGCGCCATAAAATGTCTGACATGCCACTCAAACATTTTAGAGACTCAAAAGTGATGGATTCTTAAAGAATTCTACTTAAAAAGTACTCGTTTCGAGAACACTTCAATATAATTCACATTAAAAAGAACGGTTGGGATGCTGATATACTATATGATATATGCTAATTTTACGTGTATTTTTATGTGTTTGAACTTAATAAGCAAAATAACAAATACTAAATATACTTCCTAATATTTTTTGCTTTTTATTATTTATGAAATTATACAAATATATATCCAAATTTGTGTGCTTTTTCAGCTTTCTAGTTAAAAAGTTAAGTATAATGTATACCTATTAATACCAATGCTCAACAATGATAGATGCGCTTACTATAATATTTCATCATATTTCGTATATTTTTTGATTTAACAGACAGAAACAAATTTTAAATGAACCCTTTGGATGCCAAGCGACGATATATCGATATTGGATGAAATTTACATTAGCGAGATTACAATAAAAATTGAAGATTACCAGAATGTAAATGTTATGTTTTAACACATGACGTACCCCTGGCACCCACCGGTTACTGCCATAGATTGTTCCCAATACGTCATGATAGTCATTGGTGACTGCCAATAATTGACTCGAAGAAAAGGTTCCTAATCAATCACTTTTTAACGGAATTTCAGCATGAAATATGACTGCTATGGTGTTCCTGCATAAAATACTTAACAGAATAATGGTGGGGGGGGGGGTCTCAAATATAACCAGAAATTATGCTGTGGAAATTTATTAGAGTTCCCTTCATAAGGAATAAATTTATTTCCCCGTCTATCCCGTTAATTTCCACACATCCACACAAAACTAGACTTCTATTTCATATTTGAAAACCTATGTACCAGTGGATTTCTTTGCCTGGGTACGTGCTCCATTCCATGACTCTCATGGTCTTCAGATCTGACACCACTGGATTTATTTGTCGGGGAACGTTCCCTATTCCATGGCTCGCACGGTTTACGGACCTGACACCATTGGATTTCTTTGCTTGGAGACGTGCCCTATTCCGTGGCTCGTATGGTCTTCAAACCTGACACCATGGGATTTATTTGTCTAGGAACGTACAAAAGAATTCATTTATACGACAGAGTGTCCACAGAAGATATCCTAATTGAAATAATAATCATTGCTTTTTGCAAAAATGAGAGAAATAAAAAAATGGAAAAAGATATAGCCGATTTGTGCAAATTTTGTAAATAAATTTAATAAAAACATCTTAAACATAAAGAGTATTTTCTATCGTTGAAAAGGGCTTTAAATTTTTTTTAAACCTAAACTAAGTTCAAAATAGTTGTTAGTTTTTGTTTAGAGAATTTAGAAGTTAACATTTCTCATTCGTTTCCACATTTTTTTTGACTTTAGGATCTCAGATATAATTTTCTTTAAACCAATCTCATTAAATAATATTTTATTAAGATTAAAAATACATTGCAAAATACAAAAATAGTTATTTCGTACTATTACAACCACAATTGAAAAAGATATGACGATTTAAAGGTTAAAATTTTGGGTATTTTTTCAAAATATTAAAATAAAATCTATTTAGACAACCCTGACATTTAGGATATAAAACTTATTTGTGAAACATAGCAGAAAACTCCCCTAAATCCCAAAAAAATAAATTTGTCCATATGCAAAATATCCTGTATAAATAAATATAGCTTTCAAACTTCCACATAATAGATTTAATACTTGCCAGAGTTCATTAAAATAATCTTAATTTTACATCCAAATACCATCTAAATGTATTTCTAAAATACATATTGCATCGTTATTAGTGATATAAATATTGTATCATTGCTTTCATATTATATTTGGTTAGTTATAAAAAACTCATATTATTAGCTCAATCGTCCAAGACACATTCATAGCTGTCATGTATGAAATATCCCTCCTTAAAGAACATTATCTCAGCTTAGCTGGCTTCGATCCGGGCCGAAACTGGATCGCATTTTTATCAGGAAGAGGCAGTCAGGACCCAATTAAGTGGACTGTTATTACCCAAAACAATATATATTAGGTGAATGAATCCGTTAGACATATGACTGTAATCCTTCAACGTCAGGAGCAGCAGAAGGTATGGGGTAGACCGTATCGATCAAGCTATCGGTCATTGTCATTCCCTTTATCAGAAACACGACAAACCAATATATACCTGACGTGTATACATTTTTGTTTGTGAGCTCTTACATCAGTCAGATATGTGTACGCCGTACTCAAATCACTCGGATAACGCTATTATCGAGATCATTGACTTTCGAAACTTAAACCCCTCCGGGGAGCGATTCAGTAGTTTGTCAAGTAAACAAGGATCTCCTTACATACGGAATACATTTAAAGTGACCCTTTACTATCCAAAGCTTCTTTATTTTTGCATTTGTCTCTATTTAGTTCAGCTAGGCGAACCTTTTAGACGAATATTATCGATCGCAATGAATGAATTAGTAAATTGGGCGGCTTAATTGGGTCAAGATAAATGTTAATGGTACTAATGGCATTAAATTACATTTCTTTTCGCTTGAATAATTGATATAGTTTTAAGAACGAGCGCCATCAGTGCTTAGAATCGATTGTGATTCTCAAATAAAAATTCATGCAGTGAATTCTACGGCGTTGTTCGGAAAAGTTTCATATCAATAAATATGAAAATTCATTTTAATGAAAAGCAGCACTTTTCATACAGCCGGTGTGAAATTTTAATCTTCAGCCCGGGATGAGACCAGTAAAAAAAGTTTTCCGTGGGAACGACGGGATTTTTCAATATAATTATACGACCATTCAGCGAACAGCTGTTATCAAATTCTTGCACGGCTACGTGGAAAATGGGAATTTTATAACTTCCCGTCCACGCCTATCCACATTTTTTCCTGTACAAAGCTCAAATAAAACTAATAAAAAACAAACTTTTTTCACCCTCCCCATTTTTAGCGCTCATTTACCACCATTACGGAGAAACTTGCGTACCCTTAATTACGCAAACTTTTTTTCGTACTTCTGCGTATATTTTAATGTGCGTGTGTGTCTCTATAGATGTATTTATATGGTCTCGGAATTGTTTCGCGGAATTCTTGTGTATTTTGGAAGACTTCATCGTTCCGGACTCATTTCGGATGTTGCGAATTAATTCAGAGTAGAATCCTTTAAACTTTAATTCCTCTCCCGTTTGCTATTCTTTCGCTTTTTTCTCATGCAAATGATACCATCTAAAATATAAACCCGAAGTACTTTCATTCAAGTCGAATTAACATACGTAATTCTCTGTGAAAAATTTTTCCACCCCCGGTTTAAATTATTCAAACTCCTTGTTAGGGATTTTCTTATAAGAACAGAAGAAGCTGAAAAAATTTAGAACTCATTTTTTTTCTTGAAATACTGTCATGTTTTATGCGGAAAACCCCTTTGACGAAATTCATTACAACTGAAATTGATACTTCACATTTTTATGCATAAAAATTTGAATGATTTACGTAAGAATACCATCTGATGATGATGATTCAGATTCAAAGAACTCTAAGAATCTATGAAAATCAATGATTAACAAGCAACGTGGCATCGCCCATTATTATGTTTAATATGCTATAAAACACCATAATTGCCTATGTCATTCTTTATACTCTTAGCTTATTTTCTAAATGTGTACCATTTAATATAGAATGCGACAAATAAGTGCATTGAAAGAGCTACTACGGTTTCTTGGCTGAAGAACTTGAGATAATTGTTTCTCTGTAGCACGAAGACATTATTCAGAGCAACCGCATGCAAGATTAAAATAACCATTATGATTGTTAAACCTCCAATGTAGAAAAGCGAACTAAGAAGATATTTATATAAGCGAATAGTTGATGATGCTTTTACAGGGATTTAAAAATTGCAAATTTTATGAGATGATGGGCATATGTAATACATCACTCAATAAGTTTGTAGGAAATTTTTGACCTCTATATTTAGGTATGCGTTTGGTGTTTAATTCGTCAATTACTTTGATAAATTAAGAATCATCAATGACGAATATTATATGGAGTTATTGATGCTTTTTGATGGAAAAAATTGTGAAAAATCGACCGCAAACGAAGGAGAAAAAAAGTGCTATTTCAACAAGACAATGCACCGTATGTTACAAGTCGATCGCAACAATGACAAAATTGTATTTTAAATTGCTTCCTCATCTACCATATTTTTCAGATCCTGGCGTACTATTACCTGTTTGCAGACTTAAAACCAGTTTGTAGACAGGGAAAGAGATTAGGTCCATATGAAGTATAAGGCCAAAGATATCATTCTATATGCCAAAGTATCATTCTTAAAGCAGATAATTTTGATGAACAAAGTCAAATTTTGATTAAAAAATACTTGTTTTATTAATCATCCTACAAACTTATTGAGTGATGTGCTATTTTTCTGAATCTATACAAGGTGCTTTTGAAGAGTAATGCGTCCAATTTTCCACCGCAGAACATTCTAAGCTTTAAAATGCACTCTAAAAGTCACATCTGAGCTATCTGAGAATCAGTATATATCACGATGCAATGGATCATTCTATGGATTGCTATAAAATTTTGCGTTTAACTTGAGATATCCATCACCGAAACGTTTCTATTAATTCAGCAGGTCTTTGGGACTGATTGCTTGTCCATATCACAAGTTCTCCGATAACACAAGTTGCTTTAGGAGGGCCGAGAGGAGTTCGCCGGTTAACTCTGCAGTGGACGTACATCAACCCCCTAAATAGGCAAAAATATGACATGGGCGTATAATTATTTGAACTCTAACCAACGATTGAGCTTTTAATAGATAGCATAGACTTTATGTATAACAAAACAATCGTTTATCGCTTAATAACTGAAGATTTGAACAAAAATATACATGAAAACTTCATCACAAAAACGCACCAAATCACACCGTCTTAGTTGTCAATGATTTCTTGGCCACGATCCACAAAGTTGAACAGTTTTTCAGTCTCTTTTCAGACTTGATCAGGCACTCCCATATTTTTTATTGTTTCTTTGCATAAAAAGATTTTTGACTAATTGTACAAATATTTTCAATACATTTTTTATGAATTTGGACACCTTACTTTTTGAACGCATCCTGTATATAGGGTTATTTTACAAATTATTTATATAAACATTGAATTGAGCATAGTTCCTGCAAGAAAAATATTCAAATGAGTGGTTTAAGTTATTATGAAGCGGCAACACCCACACAATTAAGTTCTGCAGCAGGATGATGGAAGGACGAAAGAACGGTACATCTTTGTGCGGAAGCCTTGATCCTCCGCGGGTATTTCGCTTCCGGGGGTGTGCGGACATTGGGCAACCCTTGTAATTTATAGTGATTACAACAGGGATTAAAGTCTCGTGCGCCTGGGGGTCTGGAACACCCCGTATTGTGGTGAGCGTTTGTCTAACTTTAGTACCTGCGTCGGAGTACATATGGCCCGAGGCGCTCTCGAACAACTTTCAGAAAGCTCGCGCTGGAGCGATTTCCGCGTGAAAAACTTTGGAAAACTCATGTGGATTCACTAATTGGCACCACTTTGTACGCATACATTTACTTCTGCTCACGCACAAACTTGAACAAATGTTCTCTCGCTCATAGAGAATGTGCTTTTTACCAGCAAAATAGATATGGGGAGAGCCCTGGGGGCCATTCATCAAATTCAAGATTATTGCGTGCAATTTTTTTTTTCACACCTCTAAGCCATTATTGAGTATTCCTATTAATTATTTATTATTAATTTTCACAAAGTATCAAAAATGAAATATTCATGTATAATAATCACACATTGAAAACCTTTTAAGGGTACAAAAATATTATGTTGAACATTAAAGACTCCCCACGACTTCCATTTCGCAAACCCTTACATAATATGGAATTTGACCCACATCCATCCATCAATCATCCATATATACCAAATCGACAGCTAGATCTTATATTGTTAGTTAGATATTAATGTTTTTAATAGGTTACCAACAGTGATGTCCCACAAAATATTATCCTTACGTAAGCGTTCTTTTAGCTTGATTTTATTGATACATTTCTTCAAAAGCTAATATAGTTTAACCAAGATTTAAGTATAGTTTTATAAGGTATATTTTAAAATTTAAACTTGCATTGCAGTAACATTAAGGTTTTTTATTATAAAAACTTATACTCTACCGTGAGAGAACATTCATGTCTAATAACATAAGGCAAACCTTTAAAAAATATTGAGGAATGATAAATGTTCATGCGAAAGTCAATTGATGGTATGCAATTAGAATAATTGTTAATAAAAAAACGTGACCTTCTAAAAAATATCTTTTTCTATTGAGCCATCATAAATTTGCGCAAAAATATGTGTCTAAAAATTTTAAACTAACTTGTCGTAAATTATAATTTTAGTTAAATATAACATTAGTGAAATTTTTATACGACATGTTAAATAAAAATTTCCTATGAAGTGATGATATGCTTATATTTGTGGGTACGGTATTTATATGGTTAATTTATGTTCTTATATACTTCATAGGAGATTTCTAGGGAAATAATTTTACATGTGGTTGTTTTAAATTTGTCTGCGTCGAGTGGTTAAATAAGGATTTGACAATTTTCGACAGGAGAAAATCTAAGAATGAGTGATGTAGTAATTATTATTGCAAACACAGTTAATCATAGGCAACTATACACATTTTTTTAATTAAATCGATTTGGTAGATCACTATTATCTATTGCCATCTCTTCATACCGTAAAAGGACCTCATCTAGTTTATCAAGCATCTTCGCTTCTTAACATCAATAATATCCAATCTGAATGTATTTTTAGATCGAATCGCTATTGGTTGTGTACTTTTGACTTCTCCCACTTCTGACACCAGTGTAACTTTGAGGTGGGGGCTCTCAGACGGCTCCCCGCCACCACGTCCAGCGCACGGGTCCGTTCTTCTATCGAGCCGTGATATTGCTGGACGAATGGATGGGAATAGGGGGGACAGGAGTGACGACCTCTCGCAGCTAAGGGTAACCAACGACTCTCCCGACTCCCGCCTCCTGCGCGTCACTACCCAATGGGTAACGGTGTACGCGCAAAAAACGATTTGTCGGTATACAGGTGCAATGTCTCCGCAGGGCCATAAGAGATGGCGCTGTTAAAATAACACATTGCACATGAAGAGAGACGGAAGATATCAATGTTAATCTGGCAAATTAAATCTGCTTAGATTAACAGCACTATTACGTGGGGATGGTAAATCGCCCACGCTACACTGGTATGCCGTGAAGAGACTTGCAATACATAGATCTGAGACCTAATAATGTAATGTATCTCCGAACTATACTAGAGTAAGGATTTTTCATGTGGTGGTTTCACATTTGCACTGACTTCCAGTTGTCCCTGCATGACATTATTAATGACCTCAACATTTACTTTTTCAAATCTAGGAAACCAGAATAAATCTGGATCGAGATGAATAATCATCTAGAATCTGGATTTGAAACCGAACTTTTATAGTAGAAGTCCAGGGTCCCAACCACTATATCAACACTTGGTTTTCTTTATAATTGATGTTCAAAATTAGTTCATTATACCAACCAATTATTATACATATTATTATATTACATTATACCAAAATTAGTTCATTATACCAACATGTTCAGAATAAATATTGACTTGGATCAAATATTAAACGTTCAGAATAAATATTGACTTGGATCAAATATTAAACGTTCAGAATAAATATTGACTTGGATCAAATATTAAACTTCTTAAATGCAACATTATTTTTAAATTAAGTAAGTATTAATAAGTATTTTTATCATGAAATTTTGATTTATTATGGTCCAGGATTTTCTTCGTTGGATCATTGTCTAAAGATCTATAAATTCTTCTTCGATATTATTATATAATAATATAAGATAATAATATAAATGTAATATCGTAAAGGTATTCTTTTAGCTGTAAATTTTATAAGAAGCTTCATTAGGCATTTTGATGTTTGAGGAATTTCGTTGAATATTCTGCCTTCCCATAACAGAACTTTTTTTTTTGGGGAAAGTCTGCAAAAATGTGCTTGTTTTTGATAGAAGCATACTTTCAGCATTATTTTATCATCTCATAATGAAGTTTAATGTGTGTTTTCAGATTTTTTCACGCTCTTACTTGTGGAACAATATAAGCCTCGGCGCCACACCGCGTCGTTGATAATAGCACTGTTTTTAATATTAAATACAGGCTACAAAGTAGTCGAATCCTGCGATGCTTCCTTACAAAATCCAGTACTAAATTATTCAGTACAATCTGTTAGACCTTAATGACTTTTCAAACATAACTCTTCCAAAAACGTGCCAACTCGCCCGTTTTTATGCCATATTTCATAGCGCTCGCTCTTTTTATGCGAAACATTGTAAAGAACGAAGCGGTATTTTTTTATCGAAGGTGAATCCAAAGACATTTTTTTACGCTGCAGAGCTTCCAAAAAAAGCTCAGGTGCTATTGTGTAACAAACGACAATCGGCTCAACACTTCGTATTGAACGAGCTTTCGTATTTAGATTCTATACATTATTTAGATTTACGCTTACATAGGATCATTATTCATGTCTTTTTTATTTAGCGTCGGCCATAAAAAGAAATCACAAATTCCCTTCCACAGGACGTAATACTCGACTGTCTCTGAATAATATATCGAAACGAATTGAGCTCTTAAGCTCGATATGAAAAACAATTATTAAAAAGGTCGGCTTCTGAAACAATCCACATCTTTATGCGGAAGCCCCGAAAAAAAACACAAATAATCAAGTTATTCGTAAGTGGGCGGATTTGCTGTAAGCCTTTGGCAAATGCTGAAAAAATAAACGAACTTAAAAGGGAAGAAACGTTATTTAATCCAATTATTATTGTGGGCACAGAAAAAAACACAAAAATTTCTACACAAAGGACTTTTCAATGCCCAGAGATCAAAAGAAAAAAAAAACAAAAGACCTTCTCAAAAGATAAAAAGGGACCCGATTCGTTAGAGACAATGCGAGCTTGGTCCAAAAAAAGGGATGAAATTTGCATTATAATAATACATTATTTAAAAAAAGGGTAATCCACCAGGAAGGAATCAATAAGTGTACATTTTTTGCACAAAAACGAAAACAATTCTTAAATACGACCATAATACGTGGCACGTCGCGACCCCCGCAAATAGTATTACTACCCTTCGAATTCTTTAAAAAATCCCTATATTTTATTTTGGGATAAAACTAAAAAAATTATTCTATTTTAACGCCATAATTTTATTGCTTTGTTAAGTAAAATTACCAAATATTGCTAAAATGCACCACTCAATAAGTTCGTAGGAAAGTTTTGATATTCGTATTTTGGGATTTGCTTGGATTTAATTCATGAATTACCTTGATAAAATAAAAGAACCAGCAATGGCAAATATTATATGGCATTATTGGTGCATTTAATGGAAGAAATTGTGGAAGAAAAACGATCCCAAATAACGAAGAAAAAAGACAATGCACAATGTCACAAGTCGATCGCAACAATGGCAAAATAGCACAAATTGCACTTTGAATTGCTTATTCGTCCATCATATCTTCCAGATTTGGCTCTCAAATACTACTACCTGTTTGTAGACTTAAAAAAAATGCTACAGGGAAAGATATTTGACTCAAATAAAGAATTTATTGCCGAAAATGAAGCATATTTTAAGATCAAAAATAATTTTTTCAACAAAAAAATACAACGAAATGTTAGAGAAACACTGGAATAAATATATTATTCTTGAAGAAGACTATGTTGATGAATAAATTAGAATTTTGCCTAAAAGTTGTTATTCTATTAGACATCCTACGAACTTATTGAGTGATGTGTTAGTGGGCTAGATCTTGGATTCTTATTATAATGCTTCGTTCAAATGCAAATTAATGAGGAAAAATCTAAATATTATATATTTAGACAGTTAATCAAATCATGTAACCCAATCTTAACTTAAGCTGTGTGAATGACAATGAGAAACTACGACATTGAAAAATCTTACATTAGAAAAATCAATGTCAATGTAATGTAATTGAAACTTAAAATATTTGAAAGTGTCTCAAAATGGAATGCTTTTCATTGGAAAAAAAGGATTTTTAATGGTATTTTTAATTTTAAATTATGTTTAATAAAATCGTTTAAATTCATTGTAGATAGTCTTAAATTGAGCTCATAACTCAACAAATGTGGTAAGTGACAATGTTATTTATGTCTGGTCAACAATGTTGATGGTGCTTACAAAATTAATATCAAAAACTTTAATATGCTGGAAAAACGTACGAAATGGATGATATATTTGATCGGTTCTTTGTCCAACATTTAAATTTCGTGTTCTTCCTTTTGAATCGAAAATGGCTGCAGCCCCAAGAACATCTGCAGGATGAAATTTACCGTGGAAAACAGCTTGAGCTCTCGTCCTGGCCCCAAAAAAGGAAAACAGAAGCCGAGAGACAAAAGAAGGCTCTCGGATATGTTTAAATACTGCCTACATATTACATTCTGTACAACAGAACTTTTGTTTGGTGGACGCTCAATAAATTTTACCCTCCAGGAAAATTCAGGTAACGTCCATCCTTTTCTAAGGACTATATGCTGTCTGGCTTTGGGGAATGTTGATTTGTAATACTCAGTATTCATGGCTATAAATATATAAAGGGGGATGTATCGGGTGGTGGCGAAATATTTTGCCATTTTTATTATTGAATATATGCTTTTATCAAAATGTTGCAAATATTTGCGCGTGTTTGCGTTAAAATTGAATACTTTCAGGATGTAAGCTTACAATCGGTTTAAACTATTTGAAGTTGTTTTATTTTTTACTGAAACGATTTGAATTTATTTTTTCGAAGCTCTAAGTCTAAACGAATATTATTTCCCATTGATGGCGTTCGTTGCAGTTCCTTCTCTTATATAAATCAGTGTTCATGGCATTCAAGGAATCGAATGCGATTTCCTTAAATCCGCTTTTAATTTTTTTTGTATTTCGATCCTCCAAACGGATATTTCCATTGTCACCCCAGGCTATTCCAGTAATTGAATTGCACTACACAGCCTCACCTGCATCTCCAAGCGGATACCTTATACGTCTACCTGCAATTCTTTCACGCGGATCCCGAAGGAAAGAAAAATTCGGTCCGGAACGTGAGGGTGCATAAGGAGCACTAAAACAATAAACGCAATAAAAGTAAAATTTATTTCTACCCCAAAGGACTAGGGGATGCACAGTGCCCCTAGATACCCCAGCAAGAATGGTATATTGCCAGGATACAACCTAAGGTGAAGGCGGGTGATGTGGAAAATTATACTTATTGTTATTTCCCCAGTATAAATAACTTGGGCTTAGAATGCACTCAGACAAGATCCTTGAATAATACGAGCAAAATAAAAACGCTAAGTTCTCCACATAAATGGGCTATATTCGGAACTCGGCTAAGTGGAACAGTTTTATACTATTTTTGGAGCTCAAATAAATGGAACATGCACGAAAACAAAACGTTCTTACGTATGAAATTAATACGAAACGAATCTCGAGCTCCAGGTTTGCTTCGAAATGTATTTTAAAAGCCAGAAATTTTCAGTTGGAGATGAGAATCGTAGATAAAATCCCCGACGGTCGAGATATTGAATAGCTCCGTCATAATGGAAATTTGCAAACGTCTACAGTTAATGTTGAAACAGGGGAGCCAACTTTGCTAAATGTAAATAGTGGCCGGGATTACTCCCCTTCTATTTGCTAAATTTATTATAGAGTGTATGAAGAAAATCTGTTCATCAGAATAATCAATTGATTGCTTTGGCGGAATGCTTCGGATTAATTTGATATCGAATCATTTGAAGATACATATGATAGCAAAATGTGTACACAATGATGATCGAGTTTTGATAGTTCTCAAGATCAAGTTTATAAAAGGAACATTTAAAATATACTTTTCACCCTCATTAAAGTTAATTTTATTATTTATTAAGCCTATTTTCTTCATCCCTAATTTGCCTTATCATAATAAAAAAAAACTGGGCTCACAAAAATACAAATGAGGACGAGATAAAGCCCAAATATTTAGATAATGGCGGGACTTCTTATGAACCCTTTTTAATTGCAACATAATGACATCGTAAATAGTAGATTTTATTGATACAATTGACAGCTAATCCTGAGAAGACTTATCCAATAGAATCTCTCCGATGTAGAAAAAATAAACTTAGATCCATTTCCAATAAAAACAGACGCCAAACGATACATTGAAGGCCTAAAAGGCTATTTTACTTAGCATCAGTAGCGTACAAAACAGTTATAAGTAAAACCCAAAATGGTTTTCGTTTCAAATCATGTTTTATGCTCTTTTGGTGACTACACTTATCAAGAATAAATTGTTATTTTTAAAATACAAATTTGACAACTCAATTTAGAATGAATTGATTTTCGCCGAGTGAAGAATCAAAATCAGTTCCAAAAATTTCGATCTGGAATTTTTTATTTAAAAAATTGCACTGGAAGTGGAACACAGCGTAATGTGGATGCCGCCACACTGACTGCTTAAATCGAAAGTAATTCAATAGAGATTATTTAAAAAAAAAATGGGCGATCTCGGATACTCATGCTTGAATATTCAAAGAAATCTGAAAAAAATCGGGAAAGTGTAGATACACGGAAGATGGGTGCCGCACGAACTAAGCGAAGAGAACCTGGACGACCGCAACGACGAATGCGAACTACTTCTTAAAATGAAATCTGAAACTATATATACATCTAATTATGGACGCAAAAATCAATGGATATCGAAGGATAAAATAGTAAAATCGACCCCTAAGCTAGACCTGACGACAAAAAAAAATATTTTGAGTTTTTGGTAGGATTGCAAGGATAACATTAATTTTGAAACACTTAAACTTGGACAAAAAATGAATACAATATTTTATTTAAAACAATTAAATCATTTAGCGGTGGAAATACAAAAAAACTACCCTCTTCCGTGCATCGAAGACAAGTGAAATAACGAGCATGAACGTTATTTGTGAAAATAACGCCTTGGATGGAAGACAATTCGACATCCTCCTTATTCTCCAGACACCGCTTCGTTTGATTTCTATAATTTTAGATCTATATAGCATTTTTTTATTAAATTACAAAATTACATTCCTTTAAGGGGATATCTTATAATTCAGATAAACTTATATAACATGGGTAATTTATACTCATAAAAATCGATATGCTAACAGTTAGCTAAATCTATTTTTTTCGACATTTTTATCTACAAATTTAGAATATGAAGTAAACAATGATGTTCAAATCATTAAAACGTCATTTTCTGGAACATATCTGATGATGAGCTATCAAAGTTATATATGATTGAAATTAAAATACCAATAAAAATCATATGTTAAAATAGTGTATGGCTTGAATGACATTTTCCTAATATATTTTTGGTTAATATCATAGAGTTCAATATCAAGAAGATTCATGAATCTCTTCACTTTTAGATTCAGGTAACTCAATTTAATCCTTATTTTAAAATAGTTCAATTTCGTTTTTATTAGAACTTGTACCAGAGAAGTTTCTATGTGGTATTTTTATATTTGATTCAGGATATTGAAAAGAAGATCCCCATGGAATAAATATTTTTATTAATTCCTCAGGCTCTGATTAGTTTTACATTCGTAACCGGAGAAATATCCTGTCGACCCGTCAAATTTACATACGTAACTTCTAAATTACAAAGCTGAGATTCACATATATTTGGGTATACATTTGGACCAGATCATAAATAATAATCAGCAGAAGATATTAGATTTGTAATTTTGCTCATGAAGTTTAAATTTCGTTAAATTATAGTATGAATATGAGATATCTCGCAAACTTATTCATGTGTTCAAACATAACATAGTCGCACACTATTTAAATTTATAAAAAGTATTATATTGTCTGAATGAAGAGCATTTATGAAACAGATAAATTTCGCTGAAAGATTTTTTGCTTGAATATTTTATAAGTGCCATTATTTTAAATTGGATTTATTCGATATATTCATAATGAAGTGATATTGGATATTTGACTTTACATTTTAGTGTTTTAACGAAGCAAAATATCGCCTTTCAATATCGTTGAATATTCCATGGATTTTCTTAAAACATTGCCGCAACGCTTTTATAAAGACGTCAAATATTTAGTCTAAGGATATTGCCATGAAGCCCACCTTTGTCTCTACAATACAGTCTCTCTCCTCATCTCTTTCGCTCTCTTTGGCTAAATAAGTGAGGTTTCGTATGATGTACGCATACATAATGAATATTTTAGTAGAGCCTAATCGCATGAAGGGTTAAAGTGAAAGACTCGAATGGGGGGTTGAAACTGCACGGAGGAAATGATATCGCGAGCAAGGAACTTCCTCCTAAGTTTTAAGCCTCGCAGAGCGAAGGTGCTGCACTACGAAATCAAGAAAATTGTTTCAATTATCTGAAGCCTTGTGTGAGTTTTGAAACTTATGGTAAAATTTACCAAGGGGATGTTTATTTAGGCGAAATTACAGATCTGAAAATGGGGGTCATCCCTCGGGGCTTCATCGATGAACGATACATAAGCACGCACTTAATCCCATGTAATAATAGTGCTAGATAAACGCATTAAATTGTTTCGTGTTTGCGCTTCATCTTCTGCTCTTAATTTTAGTATGCAGCATAAACAATGCACATCATTGCTGTAAGCAACTCACATACTCAGCCATTGTCGAACTTTCCCCGCAATAATTCATTGTATCATTGTAAATTTACAATACGGGCTGAATGCGAAATTTTATTGTAGTGTGCAATAATTCAACCCTCGGATGTCTTGCACTTGGTATGGGACAAATGCACGATGGTGCTTGTAGCAGTAAGTGTGTGGATAGATGAGAATTTTCATATCGCATAGAGCGTGCATTCCTGGAAGACACGCCTTGAATAGAAATGACATTTGCGTGGGGGCTACAGTATCGCGGTGTACGAGGGAACTACCCCTCGTGTGGAAGGGTGAAAATCTCCCAACAAAAGTACAAAATACCCTTGAGAATCTTTGATACACCCGCACACTACTAAAATCGATCAATACCTGGTGGATCGACTCGGCTATAAAAGCTTAGACCATAACAACCCTACCGTGGAAAGACAGGGAGAAGAATTACACCATGGCGTTTTTATAAGCCATGATAAAAAATGATTCGATTCCTTTTTGGCTTACAAGCAAATATATTTATTTAATAACATTTCAACGGATATATTTTATGAAAGTTTTATTTGCTTACAGCATATTTTTTGCAAAGCTAGTCAAAAATATACTATAGTATTCAATAGAACTTACAGATAAACTCCTTACATTATCATTATAATTTAGGGTGGATAACTTTATTCATTTTTGACAGCAAATAAAATATTTGCATAATGATGGGGGCTAGATTAGATTGAAAGATTAAACAAAAAAATCAAATTCGTATAAGATTATTATACTAGAATTACTAGACTATTCAAGTGTTTAACTTTTTAACCACTAGCAATTATAGGGATATTATAAATTGCGTAAAAAGTTATTTAACTTTAGTATCACATTTAGTGATACTAAATGACCATTGTATAAGAAATATTTGTTATTTTACGAAAAAACAAATTGACTCACCGGTGAGTCGCTGGTGGTTATGTGATTAAAATCTTTAAAGATTTATAGTATTAAAAATAACAAATATTTATAAATAAATTCATACTTTCTTCAAATGGGTTAAAAACATATTATAAATTCTTATCCCCATAATTTTCAATACGAACGTTCATAAAATATCTACCTAAATGTCGCTGAAGGAGCCTTGCATATTTTTGTAATATTGCGATACTTTTGCCCTAAAGGTTAGCGTTATTAATTTTAAAATCATTGGATACTTTGCGTTATTGTGAATTTTATATAAATATTGCGGTATTGAAAACATCTTAAATATTTGTAATATCTAGGACCAAGTATTCGAACAATGTATTGGATCATGGGCTCTTATTATAATGTAAACGTTTAGGTTCAAATCCAGTTTGTGAAAAAAGTATTTATGCCCACAAAATTCCGAAATAATCAAAAAAAAAAAATCGGACATGATTAAATCCTCTCCTACATAAAGTTCTTATTCAAATTATCCAATAATTATTTTATATTTATATATATATGAATTTATAAACACATAAATTAAAAACACATTAAAGATATCAGAAGGCAGTCTATTCACCATTTTGCATCAATATTTGTCCATGAGAAAGCTTTGTTCGAAGTGGATACCGTGTTTGCTCACAGTCGATCAAAAACAACGCGTCCATAAATCAGAGCGCTGTTTGAAGTTGTTTCAGCGTAATAAAAATATTTTTTTCGTACAGTATGTGATAAAAGATAAAAATATATATCTATTACTATAGTCTAAAATCAAATTCTCATCTGATAAGGCTTTGACCTCAGTATTTTGGTATAGTATAATTAACATAAATGGTACTTTTCAGGTTTAATTTTATAGATTATATTGTGAAAGATAATTAGTTTTAATAACTGTTGAAAAATCAATTTAACCGTCGATGAATTTGGGTTAACAATCTATACAATCATACGATGTACGCAGGAAGCTCTCCGTCTCTGTCTCCCATGCACAGTTACCGAACTGCAAGACGTTATATCCGCCTCTGTCTGGACTTACTGGAATTTGCTCGCAAATATGCGATCATCCTACTATACAGGTGAAAAAGAGATTTAAAAAAAAACATATTTCTCAAATGGCCAGAGAGAAAATGCATATTTATCACGTAGAAAACCAACCAATCATACGGAAATGCTTAAAAGCAGTAGGTCAATGAATTTAACACGAAGGTATATATAGGGAAGTGGTGTGAAGCAAAATTATGCGCTTCCTGTTACTCGTATGTAAATGGGCTCTTTAAAAGGTGAAGATTCAACACCATTTCAAAAGAAGATATCGTGACCTACATCAAGTGCTAGCAAATTTCACATGCGAACCGTCTTCCGTGCAAAATAATTTTCATCCATATCTCTAGCGCATTTGCCATCGTAAATAACAATAAGTCTGAGGTACGAACCAGAAGTCGCCAAAGAAATTATAGGCCAGCGATATCGGCGAAACGTGATGATGACACCTTGTCGGCATTAATATAATATGTAGGCTGCAAGGATAATGTATGCGTACACGCACATCAGTCTCGCATGAATATTTAAGCGCTGTTTGTATTTCCGGTCCCATTCGCCAGGAAGCAGGAACAAATTCAGGACGCCATCCGAATATGACGGCACGTTCCGCGGATTAACATTGTCTTGGTACATCTGCACGCCTTGCTTATTCAAAACACACTCCTCGCCTCCAACAAAGCCTCTGCGGCTGCATGCAACCTAGCTGACAAGAATCCAGAATCCTGCTCTCCTGATGGAATAAAACCGGCCTAATTACAGTGAGACAGAACAAACATGTGCGAATCGCTCCCGAGCTGGGAGAATATCAGCTGAAAATATGAGCTCACATAATAAGGGCGACTATGCAAATACAACCTTAAAAACAGATCTCAAAAGCTATAAAAATACAAATTTATTAATATTTATTTAAAAATTAACTGTTATTAAATATTATAAATGTTTGCAAAAACGCATCCAATGAAATTTTTTTCTGTCAATTATTATAAACAGAAAGAGTTATAGATAAATATTTTAAAGATTGATTAAAAAACTAAAGCAAATGATATACAGTAGACCTGCGATAATCCGACAAACGTTTTGCAAGGCGTTGTCGGACTATAGAGTACTACCCCCGACCTCTTGTAGTCCAAATTTTTTTTGAAAGGAGTACTTCCAATTATTATAGAATTAACATCATAAACACAATGGTCATAACAGTTATAAAAATGAAAACCTGTTAACGTTATCAAAAGTATTCCATGATGTTTTTTGAAGCATTTTAACCATCTCATTCTAGCTACAAAGCTATTTTTTGTTATCTCTTTGTAAAACGACTTCCTGAAGAAAGTACATATATTAGGTTGTCCCATAAATTTCTTTCGCAAATAAACCCAGATTTAATTATAGCCATGGTTGAAGAAAACCCGCGATATACTGTTCGCGAAATTGCTAACAAGCTAGAAATTCCACAAACATCCGTCCATAATCATCTGACAAAATTGGGCTACATCAATCGTTCAGATGTGTGGCTTCCTCATGAACTGACTGACTCAAATAAACTTCAGCGTATTTCAACATGCGATCTTCTTCTCCAACGACATAATAGCCAATCTTTTTTGAAGAGACTTATTACTGGAGATGAAAGTTGGATACTCTATGAGAATATCCAACGTAAACGGTCTCAAATCAGGGTTACAGAAGCTTCAACTGTAGCTAAACCTGGCCTATACCCAAAAAAAAAAGTTTTGCTATGCATTTGGTGAGACTGGAAGTGGGTAGTTTATGATCAATATTTTGCCAACAAACCTGGGAAATTTTGGCAAGAAGGCATTATAGGGCTTCCAGAGAGATGGAGAAAGATAATAGAACAGAATGGATCATATATTATTTAATAAATTTTGATGTTATAAAAATTATTGTTTATTTTTTTTCTTAATATGAAAACGAAAGAAACTTATAGGATACCCTAATACAAAGCATCCACGACCTCTGGATGTCAAGCTTTCTTGAAAGTTTGCCTCTTATTTGCCAACTTACAAAAATATTTATTACGATTTAAGCCCTTCAGAATAACACTTAGTTTAGTATTTTTTACAGAGACAAAGCTTTATCGTATACATCTATGTCGGATTACAAGGGGCGCCGGATTAGACTAGAACCTGAAATATGTGGATTATTGCACAATTTAAAATGTTTTAAAAACGTAGATAAGGAAAACATCGAAGAGTGGCTCGATCACGATTGAAATGATCCAGATTTTGAGCGCATGGATGATGGAAATATCCTTTCTTGTTTCTCAAGAAAAATAAAATGAGATTGACAATTGAATAATTTACCTGTGAATACATTAGTTATTAAACGGTGTTGAATGATGTTAAAACATTTCTAGATTCTCTGAACTAAGAATCTGAATATAATGACTTATAAGCTTTAGATATTTTTTTTTAATCTCAAAAAATGCGTTTTTTTTAATATTTTTGGTAAAACTTAGTACTTAGCTTTAAGCGTTTTTCTTAATATGATGTTATATTCGAAACCAAGTAAAAAATATATAATTCGGATTATCCGTGTCCTTCTTTCCCAGCACTAATCCGAATAATCGAGAGTATGCTGTATACATATTAAATATTAAGTCCATCCGAGAGAAATCTATTATTTTCGCACGCTCTCGTTTTATTTAAATCTGTGTCCAAACACGATGAAGAAAACATCTCAGCTATATTTTTTCTAGTTATATGAATTATCAGTTTTGCTTTTTATGTCGTAAATTTTATTTTGTTATCAAAGATAAACATGAGCCCGAAAACATTGAAGAACATATTCGACGTTTTATACAGTTTTTTTTAACAGGATTTAAATATGATCCAACCCACAAACACCCTCAATGAAACTCCTTAAACAATCATAGTGATAAATATATATCAAATTTGGTTAAGATGCTTTAAAATAAAATAAAATAAAATAAAAATAAATAAATAAATTAGGCGATAGAAAATTTGTGGGATGCAACTAAATCAAGACAACTCTTAAATTGCTGCAATCTTTAATTGGATCAAATCCTTGTTAATCAATGGAAGAATTATCACAGATTAATCTTAAATTCAAACAAAAACCAACAGGTTGTGTAGCTTCTTTTCACTATTTAGATATTTAAAGCATTTATCAATAAAAAAGTTAAAATTCATGTGGATTCAGTCGATTCGATTAAATAAAGTTTTTAGTCGAAACCAATTGATTTATTTCTTTCTGGATAACCTAATATTATAAATACACATATATGTAAGTTATCACATGTGGGCGATCTATATAGAGAATTTTTCTGTGATTGAAAATGGAAATACACCAGGAACAAGACGATATCCCAATTATTTGATACATTTTGTAATAAATTCTTTCAAAAAACCATTAAATTTCAATTATTTTAATTCATCGACTTATCCAAGATCTTTTGAATTTAAATTATAATATTGAAGATAGATTCGGGTGGGGAATTTGTATTTTTTGCAATATTTATATTTATATTGAAAAAGGGATGTTTTCCATTATCAGGCAAAACCTTCCCCGTTGGACCTTCGAAGGGCACTTGAGTGCTGTATAAATATACATGGGAAAGTTGTAGGCAATCGAAATTTACATATTTGATCTTAAGATTGTTTAGAGAGACTCTTAAAATATGAATAGATAATCTTTTAGGAATACATGGTTTTATATCCAAATCGACTTAAGGACATTCGGGTCGGGGCGACCGCAGCAAATCCGTGCGAGCTCCGGCCAGACGAGACTCGGTCCTAAATAAACTAGGGCGGAAGTTGTATCTTTGCAATAACGCAAAATGTATTTAAACTGGAGTACCGGAAAATATTTAGGCTGTTTATCAGAAAGCTTCAATTATTTGCACAATCCGAGCACAAAGTCTGGCTCTCTCCGGCTAAGCCTTCCCCCTATAATTTCCGATACCGAAACATAGACGGGCTCTAGGCACACATACAACCCCACGCCCAAGATAACACTGCTCCTTGCTTCCCTTTTGTGTAAATTATTCGAATTTGTATTGGGGTTATGTGTTTGTGTTATTGTAGAGGACTTAAGATATCTAAATTAACTGCAAATGAGTTGGCGCTATTTACATTCCGTAAAGTGCATAAACTAATGCTGTTTGTCTTCAATCAAACGTGAAACTAATATCACAAATTACAGCGATGATTTAAGGTAAATTTTGCAAAAGGATTTAATTAATAATATAATATATATCACACAATAATTTCGTTGGAATTTTTAACTTTAAACTTTTTTCTTCTTCACTTGGGGTAATTTTTTCGCTTTTTTATCAAAAGATTCTACAAACTTATTGAGCGATGTATTATATATTATCTATTAAATCTTTTTACTACTTAATCAGTGCTGCTCCTTTGGCCTATCCGTCGGTTATTATATTCGATATCTTAAAACAAACTATCTTTCATATATAAGAGGCATATCCCGAAAGTAAGTGTACTGTGACAATAACAGGCTGTTTTTTTTTGTTTTTTAAAAGTTGGCCATACTGAGTAGTAGAAGGGATCTTCTAAAAAAGTTAACATTGCAGTACGTAAATTCACGTTATAGTGTCCAGTTGCGGGAAAAATGCCGGTAAGAAATTCTGCCAAGTCTTGAATTGGAAGGTGAAGATTCTCTGAGCTATATTGTAAATGGAGATAAAAATTGGGTGACTTATTACACGTCTGAGCTAAAAAAAACAGTCATCACAGTGGTGTCACACCAATTATCCATCTGCCAAAAAAATCAAAACCACAATTTCTGGCAAATTCATTATGGGCTCAGTGTTTCATTTGATTGGAATGTTTTAAACCACCCCCGCATTCCCTTAAGTTGGCGCCTTCAGTTTATCATATATTTCCCAATCTGAAAGAACACATGGATGAAAATATTTTTTCAACCGACGAGCAGGCGCAGAAACTGGTTCTGAAGTAAGGGAAGAAACTGGCTGGAGAGTTCTTCAAGGAGGGCATAAAGAAGATTGTGACACGACTCACCAGATACATTGAATTGGATGACGATTATGTTGATAAATAGTTAACAAGTGTATCAATAATATCCTTTTTTTCAAATACGCCTTTTCTAAAAAATAGTACACTTTTTTTCAGGATACTCCTCGTATATACAAATTTTCACATATATTCAAAAATTGTTTTTTGTACAATTTTCGATCCTTTAAGATAGAGTTTCTTAAACTGTGATCCACGAAGCCATTTTCGTGGAATTGTTTACAGAACACATTAAAATAAGATCTAAATTGACCAACATTTGACCAAAAAATGTGTGTTTGTTTGAAAAATTGAGTTTCAAGAACGACGTAATATGTTGTCCACGAGTACATAAGTTTTTTTTTGTTTCAATAATATTTTAGTTAGATGTATATAACATGTTATTTAAATATGTTTAAGTAAAAATAAGATTTTTTTGTGCATAAAGTTGGAGTGATGAAACGCACAAATCTGTGCATGTAGTATTTATAGAGTTGATAGTAAATAAAAAAATACGAACAAAATACATATATTACTTGCTAGGAAATTTTCATGCTATATGCTATATTTTCTTAATGTATAAAAAAATATTTTTTGTTTGTTCGTATGTAATGCGCTGCCATACCGTTCATCAGATTGCAATAAAACATCGTCCACTTATTGTTACGGGTTGCGCAAGTAACATAATCATAGTCTAATATATAAAAATTATTGTTTGTTTGTCCGTATTTATTGCGCTGCCATACCGTTTATCCGATTGCAATAAAACTTTGTCAACTTATTATTTACACTTTCATGAATAACATGAGGATAATAAAAAATATTGTTTGTGTATGCAGTTTGTTATGTGAGATTTGGCATTGCAACGCATGCCGGGTAATGACTAGTTACATATAAAAAACATTTAATTATATTTGAAAATAGTTATTTGCTATATTTGGGCTTGTCGCTGCTTTAATCCAAAAAAATAATTGATTGATTCCAAAAAAAGGATAGGGATGAAGCACGTATACTGCAGCAGTGCTATTAGAATTTCAAGGGCCAAATCGGATTTGTGTGGCACAAAGGGAAGATTACACGCTCCAGAATGACTTGTATCAACAGGGAAGCCCCCCTTTCGCACTTTTGTGTATTTTACATTGTTTGTCGTCAAAAACATCCCGCGATAATGTCGCCCGTTTGACGGCCACTTCTCCGACATTTCCAGTCCGGGATATAAAATAAAAATGGAAGGAGAAAGAGCCGGTGTCAGACAATGGCCGTATTAATTATACCGCGCCGTAATACCGCTTTCGGTTTATTTTATATAATGAAAAGCCCCGTGCGAAATCCGAACATTTCGGTCTCATTCATTCACCCTCGCGGGCCCGGGGCACCCACCTGCGCCCCCTAAAAATAACCTGAAAAATCGAGAAGGCTTTTTAATTTCATAATCCGTGCCCGGCTCGAGGAGGGGTGGTTACAGTCCAAGGATTCTTCGAATACATTTATTTTTCATTTTGAACGAGTGCGCGATCCGGAACGAAAATCTTTCATTAATGTAACGACGTGCCCTTAAATTTGAACACGAATTTTTGTCAGCATTTCAAAAAATTCCAGCAAAATAAACAAATGCGAAAAAAATGGAAAATGCTTCGGAGTACGGCGGATGTTATATTAAATCCATCACGATCGCAACATCAACAACTTATTCAGAACTGGTATTACAAACATGCAATATTCATCATGGTTTGATTTAAATAAATCATAGTCGCCTGAAATAATGTGGTAATATCATAATAATGAATATCCCTTACCGTGGAAAATTCTTCAAAGGATGCATAATTCTTTTGAAATAGTTTCCCATTGAATTCAATTTGTATAAGCTTATTCAAATTTTATAGTTGGGAGCTAATCAATTAATCATTTGTGAAATTAGCATTATTTTATAATGATACATATTTACATTTTGTTACAAATCAATCGATCATACGATGCACGATTTTAATAAAGTACCAGTATAGGATATATCCATTGATAAAGGATATATCCATTGAAATAAACGTGATTAAGGCCTATATTGATTATATATATAATATATATATATTTACAAGTTTTTGTTATAGCACGGTTTACATAGAATGTGCAAAAAAAACAGAATTTGCTGAATTTATAACAAAAATGGATACACACTAGACCTGATATTCAATTTAAATGCGATTGTCCTGGAAAAAATGCCCTATCGAAAGTACATTTTAATAATGAGGCCACTATTTATAATTCGGTCTTTAAAACTCCTTTAAGCAGTGAAAGAATATGACAATAGGAATTTGTCTGTTTATTGGAAAGCAAATAAATAGACTTGGATCACAGTTTCTATGGCTAATGATTGGTTTTACAATTTTTTTTTATACCTAATACAGAAAATTATGTAAAAAAAGAATCTTGATTTTAAAGTATAGTAGACTCTCGATTATCCAAGCTAGTACTGGGGAGGATAAACACAGATAACTAGAAAACACGGATAATCCAAATCATCAAATTTCTACTTGGTTTCGAATATAATATCATATTTGCAATACGACTTTTTTTATGATTTTAATACTTATTATTTATTAAAAAAAACGTCAATGTCACTCTCATTTTCTTCCTCTTGAGAAACTAAAGAAAGAATATCGGCATCATCCATGTATTCAAAACCTGGATCATTTAAATCATGATTGATTCACTCCTCGATATTTTCTCTATCCACGTTTTCAATACATTTTATACATATTTCACACATTGCTATACACAGAATAACCAAAATTGTGTTATTCTGTGTATAGCATCAAATATCGTATTATTTTTCTAGAAAATGATCAAGTTATCATCTTCCTTAGCAAGAGTTTTAAGAAAACTGTGACGTTAAAGACGTGTAATTGATGCTATAACGCCTTAATCCTTGGGCTTGATTAAAGATGTCACATTAGGGGGGCAAAAAATTTGCAACCATAAGTACATCGATTGTTTACAAAATACTTTTTTTCGAATGAGAATGGGCATAATAATTTTGCTTTCTGCGGCAATTCCTTATTTTTTTAAAATATCTTGCACTTCTGGAACTCCACCCATTTCTTTTTGAACCAATCTTCAAAAATCTCCCTGTCCATCCATGAACCTTTTTGACTACAAGATAATAAACTACAGAAAGATTTTGCATTGAAGTTTACTTAAAAGATTAAGGTTTATTTGCTTTAACAATCACCAAAAGTTTAAATTTATCAATTCTTGATGCGTTTTCAGTCTCTTATAATCCCGGGTCCTTTTACACAATCTTACACTAGTTGTGATATATGCCTCGTGTAACAAGCTTTCTTAAACTTAATTGTCCAGTTGTTTTGAGAACCAAGATAATTAAGACATGAGAACAAGCGTTTGTTTTGGTAGTTAAGACATGAGCATCATCTTTATCGCTTTGAAGAGTTTTGTACTGTTCGGGAGTTGCCTCATTATCCGAGCATCCGCAATCCTGATAATCCGGATAATCGAGAGCACACTGTATTATTGATACTGGACAATGCATCAAGACATCCGCTCGATTTAAAACATCCAAATGTAAAAATATTATTTTTACCCTCAGATCTATAATACAACCTTTAGATTGAAGAAAAATTCCAACATATTATTCGAACATTTGAAATAATATTTCATGATAACGAACAAGATGAGAATTTAACAGTGATACAAACTTGTAAAAAAAATTATATTCAAAATTGTATTATGATTTCTGCATCCGTCAAAGAAATAAAAATTCACTTTAAATGCTTGCTGAAAACAGCTATGGCCAAAAGTAGTCCCTGGTGAAAATTATACCCCCAATAGAAGATGAATGATCTGATGATTTTTATATTCAAGATATCGAAGAAATATTAAAGGATCGTACATTGAATAACGTAGAATTAGTCGAAATATTGGATGAACCTACCATAATAATTCTATAAGTGAAATAGCAAAGAAACTCAAGAGAGAATTACGAAATACGCTAAAAAGAGACAATCGCTTATTACAGAGTTTTTAAAGGTTAAATCCATAAATATTCCTGAGTCTTTCGATGATGAAAACTTACATCCAATCTCGAACATATTAAACCATTAGTGATAATAATGATGAATGAATGATCTATTATATGCCTGTTATTAAAGTTTTTAAAAACTAGCTTCTGGACGGTTGACTTCAATGGACGCATTGTTGAGATCCCGCGCTTTTTCTTTATTACAAAAATGCGCTAATATGATTTTTAATAATTTATTATATGTTTTTGGGTTGAAAATCTTAAGCTTCCATTGGAAACTTACTGTGATTATGATTTAAATATTTTTTCACACTACGGTATGATTCATTTCGTCTCTTTAAAGTATCCACAGTCATGTAATCAAATTTTAAAAACGCGATGGAATTATGGCGCACGAACTCGCATATTTTCATCCTTGGGTAGTATTCATTTAAAGAATATTCAAATAAAAATCTGCGAGATAAATTCACGGAAATCGCTCTACTGTAAATAATTTTCTCCGTTATGAAAGGGGGAGTCCTTTATAGCGCCGCAGAATACTTTTTTAACGACAAGAATAATCAAAGTTTGACGACGTGTCGTTAATATCTTCTAAGGATTTTTTATTACGGACAAATTTCGCCAAAATGGAAAGTAACGATCCCGCGTACTTAGAAGGATGAATGAGGATTATTTTGAACTTAAATATTTTCCTTATGGATGAGACGAGATAAAAACGTATCAAGGGGTAGTTTTATGGGTATTTCGACTCAGTTTTCTCGTGTGCATATAAAATATAAATCAAAGACCATCGGTTGTCTCATCCCTTAATTTCGATATAAAAGGCCTGCTTTGGGAATATTGCGGTTCAAGCCGCGTTCATTCCAAAAGACAAAAGGACAAACAAATTATTCCATTTGTGTGTACATAGAGCTGACGACACACAAAAGGAGGCCATTTCAAACAAAAAGGATGCGTATTCAAAGCGGATACCGGCAAATTTTATTACAAAATAACCGTCAACCCCTCAAAGAAATTATGCAAAATAATCCCGACAGTCGGTCGTAAATATTCTTGGCGTTGATGAATTCAATAATGTCGACACGCATCGGCCCTACACACATTTATTTATTATTTGACAAAATTTAATTAACCCTCTTAGGGATGTAAGTACAAAAGTTTCCGAGAGTCGTCTGGGTCCATTGTGTTCGTGGACGTCCGTAAAAAGCCGAGAAGGCTGTGTGAGTGCAGTAAATTTAATGCAATGAAATGCACAAAAGGGTCGTAAACCGTTTGGGGTGGAAAAATCTGAAAAGAAAATCCGATTGTGGCAGGAACAAAATGGCGTCCGAAAATTAGTCCATCCCTTAATGACAGGGTCTATCCCTAAATTATATGCGATTTATACAGAACAAGGACCGGAAACGGTAGCTCTACCATTTAAAAAAAACATAATTTTGAACAAAAATATTTTTAGTGATAAACTTACAATTGATTATCCGCGCAGAAATCATTTAGTTGTGGTACTCACCTGCAAAAATAAAAAATAAATTCATATTATCAACAGGAAAATCGATACATTTTTAGCTTAAATATTATTTAATTAGCCCTTTTAAAGGGTTCGCTATTCAGCTCATAACGTAGATAAGTTTCAGTATATTAAACGAATCGCCCGTGTATTAGAATACGTTCCGAAGTTAATTATGAGCTCGGGACACAAATTATTAAATTATGGCCATTATATTAAATAAAGATGCCGTTAAGGATCAAAATTGGTCGGTCTAAACCTCTAATAATTTAGTTTAAGCGATATGTAGGTTCAATTTGCTGACTGGACTACGTAACTTTATGTAGGTCCCCGTAATTTGTTCCCATTCTGCATCATCCCATTAGGATAGGTCCGAGCTAACGATATCGATCCCCAATTGATGTCTTTTAAAAACCCATTCTGAAATAATCGTTTCGCTTCGATGTGTGCTTAATTTTAAATGGAAGTTATACATATGGTATGATGGAAAGGTATTTCAAAGATTTCTACAGAGCTTATGATAACATCGAGATGATTGTACTGTAGATGAGATTCTCGAGTAAGCTGGTAAAGCTATGAAAATTCTCTAGCAACTGAACTGAAATCATGGGATCCAAGTAGAATGTCATGGACATGCATAGTAAATCGTTAATTATCATCTTCGTTCAAAATCACAATTTCCACTGGGCAAGTCATGTAGCACAGATAATCGTTTTAGATTCAAAACAAACTACAATAGACTCATCGGAAGACACTCATGATCATTTATTGAGAAGGATATTTTAAATCATTCACAGTTATAATGTGAAAATAAAGCAAAAATGGCCAACTTATTTGACGTTGGAGAAGATGGTATTCGTCTCAGTTGGCTGAGAATCTGTTTTCTTGAAAGAAAAGCTAACTCATAATCGTCTTTAAAATATTTATTCCTCTAATAAATGAAATGTTATTGAGAGCAATTATGAGATACTTTATAAATTTAAAAAATAATGATAATTTACCGAATATTCTCTATGAAAAGACCACATTGTCTTAAGAAGAATTTCTGTTTGATCTCCAAAGAGTTCCTCAAATAAGATTTGTCAGCTAGTCAAACATATATGTCAGATTTTTAAGATATTAATATATTAAAACAATAAATCTATCAGGTAATAGTATTCTTGATTAAATCTGTAGGCAATTCATTGAGTTTTGATTAGAAACCCATACAAAAGCTTTGGTCTAACTTTTTTTTGTAAAGATATCAAAGGTACATGGATATTTGAAATCTCAGTTAAATATTGCTCTTGTCTTAGACGTTCATAGAAAAATGTAATGAAGCCATACTCAATATTGTATGTTCTGAGAATCCTGTAAAATGATACGCTTGAACAGTAAACGCGTGTAAAGATAATCTAAATAAGCAATATAAAATCATTCTGCGAGGTTAATTTCATATATAATAAATACATTAATTGCATAAATTTAAACCTAAAAATGATGACATCTATCTGTGATTATATAATTATCGTAGATAGAAGAAGAATATGCAATATAAATCTAAAATAGTACGATTCAAAGGGATTTTCTATGTGGAAAACCTTGGTCGCAATTATTAGGTCGAATTTTGTGCACATTCGCAAAAACGCTTTCGTAAGGGCCCCTCAGTTTTAAAACTTCATCCCACCAGTGACACTTAACAGGTGTATGTTTATTAGAGCGTTTTAATGAGGGGAGAGGTCAAATTTGCTCAACGATAGAAACACGCGTTAAAATTACCCTATTTCGAATTTCAGCAGACGCCTTCCATACCTTCACAAGAGTGCAAATCCCTCTCAAAACCGACCTGTAAAATCCTTAATGGGCAACCCGATGCCGGCAAAGTAAGCCCTCGATGTATCGTCTCATATTTCGCGTTCTTCCACCCCGTCGGCCTCATTACGATGGGGGTAGAGCACCGCACACACAATGTACCCCAAAATCGTATTAAATTCGAGCCACCCCCCCTCGATCCTCCATCAACATCCATTGTTTTCGAACGAACAGATATAATCATATTCCGAAGCACTACATTAAAACGTCCGTACGAATACAACTCCAGATTTGAAAGTCCCGGTGATGCTGGCGAACATCAACAACTTATTTTCTCCCCGGCGATGAAACGAGTTAAACATTTAATTTCATTAGGGATGCAACAAAATATATGATTGAATTCAATCAATCAAGGTATACTATTAACGAATTATTTTAAATATCAATCGCTATGGTGATAAATTTAGTATAAAATCAAGAACAAATATCATATCAAAAATCTATTGATAGTGTGCCATCAATGCTTGGAACGCCAAAAGGTAAATCTTGCTTCTAAGGGGTTGTTACACGATGTGGATTTGGATTTGGATAAAAACAGTTCGATATGCAATCCATTTAATATTGATTTTGAATGTTGCTTTAAAATACAGTTAGAAGAGCTTTCAACAAGACCAAATATCACACTGAAATAATGATTTATGTCTTTATATAATTTTAATTTATTATATTATTACAACCCTGTAAAATAATAATACTATAATATTTCTGTGTTTGTTTCCAATATGCAAGTCCAAGAGATTAGCGTGCAAGTTGATCTCTTTTGAGAGTAGGTCTGAAAAGATTAAGAACCCTTGTTATCTTAATCTATGGATATATTATAATGGTGCTTATTCATCTAAATCCACCTTTATTAATGATTTGCAAAATATTTTGATATGAAGTGAGCAAATTCTGATGGTTTTGTATGGGGATGTATTATGAAGTAGAAACAATTCGTATTGTTATAGGTCAATACTGAAGCATGTTCGTACAGACGGTAAGATATTTTTCACGTGTTGTTGGTCTATTTCCGAGGAAGTTAGTGTATATTTCCTATGGTTTATTCACTGCCAACATAAAGATGTGACAAGGCCCCATTAATCATAAACACCCCCCATGCACATGCACACACAAACACGAATCCACCCCGGCCTGAGCAAAACTCCCCTGCGGTTTCGACCCACATCCCAACGAAAACCTCAGTCCGTTTTCACTGAAAACTTCCATAAAAATATGTACACACACGTGTAAATGCAAACATTTTCGGAATATGCCCGGCATGAGGACGAAATTCGGTTTTGTGTCCTTAACCATGGCGAAAGCCTTATCCTAATAGAGATTTATAGTGTGGACATGTCAACGGGCCCGGATTAGACAAAGTATTAATTATTCGTATACACCATAAATTAATACGATCGTATAAATAAACAGAATTTGCGGACTAGATCTAATGCTGAAGTATAGTCGGTTACACCGAAGGTACAGGGATGATTTATTATTTAAAATTAATTCCCAGAAATGTAAGCCGCACTAAATTACTACATTTTGTCTCGAATTTCAAGCCATATAAATTTTGATATAAATTCAGAAACAAACATTTGATATTGGATTTAATTAATTTAGCGTATCAAATCATTGTCAATCAATTAAAATATTAACACATTTTGCAACATTCAATTTTAGCTCCCCATGGACTTAAATTTCATAATTAATTTGCATCAAATCACAATAATGCAATTTAATCTAATTTAATGCTGTCAACGCCAACAAGCGTTACCATACGGTAACGATATATTTCGTTGCTAACCTATCCATCCTATAAAATGCCTATACATTATATTTACATGACACTACATTATAGATAATTTATGAGCCACAACCATGAAGGCAAACAAAATATTACATAAATTAGGGATGAATTATTCCATGGAAATGGACTCATAAAAACGCGATCATATTTTATTTTATTTTTATGTATAAATACACCATAACAGAAGAATTTAATCCGAAATATTGATGTTTTCAATGCAAAATAAGTATTATCATACTATTTTTTAACCCTTTGCACTCGAGACCCTTTTTATCTCGGTGAACCAACAACTCAAGATGTTTCGCAGCATTTTTGGTGAATTTATTAGCACTAACATAAAATAATTATAAACACAAATTAATGTATTAAAACTTTTATATTTAACATTTTATAAATATAATTTCTTAAATATTAGTCTCTGTAGTGCCGAACATGCAGTCCGGTTTGTGTTTGCGGACTAATTTCAGATAAGAAAGTGTTATATCTATTTGAATAGATGTCATGTTACACTTCATAAGATTATACAGAGGAGTATAGGGATCCGTTTTAAACGAACTAAACTTAAACATCAATTGCTGTACATCGAGTGTCTGCATTAAACCGAGTGGTGAGTGAGAGTCACCTCTCGAGTGCATTTTTTTTAATTATTCACACCTAGGTTAATACAAGTATATGGTTAACCCATAATGACATGTTATAGTAGAGGACGGATACTAAAAATAGTATCCACCTAAGGCGCATTTGGCTCTTAAACTATCGCAGAAGGCCTTGAACGACACCGAAGCTGGCCACCAAGTCCCTGTGGCCAAGAGGTCCAAAAAAAGGACCTCTGATACGGCACAGGAGCGCCTCTCTCTCAGCCGACATGCCCAAACACGAGCACAGAAGGTGATCCGCGTCCATGAAAGGATCTCGCACATACAGTTCGAACTACCTTTTAGTTTCTTTTTTGCCAGGTATGCCGTAAAACGGCCGTGGCCTGTCAAGAGCTGGGAAGTCCAGTGATCAGGGTCAACCCATTTTAGCTTGATGATGATGAGATGGCATCAATGGTGAACTTGCCAGGTCTGAAGCCAAACTGTTTTCCGGATAGTGGACAGTCTCCTTCAAGAGCAGTATTTATCCTATACGCTATAGTTTTCTCCGGGAGTTTTCCTAGCGTGGGAAGCAACACTATGATCCGATACGCCTTTGGGTCTTCTGATTGTTTGCTAGTCTTAGGTTTAATGTCATACAATTTAATTGATATAGTTTCGAGTGCATTACTAATTATTACTGAATGCTGATATCAATAAAATTGTGACTTAACCATCTTAGTCCCTGACGTCGATATATCGCTGTTGTCAACACTTGCTAAAAATGTCAACGCCGATACATCATCGTATACGTAATGACGCCTTATTATTCGCATCGCGAATCTTAAATAACTTCTTAAATGCAGTTTCATTATATTTTAGTGAGAATTTTATACGAATTTTAAAAATATCTCAATTTGGATGTATTAATAAAAGATTGTGTTTTCCTCGCTTAAAAGCCTGCATATCAATAGCTCTCAGAGGGCCTCAGAATCATTGACCCAATTCCGAACTTGGAGATTCTTCTCGGATACTTTAGAGTCGTTTTCCAGTCCGAGGCCTCGCTACGTGAATTTTTAATTGTGTCTTACACGATAATTAATATTCCTCCCGTGGGGTAAAAATTTGGCAAGTTTATGTGTGCTTAGGGGCCGCGAAGGCAAAATAGCCAACAAAAGGACTTTGTTTACAGCCGTAGATCATCCCGCAGGTGGTCGTCTGCCGTTTATGGCCCCTGGAAGGTTCAAATTCTTGTGTATAATATTTAATTAATGAGGGGCCTCTGCAGACCCAACAATGCCCGGGGCGCTTTCAAACACTTCCCCAAGAAAATACTCGAATAAAAATGACGAACTCTCTCTCTCTTTGGCGCTCGTCTGTTGTGTTTGATTTATTTCGGGAAAAAATTCCTGAATATTTAAAAATATTTGAGCTTTTTTCCGTTCTTGTAGAATTGTTGATATAGGAAATTCAATATTGATGCTGTGTATGAACTCTTTTCCACGTTTTTAAAAAATGCCAATTTTAAAGCAGAATCTGTTTTTTTAGGTCAAAAAATATGAGCATTTTTATTCAAACATGAACTGATCAAAATGTATAATGACATAGCAACTATTCATAAATCCCATCATAGAAATAATCTGCGAAAATATAGCATTTGGAGAGTTTTAAAAATATGTTCGGATGCAAAATATGTAAAATAACAACGTGTAAATGCATCAATTTGAACTATCGACCCAATGCATTTACATTGGGATTCAAGTGCTATTAAAATGTATTTTTATAGGAGTTTGCAGTTTTAATGAAGGCTCTCAATAAATTTCGAATATGATGCAATTGATGAGCATTAAAATTTAAATGTATATTTAACGTTTAAGCTGCATTTTTTGCATCCAAAAAATTAATCCAAGGCTTATATCTATCTTCTTGGGAGTTAAAGTCGAATAACTCAATGTATACAGCCAATTGATCCAAACAATGAGTGGTTGTTGCATTGAATCAAACTTTAACTCAAATACTAGATTGATGATACCTGTGTTATTCAATAACCCTTATCAATAGTATTGACTCGTAAAATTGACTATAACGAGCACCAGAACTGAGCGAACGATATTTACGTTTCCAGAACAATATGAAAATACTCAAATGCTATTGAATTAGATTGTTGGCTATTTGTGGTTGAATGCATTTAAAAAATTCTGCATTTTACAATACCATATGTCGATCAAAGACATCATTCGTCTAAAAATGATGGACATTCTTGTATGAAATAAATCTGCAAAAGAAAAGCCATTTGACAGCCGTAACGTAGGTCATTACTCAGCATCCTGAATAATGCCTGAAAACACGTAGTGTATTATGTTGGCAAGCTCGTAAACCACTGGTTGATCAGCCAAGCGTTTCGTGGATGCGTGCAAACCGGTTATTTGTCATTACTGTCACATTTAGCTTACCCATATATAAGCACCACATAAAGGACTTCCATTCTCGCCGTAAAGATATACACGTGTTACCCACAAACATAACAATGATATGATACCTGTGACTAATGAATGGACACGTGCTGCAAACTACTACTTGACGACGGTCAATATTTAACGAGGGAAAAATTATTACGGATCATCCCCTGAAACAATGCATTTGTACCCATTGAACGCCGACATTTTTTATCGTTCTGATGCATAAATTTAATAAAAATCCATATATCTACAAATATATCAAATTTGGATCATCGTCCCTTGTCATAATAGCTAAACAACGGGCAAAATCATGCTTTTATAAAGATGAAAAATGTTTAAATGCTCGGTGTTTATTTAAGTCGACTTCGTACATTTGTGCACTCTTGTATTTTCTATGTATGAGGAAATGGAGGTAAACTCGAAAAGCAAACATGCTGATATTTGGATATGACTGATACATAACACACGAGAACTGACTCAGCAATTTTTCATAAAACAAATTACGCGTCAAGGAATTGTTCCATGGATCCGAGAATTCATCCTGTATTGTGTCTGGTATTTTGATCATATACAGGGAAATAAGAAATATGATTCGTATCAATGCAACATTACTAAGCTAAAGGAGTACAGCTGATTTTTTTAAATTAATTTAAAAATCATAAAAACAATCGTTAATAAAAATCAACGATCCTTATCACGGAACGATCATGGAAAAAATTTAATTTTAAAAATATAAACTATTCCACAAAAATTAAAAACTATTATTATATACCGAGTGTTTTGCACATGGATCGAAATTTTTTTTTGAGGGTTTGGAGGGTTTTTTGCTAGGTTTCACACATAGAACCTATGTCTTAAGTATCAGGAATGTCGAAAACATACCCAAAATTTCACATTTAAATCATCATAACTTTTTAGTCTGTATTTATAATAATATTAAATAACTGTTTTTGTATTTTGCAATATATCTAAATAAATCATTATTTTGTACCAATTGATTTTAAAAAAATAATTCTGAGCTTCCAAAGTCACAAAAAATGAGTAAACAAATGGGAAATGTCAACTACAAATTTTTTGAACAAAAAAACTAACAACTATTAGTTAATAGAACTTGGGCAAAACCTATTTACATTTCCTCTTTCATTTATGCAAAGGCAATGCAATATTTCTTCAATTAGGATTTTTTTATGGATACTTCTGTTAATTAATTTTTTGGCACGTTCCTAGATTAAAAAAATTCCAGTGGTGTCAGGTCCGAAAACCGTGCAAATCACAGAATAGGGCACGTTCCCAGGCAATAAAATCCAATAGTGTCAGGTCTAAAAACTGTGCGAGCCACGGAATAAGGCACGTCTCCAGACAATGAAATCCAGTGGTGTCAGATCGGGGGACGGTGCGATCCACGGAATAGGGCACGTCCTCAGATAAATAAATCTATACTGATGTCAGATCAGGAGACCAGGAGAGTTGGAAAGGGTATAATCTAGAAAACTTTGTTTGTTTGTTTTCCATGTGCAAAATACCCTGTATTTAATGTCATGGTTGTAATCACGTGATGATTCAATAGAATAATGGCGGTTATATTATAGAGAGTGAAAAGGTTCGTCATTAAAGTCTCGCAGCTGGGTCTCTTTCTAAATAAATAATATAAAACACTGTATTGAATAAAGCAGGTTTTTTTTACTTTTCGTTGCATTCTCGGATCATTTTGTATGCATATGATAATTTGCATTGATATCTATTATCTTCCTGAATTTATTTTACCTTAAATTATGCTATGTATCCCCAATTTTTCTTGTTAATTTTGAGATTTCAAATGAATTTTCTGATCGAATGTAAATTTGATTGGGAGGAAAAAGTTAAATTTGATGGAATGAGTGATATTTTCTAAATAATTTGCAAGGGTCACGGTTAAGAAAATATTTTTTATTGTAGCATATCGTTGGAAAATATATAATCTAGAGATATTTTTAAAATCAAACTATGTTCAAAATAGTTGTTAGTTTTTTGTTTAGAGAATTTAGAACTTGACATTTCTCATTCGTTTGCAAATTTTATAGGACTTTGGAAGCTCAGAAGTAATTTTCTTTAAAGTAATTACATAAAATAATTATTTATTTAAATTAAAAAATACATTGCAAAATACAAAAACAGTTATTTCTTGCTATTACAATCATAGAATAAAAAGTTATGATGATTTAAAGATGAAATTTTGGGTATTTATTCAAAATATCAAACATATCAAAAGACCCCTCTGACCCCCAAAATGTTTGTCAGTCCATATGAAAAACACTCTGTATATAAAAAATCAGATCCTTATTTTTGTAACAGATTTTAAGTAAAAATTTTTGGAATAAAAAGGATTTTTCGTTAATAGTTAATAGGAATAAAGTTCATTAAAATATTCTTTAAATCTATGAATGACTCCTATAATAGGTCGAATTTAATATTTCTCCAAAAATATGAAAAGCTTCAATGAACTTAAAATCAACATTCATTAATATTTCGAAAGCTCAATCCAAATAAGCATGGATCAATAAATATAAAGGGCGGTGGCATCGATTTAAATTACAATTTCTATCGTGTATATTTGAATCACAACTTTGCCAACAGCCACCTGAATGAAGTATCTGCAAAATAAAAGTTGTTTCCCTCGCTCCCAACCCCATCGGAGTTCTGCAGAAAACGTTAAAAGGTCTCTCAGAAGTCTTGGAAATATTTTAATCACGACCCAAAGACTCCGACGTAAATACAACGAGTATCGATTTCGCCGAATTTCTGCAAAAGTCGACGAAATATATACGAATTCCTTTTATCACTAATTATCTAGGAGGCAGGTTCAGCATACTGCTAATAAATCTGATACCGTTCAATTTGGCTTTGACGTCGTCGTATCAAATTATCTAAAGGAATATCACAAACAGGGTAGAGAACCAATATTGGATTCAAGGCTTACTGAGAATTTCTGTATAGGCACGCACATCATGCCTCTTCGACACTCCTATCACTTATTTTTGTTTAACAAATAGAAGAAATTTTAGTAAGAAACCTCCTAACGACCACTTAAAACGAGAAAGCTATTTACTTGGAAGATATATGTTTGTCTTAATATTGTTTCATAGAATTCCTTGCGCGACTTTTAGGGGGGTGGAAAAAGTGTAAGGTGGCCGCCATGTTGATTTTTTTGACAGCGACATATTAGCCGCTGACACACAGCAACCCCTCAGGGAACTCGTTTACTTCAACTACGTGCCATTTTATGGTTAGTTACATATTTACTTTAAACACCTCATTGCAAACAGTAATTTTCAACAGAGACATTTTAAAATGGTGATACTCAATGTTTCTAGTTGCAAGTAAAATACCTCAATATTTCACAACATTGATCCTAGAAAGGCTTCATTTCCTAGCGAGCATCCGTTTCCTTTCAACCTAGTTGTTTTGCGATTACCAAGTATCCCGGAAGCTTTCAGATAAACAGAAATGAAACGCTTTCTCTTAATACAAAAGGGTGAGGACCTAAATAGAAGGAAATCAAGATTCCTATCGCCCAAGTTCCACGCAGGGTTTCTCCTTCTTGAAACCTGTACAGTGATTCGAACGATCGAATTTTATGTTCGTCCATGTACTTTTGATACCCTTGCGATACAAAATATTTGTATTATTATTTTAAAATCAAATATGTTCGCAAAATTATTGATTGATCTTATAATTTTAACAAAAATCAAATAAAAAATTGCCCTTTTGTCATAATTTCTTAGAAAAATTATTTTCCTAAAAATCCTTCTATTAAGAAGCTGATAGCAGATATAAAAATAATACATTTTCATAGTCAATTCGGGATAGTTCCAGGAAACTAAATGTTTTATTGTTATTATGGCATATTATTCGGAAGACAATGGGGTAAAATTGTTTCAAAATTGAAATGTTTTGCCAATTTTGGCATCGTTCATTGTGAGAAACGCTTGCTCCATTACGGGATCTGTATATGGGAGATTAAACGGTTTCATTATATTTGCCATCAGATTACCTATAAACGGTATAATACGTCGGACAATAAACTGTGTGAGACGTCATACGACGTTTTGTCGGTACAACATAAACGTGCAAAATAGGACGAAACAGAACCTTCCGCTGATGGAACACGTAAGACATCACACGGCTGTAATCCTTTAATCTAATTACAACCGAGAAACTAAATACTTGCTTACGTAGTGAATTAATTGGCACGGGTATGTGGAAAGGGTTAGTGTACCGCCTACAACTATTCATCCCCATATTACAGCTCTATGAAATGAATGGAATATGTCCCGGGGACCTACAAAATAAAACCAGCCAAATCCCATAAACTCGGGTATGACCTCAACGTACTTCGATGGATTATAATGAACGTGCTTCCTGCTTTCGGGAAATAAAATTTTCATCCAGACATCCCTACATTTTGTTCAATCAATAACATCTTGTCAGATTGTATAATTCGACAGGCGGTGATAAAAGCATTGTGAATTTTCAATACGATACATATCGAATTTTATCAAATAATATTTCCATTTATTAAAAGTATTGCTTGAAATCATCATTATTTTACGCTGGACGTATTGGATGAAGTATTGCGAGAGAAATGTATGCCTTCGTGAAAAAATGTGTTCGATGCTTCATTGAAAAATAACTGTTTGAATATGTTCTGAATAGTGCCAATAATTCTTCTCTTTTATTGCAATAGTGAACTCTGTGTCTCTATTATAAATTGCACGGTACTCTATTACCTTTTTTTAAAATGAAACAACCAACCGAAACAATGTTCGTCTGCAAATGATAGATTGAAAATTGAAATGAAGTTGCAAATATGGGACGTTCGCTTTGAAATTGAAATTCTTAGAAAAACCTAATTTATCTGATCGGAAATGAAATTCAATTATACTGTAGTTTTTAAACCGGAAAATAAATCCATTGTTTCATATTATCGTCCATATGAGTTTTATAGAAAATCGCGTTCAATGTATGATAATGGCAAAAATTGTGATTTTAAAGCCAATCAAAATACGAATTAGAAAGGCTGAAAATTAACAATATCTTCATCTGAAACGTTCATTATTAATAAACATATTTAACTAGTAAATTTTCACTAAACGTGATACTAAAATTGAATCTTTTGAGTGCCTGATTTATCTAATATTTCTGGATTTTTTCATTTTGAAATTAATCGCACCCGCAAGTATACGACACTTACACGCCGTGAGCGCCATTCAATTTACCATTATAATGAGAAAATTACAACTTAATTATAATGAGAAAATTACAACTTAATTATAATGAGAAAATTACAACTTAATTATAATTTTGCATTCAATAAAAATTCAAGATTGCCAGGATATTCAATAATGCAATTTTTATATTATTTGTTTCATAATAAAATATTGAATAATTTCATCCGATCCCATATCTCACCTATTGAGATAATCGATTTTGTCCCAATTGGTCCTATGTCTCACTTGTTTGAGACATTGATTTTCTGATGGTATTTCGATGAATTCTATGCTTAGTGTGAATTTATATATTTTTATTTAGCATAGACTTTATAAACCTTTGAGTATTTTAATTTTTTTTTGTAAATTATAATTAAAATTGCGACGCAAATAAACAAAAACAGACAAATTTGTTTGTTTCTCTTTTGAGAATAATCGTATTTAAAACTATTACACACAAAACACAAAAAGTTAATGGGGAGATCGAATACGATTATAAAAGAGGTTCGGGAAGCTAGCTTAATTAATTCAAATTTTGAATTTGACTTTGGAAACTTTCGACGTTTAGTCGATATATCGAAATTCCTTCAGCACTAAAAGGGTTAAATTCGAAAGTCGCGCTTGGTTCGAGATAGGATTCGGTTTGAAGTCCCTTGAAAGCGCCGTCTACGCCTCGTAACCGTCGCCAATCCTAAGTTTCATCTTCGTCGGGAAAATCTGTTTTTTTTAAATTCGCGATCCCTATTTGTTGGGTCTTTTTCCCCGACGTTATGCATCATGCAACCTTTCGAAGTTGGAGTGTAGTTGGCGACGAGGATAACGGGATCTAACTGGGGATAAGATATAGATCCTTTTAGATTGAGCTCAAGTGTGATATTGCCTTTCAGTTGGAATAACCTAAGTAGTCTGTTCGCAAACGGACAAGAAAAGAGGCGCCGAAAGGTGAACAATGATGATTATTAAAAGACAAAATAGCTGCTAAGTAAATAAATATTACATACATGTCTTATACCTGCAAGACTAAAACAATGTTGTGGCTGCGTATAATAAATCATCTATGTACTTAATATGGCAATGTTTTGAAAGCTGCAATAATTCAATCAAGTTCTCGCGCTCCAACTTTAACCATGTCTACCGAAATCCTAGCCACCTTGCATCGAAAGTAGACGACGTTTATTTGACGATAATTAACGTAAACTACTTGTCGACAAAACAGCATCGTTGTAGATTTTAATTTAGTGCCGGTATATACAGTTATTCAGGTTTCTAAAATTGAAACTAACCTGTATGGTAGGATTATCGCGTATTTGCGAGCGAATTCCAGCGATTCAGAAAGAGTACACTTGTACGTTGAGCTTGGAGAAAGACAGAGACAGATAAAGCGACTTGCAATTCGGTAGTTGTGCATGGAAGACAGAGACGGAGAGTTTCTTGCGTACATCGCATGATTGTATAGATCATCAACCCAAATTTATTGAATTGGCGCTGTTCGGGCCGTATTGTTGCTGGACGAATGGATGGGAATAGACAGGCGTTGAATAGAAAGACTCTCTTCTCTAAATAACTATTTATTCCACACGAGAGAGAGAAAGATAGAGAGAGATCTGGCTGCAGGAGAGACGACCTCTCGCAGTCAAGGCTAACTGATGACTCTCCCGACTCCCGCCTCCTGCGCGTCACTCCCCAACCGGCAACGGCGCACGCGCAAGAAGCGATCGGTCAGTATGCAGGTGCAATGTCTCCGCAGGGCCACAAGAGATGGCGCAGTTAAAATAACACACTGTACCGAAAGAGAGACGGAAGATATCGCTGGTAATCTGGAGAATTAAATCTACTCAGAGTAACAGCTTTATTGCGTGGGGATTCTAAATCTATTATTTATGTTTACTTGAAGAAATGACCGAATATTTTTTGCTATCTACAGTGTTTATTTATTTAGCTCGTTCGTTGCTGCGCTCACAAGATATGATAAAATGTCTTCCAGTTGACAACTGTCCAAATATTTTTCGAGATCGACCTCAAAACTTGCATTCCTATCCTGGTCTGTTCACAGTTGTTTATCTTCACTTTATTTTTGGTAATTTGACTAATGACAGATTCAAGCTTATCGATCTAATATAAAATAACACCTGAGAGAAGATGTGCCACATGTCGTCCGTATTTATCCCGTGCATTTTAATATCGCATCGCTATTCCCTCTGTTAACGCTCCGACTATCGAATTTGGACCCCGTTAGAAACAACACTGATTCACATTGGGTGACGAGAGTGTTAAATATAAACTGCATACGCGCTGCTGCGGTCCTGATAGATAAGTTATTTTGTACAGATGATAAGTGACGAACAAGCAAATATAGCATCTAAGACTATGAAGATTTTACATCAGCTCACTACCCAAAGGGTTAATGTCCAATGGGTAATGAATACAAAATTTTGATCGCTACTAGAATTATTGTAGATGTAATTCGCATACCTTTTATTGTCACATTTTCAGATGGTTGGTATTAAGATGAAGCATAACCTTCTTCAAAAAAGTACATCTTCAAGTTCAAAACAGTGATATAATACTAAGCTCTGTAAAAAAATTCGAAATGTTTATGAAAATGCCGCGTGTAAAGATTCCCATTTTATGGCGCAATTTCGAGCAATCTCCCCATAATAGTAAAAACAAATTCGTTTAGATTATTTATCACACATTTAGCACATGCGAAATGGTAAAGCGACACGAGTTAAAATCTCACACAATAACTACACAGCAATTGGAAAAAATAAAAGTATCCCATTTTGAAAAGCGGAACACAAAGAGTAATACCGCCATACGTGCCAAAGTTCAATTTAGCAGAGAGATAGTATTCCTTAGGTGTACGTGACCCCCGGTCATGAACATATATTATTTAACGCAATTACGTCTGCGGCGTTATACAATCTTAACATGTGTTTATTCATACAACAGCGATGGCAATAAAAGAAAATATCATTTTTTTATGTTTCCACAAATATTAAGCTAAGGCCATCAGACCGACGTTAAGGTGCAGCTTCGCTCGTTATGACCGAGAAAAAAATCGTCCTGCGGGAGCCTCGCAAAATACAGGCATTTCGCAAATAAATATATGAAGCGGGATGCTCTGCGTTATGCAAATATGCGCAGATTTAATATGTGCTTTGGAATGGAGTCTTGTCTGCACACTCGTAAAGTTAAAATTGTTACGATTTTATGACGCAGACATGTGAACGCAATAAATGGCATTTTACGGTTTGATTTTCCCGAGATGTAAGCGATTTGATGGGGCATAAAACCGGCTCCGGAGGCTTGACATGGAAGACGTGACCCACAAAAATATGTATCCATTGAGTGCTACTTAGAGAAGGCGTCGAGTCGATCCCGGGGATTGTGCTGTATGTCGTTTAAAATTATATCTACTTTGGATCATCCACCCCTTATTTAGCTTAAAGGGGCTGTATCCGTGCCTTACGAGACCGCAGTCTGCAGAATGAAGCTAGCGAATGGATCATATACCACATTGTGCTAAAATTACAGATTTATTATCGAGGAAACGATACAATGGCTGACAGTTTGCTATTTCGATAAAGCATCCAAATAAACATAGCTATAACGATATTATACGATTTAAAAAATCAACAGATATACACTCATAGTACGTTCAATTTGATTTCCATATTCGCAGACTTACACCTGTGAAACTAAACGATTTAACCAGCTAACATCCATATGATCTATTATCTTTCACATATACTTAACCCGTTGATGAGTAATCACGCATATGTGCGTTCGGACTCGAGTGACACAAAAAGAGCATTTTCACACATTGAGTTTGAACAGCAGTGAATCAGATACAGAGACAGGTGTCTTGTGCCTCATCATACAGTCGTACATCGATGGTAAGATCGTGCTATAAAGGCACCCCTACACGTCTAAATATTTTTAAATATTGCAATATTTGAATGATTTTTTTTGCACTTATTTCAACGTTGAATCCTTGACTGGAAACATTTTTGGAAGGCTTCTTTCGGAAGGGCATTCGGCTGTTCTTTCTTGACCATCTCAATGTCAGGAATGGTATCAAAACGTTTTCCTTTTAGCACGGTTTTTATTTTTGGGAAGAGCCAGAAATCGCAAGATGCTAAATCTGGTAAGTAAGATGAATCTGGACACACAAGAAGATTTTTTCCAGCCAAAAACTCGCGAATCAGAAGCGACGTATCACACTGGCGCATTGTCGTGATGAAGAATGAAGCCATTAACCCATTTTTCTGGTCTCTTTCTTCGTATATCGTTTCGCAAACGTTGCACTACGCCTTTATAAAATTCGGAATTTACAGTTGTTCCCCTTGGAACGAACTCTGATCGCACTATGCCTTCAATATCAAGAAAAACAATAAGCATGGTCTTGATGTTCGATTTTGACTGACGTGCTTTTTTAGGGCGAAGGGAGTTAGAGGATTTCCATTGGGAGTTCTAGATTTTCATTTCAGGGTCATAGTCATAGACGCAAATTTCATCTCCAGTTACAATTTTGGCCATGAATTTAATATGATCCTTCAATTCCGCGCAAACTGAATCATGATTTTACTTCCGCGACAGACGCGATAAACACGACTTCACTCTAGCGGCTATAGAGAATTTTCAGTAATTTAAATGATGTACGTAAGAATACAGTATCTATGTTTAACTCAATTTAAAATTAATTCACCAATCAAAGGATTAAATAAAGATATAGTTTTTCAAAAAAATAAGGAAAAAAATAAATTATGAAAATTCGCCTTATAATAAGCAAATTTTTATATGTATAATTTTGCGCGAATTACTCAATTATCGCGTGAATATATACTAAATCAATGAAAATTGTACATTTAAACCATATATTATATAATATGTTTGCCTCTTTATATTAATACATCATATTTGATTCCATATACGTTATAATATATTGGGAAAAGTATAAATTACTATAGTTTTGAGCTGTGATTTAATGATTTTTTATTGATTTAATGAATATTTATTGTTTGAATGGTTAGTGCTTTTCATAATTATCAATTCATCTTTCATCAAAAACCATGACTTTTTTTATTTTTTTTAAATAATATTAACTATTAAGTCTCCAAAGTCTTCGTAAAAATCTTGAAATTTACAAAGGAGTATTTTGTTTATTATTTATTTAAGTATATTGATTATGGTGTTATAGTATTATTAGGCTTTTCAACAAACCTAATTAAACTTTAATATTCCAAAGGCTGTTATTATGAAAATTAATTAATATTTTCAGTGGGTAAATTTAAAAAATATTATCAATAAATTCCTATAAGATTTAATAGATATTGTTTAAGCACATAGTATATTAATATTTAAACCAAAATCTATAACAAGAGCTAGTCCATGCTATAAACCATACTCTTCCCACGCAGGATGTATATCCTGTAAAGATTTTACACGGGCAAATTGCTTTCAACTACATGAGTGCTTCAATTAATATTAGAAACGGATTATTCAAAATCCAAATGGGATTTATAATATTCACGAAATAGCTATTTAAGCTCATACATTAAATACGCACACTACATCAATTAATTGAAAAAGCAGGGAAGATTGTTTGCGTGTAGAGCTTAAGTTGAAAACTCACTGACCTACAGATAAACACTCAAATGATTTTCAAATCCTGAATTTGCGAATTTTACTCGAACAAAGACTAAGCTCAGAAAAACTTTGTTCCAAGGCAAAAAAGCGGAAAAAAATAAATTACTTTTTTTTTCGTCTTCTCTTTGTACGCCCCGAGTCTCATCGCAATAAATATGAAATGACTAGCAGAAATGTAACGTCTCCGAATATTTTCTTTCAAATGTGATACATGAGAGAACTACGGCAGAAACATACGTGGAAGTAAGAAAGTTTCTTTGACAAATGACTTAAGTTGAATGGACACGTGTCATGAGCAAGATGACTGTGTGAGATGAAAATGATAAAAAATTACTCCAGCCCCCGAATGAGACGAGTTTCGGCCGAATTATCGAATAATTACCGCAGAGAAACGACAGGAAAATAATTACTACACCCACAAACGGCAGATCATCCACATAAAAGATTATTCTTCGGGAGGCTGTCTTACAATTCGCGGATCGCCAAAGTGTAAGTTACGCAGCTCCATAAATCATGCTGGGTCAAACCGACGTGTATGATGAAAATAAATGTTTTTTGTATAACTTAAAGCCTTTTTTCGGCGAAATTTTGTCTGACATCAAAACTTTTTCCAGCCGTACACACAATTTGTCACAAATGAACAGTGTCATAAAAAAGGTCACACGTTTTATTGTCAAAGTCGAGTACCGTTTTTGCTTCGGGCTCGGTTTGTCATTTCTCGAGTAAAATTGTGGCTTATATCGATAAAAACTATTCTAAAGACATCCGTTTGAGTTGGAGGAGGGCTTAGAGACGGCGAAGGATTTGAAATGTTGTTTGGATATTGAAAAAAATAGACCCTGTGAATTATTGGAAGCAGTAGATGTCCTCAATTGACCTTCTTATTTAATTTCTTAAGCTAGGAAAACTTCCACGATATGATGTTAAACATCATTTTAATGTTGTCTCAGAATGAAATGCATATTTAAACAGCGTATAACAATATTATGTTACGTTGTTACGTGACTAGTCTTTTAATTTCAAATCAATTAAAGTGTATTTTCAAAACCAAATAAACTATAAAACTATGTTTTAAGTGGAATTCTATGGAGTTTAATAGAACTCTTCTTTTTATATTTCTAAAAATGTATTACACTGTCTAAAAAACAACATAATTTATTAGCAAAAATTCTGATTTAAATACAATGGCACTAAGAAGCAACAAGTAAATCTTGCACAAATATTGAAATGCTTCGAAATATTTTATTCAAAAAAATTGCATTTAACTATTCCTAATTCTTAAGATGCAAATTCATCCCTTAACTTATGATAAAAATGGCCATTGAATATTTTTTTATAGATTAACATTTAACGTAAATAATTGACTCAAATATAATTTTTCTGTATTTGACACACCGTTTCTGTATGTGACAATTGATGCTGCAATAGCTAGTAATTAGTTTTTAAGATGCGAAGTATGAGTTAATCGAATTTTGCAAGTCTCTCAAACGTTCGGATTTATCCCATAGACTACAAAAAAAACCAGATTTTTAAAGTCGTTCAAATTTAACCCTAAATGAAAATACATTGAAATGACAAAGCAAATGGATTTGGATTTAGATCTACATCCTGGATTCGAAGCCTTGTCTTTTTTATCTCGTCATTGTTTGTTCTAATTTTGATATAACACAAAATATACATAAATCTTTCATAGATCATATTAAAGGTTAGCTATTATAAATTAATTTTGATGTTCAATATCATCATACAAATGCTTAGAGTGGTGTAAGATAAAAAGATGATTAATTTGACTATGCAAAAGTGAGCAAACTTTTTTAAAAACGTGTCGTATTGATATTTTTTAAAACAGGGAAGAAACCAGACTTTTTACTGAAATCTGAACATTTTTTGGAAAGGCTTTTAATTTTTTTATACATAAATATCGCCATAACATACAATATATGATTCGTGCCATCTTTGATTCATTGTTGGATTAGAATTAATGGAATTTGTTGTTGATATTACTAAACCTGTACTTAGAAAATCCACATAAAGCTTGTTAACAAATTATGCAAAGAAAATGTATGAGTTTTTTAACACTTTTCTCATCAAAATATTGATGAAAGTATGACATGATTCCAGTCAATTTGAAATCGTCGATAGTTTCTGATATAAATAAGAAGATATTTTTACCTGTTGTTTTATCTTTCAATCTTTTTTATCCCATTAATTCGTCCATCGAATCATCCACTCTCATCGAATTCTATCGAAATAATTATAATATCGAGAGTCTTTTCTTCGAGTTACTTATTCATATCGCATAAAAAAAGTCGCACAAAAAAGAGGTTTGAGTGTATAATCATATTTTTCTATTAACATAGTATTAAGTTAATTTGTATTCTAAATTATAATTTGTTTTAAAATTAAATACATAATATCTATTTATAAAAGGGTGAACCTAGACGAAAATATTTGGAGGGATGAATCCGGCCCGCGGGTCGTGTTTTGTTAAAGGATTCGTACGATCGTGATAAAAATTTAATATATACATTTTTTTAACACTTAAGATGTCAATTTAGCCAACCGTCTCGACTTACGATCTGTTAAGGTGATTCTAATAGTGGTGGCGAGTGACCATTTTCGCCAAAGTTTACTTTTATTTAGAGCTGAGCGGGTGGATCGTTATCATAACGACCCCGTTGAGATTTAGCGGCGGAAAGCTGTAACAACCGGCACAGATTTATACGGTCAATTGTTTCTAGTTGTCTAGGGTGGTGGTGCCCTGCACGGACGCCACTGGCATTCTAACACCCTGCATTGTGCGACTGCAGCGCCCTCCCCGCAACCATAATTGCATTGCAATGCAACCCTATTATTTATATGTGCAAATCGAGATGCCAATTGCATTACATGCATTCTTCTCCACCGTTCGATTATCGTTTGTCAAACGAACGATGCCCACTTTGGGTGTCATATTAAGAAATCATTTTAATACATCATATCGAGTCTTGGGACTATTATAAAATGTTTTAAATTCTCACACCATGGACTCTAAATCACCGTAATAGATTTGTCTCCTATCTCACTGAGCAACTGCAAGTTTTCTTGGTAGTACTTTCATCCGAGGGTCCTTTTAAAAATAAGTCTTCATTCTCTTGAGCCACCTTACACTAACCTTAAACATCTCCATTTTTATCATAAATAAGTTCCTAAACCGCTCTTTCCTAAGAATTTATATTGGTCTATCTACCAAAATCAAGTGAACCTCTTAGTGTCATCTTCAATCAGCGTTTTTCATTAATTAAGCTGCTTATTTCAAAATGTTATAATATAAAGAAGCAAGCTTCTTGTAAGCCGTCAAGATGCCTTTTATTTTTTGGCTTCTCACCTATGTTGTTAAGAAATTTCACTCCAAAAAAGCGTTTATTTGAATCTACTATAATATTTGGATATTCAAGTTTGTCTACAACTCGTTGAATAGTTGAAGTTAAATTTGTCTCAATTTCATCAGATGATTTTGTCATATTTAGGAGGTAATTTTCAAACAAAAATCTGCTATTATTATTGTGAATGCTCAAAACATCCCTATAAATATTTTTCAATTTAAAACTATTTCCAAAGGCACTCGTTTTTTATCAACACGTATCTATTCATCCATTTTTGAAAGCAACCAACAAACTGAGAACTGTTTTATTGGCAGTTTGAAGTGGTCATGAAATCGATATGATTGCGTCGTTTGTCTCAACCCCAGATATTGCTCTTCGCCTTGTCTTTTTCTGACCGCCCCTGTTCCCATTTTGTGGTCCATTGGGCTAATCTAAAGATCGCCAACTCCGAACCGATCAGGACCTCCCTGGATTGAGTGCAGGAGGGTTTCATAGATGATAGATGACGAATGAATCGCATTTCGCGGCGCCGTAACTCCGCTAACATATCGTTCTAATAATTCTCTCGTCCGGAGACGAATCGCTATGCGTCGCCCAAGCCACATTATGTATGATAAGGATTATTTTAGCCCATGGAGGACATACATCTTGGCAACACGTGGTCGAGGACGTGCTTTGTATATATTATTTTACTTGACTTGCGAACAGATGGTGCTCGGGTCGAAACTCGACTCCGGCTGAAACTGTTCCAGAAAAGAGAGAAGCGATTACGTCACATCATGCATATATTAAAGGAATATTCTAAGGCTTCCGAGACACGAAAATCTCTGGAATGCCTATAAATGTCCGAGGAGTTTCGGACTGAAAAGTTATAATCTGAGGTCAAATGAATTTCATATTTTAACATTGCGGAAGCAAAGAAGACCTCAAATGTAACTTATATTATGCGATTTAATGCATTTTACAAAATATATTAAATGGATTCCTATTAACTGTCGAATAAGTTCTGTCTTTTCTACATATTTTCTTTCTTATTTATCAAGTAGGTCTTTGTTACTGTTACGGAAGGTTTTCAACACAATTAATTTTAATTATAGTGTAATAAGATATTTTCTCTAATTAAGGGTGGTGTTAAATGTGTTGTCTCGACGCTTAATAAGCACTACCTTACGAATTTGTAGAATAGAACACCTTCCTTTGCTTTTCAGTTCACCTATTAATGTATATCCACAAAGGTAAAATTTATTAAATCTTATAGCTTTGGTTGCTATCATATAGAAACAAGACTTATGGAGCGCTATTTTCTACAATATTAACGAATAAGAAAAACCAAAACCAGTAGCTTTTTAAAATTTAACTATCCAAGAAAAAACCAATTTTCGCCATAGAAAGTCACTCAATATTGATTGGTATCGCTCAACATTCACAATAACAGCATTTCCAGCACCATCTTTGAAAAAATGTGGTCCAATAATTTTATTTGTCCAAAATGCACATTAAACAGTAACATTTTTTGGGTGTAGACATTTTTCTAGTGAAATTTTCCTTGAAAACAATGCATCGATTTTCATAATAAATTTGAATAATGTAAACGCATATTTGAATTATATATCTATCCATGGTTAAAATTGTATTATCTTCTACTAAAATAAAATGCCTTATGTTATTTAAAAAAATGTCCCGTATAAATATTATATAGGGCTAATGTTTATGCGTTACATTTGGATGACCTTTTATGTACGCTTAAAAATAGACCGTAACTTATTCAGTCATTTTAAAATCAAATATTACAATTCTAAAATAACTATAAACACAAATAATCCCAATATTGCTGATTTGTTTGAGATTTTTGCGGAAATTTTAAAATATCTATCAGGTTAGTCCAAAAGTTCGTGCGCATTTTTGTTTTTTTTATTTGTAAATAAAACATATTTCAACATTAGCTTTCGAACTTGTCGAAATTTGCAATCGATTGACTAATGTATTAGTGAGTCTGTCACCAATTTTCGTAATCATCAGATACATATTAATACCCATAGAAAATTTATATCGATAATCAATATAAACATGCTATATTTTTTTTATTTTCGTGTAGCTAATGTTTACATCCTAAAGATAAACTTTTAAATGTTTTTTGAGATATGTATGGTGTGATTTATTATTCACTGTTAGAACCGATTCACACTATTAATATAGATGTTTACAGTGACATTTAAACTTAGAATTGATAGAAAAACGCCCCCGAATGGTGAATATCAAGAATGGCCTTTCTAGTTTTTTTTTTACACAAAACCAATGTCTTTTTATAGCAATGTAATCGAAAAGCTACCTGATTCTGAGAAATTGTAAATTGTTGTTAAACATTTTGAAAATTTAAATAAATCTTAGTACAAATAAAACAACCCAATATTGGCTTAGTTTAATCCATTACTTTTAATAATATCAATCAATTTATTAATTTACATATTTTGAAATAATATCATATAAAATTATTCGTTTGAATAGGTTTAATAGAATGGTCATATAATATATACATATCTTTTATGTGTCGAATCTCTCATTTCTTATGCACAAACCTTGTAATCTATTCATTCCATAAAAATAATCGTCTATTACCCTCTGATCTGGTCATTGTTCTGAGACGATATAGCGAAAGACAAGAGAGAGAATGAATTAAATAAGAAAGCGCCGGAGTCAGACCCTGAATGGAAATTGGTGATGGAGACAAATTGGTTTTCAACTGAAGAACCATTTTCCATTTATATGGGCAATTTTTCCGCACGGATACTGCTGAATAAATAGAAGTTCCAAGATGTTTGTGAAGAAGAATCGATGCAGTGACGTTTGCCTTCTGCTTTTCGCCATGCTGGCGCACATTTGCGTGGTGATTCGCTGAAAATGTACGTTTTTTTTTCGCATTTTATTTCCAGAGTGCTGTTTCGACATTCAGCAGTTTGAGCGTAATTAAACCTTTGCCCGAACTTAAAACAGCTCTTTGTGGAGCTCGAAGTTTTAGAGCACTAAAGAAGTTTCCTTCAAAGTCAACCACCGTATTCAGCAGCTGGATGACCTGCTGATTGGCATCGTGGAGTTTCAGAAACGATGGTGGTTTCTAATTATGATGGAAAAGGGTTGAATTGAATGCCTTTATCTGGGAAATTTATAATTATAGTGGCTCGAATGCTTTGAGCTGTAAATCTTTATTATTGAATCGTGAGCGTGAAAATAATCGTCCAATGATCTCGCAGTTTTATTAGAAAGGATTTTTAAAAAATCAATCACATCTAATTATCAATTAATTAATATTTGTAAAAAAAATGCCACTAAAATTTACTTTAGCACATTTCGTAATTCAATTTTGAGGATTTTGCATCAAAATGTTTTATCTTTTATATTGGAAACACTGAAAAGATAGATCTAAAATATCATAGCATTTAAAATCAGCCAACGTATTGTATTAACCCTTTGAAGAGTGAGCAAAACTAAAATCAATGAAGTCGTTGATACCATAATCGCTTTATACCGATTACTTTCTGTCAGCTCCTATCAGCGTACGACAATCTTCAATTCGAGACAGAGTTGATTGTAAATAAGCACTGTTGATAGCATACAAGACCACGTCATTTTTTTACATAAACAATACACAATAAATCGATTCAATTGCTCCTGCTTTAGATGGAAATGATAATCGGACAAAGACTCATTCAACAAGCAGCGACGAACAGAAAGCAATTAAATAAATGAACACTGTCGATAGCATACAATATTCGGCCATTTCTTTGCGTAAACAAATAACAAACTTGAAATCTAAATCATAAAATAAATCTGGGCTAACGATCTATACAATCATGCGATGTGTGCAGGGAAGCTCTCCGTCTCTGTCTCCCGAACTGCGCTACGTTCTCTCTCTGTCTCTGTCTGTCTCCAAGCTCAATGTACAAGAGTGATCTTTCTGAATAGTGGAGGGGGGTCCCAGGCCCTGGAATAGTACTCCTTTAGGGGTTCAAACCAAATTTAGAATGTAATTTTGTGTAGGTTGTTTTAAAATTTCAAAATGGTAAAATTAATAAAAATCAAATTGTGGCTCGCGTACTAATAAAAAATATGTGTAAGTATTAAATGTTCAGATTTATTGAGTAAAGAAATATTTTGAGCCTTTAGATCTTATCTATAATTTTTATTACGATAATATTGGTTTTATTTGTGTACAATGTGTATATAAAGAGTTAAATTTGTTGTAATATTGGCTTAGTTATTGCATTCTTATTATAAAGATTCGTATTTAACGCTTTCCTGCGCGCATATCGTCACTCCGTTCGTCGCTGCAGCACATGAGTGCAAATAAACCTCGCTCAACCTAAACCTCTCGCGCCGGATTAGTCCTATGCCTGCCGCCTTCAGGGACACAATAACAAACCATTTACAAAACATGGATCAAAGACTCCCAAACTTTTCCGAGTAAGATAAATTCATTTTGGTTAATAATTCGATTTTTGTGATGCACCGACTTGGAGTAGATACATTTTATGAACATCGCCCACGTAAAAGTATTATGTACTTACGTTTCGGATTACCAATTTCGGCAAAATCACATAAAATAATGTTTATTCCCAAAATATTTTTACGTAAATACAATTTTTTTTCGCGGATCATAAGGTCCGATCAACACCATGCCCGGTCCGGTCAAATATTCTCATACCAGATTTTGGTTTTGATTTTACATCTTCACGAATAAAAAAAGATATTGGAGATACACCTATAGAATTTTTTACAAGTATTTGGACTGGGGAAGTTAAAAAATTGTTGATAAAATGTACGAATGCTTATGGTAAAAAGTTTACTTTTACAATTTACCAAAAACAAGATACTGCATGGTGACCAAATTCAATGAAATAAATTATATGGAATTGGAAAAATTTTTTGGACTGTGTCTGCTCGGTGGGCATATAGGCTTTCCAACACTAAGAAAAATGTTTTCACGAGCTTCATTGTATTATCATCCAATATTTTCTTATATTATGTCGAGTAGAAGATTCGAAAAAATATTGAGATGTTTAAATTGCACGATAAATAACAATGACAGGATGTCAAAAATAAGCTCACTGTTGACATCGTTGTTTCGAATTTTCAAAATATATATTCTCCATCGGAAGAAATTTCTTTAGATGAATCTCTTCTTCGTCGAGGGCGACTGTGGTTACGGCAATACACGAAAGGGAAGAAAGCTAAGTATGGCATCAAATTTTATAAATTGTGTTCCCCAAATGGATACATCCATAATCTAGAAATCTATAGAGGAAGGTTATTTGATAACGAACCTAGAGGAACCAAAATTGATGCCTTTGATTGATGATCGTACTTAAATTGATGAATCCATTTCTCCACAAAGGTCATCATGTTTTTATGGACATTTTTTTTTTAATAACATTTCATTAGCTACTAAACTATTAGAAAAAAGGACGCATACAACAGGGACATTGCGTGCAAATAGAAGAGGAAATCCAGCAGAAATAACAAAGAAGAAGGTTAAAAAGGGAGAACACATATGGTTAAGAAAAAATAATATATTTCAAAATGGCACGATACTAGAGACGTATTAAGCATTACAACCAAATATTACCCTCAGCTCATCGAAAAAACTAACAGATATGGAATCATAAAAATAAAGCCCATTGAAGTTGTGGAATACAATAAATTTATGGGTGGTGTTGACAGGTCAGGCCAACTCATAGCATACTATTCTTGTCCCCGAAAAACAATTCGGTGGTATAAAAAAATTATATTCCATTTGTTAGACATGTCAGTATTTAATGCGTGGATTTTATACCGCATTAAAATGGAAAAGGTGATAAGTTTTCTACAATTTAGAGACAATTTAATAGAATCCTTATTAGGTATTGCCCATATAACAGATGGTAGAGAATTGGTAACTGTCACACCTACTCCAACAATAGGCAATACTCTAGTCATTTTTTTGGAAAAAAATCCTATTCCAAAAAATTATAAAAAGAAAATATGTTATTTGCGCTGCAGGTGGTGTTCAAAAAATAATAAACGCACTGAGACTTCATGGAGATGCCAAACCTGCCCAAAAAAATCCTGCTCTGCTTGTGTGCTTTCGACTCCCGTTACTCTAATACAATAACACGAGACAAAACGATCGACCTTTCATTGTGTGTATTAGCGATGGTTTAAATAGTTTTATTATTAAAGAAAATACAAAGGTTGAAAATCACTGAAAAGTGTAAAGAACATATTAAAAAAAACGTGTGGATCAATTAATTTAATGATGAATGGTTCGACGGCGATAAAACTTCGGTCTTATCGCTGGAATGTTATCAATAACAACGATTAGTGAAATCAAGAGGCAAACACGAAACAGAATAACTGACTCATTGTTTGTTTTGGCGATTGCTTATAAGCACTAATCGGTATTCATGAATATTGTCGGCAATCGGATTCACGAAACCAATTAAAATGACGATACCGCGCGCGAAAGCGTTAAATTCAAATAATGTAAAATATATCAACAAATTTGGGATATTGGAAATTTTAATAATTCCAATTGATCATCTTGACCCTGATTTTCTGGATCTAAAAATGTGCATATTGATGAGAACTACTACAATATGAAACTGTCGAAGTAGCAAAAGTAGATAAACAAAAATTGTTTAATACCTAAATATTATTCTGCTAGGGACATCAATGTCTTAACATTTTAATAGACATTGGGATATTGGTTTTCAGGGCTGCCTATTTTGAGATGTATAGGTCAGAATGCCTTGTAAAAAAACTGTTCTAATTAGTATTATAAGTAAATTGAGACAACCCTAAATAAGCAATCAATTTAAACGACATGTATGCAATATTAACAAAAATTATTAATTATATTGTGACAATCCTAATCAAGAAAAGCTCAAAACCTGTAAATGGTCCCGCAGGATAGTATGTGGTATACGTGTATATGCTAGAACACACACGTCACCTTTAGAATATAAAATATATAAGTCAAACAGCTTTCTAAACAACCACTTTTTCTCAGTATTTTAATATAGTTTAATCAGAGTATGAAATAAAAAAAATTATTTTCATTAATACAGGACTAAATTAAGGTTTAATCCACCAAAAAAAAAGTAAAAAACATCGATACATTTTTCATTAATTTTTCATTAGCCTCACTGCTCCCTATACGCCTTCATCAGTCAATGTCCAGTTCAATCAACACTAGCCTTTACAGAGTCGTTTTTCTCGCTCGTCCGTGGTATAATACCATCAGCTTCTCTTTTAATATCAATACTAGTAGCTTTAAATTTAAATTTACTCCCGCAGAGAGATTTTCATCTCAAAAAGTAACTAGTCAATATTAGGGATGAGTTCGACCCCAAACATGACACCGCAGCACTGCGCTCGAGGTCTCTCCAAGAAAGTATTTTCCACGGAGCGTGTCGAACATGATATATTCATATGGAAAATAAAATCAACATGGCACCCAAAAGAGTGTAAAATATGTGTTTTATATGTCTGCTTTGCATAAACATTCTCTCTTTGGACATTGCCGCAACACACCTACTTCCTTAACGGCGGGAATAAATCTGGCAACTGGCCTCCTAGACCCGACCTATGTACTTTTACTCCCATGGAAACGTTTAGAGCTCATACCATCACGCATGCATGGAACAACTTATTTACAACCCCGGGATGTATTAAATTCACTTTAATATCGTCCAGCAATAAATTAATTCCACGGAAATATTTTCACATGGGAAAGAGCGATTATAACTTTGGACTAACTTGTATACGAGCTAAAGAATATTAATTTCCATACAAATACAATCAGATTACAAACACACCATGTATATATATATATATATATATACATATAAAAGTACGTACAACTCATTACTTAATGGCGATGGTGCAATTTTATGTTTCGCCTTTATTACACAACGGCGCTACGATCGCCGCATGGCAATTCACTCAACCAAAGCATGCATAATAATTCAAAATTTACATTTTTATTTTTAGTAAATTCATATCGATAAAATGAGTATTGCATTAATAAAATCTATAGATCCGATTTTTTCGCAAAAAAAATATTTTTTCAAATTCAAATTGTACATCAAAATATTAAATAGCTTCTTGTATCATATTTTTTACATATTATATCATAATTTTTAATCTCAGAAAATAATTCGTATGGATTTAATAAATGTAATAAGCTAATTGGCAAAACGAACGCGTTTTCATATACATTGTGCATGCGCACGCATACAGACGCTTCACGCGTCTCTCGCATGCGCATGCGCACTCGTCATATTCAAGCACATTCTGTAATTCAATTCAACCCGCATGCTTCGAAAATCGACTCGATTTCACGCAGATTTCGCTCGCTCTGATATGGCGTCCGTAAATTTGCGGATTTCTTGACCTCGCTTTAACATTGTTCCCAGTCTCCCGCTCGCTCCATTGGCCTACGAAGCCACCCATATGGCAGCCGGGGGGGTTCCCGAATTTATTGCCACGTCGAAACTTTCGGAAGTGTCGTAGAGAGCGTGTCGTAGACGGGGAAAAGGTACAGGTCGATAAAATGTGTGGAGGGAAGAGCATTCGCCAGGTACGTCTCTCCCGACTTCCCAACCAACGCTTTCCTGCTCAACCGAACCACGGCGATAATTACATCCCAGCAATTTGCGACAGCATAAAATATGTGACCCGGGCAACCACATCACGCACATATGCTCCTCCTCGTTACCATCCATTAAGGGATTGAAAAACGATCCTAATGATGAGGTGGCCAGCTTCATTAGACCTCATCGATGGAATCCAACCGCAAGGCCGAAATTTCCCCCAACAAGTCACTCCTGGCTTAGACGTAATTTTTCTTGGAAATTCAACAATATTTTACTATCTCATAACACAAGTTTCCACTGAATTTAAAATAATATTCTCTAACATGGTTTGCCCGAGAGTTCACCTGTCGGAAGTTTGGATCCCGGATAGCTTAAGTATATTGCCGGGTCAATATTGCTCTACTATCTAGCTAGCTGATCATCTTGTTTATTTTCAAGTATCCCACATTGCCATTTAGATCAAACAAACTTCTCTATGAACTTCTCTCATACGATCTGTTGGGTAATTCCTATTTCATATTTACCGAAAACAGATATCCTTACAAAAATATTCCCGAAATTTAAATCTACTAATACATATTTTATATAGTATTATTTAAAAGTACTTAAATATTTACTTCGTACTTTATAAATATACTAATAATAAAAACTTTAAATATTTTTCTGTAACATGAAAAAATAATTAAACTGATATCTTATATACCATTTATTCTATTCATTTTTAAAATAAGGTAGTTTTTCTGCTGCATCTTGTTTTTAATGTATTAGGTTGTCCCATAAGTTTCTTTCGCAAATAAACACAGATCTAATCATAGCCATGGTTGAAGAAAATCCGCGATATACTGTTCGCGAAATAGCTAACAGGTTAGAAATTCCACGAACATCTGACAAAATTGGGATACATCAATCGTTCAGATGTGTGGCTTCCTCATGAACTGACTGACTCAAATAAACTTCAGCGTATTTCAACATGCGATCTTCTTCTCCGACGATATAATAGTCAACCTTTTCTGAAGAGACTTGTCACTGGAGATGAAAGTTGGTTACTCTATGAGAATATCCAACATAAACGGTCTTGGACTTAGGGTACAGAAGCTTTAACTGTAGCTTAACCTGAACTGGAAGGAGGTAGTGCGTCTTTGCTCGTCAGAAATAAATTATTATCATTTGACTGGGATGTTTTACTTCATCCTCTATACTCTTTGGATATTGCCCCTTCAGATTATTATTTTTTTCTTTCATTGAAAAATTCTTTACGTGGTAAAAATTTTAATTCAAAAAATGATATAAAAATGTACCTTGATCAATATTTTGCCAACAAACCTGGGAAATTTTGGCAAAAAGGCATTATGTGAGGCTTCCAGGGAGATGGAGAAAGGTAATAGAATAGAATGGATCATATATTATTCAATAAATTTTAATGTAATACAAATTATCGTTTATTTTTTTCTTAATATGAAAACGAAAAAAACTTATGGGACACCCTAATATTAGAATGAATATCGATGAAAAAACTTTTCAGTTCTTATTTCGTTGCTCTGCAATAAACGATTTCAACATTTCTAGTAATTTAAAATAAAAAAATTAAAATGATTCTAAATTATTAAAGATATCGCTATAGTTCCTTCCCTAAACAAAAAAAAAATCATAAAATGGACAATTTAAAAAAAACATTTTTTATATATTTTTTCAGTTTTAATATTTTTAAATAGTTAAAAGTAAAATTTTAACATAAATTTGGTAGGGACAATAGAAGATTATATAAATAAAGTTTAAACTAAATTTGAAGAAAATCGATTAATTATAACTTGAGATATCATGTCAACCGTGTAAAAGTAAGAAAAGTAAGGTAGGACCGACTTAGTTACGGCGTCATTAAAATAACTATAACTTTGTAAATAATTAGAATTTTGAAAATTTCTTCGAAAAATATATTCTTAAACGTCTAAACTTTAAAAATATGTAAAAAAAAAATAAAACCGATTTTTCCAAAATTCGAGTTCGATATTAAAACTAAGGGCGATATTATTTAGGATGATTTCTTGTGAATGAAACAACATTTTTTTAATTTAATTAAGTCTATTAATTCAGATCAAAGCAATTACAACTATTACTTATCAAAGTGAATCAATTTTGATCAACATATTCGTCTAAATATCTTTGAACCCCGACATCACGTAATGAGATTGATTTCTTATTTTGGCTGATACAAAAATTCAAAACATTTCTCATAAAGCATGTCTCATAAATAATTAATAGAAAAGATATTAAATGATAATTATATGATAACATATTACAAAAATGACCTAAATTTTATATAAATACTAAAAATAATGAACATCTTCCAATCGCCCCATTGAAATAAATGCAGTAATTGCATCGTATTTAAAGACAAAATTAGCAATTTTAGTTGAGATTTCCAACCCCTGATCTGCATGCATTTACATATAAACCTATTGAAAAAAGGCTCTAAATATGAAGCATTTATTGCTAAATTTGCATCAAGTGAACAATCCTATAATTCCATTGTTTGCACATGTTTTTACAGCATTGATCGCTGTAAAAACAATGTGCTTTGAATGTATAAAAAACAAACATTACCGCCGTTCAAATGTACATCGATCTGTTTGTCCGCGTATAACGCTATGCGATATGCAAATATCTCTCGATGAACAAGTTACAAAATTGGATACACGATGATGTCCTTTAAAAGTGTCACCGGGTAGACTTGTAAACAAATTGGGGTCGCAAATTCTGGCGCGAGTTTCTAAATGAGATTCCCAGTCACAATAGGGGACGTAAGACGCGCATAGTTGGCGGTGTTGTAATCAATTTCGGGGGAAGAACTCTTAATCGAGTTAATTTCGAGGTGGGATAGTAATTATGACAGGACCGACGTGTGTTACACAATGGCACGTCGGCACAAATGAAAACATAATTGCCGTTGTTTAATTTACAATGTCACCCGCGGCTGGGCCCTAATTACTAATACGCTGCATTTCCACTTCCACGCTTTTCCGCCACTTCCACGTCTCCACTAATTGTGCTAGCTTCTCTCTATTTTTGCCTGTCGTCCTCCAGTCGAGCCAGTCGATTTTTTGCCCCTTTTAATTTCATGGACTTTGTTTTTAAACAACTGACTCTTCACATTGGGGACGAGCTAGTGCTATAGATGCTAGACTTTACTTACATTCACACACTGTACAAAATACTGTATGTATAAAAGCACAATGTACTACACCAAATATACTGCAAAAATTGTAAATTTTGTATGCAGAATGAAATATATCATTTTTTATCTGCGGTCCACCGAAGCGAACGTGTCAAATTGATTTCTTTTAAATATATTTTATTGCTACACATATTAAAAATTATCAACCATATAGAACCATCATAAAATAGTAAAATCATCATATTTGATCGAAAGCACATTTTCTGCCATTTTATGATTATTCCATTCAGAACGGAGTATATTTTATTCATATTGGAGATCAACATGTATTTTACGTCCCCTTTATCGCATTATTATTCACTTCGTGTTTCCTCCTCTGTAGATTTAGCACCATCAGATTAAAATTATTAGTATGAATTATGATCATAAAGATGAATATCTGCAAATATCCATAAAGAGTTGGATGATCGAGTGCTTGAAAATGTGAAATGACAAGAATGCTATTAGAAATTATTTACGAAAATAGTCCCAGAAGTACCCGATCTAACATATAGATGGTGGTTGTTGTTCAAAAAGTATTACTATGGAATAAATACCTACTTTATAAAACTTAACTTTCAAGATTGAATACGCTATGTTGTTTAATGCTTGTCTGGTAAGTGTGCAAGCTAGTAGATATAGTAGATATTTCAAAAAGTACTATACATTGCATATTGACTGAAAATTTGGACATGTTTGCTCACAATGGAACAAAAACAGCGTCATAAGAGATTTTTCAATCAAGTGTTTGGCGATGTTTTTCAGCAATAAGGCCGAGCTTTTTCGTCGATTTATAGCCATGGACAAAATATGGGTACGTCAAAACAATGGGACAAAAGGGGAGAAACAGCTCCAAAGAAAGCGAAGACAGTTCGATCTGCAGATAAGGCCATGACGTCAGTTTTTTGGGATACACGTACCATAATGTGCATTTATTTATTCATAAACTTTTATTCAGAAAAAATAAATATTATAAGGTAAAATTGTGTATCAATATAAACAATTGCATAAAAATGGTTTAAAAATTATCTTACAAACTAAAAAATAAATAATTCAATCAATCAATCATATATCATTCATACATCGCGCACTCATGACTATCAACTATACTAAAATATGTTTAAGTATTTTGTGTACGTATCTGAAATTATTGTTTTGTTTGGTGTAATCGCCGAGTGTTGATATGAGTCGATTGGTGTGATTATAAAGGAAGCTTAATTTTATTATGAAAACGTTTAAGATATAGAAATATTTGTATATAGAAAATGCGTTGAAAGCAATTTTTATGGCTTTGTTTTGTACGATTTGGAGTTTATAGTAGTTTATTTTGCATATGTTGCTCCAACGGGAGCAACATATGTGAGTGTAGATCGAATCAGCGTTTTGTATAATAAACATTTCTTAGAGGCCGACAAAGCACTGCGTCGACGAAAAATGGAGTGCAGCGCCCACATAGCTGCTAATCCGCGGGCTCGAGTCACCGACACCTGTGCTCCCCACCTCAGTCCTCTATCTAAAGTCACCCATAGGTATTTCACTTAGGGTTTCCATTCGATGGAGCTGGGCCCGACAACGATTGGATTGATTTGAAGGCTTCGGCTTTCTCTTTGTTTAGTTTGAGTTTCCAACGATCGAAATTTTTGAATGCAGCTTTTAACGATCGCTGGAAATCTCCGACTATTAGATTGTTACTCCAAGAGCTGGTATAATATGCCGTGTCGTCGGCGTAGAGTGCTACGTTTGATGGGGATGTTGTCGGTAGATCATTTTCACACACACACACAGATATCATTTTATAGATCAGACCGTGATGCCAGACAGTATCGAATGCCTTTTCGATGTCGAGTGGTACCATACCTGTACTTCTCTTCATATTAAAATTTCTAGTAATATGTTCAGTCAGTGTGGTTAACTGATGAGCCGTAGAGTGATTCCTACGAAAACCGAATTGCTCATTATTAATAACATTTGTACTAGGTTCATCTATTTAGAATAGGTTTTTCAAATATTTTGCTTAGTGCAGAAAGTAAACTAATCGGGCGATAATTTAACGAGTTGCTGGCGTCTTTACGGGGTTTGGTCAATGGAATAATATGAATGAATTAAAGTTTAAACGGGTGTTATCACTTTGAATTGATGGGCTTTTGTATTTAGGTTGTCATGGGAATTCCCAATCGATTTATCTACTATTCTAATGGTTTCTCTATTACTCATGTACTCTGGGATTTTTTTTAAGTTTTTAGATTTAAGTTTCTAGATATTTTTTTTCCAAATTTAAAAAAAATAACTCGGTGGTATGTTGGGAAATAAAAATATTTTTTTCCCAAAGTTTTCGAGTTTTCCTTATTAGATCGGGCACTTCTAGGACTACCTTCGTATGTACCATTTTCAAACTTACAAGACGTCAATTAATCAAAATTAAGCCATGTATATTATATCTGATGGAATATTATTTTTAATTAAGACCTGCTCAGATTCTCGCTTTTTCGAAGCCGGTAGATGTGCCAAATTACTTGCTACTTTTATTTTCAAGCATACAATGAATAAAACTGATGCTTTTAAAATAGTAGATTATTTTTTACTGCATTTTAGTTTGGATTTAATGCAATTTGGATCCTTATCATGTGAAACACAGTTTGATTTTAAATTAAAGAAGATTAGTTGCATTATTGCTAGTTATGCGGTGGCCACAATGAAATTGAGTTGGTATCACTTGATCTGGTGAATACTAGTATCAATCATAAGTCGTTGCACATGTTGATTAATAATTTGTATATTAATGTTCATTAAAACCCTATTTCGTCCGAAGCACAAATAATAGTTCGGAGTTTACTTTGTGAGTGATTTTTCAATTTGTATTAATGTAAGACGTTGCTAACTTCTGAATTAGGCTCTGGAGTAACAAATAGCCAATGTAAGGACTTGACATTTAATATTTGGGAAACTTTGAACATCAAACATCGACCTGTCCTAACAAACGGAAACTATTTCCGGATACAGGGGGAATATAGCTTAGACCACAGTACGTACATTCTGTCTACTCAAATTCCTTCATAAACAACTTTACCACCACTGGCAGTGGATAAATTGATATTTAATCTCGTTTTATTAATAACTAATATATTTCGTATGTAAGGCAATTTCTTCGATGGAATAGCGCCAAATGCCATAATACAATGGAGATAAGTTGTTCGAATGCAATTGAAAAATGCTCTAGGTCTCCACGGACGATTCGTCCAAGGAAAAAAGCATACAATTGCGAATCCAATTCATATTTTCATTACGCAAACCCGAGTTGGAAATTAACTTTCATGGAATATATTCCTGAGGAAATAAAGCAGACGGAACCGGTATTCTGGCGCACTACTTATGGAATGAGTGGAGACGCTCAGTTGATATGATCTTTGAAAACGGTTATATTTCCAGATTATTTTCCAGCTATTCTCAATGCTGTTGAAGAATTTCATGCGAGATTTTCCAAATTTCCCCCGAGATATTAAAATTGTACGTACGATACGATAAGCAACCTTCATCTCCGAGCAGACCCTCCCTTTTCTTACTACCCGTGGAATAAATTCACATTTTTGCTATGACAGCCACGCTTTTCTTATTTTAACTCTTCTTTGAGTTGGAATAAAGCGATGGCCATTTAAGATACAAATGTTGGCATTAAAATATTAAAAATAAGCAGAGCTCCATCGAAAACTGGAATTAAATTTTTAATGTTCTCTGCAGAACTTTAATACAGCTCTATCACACGAATTGCTCAAAGAAGCAACCCTTATATTACTAGATATTTTCCCAAACATTAAAGAAATTAATGAGTTCATTTATTTATGGCTTTAGTGAAGGTAATATAAAAAATATTATTACAAACAATTTAAAAATAAATAAATAATATTTTAATGATTCTTGCGAATCCAAACAATCATAGACATATTTACTTTTTAAATCCTGAATATTAGGGCAAACCGTTACCAAAAATGTATATACACTACTCTTAAATGTATAGATACAATGAAATTTGTTTCCACTGTCTGAATCTGAGCCCAAACTTTTATAATAAAAGTCCAGGATTTAAGCAACTTTAGCAATATTTGGTCTATAGATTTTATTATTTTTATATATTTTATATTATGGAATAATAACAAGGTTGGTTTATATAAAATGAAACATGTAATTACTTAAATATTTTTTAATCACTCACCAGTGAGTCGCTATGTTTTTTGGTATTTTTTAATACCTAAAAATTATTAAAATAGGGGCATATATTAGTAAATCTAAAAAATGTCTTTACGGTGTAGCTTAGGCGATTTACCATCCCCATGTAGTAGTGCTGTTAATCTGAGCAGATTTAATTAGCCATATTAACAGCGACATCTTCCGTCTCTTTTCAGGTGCAATGTGTTATTTTAACAGCGCCATCTCTTGTCGCCCTACGGAGACATTGCACCTGCATACCGACGGATTGCTTCTTGCGCGTGCACCGTTGCCAGTTGGGTAGTGACGCGCAGGAGGCGGGAGTCGGGAGAGTTGTCGGTTAGCCTTGGCTGCGGGAAGTTATCCCTCCTGCAGCCATATCTCTCTCTAACGTGGAATAAATAGTTATTCAGAGAAAAGAGTCTTTCTATTCGACGCCCATTTATTCCTATCTATTCGTCCAGCAACACCACGACCCGATAGAAAAACGAACCCGTGCGCTAGCGCGGCTATCTCGACGAGCACGTATGGGCAGGGAACCACCCGAGGACTCTACCCCTAAGAGCGCCCCCTCTTCAACAGTACAACATTTTAATGGATCTTGATGTTTACATTTTATTTTTAAATTATTAATTATTTAATTCAAAATTTAACAAACGTGTATTTTTTTGCGCGTCCTTGGACAAATAAATCCAGTGGTGTCAGGTCTAAAGGCCATGAGAGCCGTGAAATGGAGCACGTCCCTAAGCAAAGAAATCCAGCGGTGTCAGATCTGAAGACCGTGTGAGCCTCGGAATAGGGCTGCCAAAAAAATAATTTACACAACAGAAATGCTCACAAAAGAATTCCTAATTGAAGGAATAAGCCCCGCCTTTGCAAAAATAAAAGAGGAAATGCTACTTCAGACAACTACAGTTGAAATAATAAAAAGGTTTGGTTTGTGCATATAAAGCAGAGGTGGTAAATATTCACAAATTTTGTAATTAAATTTAATAAAAACATCTTAAACATAAAAAGTATTTCTTAACCCTAACCCAGATAAACTTGTAACTCTTCAAGTTTAACGACTTATTGAATGATTTGTATAACATGTAGCATAAGTTTTATTTTTATTCGTAATAAGATCGTTTTTATAAAACAATTTTATTTGGATTTGTTCTATAATCCATCAATAACTATTGATTTTGATTGATATTTACTTCAAGATTATCGTAGGTTCAATCTTCATCACCTATTATAATGTTAAATGACGGCTTGATTCTAACATTTTCAACGGCCTACATCACATATTATATAAACGTTGACCAATCAATAACTATTTTAATCATTACCCATTTAACTAAAACAGACAAAAATGTGATAATTAATAATTCAACGGGAACAATTTCAAATTGTGCCTTTGTCATCCATCTATGGTTCCAAGCCCCGCCATGTTCAACATGCTGCAATACAAACTGCTAATTGCATATGTGTCTAGTGAGGCATTATTGTATTCCAAATCATACGGACGATGATTTTTCGCCAGTAAGTAAAATGCGTGTTTAATTAATTTTTTAACCCCTTCAGGGGCGGGGCATGTGTGTCCTTTCACGCTTTTCTCTCTAATTGCAAGTCATATTTCCAGCGGGGATATTTTTTCTCGAAATTGGATATGCGGAGCTATTTCCGTAGTTAGAGCCATAGTGTGGAAGGAATGAGCTTACGCCCTTTGTTTAAGCACAACAAACACGAGGCTCGAGAGGCGTTTGCCGTTAACACATTCCTTCCGCATCACATCTCACACTTTGGCGTGAAAAATCACCTCTGAATAGTTATTCAGATCGCGCACAACGCTAAGCTGAAATAAAAAGGGAACCACATCCTCATCCGTCACGGCCCGCAATAAAAAATGTGCGAAACATTATTATTGTGCTCCGTCCCTCGAGCGTGAAGCGAAAAGAACAAATATTTCAACGCTACGACCCAAAGTTTCGTACAGCTCCGTCTGAAACGATGCTAGCAACTCCTTTAACCCTCAAATGCATCATTTTTTTAAACACAATACTGGATAATAGAAAATTGTACTCAGATAATACCAAACATAATGAGCTCTGTGCAAAGGTGCCCAATATTACCCCTTTGAGTAGTGAACCAATTTTAAAATGACTTAAACGTAAATACTATATTTGTATATCCACCACTTATCATTTATCTTTCAGGATCGCGCAGCATATATAAAGCTTGTATATAAATAAATAAGCATTGTCGATAGCACACAATATTCGTTCATTTTTTTTTTTTGGCATAAACATTTACAATTTACTTGAAATCGTTTCATTTGGATAATCATAATTAATTGATAAAATCACTCGAAATTGATCGCAAATACGCGATTATACTCCTGAAAAGTTTTATAGACAAAACTTTTTTTTCATTTTCTCAGTATAAATTCATCATTTAAGATGGATTTAAATAAAGGTGAGAAAAGAAAGCTTGTATCATGACTAGGGAAACCCGGGGGATCCCGGGATCCCGAATCCCAGGATCCTAGACAGTTTTAGGTACTCTTGAATCCCGGAATTAGTAAACGTAGTCCCGAAAAATTCGTGATTGAAATTTTTATCTAATAGAAATAGACGCTTGTATACATATATATATACAGTATATATAATATATGTTTTTCAAATTGTTATATTAAGCTTTCCCTACCGGTGATGTATTTACTACACCTCGACTCTAATAATGGGAATATCGATATGAAATATGATAGATATGGGGTTCAGAATTTTTGTATTCCTCCGTAATATAATTACGAATCACATCAAAGTATTATAGTATATAAGTATTCATCTGCAGCGACTGAAATAAACAACTTGATGATTTCTATGAAAAATAAGAGTAGATAAAATTAATAAGGGATGAATATTAGAGGACCCAAACGTATTCAAAAATTTAGAGATCTTATATTTGAGCTCAGTTTTTTATATGAATATTCCTTAACATTATTTTTGTGTATTTTATTGTTAAAGATAAAATTGTCAGACCTGAATCTAACAATATCCCCATTCGGCATTGTATGCTATAATATTTTTAAATTTGGGTTCAAATACCACAAAAGCCAGTATAACATCCAAAAATATTTATGTTGAAGTGGCAACCATTCAATAATGGTAATTTTGTTTGTTTTATGGAAAATATCGGAAAATTTTCTAATTGAGTTTTCTTGGATTCGATACATGAAAATGAAGTATTTAAATGATCTATGTTATATTTATTCATCATCCATTAAACTTCAATGAATCCATTTTGTGTCTACTTCTCAAACTACATGCAAACGGTTTTAAAAACCATTTTAATTTAAATGTAAATACGTATCTCATCTATAGCACTTGAAACATAACACCGTGCACTGAAGGGTTAGGGGATGAAAAGCTCCATTGCTGGGTAAAATATAATTTCGAACGTGTTAACACAATTTTACAACAAAAACATAATTAAACTGTGAAATATGACTGCTTGGGATTAGAAGTACTAAAATTAATCAGAAATCATAAATAATAGCCAACGCACAAAAATATGAATGATGTATGAAAACGCCTAAGGTATTGATATATTATATGGATTCCTTGGCAATAAAATTAATTATTTACATTTTAGAGCAAATCCATTAAACATAGGATCATATAAAAATGTATTTTTTAGACGAAAATCCTTTGAAAATAATAGGAACGTCTCTCTGAAAAGATCTCGGATCCCCATTAACAAACATAGCCTTGATGTTAGCAAAATAATCTGATTAGAATGATTGTATTGAAATAGAATCGTGCGGTTTCCTTTAATTCCATCCCATTTTTAAATGGAAATAGGCCTTGGCTTTTTTCCTGAAAAACCCACATTTTGTGTACTCAAATTATCCGCCTCCATTCCGGGCACGTTTTAAGGGAAGGGTTTACTTATTCAGTGCCAATTCAAATGCGTATTTTCATTCATTTCGCATAGCCACCTACCCTCCCCTATCTACGACCTTTTTTATTATAAAAATACAATTAATTTGCGAGGCCATATTTTCGTAAGGAGGTTTAAAAATATTAGGGCCATGCTTTATAAATACACGTGTCTTTTGCTCGCCGACCTTTGTGTACATTTTTTTGGGAAATTTCCTTGGACGAATAAAAATTGTACATACCGACATCAAATTAAAATATAGAAAGCTGCTTTTTTATCTATAAGTAGTTAAGGCTTATTATTGTTAAATAAACGTCATCTTTTTTCGATACAAGGTGGCTAAGGCTTCGATAGACGTGGCTGATATTGTAGCATAGAAACTTGATTGAAATATTGCATCAATATAATTTCAGTCTTCTAATTATACGATATTTATATAATATTGAGGTTTGGATTTATCTTCTTATTTTTTGCATAGTTCCTGTTCATTTTTTATTGTATTTATATTTTATATCCCCACGTACTTTTCCTCCTATATATTCGACAGGCATTCTCCCTAATTTTGATTGCAAAATTTCATTAAATAATCATAACCTAATAAGTCCCTTTGATATAAATTTGGTCGCAATTCTCTCACGTAGTTGTGTCATATCCGCACCACAATGCTCCCACGCCACCCCTTGGCAATTCTTTAGAACGATGCCGCTGATTGCTATCGCGGAAATCTTCCACCCCACAACCCCCATATGTGGAACTTGAGAAGTAGAGCGTGCCAAGTGCGAAAAAACAAATCTGAGGTAATAGAATCTAGATTAACGGTGCTCGGGCGTGATACTGGTACTTCTCAAACAAACGTGATCAGGCAGCATTTGTTACGATCTTTTTTCCACGGTGAGTCTTACACTCTTTTTTGCTCGCCGCGGGTCTGCTGTTGTGTAATAATACACATCAGCGTTTTCCGGTTGTCGGAAAATCTCTCTTACATAATGCGGAAATTCACGTGTCGCCGGAAAACTCACCTGTGTACACTGAGGCCCATTGTAATTGTCACTCTCTTCATCACATATACCAGGCCGTCCTTTGCGCTTATTTTTGGTCCTTTCAGCGACGTCCTATCATGACATAAAAAGGATTCTTCGGGTTTGACAATTCGGACACTACTAACGCTCCTATTCAATATTTCGAATAATGCCGTATCAGAAATACTTCGTTTTTGAATTAAATTTTCATATTTGTACGCCTACTATAATGTCCTATTGAATCTTTACAAATATAAACGGCAGATACTCACAAAACATTGATATGCTATTTCATATTATTTTAAGTTTTTGACATTATTTTACTACAACCTTAATGTGCTAATTTATTTTATTTTTTAAAAACAAAAAACAAAATGGCGAAATTATAAGGTATTCCATTAGACACCTTTCATATTCATCATCTTCAAAATGAATCTGTAGTTGTTATGAAATATCCCAGAAGCAATGTATATTGATATTTCAATAATTTTTACACCAGAATATAGGCGCTTGAAGCCAGTCACCAAATCGTCGAGTTAAATATCGAGTTGGATTCCCAAGATAATGTCTTTTTTTGAAATTCCTGGAACTTGTCTGCCTTTCGTTCCTTTAATAAAATATTTTGAGATTTTTGCTTCGAAAACTCAACCACACACGACAAACTATCGAGCTAAACCGTGTATTCGAGCTACTTCGAGCTGATTTCGAGTAACGATATTTCTAAATATCCAAAGAACTATCTATAATCCAAGTTTCTTTTTTAGATATTGGAATAAAGGTAAATCATTCTTGAACTTATGCTTTTATGAAAACTTATATACTTAACGCTATCTGCTATTTAAATATTTTCAGAAAAGCTTACGTTTTAAAAAAGTTTGCTAAATAATTGAATGATACACTTAAATATGCAATCAACCCTTCTATAGCATCGCGATAGAAATCACGTAATAGAAAATAAAAACGCTATTGAAAGTTAGGCACCGAAACGAAATTTGTAAGTGTTTAATTTGTGAATAAGTGCATGTGACTAACACACGTAAGGAGGTATTGTTCTTATGTATTTTATCATAAATGCTATAAAAATTTAAAAAAGAACTCTACAGAAGTAGACGCTATAGGAGGGTTGACTATAAAATACATTTAGCTCTCATATAATATAGATGGAAATGCTAATGAAGATTTTATTGGCGTATTTTTAATAAATATTTATTTTTAGACCTTCTGTATTTTTATTAGAAAAAAGTTATAAATGATTTATTTTTTGGAAGGCACAACGTAATTTTATATAGACTTTACATAACATGGACTTACACTATACGATATTCAAATAATTTAATTTTATACAGAAATAAAAATGCACCATTAACCCCTTAAGATATGACGTGTATATCCGTCAAGACCAAAGTCCATGCAAAGTGGGTATGGCGGATATATCCGCATTGTAAAAGTTAAGCAAAACTCAATGGAAAATGACGGATATGTTCGACTGCATTGTTGTTTATGTTAAATGTAAGAATGATTCATCTCGGAAACTGACTTGTTCGAACTTGATGATATACTATTTTCGTATACAAAGCTGTTTTTTTGTACATAAGCAATTTACAATAATTACTATTGAATAAATATCATCTTATCTCGATACAAAGTAGCAAGGGCTTTGGTAGACGTGGCTAAAGTCATAATGTGAGAACATGATTGAAGTGTTGCAACTTTCAAAGCAACACAATATTAAGTACATATAATAATAATTATAGGCAACTACAACAAAATTTCAGTCTTGTATGTGTAAGACATTTATATAATATTTACTTACAGGTATCAAAAATTGTTTAAAATAATTTTTTTTGGAAAAACTTACATTTTCAAAGAGCTTGTGGAATGTATCGGTATATTGAATGAACTCACCTGAAAGCATAAAAAACAATATGATTATTATTTTCATAAATATACTATAATATACAAATATTGGTTTAAATATTTGATTCGGAAATATCAGTCATTTTTAATCATTAAGGGATGATTGTGGTTTAAATAGATGTAAACATGAGAAAAGAGTTTAAATTTAGATCAGTGAGATTAGTTTAGTAACTTGTGTGTATTTAAGGGCTTCCTAATCACAATAGCTCGATTCCATATTCGGTCCATCTAATGATCGTATCTTTAAATATATGCCGCATTATAAGGAAAATCTCCGCCAAGGCAGCCGCAAAAAGGGACGATAAGATGAATTTAGTGATCCCTAATGGGCACTTACTCTATATGTTTTTATATTCATGAATTTGTACAGGGGCACAGATAATACTCCAACTAATGAATACATTATAATTAACGTCATTGATGAACTTCAAAGGGCGGGTTAACGAGTAACGTATTTATTATTCAATTATAAAGGTCGGGTATCTGCTGACCACGGGGAACTAATGCATGAATTCCAGGCTCGATCCTCTTTGGCCCCTTATCCTTCGCAAATGGCGTTTAAAACCGTATCTAATGGCCTCATATATCTTATTGTAGGTAACGTGGTTACACACATAAGAAAACCCGGGCTATTTGTTACGCCACGAAACCTATTCACGATTTTGGCTCCCTTGTTCTTTTTCCCTCGTTCCTTCCATTTCTTTGTAGAGAGTCCTCGGTGCGCAGGGCTTAAAAAATTCAAGAGCACGAAGCGGAATGTGCGAAATTGATGGGTTGCCTCTGAAAAATGCCTCGCATTTCGGGATGAATTACAAAGGGAAAGCAACAAAAATATGTGCGGAAATTCGGGAGATAAAATTATAATGTTCAAATAATACGTTCACACAATCGCTGCACACAAGCGGCTTAAGTAAAGATTACCCCGAAATAACAAAGCGTTATTCACTCCTCTAGCCCACATATTGTATTATGTTGCCGCAATACAAGAATAATGTTTTTTTACGCTCTCGGGCCAAATTGAAATCGGCTTCTGTAAATAGCGAATCCTTGTGTGCTTTTTTTGCTTAATTCATTGAATCAACACCCGCGCCTAAAAGAATATAAATTTATATTTGACACATCATAAATACGAGGGATATTGGCCGCGATCCAGAACTTGTGCTTTACAGAGCGCGGACGAAGAAGGGTTAATTCAATGGGCGGATTGTAGATAAACTGCACTGGTATGAGGGAAATGCATCGTATGTTGCATTGATTTCTCTCAGCTTAATTTTATTTTTAACTCTAATTAAACAAACAATCTTATTAATTAAGATGGTATATTTATGAACAAAAGCGCACCTTGTCATCAAAGCAAGAAACATTGCATTTAAATTAATAATTCACACTTAAAACGAAAAAATATACACATGAACGCTTAAAATCAAATTAAACTTTGCTAAAATGAAACATTCAAAACTGAATTTCTTTCTATGAATTTATTACCAACTACTTTTAAATGAATTTTTGGCGTATATTTGTTTAAAAAAATATTGTGGTTAAGCACACCTTTTGTAAATTTGATACAAATCTCATTATTTTTAGATTACAAATCCAAAAATTACATCACAGGACTTACAGGTTCAATTAATCTTTAATATTTTTATAAAATTGTATTAAGGCCTTTTAAACTTTTTGGATCAAGCTACAATAACACATCACTCAATAAGTTGTAAAGTAAAAATATCCTATGAACTTATTGAGTGATGTGTTTTATCAAGTGGAATGTAACGAAGTTCATAATGTAACCGTCCATGAAATTGATGATGAATAAACCCAAAATTCAATTATCTTGAAAGTATCATTAATCCTATTATGCCAAGCACTGTATTTATTAACACATTGCTTGCGGGAGCAGCGAATCAACACCATTCGCTGCCACTCACTGAATGCGAAAGGAGCTAATCAAATGTACGTAAATCCTATACACTTAGCCTGTTAAGTGGGCGGGACGTATATATACGTCCAACGTAAACTGCATCGAAATTGGTTAAGACGTATATATACGTCCTCTAAGATATGTTAAGTCAGCGAAATATATGTGCGTTGAGTAGCAGGCGAGACTTTTTGTTGTTGTTTAACGAATGTGTGAGCTGTCGATATATATTTTGACATGAATTTAAGATAGGTAGCAAATTGGTTGCACTTTGCTATTGCGTTGGAGTTGACGTGTACTTAGTAAAGGGTGACTAATAGCATAAGGTTACTTATAGCTTTAAAATGGAAGGACAAAAAAGACGTATTGATGCTTAGTTCAGACAACATAGTAAAAAGCCAACCTATATCATCAAAAAACAACATTACACCTAAACCCTCATGCTTAGTTGAAAGGCATTTTCAAAAAAGTACTTTTGTTTTGTATTTGTTAATATCTCTATATTTTTTGTATCTAAATAAATAAAAACATATATGTTTCATTCTAAGCATTGTTAAAAAAAATAATGATATGAACTCAAGCCAAGTGGGCGGGACGTATATATACGTCCTAACGAAAATGTGTGCACCCACTTTATGTTGCGTTATTGCTGCAGAAAATGAAAAACCAGTATATTTCATTCGATAGTTTGTTTATCACTTTCATTGACGGGATAACATAAAACATTTCATTGATAGAAGGGTTAAAACAGAAGACAAAATCCATATGCCTGATATTAATCATGTACAACCTTATTTCATATACCATGTTAGTACCATAAACTCACGTTGTAACTGCATTCAATACATAGCCGAGCCAACCTACGCCCGCATATAAAGTGTTAAGATATATAAAGAATCAAAATATTGAAAATATTTAAGTGTGTATATTCTTATTATATGTGATTATTAGACTCAATCACACACAATTTCTGCATACAATTTTTAATAATTCCCATTGCAGAGTGGAAACGCAATATGGAAGGAAAGTCGTCACACTAATGATAATATGATAGTTCGCTTATATAAGAACTGAAATGATGATAGCTGTCTGTAATGACGCACTTCTTTATTAATTTAAAGTGGCATATAATGATGATATGGTTACATTCATTATCAACTGTGTTCGCAATTATTTGCCCACTTCAGTCTTACATTCTGCCATTATCATCATTTCGCATATCCTCTTATTCAAATATGCTCTTCAGACATCATTAATAATTTTAACACCGTACAAATTTATCTTGAAGATTTGTGATTTTAATATTTTAGCACGATTTAAACAAGTTAAAAAATTTAAATCTTTTAATAAATACGTAAATTAAGAATTCAATGGACTATGAATACCAAACGCTTGGCAAGTACATAGCAAATCGACGGTTGTTATGCTTTGTTTACTTTAGCAACCACCAGACAAATATGCGCCAACATGGTGCATCCGCTAAACGTCTCGCATAACAAATTATGTATACAAACAATACTTGTATTATACCTATATTATTTGCGCAAGTACAGACAATCATTTAACAAAGTTTTAATGTAATTGGATGAACGGTATGGCAGCGCATAAAATACGCACAAACAAATTTTGATTTTTATATATTAGATGTATAACGTTTTAATACTTCATCGATTGATCGCATTCATATTTTTTGTCAGGTTGTAACATGGGTATGGTTTCGTTCAGATAACGTCTTTAATCTGCGTAAAAGGCACTTGAATTTATTATTTTAGTTTTTCACGCGATCTGCTCTTGAAGGATTCCATCGTTGAACATAAAATAGTTAAAAGTCAAAGGTGAATCATTTCCTTGGCCAATTCATTCGTCTCTCCAGTAACGAGCACATCTATTTCAGGCAATGGAAGCATTTCAAGATAAGCACTTCGCTGTTTAAATATGCAAAAATATTTCAATCGGTGGAATTTGAGGACTTTCGTCATAGATTTCCACCAAAGCGCCTTATTTACGAGGCGTCAATGCATTGACGAACGGCGTACTAAGCACCTCGAATTGATTGCTCGTTCTTCGATGTTGTTATTTAAATTAATGACCATTTCCAATTCCATCCACATTGGAAATCCGACCAAAGATTGATTGACCACTTAACGGGCGCAATCTGAAGTGTTGCAGAGCGGGTCGTTAAAGTCTTATTTCCCGGGCTCGATGACACTGTTAACATCGACTCCGGGGCGTAATAAACCCGCCTCATTAAAACGCAATACTTTCCATATCGAATCGCGGTCTGTTATTGTGGCAAATGAGCGTATGTATGACGGTGGTAAATTACCACATATTTGTCCGCCCCCGTACACATTTCCATGGTCTCAACATCCAAGCACTTGTATGAAGCCAAGTATTTAACGACCCTGCACGGTACTTTTGTGGTGTCATTAAAATCGTTTATGCATAGAAAATTTGTCCAGTGGTTGCGGACCCCCAAGCTTTAACCGCGCCATAATGTGCAATTGATTTCGACGAGTCAATTGTTAGGGGGGGAAAACACCATAAATTCACTGGAATAGCCATTGGAATTCGTTTTCAATGCCGACTTCGATTCTTTATATTCTTTATTGCGAAAATCCTTCATCGGCTAGGTTTGAATGGTTCGAATTTCCTTACGACATTCGCTTTGTTATTCTGTCGTTTACATTTTTGTACGTGAATGAATTGCCGTTTGCACGAATATACGGTTCGAAAAAAGAATAAATAATCGAAAAATTATGTTTAAATTTTCCAACTAAGTGGAAAGCGTTTGTGGATTGTATCTGTAGGTAAATATATCTTAATATGATATAGCCGCCAGTGAGCTCAAAGAAAGACTTCTTAAAGAAAGATACATACACAATCTGATACTTCGCCCCAAGCATGTTTCTGTCTTGAGCAAAACTATTGTATATATATTTTTTTAAAAAGAGTTCTAAATTTTGTTTCTAAAAACCAAAGAGAAATTATTTTAAAAGCCAAAACTTATCTCACCCGTCATATTAAAGATAAAAGAAATTTTAACCAATCATTTATATTCAAGAAAACACACTTGATATTGAAACAACTAACTACAAAACAGCTAAAACACAATATAAATAATACAATACAGGGCTTTGAATACTTATTTTTTACAGTTTCAAGTTCTGTTTCAAACAGTTATATCAGTACAAAATTTCTTCTTTTATAATAAACATTCTATATGAATAATATTGTCGAATTTATACTTTAATTATTGATGATTCATAATTTTAGAGTTATCGCATATACGATAACTATAAGTATAGGATTTAGAACTTGAAGTATACAATATTATAATATATTAAACGAAAGTATATTTACTTGATGATTGTTGGCTGGAAGTTTGGGAATCTGATTCTAGGTACATAGCAAATATATAGGAAGAGATAAACTAAACAAAATACATAATATTGACTTAAGAATATAAGCTAGAATTTGGGTTGATAATAATATTATCTGAAATATTGATTTAATAGGATAATTAACAAATAAATTCCGCTTAACGCTCTCGTCGCCCAGTCTGAATCAGTGTTATTTCTTACGGGGCACACTCTCGATGACCAGAATGCGACATGTGGTAAATATTCTCTCATGTGTTATTTATATTAGATCGATAAGCTCTGTCATATGTCAAACTAACGAGAACAAGCAAGTGCGAACAGACAAGGAACGACATTATAGAAAGACGTTCTTAGAGCTAACATTCGTTATATAAATACGTAACAGTAGGACGTTGGATTCGTTTTACGGAAATTATTTAAGATTTCACTGCACTGACCCCAGAATCTTCATTCGGTTAAAAAGCGTGGGTGGAAATAAGCATTTCACGGTTTTTAAATTCATAAAAATCCTCAAGGCAAATTTGCACGTGCTAATTTCATTGAATAGAAACATGTTAGATCGTATTTAAGCAAAGGAATAAAACGTCCACCAAAATCGCGCATATCTGGTGGACGCAGCGACGTACGAGTTAAGAATTGCGATTGTTATTATATCTACACAATCAAACAACCAACTAGAGCTTGTCGGTTATCAACCGGTTTTGAAAACCCGATTTTTAGGCAAAATATTGTAATATTCGAAAACCGGGATTTTTGATCCTGAAAACCTGATTTTGAATATAAAAATTAAATTTTCATTTTCTAAGAATTTTGGACGAAAAATGTTTAATCGTTCACTTGAAGCATATGCTCTTGGTAAGAAAAGGTTCTTCTCAGAAGAGTTTTTAACTAGTTTTAAAACCTTTTTTGCAATTAATTCTTATCTTATTACAAAAAATTAAATTCTTAAAATCAATGAAAACATATAAACAAGGATGTATCTGAATCTTACGGCAGAAATAAATGCTGAAAAGGAGTGTATAGAAATAGTTGAAGAAGATAAAACTCTTAAAGGAGCGTTGGAGAAGTCTATTAATAAATTGGTTCTGGAATTGGTTAAAAAAAATCAGAATTTGTGACCTTTTATGCGAATTTTTAACCAAAGAGGGAAAAAAATAACAAATATAATTCGAATGTTTAAAATGTATTAAAATAGTCAATACCCAGAAAAAATACTGTTTTAAAGTAATGCAAGTCTGTGTAATGCATTTAATATTGAATCTTAATATATCCGTAATTTTAATTTCATATTTCTTAAAACCGAAAACCGGTGGAAACCGATTTCGTTCGAAAACTGAAAGCCGAAAACCGGTTTTGAAGAATATTTGTTTTTGTACAAGCCCTACAATCAACCAAGCTCTCATTGATGTTAAATGTATATTGAACCTAAAAAACCGATATTTTTGAATCGGTTCAGTTCCAATTTTCATTTCGGCAAAAATAACGATTTTACTGGTAGTCGATTTTCGGTTTTAAGCATTGATTATATAAAAAAATTGCATTCCTTTCTGAGACACCTTAAATCATACGTATGTTAAATTTTAAGCATGAAACTTAAATAAATGTATCTCAGAATAAAATAACTTAACCATATGTGGAAGAAAATAGGAAAGAACGACATGAAAAATGATTTTCTTAGAAATGTCTCCTATGAAGATCAATTTTATCTGATAAGAATATAGCACTTTGAGATTAATGTAAACATAATATCTTTATTCTGATATTTTTTCAAAAGCCATCAGTCATACTTTGTTAATGGATTTTCGTTGCTTTAAATTTGCATAAGAGCATATCCATAAGTTCGTCTTTAAAGTGGTTTTAAGTTCATTGGGCAAAGGATCGGTCTATGCATCCAAGTCTTCCTCCGCAGTGCAATTTTGCTGTATAATTGGAGCCCTAACGTGTCGGGAGTCAAAGTGTTTTAAAACACCCCAGTCGGTGTTTTCTAAAATTACCAAGACGCAAAGCCACGACCGGCACGCGATAGTTACCAGCGCCATAATTGCTATTGTTTCAGATTTACCCCCGAACTCAATTTACCTACAGATACTCACGTATAGAGCACTATATGTTTGAGTCACACGCTCACTTTATAATATGCTCAGCTTACTCTGAGCTGAATTCAGCGAGGATTCCAACAAGGAAAGGCTTTATCTCTTTTGTAATACCAACAGATTACCTTCATGGTGGTTGATACCGGAGCGAAAATTCTGCGCTGATTGCTTAATGCGATTGTTGCTAAGAGTTTTCTCACGACTTTAACAGCCAAATAAATCTCGCTGAGATAGTATAAAAAATTTAACAAAACATCCCCAAAAACAAATCTTCGAGCGAGGCCCAAATTTCTCAAAATGTCAGCTTTAAATATATCCTTCGTTACGCTCTAAAATATGTTTTTTGTAACAACATTTCATGATATAAACCGAATATATTATTGAAATTCCGCCTCAGCCATCTTTTAAACAAACATAATTAAGCCTACTATTTTATGCATTTCATCTCGATATAAAAGCCTAAATACGATATTACTCGATACGCTCTTTTTCGTTTAGTCGAAATATTCCTGAATATTTATTATTCATAAAATTCTCGGATAAGCCCTATCATATAACTCTTTATCGGCCATTATCTGCCACGTCTTTTGAGGACATCCTCCTGTAATGCTCCGATGGTTTACATTATCATGGGATGGTTTTAGCATATTCTTCAAGCTATATTTTGCATGAAGCATACTCTCCAAGACTATTTGTTATTGAAGCATGTAGCAGTAATAATAATTGGATATGCTTATAAAGCTGTCACTTGATAGCTTACTGCATACCGCCATACAATGTTAACATCACAACATTTGCATCAAGGATTAAATTAAAAGGCTTTTAAACCTACAGTATTAAAATTAAAAACTTATATAGATATTACGTTATGATCTTTTTAATAATCATCTTCCCTTAAAGCTCCCTAAAGATTATCTCAATTATTAAAGCAGTGTATTGTAAGCAGGATAAATGCATGATAGAAAACGACCCACAATGCCATATAAAATTCTGGATCCTGGATTAAGACCACTTTTATTATTTATCTTTCGTCAATCATTTGCCTTCATCTATTTCAATGATTCTCAAGCTTATTATGATTATGTTCTCATAGCAAAAACTTAACCATTAGCTCCCAAATGAAATAACTCCATATAATATCAAAATTTGGCATTAGTATTGAGAATGAAGAATTATTACAAAAAATAAAGCATAAATTATATTCTTGTATATTTTAATTTGTCATTGATCCCCTCTGCGTTTTCTACGCATCTCCAGATATTTACTGGAGTAGAAATTATTATGGAAAATACTATATATAAAATCTACCCCAACAAGAAATTGATATTTCCGTGTGGCTTTGAAAGCTCTAAACTATTTTTTTTTAAATAAATTGCATATAATAATAATTTATTTAGATTAAAAATGCATTGCAATATACAAAAACAGTTATTTCGTGCTATTACGATGACTATTTAAGGGGGGAAATCCCTTTAGAAGCTCGAAAATGAGTCGTTTTCCATGATTTTTTTTAATGATGATTAAATAATCGTATCATTTTAAATTCTTGATATTATTTTACTACAACCCTAAAATGCTAATGTATTTTATTTTTTTAAAGACAAAAAACAAAATGGCAGAGTTATAAGGTATTCCATCTAGTCTCGTGATATCAAACGGCTCGCCACTTGTCAAAGGTTTCCTGTTGAACTGAAATCAAAAATGGAAATATTTTTTGATTTTCAATATGTGTAGGATTTGGGGTCGAAAAAAAAACGCATTTGGAGTCGAAATAAAAACACTTTTAGGTTCGAAAAAAAAAACACTTTTAGGTTCGAAAAAAAACACTTTTAGGTTCGAAATAAAAACACTTTTAGATTCGAAATAAAAACGGATTTGGTGTCGAAATAAAAACAGATTTGGGGTCCAAAAAAAAAAGATTTGGGGTCCAAATAAAAACACTTTTTGGTTCGAAAAAAAACACTTTTAGGTTCGAAAAAAACTAAGTCAATAAGAAAAAAGTCAAAAAAAAAAGTCAGTCAACTAAGCTATAATTTTTTTTAAAAAAAAAGTATAAAATTAAAATTTTAATAGGCTTTTTAGTTTAACTTTCATGTTTTTTACCATTTTTACCCCAAATAATCATTTATTTACGCAAAAAATTTACCTTAGTTGACTAGATAATATTATAGTGAGAAACATCCCATGATTTCAGTCAGATCGATCAATAACTTTTTAAGCTACAACTGGTGAACATTTTGAAAACGCAGTTTCGAGATAATCTCATTTAATGTTTCAATGCGATAAAAATATCAATTTTAGGGACTTATTGATCAACCAATGATTCCAGGTGGATATAATAGATTTTCATCTTTCTCAAAAAGTTGATTATCTTCGACTAACTGTTATTTTCGGGGTATACAAGCTGCTTTTGTCTCAGAAAGACTCTTATGGATCTACTTCGCTACCCGCGCTTCATCGATGTTTTCAGCATAGACTTTATAATAGGTGCTAATAATTATATTTAATGTATTCATCATCTTCAAAATTAAGCTGTAGTCCTTATTATATATCCCAGTAGCAATGTATGTTAATATTTCAATGATATTTACATCAAAATTCAGATGCTTTGGAGCCAATCGCTAAACCGTCGAGTTAAAACATTCATTAGCATTTTAGGTATGGCCACCCAAGCATCTTTGAAGTAAGTTATCCCTAGACAATTTTTCACTTTTAAAACCAAATTATGTCATTCGAGACATCAATCACTGCATCAAAAACTGTCTTAAATAAAAATGGGAAATTCAATTCAAATGTTCGATCATGATATTTTAACTATAATATTTAGCAAAATAATCAGTATACAAAACGCTGCTTTACCATGAACTTAAGATTATAGTGGACTTGATTTTGAAGAATGTTATTAAAATTTGAAGATGATTTGATGCTATAAATACAATTATGGCGTTTGAAACATTATGATTTTTTTAATATGTACCATTACTCGAAATGCTTATATACTAAATCCGTTTAAATAATTATCAAATTTCTGACCGAACCGCAAACATCTATCAGTAAATTTTCGTGGCGTATGTGGTCAACTAAATTTCGTAATGAGAGAATTTCAACGCTGTAAAGGCTTTAAATACCATTCCATGTTCAACCGAATAACACTGAAGTACTTTAATTTCAGTCGCTCGAAATCCTTTCACAGAAACCCTCCTGGACCATCAACATTTAAATAGGAACTTTATTTGGTTGCATTGAAGCAAAACGTACGCAAAAGTCTGCATTTTCTTATTTCGATTGGGTTTTAATACGGCGTTTTGATTGCCCGACCGAATGGCGGTGCTGTGTCAAAAAATTTGAACACGTCAACTTTTCCTTGTAAAAGCTCTTTTGTGTGTAAATCGAAATTCGCTAAGCAAACACAAAATAAGTCGCAGCATACGCGAATATACTGTCAACTTAGAAAGAAATTCAATTTTCATTTTTCAGAGCACATTTCCGGTTTTCCTCCTTTGATCTTCTTGCAAGTAGTTTTGGAATCGCATTTGGGACATAAGTTGGCTTTAACATAGTTGTGGTTGACAGCCTGTCATATTGACGTATAAGTAAAAGCTCTGCGCCTCAACTCGTGACCCATATACTTTGTTATTCATATTTTGCGTGATGTAATATTTTCTTTAACACGTCAAGAAAATGTGACGAATTAGAAAAATATTGGAAAACATGTGTTAGGCGCTTTTTTTATTATTGTGGATCGATATAGCCTACATTATTGTCGAACGATTCCTGCCTGAGAACATGCTTTTTCAGTGCCAAATTACATTACAACGTTTTCTGTCAAATTATTGTTGATTTGACAGAAATGATGTATCTAGATTATGACTATTCGAAATCATATTTGAAATAATATATGTAATTTGATAAATATATTTTCGAAAGCGTAACACATCACTCAATAAGTTCGTAGGATATAATTCGTCATCAAACATCAACTTTTTCTTGTTTTATTAGTTCTAAGACCTATTTATATATATATATCCTATGAACATATAGAATGATGTGTTATATCAACATTCAATAGCGAATTAATTGATTCGAATATACATATACATAGAAAATTGAGAGAAAGATATAATTATTTTTTAAAAACCGCATAACTTCAAATCATCATTAGATTTTTTTAATGCGCATTCGCATAAAAAACTATTTGTCCTCTATAAAAAAATTATGAATAGGTTCCATTATAATATGCACCGAAATTTTTCTTCTTTTTATAATTTAAAATAGCATAAATCAGGTCATATATGGGTAAATATTTGTCTTTTATATTATATTTATTAATAGAACTCAAATCCTTTATGCGTAGAATTTTTTTAGGGTGGTTTTCAACTTTATATAGCTCCAATGTTTTCGTGTATGCTATTTTATGTTCTGATACATGTTATTCGATTTTGTTTAAGCCCCCGGATATATTTATGCGTCTTTTCTTGAATATATTATTATTGAAATCTTTATGGTAGAATATATTTCGCCATGGAGCATTTTCTATGTAAACTATTGATATTGTGATCTTTTTCAGAGATTTTTATATCAACTTGACACTATAACGAAGCATTAGTTTCATAAAAATCACTGTATAAAGGATATTTAAACAGGCATGTAGTAATAAACATTGGTAAACTCATGGATTGCGGTTTAAGTTTATATGCAAAATATAATTACCTGTTACCGATCATCTCGGGTTCGAATCCCACAGGACATGTGGCTGACAAACACATTTTAAAAAACATATATATATATACCATGAAAAAACCATGTCAGAATGGTTGGTAATGGTCCCATAAAATGGATCGCTAAAAGCCACCTCAAAAAAAGAAAATAAAATAGTATAATTGATTAATTGTCTTGATCGAACTTAGCGATTTTAGATGAACTTGGTCGATTTCTTGTTTCTGATAATTGTGCGAGTTCTAATATGGCTTTTAAAGTCGGGCAGGGCTACAAATAAAACAGCTTGCAAAAGCTTGTTTTTAAATGAACATGCCTAAGTCATCACTTGCATTTAAGTGATAACAATCCCAGAAACAATTGGCCTATGCCGACTATTATTGCAAGGATGCTTTTCTACTAAACAATACTCCAAACAAACAAAAAAAAAACAAAAACACAAAAAGTTCAGAGAGTCATATTCGCCAGCTGTCTCATAATTCAGAAAGCCCGAAACTTTAATTTATGTATTGAATGTATAGGTTCATTTTAAAATGAACAAATGTTATTAAAAAGAAAATAAAAGCGCTGTAAATACGTTTTAAATTTAAAAAAAAATGATATTTTTACTTTGCAAAATCCGCTAAATTAAGTATAGAGATTCATATCTCTATTTTTAACAGAGATAAAAGACCAGGGGAATTGCTAAGATATTTAAGAATTCTAATGAAAAGAATGCATTAACCCCTTAAGTGGATATGACGTATATATCCGTCAAGACCATGCAAAGTGGGTATGACGAATATATCCGCATTGTGAAAGTTAAGCAAATCTCAATGGAAAATGGCGGATATGTCCGATTGCAGTGTTGTATACGTTAATTGTAAGAATGATTCATCTCGGGAACCGACTTGTTGGAACTTGATAATATACTATTTTCGTATACTGCATATGACGTACGTATCCGCTAGCGGCGAAAAAATCGCGTCACTACGGATGACACTTTTAACAGTGAAACATAACGTTGAAGTGGTTAAATCATTAGAAGAAACCAAGAGACTGGGACTTTCAAGGACAGAAAAAGACCGGACCGTCCAAAATTTACTATGGATATAAATTAAATGATCGCCTTTTAAATATTGGCTGCATAATAGACTACATCAGATAATCTCAAGTTTATATAGACTCTATGGGCATGTAACGCTGAAGAAACCCAAATTAAATTAATTGAATAGAACAGACTTATCTAGATGAAAAAAAATATATAAAAATTGCACATTGTTTTCTAATTCATCCCAATTTAAAAATTTTGGCTCAAGAAGAAAATCTTTCGTTTTGGTTTGGTAGAAAAATTATTTACCAACTTTTGTCAATAAATTGTTGCATTAATATACGCCAAATACATCATATAAATGTTTGTATTAAAGAAGAAATGTCTAATTTCCAAGCTTATTGTTGGTAATGTATATGTGTTATATTATTGTATGTAGTATAAGGATTATTATGTTACATTAAAACTACTTGATCTATGTGTATCAGAAGATTTATCGGAAAAAAGCATGCAACCGAAGCTAAGCGTGCGAATTACTAAAGTCTTTACGTCAGTCGTAGCATAAGTACAAAGAAGAAAAGATGATGGATCGATGTTGAAAGAATGAATTAACCCAGCTTGATGATCCATGAAAGTGGATGGTGTCGTATAAACCTGTTGAACAGATGACACGCTTTTGAACAACGTCGGGGTATATTAAGCCCCATCCGCCTAATTGCTTTCGAAATGCAAAATTATTTCAAGAGAACTCCGGATATATTTTCAAAATAAATATATATTTTGTGGGATCATCGTAGCGTGATTCTGCGTCTTCCAGTTCGTAATTGTGGAACAAAAATAACGCGGAAAGCTCGGAACTTCCCCTTCCGGTTATAAAACAGTACGTTCATCTATCATTTACCTTTTTAGAGCAGTCATTCGAAGGTATTTTACGTGGAAAACATGATAATATATTCATGTGATCCTTTATCTCACACCTGAATTTTCCTCTGAATTTAGACGGTTTTTGTTTTCGCGTTCATTGTAGAAAGGGAGGTAGTCGCTAGTCGATATCCATCTTCCGCCCAGGGCCATAATTCTTATAAAGAGAAGCCTTGCCAAAATTTCCAACGTCCGTTGTCTACCTACGGGTAGAAACCTACAAATAACTCAGGTAGTCTCATAGCCTCTCCGACCGTAGCTGCTTTTATGGACACTTCTTTTGCGCTCTTCAAATGCTATGAATCTCAAGCTTCGGGAGCACAGACGCGTATTTCATGTATAATTTTCAATATACTTCGACATTAGGAAGATATTAAATTTCCCACGAAATTATTCTACATAAAACCCCCCAAGCACTCCGGCGACCATTTTATCATAATATATTAAAATGGTTCATTTACAACTAGGTCATTCCATATCTTCTCCATGCAGAATAATTAGCAGCTGTTAACGAACATTTTAGCATCTAATCAACGTGGAAGCTTCGAATGAAGCCTACATCGGCAAATTGCCTGGCGACGAATACTAATTAACTAATAGTGCGTTTTATTGCGATCCATATATTTGATTCGTGTAATCCATTAAAAACCGTCGGATATATTCACTCAATCCCCGTAAAATCCAATAGTAAAATTATAACATCACCTCATGCATTCATATGAAAACAGGTCAAAAAGGGTGTGATTTTATATGATCATTCTATCCTATAAATCTATAAAAAATTAATGGAATTAAAAAATATTTGAATTATTAAATCAATTAAGTTAAGGAAAAATGTTGATGAAATAAATTAACACTCAGGATTCGGCTGAATTCGGGCGGCCTTAACAAAAATGCTCATAAGTTGTTTTGTATTAATGCCAATTTATTAAAATAAGAAGTTTTATAAAACGTATAGTATAGTGCATAAATATGTAAAATAATGGATTCAAACATAAATTTATCTAGTTGAAAAAACGATGGTTTATTTATATTTTTGTCTGAAGAATAAACACAAATATTAGTTTTTTTTTATTAATTTCACAAATAAAATATTGTTGAATTCTTTGAAAACCACCCTATATGATGCTAAATATTATTAAGATTTCCAAACTGTGGACAAGTTTGTATGAAATGCTTCAAAATACATGACACAAAGTATTTATTGTCACTAGACTTTTGAAAATAAGGGTCATTCAAAGCTTAGGATTCATATATTCATCCAAAAATCAATTTAAAAAAATGTATACCTCACTTTATTCTTATAAAATCCTTTCTGATTTTTAAAAAAAGACTGGCGTAGACAATGAGGATAGTGTTGTTACAATCATAAATAATAAATAGATTCAACAAAAACGTATTTTTTAAAGGATCATTTTATAAAAATATTGTGAGCTATTGTAAAAAAAATACGTAGTTACATAAATAATACTACATTGAGTCTAAAACTATATATATATACGTATGTATATATATTCGTATTGTTTAAAATACTAAAAGATGGGGAGATCTCGAACAATATGCCAATCCCAAAGTGTTAACGCCAATATATGCCTGTTGACCTATATATAGGACAGAATCATATTTTTTATGGAATAATAAGCAAAACTATGCATGATTTCTGTATTTAATATGTTTTAGCACTTGCTTTAATAGTTAATTAAAATAATTTGGACAAATACTTGATGATACGAAATTAGAATAGTGAGTAATATAAAAGGGATTTTCTAAACTAAAAAAGAGCAGTTTTCGATAGATATATAAGCATAAAATACATGACAATTATTTGTGGAAATAAACCATTTTGACTCCAAAACGGATTTTAGGTACAAATTTTTATGCTTTAAAACTAGTCGATAATTTAAGTCTTAATAAAATTTTAATTACATTAAGTATATACATATGGAACTTTTCTAAGAACAAAAGATTTGAATGTGTTGTTTTAAAATTATTTTATACGTGTGGTTATGTTGGGGTATTGATATTAGGTGTATCGATAAGTCCTTGCCGATTTTGTTAGACGTATGTTTAAGCTTATTTTGTGCGTTTAGTGGAATATTCAAGGAATTATTCATTATAATTTTTTTAAACCTAGCGAAGCAATAACTTCAGATATGTATTTTCAGCAATTGAAAAGGATAAACAAAAAAATTCGAGTCAAATGTCGAGAATTAATCAGGGACAATTTAGTGATTCTGCAACATGCACGACCCCATAAAGCGAAGAAGACGACTGAAAAAATCAGGGAATTAAAATGAGAAGAACTTCTACGCCCTCCATATTCACCAGACCAGACTCTGATCCAACTTTTTCGATCTTTGGCACATTCTCTAAAGAATAAACGCTGTTGCAAAGTTGAAAATCATATTTTTGCATATCTCGATTCAAAACCAGAAGAATTTTTCAAAAGAGGAATTAAAAAACACGAAAACCTGTTGGTAATAGTAGATAATGATTAATTAAATAAGTAGTAGTAAACAATCGACAAAGACTTTCCGATACACCTAATATATAATATTATTATCATCAGCGTACGTCATAATATTAGGGTGTCCCATAAGTTTCTTTCGTTTTCGTATTAAGAAAAAAATAAACAATAATTTGTATTACATCAAAATTTATTGAATGATATATGATCCATTCTGTATTATTACCTTTCTCCGTCTCTCCGGAAGCCTTCTTGCCAAAATTTCCCAGGTTTTTTGGCAAAATATTGATCAAGATACATTTTTGACGAGCAAAGACACATGAGGCCTGGCGTTATCGTGATGAAAAACAACGCCTCGTCTGTTCGCTAATTCTGGCCGTTTTCTGGCAATTAGTTGGAAACAATATTTTTTTGAATTGATCGTTTCGCCTTGTTAAAGTAGCTCATAATAAACTACCCCCTTCCAGTCCCATCAAATGCATAGCAAAACTTTTTTAGGATGTAGGCCAGGTTTAGCTACAACTAAAGCTTCTGTACCCTTGGTCCAAGACCGTTTACATTGGATATTCTCATGGAGTATCCAACTTTCATCTCCAGTGACAAGTATCTTCAAAAAAGGTTGGCTATTATGTCGTTGAAGAAGAAGATCGCATGTTGAAATACGCTGAAGTTTATTTGAGTCAGTCAATTCATCTGAACGATTGATGTAACCCAATTTTGTCAGATGATTGTGGACGAATGTTCGTGGAATTTCTAACTTGTTAGCTATTTAGCAAACAGTATATCGCGGGTTTTCTTCAGCCATGGCTATGATTAGATCTGTGTTCATTTGCGAAAGAAACTTATGGGACAGCCTAATAATTAAATGTGTTTGAAAGATCTATGCGCATGGTATTTATAGGGTTAACACATGGAAGAATGAAGAACGCAAAATAATCAGATTGCTGGATTAAAGTATAAAAGTTCAAATTTCCTACAGTACTTTAACAATTTGCATTGAAGTTATTTCAAATAAATTATGAGAAGTGCCCAAATTAAAGATACCTCCTTAAAGATATGGTGTATTCCATATCCACGATTTTAAAACAACTTCGATTTTAAAAATATATAGACGCTCAGGAAATTTGTTATTAATGCTGCTTGTTGAAGATATTATAAGCGATTATGATATCAAACTAATGTATCAATTAAAAGTTTAAAATAATAGTACTAGTAGACTCTGCTCATGAAGAATTTTAAAGTTGTTAGATCACAATGCTCGACAAAATGGAAAATACTTGGAAAAACTTCATAAGCAATATTGCTAGATATAATTTAGTCGGGAAGAAAATTAATCAATCGAGGTTTGAGGCAGTGATAAGAAAGATGTATGTAGAGTATTTCATAAATATTTAGTTCAAAGCGTTAAAAGACTTTAAAGCCGTAGTAATTTGCTTCGGTATTGTAATACAATATAGACTTGTAAAGCTATGAAAAGCCATTATTTAATATCAAACGAAGTTAAATTAACCTCCGGCTATTAAAATTAATCATTCTTCGGTCGTGAAAGATGATTGTTTTAAACTTTTTATGGCACAGCTCGAGGGCCGTCGCCGAGGCGCTGTGGATAATTGGCGCCAAAATCAAATTACTTATCCTTCGGTCGGTTGGAATAAAAGTTATAGAGGCTGGCAGGTATCGGCAATTAGTATTGCATAAATAGATTTGCGGGTCATTACTGGCACTGAGGATGCAATAATTCTTTGAAATATCGTTTTAAGTGGGTGCCGTAACAAATCGCCGGGTGGCACGCCATCGCCACTTCTGCGGTGAGTAATGGCGCTGGATATAGACGTGATATGCGCCGGCCCTGTGCTCTAATCAGCTCGCCCCGGGAAACGCCAAACAATTATAATCGTATTATGCCCCTGTAGGGGAAGACCTGGATAACATTTGTTTGACATGTCCTATGAAATAGTACGTTATTCCATTACGTGCGCGCCGTTTCCACGAATGGAATTAGCGGCCACGCTGGATTCTCCATGCAGAGATGGCTCACTGTTAAAATCCATGGTTAACCGCATAACAGTGTGAAATATTACTTTTGAAAGTGAAACGTATAAGCTGTATAATTGACCTATATAATAAAATTCTAGTTGTCCTTGGATCCATCATAAACGCCTTTTGCAGACGACTCAATGAAACTGCAGCAAGTCATAAAATTTATTATGTATCATATATTAACTGATTACCAGATGATCTTTGACATTATATCTACTTTCATAGATAGCAAATATGTATTATTACTTGGAATAATATTAGATTGTCCAGTTAGAAATGTCGTTTTTTTCACACTTACTTTTTGACCATCAGTTGTGTCTCAGCCATCTCTTTGACAACACGTTTTGTATATTTTGTTAGTCGACTAAAATTTGAAGAACGTTATTTTCTACATTTTTTTTCCAAACCGCTTTTCATGGTGGTGATAAACGTGCCAGAGATGGTTTAAACAATTTAAAAGTAAAAAAAATAGTTTAGAAAATAAAGTGTAAAGTGAGAGAAAGGTTAAAGTGAAGAAACAATCATTTTTAAATTCTCTTGTGACTAGAGATGAAAAGTGGGTATTAAACTTAAATCAAAAACGCAAAAGATAGTACCTTCAAAGGGACAAACAAAGAAACTAACCCTTAAACCAAGTCTAACACTAAAAATAGACCTTTTAAATATATAGTGAGATTCCAAATGGATAATCTACCATGAATTCATTCCATATGATCAAATCATAACGATAGAGATTTATTGTTCACAAGTACTCAGTATTTGCGATTGCTCCTTGATTGTTTGCCATTGATCTGACTCTGGATTTTAGTGCCTCGTTATTATAATTCGAAGGTCATCATGTTCTCGGTTCATCCCTTAATGCCTGATTAAAATTTCTGGAACCAATATGGGCATTGTTACTACTTCGCCATGAACATCTTTGAGTGTTTAACATGCTTTTGTAGCATTTTAATTCAAATTATAAAAGCGACATACAAAGCCGGATTTCAAGTTCATTAATTTCGTGTCTGAATATTTCACCCTTAACAATAAAAAAAATATATATTGCATAAAAATAATGCTTAAGAATAGTCCAATGAAGAACATAGTTTACAAAGATATTTTCATTATTGTATCCAGACACAAATTGAGCTCAAACATAGGGTCTCAAAATACGCGAATATTTCTGGGTTTTTCTAATATAATACAATTTTTTCATATACAATTAAAACTTTTTATGCGGAAGATTTACATAGAAAAAGTGAAGATGCGTTCCATGGATTTTAAAAACCGCATAACTTTGAAACAGCCATATAAAATATGTATATACAAAATCGCATAAAAAAAGTTAATAAAAAAACAGGTTAAAAATAAGGCAATTAAAAAATCGTCTTGCATCATTGGTAAAATTTTAAATTAGAAGAATACTAATTAGTATAATTACAAACTATCATCGCTGTATGATAATTTTAGTTGCAATTTTCGATATGACCCAAAATCGCTGTCTTCAAGTAATTTTTTGGCCTTATTTTGTCAGTTTTTTTTTAAATAGTTACAAAATAAATTTTGAGATAAATCCGGTAGGAATAATAGATGATTATATTGAAAAGATTCATATATAAAAGATAGTTTTGAGAAAAACGCGTTAAAGATTTCATTATGGTAGGACCGGCCAAGTTGCCGCGTCACTAAAATAACTATAACTCCCCAAGTAGTTGGAATTTTGGAATATCCTTTGGATAATGTATTTTTAAAAGTCGAAACATTGGGAAAATGCAAAAAAACTAAATCAATTTTTTTTAAATCTAAATCGCAATATGATTTATACAGACATTTCGACCAAATTTTGGTTAGTGTTGATGATCCATTTCTTATTTTATCCAAAATATCTCGATACATACTCTTTATGAAATTTAAAAAATGCTTTATAAAAAACCGCATAACTTCGAAATCGTACAAAAAAAAGTCGCACAAAAAGAGTTTTGAGTGTATATAATATTTTCTCGCCGATTTATAGATAATATAAATTTTGCTATGGATTAATACATTCGTAACTACTGGACATGTTATATAAATAAATAAAAATATATTTATGGCGCAAAATCTAGAATTTATACTGGCAATCAGAAACATGAAACAACAAAGTTCTGGCAATTATTTATTCATGATTGAATTTGAAATAGCAACCAAGTTCAAGTTCAGATAGCTTATTCGTTTTCGTATAATTTTTCATGTTTGTGTTCATTCATATATATTTTTGTATCGAGAAAAATATTTTTCTTTGTCTAAATTATATGCGTATACAATGAAAATGCTACATGAAATCGAAGGCAGTGAGTGCCCGACGGAAAATCAATCTATGGTCGTACTAATAAAAAAGTGTTGACTCAGCATCGGAATTTTTGATCTTTGAACAAAAAAATAGCTAGTGTATGCGAATTGTAGCCCCAGGTAGAGAGGGTTAAAAATAAAAAGCAAACTTTTTAATTAAAAATGTTCACTTTGTTTTTGTAGAAGAAGAGTAATTAATATCCGGCCTTTGGAACAATCGCCAGTTCTCGTTTACCGTGTAAAAGAACTGTTTGCTTAGGGGTAAAAAAGTTTTCTTTTTTCGCAGCATTTGATAAAAAACTAAAGACTTGTTCCCATTTACAACAATGGCTCAAATGTTAAAAATTTCAACTTAATTCTTCCCTTATATTTAAACGTCAAAAGCACACATCACCGCAAAAAGGAAAATGCTCGATACTTTTCAGATAAGAATTTGTTCATGTGGAAAGGAAATAATTACTTTTGATTTTTACAGCTCGATTGCTATGTTTTTGCGCCTTACGCTAGCATTATTTCTAAATTTCGATATCTTGAAAATCTTGTTAATCTCGGCAAATAATATATTATTGAGAATCTCAGCGTTTTCTTTGAGAAATAATGCACCCTGACGCTGGAATACTTTATTTCTTTTCGTTTTAATCGCATCGCTTTGTAGACTGCGATCGAAAATTCTTACAAATGTCGATTTGCAGATTCAAGGAATGGAGCATGGATATATTTTTACATATTTCTTTTTGCAAACGGTCCTCTGCCAGGCAAAATCGCAGAGTCACTCAGTCATTATGTCCCGAAGAATGGTAGAAGAAAGTGCATTTAAATTCTTTTGAATATGAAATGATCCCGGCAGCGATCTCGGTATTCTTTCATCCAGAATCGCCCCTTTAAATTTGAATTCAGTTGCCGATGCATGCTATGTATTTTTGTTAAAAATATCTTTGAACGCAAATGAGCTTTTAATGACGCCGCACCAAAAATTAAGGACATACTAGCAGCCAGGGAGCTTTTTGTACGAAATAGATTCGAATAGAATGACACGATTCTTTCGGTTAATGTGTGCAATTTGTTTGAAAGCTTTACATTTACATTTATTAAAAGCATATTTTTATAACAAGTATGTATTTTCTGCATCATTCAATTACTATGTGACATTTTCTATTCATTTGACAATATTCTCTACTACTATTATATTATAATTAAAACCCAATGGAATATTAGAAAATTTCCTTAAGTAATAAAATGAATAGATGTTGCTATAGTGGATTAGATTTTAAACACATACTATAAAGGATCGGGTTCAAATTCAGATTGTGCATTAATATTAGTGAATCAAAAAGCCTTTGACTATTGTTTAACAATGAAAAAAATATTTTTTTTATCATTTTTATTTATAATATCTTACAAAACATTGTTTCTTTCTTTACTACATTCGATTTTCCACGCGTTTTCAAAAATAGATCGTGGTATCATATAAATATCATAATCAGCAAGGACTTATCAATACACCTAATATTAATACCCTAACTTAACCACATATAGAAAATAATTATAAAACACCACATTAAAATCCTTTGTTCTTGGAAAAGTCCCATATGGATATCGTCTACGTCTGATAACGGATATGATACCTCAATAAGAAAAAAAATCCTAAATACATAGCTTTGAATCGTAACATATTGACAAATTTATTCGATATCCTTTTGCGAAACCTTTAATAAGCCAGTATCAAAAACCTTTTACGTCAATATGCTTGTCAAATTTCATGGTAATCGTAATGTGTATTCTTTTCCGATAATCCATATATATTTAAAGTACATTTCTGAAAATATATATTTTCTTATACGAGCAACCAAAATAGATATATTACGTATGAAAATGCGTAAATTATTCTAATGTATGCCGTCGCCCGCACCAACCATCAGCTCTACGACCACACTGATAAATTATTTTCGCTTTAGGAATGAGTACATGTGTATTTATACGAAATTTATTAATATTTATCACATATTTAAAATATTTTCCGATTTCCAGAACTGCTCTTTATTATCTGAAAACTTATTTTTTATACACAATAAAAATAATAAATACAAGCATAAATTGTTGATATTATGTTGTTTATTCTTATCGACCCTCTAATAAGGGGGTTTAATATTATTTTATATATGTTAAAACTATCAAAGTTTTGAATATTATTAATTATACTGCTGAATTATTTCCATGTACAATAATTGTTAATATAATATGAAACATATTCTGGTCGGAATAATTGAGAACTTAGTACATACATATCAATTATTATATGAATATATCATTGTTATTATACACTAGTGATTACTTATGTCTTGCATAACAAACTGCTTACATAAATAATATTCTTGTTATGTCTATGTTATTCCCACAATTGTAAACAATAAGTTGACAAAGTTTTATTGTAATCGAATGAACGGTATGGCAGCGCATTAAATATGGACAAACAAACATTTATTTTTATGTATTAAATGTATGAAATAGTACTCATTTATTGTAAGTCATAATATAACTAGCTCAAATATAACCATTGACCTATGTGTAGAAAATATTTTTATTTAAGGCTTAGATCATATTTGTCGGTGTATTGTCTCTAAAAGGTATGTAATTTTTTACAGATATTATTTTTTATGTATTACGAATTAGTTGTATTATATTTTTATTAAGAGTAAAATCATGATTAAGTATCCAATACTTATTTAAAGCTTATCCTAAGCTTATTAATCAATATGTAAAAATATTCTCAATTGTATTAAACAATGAATATATTAGGTTCTCCCGAAAGAAATCCATTATTTTCATAAGCTCTCGTTTGAGTTCAGTTTGTGTCCAAATACGATAATGAAAACATTTATGTATTTTTTTCCTTATTGTGTGATTTGTCAGCATTAGTTTGTATATCATAAAACTTATTTTATTATTAAGGGTAATCGTGGTGAAACCCAAAACCAACAAAAAACATATTGAACATTGTATGATGTTTTTCTTTGATCAGAGCTTGAAAGCATAACCTGTAGATTAGTCCCGCGCTAAGCGGTTGACGGTCAATCATCTTGGGTTCGTATCCCACAGGAGATTTGGCTGGCAACCACATTTTTAAAAACATATACAGTGGAACCTCGATAAACCGTTCCCGCATAATACGTTTTCCCGGATGGACCGTTCATTTTTTATAGTCCCGTCAAACTCCCATAAGAACAACGTTAAATAATCCCGCATTGACCGTTCCCCGATTTACCGATTTCCTCGATAAACCGTTTAAATATTTTGGTCCCGTCACAAATATTATCCCGATTGACCGTTTTTATTGCATATTTCTCCGTATCTCGGTAAGCAAGTTTGACACAGCCGAGTGATCGGTCTATAGTTTTCGGGATGGATCATTTTTTTGGACTGATTTTGGAATCGGAATTACCTTTGCAAATTTCCATAATGTGGGATAATAACCGATTTTCAGGCAAGCATTGAAAACTTTCGTGGGAAGTTTTTAATGATTGTATTATCAATTTCGCCGTACCTGTGTATTTTTTGTTTTTAATCTTTATTTTTTCTTAATAATAGTTTCTAATGGAGTGATTATTTTAGTATTTGTTAAGGATTTAGGATAATTTTTGAAGAATTATTTTAATGATTTCGAAATCGTCTGTTGTGTGCTATTGTCGCTTAAGTGCTGGGAATCCTGGTGATTAGTCCCAAAGTTTTGGATAATAGGTTTACCTTATCTACGCTATTGTCGATTATTCGGAGATCGTCACTTAAAGAGGGAAAACCTATCGTCTTTTGTTTGACTGATTTGACGAACATCGGTGTCCAACATTCCTTAGTATCGAGGTTGGGAATTTCCCAATCCGTTTTATCTCTACGTTACAATGCAAATGTTGAATTGTTTAAAATTCATGGTAATAATGATTCCTGTACATACAGACTTTTTAGTCGCGTAGCTGAATTTGTACAAGTCAGTTGCGTTCAATATTGCCTCACATCTCGTATCGAATTTTTTTCCAAATTGAAACTAAAATGCCGCCACCCATGAAGAAAACTAGAACTCTAGCTGAGAAGCTGAAAATAATTCAAGACGTCGAAAACAATCCAGGAGAAAAACGAATTGACATAGCAAAACGTCTGGGATTAGCACCATCAACTCTAAACACGATTGTTGCTATGAAGAATAACATTCGCAAAACAATTGAAAAGTGCGGCAAGACAGCGAATAAAATAAAGTCTGCTAAGGAATCTACTTTTGGAGAGCTTGAAGATATTCTTTACACGTGGTACCAGCAGGCGCGAGCTGAAAACATACCCATTGATGGATCCATAGTAAAAGAAAAAGCTTTGCAAATAGCCAAAATAAAAGGGATCACAAAATTTTCTGCATCGAACGGATGGATCAATAGGTTCAAAATAGGCCTTCGAAAAAATTAAATCATTTTTCTATTCCAAGGAAATAGATGAATCCGCTCTTAGAAAAGTACGCGAGTTTGAGGCGTCTTTGTTCCAATTAAAGTGCCAAACAACAAAGAAGCAAACAAACATAAAGGAGTTTTTTAAAAAATAAAATTTTATATACAATATATACAAGTAACTAATAAATAAATGTTTTTTTAAGATTTTAGTTGTTTTTTATTATTATTTGAAGCTTTCCCGCATTAACCGTTTCCCGCAATTACCGTTTTTTTTTCAGGGTCCCTTGGAAAACGTAAAATCGAGGTTTCACTGTATATGCCATGAAAAACCATGTCAAAATGGTTGGTGGAAAAAAAAATGATACAACAGACGACATATCAAAATATTGCACATCAAATGTATATAATATTATATATGCTAGTGTTAACTTTCATGTTGATAAATTCGAGCTGAAATAAAGATTATCATATTAGCATCCTGGTGAAAGCTTTCGTTCATCCCCCGAACAAAGGACGCTAAATGAAATTGCCCCGAAAACGGCACCTGACGCAGTGTGCGTCCAATATGTAAGGGTTGATATTTTAAAACATTTTTTTATCGCTGGCCTTTATGGTTTATGCTGCGTATAAAATTCGACATCGGGTTGCCGCAATATACAAAATCGATTTTGAAACTGCACGCCGATAACATTACAAACACAACCCACGTGTGATTAACCCTAAATGAAGTTATACAAACGATCCATTTCGGATGGCCTTTGAAAACTCAACAATGGTCCCGGGCGGACCATCAAAGGGCTCGCAGATTTAATCGAAGCATTTCGATTGGGGTGGTCCCGCCCGTTAACTCAGCAATCACGCGTACAACCCGATTCGAATCTGCCGCCCTGGCAAACACCATTAGCAAAACAAACAGGCGGCAAATTCAGCAAACATAGCGCGGGACGAGCAACCTGAAAACGGCCGAATCGATCATGGTATTTGGACACGGACCAACCCCTAGTATTTGCACCATAAGATATTGGCGCACACCTCCGCGGCTCACCTTACAACCCCTACGAGCGAAAAGGTTGGCTGCTGCTGCGGCTGTTTGTGCACAATTCTAAGAACAAATATTTACGTGTGATGTCCGGACTAACTGTTATGTTTGTGTTGGCAGGTCAGAAATAGACGGGGTAGGTTTGTGAGCTGACAGCTCCTACATCAGCGAGCTTCAACGATAACATCCAACCCTACTTTTATTTTACTTCCATAACGAAGCGCTATCCTGGAAATATGTTTGATTACCCATCCGCTTTGAAACTGATACTTTATATATATATATCGATTTATAGCACTTGCCCTAAGACATCAAAGTTTAAAGCCGACTATACTTAGCCTGTTCTTGAAGCCACAAGAAGGCTTCAACGCAATAAATCACCGACAGGTAATCAACACAACATCAAATGTCAACAATAATTGGACCCTATAAAGTAAATAACATCCAAGCTTAAGTATATATCACTAACCAAGTAACTCATGAAAAATCAATAATGTTTTAAAACACACACGAACATGACTCGTATTTTTAATTGATTTATATCAGATAATCGCAGTTACAATAGCAACTGATCAGTCGTATTTTGATCGGATGAATTGGTTTTTCGATATAAAGGATCAAGTTTAAATCCAAGCAAAGGCGTTTAACAAAATTTGGTAGAACTGCAATAAAGAATGAAACTAATGTTATTATAAAAAGGAAATATGGTCATAATTTGAAAATTAACATCCCAACAAAAATTGGGTCAAAATATTAATTTTATCTAACTTTTTACATTGAAAAATACCCCAAAAAAAGAGTGCCTTTTTTCAAACTTTTTTAAAATCACCCCCCCTTCCCTCCGGAAATCCATTTTTTATAATTAACTAATATTATTATATGGTTATCATTAAGCGAGATTTCAAAAAATGCTGTAAATCGCTTATTGATTGAAAATTTGGACATGAGAAAGCTGTGCGCAAGTTGGGTGCCGGGTTTTCTCGCAATGAACAAAAACAGCGTCGTGATGATGTTTCAATTGAACGTTTGGCGATGTTTCTTAACAATAATGCATCAATTTTGAACACATGAGTCCATTACTTCACATTTAAGACAAAGGAAAGCGAGAATCTTCCATTGATTTGAGCTGTTTATTGGTCCCGCTATTCAAGACCGTTCCAGCCCGCTCAACAAAAATGCACAGCAAGGTGCAAAACTTGAATTTAATATTCATTTTTGCAAGGACACACTTATTCATTGCTCATTTTTATGTAACCATATATATATAAGTTAGCCTTTGAGGGAGTTGTCGTGATCGTACAGATTATAGAAAATGTCGCAAAAAGCCCTTAAAGAGGACGGAATGGCATGTGTGTCCAACCGGTCCACTTTTCGGACCACTGACATGACGAATGAGCGCCTCGCAATCGGACAATCAATGTCGATTCATGTAAAATAGAATAACAAAGTAAAATATAAACCATGTGCAACTCTCGATCGGGTCGGTATTCTGCATTTTGCGCCCCAAACTCAGTTGTGCCTATGGCGAGCGCCTGATTTGCCACCCTCTTATAACGGCCCTGACGTTGAGACTCAAATTTTGATACAGTAGATTCATTCCTGAATTTTATTAGTCAACCCTCCTATAGTGTCCACTCCGTTTACAGCGTTTTTTATGACTTAATCGTTATACAACTATTTTGCTAATATATAGATCAATTCATAAAGTGATAGATCATTGCCATTGTGAATTGATACTTGAATGATACAATACATAGGATAATAATTGCGAATGTATATACATATATAAAACATCACTAATTTCACTAAAATCATGTGTGTGGAATTGAATCTTTCAATTATCAATATGTTCGAGATAAATAAGATTATTTTCTATTTAAAGTATCTCAAAATTAAATGCAAATTTGTTAGATATCTTCCACAATTCTCTCTTTTATTTACATTAGGAAGCTATTTTTTCGTATTATTGCAACATATCACAAATCGAATCTAAATCAAATTCATGTATTTCCAGATTGTTTTTCATTGAATTCTTTCATTTTCAGAAGTAACTTGAAATCTTATCATAATCTCATTCTAATGATAAATATTCAATTAAAATATTCGATTCGCTTTGGAATCACAGTTCAATTTGTTTTGCATGGAATAATATAATTTAATCCAGAAGCTCCTTGAACTTTAGCCTGATCAGAAAAAAAATCAGATTTTCATTCCAGCATCCATCCAATATTGGATATCTCAAGATTGATTATACTACGTGCACTCATTTTAAATCAGCCCGCTGGGGCGTATTCAAATTTCAAACAAACCACATTTTATCAGATGAAAATTTGAATGCTAAAGTCAAACACCTCCAATCCATGTTCTATGCAGATTCGAATTATTTTTGATGATAATATTACTGATTGAGTGGGCAAAATCTTAATTTCGGATCCTCGTCGTTATATGTATATATATATATATATAAAATAATAGACATCCTCATGCATTCATAGCATGTCCGCCTAGAAAACTTCCATTGTTTGACCGGAAAGAGCTCCATGTTGGGGGGGAAATAATAATAAATTTATTATAAGTCAGTCTTCCACCATTGAATGGGAACAAAACAACTTCCATCGGTGAATTTATTGACTTACACGTCTTAATATCCTCGCGTGTCGGTTCACCCCGGCACGCCATTTCGAAAGCTCCCCCTGCTGGAAGATCAAACAAAGCCTCCGAGGAGCTTCCTCAACACCACCAATATGCTCTAATATCTGGAATTACTTGCTGAATACCAATCACTTATGCGTTATACGTTTTTTTATTTATTTGGGCAACGTGAACAGGTCCTTCAAGGAACGGACCTGCCACAAGTGCGAACTGCAGTATTGCCTCTAAATCGATGGACCTATCAAAGCATAAAACATAGCAAATATTAGCTTTAAATTACTGGTATGTACTGATTAAATGTACTTGATATACTATTATTTTATATTTGATATGTTCATATTCATGCCCTTAAAAAGTATTCCATAAATCTAAAAATATATTAATCTGGTGTCTTGTGAATATATGGAGGGTATGATAAAACCTCCCATTTCAACCCTCGTATTTTTTGCATTGTAAGGGCATGATTGATTATTTATTTCTCATCTTATAGTTTAAATCATTCTAATAGGCTTCCTTTTTGCCCATTAAATTTTGCTTGAAAACAATGTATTTCTCGTTCGTTTTTCATTATTAATATAATATATATTTGCACATAATTAAAATTGTACTATTTTCTACTAGATGAAAATGGTTTATATAATTTAAAAAAACGTCATGTATAAACATTGTATAGTGCTGATATTTAGGCGTTACATTTGGATGTGCCTTTATTACCAAATTGTACATTTTTATTAAATTTCTTATTGATCGATGAAAAGAATGATGTATTTATATGAACATTCGTTTTGTCATCGCATTGAAAATTCCTCTCAAAGTAACCAATTCAGCCTCGTGATCCGTATGATGTAACTTTTCAGCTTTGACATGTTGGTTCTTCGAGGGTAAATATTTTTTACAAAGGGCCTCATGTCTGGAATTCCGTACTTGCATTTAAAATGGTACGTTTGCATCGAACAGGGGAAATATTTGAGAAGCTCCTTTGTATATCAACTATTTAAATTATCCACCCGATAGCGGGGGTAGACAGCTTTGCGTTCGGGGGGATAGAAATCGTCTTTTATTTTTACGGGGGTCCTAAGTGTATTATAATTGCTTTTAAATGAGCGGGCAATTGTATCGACATTCTGAAAACGGAAAGGGAATTTCCCATTCAAGCATGTTAATGACGGAAAACTTTGCCGGAGCAAAATTACACTAATAATTAATGAATGTTTGTAGAAGTTTTGCAGAGTAGTATTTTGCACAAATCTGAGGCTCTTTCATAATGCGCCTTCACAATAAAACAGAACAATTCTATTCAAATGTGCTAATAGATAGATCTGTATAATTTTATAATTAATATCAAATATTTCAGATAGCTTCACTAACAAAACTGCCAATATTCCACAAACGGCTTTACAAATTTACGAGTATTTGAAACGCCCGGAAAAGCTCACTTCTTCAAATGCGTGGGTCGATTATACACACATAAAAGCTTCGAATATAATCGGAGATGATATTTATATCAGGAAAACACCTGTCGATACCATTACCCGTACTTATCCCATTGAAAATCTATCTATTGAAACCCGAAAAATTATTTTCCGATTTCGTCCATTGTGGACAACTCCATACAAAACAAGTGCTTCGGAATGTGTTCATATTTTGTGAGTACTCTTTGACTATTCCCCTCGAACAATATAAGTGATAGTGACAGAACATTTGAGTGAAATTCTTGGCATGGAATAAAAAGGATTCTTCAGATTGATAACAAGCGTGTTATATTGTATTTGAATCAAGATGCTTTAAGACGCTTTGATGTTAAAACTTACTTTAATATTTTTATTAAAAAAGTTGATATAAATTTGATTGATCGGTTAATCAATTTTGTTAGTATAGCTGCAAAATCATCAATCATGTATATTATACAGACAAATGTAAAGCATATCTTTCATAAAGTAATACAATATTATATTCACTCTTTGTAAAATTCACAAGACTTTTGAAAAAATACCTCGAAAAACTTGTGTGGGTTGTCTAACTAATAAACTAAAATGATCCTTTTAAGGATAAATTACTAATTGAATATATGTAGAAGTCCATAAAAATCTCCAACGGAAGCTGTGGGTGGAAAAGATGAAAGGGTAAACTAATAGAAGATGGAGCAAATATCTAAAAATGTTTACTATCCTTACCTTGATGGAAATAGCACAAAACTTAGAAACAGGAAATTAATATAAGGACATTTAATTTAATCAAATTCATTACTTAAGAATGTTACGAACGATGTATATATAATTAATTTTTACGAAGCAAACCGAGAAGATTCCCTTTGAAAATGTTTGGTTAGATGCTATTAAAAGCAACCTAATCAAAATTTATACTATATACATATAAAATAATTAATGATTGAAAATAAAAAATATTATTACTTGTAACAAGTGGTAACAAATAACTTAATAAGCAATTTGAAAATAGTTAAAAAAAAATTACGAGGGTGGGCTGAAAACTAATGCACAAATGCTTGTTGAGCTCAAACAAAAACAAATATCAAATTAGAACAAAAATTACATTAAAGTACAATTCTTAAGCTTTAAAATTGTATATTAATTTTCTACCATAGTTATCGTTAAAGCCAACATATTTCTACCAATATGTAACAAGTTTTTTTTTCGTTCCATCACTGAAATTTTTTTCCGAAAATCCAGGATTCGACAATTATCTTATCCTATTACCTCATCGTACACCAATTATTATTCAATAATAAAACCAATAGATTACTTTAATATTTCAATATGGTTTGCAATACACTTTTAGGTGATTCGCTGGTCATTTTGAATCAAATCGTCGAAGAGTCTGCGATGTTTCATCAACAATTATTCTTTTTACAGGCTTGAAACTACAAAATTTTACTACCTATCGATTTACAGTAGATCTAGTAATAATATTGTCATCATAAACAACCTTTAAGTGAAAATGAATCTCAGTAGGAGTCGCTTTTTCGTTTAATTCGCATTGAGATAGCACTAGAACACTCTATACTTAAGCTTCTCAAAATACACTGAATAAACACAACGACTTTAAATCTTAAATTTAAAACAGAATAAAAATGTCACCTCTATATACCACCTAAAAAGTTTCTGAATATCATTTCGTTCGCGGTCTATAAGCATGTGTGCATTAGCTTTCAGCCCACCTTCGTATAATGCGTTTTTATGAATACTTATTTTGTTAATAGATCACATATATTTGTATGTTCATATGATCACACAAATTATGACATGCATTTGAAAATTATGACATTCGCGTGCAGTAGTACAAAATAGAAGTCCCACTTTTTAGATCTATCTATCTAGTTTTTCTGACATCTAAGAACTGATACTGGACATTTAAAACATTTAGGATTGATATTGTGAACTTTTTACGTGTAACCATATGGTCACGTGGCTACATAAATTGGATCATGTCAATTATCTCTTTCAACAAACATATATTTACGTCATTATAATAAAGCTTTGGCATTTGTCAATTTAAGCTCATTATTTTATTTTTATGACTTTTGTTGTATGTCTGTCTGTTCTAAAATGTTTGGCTTTGCTTTAAACTTATAAAATTTCCAGTTGTGTTGATTAAAATTAATGGTTTATATAAAAAGGCTACAACTTTTTTAGCAAATTCTGAGCAAAAGCATTCACCCGGCCAACAGAACAAATTATCTCGGAAATATGTACATACATAAATAATGGGGTGAGTTTATCAGCTGAAAGTGGTGTTAAACTTTACGGATTTTCCTTCCAGCTGGCAGCACGATAGAAAAGGCTTCAACTTTAAATCCCATTTTCACCATTGGGAATCACTCCTTTAGCATGCGATCTGTTAATTCATCAAAAACTAACATAAATCCTTTCCAAATTTGACGTGATTCAAGATCCCGATAATGACATTGGTCGAATTATGGTCTGATTCCTTCACACGATCGCGCAGTCTACTTAAAAAGCATATGTATATCATGTAATCCGCATTGGAGTATTTTATCCAGATCAAATAAAGCTCCATAAAATAAAGCTTTTTGCAATAATTTTGACGATTGAATAATTTCCATGTAAAAAAAAATTGAATCAATTTTTTCGACCGTAATCTAATATTTGAGGCCTTCGAATATCTTAGGAAAATATTCCTATGACGTCAATGGAGATTCGCAAATTTCATGAGGGATAAGAACGTGATGTGAACGCTTCCACCGAACTTATGAAGGGTCATGGCAGGTGCTTTGACTTTAGATAAAGCCAACATTTATTTATAATTTATTGGATCGTACGTATCATCGATGCCATAAGACTGAAGGCTCCCTAGATAAATTTAAGTGTCTTTTGTCAACGGGGAGAAAAGGGGTTGAATCGATGTATTTTAAGCTGAAACTGCTTTCGTGCTTTCGAGAGTTGCTCTGCGAATCTGAAATCCCACGTGTCCGAGCACTCGCCTTATTTCTATCGAAAGCATCTCTCAAGTTCTACAATTTCATCGCAAAGACCAATATTTGTGAAATAGAATCGAACCGAAAATAAATAAAATTTACACAATGGAGACAATAAATAATGTTTACGGAGATGTAATATTTCTCCGACGACATTTCCTACAAATACAAGATAAATCCATTGCTTGATACGGGACGACTTCATAATTTACATGCAATAAAATTACAACAGCTTACAATAGTATACAAAACAAAACAAATTTTGTGAAAAAATTATATTCTTTTTCTTTAATTCTAGTCTAGAATTTTGAAAAAAATCTATTTTTTTTTACATGTTTTCAAATATTAGACTTAAAACAAGATACGACGGAGAGTCGCATATAAAAAAATCGCATAAAAGAAGACTTAAACTACATAAACAACTGAGGGATAGATTCTATTATTTTAAAAAACCGCATAACTTTAAATCATTGTGCTAGAATGTACCAAAATACGCATAAAAAAATTCATATAAGTAAAAACAAGCACCATTCATTTTTTACGCAAATCGCGATATGGAGTCATTTTTACGCAAATCATGACTTTTTTATGCAAATTCGCATAAAAAATGTTTCTTCTCTATAGAAAAATGATAGTTTCCATTATTTTTGAAAATCGCATTACTTGAAAATCGCATAAAAAAGATCAGCATAAAAACAGACCCAAATGTATATATAAACTTTAAGTATAGCAATTATTTTTATCATGTTAATTTATTAATTATTGTAGAAGCACCCCGACGATTTTATCAGATTGTGCCAAATCAAGTGTTACCAATTTACCAATTAACATGACCATTTCCAAAATAATATTAAATATCCCGCAATTAATAAGCAGAATATTTTTATTTGGTTTGAAGGCAAATTTAGTTTGGAACTGTGAGTGGTCATGAGAATGCGAGATCTAGCTCAGATCGTTATTCAGATTGCTGTAATCTTTATAAAAGTAATAAAAATTCTATGAAAAAACATAGAGACTCACCAGTGAGTCTCTATGTTTTTTCATAAGGGATATTTTAAGTGTATATGAAATATGAATGAATTTGATCCAATACGGTTTTCAAATTTATTATTTATATGGTATGTAAGCATTAATGGAAAAACGCTTAGAAGCCCTCAGGCTTATCCCAGCAATGATTTATGTTTGAGATTTTTTATGTCCTTTTATATCAAGTTATAAAGAAAATGTATATTCGATTATTATTTAGGAGGTTAGACAAAAAATCGCATAAATTAAACGAAAATGACCGTTCGAGGAATCAAGGATTTATTCGACGTCGTCAAAGGACAAAAGTTATTTCTCGCTCCAGTGGAACTCTGTCCCGTAAAATCCTCAAAGGTCAACACGTGTCGCCTTAATATATAAATTACGAGAAAAAAACGGAAAAGATGCCTTTATAAATAAAACTTCGGTTGACTTTTATCCTATTTGTGATCGAATTTTGCCCACTTCTCCGATCCGAGATTGTTCGCGTTTAATTTATGTTTTAATCAAATTTTCTAAACTTATTACTTATTCGATCAAAAGTTGCGCGAAAAACATTAAAGACGAAGGAAAAAGTAATTTGTGGAGTCGGCCGATTTACAAATTTCACCGCAACGTAAAATGGCCGACTCTTTAATGCGGACGAAGTGACTTGAATGATGTTTTTTTTTATCAATATCGCCTTTCCGGGAAAATTAATTTTCTGTTTTTGACAGTTCTCGTTTAACATCGCGTTTACTTTGTGGGAATCCCATTCGGTGGGTTTTTATTTATTAACGTTCGCTTTGTAAATGAATAAATTATACTATTAAGCTTTGGTTCGGATAAAGGGTATGTTCATGACGTTTAGGACATGTGTTTTACACAGATTTGTAATTGCTACATCATTTTTTGAAAAATAAATTACATCCCAGTTTATTATAGTAGGATTTTTAAAGCCTCTATGGTTGATATATATTTCTTAACAAATCAAAAACGACGAAAACTCACCAATCGCGTCCATTTTACTGAATTCGTTGACAACATCAATTTTGCTTTATAACAAATAATCCATGTGTGATACCAAGTTGTTAGCACTGTATAATGTTTACACGTGATGTATTTTTAAATGACATAAACCATTTTGTTTTAGTAGAACTTATAGATACCCAGGGAATTTGGTATCCCCATGAATTGTCACTAATCACGCAAGAGCAGTGATTGACAATCTCAGTATAAGAATTATAAATGTGCACTGGGGTGATCCTTATTTTTCGACTTTTAAAAAATTGGTCCCGTCATAAGATTTTCTACCCTAAAAAAATTAATTTGTATTTTTTTTTTTAATTTAAAAAAAGGATTTGGAGGTCGCTAACATAAGTAAAAATTTCAGAAAAAATCGTTATATAGCCACTTAGTTATGAATCCGGCTTATTGATTCTGGTATATTTATTAGTTTATTTTGAAGTGGAATAGCATGCAAAAAGACTTCCTACTTCATAGTGTCCATAAGCAGTGGCAGAAGTATATTAACTAGAAATAAAACCTATATTTGGCTTATCAGCCAATCAATACCAAATATCAATCAGTCAAAGCTACATTTGATTGGTGAAGTATTACGATTATGTTTTGACACTACAACTATAAACACCGGCTTAAGAAATGGAGCCTTTGTTCCTCTGATGCAGAAAATGGAAAATGATATGCTTTGCCAGCTTGTCGCCATAATATAATGGAAATTATGTTAGAAGCCATAGTGAATCAATCGCTCGGTTCGTCTAGTGCTCCTGATATCCAATTGTTTATAAGATTTAAGAAGAAATGGGACATAATTAATTAAAGTGATTATAAAACATTAATTCATGATACCACATCCTCAAAAAATATAGAAAATGTTGCTGTAAATAAGATTTCTTTTGCTAAAAAACAACTTCAATATATCAACCTCGAGATGGCTATAGAGAATTGCTGAATCTTTCTATCATTTACTTGGGAGGAATTTCTGAAAAAGGAGTTTCGGGACGAAAAAGAAGTTAGGAAGGAAGATGACCCTGATTTTGAGGCTGCATAAAAAAGTCTATTCTACGCGGGTAGTGAATGATGTTTGACTAGTCAAATATTCGAAAAAATATTTTTTTGACCCAAATAAGAACTTTTTTTTCCAAGTTCATGGAATCTAAAAATATTTAAAAATGTTTATTTAATTAACCAAAAACTACAAAAATTATTTGTAAAAACACAAACTTTTTTACGATCGCTCACTATTTTTTTATTTTTGAATATTTTTTCTTCATTCTAGTCTAAGCTATACAAAATACTATGTCAAGTAAAAATATCTTTAATTTTTTTGCTGTAAATCACCTGTTCAAGATTTAGGACTTCCGTGGTGAAGAACTTAAGGGGGTATTCCAATGTGACCGTTTCGAAAAATCGTTTTTTTTTTTTGCATTTTTCGATAGTTTGTATCCTTTAAATTGATATTCTAGAATCGGTTTGGGTTTTTCCTATCTTGTTGACTAATTATAATGCTCCAACGGAGAGCATCTAACTGCGCGCGCGCTCTGTTTTCGAAACAGATACCGCCGTTTCGTGTATGTTACGCGATTGATTGGCGCTGGTTTGCAAAATATAAACTATCTTTATGGATATATGTATATTGGCAAGAGTTTTAACGTAAATTTATATTATAATATTATAAAATCTATCTCTGAAAGCGTAAACGCTGTGTACGACATTGTGATTCGTAAAGCCGTTCGAGAAGAAAAAGAGTTAAATGTACAAGCTGGCTTTCCAGAAAATGAGCTCTCAGTTTCTAGCGATGGTTCGTGGTTCAAGAGAGGATTTTCTTCTCTTCTAGGCATTGTATCACTGATTGGAAAATATTCCGATATAATCTTTGATACCATCATAAAATCGAGTTTCTATAAAGCATGCAATGCGTGAATTGGCAAAGAAGATACAGATGAATATAACAAAACACAAGACACTTTGAAGCCAATTTATGAAGAGCTGAGCCAAAATGAACTTTTAGAGAGATACTTAGGTTTCAACACGCAAAATGACAACGAAAGTTTCAATGCTTGCGTTTGGCACCTAAATATGTCTATTGCGGCAAAAAAATTGAAAATTGCCACCTATAATGCAGCTTGCATAATTGATGAAGGTCAGGAAAGAATACTTAAGATCTTGGAAGTCATGGGCTGTTTACTTGGCCCTGGAAGCTTGAGTTTCGCCAAGGACTGCGACAATGCGCGCGTACAACGCCCAGACCAACACAGCTCCTTTGCTTCAAAAGCCGCTCGAATCGCAAGGAGAGAAGCTAGAGCGGCTAAAGAAGAAGTCTATGACGAAGAAAAAGGTACCTTGTATGGTTGGGGCATTGCTGATCAGTCGAAAAGGTAAGTTTTCTATGACTTTTCATCTTTAATCTCAAAACGACATTTTTGCACCTGGCGTAGGTGATTTTTAAAAAATGGCTAAGCGTATCGACTTCAAATTTTAATACGATATTAAGCACTATTATGGCTATCGTCCGTGCCTCCAAGTTGTTGATATTTAGATTTTAACTTATAATTTCACCTCATTTATGGTGCAAAAAATGTGTGTTTTTCTCTCTCTTTTACATAAAACGCCGCCATTTTGTCAATTTTCAATGAAATAAAAAATTTGGGGTACCTGCGATAGGGACAGTTACCTAGATTAATAAACTATTTCAATTTTCTATTTCAGATCACCAGGAGAGCCCAAAGTACCTACGCCAGCAGAAAACTTTTTTTTTTATTCGCTTGATTTTTTTGTCATAAATATATAAATAAATATTTTTGATCATCAAAAAAAATATTTTGTCCTTCTCCTTAAATATGCCTTTAAGATAGAAAAACATTCGTTTAATTATATGCTATAGTTTCAGAGAAAAAAATTATCGAAAATATGCCTTTTTTTACACGTTCACATTGGAATACCCCCTTAAGTCAACTTTAAAAAATATTTTTGTATTCAATAAAGATCACCTAGTCACACACACACAAAACATCAACATTCTATATTTAATACTTTTCGGAACAACAAGGAAAAAACGTCCCTTAAGCGGATAACATTGGATTCCATCTGGTTATATACCTGTTTCTATCCCTAAACTATCACCAAAAAAAGAATATGGTTATTTTTTGTGTATCTCCGGAATGATTTATATTGAATTGTTTGAATAATCCCGCCAGTACTAAACATTCAAATATTACCGTGATTGAAGCAATATCTCATTGAAAATTATCAATTTTAGTCTATAACTGGGCCTCATTCTATAAAATTAACACATAGAAGTAGGTAACAATTAGAGTAAAGACCTCGGTTAAATGCTTTTACCTCATTTATCTTATTCATCGAATATAACACCCTCTAATTACCATTCTTTAAGGTCTTTAAAACATATATTTAAAAAAGTTACCATTAAATCAATAAAATATATTCGAGTTTTTAAAGTGAACTTCCTCAAATATTTCTTTAAAATCAGTTTCATATTAGTATTTATAAGAATATCAATTGAATTTAAAATCAAACGTTAAGTGTAACAATAATAAGGGAAACACAATGTTTTGACCTCTTAATCTCAAACGATCTCCCATTATCCGGATGCTTCATCTGTGTACTGTACTATAGAGCTTATATGCATTCAAATGTAATAAAAACCATAGGATTAGCATCCTCTTTATTGTTATAGATGAAGCAAGCATCCAGACAGTGATTAGATCCTTGATACAAGTTGCTTCAGAATTGATACTAATCCGTTATTATAAGTTTCATAGTATAGTTTGTAGGAGATAATCCTACAAATAAATTAATACCGCATATAAAAATATGAAGTCGAAGTGAATTGAACGTAACTATAAACTAAGTATTCTTTTTAGGAAAAACCCATTAACAAACGACATTAGGATTTAAATTACTATATAAAAGAAACAAATACAAATTACACCCAAGAGGGTTATTCTTTCAATTTACAAAAGTAAGCCAAAGAAGAAAGTTTTTGTATTAAGTTTGAAATTTAAACGATTGAATTTTAAAACAAGGCAAAGTTTGGCATAGACATTCTAGACCATATGGCAACGAAATATAGCACCAAATGAAAATTTAGAAGTTGACCGTTTCAAGTATTTTTAAACGTTTTAGATTTAGCTGGCACAAATACCTGGATCTTTTATATAAGAAATGGCTGAAAGATTTTCTGTAAAATTGATTGACGGTTTTGTTGTAGGATCTTTTCTTTATTTTTTAAAAAATATAATTAAATAAATATTTTATTCAAACATTAAAGCATATAAAAATACAACACTTAAGCAATATTTTATAAAATTTTAATTAAAAATTTTTGAAAATTTGGATTAAAGTACGACGCTCTTAGCTGGTCGAGACATTAGACTTTGGAAATTCCTGTCGTTAGATTGAAATTTCAAAAGGTTCTCTCTCCAAAAGTTTTACTCCGATTGACTTGAAACTTTGAAAGAATATATTTGATAAATTGTACTATTAGATTTAAAAAAAATATTTTTGACATTTTAAAAACCCCTAAATAAAAGTATTTTTTAAAGACATTTAGATACGAAGACGAATTAATCAATGTTTCTTAATTGGTACGAGACTCTCAGTTTATTTAGTATTTTTTTGTATTGAATTAAAATACTTTCAAGTCCAAAAGAAAACACAATTTCAAAAAAATCCGTATGCTTCAAATTTGCGATAATCACAAGCAATCTCCAAGCTTACCGTCAAGTTCCCTTCCGTGTGATATCAAATGGGTTTTGTGGTGAAATTTAATGGTCTCCGCATCTCAGGCGACACGGTAAGTAAAATTATGTAGGCATGAAAATAAAATTGTGTTATTTTTTCGTCGGGCCAAAATAGGATGTCATTGAATTCCGTCATGGTGCGGAGAACGTAACCTTTCGTACGTGCAGAGTACAAAGCCTCCGGTTTCGAAATAAACGCCGATTATAAAGTTTACTCGGAGGCCGACAGTGAATAATATAGGCACAGCGGGTGGGGTAACAAATTATGTCGTATAAAAGTGAGCTTTCGAGCTTTTATATATACCACCTGTCATTCAACCCCGTGCCCACTCTATTCGCGAATCACAAATTGACGTGCTTTTGTGTAAAAACGTCAAAACCTCTCCCGCCACCGCAATATTGTGATTCCGTTTCAAGTTCTTTGTGCCATTCCATTGATTAAATGCTAGATATCTATTCAGAGCTTTCCAATTCTGCAGGCTCAAAGACCTAATTTTATATGGGTCAAATATAATTCTCCAGACGAAATGCTTTGGGAAGGGGTGTGTTCACTTCAAAGCGATATTTAGGCAGCATCCCCGACAACCATTTAACACAATCATACAATTTAATTTGGAAATATACTTGCGATTCCTTTTCTTAACCATCTGGGAAACAAAGACGCCATATATTTCATTAATATTCGATAGGAGTCTAACCCAGAAATAAAGGATTCCAATTGCCAACCACTCATAATTAAACTAATATATGATTATTCGATGTTAATGTAGTTGCAAAATTAATATTATTAAATTATACAGAGTGTTTTGCATTAAGGGGATCATTTGCTATTTTGAAAAAAAATAATATTTAAATTATCATAACTTTTTAATCTGTAGTCATAATATCACAATCATTATTTTATGCAATTGGCTTAAAGAAAATTAGTTTTGAGCTTCCAAAGTCATACAAAATGCGCCAACGAATGAGTCATTAAATTTTAAGAGTTACCAGTTTGCCAGGGTCAGGTTTTCAAGCTTATTCCCTTATTAAGAATTTATTTTGTGGGCACCTCTGTCGTGTAAATTAATTATTTTGCATGTCCCTAGACAAAAAAATTCAGTGGTGTCAGATGTGGAGACCATGTGATTCACGGAATAGAGCACGCCCACAGACCAAGAAATCCAGTGGTGTCAGGTCTGAAGATCGTGCAAGCCACGGAATAGGGCACGTCTCCATGCAAAGTAATAAATTGGTGTCAGGTCTGGAGACCGAGCGAGTCTCGAAATAAGGCCGCCAAAATAATTAGTTTACACGACAGAGATGCCCACAAAAGAAATTCTAGAAGAAGTCACTTATAGGAGGTTTTACCCAAATCTATTAATCGTCTTTCAGTCTTAAAGTTTTCAAGTATTTTTGCATTAACAAATATTTGGCTATTTAATAGCGAGACTAGGCTTAAATGAATCAAACCCTATTACAGAGCAAACAATGTATACAGTTTATTGATTTTGGAATAAGAATATAAAATTAATGTCACATATTATTTAAAATTAATAACTTATCAATTTATTTTTTTATGAATTTGAACAAAATATTTACATTGTAATTTTGAGATTGAGACAGATTAATTGAGGCCGAAGAAAGCACATATATATTATGGTTAAAATTTAAAAAGGTTATGTTTCAAATAATGCAAATTGGCATCAATTCTAAAGTACATTATTAATACAAAATTTGCAAAAAACGGCCTAAGTAAAGAGGTATCATTTGTGATAAAACTAACTAGCCAGCGAATATGTTATAGTGCTGAAAGTCTCATTGTTTAATAGATTTATCTATAATATTGACATCTATTTGAAAAATATTCATACAAGTGAAAGAAATCAAATCATGCGCATGCGCCGAAACGGCCGAGCGTCAATATAATAACGATTGATCAAGGTGCGCATGCGCAAAATAAATCTTATTTTGCTTGCCAACACTCCACAAGACTCTTCTTCAAATATCTACATCTAATTAGATTTTTAAGACTAATTATTCGAATCAATTTCAATTCGTACTAACATTTAAAAAAAATAATCAATCAACTGTTGATAGACCAAACACTTTGTTTTAAGCTTAAGGCACAATTTCGGTATTACGCTAAATCTCCCTAAGGAAAACTACCCTAACTTCGTTATTTGTTTTATTCAATTGATCGTACTTCCGACAATGTTCACTACTTAATGGCACTTTCCGAAGTAATCTATCTGTGAACCAAATTCAGTATTGACGAATATATTTGAAGTATTTTGCGCAAAAATATATTGTAAATATCAAGTTACTGTAATAGTATTATAATTAAAATTTGACTATGTCTATTTAAAATATTATTATTTAAGCAAAAACGGTATCATCCAAATGTGGCATCTAGTAGGTTTATATGTGATTTTTTTTTTAATTAATTAAGCCATTTTATTTTAGTAGAAGTTAGTACAAATTTAATCATGAAAAGAAAGAAATGTTGTTATAATGTATCCTGAACGATACCAATCAATGCTGAATAACTTTTGATGGCCACAATTGAATCATATTGAAGTGTTTGATGTCTATTTTCAGAAAAACCCTTTTTTAAATTAAATTTAAATTTTTTAAATATTAAAAACTCAGTTCAAAAATATTATTTTAATAATAAATAAAATAAAACGATGCTAAAGAGCCGAAGTTAGTTTCGAAACGGAGGCAAGTAATAAATGGCCGGGGTCGTAGTTCACCATTTTCTCGTTTGCATTAATACGGTCACGTCATGCGGAGTCATAATAAATCACTGTGTTACGCATGAAATATCATTATCCGTGTTATGAGCCATCCACGATGAGCTTTGTATGGCCGAGCTCTACCCATAGCAGCCTTTGTGTCAATAATACCAGTACCTTCGTGCACCCTCCACCCCTAATGCCGCGCAAGGGTAGATCGCAATCGTCAAATTGTCTATTGTCTTTGCGGTTGCACCCGAACCTTCCGAGACACATCTTTTATGACCGGGGTGCATAAAAATCACTACTGTCCCCTGCCAATGTAAATATATAAACACTTATCTTAAAACGACGTTTAAAGCCCCGGGAAATTCTGGGAATCGTAAAAAAATCCTGGAATAATGCGATCTCAAATCTGCCGATGTAAGTGAATATAATCATAATATTTATAAAGGTTTTTTTTTAATATAAAATTCAAATAAATTAATATTTTTAATCAAAATGACCATGCTCTTATATACGCGTCCAATAAAGATGCGCGTCAAAAAATCAATTTAAAGCAAAGAAAAATGTGATTTATTATAAGCGTGTGACGATTTCTCCATCGGAATAATTTACTGTGACTTATCAAAATGGTCGATAGACATTAGGAACCAAAAAAATTGACCGTTAGGATCTACCCTATACACCAGGTATGCTAACTTTGAAACAAAAATAATCCCCTGTTCTCAGGAACCCTTGTAACTTTACTTTCTAGATATCATTTTAATATTACTATAGCTTCTATAAAAATCAATATGCATATAAAAATAATCTGAAAGTTTTAAATTGATTTTCGATATAACCCCAAATCGCTCTTCTTTAATTAGTATGCGCAGTTAGGGAATCCAATCCCGGGATAGTTTGTGTAAGTGCTCATAAATCCCGGGATTAGTAAACGTAATCCCGAAAAATTTGGGATTGAAATTTTTATCTAACAGAAACTTTACACGTCACCGGCACGATGAAGGCTACTAAACCGACATATTCTCGCCGAAATCTAGACGCTTGGAAACAGTAGCGTAACTACTAATTAGCAAGCTTAGGCAAGATCTAGCGACAGTAACTACCTAATCTATGTATGTATAAGTAAATAGAGTTATATTAACCTTTCCCTACCGGTGATGTATTTACTACACCTCGACTCTAATAATGGGAATATCGATATGAAATATAATAGATACAGGGTTCAAAATTTTTGTATTCCTCCGTAGTATAATTACGAATCACATCAAAGTATTATAGTATATAAGTATTAATTTGCAGCGACAAAAATAAATAATTTGTCGGGAAATCGGGAATTTTGCGAACTTTAGTCCGTGTCTCAGCAGATAGGAATTTTATCAGTCTCATTGATGGTATTATACGAAAATGGGGGCTCATGCGGCATATTTTTAAAATAATGTTTGAAATTTTTAATGTTTTTTATATCTATTTTTGATTTGTATTTTTATCTTTTTTAAATAAATAAAATTCTTTCACTTTCAAATTTTTGATCAAAAATATCAATTTAATTTCTTAAGCTATTAAAAATCCTGGTCCCGGAATCCCGAAACTACCTCAAAAAAAAAACATTTTCACTCAAATGGCGACTGTTTTAAAAAAAATTTTTTCACAGTTTTATTTTTTATAAATAGTTCAAATAAAATTTTAACATAGATCTGGTAGAAACAATAGAGGGTTATATAGAAAAAGTTCTTATCCAATTTGAAGTAAATTAGTTAATTATAACTTGAGATATGATGTCAACCGTGTTGAAAAAAGTAGTTTCGAGAAAAACGCGCTTAAAGATTTTATTCTGGTAATACCGACTTATTTGCCGCGTCACTAAAATAACTATAACTCCATAAGTAATTATAATTTTGAAAGTTTCTTTAGATAATATGTTGTTAATAAGTCTAAACTTTGAAAAAATGCAAAAAAACAAAATTGATTTTTTCAAAATTCAAGACTATTGAAGAAGAGAAATTGTATTTTTTTTTCCAAATTTCGGTTAGTGTCGATGATTTATTTTCTATTTTATTCAAAATATCTCGATACGTACCCTTTATGAAAATATATTTTTAAAAAATTGTTTTAAAAAAACGCATAACTTGAAATCGCACAAAAAGAATCGCACAAGATAAAAGAGTTTATTAATGGACTCGAAATGATTTATCGGAGATTTTTTTCAACAATATGAAGCCTTTTATACTTAGGAGCTCAGTATCTAAGGTACTACATTAAGAATTGGTTCAAATTGAATCTATCAATTGAGTTTTGTATAGTCTTTCTGGAACAAAATCCACGTACATAAAATTGTTCCTTATTTTAATTGCACTTCAAAGAGAATTCACGCGAAATCCAAGCAATTTTTCACCGGATGTAAGCTAATAAAAATAAATGGCTATCTAAAAGAAAAACAACCTCCGGAAACTTCATCCACATTTGAATGCAAATCGAGCCTCATTATCAATTCCTTAAAATGCTTCGACTAATTACCCCATAAAAGTCCTCGGAATAGAGTCAATTTCACAACGGAATAGTTCCTTGATTGCATTATTTATAGTCGTTTTATTTTAGGTAGCATACTGAATACATGAATAACTTTGTTTGGTGACTGTTTATCTCCGCTGTAATCCCCTTTTATTTTCCTTTTCCATGGGTTAATATTTTATTGAACCCTAGTCCCCATGAGTACAACTCTCATTTCAACTACCATACATAGTGCGCCTATACGTACTCGGACCCGATAAAAATGACCGTTCCTTTTATGGAGACTTTTATTTTTCCCTCTTACCAAGCATACAAATACGAAGATATTTCGACATCGATACAATTAATAATTAGTTTTTGATTTAGAATAAAATATTTTTCCATGCATGAAAATCATATTTTCAAACATTTCAGTGGTGTAAAAAATATTTTTTGATGTAAAATATATTTTTTTCCTTGTATGAAATAACAGGTATATCCACTTTACGCGCATAAATTTATATATACAATTTATAAAATTGAAGACAGAAAGGGTGTGAATTTAGCTCTAGTCATACACGTAGCCAAGGGCTAGGGCCTGTTCCACGTCTCGCCTTACTCCTCGTCTTATCCTCTTGTTCCTCGTTCCTTCCTCTCATTTGTAAGGGCTTGCGGCGTTTGTTTTCTCCCCAGACCAGTTCGCATCCACCATAAATTCACGGGTACATCCCTCTGCTGAAAATACTCTTGTATTTTATTTTTCGAATTCGATCCATGAATTTTTAAGCAGGCGCTCCCATTCGGTCGAATAAAATTATATTTCGTTTGAGTCGTCGAAACTTCGAGCGCGGAATTAATTTTATCGCGGCCGAAGTGTTAGAATAACGTTTAATTTAACTTCGCAAGTGTTTGAATGATTAAATTAACTTTCTATAATACTGTTTACGATCTTATTACTTATTGTTAATACAATTTCCACCCGAGTGTACTTGGGATCTAAAATTAGATTTACAACTTTGAAAGGCTTACACAACTTTACCGATGGTGAGCAGGATTCCATGTATTGAAATTATTCATCGAAACATTGCCAAAGTCATATTCCTTAATCGAAAAAGTTCATTATTATTTTAAGGGCGAAATTATAAATTCCATTAATAAATATTAATTCATTAACATTTTCATACCGAACCCACTTGAATTAATTCGAAAGATGATAAACAAATTGCTTCCAGTTATACATAGATTTTCTAAATATTTTTGTCTAAAAAAAACTAACAAAAATTAATATTCTTTGGAAAGAAACTGAATTCATTTGAGCCAATCAATTTATTTGGAGCAGCAAGTGACCATGCAAAATCGAGGATGTACTCAGACCATGAATTGAACCGAATTTGTCATTTAACACGTTAACAGCGGGAAACGAGAAAACTCATTCACAAAATTTACTTTTTTGCTAAAATTTATCATTCTCAATTCATATGTCATTAATAAATGTAAAATAAAGACCAACTCACATGTTTTTTCCTCAAAGAAGTATCGAATTCGATACGATGATTTTTTTTTACACACTTCGACTTCGACCTTTTAAACCTCAAAAGTTATGCATATTTTAGTGAGAGTTTAAAAAAAAGCAGTATTGCAAAAAATCGCCCGTCGTATTTGTATTAATTTAAGTTAATTTAAGCTTTTGCACTGTAAATATGAATACACATTAAAATATATGAAAAGATGCGTTCATACGTTTATATTAGCATGCCTTAATAATGAACTTCTTCTCTCATAATGTAACCAATGTTCAAAGCAATACGTTCTAATCTCTTTTTTTGCGACGTTTTTTTTTGTGCGATTTCCAAGTTATGCGGTTTTTTTGAAGCTTTTTTTTAACTTTCATAAAGAGTACGTTTTGAGATATTTTGGATAAAATTGGAAGTAAATCATCAACACTAACCGAAATTTGGAAAAAAAATATAATTTGAGACTGTATGAATCATATTGCATCTGCTATCGCTGAATTAAGGCCACGCCCTTTATTCTGGTTTAGATTTTTGAAAAAAAATATTTCGTTGTTTTTGACACTGGGTATACTATTTTTTCCGAAGAAGAGAGCGATTTTGGGTCATATCGAAAATCGTAACGAAAATTATCATACAGCGATGTTTGTTTGTAATTAAAATAATTAGTATTTTTCTAGTGGATGTTTGGCATTTGAGATGCCAGATGTCAGACATCCTTAAAATTTTACCAATGATGCAAGACGATTTTCCTGTTTTTTATTAACTTTTTTTATGCGATTTTGGATATATTTTATATAGCTGTTTCAAAGTTATGCGATTTTAAAGTCCATGGAACGCATCTTTACTTTTTCTATGTGCGGTTTTCCCGCGGAACGCATCTATCGCACCAAAAAAGGTTTAAGTGTATTATGAAGTGTGGATATTTTATCCTACTCTCCAATAGTGTTGATTTCGTTTGCGGCAACTTTTATGTAAACAACGGGTAAAATACGTTAGGTCAAAACTTCATCGTGCGTGCACTTACACTTTTTAACATATTAAACACGTACAAATTCTATAAGGGTGCCCAACTTTCTATAGCGTTTTGCTTCTATAGAGCGGTCAATATATTGACGCTATAGAAGGTTTGACTGTATTTATAAAATGTTTCTTTCAAATGACTTTATTTTTTACAAATGTACTGAAACCTTTTTTTGTGCGGTAGATAAGTTTCATGGAAAATCGCACAAAAAAAGCTATGACTCACATAGAAATGTTGAATATGTGTTCCATGGATATTAAAAATCGCATATCTTTAAAACAGCTATATAAAATATAACCAAAATCGCACAAAAAAAACCAATAGTCTGATTATATAATGTGTAGTGATGTCAAGCCCTTATTTTACATATATTATACATACATACATAAGTAGCTCACATTAGTCCTAAGCATCCTTCCTTCAATTAGCAGAACTAAACATGCGGCATCTATATATATTTATTTTTCTTAGCATAGACGAAGTCTTCCAACGCATCTACTGCCACTCGGTCCCAAATCTAATATGATATAAGGGCTCTATGAGTCAAAATTCGTGTTATATGACCTGTTTGATGCAGAGAGCTAGTAGTTGACGTTTCACCGTACATGTCCATGACCTCTCGTATGGATCTTATGGTATCTCTCTATTTTATGTGGGTTTAAACAAATCGATATAAACTTGAATTTGTTGCAATTTTTGGCTTGATTATCCAAATACGATTGTTCCCATTAAACCATCATCTTTTTAGCATGCGAATATTTTTAAAATATAAATAAATGCACGTAAAAGCAATAAACGACCATTTCTATTGCGTCGAGCAATACTCGCGTGTTTTCCGATATATTGCAATTTTAAATCCAATAGAGGGTAGATTCAATCCCCTTCGTTCGTTTCCATTTTTGCTCAGGAAATAAAATAAAGCAATCGACAATACCAAATATCCGTCGGCGATGTACGTGATGCCAAACACTTTATGGATGGCTGTATTAAAGGATTATTTACATAAAAAAATGGATTGAGAAGGCTTGTCGAATAGGGCGAAAATTTAACGTCAACTGTCATACAACTCGAGCGAATATAATACATCAAATCGAAACGCATACATCAACCTTTAATATCAAATATTTCAATCACGATCGAAGGCTTAACATCATAAATTCGATAATAAAAACACTCATTATTTATCACATAAATTGTATCTGTAAGATTTACTTTAAGAAACCCCGTTATGAGGGGTTAGATTATCTGATCGCTTTAGGGATTTGAAATCACCCCAATCCTAGTCTGTCAAAAATGAATTTGGATAGTAAGTGTGCACGTCTAACTCTTACCCGGGGGCTCAATCAAGATATAATCAGTCGATTCTAGATAATCAGGCCATAAAATAATATTTATACACGGAAAAATATTCCACATTGACGTATTAAAACCGAAATTGACAAAAACCCGCAAAACGATGCCAAATTAGAGGGAACATTTCCGAGGACCCGACTTTTGGCCTAATCCGTATAATTGGACCAACAACCTAATAATCGCTCCCACCTTCACCAATTAACCTTTTCGCTCTCATTGTTGCCATAGAATAACATGTCCCGAACGTGGCGTGAAAATTCCTGGTAGTTCCACCCTTTTTTTTGCAACGATGAACCTTTCATATCCAATTTCATTTGACGTGAATAAATTCGCCATTGCCCGAAAATAATAATATTTCGCTTGAAATGCTTCATTTTTGATTTGCAATAAATCAAGGCTTTATTTTACATAATTGCTGTCACTGTGCAAATATTGTTAATTGCTTAAATATCTCGATCGAATTAATACAAACCTGTTTTTAAATTAATCTAAAACATAACATTCTATAAAATATTAATAAATGATTTAATTCAGGCACGGTATGAATTATGTGAGCCCTTAAAAGTTTGAGTAAATTCACAACTTCTCGAAATATAATATGTATCGAAGTTACTTCAAAGGCGTTCATTTTCGAAGCAAATTTCGTGGCTATATTAATGACGATAATTACGATGATAATTATTATGAATTTTCATTGAAACTTATATCGATTATAGAGTTTCTAGATTTAATTTCCAGCGCATATAACGACCTTAACGCTCCAATTTTTTTTTCTAAAATTGAAATTTATTCTAATATATGGCGTGTACACGTATTATATTGAATAATATAAAATATTACGATATTAACATTTAAACAAGAATTTATAGAGCAAGCGAACTGGAGCGTAACAACCTGTCCATCTGCATTCTGATATAACTCGAAAGCGAAGATGTGGGTAGTTATTTATTTACATATGTCATTTTTTATCATAAGTTATACATAATGTATATCAAAAATATTTAAAAATAATATTAATAATCGTTAAATGTCAAAAAATATCGAAAAATTCATATCAAGAATGTCGAGATATTGAACCGCAAAACGCTAAATAAATCGACTCAAATTTAATTGAATATATATTAACATAAAATATTTATAATATAGGTTTGATGTAAAAGTTTCAGCATATTTTTCAAGCTAATCTTGCTAAACAAACAATAAAAATCCTATTTTTATGTATTAATCTTTTGAGGAGTAAGCAAATTTAAAATTGGTAAAGTCGCTGATGCCATAATCGCTTTACACCGATTACTTTCTGTCAGTTCCTATCTGCGTAAGACAATCTTCAATTCGAGGCAGAGTCAATTGTAAATAAGCACCGTTGATAGCATACAAGACCGCATCATTTTTTACATAGCACATAATATTCGGTAATTTCTTTGCGTAAACAAATAACAAACTCAGGGCCGTAACTAGGGTATGATGCGCCCGTGGCAAGAATCAAAATTGCGCCCCCCCCCCCACATTTTCGGACGGATATTTTCAATACATTTTTTAAAGGTGATAAAATAATGTTTAATATTTTGACATTATTTTATTACAACATTGCTACATTAAAAAAAGTGCTAATGTTAGTTATAAACAAAATGGCGGCGTTATAAGATTTTCATTAGACTGTTTTTTTTTATTGATATCAAGAATTTGTCGGATTTTTTCTATTGATCTGAAAACAATTTTTTTAAATTTTTATTATGTGCAGGAGCAGAATATACCTATAAAAGTATATAATTAAAAACTAAGTAGTTTTTTTAATTAAACTTTTATATATTCTTGACAAATTTTACCCACAATTTTACAATATTATAGTGAGAAACCACCTAAAACTTCAGCCGGGTCAGTCAAAAACAGCCGTTTTTGAAAATGCAGTTTCGAGAAAATGTCATTTAACCCATCGATGCACAGTTACCGTCAAATACCGTCATGTGTTAGCAGATAATACTTGCTTATTGCGCCAGAATAAGTTCATGCATACCGTCTTCGCCGACACTTCAAATCTTATCTCACACCGACAAAACTCATCAAAATGAAAACAAACTTAGGTGGCTCAAAAACTCTCAAACTTCTCAAAATAAGATAAATTAATTTTGATAAATAATTGGATTTTTGCGATATACCGACTTGAAGTACATACATATTATAAACATCAAGTACTAAAGTAGTAAAAGTTTTATCGCATTCTACTTCCAATATATTTTACTTTGGTCTGTTTTTATGCGGATCTTTTTTATGCGATTTTGATATTATGCCATTTTAAAAAATAATGGAACTTATCCCTCATTTTTCTATAAAGAACAAAGCTTTTTTATGCTAATACGCATAAAAAAGTCTAAAATTGTCGGGAAAATATATTTGGGAAAAAATGACTATCGGCGAAAACGAAGAATTAAATTTACAAAACATTAATACTTTACAGTCCGTGCGTTTCGCGCTAAGCTTCGCTGAAAGTCCGGGCGATTTCGTAAGAAATTCATGAAACTCTACTTCTTTCGTAAAATTGATATAATTCTTAAACCAGCCAATAGATTGAAACGAAATTTTAGTGGTGCCTACAAAAGAGCTTACTGCACAGATATATTTAAACAAAATAGAGGTTTTCAATGTATGGTGCGTGTATCAGCGCGACAAAATGCAAAAAGTAACTTTTTGATTTGAATTATATAAAAAGGCATTTATCAAATGACACCCAAACACATGAACAAAAAATAAAGGCAACATTTAGTTAGTTCATCGTTCTATTTAAACATTATATTTGAATTGTGTATTTTAACACTGAAAATTGGCAACTAAATTGAAATAAATTAAAATTGTAGCAACAGTACCAGACTTTTAGATAAAAAGATGATGAATAATATCATCAAAGCTTCAGTTTGAAATGGAAAGAAGATGTGTCCCAACTATTCCGACTGATATGCTATTTGTATTGAAGCGCGTGCAGTTTCCGGTGCGAGCATCAACAGAGTACAGGGAAACACAGGGCATGCGTGCATGCTTCTCACATGGACAGCTGTATGTGGGCTGCTCACGCCCAAATCATTTATTACCAGACGCTACGCACCATACGGATTTTTTTTAAGCATCCAAGAGCACTTCATTAGCACGACATGAACGCGATCTTTAGGACGAGAAAAAAGATAGGTAGCCTCCTATTCGACAAAAAGAAAAAAGTGAAAAACGAAAATCAGGGGGTTTACGAGATCGAATGCGCAGCCTGCATCATGTCGTACATTGAACAAACCAATAGATAGATCGCCCACAGGGTGAGAGGATATCAGAAAGCAGTTTTGCAATTGGATTACAAATCAGCAATAACCGAATATGTTACGAAGAACGATCATCACATCAATTTTGCGGCACATAAACTATAGCAACAGTCAAAAACGTCAGCATCAAAATTACAAGAGATCAAAAAACGAAGAAACTCTGCAATCAACAGACGATATGACGGCACTAGCATTCCTAGATTTTGGCTACCAATTTTACCGAAAATTAAAGCATCAATGACCAGCTAAAAGATCTGAAAGTGTAAACAATCTCCAATAAAGACCGCAAAGCAACGGCAATGGACGAAGGATGCTCACAAGGAGCATAGAAGTCAGGCATTTATTTTGATAATTAACGAGCACCATTCTTATCGCTGACCATTTTTTTATTCCCCCTTTCTACTTCTTCAAAAGTAAACTGACAGATTTGCACAGCAACTCATTCCTTTTATATTCGCAACACAATACTATTATTGTGCCTATGCAAATATGCCTATGCAAAAATAATTAAGCAACAGCAAGCAGATGCTATGCATGTTGGACATAAGAAATTGAACATTTTTTTATTGATTTTTTTTATTAATTTGGACTTATGTATTATGTTTTAATGCACTTATATCTTGAGTCATATAAAAGCAATTCAAAAAGAATACTCGCGCGCTAGTGCAACCATCACGACGAGCGCGTGGGAGCGGGGCGCCGCCCGGGGGCTCTGCCCCGAGAGCGCCCCCGCTCCGACGCTTTACATCAAGAGAAGCCAACTTTGGTGAATAGATGCACCATTATTTTCCAGCACGATAACGCGCGACCTCTGTTAACGAAATTGAAACCGCAATAAATTGTAAGAACATCTAATATTGACATAATTTACATTTACTTACTTATTAGTGTTTCTCGTGTATTTTTCGTTTGGACGAAAATGAGGCAGGGGCGCACTGGCCGAGGGGCGCACTGGCCGAAGGGCGTAGGTGGTGTTGGTGCTGATGAAGCAATATAAGGAGATGATACAACGAGCGCCGAAACACTTTTTTTCGGGTATCCAAAAATGACTAATCGGGTCGACACTTAAAATTCTTACGAGCTTCATCGGAAACACTGATTATCCATAAAATTGGATCACCGTTAAAGTGGAGATAAAGCATCGCTAATCAATTATTATATCATGTTGCTTTGAATTAATGACATCGATGGTGTTATCTATCTCGAGCCAATTATGAGTAATGAAGCAAGTATGTACATATTATCTCCAAACGAAGAATCGGGAACCCCATGAGAGATATCGAAGATGACTCATTGCGAATCTTATGTCAATTTACGTGTTAATGCATTTAGAGTAAAATGGTCAAGTAAAATAAAAATCACGCACAACTCTCTCAATCGGGTCGGTATCCTGCGTTTTGCGCCCCAATCCCTGTTGCGCCCGTGGCAGGCGCCTGCTTTGCCACGCTCTAGTTACGACCCTGAACAAACTTGAAATCGAAATCATTATTAGTCGATAAATTTGGGTTAGCGATCTATATAATCGTGCAATGTATGAGGGGAAGCTCTCCGTCTCTGTCTCCCGACTGCGCTACGTTCTCTGTCTCTATCTGTCTCCTAGCTCAATGTACAGGAGTGCTCTTTCTGAATAGTGGAGAGGGGGTCCCAAGCCCTGGTATAGTACTCTTTTAGGGGTTAATAGAAAAAAAAGGAAATAATATTTGCATTTTATGAAATTTCTAAGCCAGTCCTAGCAGAATGAAATCATAAAACGGGGTTTTCTCGAAACTACTTTTTTCAACACGGTTGAAATGATATCTCAAGTTTTAATTAACCGATTTACTTCAAATTTGGTATAAATCTTCTATGTCGTTCTAAATCTTCTAAATCGTATCGTTTCTACTAGGTTTATGTTTAAAACACTTTTCTGACTATTTAAAAAAAATTAAAACTATGAAAAAATAAGGACAAAACATTACTTAAATTACTTGTTATTAAAAATTAAATATTCAATAACATATTTTTAATAACACTTATCCAGAATATTTATTAGTGATTGCTTTATTCTAAATTACTTACACCATATCAACCGTTTCCAACCGCTGATACTATCATTAACCTGTATGTTAGGATGATCGCGTATTTGCGAGCGAATTTCAATGATTCATAAAGTGCACTCTTGTACGTTGAGTTCGGAGTGAGACAGAGACGGATACAACGTAGCGCAGTTCGGTAACTGTGCATGGGAGACAGAGACGGAGAGCTTCATGCGTACATCGCACGATTGTATAGATCGTTAACCCAAATTCATCGACTAATAATGATGTGTGAACTATATAATGAATCGATTTCTGATGAATTGTTTATGTTTACTTGAATAAATGACCTATCAATTTTTTAAATATTTTCAAAATTTTCATTTAAACCAACTTGTCTTTTCCAAAAAGTCTTTGATAAGGAATTCCGCATATGCTGCGAACGAACGGAGTATTTTCGCATATTGAGTGCGAAGATCAGTAAATCAAAGAAAGAGACGGATGTCTTTCGTCTCATCATACACTCATACATTGATGGCAAGGTTGTAATATAAAGGCACCCTTACACGTCTAAAATTCTCAAATATTGCAAAAAGCGATCCACAGTGCTGCATTTTTAACTTCAAACATCTTTACGATCTTTTTTATTATTTAGTGACGTTACAATTAAATTTCCGACCAATTTTAATGAACACAAAAACTCAACAATATTTAAACTTTTTTTTCATAGAAAATATAGAGCCAACACATCAATCATCAACAGATTATGACAAAATAAACATTAATATTGCAATGGAATTTGTATCCATATATCCAGTTGAACACCATCAGATTGTGAGGCCCAAAAATATCAACAGTGTTAAGGTTAATTTATTGATATACAAGCTTTATGCATGCCGCGCGGTCCTTAGAGAAATTAGATTTGTGTGAAACATTTTTGCATCTATCCAGTATGAATTGCCATGCGTGCGCATGTTCTTCCGTATGCAAATTCAACCCCGTTTGAAATGGAGCCAAATTTTTGCATAATCCATCAAGTCAGCATCATCATTTAAATAATCATAAGTCTGTTTGTTATTGATTTTACTGTTAATATTATAAATCTCAGTGTTTTATCAAACTAATATATATATATATTCGACTCGTTGGAGGAATGATAGTTTATTTTGGATTAGCTTCAACTCATTTAATCCCATTCCAATTCTGTTTTCCTCCGTCAAATCAAAGAGGCCATTTGTACAAATCGCATTTCGCATATGTATATAAATATTCCAGTTAAAATAGTTCAATAAGGTCCAGAATCGTGTATCGCATAGCCAACTTGGGCCACACGATGACAACGTACATCGAGGAGACACAAATAATGGAAAATAGAGCTTACGCATTGATGACTTCGCAAATGGAGAGAATCGGACCGTTTCTCTGGTCCCTCTTCTCTCTTTCTCTTTTGAGGAGTGAATCTGCGAGATAAGCCAGTGGAAAAACAGATTTCGGAAAAGGCGCTCACCCACCCTCCCCGCGGTGGTGTATAAACACGGTTTGCTATTTCTGTGCCCCATCGCCGAAACTCCCTTAATAAGATTATATAACCGTCTTTATCGGTCGTCATTTGTGGATTATGGCCAATTTTGAATAAGCCCCACACAAAATATATATAAATAATATTAATCCCCCCCCCCCCGTGTCTTCTGACATGCGGTTTCAATTTACGAATTTAAGAAGGTTGCCCTTTGATTGAACGCTTAATATGTTAAGGGCGCGCTCTGTGTATAACGTATCGAATTGAGGACCGTAGAGTGTGATTATGAGAGTTCGAATTACACTAAACAATATCGACAGCCCGAATATTCGAGATTATGGCGATACGTAATACACAATGAAAATCAAACACGGCGTAATATTTCATGCCTGATAAGCTGTTGAACATATTTATTGTATAAAAAGCTTTCGAAGTGGCACAGCATCCATCAATTTTGATTACAGGCGGAAACTCTGCATCGAATTGGACCATTGCGTTAAATCGCTTTTATCAGATTTATTCGGACAATAAATCAGCGACGCTCGGAAAAACGCTTGCACGTAATGAGCGATTTATAATGGGGATGATCTCGTTATCATCTTGATTAAATTTTAAAATGTGTCGCCAGAATGAGACTCAGGTGCTTTGGGATGAACTTCTAATGGGAATGTCCCGGAAGCGCCGAAGTCACAATGTCAATTTCGCCAGATTGCAGCTCCGTTGGACAGTTGCGATAGGTTCCGGGGGTGGCTCAAGGGATGGACCGTCGAAAACAGCAGGATATACTTGTAGGGTCCTGTAGGAAGTTATAATGTCAACGTTGATGGGGCTTTATGGATCTTTTCCATTTCCTTGCGATTTCGTCGTCTTCCTTCGCATCTCATTTGCGACCTCTTGAATGACATTACGTAATGATTCAAACTATCATCTTTATGCGTTATAATATATGCGTCGATCGCAGCGCCGCTATGCGGCACATTTTGAAGCATCATCAAATCATATTGTATATAAATATTTGAATGAATTTCAACTTACCATCAATCTTTGTCAAACAAATTCTTAATTGGCTTAATCACTTGTGTCACAAATGTTTTGATTGCACATGTACGTTTTAAGATTATTTAATAAACACTTTTCACTATTATATTGTACTATATTATATGATTAATATGGTATTATGAATATTTTTCTAGGTTAAATTTTGTTATCAATATGAGCACGTGTCTTTAGTTTGACTGTCAATCGAGCTAATGTTTATTTATGTATTAATGCAGATTTCGCTATTGACGTTTAGGGGGTCTCTAAATTTGCTATGTCTAAGGATTTTACTCACGTTAACCCTTCATTACGTCTCTTGAATTAAAACAGGGTCTTAAACGTATCCCCGTGCTCCGTTAGAGGGCTCAAGAGCCGATCGTTGATATGCGGAACATTTGAGGAATTCGACGGTTTTTCCTTTTCACGTGTACCACGGAGCGCACAAGGACTGTTGAATACTGAATAAATCGCCACGAATTTCAATTTTCATAGTTTCACTGGACGCTGTCAACCGCACGGGGTGCGATTTTTATCTACATTGTTTGTTTGGTGTGATGTAATTTTGGTTTTGGTATTTTGGTTGGTCTCGTCGCGTGGTATACGGCGTGGGTGGCGGGGTGGGCGCGCGCGACTCTCGGGAGGGCTCGATACCGACTGGCGAAACGCTGTCCCTGTTCACCGCCCCATTTCCCGACCTGCTACCCCCAACGTCCCAACCCTCCCTGCCAATCTACGCGCTTTTCCTACAAAGCCTCCGCACCGAGCAATATGGGTAACAAGGACAAGGAGGGTTTGAGCCCCTCACTCATACTATCCCATTTATAACCGAAATTTCAATGGCGTGAATTGAGATTTTAATTCATTATCTTCACGCTATTACGCCAATTTCGGGCTGCCGTGGAACTGAGAGCAATTCCACAATGGAGCGTTTTGTTTCAACTAGCTCCAGGTTTTTTTTTGTGGGATCGAAACGGAATCAAACAGCTGTTAAGCGTCGCCCACCGGAAAAAAACGTCTTTCATAAATCACAAATTCAAACTTGAAGATTCATCTCCAATTTAAATTACGACATCTTAATCTTGAGTGATTTAAATTGTTAATTCTTGAATGATAGCTTTAAATTTAAGCACATGTTTCAATGAATGCTAATCTCATTAAATATTGACTTGTCATGGACTACCTTATATATTTCTTGAAGAAATTCAGTCAAAATATTATGGTAATCTGCAATTTGTAGGTAAGAATTAAAACGAATCGATTCGTGCAGCACTCACTTTCCAGCTTTCTTAAATACAAGTTGATCATGACATTAACACTTAAGGGATCACGTCAAAAAAATAGTTTTTTTTTAATTTAATTTTTCGAAAGTACATATCTTCAAGAATGTCGTCCATAATTTTGGTGAAGAAATTCGGATTATTTCAATGTTTTATAGCTAATTCGCAAAATGCGCCCAGAATGAGCCCCAACCAAACCGAAACCGCTGGTTGCAAGATTGTTCCTATACTTACTTTTGTTTGCAGGCTATAGGTTCCTTTTAAGGACGTTTCTTATCTTTGCTCTACTAAGGGAGCAAATGAAGTCAAAAAAATGTAGATGCAGATTTAAAAAAAAGGCGAATAAGCAAGTGGAATGTAAGAGCACAGATAGAAAGAGCTCTGTACGAAATGCTTTCAAAACTGAACAGCTAAGCTATAAATTGATAAAAGATGTATCTAATTATTAAGACTAAGCTCTCTGCCAACATTGCGACTATCTTAAATTTCGACTGAAGAAACCCATCAGCATTCACACTATCGAAAGGTGCAGATTCTTGAGGCGAATGACAAAAACATTCAACTACAAGATCGTTACTCAACGAGCAAGTTCAGCAATTTTTAGGATCCATTTATGAAGAATTATCATCTGATGATTTACTGGAAAGATGATTTGGTTCGAATACACAAAATAATGGTACCAAAACAAACATTCGTCTTACCAACCGTCGAGGCTCCGAATCTTCTAAAGAAGCTATAACAGCTCACAGAGACGCCAGATTAGCCAAAAATGATAATTTTGGGATATTTGAAAATTGCTTTATAGAACTGCAATCGCTAATTAGTAGTACATTTCCCTTTTCAACATTTTTTTAGTAGAATTTTAAACGTGTTTTTCTCCAAACAACATTTTTTCATGCGACGTTTATATAATAGAATTTCGAAAAACCAAATAGCCGATTGATCTGAAATTTTACAAGCTTATTTTACACAAGTATGGCTATGTTGGTTTGCAAATTCAGGTCAAAATTTTTATTTAATCTTATGTTTTACATTAAAAAATACCCCCAAAAAAAGATGTGTTTTTCAAAAACTTTTTTTTCCAATCAGCGCCATTTTGTTTATTTTAAACAAAAAGGATTAATTGAGTGTTATATAATAGCAACACTCATACAAATTAATAACCTTTTTGATGTTTAATTTTAGGTAAGCCTGAATGAAAAAAGCTTTTGAACACTGCGGTCTTGCATCTTTTTTGAAATGCCATTTTGATGTTTTAATAACATATAATATATATATTTAATTACGAATTAATTATTTTTGTATTATATAAGAGTGCTCTAATAAATTCCAAAAAGATTTATTTAATTTTACAGTGTATTTACTGTGAAAAAAATTGTTAAAAATTGTCTATTTTTTGGGCCGTCAAAGTATGATGACCCATTAAATCACTTTCGAATGTTCAAACTATTGTATGAGTTTATAACTTTTGCAAAATTTGTTTAAACATCCGGTTCTTAATACAAAATGATAACGCATAATATATTTATAGTTAGTAATCGATCGACATCGTATATTAAACGTTGTGCGGGAATCATACAGTTCAAATTGTGGGATTTTAAGGGAAATCTTAAGCATTTTTCATCCATTGATAGTTACTGAAGCTTTTGCATCGTTCGAATTACTAAACGATAATCGCGAAATCATTCCCCATTACGATTTCCTAATAGCAAATTGGACGAGCCTCACAAATAAACCTCAGAGGCTATACTATAATACATTCAACATCCAGTGTATAAAGAGATGAATGCATGATACAGATTAAATGGATGTGCCCATTTCCTATAAATGGATATTGAAGAGGCCCTAATCGTGTAATGGCTGCACTATAATGATGATGATTTTCAAATATAAATTATATTCATATATTATAAATTAATATATAAATTCTACAAATGTATAGAATCTTTTGCAAATGCTTTTTTAAAGTTTTTTTAATCAATATGAATTTTTTGTACAAAATAAATTGAATTTATAAGGCCACAATCTTTATAGATTTTCTCTTTTTGAACGATTCTAATCGAGGGTTTTTACTTATAACTTATGCATAGTTTATACAAATGTGGCTCTTGACTGAAAACCTTTAGGGCTCATAATTTTACTTTTGATCTAAATATTTACATACATGAATAATATATTTTTAGAGACCAAATACTGCCTGTTAAATTAAAGCTCTATCGACATCAACTCAAAATCGTATGGCTTTGATGGGATCAAATTATTACAACTGCCCTTTCTATCCAAAATACTTTTTTTTACATCTAACAATGATTAATAACTAGTTATATTCATGACTGATTTTAAATGAACATCAGCGTTTATCAAAATTTTATCAGGAAATAATCTTTTAAGAGTCATTGAATATGAAATACGTTTTGGCTCAATTAAACACTTTAATTATATGAGACAAAAAGCAAATAACGAAGCTTCAGTGGTTTGTTTTCAGTGAAGGAAAGTATTTAACCAATATATATTCCCTGTATTAACATACGGTTGCGAGACATGATGAAATAATGTTAAATTATCTGAATACTCTCAAAATATACGTATTTTAAATGCAATATAATTTGAATATCAAGATATCAATCATTAAATAAAGGCATTGGAAATAGATACAATAGATGGATAAATTGATAGTAGAAAGTAGATAGAATTATCTAATTAATTATTCACCAAAAGTCTTATGATAATGAAAAATATTGCTGAATTCTTGCTGAAGAATCAAAATTATCTGCGATTTTAAAACAAATATTTATTAAGTATTACAATTTTTCTTTTATATTGATCGAACAGATGAAAGATTTTAGGTTTATTCATTTTTGTCGCTCAAATTATGACCTATGCACGTTCTTATTTTTTCGTGATCACTGACTGCTCCAAATAATTAATTTATTTTTTCTTCAATCGAATATAAGATTTTGCATCGCCTTTCACATATAAAGTTATTTAAATGGGATATTTTAGGCAAAAAAAAATACACTGGGCGGGGGGAAATTATCTTAATTAAAAATTACATCAAATCTACTAATTATCTTAGTACTTAGTTTTTCCGAACGAGAAAATTAGTGTAAAGCTGAATTGTAAATATTAATACATCCAATTTCCCAAATTTGTTGATATAAAGGAATTCAAAATTATTATCGTTTCAGGGCACGTATTTCGAATAAGAATGTTTCCCTGTCGTACCTTGTACATAACTTTTTCGCCATGGGTAATTTATGCCGCCATTTATTTTGATAATCCAAAAATAAATAAGATTATGTAGCGTGGGCGATTTAACATCCCCGTGCAATAGCACTGTTAGTCTGAGCAAATTTTAAAAGCCAGATTAACAGCGATATTGTACCTGCAATTACCGATCGATCGCTTCTTGCGCGTGTCGGGAGGAGTTGTTGGTTGGCCTTGGCTGCGGGAATATGTCCTTCTCGCGGCCAAATCTCTCTCTTTCGTGCCGAATAAAATTTTACCTAGAAAAGAGAGTCTTTTTATCTGACGCTCGTTCACCACGTTCATCCGTCCGGCCACACATGATCCGAAAGAAGAACGAACCCGTGAATCAGCGCGGCCATCCCGAAGAGTGCATTGAAGCGGAAAGTCGCCAGGAGACTCGCTCCTACGTAAAAATTATGATTATACGACTATGAAGCCATCAATTTGAATTTTTTCTGAGTATCCCATCAAAACATCCCTCAGATGAATATGGCATCACGTTTGTTTACATCCATTTCCACAATTTCAATGTATGCCATGAAGAGCCACATTTTTTTATCCATAATAAATAGGAACAGCTCTCAAACGTATTAAAATAGATATCCATCCCGAAAAGGCACTCCCCTCGGTGACAGCATCCATTATGCTATACATACACGAGATGAAATATTAAGATATCGTCTCAAGACCCCATTGTCAAAACAATATTGCGACCTCGTCGCCCACATCGTGACCCCAAACGTCAAACATTCTTTTCACCGACAACAATTATCGCCTAGCTCTTTTTATCTGGTCCGCTTCCTGGCCATCGAAGAAATTTCAACTATTTCCACCCTCGTCGTGGGGGGGTGGGCAAAAAGACGCGGTATAGCAAAAGCCACATACCACAGAGAAAGCCAGGCAGTGTGTAACGGTGGAAATTTAATTTGCAGTGACCCATTTCCCGATTGAATAGAACAATAGCGCGTTTTGAAGAACTGGGCCAAATTCTGCTGGTCATAGGACAAATCTATAAATTTGTGCCATTGTCCACGTATGGAAAAAGACGCTACGCCCAGAGGATTATAAGGGATATTCTATTACTTCATTCCGTTCACGTACGACTTTATTTATTTATTAGATGGCAAAAAATATGAGATATTTCTTTTTATCTTAGGCCAAATACAGAAACTCCACGAAGAAAATGACTGACACAAATCTACCGTTCGTTTGAAGCTTCTGTGACAAATTACATCTGAAAATTCCACCCCTCGTTTTTAGAATTATTAATATTATTTATAGATGTCAATTGACATACTCCCACATATATTTCATGTCAAATTTGGCTCTTTAATTGTTCATTGTCTTCTACATACAAATTTAAAAAAAAAAGTTTACTGTCGCATAAATGTATGTGTTAAACGCCATCCGATAGCAAATAAACCCGCATAAGTCATTCATCTTGCAGTATACGCGTAGGGCTAAGTATAGTCTGAGGTATATAAATATCAATATAACGTTTTTTTTATTAATAGGATAGAGCAAGTAATGAAATCATCAATGATTTTAAAGAGTAATTTAATTATTGTATCAAATCTGTTACTACTTTTAAAGGGGACAGAACTTATCCGACAACTTAATCAATAGCTATATAATTATTAATTATCCATTTTTTAATATACTTCAATTTACAATATAAGCATTTCTACATGCACATTTATAAAGATATGAATCTTATGTGTTGGATTAATATCCTTGTTCTGATTACAAACTGACTGTTACATTTTAATAATGAATTAAATACAAAAGGGCTTGTAAAAGCCTCATTATAATTAGTTTTGCATAGTTAAAAAACACTTAAAAATGCTTTGAATATACCTTGAATAAATTATGATATATCTTTATTTAAATGGAATCTACGTGATGTAAAATTTCCATAGCAAAAATTCAAATAAATAAAAATCGTTTTCCTCCATGTTTAATCCGTAAGATTATCTTGGAAACCTCAACACATTTTCTTAGCAGCTTATCATGTTCCAGATGATATTAAATTTATCCCACAATCATCGCATGCGAACATTGAAATAATATTTATTGGTCCCATAAATCTAAGGTTATTTTAAAAGCTCTTGGCCCGGGGCGCAGCTTCATATTCGGATGGGGCTGACTACACGCCGTTATTATTACTATTGCCATTACTATTATCATCGGTAAGGCTTTTGCGGGTCTACAAGACCATATGCCTCTATTATTTCGGACAATAAAATTCGGTTAACATTTGGAAGCGTTTCAAGCCGTAAAGCAAGCAGTCAGTTGACTAACGGTCCGACATAATAATTTTCCATTTGCATCCCGTTTTAAGGATGCACATGCTGCGCTCATTTATCATAGGCTTTATAGTGCATAAACGAAATATATATGCGATATTTTTGCATGAATGTTTATTTAAGCCCTTCACTTAATTATAATTACGTTTAAAAGCCGATGTAAACGCATATCAATGGATATGGATATGGTTGCTCATTATGCACTTATTTCGATCGGATTTTTTTTTAGTTAGTATACAGGGTGCTTGCACATGGACCAATTTTTTTTTTTTGTGAGCTAGGGGGTCTATTGTTACGTTTTACGTATAGTCTCTATGTCCTAAGTGCCAGGGTTGTCGAAATATAATTTTTTTCAACATTTTCGTAGTTGTCTGAAGAAGCATTTCCTCTTTTATTTTTGCAAAGACGGTGCTTATTACTTCGATTAAGATTTCTTTTGTGGGCAACCTCTGTCGTGTAAATTAATTACTTTGGTGGCCCTATTTCGATGCTCGCACAGTCTCCAGACCTGACACCAGTGGATTTTTTTTGCGTGGGAACGGCCCTTATTTCATTGCTCGCATAATTTCCAAACCCGACACTACTCGATTTCTTTGCCTGAGAATCTGCCCTATTGCGTGGATTTCTTTGTCTAGGGACATGCAAAAGAAAAAAAAACATACATTTCGACAACCCTGGCACTTAGGACACGATGACTATATGTGAAACGTAGCAAAAGTCTATATGCAAAACATCCTGTATATTATAAAACTATCAATCATTATAAATATTTATGCTTTATAAAATATAAGTAGAATATAAAATTTATAAATAAATTTAAATTTATGACTTGCGTTCAGATAATCAATAGCTTCGTAGGATGTCTAATAAAATGTAGTGGGGCGATTTAAAAACCCCACGCAATAGCGCTGTTAGTCTGAGCAGATTTAATTCTCCAGATTAACAGCGCCATCTCTTATGGCCCTGCGGAAACATTGCACCTGCATACCGACTGATCGCTTCTTGCGCGTGCAACGTTGCCGGTTGAGTAGTGATGCGCAGGAAGCGGGAGTCGGGAGAGTCGTCGGTTAGCCTTGACTGCAGGAAGTCGTCCCTCCTGCAGCCAGGTCTCTATCTCTCGTGTGGAATAAATAGTTATTTAGATAAGAGAGCCTTTCTATACGATGCCCATCTATTCCCATCCATTCGTCCAGCAATATCACGGCCCGATAGAAGAACGGACCCATGAGCTAGCGCAGCCATCCTGATATGCACGTAGGGGCGGGGAGCCGCTCGGGGACTCTGCCCTCGAGAGCGCCTCCACCTCAAAGTTACAATTTTTTTTAATAAACAACGACTTTAATCATCAATATAATCTGCTCTAAAAGTGATTAATTCAATCCAATACTTTTATAATATTTAGATGTATTGACATGCGGTGCAATTTCTTAGTGAAAGATGATTTTTTATACTTCATTTGGGATTGTTTTTTCGCATTGTTTTCCATCAAACGCATCAATGATGCAGTATAACATTCGCTATTGATAGTTCTTCCTTTATCAAAGTAATCGAAAAAAAGCATATGTATCGTCAATTATATGTCATCCTACGAACTTATTGAGTGATGTGTTACATTGTGTATTTTTATAAAAATCATAGTAACATTTACATACACATAGTAATTTAAATAATAAAAGTACATTTACATAGTAACATAAAATTAAATACCATAATATCCTTATCTTGATATGATATGAAGAAATATTTGCTCAAATTTATCAAAATATCCCCTAGTGTCATAATTTTTGGATACTAGGGGATTTGATATTAAATGGCTAAATTGATTTGTTCATAATGGATTTCTTTAACTTTATTATACAGTAATTTATCTTGATACATAATTATAAATTCATATAAAGCTTAAATGGAAAATTTCACGCACGTCTGCAAAATTAATTATAACAATCTTAAAATATTGAAACTGAAAACAGTTCTTGTGGTTTTGCTTGAACAAATATTAGAGTCAATTGAGTCACTCGAATTTATTTTCGGGAAAAATTCCTAGTATAGATAAATTTGATCCACAATGTTTCATTCTTAAAAAATATACGAGAGATATTTTCTTCGAACATGAACCATTTTGTGGGCGAAACTAAACGTTTGTGCGTAAAATTATATAATGGAAGTACTATTTTGATTTCTTTTTATGTGTGCTATTTTATTTTTAGTTGGTTTGCCGATTGATATTAAATATAGAAGCTATTTTTGTCATATCGAGCTAATATTTATTATCTTAAAGTTCGATTCCTAGCACTGATTTGAATGAAAATTCTATTTAATAATAATTTGAGCTTTTAATATCAAATAAATATTAATTGAATCAATGGAATAATATTTTGTATAAGAAACATCATTATAAAGATTTGGGTTCAAATCTAGGTCGTGGAAAAAAATCGTCATACCAACAAAGTCATCCTGTTTTAAACTAAAATCTGCTAATTTTTAATTTAGATTAATACTGTTTTGTGATCTCCAGGTAAAATTATATTATGAAAATGCTTCGTTGTATAATAAGAATTGTTGCTGGAAGCCGTATTTATTTCTTAAGTGGCACTTTCCCGAATACTGCACACCGAAGCAGAATCTTTTCTTTGCCTCGCCAATAAATTTATCTGTTTCATTATTCTATCTGTCGAAAGACTATAATTTGGCAATCCCTAGTTAGAAAGGTCGGCCATAAGACCACGTCTATTGAATTAACCGAGAGGAGTTCTATCTTCCATGAGATCGCAGACATTTAGTAATACAATAACCACTATATATAATGGGAACCTGGAATTAAAACGGATAACAATCATATTTCTTACTCTCTCGGGTAAAAAGAAATGTTATTGCGTTTCGAGTGTTGAGTGAAATATTACCGATATTTCATACGGACTTATTTCGGGCGAATTTACAGTGTGTGTAGTGTATTTAAAAGCCTCGTTTTTAGGCGCACAAAATATTTTTCTCGTATCATAAAACCTTTAATATAGGTCATTCGGGAAATGAATGGCCCTTTTGTACTAGGATGCACTAGAATCTTTTCATTAAAACGCCTTTATAACGAAACATTTCACATTTGCCGGGCATAAAACTTACGAGGATCACGGGCAAAGTAGCTTTTTATATGACGATAAAATTAAAAATAGACTTACGGCCCTCATAAAACCAAAGATAAGGCTCCAGCCGATTCGGCTGGATAAGATTTCGGAGTAAATGTGGTCGAATATGAGAGTCGAAATCGAGCTATTCGGATGAATAATTTATTGAGTGCGCGTTATAATTATCCGGCTTGAATTTGCGCGATGGTGGCTATTTTTTGGTAAACATTTCCATGATCGTGGATCGAATTTGTTAATTATTACAGGTGGAAACGCGAATCAAGATCGGTTCTGAGAAAATTCGTCAGGAATTATGGAGGGAAAAATTCAAAGAATTCCTCGGCCGTTTCATTTAATTAATCACCATGAAAGCCTTTCGCAAATCAAATAGTCAGCCTCCTGTTTATCTCTTTGCTTTCGGTCAAATTTATTAAATTCTATCCGTGCATTTATTTATCTTCTTCCGTTCATACATCCATCCTGAATTATAATTCATACCTTTTTGTAAGCGACACGTTTCCACCTTGTGATGCCTCCCTGTGTTTATTTAAATTTCGCTTCGGTGAGATTCGCTTTGGTTCCATCCGAGGGATATAAATATACATGAAATGCGAATTTAATTTATTTTTACTAAAGGAAAAAATTGAAAAACGCAATCGTTGCGCCTGTAGATTAGGCTGAGTAGAAAGTCTTTTCGTTTTATTTATCACCTTGATGATCCAACTTAAGCTATCAAATATACGAGATTTTTTCATCCAATTAAACACAGAGCGATAAAAGTATTTTTTGTTTGAATACACACTTTCAAAATCAATCTTCATAGGCATGATATTAAGCTCTTCACTGTTATAACGAGCAATAACATAAGAAATTTCATTATTTTATTTAAAATTGTATATTTATTATATTTTTTTTTCATTGGTTTAGCTTATGTAAAGACTTATAGATTATCTGAAAAATCTAAAAAAAACCCATTCAATGAAATACACAGCAAAGTCAAAATCTAAAAACTGACAAAGTTCAGATATATTGAACAAAAAAGCACAGCATCAAATCCAAATCCAATAGATGGCCAGGATTATCCAATATCATTTTGCCCGTATTATATTATCAAGACTTTCACATTTTTTTATAAGAGAAAAAGGATATGCCAAAAATGTTTTTTAATTATAATATGTAGCATCATCCCCATGCAATAGCGCAGTTAATATAAGCAGATTTAATTCGTCCAATTAGAGGCGGAATACGCAGGAGGCGGGAATCCGGAGGAGTTGGCGGTTGGCCTTGGCTGCGAGAAGACGTCCTTCTCGCAGCCAGACCTCTCTCTCTCGTGCTAAATAAATAGAGTAATTAGTAGAAGAGAGTAATTTTGTCCAATCCCCATCCATCCGTCCGGTTACACATGATCCGCAAGAAGAACGGAACTCTACCCTACGTAACAAATACGACAATTAGCTGATACGGTTAGTGTTCATCGACACATTTCACGTTTATAACGAACAAGCAACTTTTGGATAACTGTCGAAATTAAAAATAATAAATATGTTTCTAAATCGAATATAATCAACAGACTGCTTTTAATAACGCAAAATATTTTTATTTAAAGATTTATAAACTCTACCAGATGATGTAAATCTATTAATGACGATTAAAATGACAAATATTCTCAGTTTTATGATCGATTTCTGTGTGCTCCATAATGCTCATTTTGAAAGTGTTCAAATATAAGCCGGAATTTTGCTGTCCAAATTTATTACAAAAACATCTTCCATCTCTCTTTAAGCGCAATGTGTTAATTTAACGGCGCCATCTTCTGTGACGCTGCGAACATATCGCTTCTGCAATACCGACCGATCACTTCTTGCGCGTTCGCCATTGCCGATTGGGTGGTGACGCACAGGAGGCGGTAGTTGTGAGGAGTCGTCGGTTAGCCCTGGCTGCGGGAGGACATCCTTCCTGCAGCTAGATCTCTCTCTCGTGGCTAATAAAGCTGCTGTTGTACAATATTTAGGCTTCGTCTCGCCATCTTGCCATGTATCGTCCACGGTGTCTAAGGCTATCCGCTCATGCTCTTACTCCGTACGTGGCAATACTCTCGTAGATGGCTTCAAAGGCAATCCTGAGGTATCTGCCTCCAAGACTTAATGAAATCAAGAGTAATTTTAATGTTTTCTCTAAATCTGCATCTTACCTTTACGGTCTTCGCCCAGCCAAATGCGTGGATAACGCATGAGTTTGCTCTTGAGCATAACCGCTGCCCTGAAAGCGTCCCCGCTCCTACGATTCACTGGTGTCAGAAGTAAGATCTAACAGCTGGCAGTAATAGGTCGCCTTTACAGTTTATGTATCACGAAGAAAATAAATCAATAAAATACCTTTCGAATCCCAAAATAACGTGGCTGTTTCTCAACTTTCAGACATTTGCGAAACTTTTGGGCCCAATCAAACATACAACAAAGTATGCCTTATATCTCCTTAAAAATGTCACTTGATTTCACACTTTATTTTACGAGAAAACGCGTTGTTGAAGGTTCGATTTTTTTCTATTGAAATAAATTTGTACATCATAATTCCGGGTCATATTTGAATCAACTCTTATTACGATTGAATTAAAATATGACACTGAAATCTGTATTATTTGATTGAATTTAGTAGTTAAAATTAATATTCAGCCATGAATTTAAAAAAAGCTTATTTTTAATAACCTATTAAGCATGGATGTTGCATTTTGTAGCCTTAATAATATCTGGAGGGATGTAGGTCAAACTTTTTCCTGCGAAATATCGTTAGGTAGCCTTCGCAACTAATTCCTACCCGGGTATAATCTTTAGCGTTCCGGGATAAGCAGGGTTAATAAGATTCATAAATATAAGCAGACGCTTCTAAACCTTTTTAAAATGGTATAATTTTTCTTGCCCATTTTTTTTTGGGAAATTCAAATATTAATATGCCACGAAAATTAATTACGCTTCGCATGACGTGCATACATCGCTTAAATGAAATCCTGATTGTATCCTTTGGGTCACGCCACGTACTGTTGAGAACAAATGGGATCATAAATTAGTGTGGGTAAACAACTATTAATTGCATCACAATCAGTCAATCTGTTATGTGGTTCATAATTGAGTCCAGTGACGTTATTTCAGGTGGAAGACCACGCGCGTGCATCGTTCTAATGCAATACATGACTGCTGGAATCATAAAGTACGTATTTTATTATTGCTAGATCTTGTGGGTATTATATTGATCGGAGATGGATATTATGAAATCGTTATGCAATATGGAAAAATTTCAACATTTGTATTGAAATGTAATTTGTAATGTGTACTAAGAGCGTTTTTGATTAAAATAGTAATTTGTGTTTGTATGGAATATTTTTGATTATTTTAGAATTCTCAAGATGCAATCATACTTTAATTTAATCCAAAATGGTCGTCGAGTCTTGGTTGTCCTGACGGAGAAAAAGTTTTTTCGCCTATCGGAGCCAAAGTAAGATATTACATAGGAAGGAAGCAATATATTACTGCGCTTAACATTTCAGGAGAACAAAGAAGAGAATATAAAACTGGGGTAAAAAATGTATAATTTATTTCTTGGCAGATGTACACTCCTTATCTGAGAGTCGATGGTCCACTGGCTTTGGTAGATTCTAATAAATTATTTTCGAATTTAGCTTGCATGCATGTTGCATTTTGCCCTATGCATTTTATAAATGCATTATCAATCGATACTGTTCCATAATGACTCGCGCAGACTTGAATTGTTACGAACGTATAGGCGTTTCATTTTTTTTGAGGTATCAACAACCATTGTGTTGAACAAGCCTCATTCGTTGAATTATCAAATTTGAACATAAGTCGGGGATACATCATTATACGCGCCAAAAAAAAATTAAGAAGCATTTGAACGCGAGGAAGCGAGGTGGACGTTATAGGAGGGTTGACTATATTAATGTGAATTGTCTTTATATAGTAAATATACAGCCTCGTTTTGATATGATTATAAATACGAGGGTGATTCAAATATAACCCGGAATTTTGCTATAAAAAAAAAATATTAGTGACATGTATAAAAATTATCACATATGTTCCTATGTAATGCGCTGCCATACCGTTCATCAAATTGCGATAAAACTTCGTCCACTTATTGCTAAGAATTGTGCGAGTAACATAGGTATAGTCTAATATAAAAAAATCAATGTTTGTTTGTTCGTATTTAATGCGTTGCCATATCGTTCATCCGATTGCAATAAAACTTAACGAGTAACATAGGTATAGTCTAATATAAAAAAATCAATGTTTGTTTGTTCGTATTTAATGCGTTGCCATATCGTTCATCCGATTGCAATGAAACTTTATTAAATTATTGTTTATACTTGCTGAAATAACATAAGTATTGTAAAAATGTTGTTTGTATACGCAATTTGCTATGTGAGACAAGTAACATAGTTCCCTTTGATACAAAAAAAAATTCTATCGGATAAAAAGCTTTTTAATCCTGTCACTATTTTGTTAATTACTTGATGACAAAAGACGATATTTGGATGTATCACCAGAGTGAAGTCCAAAATTGAGTGCATACAATGACTTAATGCAAAATTCAATGTTTAAAAATTGCTAGAAATCTCTCGGCAACTATTTTACTGGAATGATAGAGGAAATTTTCTGTTAAAATTCATGGAACAAAAATCTACTATGACAGGAAAGACTTAAGCCCTTACGAGTACTCTTTGCGACAGGCTATCAAAGAGAAAAAGGCGTGAAAGCTCTCAAAAAGCATATTGCTCCTGCATGCCCAAGTTCAGACTGTCATTATCCAATGTGGATTTCAACAATCAAACTACCCACGATAAAACCCAAACCATGCTCTCATGGATTGTTTTATATTTTGAAAGTGGGGAAAGATTTCTTCAACTATGAAACGCCAGGGAAACGATGACAACCTGATTTAGTACAACATCAGAATACTTATTTTTTATTTAAAATATGTCAATAAAATAAAAGGGGCAGTTGTACGTCTTATTAGAAAATTATTATAAAGGTTCGGGTTTGGATCCACATTGTAGAACAACACTAATAAATTATTGAGATCGATTATCTTCAACTAAGCGGTTAAACTCATTAAAAGTTGAATATATGAGCCCTTAAGATTTGTTGTAATCATTATATATTATATATTTCCTCAAAAAAAGGTTCACGAGAACGCACGTCCTGAAGGCAGTCAAAAATAGCCACATTAAAAACGTCTTCCCTAAAGTATTCTCCTATGGAGATCGTTTAACATCTGATAAAGGATATAACAAAATTATCCTTTTGTGGCCTATCCCTATTTTTTCGCATGCGTGCGTATTATACGCGTTAATTCTGATGACAAGCAAAAACGCGGGTACGGACAATAAAGTGTTAAGAAGAAAAATATTGTTATATGGTGGAAATCTTATTTATTCTTTTGAAAGGCAAGGACGACATTTTTGTCTACATCATCGTTCATTTTTTAGAAAATTCAAATTAATCTGTACGCACAGACGAGGCTAAAATTATGCTCATCCGCATAACAAGCGTTGAGCAACAAAGCATGACTAACTTTGCTTTGAGTAAAATTCACTCACAATAACTAGTTCCATTTTCCATAAAATATTAAACTTTAATATTCATCTAAAGGCAAGTTATATAAATGAAAATATTTTCTTAAAATCACATCAAAGCAGAGTTTCATTATGCAAAACTTTCGGAAAGGACCACGATTAATATCGAATCATTCCAAGCCAAAAATTTAAATCGGGCATCTTTCCACTTGTTCGGGCTTATTTATCGGCCGCAATATAAGATAAGTCCAATTAAACTAATTAAAAAAAATGTTGACGATATCTGATCTAATCTGCGTTGGTTTATTGGTCGGTAGCATGCTGGTCATTATGTTAGGAATCAAGTATTTGTCTACGCCCTTGAAGTGTGTCACGATACAATCGAATCCAGTTTACTTCTCTGTCGAGATATAACGGCAGTGGCGCACGCAATTTTTTCAATTTAATTTATTTATAGAAATTAACAAAAAATAATTAATGATACATGTGTCCAACATGCTTATTACGACATGGACCTCAAAAGTGAACATTAAGCTTAATTAATCACAAAAAGTCGGGTATTTTAACTATTGTCAAAAAAAACATTTATTAATGAATCTGAACTATTTTCAGAGCAGATTTAATTAATGTAAAATGAATACAAAAGACCCGCGATAATCCGACAATTTTTTTGCAAGGCAGTGTCGGATCATCCAATTTGTCGGACTATAGAGTACTGCCCCCAACCCCTTGTAGTCCGGAACTTTTTGGAAAAGAGTACTTATAATCCAAAAAAAATGAAAAATATGAGATAAGCATAGACAATACAAAATTACATATTATATAATTGCCATATCAGTTATAAAAATAATAACCTATTATCGTCATCAAACGTATTCCATGACGATTTTTGAAGCGTTTTAACTATCCCTTGCTAGCACAAAGTCTTTTCTGTTATCTCCTTGTAAAATAACTTTGCTTTCATGACCAATGTGTGCCCAGAAATAGACGTATGCCTATTTCGTTCCTGAAGAAACCATATAAACAAAGCTTCCTCCACCTTTGGATGTTTAGCTTTCTTGAAAGTTTGCCTCTTACCTGGCCCACAATCAATGGTGGAGGTGAAATTTTGAATGCTCTCGTAGGTTTTTTTGTATCATAAATTGTGGATCGTCAACATACAAAAAGATTTATTATAATTTAAGCGGTCCAGATAAATATTTTTGCACTTTTCAAATTGACGAAGCTTTATCGTATGTATGTACCATACTTTATCCTTTGACGGCGTACAGGGGCATTTTCGGCAGCATCGTCGCTTACCCGGCTGGCGCATGAACCCACAAGACCAATATACAGATGATCTCCAGGATCCTGCTGAGGAGGCAACGATCACCCCTCATACTAATCACCAATTCCGTCCTGGATTACTGGACGTCCCAGTTCCTCACGGGACACGGGTGGTTTAGGGTCTCTTCCTCAGAATGCCATGCGGAGATTCAATTATGGACGCAGACCATGCTCTGTGGACATGCCCAGGCATTGCGTCCGATCGCGAGGTGCTATTTTGTTGTGTCAGCGGTCCTGACTTTGGACCGATTGGACACGGAAACTTTGTAGCCACTCCCTCTAGTTTTAGGGCGTTCGGTGCTTTCTGCCACAAATTTGGGGAAAAATTCATTCATTATCATTATGTTTTCGGGATAAGAATAGATATTTGATCCAAAAAAATCATTGTTTATACTCCAAAGATTATTTTACAGGATCTACGTCTCATCACAAGTTATAATTTATCGTAAAAATATATCAATGCATAGATTATCCCATGCTGTTCTAAAGCGATTAGCGACAATTTATATAAATATATAAAGTATTATTATTATTTTATTAGATCATTTGCTTTAATTTCCTGGCCAAATAAATATATTATAAGTATTTCCTGGATCAAATATTGATATAAATTCACTGCAAAAGGATAAGTCTAAAAATATTGATAACATTGCGGTCCATTTAACTTGTTGATGAGTAAATCCAGTAAATCATGGCAAGATTCTACTGTAAATGAACCCCTACATGTCTAAATATTCTCTAAAATTGCGAAAAGAAATCCATAGTGCTTCATTTTCGATGCGGTGCTTCTATTTCTGCATTACATACGAACACAAAGAATCACTTGTATTCCTATAAATGTACCAAAAGTGATTCTATTTGAAACGCTATTATTAATTCCAATAATATCAACAGTGTTGAGGTTCATTTATTGATATATAATACAAGATTTATTCACGCTACGGCGGTTCTGAGAGAAAAGTGGATATACATAAGAACACAGCATTTGCGTATTAAACTCACTCCGAAACTTAAATCACTGATCAAAGGGTTAATACAAGAAGATCAAATGTCAACAGTGATGTAACCTTATTAATAAATATTAGAATTTCAACATGTCAATCTTTCGATTGTTAGATATATTTGGACTTTGGAATAAATTGATAATATTCATGTAAATGAAATTATTTTTCAGAGCCATCTCACAAATCTTCCGGCTCACTAAATCATATTCAAATTGATTTTAAATATGAAAATGGAAAATAGCTCGAATGTTCGTTTACGTACAATTTTATGCCACATGAAATATATAGCTCACTCTTCATTGAATCCCAATGGGATGTGAAATTAACCCTTTCAGTGCCATTTAGTTTGCTCTAAGCCAACAAAAACCCCTCACTGTCACGATATTTTTAATATATCTGAGATCCGCTGATGAAATGCCGCCTTATCTGGGTGTGAAATATGTAATTTCCGGGGTCTGAAACGAATTAGAAATACGATACGCCCTCATAGAGCCGAAATTTCGGTCGTACACATCCGCAAGGTAAATATTTATTGTTCGAGTCGGTTTTCGTCGAAATTGCCCGCTTTGGTTAAACAGCCTTCACATATTACAAAAATGATTTCGCTTTAGAGCAAACAGCATAATTTATTCACCATCAGAGTTAAAATCTATTATTAATTCAGAGCCAAATAAACAGGCGCGTATTACGAATTCACTTCTGTATTAAATGAATTTAAATAATTTACGACGCTGCCGGTTTGCTACACGCTTAAAATGAAATATGAATAAAATTACTGATATATTATCACACATCTGCATTAATTTGTGCGTTACTTGGATATTGATTAGTAATAATTCAGACATAGATACCAACTATGCTGAACGCTGCTCTAAATCACCACGAAAGGGCTAACGTACAATGAGGCCCATTGTTCGTTGATTTGCTGTCGATTTGGCTCAAAAAAGGAACAACCCAATAAAAACCGATAGTTCATTTATAAAAAGTTGTATTCTCTTAATCAAAATCTGTATATGAACCCTTTAAGTGGTGAGCTAATTTAAAATCTTCCTAGTCTTAGATGCTATATTTGCTTGTCCGCCACTTGTCATTCGTACAAATCCACTTATCTGTCAGGACCGCAGCAGCATGTATGAAGTTTATATTTAACACTCTCGTCGCCCAACGTTAATCGATGTTGTTTCACACGGGACACAAATTCGATAGTCGGAGCGTAAACAGAAGGAATAGCGATGTGATATTATAAAGAGGACATGTGGCGCATCTTCTCTCAAGTGTTGTTTTATCTTAGATCGATGAGATGCTGGATTCGCTTTTCGGAGACTTGAATCGAGACATGAAATCGATTAATTATATCATTCACACATCATTATTAGTCGATAAATTTGGGTTAACGATCTATACAATCGTATGATGTACGCAGGAAGCTCTCCGTCTCTGTCCCCCATGCACAGCTATCTAACTGGAAAACGCTTTATCCGTCTCTCTCCGAGCTTAACGTACAACAGTGCTCTTTCTGAATCACTGGAATTCGCTCGCAAATGAGCGTTTATCCTACCAAAAGAGTTAACATTTATCAATACAAAATAAAACTAAAACTATTTATGAATTTAACTATCAGTCTTTGTAATAAATGAAAACACATGTGTTGTCACCGGCTTTATGTTGGGGAATAAGTTCGTAGCGTTTTTTATCAAACACTTTTGTTTAAATAAATTTAAATTTTTTAACAATAAATTAATAAACTATGTATTTGCTATTCCTATTTACTACCTTCTTCTACCTCTTGACCAATTTGTCGATGCCGTTTCGCCCAAAAATCGTCCAGACTGGTATCGAAGAATTTATTAAGCCAGTTTTTAAGGTCGTCTTCATTGCTGAAGGTAACGCCTCTCATATAGTTCGAAAAAGATAGTAATCCGTCGATGCAAGATCTGGAAAATATAGCGGATGCTGAAGGATCTCCCATTAGATCTCTTGGAATGCAGCTTTGACGATTTGTGCAACATGGGATCTGGCGTTATCGTGAAGGAGTATGGTTTGGCCTTGTCCATGGGATCTTTTCAGTTGAATAGCCTCTTTCACGCGGTATAGCTGAGCTACGTAGAGCTCCTTGTTGACCGTGGTATTCCTTTCGAGCATTTCCCAATGCACCATGCCCTCCCAGCCCTACCAAACGCAGATCATGGTCTTCCTTGGATGGAGGTCAGGCTTGACGTATCGTTAACATCAAAATCACCACAACATCAAAACCGTGCTGTAGACTTACCTATGACATCTTTTTTGTATACATTACAAGTATTCCGAGCTTTTAGAGCAGTTTTTTGAACTCGATGAAAAGTGAAGAAGTACGTGTCGAAAATGTTGTTTTTTACCTTTTGGATATTCCATTTTGAAGACTCAAAGATAATAAAAAATTAAATTATTCAAAGAGTTGATTAACACAGATGTATAGAACAGAAAGAGGTCTATCAAATAAATATTATATACTTTGTCAAAAAACAAAAAAAATGTTATAAAATAACAGAATATAAAAACGCTACGAACTTATTCCCCAACCTGATATAATTGGCAAGGATGTGGTACATATGCTGTATCATCGGTCTTCATATGCAGAAAATATATTTTTACCATTTCTATAACTATATTACATTTATAATATATTTTATTCAATTGAAGATTAATAAAAAAAAATAACTTGTTATAAATATATTTATTTTACAATAGATAATAATGAATTCATACATGAATCATCAGTCAGTAATATTGATGAAAATATACGATGAATGCTGTATTTTGGCAAAAATATGATACATATGTTGTACCATCAGTCAATAACGATTGGTATAGTCATGATACACATGTTGTATCATCAATATGGGATGTATGATATTTTCGTCAATAAAAAACTATAAGCATGCCTAAAGCTATATTGTAAACTAAATTCACTAGAAAAAAGTTAAAAGTGGAATAGAAAAAGCTGATATGTTTTTAATGGAAACTTTTAGTTTAAATATGAAGCTGTGTGTTGTGTAATATATAATAAAAGAGGGATGCGCGTTTTTATGATATATGCGACGAACACGGATACGCAACAATTTTCCTTTTCTCTTTCCGATCAATTGCCGCTTAGAGTTTCACTTTGCGTGACGTTCGAGCCAATTTGCTCTACCACGCCTATAAAAATATTTTGAATTCATATCCGCACGTCCACTACTTACAATTCAATGCACATTTAAATAATTTGGATCGAATTATTATATAAATATGAACATTTGAAGTGCGTAATCGAATCAATTAGAACAATCGAATCGAAATCGCACGCTGAATACATTATGAACGCTTCATAAAATTTAAATTTAAATAATTTGAAGAGTGCAAGTACCCATTGCTCACACCATTGTTACCACAGCTTATTTTGGAAGCAGTGAAACTTTCACGTTGGATTACGTCAAATTGCGCAATGGATCTATTTAGGAGGGACGATCAAATATTAAACTATATTCGGTTAAACTAAAATTCAAAACAAGGAATCAAACGAAGTAGAAAATCTTAGATGCGGGATATTAGAAAGGCAAAAATAGAAATTTTGCATCCATTTTTACGAAGCTAAACTTTTTACAATCATTATCTTAAAATGTACAAAGATGTTTTTTTGTCTAAAAGTAATTTATATTAATTATTGTTAAATAAACGTCATCTACTAACGATACAAGGTGGTAAGGTTTTCAGTAGACGTGGCTAAAGCTATAGCGCGGGAACTTGATTAAAGTAACTTTCAAAGTATTGCAATATTAATTACATATAATATTTATTATAAGCAGCTTTAACCTAATTTTAGTATTGTATATAAATAACTCTTCGAGGAACAATAATACATTGAATGCCTGGTGCGATATCATTTAGTAAGACTTGAGACTATTCCAGGAATATCTGTACATTCATTGATTTAGTTATTAGTCTTTACGGTGAATGGGACGCCAATGCTACAAGTTCTATATAATTAGAATAGGTGCGGTTCAACGATATTAGCCGAAGTCTAGAGAAATATGTCTGCTTATGTATTTTAAGCGCCTGAAACAGGTTTGACGACAAGGCACAAACGAAAGCAAAACTGCGGATATCCTTGTTTATAAAAATGAGCCTAGTTTGTGCAACCCAAGAGCCGTTAGGTCATAATAAAGTCGCACTTGCAATACGATATTTAGGCAACAGTGCAATGAAATCCATGCAACTGGTGTGGTCGTGATGAAACATTTCTGCATATTCTATGACGTTACATAAGGCTTTCTCGGACTATTTTGCTCCACAGCAAACCTGTAAATCCCACAATCGAATTACTTCACGATGGCTCATTGTTATATCGATCGGCCATTCAATTCCTTAAACTGCAAAGCCAAAGGTCACTGGGTCGTTCCTTTGTGTTGTCGAACTATTCGACGAATAGTATACGAACTTAATGTCGGGTAATTTGGATGGGAGTGTGAAGGTCTTTGCGAATTAAATGCTGATCGAAGAGCTTCGCTTGAACTTTAACAAACCGTTTTCTTGCTGAATAATTCGAATTCAAGCCACATTTAAGGATCGTAACATCTTATGTTAGTCAGAAATTCACCCCGGAAACCTTTACGAAAACCCTTCAAAATGAATTCAAACAAAGGTATTTTATATATTTATGTTTTAACTGGCAGTTATTAAACAGAATATAAAATTATAGCGAATAAATACTTAAAGATTAAGGAATTTTATTACGAAAATCAAATAAAATTATGTCAAAATGAAACTCGGACAGTTGGCAATACATTATCAATTATTTTGATGTGGCTTACATTGCATATTAATTTTCGCCAAAATGTCATATAAATTTGAATCTGAGATGTCCAACAAAGCTATATATTATATACTATATAAGAAGATGGCGGTTAATTTCATAGAGGTTAAACGTATACTCGTTTATAATATTATTTAAACCTAAAAAAGCATAATAAATTCTAGCATTTATGATGTCAAAATGAAACTCGGACAGCTTACCTCACTATTATTATCCATTCACAAAAAGGGGTTACATCCAATTCGTTGATATCATACATTCACCTCCTCAATCGCTCGATATTGTAGGTAGTATGACTTTCAAGTTTCATTTAAAATACATTTGATGAACAAACAATTTTCTACAAAAAATCTCCAATGCAAAATAATAAGTACTTCATTCTGACCAGTTGACGCTAATATATGTTCCAAATGATATGTCTATGGCTTCCGAAAAAAGAGACAACTGCGAGACTTCAATGACGATCCTTGTTCTCAAATATGACCAAGTCTTGTTCTCAATCAAAGCATAGGAATTGGATTCCCTAGGTGTAAGCCTAACTACTAATTGGCGAGCTTATACAACGCTTAGGGGTAGTAACTGTCTGATCTATGTATACATATATACAGTATATATATATATATGTTTTATCAAATTATCATATTAACCTTTCCCTACCGGTGATGTATTTACTACACATCGACTCTAATAATGGGAATATCGATATGAAATATAATAGATACAGGGTTCAAATTTTTTGTATTCCTCCGTAATACAATTACGAATCACATCAAAGTATTATATTATATAAGTATTCATCTGCATCGATGAAAATAAATAATTTGTCGGAAAATCGACGATACCTCCAACGACGAATGTGGAGGCTGAGCGTACATTTTGGCTCGGAATTGGACTCCCTACTTAGACCTCAGCGAAGATTTCAAGTCTAAAATAACATCCCACCTCAAAAGCAGAGTTTCCTTGATATTTTTTATTATTGATAGTCAGATCATATTATCGTTTTATTAATATTTTTGGACAGTATAAAATATAAAAGCGCCATTATTAACGTAGCATAAATGCAAAGTACATTTTATTTAGGTCATCCATTAATGAGAGTGCATTTTAATACTCTCATTTTGCATTGTCATTAGGGGGATGCTCATATTGTCAAGTGCAAGTGGCCCTGATTATTTTAATGGAACCTTTTTGCGTCAAATATAACAATGGCATGCACACTCGAGCGTTTCATCATTGACCCCTTAAAGAGGTAAGACACAACGTTGTGTCCGAATTCGAGCGACTCATAAAGAACATTCGTATACGGACAGAGATGTAATGAATCAATTTCAAGTGTATCGACAGTGTTTATTTATTTATGTACAAGCTTCATACACGCTGCGACGGTCCTGATCGATAAATGGATTTGTACGAATGATAATTGATTCAATGATTCAATTTTCATTCAATCTGCCAGCGTCTGTACCAAACCGCCGCTGCGCGTGCATATCGCCATGTTTACGGCCAAATTATTTTTGCACGCCAATAAAATACGTCAATTTTTTGTCGCTTGCTCAATTTTTTGTTGCCTTTCAGACGTCGATATATTCCAAGGCTGTTTCACTCCAAGAAATAGCAATTTTAATCAGCTTAATGCGCTGCCAAAAGAGAGTTAACAAGCAATCCGTTAACAGAATCGATCAACTGTTAATTATGTTCCATCGATATTAATGATTTTTGCGACGACTTAATTAATTAAATAATTAGCTAAGGGCAGCATCCATAATAAATTAATACAAATTTCACGATCAACTTATTATGTTAGAATGCCGAAATCTCGTCGTCCGGTTAAATTAATACATTTTGAGAATGTGCTTTAATTAAGATTAATTAACAACGCTGCGAGAGCAAAAACCGCGTTGAGACTCGTTCGTTTGGGGTTGATTGGGGAGAATTTATGTACATATATATATTAATTAATTAAACTTCGAATTTCGTCGAAAAATTCTGTATTTTTTTTTTTTGCGAATCGAACGTTTTCTTTTATGTTATTCTGCGCAAACACTTTGAATGGCGCAGAAAGCTCTTTGTTTTGATAGAATTCGACACACTTCATTAGCTCGCTTTTGTTCTATTGATTTAAAAATATTTTATTTGCTCCTGTTTGTTGCCTATTCTTTGATTAAAAAACGCTCCCGATAAAAAGTTCGCGAAAATATTTTTCGCTCAAGAAAATGTTTTTTACTCGAACAACATCAGATTCTATATTGGGCGCATGACCTATTCGCTTAATGTCGAATCCTTATTTCCTTGATTGCTTTTATTTCTCATTGTGCACAAGATGAATGATCTTACGGAGCCGCGTGAGAATCATCGATTCTATCCAATCATACGGTGTTTTTTGTACAGTTTCTCAACCTTGATCGATTTACATGTCATTTGCACCGCGAGTGGAACAGGTTGTTGAAATTGAAGCCATAAAGAATGTCAGCGTACGTTCGGACAACATTCGTATCAGGAAATGACCAAGAAGGTACTGTGACATTCACACATGATAGCAGGTAGAATTCGACGGTTGACATTGAAATTTGTCTGTATAACGCCCATAATTAATTTTTTCCATGTCCGCCTTCATAGTCCTTTGTTGTCTGAATGAAGTGAAAGTAACATTCTGTGTGCATGCGGCGCCAATAAATCAAAGGTTAACCACGGCGATTGTTGATTGGGAATCATGAAAACGATTGCTATTTAGATCATCTTTATTTGGTCGTGATGGGGTGTAGATGTTCTTAAAAAACGCTTTGGATTGAATAATAATTTATTTAGTTATTACAGTCACTCTCAATTTAAAAATAATTCATAATTTTAATATAAAGATCTAGAATTTGCTGCTGAAGCTATAGCTGTAGCCGTCGGGTGATCTGTCCAAATCGAGTTTGCCGGGGGGGAAGAACCTGGCTGGTGCTTGGGTCCTTTCTTCTGGGGTGAAGTATTGTTGTGGTCTGGGAGCTGGAGCTGGAGCAGCAGCGCGGGAAGCTTGAACTCCGCTGTATTGGGGTTGAGCAGCTGGAGCAGTGTATGCTGGGGCGCTGTATTGAGGCTGTTGCACTCCACTGTATTGAGCTTGAGGAGCGGCTTGGTATTGGGGTTGAGGAGCGGGTTTGTATTGGGGTTGAGGAGCAACATAATTGGAACGGACGGCTTGCACATCTTCACGTTCGTACAATTCGGGGTAGTATTGACCATCATCAGCGTTGGCATTTGCACTTTGACCACTGTATTGGGGTGCGCTGTATTGTTGTTGAGGTGCGCTGTATTGCTGTTGAGGTGCGCTGTTTTGCTGTTGAGGAGCAGGATTATATCTGGCGGCTGGGGCAGCTGGAGCTTGAGCTGCTGGACCAGCTGGGGCGACTGGAAGATGATCACCGGTAGCTACGAATCCGTTCTTTCCGGCGGTGTAAGAGATGGTTCTGCGCTGTCCGGAAGGATCCACGTAGGAGTAGCTTCCTCTCCTGTTTCCTGCGGCGTCACTTTCTTCTTTGAAGTCTACTCCATCTTCTTGCGTGTAGGCGGATCCGAAGGTACCGTCTCCGCTGAGATAGCGCTGCTCGCTCAAGATGGCTGCGACTCTTGGGTCGTCCGTGTAACGAGCTGCTTTCGCAACTCGTTCACCCTCAGCGGCAGCCAAAGCCAAAACGGCACAAAGACACACAAGCCTGAACATCGTAAGAGTAGAATGCTTGTTGTTGAATGGACGAGAAGTGAGTGACTGCCCATCGGTAGAGGTCTAAGGCTTTTATACTGGAACACAGCCTTGAATGTGGCCGCGTGCCACAGAGGGAGGAGACAAAAATGACCGCGAAAATCTTGATTTCACTCAACGACGATAGTTGGACTATGAGAAAATGATATCGAATTCGAGTGCAATCCTTCCGTTAATCAATCACCATATTCATCAGCATACTTTTATTAAAACCATGATGAATATCAATTGACTCCTTCAGACCTTGCATGGACAATTATTCACATTACTCTTTGATTACAAACTGTCAGATTTAATAGCATAAATTTATTTTAACGTCATTTTATCATCAAATAAATCAAGAACTATATAATAAATCGATTTAAGGGTAGAAAAACATCATAAAAGAATTTACCACCCACTGTTAAACACCCACCTAAATTACATAATCGATGATATTTACGCTTTATGTATAGTGTATCAAAAGCTTCTACGTATTAAGGCGTATCACATGAACGTTCGGATTTCGTAAATGTGAATTGAAACGCCATAACTTTTACATAAGAAATTCATTCAAAATAACATCCAACAGTTTCAATATTTTTTTACAAATATTGTTAATTATTATCCTGGTTTTGGACCTCATTACTCCTTAAAAAGTAATTCAAATGGGTAAATATGTAGTAAAATCTCGTTATTTAAAGTATTTAATTTGATTTTTTTATCGACATATAATTAAATGTAGTCTTGGAGCTCGTGTTTATTCATTTAAATCGGCTGCTATATTTTTGGTTTCAAATGCATAGCCGTTGTGGTTTTCCCTATTTTTAAGTGGTAGTACTATATTATTTGTCCATCAAATATTAGGTGTGTCGATAAGTCCCTGCCGATTTTGATATACATCTTTTTGAGCTCAGTTTGTGTTACAAAGGCCATTAATGAAAATTTAGGTGAAGGGGTTTTTCAAAATTTAAATCGGATAACCAATGTTTGAAAAATACCCCTAGAATTGGAAAATTCTTAAATTGTAATGATGATATATTTGAGAGCCACAGTGGAAACGGGTACTCGATTAAGTATCGAATAATGATCGTAGAAGATGCATTCACCGCGGTCGATAGCTTAAAAACATTTAAAACGTATCGTGAAGACGATTTGAATGGGAGTATGGATGCCGCACGAACTGTACGACGATAATAAGGAGAGCAACGAACAAGTGTAAATTTTATTGTCGAGGCAAAAAGTTTGTCCCTTTTCGAAACCGAATTATGCCTGCAAATAAAAATGAGTTATTTATGACAACATAAGTCGTAAACATCAATGATTTCGCTGAGACAAAAACTATTTTCGACTCCGAAGCCTGGATTGACGACCCACCAGACTATTTTGTACATTTAGTGGGATATTCAAGGAATTATTCATTATGAATTTATGAAACCTGGCCAAGCAATAACAAAAAATCACAAACTCCGATTTGGAAAGAAATTCCGAATCTTCATGTGATACTAAATCAATGTCATCGAAATTTTGTATTTAACTTAGCGAAAATTTTATGTGAGAAAATCATTTGTCTTGAGTGTGAAATAAAAATGTTTAATTTCTCTTCTTTCATAAAAAAAATTATGTCTTTAAAAAACCTCCAACTTATAGTATAATATTATGAAAACATTCAATTTTTAACGATAATTAAATTTATTTTATTATCACTTATAATATTAACAATTATATATAGAACAGACAGACATACATTTTTTTACATTTATAAATTGTTTATACCCTATATGAAAAATTAAAAAAAATAATTATATCCCAAAAAATGCAATATTCAAGATGCTTGATTTTTTAAAAAATTTAAACACTCACATATATATAAAAAATATTATTATCTACTATATTTTACTTAAAATTTTTAAAAACCTTATCTTCAATTTTTCTTAAATTATATTAATTACTTATACACTATATACTTATATATTATGTAAAAAAAAATTAAAAAACTACTAAAATTATCTATATCTATCAAATATCTTTGGTTCGATTCAATAAGAGTTGTGATTAATGATCACATTTTTATATACCAAGAAAACCACATCATCAAAGTGGTCAGTGATATCAATAAAATTAAAATCGATTGCTTGATGTGGCAATGATAGATCATAAAGCGAGTCAAACGGATGAAAGCTTTCATGGAAACATAATTGATCAGATCTCTTTTTTCAGACCATTATTATCGCGTGGAAACATTTCACATTCAACTAGTTATCTCTAATCTGATTAGACAAAGCTAAATTCTTATGGGAAAAACCATCTTCCGACAAAAATTCAAAAATCATTGCCAAAACTTCTCACGTCCATTCCACGAAATTTACATCTGAATGCAAATAAATGATACTTCACGATTTCAATGAGAAACACATCAATGCATACAATCCGGCGATTTCAAAGCGCCAAACGCAAAACTGCAATACGTATGTGAATTTAACATCGGAAGACGCAATTTTATTGCCAATTGAATTTAAATGCTCTTACAAAATGCGTATTTTATTCCGCAAACATCGCCACTGGGCAATTCATCAGATCACCAACCTTCATCAAAAAAATTTGCCCGCGGCTAAGGAAGGCTAAAAATTTACATCGCACTCATAACTTCCGGCATTCTGCGTGTTAATTTTTTAACACGGCGATTTTCCTTCGATCGTAATATTATAGGAACGCTATATGTTCGTGCTGCTTAAAATGCAGCGTTCGTGAAATATTTAGCGATCGATTATTCATTGGCAATGTGTAATTAATGCAGTTTTAAACGATTCCAAATTTAGCATTTAGATCAAGTGTATTCTATTTCTTATGTGAATATAATCATTGGGCAATTGTTATTCTCATATCGTGATCTGTTTGGGTCGCGTATTTTGTATGAAAAGTTTTTGACTAAATTTTGATATAAAAAATTATGAGGTACTAACTGGTATCCGGCGCGTTGCTGTTACAGAAGTAATAATTCTAAAAATATTGTTTGAAATTCTAAGATCTACTGTAAGTTAATTTTATTATACCTATATTATCTGAGAAAGTGCAAACAATAAGTTGGCAAAGTTTTATCGCAATCGAATGAACGGTATGGCAGCGCATTAAATACGGACAAACAAACATTGATTTTATATATTAGACTTTGCCTATATTATTTGCGGAATCCTTAACAATAACTGGACAAACTTTTATTGCAATTCGATGGACGGTATGGCAGCCCATTTCGAACGAACAAAACCCAAATCATTTTTATATAGTAGATAGTTTCCTTCCATCATCGCTGTGGTAGTCCTTCTATCCTTTTTTTGCAAAAAATAAACCACCTTAGAAACAAAAAACGATTTTAAATACATTTCCAATTTAGCTGCATTTTTGAATTGTTTTTATCTCATGTCTGGACTTTCTCCATAAACCTGAAAATATGAAAATCCGTTTTACCCCATAAAAACCATTCTATTTGTTTTTTAGATGTTTTTTAATATGTTTGCAGAGTGGTCCATGAGGATCCTAAATTTGCAATGACTCCTCTATTGTTTTGCTTGAAACTGATTCATCGTTATAAAAATTCGGGAGTTCTCCCATTCTCAGTTCAAATTTCTGAAACCAATATTAACATCTGCGTACTTTAACCACTTTATTATAAACATCTTTAGGTGTTTTACCGACCTTTATGCACCCAAATTTTAAAAAAATGCCGAATGTTTATTAATAGTTCTACAAATAAAATAATTTAAAAAGATGTTTCCATCACTGTATCCAGATATAAACTGAGCTCAAACATAAGGTCTTAAAATACGCGAATATATTTCGATACTCCCAATATATTAGATGAAGTACGAATATTTGAAGTGTGTAGCAAAACCATTGACCATATTTTTTCGTGCATTTTTTTGGGGGTTAGGGAAGCCGCAATGTCTTAAGTGTCAGGGTTGTCGAAATATATATTTTTTTAGCATTTAAAAAAAAAAACCAAAGTTTCACCTTTAAATGCACGTCCATAGTCAAATAAATCCACTGGTGTCAGATCTGAAGACCATGTAAACCACAGTATAGAGCACATCCCCAGGCAAAGATATCCAGTAATATCATGTCTGGAAACAGTGTGAACCATGGAATAGGACTCGTCCCCAGACGAAGAAGTCCAGTGGTGTAATGTCGGGAGACCGTTAGAGTCACGGAATAGGGCTGCCAAAATATTGAATTTACACGGCCCCCTTAGCCCCCAAAAATTTTTGTTGATCCATGTGCAAAACACCCTGTATATAAATTTATTTATGGAATTGCTTATGCGAAATCAATTGAACTATCCTTTTATTATGAAATTTAAAAGTCTCGCTTTTAGATTTTTTACAGCCTAGAAAAAGTTGTTAATAGGACATAGCTCTTGCATACATTGACATTTAGACCGACAATTGACTAGTGCTGCGTTTTCATGGACACGCTCCCTACAGGTTATTCTAATGGCTTTCAACTGACCCAGTATTCAGCAATTATTATCCAATGTTTCAAATCAACTAATGGGACTTGATAAAAAAAAAACCATCGACTCGATGGCTTCAGCTAGGGCATATCATAACGACCTCGATGATTTCTTCCTCGTCGCTTATGACCGACCTTCGACAGCCTACAGGCTATACGAATCGGATGAGTTTCGGCCTAAGTGTTGATCACTTCCTCAGGGCGTGGTGGTTCTCCGATCAGAGTGTTGGCGAACTGCAGCGGTTAATATTTAGAGTGTGCAATTGTCGCGGTCAGAATAAAGGTGAAGAACGTTTACCGTATCAAGGTTGAATCCAGCTCGGTACTTTCAACTCTTCGACAAAAGAATTCCAGGTCCACGTTATTTTTTATATTTTTTTACCATCATCGTCAAATAGAAGCATATAATATATAGCCTCTATATAAAAATACGTAAAAGCAGACGTGAATTAATTTTGGACCTTTTTTTTTGGCCAAATGTTAGACAACAACAACACCATACAATTTGAAATAAATATATGCATTTGGAATTAAATGCCATTTAAGAACCATTCAGTCATATGACATTTAAATAAAAAATAAAATAAATTTAAAGAGAAATTATTAAAAAATTAAATATTGCATGATTGCTTGTCATGGCCCTGATTAAAGAGCAAGTCTATGCAAATGTTTAGCATGTGAGAAAAAATGACAAAATCTATAAAAAATGAATATGAACTCATATCATGTCATAAAATATCATACTTCTCTCATTATCTTAAATTTGTGGTCGACATAGCAACTAATCGCCATTTGTCATAAACTATAGTCATTTTACACGTGCTTTGCAATCTGTAACACCAACCATTGAGGTGAATGTGGCATTGTATAATTTTTCTCAATTAATTGTATCAAATGTACGTCAGATTAGAATGATATCCAAGAACTAGATAATTTTTGTCACATTTGCATAATTTTCTTATACTCATAACGCTTGAATAATTAAGATTTAATTATGGATTAAATATCTTAATATTTTTATTACCACAAAAACCCTAAAATCTCCCAAAATCCCAAGGCTTACCTTCAATCTATCCACTGTAGGATGAGATCGATTAAAAGGCGAAAAACTGTTTACTTATTTATGTCAATATTCTCTGAAATAATCTACAAGAACGCTGTAGATAGAGAGAAGAAAATTATAAATTTCAAATATGATTCATACTATTTTTTTTTACGAAGTACAAACCGTTTCCAAATTTGTTGTCAGTTGTGTATATATTTATAATATGAAACTATTATAAATGTATTTGGGCCTTAAAGGCTTGTCTTTAAAGACAAACGTGATCATATGGTAACGGTAAATATAATTGTTAACCACTCAAAGGGGTAAAACACAATTCTGTGTCCACATGTATTCCAGTGACTCATAAAAAACATTCTTATGATAAACCGACAGTTTTTATTTATTTATGTACAAGTTTTATACACTCTGCGCGGTCCTGACAGATAATTGGATTTGTACGACAATAAGTGGCGGACAAGCAAATATAGCATCTAAGATTATGAAGATTTTATATTAGCTCATAACTCAAAGAGCATAACAAAAAACAACAACTTTTAATTGAAGAAAAATCCAAAATTAATGTACCAAAATCGTAAAACCATATAAAAACACATACTATTACAAAATATTTTATAGTTTCTAGTCCCTGAATCGCATAGACTGGGTGGTTCTTAAACTGGAATCCGCGAAACCATTGCCGGGGGTTCGCGAAAATATAAGAAAACATTTATTTAAACTTGAACAAGATATTTCGTAGAATTATTTATAGAAACCATTATAATAAAATCTATTTTTACCAAAAAAAACTCGTTTGTTTGAAAAATTAAGTGTCAAGAACAACAAAATATTGGGGCGGGGCCGCCAATAATAATTAATTCAAAAATGGGTCCGCGAAAAAAAATTGCTCAAGAGGGGGTCCACGGACTATACAAGTTTAAGAACCAAAAGTTTAAGAACCGCTTTATAGTCTCTGTCCATTGATTCCCTACGCGCATGCGCCGCGTTGCCTCTATTGTCATATAAAGCACAAATCGACCACTAGACCAGTAGCGCGCTTATTTTATTCTATATTATACAACACACAGTGAAATATTTTAGCTGACATGTTTTGTTGACAAATAGAAAAAGAGCAATATGTAAAATCATTTTTTCCTAGAAGCTAAGAAATTTCACTTCTATCACAATTTTTTTGCATTTTCTATAGCAAGGAATGAAGTTTATCCGATGCAAAACTTTTTAAAATTATAACGGTCGATGACACAACATGTGTGCCATAGCCCGGGCAAGCGTTCATGGTCGAGCGGCATGAGGCGGCATGAGCGGCATAGCATGGGCAAGCGTTGCTCTCATGATCGTACAAATCATAAAAAAAGCCCTAAAAGAGGATGGAGTGGCCACAATGCCTATGTGTCTAACGGGTCCGCTTTTCGGACCGCTGACATGACAAATGAACATCTCGCGCCTCGTGACGCCATACCAAACATGTCTACAGAAAGATTACAAACTCATTACAAGAAGTCCGAAGAAGACTGACCGGGTGGGTTGTTTAAGTTTTATAATCAATCGAAAATATTGTGATCTTTGTTTTATTGTGGACTGGGTTGGCTCAATATTTAAGCGATGTCGAAGAGATTAGACAACTCAGTATATCTTATAAAAACGCACAGAGTTAATCAATGTTGATTAATGTAAAGTAGAATAGTCAAGTCAAAAAAAATCGTGTGCAATTCTCAATTGGGTCGGTATTCTGCGTTTTGCGCCCCAAGCCCAGTTGCACCCGTGTTGGACGCCTGCTTTGCCACCCCTTTGTTATGGCCCTGCTAAGAATGACTGAACTCCTTGGGGTCCATCATCTGCTACAGATCCTTCATATTAAAATTAGACTCGCTGAAGCAGTAATCTCACTGGGTAGTTCAAATTTCCTTTTTTTCTTCCTTTATCGGTACGTTGCAGAATGGATGGTTTCCTAGAAGCATTTGGTGCTGTTCATTTTGATCGGAAATTTATGAAAGGTCTTGTACGGTTGAACTTCAAACTCACACTCAGAGAGACCATGCATAATGTTGGGTATAAGCGCACTCGGACGATGGTTGGTCGTTGAAGTCTCGCAGTTGGATCATTCTTTTTCGATACATGAAAACCAACCGACTATTTTTCCGTTCACTTTGCAAAAAAATAACGTGAGTTATTTCAACAGAGAAGCGAACATTATGGCAAGGGTTCCTCATCCAATTTTATAAAAAAATATTCAGAGTATATGTACAAAAAATTATAGCCGTTTCAAATATATTGATTATGAAAGCTGTTTCGGATAAAAGCAATATTTTTTATGAATCATGACTTTTTAAATTATGAATGGTAAAAATCAGTGTCTGTCCAAAAAAAAATATTTTGGCCGTCGAACTTTCACCAAATGCTTATATTGTTCGTCACCAAGAAAGAAAAGGGTGACCGCATGCTCGCATGTTTCAAATCTGAAGGCTATACGACTCATTTTTACAATTCATCCTGATGCTTTTATGATTCAAACGCATTCCATTTTGAGACACCGTATATCAATCAGCGAATCCAGTATTGAAATCATTCAACAAAAAATGCAACAAAATTAAGGTAATCGAGTTTTGATTGAATACTGGCTTATCTTGAAGTCAAAATCAACATATGAGTAATAATGATAAAAAATACTTCCGAATTAACAACCATTAAAAACTTGGCGTTTTTACACAACCGATAGTGTTCTTCGTATGCAAATTATACATCATTCATCATAAATAATTATAGACAATAAGGATAAATTGAAAATTTTAAGCATATTGCTCATTTAATATTATCACCTTGACATTTCGGCCCTTAAATGAAAATAAACAGGATACGTTTTAAAATTTATATTTTATACAGTTTTTTTCAAACGTCCATATTAATACAAGCATGATGCTAAAATGCATATCAACGTCATTGAGTTGATTATGTGCAATATTTCACAAGAATGGAATATACGATTGGGTCAATTATAATTGGGTGTAATAACTTTTTTCAATGTCTAGCCGTGATCAATTTTGCAATGCGATTTTTGCCTATGAATGAATCATAATCTATTCTGACAGCTTTCGTCCGTGCATACGGTCATATGCATAATTTTAATTGGTTCGAATTGATATTTCTGCTACCCTATCCTGTATTTGCGCTTCAAAAATGACTTTAGAAACTGCAATACGCTTCTCTGTTGTTTCAACAATCTAAATAAATATGCCGCCATTAAACTGGATACACATGGCATTTACTCCTCGTGCGGAGGAATAAATAAATATTACTGTTTCGATGTACTCATTTCATAAGGTAAACATCTCCGGTTTCGAAGGCTTTCTACTGCAAAAATGGAATAGTAAAAGTCGGATAACTTCAATCCGAAGCAGAGTAAATATTTGCTTTATTGCCATATATATTTTCGCTTTTGGTTATAGTTGATAATTAAAAATTATCCGCCATTGTCGGTGTGCGGACCTTGAAAACGTTAAAATTGTTGGCGTCGTTTCAAAAGTTCTCAACAGGCGATAGCATGTAAATAGTTATGAAAGTGAATTCACAAAAATACATTGCTGAGTACTCGAAGGTCGTTTTAATTCAGAAAAAATTGCATTAAGACATACTGAAAGTGTCTGTTATCAGGATACGGTGGTTTACAGCGCAGAAACCGGTGTTAAGCAACAATCGATAGTGCCGTAAAGCCTTCGTAGGGCACATTTACTTGATTAATATTTTTAACAAAGAAAAAACGACAATTAATAAATATAATTTAAATTATCAGATTTGCCGGCATGTCTGCATCCAAAGAAGAAAAATATTTTAATTTACTTAAAGAATTTCATTATTGCAATGAAAAGTCTTTGCTGATTGTCCCATTCTAACTTTTTAACGTCTCATATTGCTGGCGGGTGTCGTTTATCGTCGCCTTCCATCCAAAACGCTCAGCATTCACAACCCACCGTTTCTGACACCAGTGTAACGTTAAGGCCCCCACGTGCTCGTCGGGATGGCCGCGCTAGCGCACGGGTTCTTCTATCGGGCCGTGATTTTTCTGGACGAATGGATGGGAATAGACGGGCGTTAAATAGAAAGACTCTCATCTCTAAATAACTATTTATTCCACACGAGAGAGAGAGAGAGAGATCTGGCTGCAGGAGGGACAGCCTCCCGCAGTCAAGGCTAACCAACGACTCTCTTGAGTTCTGCCTCCTGCGCGTCACTCCCCAACCGGCAACGGTGCGATCGGTTGGTATACAGGTGCAATGTCTCAACAGGGCCACAAGATATGGCGCTGTTAAAATAACAAATTGCATCTGAAAAGAGACGGAAGATGTTGCTATTAATTTGGAGAATTAAATCTGCTCAGACTGACAGCGCTAGCGCTTGTGGTTTATGGTTTATGTGGTTTCTATGGTTTTTGTGGCCTTTGTGATATTCAACCCCTGGTCGAAAAACAGCAGCATGTAATACCGTATGTAATGTTGATCGGTTTCAGGTTTTGACATGTTACATTTAACCTTTTCAGTAGTGATCAAATTTAAAATCGATGAAATCGTTGATGTCATAATCGCTTTACACCGATTACTTTCTGTCTCCGAGCTTCAGTGTACAAGAGTGTTCTTTCTGAATAAGTGGAAGGGGATCACAGGGTCTCCGAGTGTACTCCCGTAGGGGCTAAAAACATTTTATATTCGTTTATTAATAAATACCAATAGTTCTTTTTAAAAATACTTACGGAGATGTTTTCACCATATCTGGATGAGCTCAAAAAATATATCTATCAAAATCGGCAAGGACTTATCGGTACACCTAATAGTACAGGAAGCAACGACATACACGGAAGTACAGTAAATGGCAGCCTACCGCAACCATCTTATTGCCGACATTTATAACAATTTTTGAGACCTGTAAATAAATATTATATAAATATCTTATAGCTACAAAACTAAATTAGTGTTGTAGCTGCTTATAATAAATATTTAATGTACTTAATATGGCAATGCTTTCAAAGTTTCAAAATTTGAATCAAGTTCCCATCTAAAACTTTAGCCACTTCTATTAAAGTCCTAGCCATTTTGTATCATAAGTAGATGACATTTATTTAACAATAATTAACATAAACTACTTGTATACAAAATAGTAGCTTTGTAGATCAGCCGGTATAAATACTACATCTGGGTGAATGTATCGAAGGGCTCTTTCACAATTATCTTTATATCATCGTTTATAAATGCTAAGCAGTTTTTATTGTAAAGGAGTGGAACACTTTTTAAAATGATCGTGTTGATTTTACTGATATTTTTAATACTTTCTGGAATATATGGACTGTAGTATCTCGCACGAAATGGAATAATATGTGTCTTATAATGGCTCCTACTGCCTTTGTTCGTTTTATTTTTGTGGATTAAAAAATGGAAGATATCTTTCTTTTGGATTCATTGTGTATTTTTACCAATTTAATAGCACAAAGAATTCGGAAAGTTTTTAGACAAAAAAGCCATATGTAACCATACGATCACGCTCGCAATGGCTAATTAAGATGTTAATGGATAATCAAAAGCATACCAATTATAATATGTCAAAATTCTCGTTATGCTTATGTATATATATGGAAGTTAGAAGAATATGGGTATATTATACAATTATTTTTTTCAAAATAAAATTTGCATTGTGCAAATGGAATCATTTCTTCCATATTCAGAATGCTTTGAGTGTATCTAAATTACTTTAATAAATATGATTTCATGCAATTGATTTACTAAAGTCTATGCAACAGAACCTGATATGCATTATTTGATACTAAAACTTAGCCTTGATGATATGAATGTAGTCACAATAACCTGTCACCCGTTTAATTTTCCAAATTTAGAAAGTGCACTTTAATCCGCTTAGTCGAGAGTATTATAATCAACTATTGTCTCCAATGTTACATACTTTTTTATTGAAAAATTTGCATAAAGTAGACAACGAGTTAACCATGAATGTAAATATCATATTTACGCCTGGCATTTTTGAGGATAACTCTGCACTATGCTATGATTCTGAACAAAATGAGCAATGAAGGCTGTGCTGTGCTGGACGAAAGTTTGCGTAAAAGCTTTTAGCGTGGAAGCTCTGGGATGAGGTTAAAGTTAGAATGGAAAATTTACGTGTGAACAAGTCGTTGTTATGGCCGAAGGCCGGATGCGGAAAGCCTGAGAATCACCGGAAATGACCGCTAAAGCTCTTTGCTTCGTCAACAGGAAGAATATATTACAAGCACCTGAAATAAATACAAAGAATCGCAACTTATTTATGATTTACATCGCAACTTTCGGGCAATGAAACGCTTCGAGCGTACTATTTACAAAACCCCTTATCCCCGGTATTTGTACGTTATTTTGTGCATATTTCTTAGGCGCGCTCATCCCACGGGATATAAAAACGCTCCTAATAACTATCTCTTATTTTTTTCGTGAATTTCCAAGATTTTTTGCGCAGGTCCCTAGATAAATGGGAGACATGTGAATATATCACGTCGTAAACACAGGTCGGAGAGTGAAATTGGAAGGATACCTTTGAATACACGTAGATTTCCTGGAATTCAACCGAAAGACGTACGTTTTTCCGATGTGATGTAGTCAACGTATATGGGATATTAAAAAGTAAACTAATTTTTGAATATGAACATATTAATACCAAAGACAATTTTCTTCATTTTCATATTTAATATTTATTTTTTAATTAAATTTAAGGTTCTTCCAGTTCTGGGCATATTCTTTGAGTACTTATTTCCGTAAAAAGTTTCAATTTCTCAAGCTATACTTTTGTTTTTTTCACCTTAGATGTCTTCTTAACAAATTTCTTCTTTTTATAGTACTATATTCGTTATCGAACTAAAATGCTCTTATGAGATTTTTTTAGACAGCAAATATTCTTTAAATAAATGCTTTATACAATGCATCACTCAATAAGTTCGTAGGATTATTTTTTGACGAATCAAGAAGAAAAATATTTAAAGCGGGAAATAATCCTATGAACTTATTGAGTAATGTTTTATGTACTTATATATTATTTCAAATATAATAACAAATAAATCACACACCTTTTAATCGCCTTTATATTTATTTTTTCAGATCCAGGATCCAGTCATAACGAACCTGGATCGAGTTGAACAATCGCAAATATTAGTACTTAAGTTCTCCCAAATATGTTAATAGCTTGTAGTTTTTTTCCACTAACTGGACCCAAACCTTATACTGAGAGGCTAGGGTCATACTTTCTATATAAGGGGTAATCAATCTTTTCATTCTTACCACCCACTTTTGCATATTTGCTAATAGTAAAATTTTTCTAAGCGTTCACTAGCTTCACAGTAACAAAATTAACCATTTAATATTTTCCACATTCATTTAAAACTTTTTTTGTGCGGTAAATGCATTACGCGGAAAATCTCACAAAAAAAACTATGACTTACATAGAAAAAGTGAAGATGCATTCCATGCATTTTAACAATCGCATAACTTTGAATCAGCTTTATAAAATATATTCAAAATCGCATAAAAAAAGTTAATAAAAAACAATAAAGCAATTAAAAAGTAATATTTTTAGTAACATTTAAAGTCTTGCATCATTGGTACAAATCTTTTTTTTTTCAAAATTTTAAATTAATATAAAGGGCGTGGTCGTATATTCAACGAAATTTCGGTTAGTGTTGATGATTTATTTCTCATTTTATCCAAAATAACTCGATACGTACTCTTTATTAAATTATAAAAAAAATAAAAATTGCTTTAAAAAAACGCATAACTTCGAAATCGCACAAAAAAAAGTCGCACAAAAAGAGTTTTGAGAGTATTTTGATATAATGGAGACATTTTTTTTAATTTTGCTTTAGGTTCTCACATAAGTGAGTACTACTATCTTAATGCTTACTCTTGTTCTTAGAAAGTCATATTATCCTCCTCAATATTTGCGATAAATTTCAGTCGTTCCTTGTGCGTCTTGGTGACAGGACGTTCGTTGTGAATCGAGTGGGTAAATCCCAGTGGTAACGAGCTACGGCTCGAGCCGCAAACACCATGAGCCGCGCGCCCTCCAAGGGACGCCGCGCCAGGCAACTCAAAGCTAAAACTATTGATCCTGCTGGTTGGCAACAGCCCACCAAAGTGGCCAAGCTTCTGGAGAAGCTACCGCCGAAGCCTGTGCCCCAACAAAACCGCTTCGAAGCAATTCCAATGGTGGAAGATATTGCTGCGCCCACCAAGAAATCAAGAGTCCCGCCCGTTGTCATAGAAGCGACCACATCACATGCCACCTCGGTGGCATTAATAAAATCATTTGTACCTGAGGGTAACTTCAAACTCAGGTACACCAAATCAAAAGAAATATTTGTGCAATGCAATGACATGACACATTACAATAAGCTCCTAGAGGGGCTCAAAAAAGAAGGCATTAACAGGCCTCATCATACTTTCACTCCAGAATCAGAGAGGGAAGTTAAATCTGTCATCCACGGCCTCCCGGAAATGGAGCCCGAAAGCATCGCCGAAGATCTCTCGCTCCATGGAATACGACCGAACAGAGTGTCGGTCATGAAAAATGCCACCGACAGGACAACGCGGCTGTACATTGTCCATTTTCCGCACGGAACGGATATTAAATCCATTAAAAATATAAGACACCTCTGCCATTGCAGAGTGTCAATTAATAAATACAAAAGATCGTCGAGGCAGATAACGCAGTGCTTCAGATGCCAAGAGTTTGGCCACGCAGCGAAGAACTGCTTTCGCGCTGAGAGATGCGTGCGTTGCGATCAACCTCACGCCTCCAGTGCTTGTCCTCTCGTCGGGAAACAAATTGTTCCCAAGTGCTGTGGCTGCGGAGGAGCTCACGCCGCCTGCGATAGAGAGTGTCCCAAAAGAGTGGACTATCTAAAGAGAGTGGATTCAAAAAGAAAGATCTCGCAAAATGTTGTAGAAAAACTATCCGCCAGAGAGGCACATGTTCTCAAAAAAGCTGCCCCTGTTCTCTCAGATAAAGACTTCCCAAACCTGAAGACGACCAGCCCACCAATTACTGCGCCCCCCGTCTGGGCCGCCCGGCAGTCCTCACCCCAACAGCCGAAGACAAAGACGACATCGGCATTCACCAATGGAGAGAGTCTTCTCCCATTGTCAGACATGATGAAGATGGTGTGCACACTACGTGACATTCGTGCAAAACTAAGTCTGTGTAAAACCAAAATGGACATGGCCATCTGCCTTATAGAGCATTTGGACGATCTCCTTAATTAAATTCACCTCTAACTCATTAAAAATATTAAATTGGAACGCTCACGGGTTAAGGAGCAAAATTGACGAACTAACTGTGGTGATCTGTCACCTAAAAATTGACGTTGCTCTGATTACGGAAACGTATCTTAAACCAGATATCCCTTTTCAAATCCCCGGTTTTACATGCCACCGCTCCGACAGACTACACAGAGCCGGCGGTGGTGTAGCTATCCTTATAAAAAACGAAATTGACCATTTCCCAGTCCGAACTCCTGTCTCTGCTAACCTCGAAACTGTTGCTATCCAGTTAGTTTTGGGAAACAAAAAATATATTATAGTAGCCGCCTACAACCCCCCTCAGCTGGACCTGCTTTCAGATGAACTCTCGGGGTTGTTCAGTATGAGCGAAAGAGTCTTGGTCTCGGGTGATTTCAATGCCAAGAATATTCAGTGGAACTGTCCACGGGGAAACCGGCAGGGCTCGCTTCTACAAGCATTTTCACTGGACAACAACGTTGATATCCATTTTCCACAACGCTTCACATACTATCCGTCGGTCAACAGACGTCCCTCCACGTTAGATCTGACGCTGACCAAAAACGTCTCGACCGTATCTCGGATGAAGGCCGTGGATGCTCTCCCGTCCGATCACCTTCCAGTCGTTTTTGATGTGGAAGGTGGACTCCAGAGAACACCAGCGGTCAGGCTGGCATACGAGCGGACAAATTGGTCAGACTTCAGATCTTATCTCGATCGTAACATCCTCCTATCCACTTCCGTTCCTGGATCTAACGAACGCGAAATTGACGAAGCCGTAGAGTCCATTTCCAACATTATATTAGAAGCCAAAGCTAAGTTCATTCCGTTAGACGTAACAGATTCAAATCTTATCAAGCTCACGCGGAATTTAAAACGCACGATTAAGAACAGAAATAAACTTAAGAAATTATGGCAAAAATATCGGCTCAAATCCATTAAAGTATTGGTCAATCGCCTCAACTATCAAATTAAAAGTCAAATCAACAAATTAAAAAATGAATCATGGAAAACTAAGCTCTCTAAATTAAGTCCCTCAGACAATTCCCTTTGGAAAGTTGTAAAAACCCTCAAAAATAAACCTAAAGAAATTCCCAGTTTAATTAATAATCAGATAAGTGCCGAGTCCGATAGAGATAAGGCCAACCTGTTAGCAAAAACCTTTAAATTAAATCACAAAATTTCAGAGAATATGAGTAACAATAAAACCATTAAAATAGTAGATAAAACGATTAGGGATTTCCAAAACAATTTAAATATAAAATCACATAAATTTAAACTGATAACACCCATTGAAACTTTAAAAATAATTAGACAACTAAAAAGCAAGAAATCCCCAGGTTTCGACACTATAGACAATACAGTCATCAAAAATCTCCCATTTAAAATAATTATCCAGTTGACAAAAATATTTAATGCGTGTTTGAGCATGGGGTACTTCCCATCCACCTGGAAGTCGGCGAAAGTCATTCCATTGCCCAAACCAGGTAAAGATGCCAGCAACCCTATAAATTATCGCCCGATCAGTTTACTTTCTGCACTAAGCAAAATATTTGAAAAACTTATTCTAAATAGACTGGATGAACTTAGTATAAATGTTATTAATAATGAGCAATTCGGTTTTCGTAGGAATCACTCTACGGCTCATCAGCTGACCAGACTGACTGAACACATTACTAGAAACTTTAACATGAAGAGAAGTACCGGTATGGTACTTCTCGACATCGAAAAGGCATTTGACTCTGTCTGGCACCGCGGTCTGATCCACAAAATGATATCCCTTAAGTTTCCTACTTACCTTATTAAAATGATCCAATCCTATCTGTACAAAAGATCATTTTCGGTAACCTTAAACAGAGCAACGTCAACTTCCCAGTCTGTCTCAGCGGGAGTTCCTCAGGGCAGTATTTTAGGGCCTCACCTGTTCAACATTTACTTACACGATCTACCGACACCGTCCCCATCAAACGTAGCACTCTACGCCGACGACACGGCATATTATACCAGCTCTCGGAGCAACAAGCTAATAGTCGGAAACCTCCAACGATCGCTAAAAGCTGCATTTAAATATTTCGATCGTTGGAAACTCAAATTAAATAAAGAAAAAACCGAAGCTATCTTGTTTTCCGTGAAACGGAAAAATCTTCGAATTGACCCAATAGTCGTCGGGTCCAGCTCTATCGAGTGGAAACCCCAAGTGAAATACTTGGGGGTGACTTTAGATAGAAGACTGAGGTGGGGAGCACAGGTGTCGGTGACTCGTGCCCGCGGATTAGCAGCTATGGGGGCGCTGCACTCCATATTTCGTCGGCGCAGTGCTCTCTCGGCCTCTAACAAATTTTTATTATACAAAACGCTGATTCGACCTACACTCACATACGCCGCTCCCGTCTGGAGCAATATATGCAACACCAACTACAATAAACTTCAAATCGTACAAAACAAAGCAATAAAAATTGTTTTCAATACATTTCCATACACGAATCTTAAACGTTTTCACAATAAAATTAAGCTTCCTCTTATAAAGAATTTTTTTCATAAGCTAACACTCAATTTTTACTCAAAAATTCCAAATCACACCAATCATCTCATATCTACACTCGGCGAATATACCACTCAAAACAATAATTTTAGATACGTTCACAAAATGCCTAAACATATTTTACTATAGTTGATAGTCATGAATGCGCGACGTATGAAGGATATATGATTGATTGATTAAATTATTTATTTTGTTTAGTTTGTAAGATAGTTTTTAAGGAATGTCGCAAAGGGGTTTTAAGTCTCCTATTTTTCCCCCTATATATATACAAAAATTAAATTAACTCTTATTATGTAAAATTTATTATAACTAAAATATATACTTGTAATTAAGATAAGGATAGTAATCTAAGACTTAAATTGTTAATCCATTTTTATGTAATTGTGTATATTGATACACCATTTTACCTTGTCATATTATATTTATTGAATAAAGGTTTATAAATAAAATAAATAAATTTGCGATAAATTAATTTTTTATCCAGTTCTTTCAAGTTCAAAATATCATCTAATCGTTTTTTTTTATGTATCCAATTTAAGTGTAACTATTGAATATATTAAACTCATCCTGAAGCTACATCATATTTTATAGATGTAACAACACGACAAAATCCCTATCAACTACCAGAAAAAGCTTGAACGTTCACAAGTGGGCGGTAGGGACCAAATCGATTACAATCGCCATATACCAATACTAAAAATGGTCAGATTTTGTATTAAACCCTTATTAAAAAATCAAATAGGACACTTGAATGAATTCTTTGTCATAAATCGATTATAAAAATGATTTATTTTAAATACGATTTATTTTTCGATCATTTTTTATTTAAGTTAAATTTACTTGTTATAATGAGGTTCAATGGTTGAGGTTAGCCCAATACAAGAAATGTTGTAAATTTGTATGTATTAATGTTTCCCTAATATTTCTTAAAGCCTCCATAATAATATATTTGAAATCAATTGGCGCGTTCCCTTTATTAATATTTGTTGTTCTGAAATAGAGCCAAAATGATAAATTTCGATGTTGGAACTTAACCAAAGCGCTCCGTCTTCCTTCTTTGATTTATTCGAGAATTCCTTGAGAAAATCCGTGTCAATTTTGGACTAAGAAGTTAACCGAGAGCCGTCAATTATTTATAAATGAAAATTGTTCATCTATGCATCATCTTGTGAAAAGTTAGAGAACCTCATTAAGTATTCAGGTTTTAATTTTCTCGCGAGCCTGTCAGTCTCGGTCGGAAGTGCTTTTTTATCTTGTTACTTCCGCCTGCATATCATATGAACCCTTAGGATAATTCCAAAAGGATTTAGCTCTCATCTAGTATTCATTTTGTTCAACTCTGAGGCCCTTTACTTATTTTTTTTAATTATGCACCACTCCGATCCACATTTTTTTGTACGGTCCTTGTTATATTACGTATCATATCAAATTATCTTTGAGTTATTTTAAAAATTGCGTAAGAATGCATACTTTATAACATAACATGCAATATTTGTTACCAGCGACAAGATGCAGGGGGAAGAATCCGACTAATAAGATGCAGGTAAAATATCTTGTCTCCCCTTAATGCAATATTTTCTACCCTCATTTCATTACAAATTTATGAAAAAAATTCTTGAATTATTCACGCCATTCCGGAAGACCTCGTTATTTATTTTCATATTTTCTTGCAGCATGACAACAATTTAATTCTGAATGCAATGTAAATATATATTTTTCGTGTTTTTACATAGTAAAATACAATATAATATGTAGTTTGTGATCTAAATTATATACAAGGGGTAATTAACATAGTATCGCTCGTAACAAACGGAATCATTGCGAGACTCTGCAAACTAAACCAATTAACTACAAAACATATAGACGAAGATAATAAACTTAGCAATCCCTACAAAAACACACAATACTCAATGTATTAGTATCACTACGCCATATTAACCGTCGAATACGGCATTTATTATAAGGATATTTAGCAAACCGATGTTATATTTAAATGACATTTTATAAACGTGCCTACACGATCTTAAAATCCTTCTTAAAAATTTAATTACGTTTGTATGATGTTTTTTGGACGAAATTACATCCAAACGACCCCAAATGAAGAAGAATAAAGTTCAAATTCTACAAAAAAAATCCTACAAATTTATTGAGTGATTACATAATGAACTTCATTCGCTATTCATCTGACTGCATCGCTACATATTTATCCACTATCATTTGTGCCATCTCTTAACCCCTAAAGGAGTACTATCCCAGGGCCTGGGACCCTCCCACCACTTATTCAGAAAGAGCACTCTTGTACATTAAGCTCAGAGACAGACAGAGACAGAGAATGTAGCACAGCTCGGGAGACAGAGATGGAGAGCTTTCCTGTATACATCACATGATTATATAGATCGTTAGCCCAAATTTATCGACTAATAATGATTTCGATTTCAAGTTTACTTAAATAAATTACCTAACATTGTGTGCTATCGACAGCGTTTATTTATTTAATTGCTTACTGTTCATCGTCAATTTACAATCGACTGCCTCGAATTGAAGATTGTCTTACGCTGATAGGAGCTAACTAGGGAATCCAATCCCGGGATCCCGGACGATAATTGGCGAACTTAGGCGACGCCTAGGGGCTGTAACTGGCTAATCTATGTATACATATATAGTGAACATGTATGTTTTTCAAATTGTTATAGTAATCTTTCCCTACCGGTGATGTATTTACTACACCTCGACGAATAATGTGAATATGGGGTTCAGAATTTTTGTATTCCTCTGTAATATAATTAAAAATCACATCAAAGTATTATAGTATATAAGTATTTATCTGTAGGGACGGAAATAAATAATTTGTCGGAAAATCGGGAATTTTGCGAGTTTTAGTCCGTATCTCAGCAGTGGTCTGAAAATTGGACCGATTGGACACGGAAACCTTGTGGCCATTCCTTCTAATTTTAGAGCATTTAGGGCTTTTTGTAAAATTTTTGGGGGGAAATGCATCCCCGGGGCCTTCTATGACCTCCACCGAGCACACAGCTTGGATCATAGGAGGGTCCTCATGTTGTTGTTGTTTATCCTCATGATTCAGATCAAGTGTTACCATTGTATCCTTATCATTGATGTCAACCCGATGATTATATGCTCATTTTATGGCATAATTTCATTAGACCGATTTTTTTTTTGGAAAAAAGTATATTCTCGATCCAGTGGGTTTTCAATATAAAGTTTCATTAAATAGAAAGCCCATCAAATAATTTGAACAGCGAGTAGCCTCACGCGAGCAGAGACCTGTTCTGGTCATAATTTGAATATCAATTGATATTTTCAATCGGTTTTTGGTTGTTTTTGAACTATTTATTAAGTGTTTTAATTTTTTTAGACTCTTCTAATGAAGATTCATTGATCCAGAGATGGTTTAAACCTAAATTATTATCTATAAAATAAATATTTTACGGCGCCTTGTCTAGACTAAATATCATAATTATATCCAAGCATTAAAAAAACGAATAATTAAAAATAAATATTGATAAATTTTAAAGATACAAGAATTTAAACTGGTAACACTTGATCTGGTGGATTATGTAAAAATATGTTTTTAATACTTTTTGTCGATGTTTAAGGATCTGTTATGTTTCTATTTTCTCTATATATCTGATTTAACCTCATCATTCATCACATTTCATGGTGTGTAATTACACATTTTTTCAAAATATTTTCTTTCATTTTATGGCCCGAATTAATGCCGAAACAACACGATATAAAATATGATTTTTTGCGAATATTTTTTGAAGCATATTACGTACATTTATCCTGTGGCGAGCATAATGTGCTATTCTTCCGTTGCGGAAATGTGTACATCCGCATGTACGACTCATGAAGTTTGCAGTATCACGCCTTGCGCCCTACTCCAACGGACAGAGGAAAAAGGCGAGTTTCTTAGGGGTCCCATGGGAACCCAGCAGACTGTCCCACCCCAGGGGGTCCAAGAGGATTAATGACCGTAGCAATTAAACTTGTAAACGGCAGCCGTAATGGCCTCGCCTGTCCTTGCGAACTAAAATCGCGCCGTCTGCTTCTTCCCCAGGAATCTTGGATACCCAATTTGGAACGTTCTTATTATGCCGTAGGATAAATCACCAAACTTTGTTCTTATAAATTTTAGCATTGTACATATACAGACGGCTCTATATCAATTTTATGGACTACAAACGATCATTAGAACATATAAATCTGGCCGAATATCTTTGTTCTTTCGTAATTTTTGCGCAATCGCTAAAGATAATTGTGTCACGGAAACGCTTATAAATGTATTATACAACCCAAATTAAATCAAAAATACATTTAATTAATCGAAGAGAAATTGAGAAATGTACATAAATTAATTGATACGGAAATGTCAATAATGGCTCACAATGAAAACAAATCGATCCTGTTTAATATTTGAGAAATTTGTATCAATTTGAAATAGTTGCAATACTTGCATACTGATAATCTAAACGGTTTTTGAAATATCAATTTTCCAATTTATATGATAGTTTCCTTTAAAAGTCATTAAATACGAACGCAGCAATTGATTGTTCTGTTGAAATCACGCAATGTCAAAACGTGATTTTGTTTACGTAATTGTGCTCTAAAGCCGCTTAATAATGTAATTTGTGCGCTCATAAACGATTGATTTTGGCTTGATTATACAATATTTTCTCAATAAAAATTTTGATTGAAAATTGACTTCATCCATTGAATTTGGACCGTTCTGAGAAATTTGAAGTAATGTGTTGTATAAAAATTTCACGGCAATCAACTCCGACTGCGCTCCACGTACACGTGAGGAAAAATGTCGAGGGGTCTTATGTGACCATAACGTGCCAGAGGAGTACACAGAATGCCAGTGAAACAGGAAGTGGAGACAGAACAGGAAGCGATGGGGTAAATAAAGCCACCTTTGGAAAGCTACGAAAAAGTACAGGGTGAAAAGCCAAAAAAGCAACCGACAAAAACGAAAATAGGTCGTCGTTTTGTCCAGGAGCCACCACTGAGCAATCATCCCATATCTTTTATACCCTTGGAGCTGTGCACTGATTTACTGCACTTTTGACCCTTTTCTCCCCCAAATATATAAAGTTGTACATGAAAGCACCGCTAAATTTTGGCAATCCAAGGAGATATCTATTATTTTAAATTGAGCGTTTAAATAATATTATTCGATGATTTCGATATCAAAATAATAAGACGCTACTTGCACAAAAATATTTTGGAATTTGGCATTATTTAATTCTTGAACTCGAATTCAGATAAGTGTGCTCGATCTTTAAATGTTAATAAGACAAGTTATGTGTGAGTTTTACACTATTTTTTAAATAAATTATAATTAATATTATGGATTAAATATAACGTCGTTCAAATGTCCGCCGCGGTTTTGCTTGGTGGCACGTATTCGGGGGTCCAATTTTTAAAGACTGATGGAATCCAATCCCGAACAAAAATTCAAATGTTATTTTGAAAACATGCCCGAAGTAACATTAAAGCATCGAGTGTTTCGTCATTTAGTCTGGATTTGATTTTGGTAGCCAGGCAACTTGCTGCTGAAAATGCACGCTCAGCCTCCACACTCGTTGGAAGTATCGTCATCAGTTATTTAAATGCTAGTTCGAGTTGATGACCGCGTGAGCCCCCATTTTTGTATAACACCATCAATAAATAAAATTTCTTTCAGCTGAGACACGGGCTAAAACTCGCAAAATTCCCGATTTCCCAACAAATAATTTATTTTCGTCGCTGCAGATGAATACTTATATACTATGATACTTTGATGTGATTCGTAATTATATTACGGAGGAATACAAAAATTCTGAGCCCCGTATCTATTATATTTCATTTCGTTATTCCCATTATTAGAGTCGAGGTGTAGTAAATACATCACCGGTAAGGAAAGGTTAAAATGAAAATTTGTAAAACATATATGTACTGTATACATAGATTAGTCAGTTACTGCCCCTAGGCGTCGCCTAAGCTCGCTAATTAGTAGTTACGCCACTGTTTCCAAGCGTCCAGATTTCGGCGGAAATGTCTCGATTAAGTAGTTTTCATCGTGCTGGTGAGGTGAACGATTTCTGTTAGATAAAAATTTCAATCCCGATTTTTTCGGTATTACGTTTACTAGTCCCATGATTCATGAGCACCTAGATCCGGGATTCCCTAATCGTGCAGAATGTCCATCTTGGCATACGCTGTGTGACACGTAGCACTATCCTATTGGAACTAAATATCGTCGATATTCATATCACCCAGTTTAGGCTAAAAAAGGCTACTTATCATTATTACAGTACAAGTTTAGTTTTGGAAGGAGTACGAACCAATGATTACGCCCGACCAAAATCCGCACCAAACAGTGACTTTATTGGGATACATTTGGTACTGTTATATCTGTTGTAGATTGATTTTGTCCTAAATTCGATAATTTTGCTTGTTCACATATCCATTTATCCAAAAATAGGCCTCGTCGCTAAAGTTGTTTTTCTTTTGGCGAAACGTTTCTCAAACAGAGCACTAATTTCGAAAATAAATTTTGATAACTTTCACAATGCGGATATATCCGTCATACCCACTTTGCATGAACTTTGGTCTTGACGAATATATACGTCATATCCACTTAAGGAGTTAAAATCATATTTGATATCTGCATACAGCTAAAGTTTCCCCCATATTTTTAATGATCATACACATTGTTACATATGACTAATACATATCGAGGTTTTCTATTTCATATAAACTAAAATTATCTTAGACAACTCAACAGAAAAATAATGGCTTTATATAAAATTAAGATGTCTAGAAAAATAATTTCATTAGCTGTATGCTCAAAAATTGTAGTCTAATAATTAAACTACCCGTTGTAAAATGCTTGCTGTATGAAACGAGCTAAAGTGGCTCTTGTTAATATTATTAAATTTTTTAGTTGTTGACATAAATTCATGCTTGGAAAACCTGAAATTTTATGATGTCCTTGTATATGACGTCAAAAATTTGATTTAAGTCATGTCATAATTTTGCAATTAGAATATAGCAACTTTTTGCTTTGATACAAAAATACTATAAAATTATAATTTTGAAAATTTTCATTTCTTCTCAATTTTTACGTAAATTTCATGAAATGCTTTGAAAAATGTTAGTTAAATACAGATTTTCTATGAGATTCAAATCAAGACTATTCTAAATCATATCAACGACTAATAATATCTGCATATTCATAGCTTAAAGTAAATCTGGAATAAGACAATCAATCAAAAATAGGAATACTTCTGATCATCCAAATATGTTGATATGATGAGTTTTTTTCAGCTTTTAATTTTTGAAATCCACAATGTTAATATATTATATAATACAACAAAGAAGCCTTTATACTGTAATAAATTCAATAAAAAATGTAATAATATGCATTATAAAAATTATATCTTGGCAAAAATGTATTATGTTTTAAATGGCAAATTCTTTGAAAGGTCATTATGATTGAACACTTTAAACAATACATTTTACAAAAGATTGCTATCAGTTTCAAACGACTTGTTAACACTGAAATGGCGTCATTTGGCATAGCAATAAAGTGTATGAATTTAGTATAAAATGCTCTCATAATTATTTTGGAATTACTTATTTCCACATCGTTTTTTTGGGGTAAAATTTTTAGAAAAAGATTACAACGGAAGCAAAATAGCAATGAATCATTTATTTTTTTGGCAATTTCCAAAGCCATGACCTTTGCTCGTTCATTTAAAATCGCTCTAACGTAAGACGGTTTATTTATTGCGTAAAGCTGTTCTCTTATTTCGAACATTTTATTAACTTTCTCTCGAGAAAACCGCTCTCGCCATAATTTATTTTCTTTGTTTTTGCTCGGAAACACGAGTATGGCAATTACAGAAAACTCCAAGGTTTCCTTATGTTCTCGCCAAAATTTCCCACTGAAGCCTCAATGAGTTTCCTAAAAATTCAACAGCCATGTTGACGCAGAAGTCCACGTCCCGATCATAAATCAAGGAAGACGTGACCAAAGTAACAAAGATGCACTCAAGCCACCGGTACCATTGGTGCAACATGCTCAATTATTTACATTTTCTTTACAGAACTTTAATCAAAAACCCAACAAAAAACATAATCACTTTCCTCTTAAAATTTGTGAAAGTTTCGTATGAATGCCATAACATTCTAAGCATATAAGCATTTAAAATTATCATATACCTAAATTTATTTTGGGATATATAATGAAAGCTTTAAAGCCCGAAAAGAGTGTCTTTCATAATAAGTGAGGCCTGCACAAAATATTGGTGACCCAATTCTTTGGAAGGCATGATTTGGCATAAGTGGATATTCAACCGAAACAAATTTTCAACGACGTTATGCTCTGATTAAACGACGCTCCTCTGAAAATTCAAATTTTTAAAATTTTCAACTTTGTCATATAAAAATTTGAAACACGTATGAAGTGCTTGGTAAAATTGCATTGTGAAATAAAATTCGTTTATGACAGAAACGAGAACTGTTGTGCTTCAAAAGGAATAAATGTGACCATACGGCAAAGATAGGCGTGCAGTTCAAGTTTTAATTAATTTTTGGGTATATAATTAATGTATTTATTGATGTGCATTACTATCATATAGTCACGAATTAACAAGCTCTTAACTGAGCATACAAGGAAGTCATAAACTCAAATTCTAATATACATTATCATTGCTGTTGTATAGGGTATTTCAATACGAACGCTCAAAGTTTGTTAAATTATAGCTGCTATATTATTGAAGCAATAACTATTAAATTAATTATTAAATATTAAGTAATATATGGCAAATTATTATAAAGAGTTATAGCGTTGAATAATGTTAACAAGTTATCAAATTTTATTTTTGAAATTAGTACTCCGTTTGATAAACGTTTCGCCAAAAAAAGTATCGCAACGATTGGACATTCATCAAAAATTGGACCTCCCGAATACGTGCCAAGAAGCAAAGCCGCGGTGGACATTTGAACGACGGTATATTCCATACTTAATGCCATAAAATCTTCTCTCAAATGAGAAAAAAAATGAGTGGATATCTCAAACGCAACTTGTTTTATTTACATTCAAAAATTGGGCATCCCTAATAAAATACACATTATAGCACCACAATTGTAGTTTTCAAACTAAAGCTATACACGTTTTTTCTCGAATATGTAAAGAGGGTGTTAAACGTCACTGTTGTCCATATTTATGGACACATTGAACATAACTGAAAACGACACATGGGTGATAAGTTCCACAACTGACGCTGAAAATATACTCTCCTCATAAGAAACTTATTGCATTTCCGTCACCGTCATATCAGATGCAATTTAAAATGCACCGTTCGTGTACTATGAGCTCAAAATATATATTCTCCTTGTGTCTGTTGCTTTTATTACTACCGATGGTGTAAAATAGCGATAGCATCGTCCTGCCAGGATATAAAATTACTGTTAAATATATCGTCTTTAAATACTTTATAAGAATACTTATTTTAAGATCTTTGTAAGCTTTATATAAAATTTTAGGCAACTCGACCGTATCTAACATCCCACGTGTATCTGCGAAAATATTCAAAATTGCAAGCACACAACAATGCACAAATCTGCATCATCTGCACACGAATGGCAATAACAACGCGCTCAGATGACTTTAAATAAAACCGTGGAATACCTGATTTGAATTATAATTTTGGTTCAAAATTTCATCCTCAAAATGTGGATGCGTTTTTTAAAAAAATGCAACAAAATGTGTGATGAGAGATTGCAATGCTCAACGACTATGTATGTTTCATTTCAAAATGTTTTGACATTTTAATGGAATGTGTAAATTTGATGCAGATGCATTAATTTTAACTGCCAGTGGAAGTGCAATTTTAGTGCATTTTCCAGTTTAAATTAGTTGAAATATTATATCATTTTAAATGCATATAAATGGTGCATATCACAACACAGACATGATTTTGACAGTATTTTAGGCATATCATGGGGGTGAATATGTTTTGCCACCGTGTCTCACCGGTGGGGTGCCACGATATCTAGTAAAGTTAAAATATTTGCATATATCTAATTACAAAAAATACATAAACAAACATCAAGGCATTCATTTTAAAACATAAATACAAATAGCCTTGCGTTTGACCATATCAATACAGGAAATAAATAATTTGTCTTACCATATGTTTTATGTATATAATAAATCAATATGTCTTAGTTCCATTTATTTTTTATAAGAATAATTTAGGCATATTTTCGCAAAGATTAACAGTGTTCAATAGGTTATTCTAGTCTAGAGGCATGCAAAGGTTATAAATAGTATTAAAAAAGTTATGAACTGCTAAAGTGTAAAAGGTAAAAAAAGGGTTTGCTTTGGTTGACACGATTTTAACCCTTTTAGTCATTTTAAATTTAAAAAATAAAATAGATTCTTAATTAGTAAATATGTCGCTATAGTTCATACCTCAAATTAAAAAATGTGATTTTATTTTCACAAAATGGCGATTGTTTTATTAAAAAAAGGTCATTTTTTTGTCTTATTTTTTGACAGTTTCGTAAAACGTACTTTTTCCAAGCTCATGGAAGTGCTCCCATGCGTTCTAGATGAAAATTCTTTATGAAATTTGGCAGATACGTGTATAATAAACGTCTTCATCGTATAGACTATAATTATTCAAAAATATTAAAAAGTGTTTATTTAATATACAAAAAACTACAAAAAATGTTGATAAAAACATAAACTTTTTTTCGATTGCTCATTTTTTTTTTTACTGTTTAATATTTTTTCTTTATTATAGTCTAAGTTATACATAATATTATACAAAGTAAAAATATGTCTAATTTATCTGCTACAAATCACTTGTTTAGGACTTAGGACTTCCATGGTGAAAAATGTCATCGCTCACGCACCGAAATACGTGGCTCCCCACATTTCCACTACTATACTTTGTCAAACTTTAAAAAATATTTTTATGTTCAATAAAAATTGCCTACTAAACACACTTAATATCTAACAAGTTAGAAACGTCCCTTAATGATCGCAAACTGAGCTCAAACGAGAGTGTGCGAAATTAATAGATTTCTTTCGAGAGGACCTAATATATCAATTAACATTATAATTTCATCAATCACTCATTGATCTTTTCCTACATAAAAGCTCTTATTCAAACAATTTTATCCTTGATTATTCATAATCTTATACCTCCGTTAATGAATATGAATTAAATTCCTTGATTCCTTTAGTCATCTTTCACTTATTTTTCTGATTAATAATTTTAATGCATTTTTTATTTATTCAGATATAGAAAAGCATATATATAACAGAATTATGTCTTAACGTTGCATTGTACGAGATGTGGCAGGGAAACTACCTTATTTTAAAAATGAATAACACCAACAATTTAAATGATATTAGTTTAATTATTTTTTTCATATTATAGAGAAACATTTAAAGTTTTAATTTATTATATTTTAAAAATTATATCATTAAAGTGGCTCCCGTTCTGCTCAATGCATTGAGATAGTCGTGTTTTGAATAGTGCACAATAGTTATATTCAAATAGGTCTCTTCGGGTGGAGCAAAGTGCCTTGAGCTATTTATTAACAAAAAGTTTTTTTAAATCCCCGGCATATCAACTTTCAAAGGTGCGAAAATGCACAAAACTCTTTTAAAGTCTGGAAAAACCTGCTCATCTCTCGTATCCCGAGTTCCGCCGGAAAATTTATAATAAGTTCCGCACTACAAAGGATTCGCAGGCACGTCGAAGGCTAATAAGTACATGTCGTTTTAGGCCCTAAAACAAAGCACAATAAAGTCCATTTTCACTTAGGACCCTTATCTTTCAAGCTGTGAGAACTCGTATTAAATTTTTCCGTGACGAAAATGAAACATGTAAAAAATAGCAACTCATATTTACAACGCCCAAATTAGCTGTTTTCCACCCCCCATGCGACGTACGCCATGAATACTGTAATTACGCACAAAAACTATTATAGCCTGACGAGTTTTACGACCTCTGTCGTAAAAAAATATCCTAAATTTTCCGAGTTGTATATTTTTGTGTCGTTTAAACTAGTTTTTCTAATTACGAAAATGTACAAGGTAACAAAATTTACAGCGTGTATAAAATGCAAATCAGCTGAAAGTATTATCCTGCCCTTGTGTAGTATATGGCTATACAGTAAAAGTATCTAAGATTAAAGCGATTGCATAAATTCAGCTGAAACTTTATTTTTTCGTCCCTAAATTAACGATGTACTTCATAGGCGATAATTATGCTCTCGTGAGAACTTTTTTATCTATGGAAACTTGGAGCCCTTAGTTTTTGTTACAAGATATGAACTTCTTAATCTTATTGCACCATATCCGCATAGACTGAATTTATGGAATTTTTTTCTTAAAATGAGAAGGTTCTAAGCATAATTTTACAATTTTAAAGAATATCGTCTTTATATGTTTAATGAATAAAAAGATAAATCTGATTCAATACAGTTAATAGATAATATAAATTCCTTCAATGTCCAAAAAATATCCCAAGTCAATTGTTATTAAAAAAATATACAGTTGTTGCATCCCTGTTTTTCAGCTATTACGAAAACCCTAAAAGGATGAATTTTGGACTCGATACTTTCATGATTTAGCTTTTGACTGGGAAGATCTTTTCTCTTCCTCGAGTTGACTCTGTGGGTGCTTGGAGAAGAGGTTCGTCATAAGAGTCTCACAGTTGGGTCTAATGTCTTTCTGTAAGATCTCAATATAAAACCGTCTTGAATAAAATCACTTTATTGTACTATCCCATTCAAACTTGTAATAGTTTTTCTTTGGTTCAATGATCTTAAGGATCGGAAAAATATCGCAAGCTATGCATTAATACAAAACTATTAAACTCACGGCCCGCAGGCTGCATGTGGCCCATAACGAATATTAATACACATGGCTTAATGACTAAAACATTAATCCCAGTAGAAAAGAGATGCGAAGAGTCCATGGACAGTCAGTTCGAAGTGTGACTAAAAAATCTTGATTGAAATACAAACTTTCAATTGAAAAACTGGGTCTTTCTATCATGTGTCTTTAAAGCAATATCATTTTAGTTTGTTGTGAAATATTTTATAATATATGGCAAATTATAACGTATGCAAATTACACTTAAACCATTTTTTTGTGCGGTAGATTCCTGCGGAAAATCACACAAAAAAAGCTATGGCTTACATACAAAAAATGAAGGTGCGTTCCATGGATTTTGAAAACCGCATAACTTTGAATCGGCTACATAAAATATATCCAAAATCGCATAAAAAAAGTTCATAAACAGTAAAACAATAAGGCATTTAAAAAATAAACAAAGTATCATCGCTGTATGCCTCAAAATCGCTCTCTTCTTCGAAAGAAATAGTATGTCTATAGAATCATTGTATCATTGTTCTGTGAAGATTTTCTCTTTCCAACAATATAATTCATAACTAGCTATGATGTCAGTATAGTCCCTAACTCAAAAAAAATCACAAAATGGCGGCTGTTTAAAAAAATTAAGTCAAGTCTTTTTTTGGCCTTTTTTTGTCAGTTTTAATTGTTTTTTAAACGGTTAATTTTTTTTTTTTACATAAATCTGGTAGGAATAATAGAGGGTTATATAGCAAAGATTCGTAAACAGTTTGAAGTAAATTTATTGATTAAAACTTTAGATATGATATCAACCGTTTTGAAAAAAAATAGTTTCGAGAAAAACGCGATAAAACATTTCATTATGGTGGGATCGACCAAGTTGCCGCATCACTGAAATAGCCACAACCCCTTAAGTATTTGGAATTTTGGAAATTCCTTTGGAAAGTGTATTTTTAAAAGTCTAAACATTGAAACAATGTAAAAAAAAACAACGAAATATTTTTTTTAAAAAATCTAAACCAGAATAAAGGGCGTGATCGTAATTCAACGATGGCAAATGTAATATGATTTACATAATTCCCAATTATAATTTTTTTCCAAATGTCGGTTAGTGCTGATGGTGTATTTTCTATTTTATCCAAAATATCTCGATACGTACTCTTTATGAAATAAAAAATTAGTAAAAAAAACCGCATAACTTCGAAATCGCACAAAAAGAGTTTTGAGTGTATTGAGTTTTAAAAAACATCTTTAGCGGCAAGACCCATTTTTCAGATAAATGGATGTATTGAACAAGCAAAATTGTCGAATTTTGGAAGATACCAATCTACATAAGATACTCCAGCACCAAATGCATCCCGAGAAAATCACTGTTTTGGTGAGGATTTTTGTCTGGCGGAATCATCGGTTCATACTTCTTCCAAAATGAAACTGGCATTGACACAACCGTTTGCATAAGCATTTTTTTGTGGATGATATAGATATCGATGACATATGGTTTTAAAAAGACGGCGCTACGTTCCACACGGCGCATGCCACGATGGACATTCTGCACAAGCGATTTGAGGATATGATTAGTTTGCACGACGGTCACATGAACTAGCCATTGATTTAACGCTTTTAAACTTCTTCCTTTAGAGCTATATTAAATGCGTATAAACTGCATGCAAACAATTGATGCCCTCAAAGTCAACGAAACAAAAAATATCCAGCAAAATCAGGCAGACGCAGTAGACATTTGAACGACGTTATATTCCATATTTAATGCCATAAAATATTAAAGAACCAATACTGTTTGCTTAAATTGACTCTAAATTATTATCTGATTAAACTTAAATGTCTTTAATACTTATTTTCATCGATATTTACAGGCGTTCTTATGGAAACACAAACATCTATAAGAGGTAATTAAAATTTACAATCCATCCATTTTTTTGAGTTTGCCTTTTGTTATCTTAAGTTAATATTCATTAAATCATTTTATAACATTATGTTATGAATTCGATACCATTACTTTAATCCGTTTTCTCGTTAGCTGAATACAATCATCTCGACTGGACTCGTTCAATTGTACTCAATTAAAATCACAATGGCCACGTTCTATATCAAAATAAGTGGAAAATGAAATTCAACATTTTCGAGATTAAGATGCATAATTAATTTCGCCGTGCATTATTCTTCTTCGTCCAAGAAAGTCTGTTTGCTTGTATCTTCTTACAACTTCTTTCGCTCGCTGGTTCCGCTTCCCGTCTCAAAACTGTACAATTTTCCACTCTTTCGTTTTTCCTTCGACAATTTTCAGCGTCTGGAAAACTAGTTTTGCATTGTCGTAATAATTTCAGACAGTACACTCAGAGTGTAATGGTTATTGTAAGCAAAAATTAGCTCGCGCTGCCGGCATAATCCGCTTACACTCTTATTTTATTTACATTATTACGTTACGGGACATGCGATCATCTCGCCTGGAAGACGAGGGATTCGCTCTCAAATTAGTCCGTTGTCATTGAAATAATACGACGTACTCGGTAGTTTTTGAAAGAGGCGTACTCTTTAAATGGAATTGAATAAATACTTGTAAATTTTGCGCCCGCCTAATTGGATTCCATTCCTTTGACGTCCTTATATGAATAATTTCCTTTTGTGTCCTTTGGTAAGCTTTCTTAAAAATACAAATCGACTTTTAAACTCGTCCCATCCAGAAATTAATAAGCTTTCGCGAAGCCTCGAGACGCGAATAAATGCTTCTTTTGGGCAAATGAAAATGTTTTTCTTAACTGGTATCAATCATTTATAATAAAAGCCTATAATAATTTGGCAAAAATAGATATTTAATTAAATTTTCAATGCGGTTATTATAGCAATATAAAACACATCTGTGTAAATACAATTGCATAAAATCAATTCATCAGGCGTTAATTTTATTAATGCTTTGTATTAATTAGTATGGATCATTTTGATTGCTTTATTAAATTTGAATGTACTATGTAAATAATGTGATTATCTGCAGACTAACTGCATACAAGTGCATGTAAACATTCGAGCTTGTTCCCAAGGCAGAATTAGATTCGGATAACGACGTTATTCTTCACGAAACGCCATTACGAAGCCAATTAATTTCGTTAAGCCGCTTTCTACGGTGTTTATTTAAAATTAGCAAAATCGGTTCACCCCGAGCACCGATTTTCACTACATGAGGGTTGTATGCAGATAAAAAGACAATCATTGAATTGTTTATTTTGGAAATAAACAAGCGCCAAATGCAAACAGGGATTATTTCCTCCCCTGTCGATGCATTTTTTTGTTTAATCTGCAAAATTACGGTTGTGTACCTCTGCCAAAACAAACAATTGGGGAGTGCAGCCAATCCTACTTACCGGATATGAAGCATAGACTTGCAAACAAATTTGGTTAAAAATTACATAATATTAGGTAGAGCCAAAAGTAATATTTTTTTTGTTGATGAAAACCATTCATTTATGAAAAAAAATCATTTTTATCAGCTAAAGGTAATTTTTCAATTCCTGTGGCCCCTCCTTCCTTTCTGTGGTTTTCACATTGCTTCTGGAGGACAGGTATTCTAGCCTCAGGCAACTGGCCCTATTCTAGTGTTGAAGAGTCGCTCTATGCCTCTCTCCCTCACTGCCCTCTTTGGCGCTCAGGGTTTCTTCAATATAATCGCGCCAAAGGTCTCAGTTCTTCTTGTTTACCATCATTCTTGCTTGGCAGTGGTGGTACGTCGCGGATGTTTCCTTGCCAATCCGCTTCAGGTACGCATCGAAGCATCCATGCCCAGTGAGCACCTGAGTCAAGCGGTAGGTCGTTTCGCCGCATATCTGTTGCCAGGCTTCCCTAAGTTTCTGGTCGTGTACAGTGCGGTTTTTAGGATGTTCGTAGTCTAAGACCCTCTTCTTTGCCTGGAGGTCCAGCGGGGGTATTCCAGCAATCATGAGCACCGCGTCTTCGGAGACTATCCTGTACGCTGCGGTGACTCAGAGCGCTCCTTGTCGCTAGACCTTGTAGAGCTTCCATGACTCGTGCCATATCGAGGCTCCGTACAGAAGGGTCGGGTGTATTACCTCGTTTATGGTATTCTTCTGCACAGCTTTGGATCTCCAATTTTGGGCATGAGCCATCTAAGCTCACTGGCGCCTTCTTCGCAGCTTCTTCTATAGGTTACTAAAGGTCAGCTTGTTGTCCATGAAGATCCCAAGGTATCTCAGCGTTTTGATGTTTTCCACCTCGTGTCCTCCAACAACAAGCTGCTTAACCCTCAGTCTTCTCCGTCTACTGCACATCATTGCCTCCGTTTTCTCGGCCGCTAACTGCAGGCGATTATCCCGCATCCACGCTTTGATTTTGGTAAGGGCTTCGTTGCCCGTCTCCTGCATTTCCAATGGATATCGAGCCGTCACCAGTAGCGCGATTTCGTCTGCGAAGGCAATGAGTTCTTCCTTCTCCTGCAGGTAGTGCCATGTTCAGAAAACTGTTCCAAAGGGCTGGTCTCAGAGCGGGAAGCCCATCTCTAGTCTTCTCGTCAGATCCGTTTCGTTATGATGGACACACCGATCCTTGAAATAATCGCTTACGATGTCGATACTGTGAAACTTCATTTTTTTTCCTCCAGGCCTCTCACGATCAGCTCCCAGTTTGCGTAAAAGTGTTTTTGATGTCGAGTGTGACCATCACAACGTCCTTGCTTTGTTTGACCGAGCCTTTCCACGCTTTTTTGATAATATCAATTACACGTTTTATTGCTCCAAGCGTGGATCGCCCCTGTCTAAAGCCATACTGCCTGTCTGACAGTTTCCAGACAACATTAGTTCCGGGTAGTCACCAACCATCAATTTGATGATCTCGCCAGGGATGTCGTATGGTCCTGGTGCCTTCCCAGACTTTATCCTCGACCCTGCATACTGTTGTTCATCTATGCTGAACGGCCCGGGCGGTTCTGTGCTGTCTCTGCTCCTTCCTCTGTGCTCCTCGGCAGTCCAAACAGTACCAAGTTTATCTGGGAAGAGTTGGCTTATTTGGTCCTCCGTTTGCCGTAGGTTCCATATTTCGCCCCTTCCTCCCCCGTAGTTTCCCCCGCACTATTTTGTACGGTATAGCATAGCTCCTCCCAGCAGCGCGCCTTGGATTTCTGGATCATTTTTCGCAAGTTTCTTCGTTCTGCTCTGTGAGTTTCCTGGCACTGTGCTCTGGTTTTCGCCACTCTGGCCCTAGTTACCCTGCTACTACTGGCAAAACAGATTCTAGAATTTCCAACCCAAGCTCGCTAATTTTTCCCCTGGCTACTTCTGTAGTCAAGAAGAATATTTTTTTAATTATTGATCAAAACAGACGATATGATCTTTTGTTTCATTCTTTCGAGTTTTTCACAATAAATGGTTACTATAAAGGTTTGAACGAGTTTAAGCAATTCATTATAAATAGCTTCAGAAAAATATTACGACATACAAAGAAGGAACTTCTTTATTATTAGTATTGATCGAGGGCTTAGAATAGGTATTTTTCCGGGAGAAAACTATTATTTTTTTCGTAAAGAACTATTGCATTGAATCTACTTCTCGTTCTTCATGCACAGATTGTACGTCGTAGATAGAGTCGTCTGCGGCAGTTCATGGAAGACCTAAAATCCTTGTTTGTGCAATTTTCCTGTGCAAGGAAGATGATCCCTACCTATAGATCAGGGACAACCAATCTTCGACGACAATGTTTCGATTTTTTGACGATGATCTGATTCCACCCTCGACTTATGGTTGTCTTTACAATCATAGCTTCAACGTCAAAACAAAACTTATATGTTTACTGGGAAGAAATTTTGATTACTTTTGACTTTACCTAATTACTTATTAATATTTTTAAAGTTTGAAATACTCAAAAAATAGCCAAAGAATATTGATCTGATTGAGCTTAAAATTAATTAAAAACATATCGATTTGGGATGGTTTTAAATTCCTGAAGCAATCACCATTCGGCAAACATCCATTGTTTAACCCTTCGCTGAAAATGCATCGATTCAATGCGGATTAACGATCTCCAAGGCGAGAGCGCCGTAACGGAACCCCCGTGCAAATTTTTAATTAGAATTAACAACCGACCCCGAAGAAACGAAAGGGTTGTGCAGATTCGTGACGGAATCCATCCCGATTTCATTTTACGATACGGCGACCTGTTAGTTCAGGCCCGAAGGAGGATATTGAAAAAATATGAATGATATATGATCCAGCCGGTGTATTTTGGACGTATATACGATCCAAACAAAATAGATTTGATTTACGCTAAAAGGGTATATATATCATATAATATGCCACGTGCCGGATACATCAACATGACACGTGATACGCACTTCTTCGAAGGTAATCATGGGGCTTCGATACTAAAAAGGCGGTTTTCCCAAGGAAAATAAAATGTACTAGGCTTTCTTCTATGGAGCACAAAAGTTTGCAGAGAGCAAATTCAAATATTATATGCCAAAACATATGCAGAGTATTCAGATTCAGAATCATTTTATAGAGGAGTTTCTTCTTAATCATATGCCAAGAAGGCGCGTATTATCATGATCAACAATATCGTCTTCTTTCTGTTAAATTGTACATACCGACATTAAATTAAAATCTACAAAGCTACGTTTTTTATCTACAAGTAGTTTACATTAATTATTATAAAATAAATGTCATCTACTTTCGATATAAGGTGGTTAGGGTTTCGGTAGACGTGGCTAAAGTTGTAGCGCGGGAACTTGATTAAAATGTTCCAACTTTCAAAGCATTGCAATATTAAGTACATATCATATTTATTGTATGCAGATACAACATAGTTTCACTCTTGTAGGTTGTTCTACCTGGATTACGAAGCATTACAATTTTGATACATTTCATTACGTCATTATACATTCCATTTTATTACATCATTGGAGTCTAACACACGTTTTTTTTAGATTACTTTCTCACTTCTTGATTTGCGCGTTTTTTATATCCTATTGAGCCATTTTAATTGAGATATTCGCATTGCAAATATATAAGATTTTGAAAAATTTTAATAATAATATTATTCTAAAATAAATTTATACACATAATACTTTCTTATAAAATCAACAGATGGCATGTATTTATAAAAAATATTTTAATCAAAATATATACACAATACTTATCCATTCAGGTTTCTGGATGCAATTTGGATGATTTCTACCACAAGGTAAAATCTTTATATTACCTGCTCAGTTATAGATTTTTAAAAAATAGAATTAATTATCGCCGATAGAGGCGCTTGTCAATCTCAGTTGCAAGCTTAAAATTAACACATTCCATGCCAATGTTTCACATAAAATGTCGAATGACAATGTTTCGATATATTTGTAAAATAATATTTGTACTGTTAAATTCGCATAAATCTTAAATCAATAAACAGAGCCGTAACAAGGGGGTGGCAAAGCAGGCGCAGAATACCGACCCGGTCGATTGTAAAATTTAAACAACCCACCCGATCAGTCTTCTTCGGACTACTTCGTTTTGTAATGATCGCAATCGTTCTAATAGACATATTCGGGTATGGCGTCCGATCGCGAGGCGCTCATTCGTCATATCAGCGGTCCGAAAAGCGGACTAGTCCGACACACATACCTTGTGGCTACTCCGTCCTCTTTAAAGTCTTTTATGGTTATTGCAATTATCAGGAACTTTTTAAATTAATGCATCAAATGCTTTTAAGGCAACAATTTTTATTATTAGCTGAATTCAGCAACAGATTTGTGATAAGAATTATAATGATCTATTTTTATTACATAATTATCATTTTAGGATCTAGAGAATATCAAATAGATTGGCTTGGATGTGTAAGGGCTTTTGTAATGCCTCTCAATTTAACTTCGCCTATATTGGCATTCAAATGGGGTTTCATAAGTTAAATTCGAATTGTAGCGCTCCACTCTTATTAAGGGTTGGTAAATATTTTCCCGAAGGCGGTCGCATCGTATTATTTTTGTTTAAATTTTCTCCCGCATCCATTTTTGAGACGCTTTATTCCCAGCGCATAGAAACGGCCGAAAACTCCGTAATGAGTGATGCTGTACAAGTTCCTCTGGATGTTTCTCCACAAGATGTTATTCCCCATTAATACCCATGACGAGTGACAACAACTTCGGTGGAAACAGAGAGAAAGCACCCTCGAGGGGGCAAAGAAGACAATTGTAATGAACGCTTTTTCTCGCCCCGGTCTCCTCGGCAGCGCGAAGAAACTTTTACAATATTTCGTTAACGAGTCCCCTTCTGGGTAATGAGCATTAAAGTTCCGCAAGAAAAATCAATTCATATTTTTAACCAAGAATGGCGATTCTTTCTCATATGAAAAAGGTTCGCATCGGGATCGCTGTTGCCGGAGCAGTTGTTATTGTTCATCTGGATGTGGTGAAAAGCGCAAAAATAATCCCTTTATCATCATCGTATCATGGATTTAAATTCGAAAAAACGATATAATCTCCATTTGAGGGGATTTAATGAGAATGAAATTGTGTAGTTTTAAAAATGTTCACCCGCTTAAAGCTGCAGGTCTCAGTGCTTTAGAAGCGAGCTTTAGAAAAGCTCCACACACGAAAACGCTGTTTTCTGCAAAGCTGAACAAACAAGTTGTAGTAAAGCTCTCACGTTTCACAATTATTCCCGACGTCAAATGCTTCTTTAATCCGGTGCCTGGTGCTTTTATTTATCTTTTTTGTTCTTATCCTTCGGGCTGCATTTCTGAAAAAGAGTTTTTCATCATCTCGGTGCGAGCTTTTCCCGTCATTCACGCCTCTCAGCTTTTGCAAATCCGCAGGTGAGAACTCCATGAAAAACTTTGTTTTCGTACCATTTTTTCAATGGATGAAACTTTAGCTGTTATTGCTTCTTGTACAAAGGCGAAAGAAGAAGTTTTGTTTTGCTCCCTATGGCGCTATACGATATATGCACATCAATATATCTTCCTTATATCCTTTAAAGAAAACAAACCGCACACATTTAAATAAATAAATAGAAGACATCATAGACATTTTCTATACAAAAACCTTTTGTAAGAAGATAGCTTCGTTCAATATTTGTATACTAATTTGAAATGCAAGACAAAGTTTTTAGCATACCTAATATGCCTTGTCAATGATTGGATGCTAATATATATTTACGTGATATTCCAATAGTTTTCGCAAAAATAATCTACAATTAAAAGAAGAAAAAATCAGTGATTTCCCTACAAAAAATCATACTTTCATTGATGCAACTTAATAAATTGATCAATAGTTGTATACAAACAATGCACTGATTATGCTTAAAAAATAGTTTTTTTTCTATAATTTTTAAATTTAAAAATGAAGAAGATACAAATGATTAGTAAAGTACATTTGTCCAGTCTCGGCTTAGTATTATAATTGAAATGAGCTTTGAGCAATATCTTTCTTGATAATTTTGTCGACCGTTTTGACATAGTTATCATTGCTTACATATGTTTTTAAAAATGTGGTCCCTGACAACATCTATTGTAGGTTGTATTACGATTCCAACCTTTTAATCACTTACCATCTTAGTTAGTGGAATTTTATCTCTGAATCTAAATTGAAATCCGGCCATTAAAATAAATTTTCTAACGAAATGAAATAGATAATGGTCCAAGACCCTGGAAAAAACATTAACAAATCTATCTATAAAAATGAATATTTGTCAGCGTGTTGTCATCGTGCATTACAGTTGCATCAGATACATTCCTATACTGTTCATCCGATTGCAATAAAACTTTGTTGAATTATTGGGCGTGTAACCAAAAAGGTTTTTAAATTAACACAACCATTATTTGTTTGCGGAATTTATTTTGCGGCACGTTTAACGGACGCACCATGTTAGCACATGTTGATCTGTTGAAGTAAAGAGTCGCGGGGCGGGGAGAAGAAGGATGCATGCCCAATATGGCGGCTGAGCTGCGCCCACAGGAGAGCGGGAATCAGTCAGTCTTCAAGACGAAAGTGAGCTAGTTTTTGGATCTATTTATGGCCTACAGCAATACACCGCGTAACTGTACTAATGCATTTCTTTTCAAATACTTACTAAGCGCGTGTGGAATTGAAACGCATGCCGGGTAGTTGCTAATTACTAATCAAATTTGAAGTGACTTTATTTTTGATATATTATTTTTTAAATTTGTATTAATTGTGTCCATAAGAATAACTGCTTCTCTGCTGCATAAGAATTCTATCCTCATGTTAACATGTTAAGCGAGGAAGTTCCTTTTCAATAACGCAACATACAGCGGGCGCCACATTTTCGTTAGGACGTATATATACGTCCCGCCCACCTGGCGTGAGTTCATATTATTAATTTTTTTTAACAATGCTTATAATGAAACATACATATTTTTATTTATTTAGATACAAAAACATATAGAGAAGTTAATAAATACAAAACAAAAGTACTTAAAAATATAAAACATATCCATACATAAATTTAACAGTTGTTGTCCTGGCTTTAGATTCCTTTCATTTTTTCTTTGAAAATGTCTTTAAACTAAGCGTGAGGGTTTAGGTGTAATGCTGTTTTTTGATGACATATGTTGACTTTTTACTATATTGTCTGAACTGAGCATCAATACATATTTTTAGTCCTTCCATTTTAAAACTATATATTTGTCTTTGAATCTTACCTTATGTTACTAGTCACCGCTTACTAACTACCCGTCCACCCCAACACAATAGCGAAGTGCAACCAATTTGCTACCTATCTTAAATTCATGTCAAAACATTTATCGACAACTTACACATTCGTTTAAAAAAAAAAAAAATCTCGCCTGCTTTAGGACTCAACATATATTTCGAGGACGTATATATACGTCCTAACCAATTTCGATGCAGTTTACGCTGGACGTATATATACGTCCCGCCCATTTAACAGATTAAGCATCTTATTTATTTGAAGTATATATTTTTGGAATTAATATATTTTCATTATATTAGGTATGCTCATAAGTAATGTCGTTGTTTTCGATGCAAGGGTTTTAATTCCTTTTTTTCGCGGTCATCATCAATCACTAAATCGTGAAGAAATAGACTTAATAGTTCTATTTATTGCAATAATTTTCTAATGTTGAGGCTTTGTCTTACCGTGATTGTGACCAACTTATTTGTGATTCTTTGAACATTAAGCCTGAATTTGACGACCATTTCTGATAATTTATCTCAGGCCAACGAATAGGTATGTTCGAAATACGAAAAACTTCAAATATACACATGGTGCTCAATATATTAAAGAAGACTAGAAAAAACGACATTACCTATGAGTACCGCTAATATCAAAATCGAATCAATATACGTGAAAAAAACAGTCATCACCGAAAATGTTGGAAATTTTGCATGTTTTAAATGTAACAAATAATTAAATATACTTTTTTCGGACTATGCAGAAAATAGTTATTTCTCAAATGTAAAGTGGAATTTACGTGGAGTTATTCTGAGCCGGAATTTTGGCCGTGATTAGATTAAATTTCAAGCAGGAGATAAAATCCTCCAATTGAAAAATGCTTACGGAGGAGGAAAAATGCGTGTTTAAAAATAATATAAACAAGATGAAATCGGGGTTCAAAGAACGCGGGACAAAAAAAATCCCATGCCCTATTTATATTTTGCGTTAGCGAAAAAATAAAAAAAAATGATAAGGGCCTCAAAATCTTGGGACGCGATATCAACCTCCCACGCACATAGGGAATAAATATAGATTCCTCAACTTTTTCTCTTCCTCAGGGCGACCGGTGCGGGCCGAAGAATAATTCATTCCATAATTTTCCAATTTCACCTTGAACCAGACCCGCCTGAATCTCATAAGACTTCCCAACTTCTGCGGTTGGCATTTTCCTAAATTCAAACTGTAAGATCTGGTAGGTAGGGCGTGAAGACGGGGTGGCTGTGGAATAAGGACGTCGGGGGGATGGAGATAAAGCGGAAAAGGATGTTTGGTGGGAAGGGAGAAAACGAAGATAACAAAGAGAAGCTTTAATATATATCTTTTGTCTTCATTATGGCGGGTGAACTGGGTCACTTGGACACGTGTGAAAGAACTGTATGTTACCATCCTAGAATGCAGACGAATTCTTCGCCTCACTCTTTTTGTCTTCATTTACAATTAAACGTTATATATAACGTCTCTTTTTTACAACCAATCTTGTATATGAATGTATACAATGCGTGTATATCGTTTGAATCATCTGGCGTGAACAAGGAATAGCTTTGAATTTAATGGCGCAGATCAGAGCTGTCACGAATTTATTTATTTTTTGAATCCTGTTTTTAGCATGAAATATGCTATAAAACTAAATATAAGAATTTAAATCAGCGATCTTCAACATAAGATTGTCACAGCATGTTAACTTTCAAATATTTCTTCATCTTAACACATCGCCTGCGGGAACTGAGAATTCATCTTGGTGCAATATTCAATATTATCTGGGCGATTATTCTGCACTGTTCTTTATGCTGGAGCCGGGCGATTTCTCGATAAGAATACATCCATCTCTCGCTTAACACGACACTCGCTTAAAATGGTTTTGATTTAGCACGGTTTTCATTTTGTCGATTTCTTAAGAATAATTTTATATTTATTAGCCGTGGTGTAGTACAATAGTCATGTCTGTATGTATGGTTATCGTATTGAATCCATTTCTCATCATCTTCTTCTTCTTCTTTATGTGCTCTGTCTTTCAAGAATATTAGCAACCAGAAGTCTCATCTGAATTTTATTGAAATGCTACTCGGTTCTTTAGCCATGATATCATCCGCCGACCCCAAATCCGATGATCTATGATATTTCCTTGTACTATCAGACGCAGAAACTTCTTATGACATGACCATAGTATTCCTATGTGCGCCTCTTTATAGTGTTGAAAACCTCGACCTGTTTTGACATCAAAACCAGCCCATCGGCTTTGCACCTCTGAACAGTCCATGGCACCCACAGTTTTAAGCATCCCTCAATACACCCACATTTTAAACGCCTGGAACTTTTTCTCTCATGGCGTCTGTCAGAATCCACGATTTTGATCCATACACAACACACACTTCATTTTAAAAAATATCGCTCTTATTTGCCTACTACCCTAGGACGAATTTCTCTATCGCTGTCGCAGCTATATTATTCTGTAGCGTGGACCATTCCCACGTAGTAGCGCTGTTAACAGCGACATCTTCCATCTCTTTTCAGGTGCAATGTATTATTTTAACAGCGCCATCTCTTGTGGCCCTGCGGAGGCATTGCACCTGCATACCGACAGATCGCTTCTTGTGCGTGCACCGTTGCCGTTTGGGTAGTGACGCGCAGGAGGCGGGAGTCGGGAGAGTCGTCGGTTAGCCTTGGCTGCGGAAGGTCGTCCCTTCTGCAGCCAGATCTCTCTCTCTCGTTTGGAATAATAGTTATTTAGAGAAGAGAGTCTTCCTATTCGACGCCCGTCTATTTCCATCTATTCTTCCAGCAACATCACGGTCCGATAGAAGAACGGACTCGTGCGCTGACGCGGCCATCCCGACGAGCACATGGGAGCGGGGAGCCGCCCGGGGACTCTGCCCCAACTGCAACGTTACAATTCCAAGCTGAGCTTCAAATATGCTGAGCTGAGCTTTAAATTCAGCTTGAGACCCCTTTTGGTAGCTATGCATAAAACGGTATTCAACATAATCCGCAAGTCTTTCAAATTGATGGCGAACAACACAGTATCATCTTTGTTATGTCTTTGCCCACTGGGTATTTGTTTGGTTCGATTTTTTTCTAGAACGAACTCCTCTTCGAAGACTATGAACTGATCTCTAAACCCCATGTGACATGGAGTTTAGAGATCAGGCAGCTTGGTGGGCGATTGGTGGGTCGATGGTGCAGTTGGTGGCACGGTTGGCGAGTCTGTGGCGTGGTTGGCAGATCGGCGGCGCGGTTGGCGGGACAAACGGTTCGGTGGTGAGGTTGGAGATCGTTGACGTGGTTGGTGTAGCGGCGAGATGGTGTGGTCCACGGGGCGCCGGGGGCGGAGGTTCCGAGGCTCTGGGGGTGGAAACTCTGGGACCGAGTTTAGGCACGTCCGTTGAGGTCGGGCGCCCGTGGGCGACTGATTATACTTTAAAATGCTCCGGTATTTATATACTCTAATATTGTCTCTCCCTTTCTCTCCTTCTCTTTCTTTTTCAATACGTGAAATTAAATTTATTAATTTTGATAGATAAATTTGTTCCTACAGAAAAATATTGATTTTTTTTAAATCTAAAATATAATAAATTGCAACTTTATTATCTAAAATAATCTTATTGCGTGATCGCCATCTATTCATGACCAAGTCAAATTTGCCCCGCATACAAAGTGTTAAGATATCATATATAGGCGATCTCCATAGGACAATTTTCTAACGAAAGGATTTTTCATGTGATGATTTCCAATTTATTAATTTGCATTAAGCATTTGCATAATTACTATTATAAAATTTGGATCAATGAAGTAAATTAACACGCTGTGTGTTCATGTTACATTGCACTTGGGAAAGTTTGGAGTTTGAGACTGGAGAGCGTACAATAAGGTAATTTTGAACCTCATCAATGAAGGAGTTTCCGGGGTTGCTTGTAACCTGCAAATAGTTTATCAAAGTATAGCATTTCAATATTAAGGTGCTTAATCTGTTCATCATTATTAAATCTATCATTTTTAGTTATTGAGAGTGTCGCGTTTCGGCAATGCTATAATGTGTCAATTTATTACGATGGTGTCAGAACTGATGATACTTACGTTTTTCGGTGATTTTCACAGATTACATTAATTTTGACCAATCTGTGCATAGTACACAAGAATATCGATTTTAATATCTCCAAAAATTGTATTGAAGTACATTTGAAATTATTTTTTCATCTCTAAATTTGATATGATTTCATCAGCTCACTTGTGGATCCGTGCTCTTGCACAAAAACTCTATCAGCCGCTGTGAAACTTATTCATCATTCTCTATAGCCTCCTATCGAGTGAGCCTTCATCGCCCACCCAACCCCCTTTTTGAAATCGCCCCTGGAGGTTAAAGCCTTAATCCTGTTAGTAATCACAATAAATCTCACTCGAGCCTGGCCTTGTTCGGACACCGTCAAGAAACGCTCTTTATAATATTTTCCACTCACACATCCGCCTTTCCTAAAATGTATAATTTGAGCGTGAAAATTATAAACGCGGCTAATTCCGGAATCGCTTTTAATTTTTGTGATTTATTAAAGGCTATTTTTTTTGCAGTCCGATAAAGGCTGTAAATTCCGGCGAAGAGATGTTTTCACAAAAATCCAAATATTACAGTACAAAACGCGCCATTAAACGTTCGGCTATTTTTTTTTAATTTGGTTATCTGCCCTTTTTTAACATAAAATATTTTTTGAGAAAATTTGAAATATTAGCATATATATTTAATCAGTCGGCGATCGCTGATATAAAAAGGTTGATTTATATCAAACGGCTTTAAAGCGCCATAAGCGATATTTTTATCAAGGCTATATTTTTTAAGCAACTCGTGTAGCTAATTTTAAGATAACGAATTCAACTATAATCGATTGATCTTAGGAAAGGTACCGACAATGGAGGAGAAAGGCAGAGACTATATTAAAACGCAAAGGTAATACTGCGCGAAGTCACGCCACCACAAGTCTAACCTCAGCTTGAAGGGGGTTGCAGCAGATGACAGACTGTAGGGCATCCTCCTTACCCATGGTTCTCGTATTGGTTCTGTCATTTGTAGTACCTAGCCATGAAGATGAGTTGCCGTTCGAGTAGCCGGAGCTGTTCTTCCCTGTATGCACTACGCTGTTGAAGATAGTGGTGTTGCCTTTTGCACAGATTCCTCTTGCTCCTTCTGTAATCAGCACATCCACATTCCACTTAATGGGTACACAGCACAAGGAAGGCTGCGCACCTAACTCTTGTTAGCTGTTCTACCCCAGGAGCGTTTGTTGAGCAAACCGACAAAACTGTTATGCCAGTATGCGGCCCGCGGGCCGTATGCGGCGCAAAATAAATATTTTTGTACCCAGCCAACAAAACTAACACAATACTAATAAAAAAATTGTTGATATTCGGATAATGACATCACTCCCGAGCAGTACATGAGGTGTTAAATAGAATAAACACAGGTCAAGATCAAAGAAAAAACTCTTCAAAGTAGGGAATCCAATCCTGGGATCCCGGACAATTTTAGGTGCTCATGAATCCCAGGACTAGTAAACGAAATTCCGAAAAATTCGGGATTGAAATTTTTACCTAACAGAAATCGTACACCCCACCAGCATATTAAAGGCTACTAAATCAAGACACTCTCGCCGAAATCTGGACGCTTGGAAACAGTGGCGTAACTACTAATTGGTGAGCTTAGGCGACGCCTAGGGGCAATAACTGTCTAATCTATGTATACATATATACAGTACATATATGTTTTTCAAATTTTTATATTAACCTTTCCTTACCGGTGATGTATTTACTACACCTCGTCTCTAATAATGGGAATATCGATATGAAATATGATAGATGCGGGATTCAGATTTTTTGTATTCCTTCGTAATACAATTACGAATCACATCAAAGTATAATAGTATATAATAATTCATCTGCAGCGACGGAAATAAATATTTTGTCGGGAAATCGGGAATTGTTCTTTTTCATTTCTGTACCAGTAGTGGATTTACCTGTAGGCACACACGCCTCGGGACTCAAAACTTTACTTTTTTATTCAAGAGCTTTAAGAAATTGTTCCCATCAAATACACTATAGTATTAACCATGGTTCATATGGTGTCCAAAAAATAATTCTTTCCACATTGCCAATTTGTGTTTATGATTCTTTGCTTTTTTGTGACAAAACAATAATACAGATGCTAAATATAATATTTAAGCTGATAATTTGTATAAATAATAATATTGTAATAGAAATATAAGCATGAATTCAAGCGCTTTGGAATGATGTTCGCAACATGATGAAATTACAAGGACGTCCTTTGAAAATCTCTCCGAAATTCTCCGAATTCTTATTTGGATTGAAATTTCTTTATCCCATTGTATCGTGTGTACGTCCACGGAGGCATCCGCATTAAAACTTCCGCATCAAAAATATTTTGAAAAGGTATTATTTATTGGCACAGTTTCCGGAAATCGAAGTTTGGTTTCCCTTTGAGACCGCCGAGGAGTCCTCCCGTATAAAGGCTTTGGACGGTAAAGCCTTCCATCGATAGGCTTTCGAGAAAATTAGTTTTATTAGTTGGGGGATTTCAACGCCCCGTCCTTAAAAGGGCCCCGGCTCGGTAAACGATTTCTTTGACGAGGCCCTTACCTGGAACGGTAATTATGGCCTGCTTAATATTACATTCAGACTCTGCATCAATTTTTCATTATAAAACTTCGCTCCATTGGGTAATCAGCATTCCGAAAATTTTTCTGCAAAATCGGGATTTTTTCCCTTTATTCCTCGTCAATTAATCAAATTATCCTTTTCGCGCCTAGTAATTTACATTATAATGAAAATATTTAATGTCTTATTTTGTACTGTTGTGTCCTTTACATTATCACTTCATAGCAAAATTTCAATATGAAAAATATTTCTTTAATAATATTTAAAAAATGTTCATAAATACACCATTTTGAAGCCTCTAAATCCTGAATTTGAACCTAAATCTTCTTCTAAATCTGAATTATATTCCAATGCATCAATTATCATAGTATTTCTATATATTTAAAAATTCATATATGTTTGTTTGTTGTTCGAAGTATGTTTGTACAAGATACATTCATATACCATTCATCCGATTGCAATGAAAAATCTAAAGAGAAAATAAATAAAATTAATCATTTATGTATTATATTTCGTATATTTTAATATCATCCAATTTAATTCTTAATTGAAAGTTTAATCATTAAATTAAATTAGCTTTTAATTGAAAATTGCACCCCATATTTCATCCAGATATTGGCGTTAATATGAGAATTTATTATTAGGTCCATCTGTATATTGTTGCGAATTCACTTAAGAGTGCTTATTTTGCACTAAAAAGATAATGCGATTTGGAAAATTGGGAAAATTTTGATGGGGAGCAAAGCAAACAATTACGTCCCGGAAGAACATAATACATTTCCCGTCCATCCTTAATCCCCTTAGCGCTCTTTTTTTGCTTGTATTAGCATAAATCGATCCATTATGTTCCTCTTGTACACGGTCCAATCCTTACAGACAAGACGGCTTTGCAAACAAATATCGACAGACAGATTTTTTAGCTGTCATTGGGAAACAATTACCATTGTGTAGAAAAAAAGGCGTCGAAAGACATTCGAAAAATTCTCGGCCATTGAAAATTAATGTGGAAGCCCTTAGACGATTTATTTTGTTGCCTTAATTATATATTTTAGAAAATTTAAACGGTATTGTATATATATATATTCGAATTTAAAGGTCGATGAAGTGCTTCATGGGTAATTCGACCTTAGCCTTGTTCTATCACAAAATCTTTGATTCAAGTCTAAGCGTAAAATCTACCTGTTCTAATATAATTCGTGAAATTTGAATAATCAACCAGTTGTAAGAACAAAATTCGAAGCGACCCTGATCTTTGGTTTATTTTAAACAAACCTTATAAGATTGGAACAATTTAAACCACATTTTTGCTGATGATCAAAAGTTGATTTTATCCAATCTCTTAAAATACTCATGGGATTTTAAAATATTGAATTAGATTACAGCTTATATATTTTACAAGAATTACAAATTTGTTTATAACCGCTTTAAAATACTTTAAATGTAGAGCTCTGTTATAACGAGCATCATGGGCTCAATTTTAATCTCCTCTGATATCAGATACTCTTTAAAATATTCATGAATATTTTTTTTATATTTTTAATCCAGTCATATGAATAAAGAATTCGAATGAGATTTTTTTTAAAAAAAAAAAATAATATGTCAAGCCTTCGGCCAGATGTAATCCATATACGATCAAACCTCTTTTTGTGCGATTTTGAAGTTATGCGGTTTTTTTCTCTTTTTAAAATTTCATTTAGAGTACGTATCGAGATATTTTGGATAAAATAGGAAAAAAATCATCAACACTAATCGAAATTTGGAACAAAAAAAATAATTTGGGACTGTGTAAATCATATTCCATCTGCTATCGCTGAATTAAGACCTTTATTCTGGTTTAGATTTTTGAAAAAAATGATTTCGTGTTTGATTTTTAAAATACATTGTCTAAAGGAATTTCCATAATTCCATCTACTTACGGAATAACTATTTTATTGACGCGGCAACTTGGCCGGTCCTACCATAAGGAAATATTTTAACGCGTTTTTCTCGAAAATTTTTGACGGTTGACATGAAATCTCAAGTTTTAATAAATTAATTTACTTCACTTGGTATGAATATTTTTTGCATAGCCTTCTATTGTTCCAAAACAAAATAAGAACAAAAAATGACTTGATTGAAATTTTTTTAAACAGTCGTCATTTTGTGATTTTTTTATTTTTTGAGTTAGGGACTATAGTGACATCTTTACTAATTATAAATTATATTGTTGAAAAGAGAAAATCTACACAGCACAATTATTGACACTCATGATGAGTCATATCGAAAATCGCATCGAAAATTATCATATAGCAATGATAATTTGTAATTAAAATAATTAATATTTTTTAGTGAATTTCATAAAACATCCTTAAAATTTTATCAATGATGCAAAACGTCCTTTAAAAGTTACCAAAAATGTTATGTTTTAATTGCCTCATTGTTTTCCTGTATTTTTTACTTTTTTTATGCGACTTTGAACATATTTTATATCGATGTTTCAAAGTTATGCGATTTTCAAAATCCATGGAACGGACCTTCACTTTTTCTATGTAAGGCATAGCTTTTTTCCTGCGATTTCTTTTGTGCGATTTTTCGCGGAATGCATTTACCGCACAATAAAATATTTTTTAAAGTTGACAAAATATAGTAGTGGAAGCCACGTATGTCGATGGACGAGCGATGAAATTCTTCACCATGGAACTCGTGGACAGGTGATTTGCAGCAAAATAATTAAACATATTTTTACTTTGTATAATATCGTATATAGTATAGACTATAATGAGGAATAAATATTAAAATGTATCAGAGTGCACCAACTAGATGACAGGAGTCCCCAATCTTCGTCGTTGCGGCTTGAAGGTCGCTTTGTTCGCACGCGAACCTACGGCTGAGAGCACCTCAGCGCAATGTGTGATCGATTGCGCCACGATCCGTAGACGATGGTCCCGACCAATGAGTCGGCTGCGATGAACGACGAAACGCGTTTAAGATTTCATTTACAGAAGCAAAGAAAGGAACTCCCCCCCCCCCCCGATATTTTCTTCTGTCGAGGGGCCGACGTGATAGTCGTTCGCTGATATCCCTCTCCATCGGGATCTGGTAGGTATATTATAATACCATTTATTTCCATTGCCAAAATTAAAGTATCTCAATATCACATCGATTTATATCATTTGTATTCAATGTCTCCCATTTGATCTTACACCATGCCGATTGCATTCAAAATTGCTTTGTTGAGCAGCCTTGCACTGCACAATAACTTCCATTATGCAAATGTATAAGCCAATCTTTCCGAGCTGATGAATTTCACTCGGCCGAGAATCAAATGTGGCACATCAGATCTTGTAGCCAGATTCACGTACGTGGTCGGATTCCCAGCGAGTTGGGCTATCAACGTTATTTCGTCGACTGCATAGTAATTTAAGATAATTCATAGACGATAATGGGCATTTATCAGACATCTCACGTGCAGGGGATGCATTGCTAATTGCACATGCATGCTGAGGGCCTATCTGCAGAGTCCTGCCCAGTCCATTGGATTTCCTGAATGTATGCCAGCTATTCGAGAACTTGGTATAATAGACGCAATCGGTATGATAATGGAGGGCTTATCGCATGCATTATATCATCCTCGATAAATGTACAGGATTTATTGATTTCCATCCACTCGCCGAGCTGGCTTCATCTACTCGTCCGTTCGGCTTTTTGTGATTTTTTGTTCAATTTTCGACGGATGGAAACGTGTTTACTTTGACATAATAAGGTACACGCGTACTCTTTGCGTGCATAATTTATATTTGGGGGTGGTATTGAAATTGATTTCAACCCTTTTTATTGACTCTTTCGGAAATACATGGGAGAAATCCCATTTCGTTTCGCTACGGTTTTTACGCCTTTTGAAGGGTAAATATATTTCGCTCGCCAACATTTTTCCTATCTAATTCACATTTGACTCTTCAAAGAATATTTTCGGGAAAGAAAACTTTATTCTACACGCCAAATCGAAAATAATCCAACCAAATCAGCATACGTGAAATCCACATTAAAGTTGCAAGAGGTGTGCCTCCCAAGCAACTTCGACGTCGAGGAAATCAAATTAAAAGTTTTGCGACTAGCAACATCTGTTGGCAAAATAATATAATTCATAATTATAAAGCAGTAATGAGTCTCATAGTTTAAGTGCTGAACTTTGTATTACTAATTAAAACTTGCCACAATGCCTTCGCGATACTTAGCTCGGAAATTCGTTCCCAGTTTTAGTTTTTGCCCTAAGAAATACGTACAATGAAGACATTCAGAAGAACAGGAAAAAACTACCCAAGCAATTAAATACAAGCGTCCATGTTACAATTCATATATATCAATTAAACAAGCTAAAAATACACAAAATAGATTTCTCTGAATAAAAAGCTACTTAGCATAATAAACTCATTGAGCCTAAGTAAATATTTTTACAAGAAGATATTGACCAAAACATTAGGTCCGCTTTGAATTTCTGAGAATTTCAGTGAATTTCAGCTAATTTTTACAAGTTACGTAAGATACATACTTAAAGAAGTTATAAATCTACAAAGTTTTCAATTAAAATAAAATTTAGCATAGAGAAATAAATTATTCAGAGACAATCAACGTGACCGTTTATTAAGATTTTTCTCTGGCAAGTAATAACTTTTAAAATCATCACATTTTCTTGGCAGCGTTATTTTAAAACCGTGTAAAAATAGGATCAAGTGTATGTTTAGAAAAAAATGACGTACAAAATGTAGTTCAATAACAATTATGTTTCACGGAACAATTATTGCTTATTTTCTTCTCATACGGAGTGCGGCAGGGAAACTACCTTATTTTAAAAATGAATCACACCAACAGTATAAAAAATTTCAATTTAATTATTTTTTAATGTTACAGATTGACATTTAAAGTCTTTATTTATCGTATTTTAAAAATTATTTCATTAGCTTTTCCCTTACCATGCCAAAAAACTTGCATGCTACTATGATATGTATTTAGTACACCATATGAAATTCTGAAATATTCTGAACCCCGTATCTATTAAATTTCATATCGATATTCTCATTATTAGAGTCAAATTGTAGTAAATACATCATGGCGAAGGAAAAGTCAAAGTATGTCTCTATTCTAGTCAATGCATTGAGATAAAAACGTCAAAACTCGACTATCTCAATGCATTATCCAGAACGGAGGCCACTTTAATAATATAATTTTTAAAATGTAATAAATAAAAACTTTAAATGTTTTTCTGCAATATAAATGAAAAAAATAATTAGTATTTTGTATTATATTTGTGCTATTTATTTTTAAAATAAGGTAGTTTCTCTGCCGCATCCTGTATTGCACTACATATTCACTATCAAATATAGACGATTTCCATTGAAGTTTAGGGCTTTAATGTGTTTGTTTTTCATTGCCTTCCAATGCACGCATTAAATAGAGGAGACTCCATGAGTATATGACAATATTATCATTGATAACATGCCCTGCCCCACTTACATATTTATCTCATAGTTTATTATTCATTATTTTTTCAGAAACTGAAAATAAGGCTTAACCTACAATAGATTTTAACCCTACGACTATCATTTGGAAGAACGAAAATATAATTTCAACCGAAACAAACAACTACATGATTTTAATAGTTATGATGTCCTATAGTCATTATCATAGTATTAATATTATATTAGATCCATATCGTTTTTACACTGTTTCCATTCATTTAATTTCATTTAATGTCGCGTATGTAATCAAGTATTTATTACATTTTTTTATTAATATTTTAAGTTTTAAAGTGGGATCATCCAAAGAAAATTATTTGATGAACACAATACAACAAGATGTCGAATTTTTCTTTTTGTAATTATTTGCAGAATCGTCTTAATCTGATATCTTTCCACGTCTCCCACAAACAATGCCCTAATTCGTTTAGTCTCAAAGAACATCCGTATATTTTGGATCCGTGTACCACATTTTTATGGATTTGAATTGAAAGCAGCAGATAAGTTGGTGGTTGTTTGTTTCAATTCAATTAGCAGACTTCCAGATAGATGATGCCCGGGTTTCACGGGCTAGATTTGGAGTATTGAGGAGCCCTCGGTCCATGTTTGTTTGCCGGCTCGGGGGGTTTCAAACCCACCCCCTCGGCGAATGAAACGACGCGTTCAGAATAATTAAGTTGATCAGTGAAGCTAACCGCCCTTGTTATACAGAACGCATAATGGTACATGCACAAACAACTTGTGCAATCGTATCGCTTACGCGAGCTAGCTTTGTAACTTACACTCGAGCCTCAAGTTCTGCAACGCCCTATCCAGTTACCATAAGATATTTCATTAAGATGATTGATCCATGTGAACGAGGAGTGGATGTGCTGTTAAATCTGTCTATATCGCTAATTAAAACGAAATAGTTAGCTTGACATTAGAGCTACAGAATTTTCAAGAGTGGTACACTTATAAGGTGAAATATTAAAAATATTATTCAATTCTTCATGGTGCATGAAAATTTTGACTCTCACAGTGCAATCTTTAAATTTATATATTAATCATATTCTGTAATATTTGTGATATAAATAAATGAGTTGTTCTAGTAAAAATCTGAATTTTATAGAGAGCAAGATAGTTAGTTATAGAATAAAGCTCAGTTACAAGACACATAGATTTAAATCCAGACTATGGAAAAAAATCTACATGTGACAAATTTAGAAGATCGTAGCAAAATTTTCTGAACTTGAAAAAGCAAAAATTGATACCATAAAGTCGGGAATCTATGTGTAACTGATTTGCAACAACATCTTAGAATAATAGTCATTAACAAAAATCGCTTATGCGCAGATCCTATTCTAGTAAAAAATACAATTAAAACCTAGCAACATAAGAGGAATATCAATAGAATTATGTTTAAATCTTGGAGTTCCAATCTGGGTACATAGCAAATATATAGGAAGAGATAACTTAAACAAAATACATAATAATTACTTAAAATTACAAGCTGGAATTTGGATTGATAACAATATTATCTGAAATCTCAGGACAATTGACGGGATGAACAAGGACTAAAGATTACAGTATTATCAGATTGATACAATCAAACAAATTCTATAAAAAAATGGTGAAGATCGACACAAAAATCAATCAAACACTCTTTGTGCAAGACATATTTCGGACCCAAAAACCGCTATTTTCGAATCGGTTCAGACCAGATATTAAATCAAAATCTACAAAGCTGTTTTTTTTGTCTACAAGTAGTTTATGCTAAATATTGTTATATAAAGATCATCTATTTTCGATACAAAGTGGCTAGGACTTCGGTAGACGTTGCTAAAGTTGTAGCGCAGGAACTTGATTGAAGTATTGCAACTTTCAAATACATTTAATATATATTATAAGCAGTTACAACACATTTTAAGTCTTTTAGGTGTGAGACATTTATATAATACTAACCGATGCCCAGCGCGTTGCCGCCACGGAAGAATTCTAAAAATATCGTTTGTTGGTTTTATTATAAATATGAACAAACATTAATTTTTATATATTAAACTATGCTTATGTTACTCGCGGAATCCTTAACAATAAGTGGACGAAGTTTTGTCGCAATCCGATGAACGGTATGGCAGCGCATTTCAAACGAACAAAACCCAATTCATTTTTATAAAATAGATTTTATATATATATTTATATTTTTTTTTTGTTGACAAGAGTTTAAAATAAATTGGAAACTACACAAGCTAAAAATAACGATATGATAGGAGTTTGAAAACAACCCAAAATCAGAAAGTCTCTTAAAATTAGATGTTAATGTTCTAAAATCAAGGAATTTGGGTCCCGTAAACTAATTTTTTTCTGAGAAGATGTAATTGATGATGAGAAATAGGTCCTATATAATAATCTAAAGAGAAAAAAATATTGCCTTTCTACAAACCAGATACCTGTTTCTTTCCCTCGACAATCATTAGCGTTAGAAAAGGTTCTTATTTGTGTTTGTTGGGATGAAATAGGAGTGATTTATCACGATTTAGTGGGCAATTTGGGCGTACTATTACGGCAGAAGTATACTGTGCTAAATTAGCAAGATTGTAGACAGATTTGCTTAAAAATGAATAATTTTGTTGAATACGTATTTTACAGCACGTCAAGGATCGTCCAAGATAAAAAGGATTTAGAATCTATAAAAGATTGTTAGAGATAACAGTAGATGCAGAATACTATTCTATCTTTTTTGCAAACTAAACATAAAAATCATTCATTTTCGATTTGCTAACACATCACTCAATAAATTCGTAGGATTTTTTTGACCTTTGTATTTTATTCATCAATTAGCTTGAAAAAGGAGGAACCATCAATAGCGAATGTTATATGTCGTTATTGTTGCGTTTGATGAAAAAAATTGCGTAGAAAACCGCAAATGAAGAAGAAAAATGTTCCCCCTCACCAAGACAATGCACTTTGTCACATGTCGTTCGCAACAATAGCAAAATTGTACGAATTGCACTTTGAATTGCTTCCTCATCCATCGTATTATCCGGATCTGACTCCCAACGATCTGTTTGAAGATCAAAAAATAATGCTCCAGGGAAAGATTTTTTTGTCGAAACTGAAGTCTATTTTGAGACCAAAGATAAATTGTTCTATAAAAAAGGTCACAAAATGTTAGATTGGAATCTTTGAAATGATAGATTTGATGATGAATTAAGTCGTTGTTTAAAAGATTGTTTTATTGGCCATCCTACGGACTTATTGAGTGATGTTATTTAATATGAAAATTCCATCAATCTTTTTTTCGTCTATTGCCAATAGATATTTTAAAAAGTCAATATTTTTGGGCTATTTTATAAATAGTGCTGTGCTATGAAAGCAGAATTTTATCGAAAACTTTCAGGCCAACCCCCTGACGCCTTCTCGACTATCGAAAACTTACAAGGGCACCACACCGCTTTTGAAAAGTATGCAAGTCATAATACATAAATGAGTATCTTAAACGGTATCCGAAATCCCCTCATAATATGCTTATACCTTCTTTCCATTCTTTTGTGTGTAAAAAATCTACTTTTGGCCGCATAAAATGAGGGGGGTGAAAAAAATAAATCAAAAGTAGTCCAGGGCCTCGCTCGAAAGAGATAGGCGTCGAAGTCTATTATGGGCCGATTTGTAAAGGGCATTAGCTCGCAAAATCCCCGACGGTCCTATTTCTAAAAGGCTTTATTATGATACTGTGTGACCTGCAGGAACAAATAGGAAGTAGATAGCGAGTATTCAAACCAACATTAGGGGCCGGTCGTCAGACCAGAGATCCATCATATTTCCTCTCTGCTGGGGGCAATCTTTCTGCGTATCATCACTCCACGTCGCGAAATAATCCCATTAATTTACGACATGCACAAATTTAACGAGCGATGACGCCGTTGCAGTGCAAAAGTGCAAAACTTTCTTGCTGTTAATTGAGACGAATCCGAAGCGGGAGAGACTCGGGGCAGAACGCCACGCCAATTAAACTTTCATTAAAACGAGACTCCTACTAAGACCTAACATGTGCCAAATTTCATTACAAAAATATCATATATTAATCTTTAAGTCGACTTAAAAAAACGTTTGTAGATTCGCCAAATCAAGTGTTACCAAATTTGTTCCATTGTAACTGTCAAACCGCCGATAGCAACGTACTCTTTTTTTTTTTATTAAAAACGCTTAAGATTACGCTGCCAAAATTATTATTGTTTAATTTTACAATAAAAACAAATATTTACTATAAAGTAACATTATATTACATGCAAGTGACTTGATCGGGTCATATATTTTTTTCACATTGGACATTCTTATAAATGCATCTATTATATATATATATTGCAGTAAATCATATATTTAATGTAATCACATCACGAAGATCTTCCCCAAGCTGCTCTTTTTCGCAGGACGTCACCGAGGCTCCTCATCTCACTGTGGACTACAAAGCTATAGCAAGGAGGCATGTCTCAATTATATGGTCCAAAGGATAGACGGCTTTATTCGTCTTTCCGCGGGAGGTCGCACTGACGACAGGGTCGCTGCAAAAGCAGACCCCGGGGCGCCCCTGCTCCGACTTGTCAATATGAAAAGTTTCCCTCGTAAATGAGCTGTAAAAAATATCGATACTTGTAAAAGCGCCTTGCAATTCCGCCCGCGGATAAGAACATGTTGAAAATCTTCCTATTGGTCATTAGGCTCTCTATTTTTACCATCGATTTCATGCAAAAATATAAAAATAGTATTAATCATGCAAACCGCGGCGAAACATCTTAATTAGAACGCATACTAATCGCTTTTTTTATCACGGGTATTTCCAACCCTTTGTAAATTTTTCAATTACACCGGAGGGGAATTAATTTATACGGTTCAATGAAAATCAATGCATAATTATGCAAGTCATTTTAAAATTATTAATATATATTTTAATAATTAACTTCGAATATTATTTCATTAATATGCGTCATTTAAAGCAATGCGGAAATTCATGCATGGTTTAAAAAAATCTTATGCAATTCGATTGAGCTTGAAAGGTTCTATAAATTTCCTATATACATTTTATTCATAATTATAATTTTTTATAGTGATTTGAACCACAATATAACCTTGATTCTTTTTGAACACTTAAATAATTATATATTTTTGTTGCTAAAGGTCTAAGACCGCTTCAACAGCCATCATAAGAAAAATACGAATTTAAGCTATATGGGCTATGTTATGGATTTAAAAATAAATTTAAATTAATATTAATGTAATATCGAAGATTCGCAACTGATCATTTTTCTAAAAGCCTTGATGATATATATTTTAAATCGTTCTGAAGATCTTCATCCATCTTTCAACGCCCTTTTTTCGATCCAATTGCATTAAAATAATAGCAATTTAATTATAATATTCTAACAGTCAGTTTATTTGATCCCGCGTGTATGTCGGCCATTTTGTTCAGTCAAAGTAAATTCTTCCGATGGAGAGGTTGTCGCGCGCTTCCGTCACCTACAGTCTGTGCGAAATCTGCCTGATCACCCATTTTTTGTCTTTGTAGAACAATATCGCAGCGGGTATCCATCGGAAGCTTATGGAAGTATATGGTAGTGATGTGATGAGTCGACAACATGTCACGAATTGGGTTAAGTTGTTCAGAGAATACCATGCGGATACTTATGACGGAGTAGGAGACCATCAGTGATTTCTGACAAATTTGTGCGAAAAACGTGCGAAATGGCCGCCATGTGAGGCTTGACAACCTTCGCGAATAATTTCCTGGCATTTCTTGAAGTCTCCTTGGTGATATTCTGTCGAAAACACTTGATTACAAGAAATTTTGTGCGAGATGAGTGCCCAGAGTGCTCACACCAGAGCACCATCAAAATGGTGTGATGCACCTGAATTTTGGATCGTTTTACAATCGTTAAGAACGGATAGATATGAACTCTCTGAAGGCAGCTCGACGCCTAATCCTCTCAGTGTCTTTCTTGGATGCGATCACCTTGGCGGCAATGTCTTCTCGGGATATTCATTTTTCTTCACTCACAAAAATCGAAATTATCATTCCATCCTTCGGCACTTGTCCATCACCTATGGAGGCGCCAAGGGTTTCACGCTCTCCCTCCCATGCTTCACATTCAAACATCGTGTGTTTTGCATCAACTGCCTCAGGCCCATAATGGTGGCATTAAGTGATCGCCTTTTTGCCTATCAATTTCAGATAGGCTCTGAAGCAACCATGCCCAGTGAGAAGCTGGGTCAGATGATAGCTCAGACATCCGTGTCTCCTTTCGCTCCACTTTCGTATGCCAGGCAGTAGTAAATGCGTCCACCCTTCCACCTGCCCTTCTCTGAAGCGTCCCATCATTTTTGATGCAAGGCTGTCAAAAATAGTAGTGTCGCCTTTTGCACAGAGTCTTACTCCTTATGTAATCGGCAGTTCAACATTCCACTTTATGGGTACACAGCACAGGGTAAATTGCGCATCAAATCTGGGCTACCCCAGCAGCGTTTGATAAGCAAATCGACGAGACTGCTTTCGCATACTTCTACTCTATATCATTACCCCAAGGGTTTGACTGTTATCCACGTGCGTAGGGTTGCCCACCCCCCTCCAAAGTTTTATGTGTGGGCACCGTAGAGTGAAACACCCAACCAAGCAAGAGTGAGAAGCTTTTCTGGGCTGTATCGTTTTGTAACGAGGAATAAGACGTGGGTGTTTCACTACACTCCAAAATCCAAAAGACAATCCTAAAAAAGCTGGCGATGGTGATCTATGATACTGGCATACAATAACTGATGTCCCGACTACAGAAATGTCTCAATTTCGACGGCAATTGCGTTGAAAAATAGTTGTGTATATATGTTTGAATTACTCAAGTATTTTTCGATGTAGTCTAGTATTTTATTGCTGGAATCTTATTTCATGGATAAATCTCGTACATTTCATTACTCTTGCATAAATGAAAACAAATCTATACTAATCCGGAACGGAAGTTTGTTTGCTATCTTCTGTTGTTTGTAGTCCTTGTTAGTTTAAACAATCGACGATATATCGTTGTTTAGCATTCAAAGAATTAAATACCATCCATCGATAAGATCAATGGCATATCCCCGATTTGTAATACATCATTTTTTATCAAATTTTTCGACAATTATATGCCATATCTTTATTTTAAATTTTATAAATGTATACTTATTTTAAAAAAATGATATTTTTAATACGAAATTATGTTGTTTGTATAGCAATTTTAATTTAAGCGAGATTGCAACCCTCCAGTGCCATAGTTTTTATGAAAGCAAATTATGACCTAATTTTATAAATCTGAGAAATATAAAATATTATGAATTCCTAGAATGCAATTATGGAAAGACATTATTCGCAGAAAACTAACAATGCTCGCATTGCACTTTGTCAGAACACTTTTGAGCAGCCTTACGAGTGTACATTCTCGTATTATGCACTTCTTCCGTTTGTCAAAGGGCATGCATTCGAAAATAAAAATATGCATCGTCCCAATCGATGTTTTCGCAACGGGGATGGCTTTTGAAATCTTATAAGTGAAATGCATATGTTTGTGCTCGTATTCGCAAATCAAAGCGACTCGCCATACATTCGCATGCGAATCAAAAAGCTCCATGTTCGATGTCTAGCAGCCGAAATGATCACAAAGCCGTCCTTTCATGCGACCCATAAATAGTTCCGAGTTTCGACTATCTAGAAAGCTTCCACGTAAAGAAATATTGATGCATGAAATTCTGAAAAGTTTTGTCTTTCAGCCCGAAACGGCACCAATGATGCACGTGCAACCGTTGCACGGTCAATTGGTCACGGGTCACAATGAATATGAAATACGTGGTCGAAATAACAAAGGACCTGGGGAGAAAAGATCACCACGAATTCCATGCATTGTAGACACTTGACACGTGAAAATACAAAGATCCAATATATTTTTGATGCATCGTAAACGTTAAACAATTTTTATTCCATGCTATTTTTCATTCGAATTTTTGCAAATTTCGGAATAACGCTTGTAATTTATTATTGAGTATTAGACCGTCGTTAATATTAACACTCAAACACCCACTTTCTTCAAGCGATACACATAATATCGCACATTTCTAGCAATTTTGACTTCGACAAAAATGCTCATAACTTTCTTCTTATTGACGCTAATTTCATAAAATAAGAAATAATATAAAGCGTTTAATATATTGCTATAAGTCTTGATTTAAAAATAATTTTATTAAGCTAAAAACCATGATTTATTAACATTTTTATCTGAAAAACAAACACAAATGAATACATTTCATTTCACATTTAATCGTTTAATCGTTTCACATTTAATTAATAGATCATTAAGTACAAAATGTTCAATTACTTGAATGTTTTGGATCTAATAATTGTGTGTCAGTTGAAATTCAATATTTTAAATTAATTCAAACTGTTGATCCAAATTTCATCAAATTCAATCAATAGATCGTGAAATCGTACAAAGACTAAAATCAAAAGTGTCTAGGATCAATATAAATATATCGAGAAGTTCATATCCCAATAATCAAAGATAGAGCAGGAAAGAGTATTAAAAGGATATCCAATATAAATGAAATAATCTCTCTTAATGCAACTATATAATAATACAAAGAGCGTACCATAATTTATCTCCCTAAATAGGAAAATAAAGGTGTATTTTTCTAAGGCAATTCCCAACAACTCATTGCACTTTTCTCGTTCTCCACGCCTTTTTCCTTTTATGGCTTTCACAAAGAAGTAATTATGAAGATATAAGCCTCTCTTGTTATGGTATTCTTTTGCGGCATGAATTATAACAGCAAAAATCCTTCCTCGTCCCGGAAAACCTTTCCAGCGGATCATTAGACTTATAATTTTCATTGTATGAATCTTCCAATCTGGAATCAAGATCTTTGTCTTGAAAAAAATCTCTTTCATATCTGCTGGTTGCTGGAAAAAAACCAAGCCTCTCGGAATCAATTTTGCACTAGTCTTAAAAATGTCCAATTAACCTTTTCGTTAGTGAGCAAATTTAAAATCGATGAAGTCGTTGATGCCATAATCGCTTTACACCGATTACTTTCTGTCAGCTCCTAATCAGCGTAAGACAATCTTCAATTCGAGGCAGTCAATTGTAAATAAACACTGTTGATAGCATACAAGACCACGTCATTTCTTTACATAAACAATACGCAAAAAATCGATTCATTTGCTCCTGCTTTACAAGAAAATTATAGTTGGATAAAGACTCATTCAACAAGCAGCGACGAACAAATAAACACTGTCGATAGCACAAAATATTCTGTAATTTTTGTGTAAACAAATAAATAACACACTAGAAATCGAGATCATTATTAGTCGATAAATTTGGGCTAACGATCTATGCAATCGCGCGATGCATGCGGGGAAGATCTCCGTCTCTATATTCCGAACTGCGCTACGTTCTCTCTCTGTCTCTGTCTGTCTCCGAGCTCAATGCATAAGAGTGCTCGCGGGATCGCAGGCCCTCCGATAGTACTCCTTTAGGGATTAATTGCCACCCGCCGAATGTTAGACCTCCACGCAAATATAATACATCATTGCGGTAGACTGCCATTTTATTTATTTACAAAGTTAGAAAAAAACTTGTTTTGTAGAAATAAGTACACAAATAATATCGTTGCTTCCCACATTATAAGATACACATTAAAGAAACCTTCATTAGCAGAAATAATTTCTACAGGACGTCCAGTATAAGAATCATATTCGATCTCCCGTCGCAGGCTTACCCCTATACCTGCTTTTGTCTGTAGGTCAGAGGTTTCTCTTGGGGATCTTTCTTATCTTTGTTCTAGTAAGGGAACAGATTAATTCAAAAAATGTTAACACAGATTTAGAAAAGACAAATAAGCAAGTGGATAGTAAGGGCACAAAAGGAAGAGCTCTGTACCTACTATATTACAACTTAGTTATCCACCGACATCCTGAATCAATAGAAAATATGATTGATCCACATACTTTTATAAAATTTCAACTGATGAAGCCCCTCAGCATTCATACTGTCCAGAAGGCGCAGATTCTTGGTGCGAATGGCAGCATTCTCTTGTTTTCAAAGAACAAGTTTAGCAATTCTTAAGATCAATTTATGAAGAAATATCGTCTGATGATTTATTGGAATGATGCCTTGGTTTGAATGCCCAAAATAATAATGAGATTTTCAACGCGTCTATATGATCTCTGGCACCAAAACATATATTTTTGTTTTTGGGCCGTCAAAATGAGTTGAACTCTTAATAGCTAAGAATTCGAAAACAACAAAAACATGATAGAATATTGCATTCGCCAAAAATACTCTACATTCAATACCATGGATAAAAATTATCTATAAAATTTCATACATGGATCACAATTACTCTTCAGTCGCAACCTTTGTAGGCAGATTTCTTTTGGCTTTTAATGAAGCCAGATTAGTCTGTGAGCTCATAAAATTACAACTCGAGTCCTCAATTTTTGCAGGAGCTTTATTCGCCGTTCCTACGCAGCAACAGCTGTGTGTTGGAAGCAAATTCCTTCTTGAATGTCTTGGAATCCTCATAACCTTAATCCGAACTCGGTTCTTTGAAGCATTTTAAATCCAATTAGGCTTTTACCGTATCAAACGCAATTTTATTTAACGTATAAAAATCATGAGAAAAAGCGACCCGATATAGAATAAGCGCTCATCTTCCCCTCTTCAAATGAAGCTTGAATTTAATTTGATTATCAAGAAAACTCAGGCTTGCTCTTATAATACATACAAAAAAAACTCAAATGCTCCCGCGGATCGATGAGATTAAATATGATTCGTTCGTTTTGATGCTTTGAAGGATTATATTTTAAATTCGGCGTCGTGCAAAATCTGTAGATGTTCGATAATGCAAATCCATGTAAATCTGGAGGAATGAATAAAAATCAATTTACTCGGTATAGAGTGAAGAACGTATCCAGTTCCAGTATCATGTTTGGACGGCAGTAACACCACCAGACTCTGCAGGTTCCCCTAATACTTTCCAGTCTGGTAGTTAGCTCCGGTTGCCGCAATCGCCGCAAGCGTAGGCAACCTTTCAAACGTTTCTCAAACTGTCGATAATAAATACATTTTTTACATACTGCAATACATCATCATCACTAAATTTGCACGGTACTCGATTTGCACTCCTTGAATTCAAACGAATTCATTCAATACGATAGATTTATGGATTTAATGATGCCAAACGAAACTACACTTTTTTAATGCATTGTGTTCGCTATATGATACAATTCAAGTCCATTTTGTAAAATTATATAAACTTTGTATCACCAATATGATAATATCGAATACTGTCCAAGAAAAACTCATCAAAATATATAACAGTTTGAAGCTCTGGTTTATTGCTATTCATTTACCTATACTCGCCCGTTAATTGCGACCTTCTACAAAACGTATCATCCGCGATCAACGGGCGCTAACTGTTTATATATTTTGACATGCAAAATTATGCAAAAGATACGTTCCACAGGCATATAAAAAATCCGCATAAAAAAGACTTAAACCACATGGAAAACTGAGAGACAGGTTCCGTTATTTTTAAAAACCGCATAACTTCAAATTAATGTGATAGAATGTACCAAAAATCGCATTAAAAAAACTTTGCGACTATTTAACAGTTTTTTTTATGTAATTTGTGTTATGAAGACATGCAATTCTTTAGCTCGCGTTGAATTTGAAAGCTCGTTCAGAATTTCATGTACAATAAATAATTTTTCTAATGCATTGCAAAGTTGACTAGCAGTAGTTCAAAGGATAATCCTCAAACAAGCTTTTATTATTTCGCCATCTGTAACATATTTGAATCAAACTGCTTTCCAACAAGAATTTAAAGTATATGGAGTTATCTGAGATACCGCATATGAAACATTTTTTATACAGTCCAAAATTGAAAACTTTTTCCAAACTTCAAATACAGTGAATGACTCATTCTCTAGTATATCAATTATACGTTGATAAGCGTCCTTAACATAATGCTTTTTAAAAGTGGAAATGATGCCTTGATCTAGCGGCTGAATTAAGCATGTCGTGTTGGGTAGAAGAAAGACTACTTTCACATTTGAATGTTCTAAATATGGATAGCTTTAACGTTTGTAACTTTCATTAGTCTTATTTTTTTATTTTTTTTATTGCGCATTCGCATAAAAAAGCTTTGTATTCTATAGAAAAATAATGGATAGGTTTCATTATTTTTGAAAACCGCATAACTTCAAAATCGCATAAAAACAAACCCAAGTGTATATATAATATATATAGATTAAATGTTAATTTTATCGTAAAACGAAGCCTTTACGTTACGATTTACGATTTTAGATAAGTTTATTTTGAGTGCAAATTGAAATATTTATATTCAAAATATATTTTAACCACTTATAGTGCTATACCAAACTCTCATTAAAAATGTGACGCATGAAAATTACAAACCATAACAGGCAAATTTAGGAAGAAATTGGGCAAATTCGACGGATTTTAGCGGAAATTTCTTGCAATTATAGCACTGCATTGTACTCAAACGCTAAATTAGGTGGTCATTTTTTGAATTACGTGAATATTAATGTTAGCTGATGGAAATAAAGTTGATGTTTCTTGTTTGATACAAACAACCAATAAACATACCAAAAAAATACTATAGCCTTTTTTCCGAACCATCAAACCCCAACCTCATTACAGACTCAGATTCTGATGAAGAAATTTGGGTTTCTGTAAATGCTTCATTGCCTTCAGGGTTTATAACAGCTAATAATGACATATTTACTAATAATGATGATTATAGACCAAATATACGTCTTTTAGTTGGCCAAAAATCAATAAGATCTCAAATTCCACGAACGTACAATTCACCAATACAACGTTTTAAAATATTTTTTACCAAAAATTGTTTGCATAAAATGATGTCAATGATCACAAATGATTATTGTACATTGTATAATATCATCACATATAATAAACATCAATATGGATTCGATAAACACAGTTTATGAACTTGTGGCGTACGTCGCATAATACAGTATTACGTTGACTAGTCGCATTAGCCCTTCAGTATGTATTTTAGTCGAGCTTAATATTTTTATTACATGCCTAAATTATAAGCCACAGTTCAAGTATAAATCTATATGCACATGTCATTCAGCAATATTAATTATTGCATATATTTTTTAAATAATAAAATCAAACATTGATGTCCTTCGTGCTTATTGTGAATCTAAATGTTAGTTTGTTTAAAATGATTGCATTCAATTAATTTTCTTATCGAAATCCATCGTGAAACTATGGTTTTTAATCAATTTTATATTATGGATCTTCTTTAAAAACTGCGAATAGTTTTTAGCAATATGGAAGCACTAAACTTGCAATGGAAGACCTTCGGTACATTCTCTCACGTTGTTCAAGATGTTCAATTTGGCGACTGAGAGCTGTAAATTATTTTTAAGCTAGACGTTCGTAAAATTGCTGCACAGTGAAAGGATGAAATACGACATTGTTTTAGTGCAGCAATATATCGAAGAATGCGCTTTGGGATTTGCATCAAGGTTCAAATCGTCGATTTTGGCTTTGTCTTCTGAACAAACGTTCCCGTGCAAAGACAGAATGGTTATGATAGATAATCCATCTTGCGTCCCGAACTTCTACCATGCCTCCTGAAAGAATAAGGGATTTTTCGAAATACTGGAGAACACATTAATCAGCTTCTCCCACAAACTTCTTTACAATGTGATCGTTCAGACGTCGCAGCAGAAGTTCATGAAGAAATGTTTCGGCGGCGACTTTCCACGGATGTCACAAAAAATACCAGCGTGCTTAACGTTAACACTTTCTTTCGATGGCACATATGAATGCCAACAACGTAAAAATAGTTAAAATAAAGAGCAAACCCTCAAAATTAGATACGGCAAGTGTACAGATTATTTTTACAGTTGATGTCTTACGACCAGATGCCAAAATTTACGGTCAATACTAACTTGTTACGAAATGATTGCTTTCGAACCTAAAAACTTGTTCTTTTGGCAATGATAATGTTTTTTCCTCTAATAAACATCAATATATTAATGGATATATGATTTGATAATGATAAAATCATACATATTCAATAGTTCTCAAATTCAATGTAAAGGTGACATTATGCTAATAAAAATATACGTGCGATGTGTCTGATCGTTGTTTGTTGTTTATATTCTCATTGAAACGCTTAGGAATGATATAAATAATAATTTTATATCAGATATTTTTATCGACTCGTTGATGTTCGGTCAATAAATATAGGGAGTGGAACGAAAGAGATGGTCAAACTGCGAGACTTCAGTGACGAACTGCTTCCTCAAACAAGACAAGCTAAGAAATGGTGCCATCTCTAAGACACGACATATTTTATTGTATCCAAACCCACTTTCTTCAAGTTTCTATACCTACTATGGAAAAAAACCGTTATAATAAAATATATATATATATATCAGTTCAACGAATCGTTTACGGGTTTTGACCATTTTTTGTTCAGGATTATCACAACATATAAAGATTTTATTTTTTTATTAATATTGTATACACGCCTTTAAAATTGATTGTTTATTTAGGGTTATCTCAATTTACTAATAATACAAAATTTATCCCAAAAGTCATGATATATATTAACAAGGGTGGACTAAATCAACTATCCCGATTTTACTGATGCTCGCAGCAGACTGAACTTTAGTGCACTGTAAGACCAAAGATACCTTCCATCTCGTCCAATCTGTTCGAATACGTTGAGACCAGTAGGAGTGTTGCAAAAAAAAAAATGTTTCATGACTTTTGGGATACATCTTGTACTAATAAAAACGGTTTTTTATGAGACTTTCTGATCAATACACCCCAAAATAGATTAATTTACATAGTAAAAGTCATTCAATGGGCAGCCTTGATGACCTTTGTCATCTTTAAATTAAAAAAATAAAATGAAATCACCATTCAAATATGAAAAAAATTTTAGACTTACTAATATGTGCCTTACTAAAAACATTACAACTCGCCGTTGAATCGCTGGCAGTTAGCCCTTTGAATTGTGGCTAATTTAAAATCATCATAATCTTAGATTAAATATTTATATGTCCGCCACTTGTCATCCGTACAAATCCACTTATCTGTCAGGACCGCCGCAGCGTGTATGAAGCTTGTACATTAATAAATAAATACCGTCGATAGTAATTTCTTCAAGTAAACATAAACAATACACTTGAAGTCGATTCATTATAGCATGCACACATCATTATTATTCGATAAATTTGGGTTAACGATCTATACAATCGTACAATGTACACAAGATACACTCTCCGTCTCTGTCTCTCATTCACAATCTCCAAGCAGCAAGATAATTTATCCGTCTCTGTTTATCTCTAAACTCAAGATGCAAGACACTCCGTTTCTGTCCGTCTCCAAGCTCAACGTGTAAGAATGCTCTTTATGAGTCACTAGAATTCGAACACAACATTGTGTCTTACCTCTTTGGGGAACTAAGAGCAAGAAAAAGCTTGTGAATGGTTTTTGTAACTCAATCATCTTACTTTTAAAACATATATTCACTATGGAAAACCATGTAAAATGGTTGGCAATAATCCCATAAAAGGGATTGCTAAAAGTCACATCGATGCAAATGTAAACATGAACAATTGCTTTAATGTAGTAACGCACGATAAATAGTTGGTACGGGCGTTGGCAGAGTTATACAACGAATTTAATCAAATAATTTTATTATAATAAGAGTAAGGAATAAGCTTAAAAATGCAGGATTTATCATAGATAATTGGACGATTGCGTCCAATACAACGAGTATTGATTGTTTTATTCTTAACATGAAAATAACCCATTTATGACCGAATTTCTATTTATACCCTTGAATTAAGGCATATTTATAGATAGAGCCCATATATCGCATCACACAAGCTAATCTCTGATCGTTGATTTGTTAACAGTATTATTCCATATGACTTAGGAAGCTAAATTTTGAGGTGAATATATATAAATGGAATATCCATAATTGAGATGAGAATAATTCGAGCTATTAAGGACGAAGCATAAAGATCAAGCTTATCCAATTTCGATTCGATTCAGTACGTACGAGTATCAAAGACATTCCAAGTGCTGCAAAATCAATGCTGACTGGCATTTGCGGCTAATCATGATTATCGTATTTCAAGCTTTTGCAACTTTGAGGTGAAACCTTAAAAAGTACACCATAATTTTACAGTCGGCAATTTCAAATGTTGTTTCTTACCACATTACAAATTACATGTGGCCAAATACGCAAATGAGTCTTGGGTAAAGAACTTCTTTCGCAATGTGCGTTCTTGCAGTAATATAAAAATTGATTTGGTACAGGCGACGAATAGTTTCAAACCGGTCACCAGTACAGTTGCATGCATCTTGAAGCTCAGTTCCAAGATGAATCTGTTCGTTTTCTTAATATGTTTGATGAGTTTTTCAAAAATTTGTTCGGCTTATAACATATTGGCGCTGTTTCCTCATACGGGTGTAAGTCATCATTACGCATTTGATCCACTGCTGAGATCGTTGCTACATAGAGGCCACAATTTGACGGTTGCTACTCATTTCAAGATGAAAAATCCACCGCATGGATACAATTTAATCGATTTATCGGGTTCTTTTCGAGTTTATGTCTCATTGATGACATTCGATCGTCAGAAAGATAGTTATCTCGGGCCGTATTTTCATCTCAGAGACGTGTTCAAATATATCGATTTGGGTGTGAGAATCTGTGATGTGTTCCTGGATTGGCCCACCGTACGACCGTTGTACAATACAAGTGAGAAATTTGATGTCATCATCACAGAGATGTTCAACAGTGATTGCAGTCTTGGTTTTGTCGACAAGTTCAAAGCACCCCACGTCGCTTTGACTTCACACATATTAATGCCATGGGGTAGTGACAGAATTGGTGCACCAAATAATCCATCACATGTTCCCGTTTACTTCGCGCGATCCAGCAATAGGATGTCTTTCTTTGAGCGTGTCGAAAATACCATCTTCCTCTATTACCACAAATTGATTTATACCATAAAAAGCACGTGGGCTGAAGAAGACATCGTTAGAAAACATTTCGGCTCGACAATGCAAGACTTGGAGGCCATTGCTAAGAACACAAGCTTAGTTTTGGTTAACACCCATCATACCTTGAGCGGTGTTGTACCACGATTGCCTAATATCATCGAAGTAGGAGGAATGCATGTTAAACCACCGATACCTTTACGACCGGTATGTCAAAATCATCTTATCTTTCTATTAACCCAATCCTTTCCATTAACATAAATTTATTATAAATCCATTCCAAATTTTGCTCACATTCACTATAGAACTCACCGCACATCTTTGAACAATTAAACCAAGCGAACATTCCATACAAATTAAAGCTAAATTTAACTAGAGCACTGACGAGAAGCTTTTTTATAAACATTTTAATTAAATCTTACCTTGAATGTGACTTTCGACTTTAACCTAAATTTAAGAAAGTAATATTTGATACCACAGCAAAAGCAATTACATTCAAACATTCGACATAATGCTTAGAAAATCTAACATCACACAATTTCTTATTTAACTAATCATGATTTTTTTTTTTTAATATAAAAGCAATATTTTTGTTAATAATATGGTCATCATATCTATAACAATACGTATATTTACAATATCTCTAACCATACAACAATAATATTTGAAATGTTGATTATTCATCAGTCGATCGATAAATAGTTTCAATGAGAAACTTTGGTTTCAAAGGCTATCATGATTTTGGTAAAATTCCTAATTTTTTATAAAGTTCTTAATTTTTTAAAAATGCAAATCAAGTAGTCTGAAAGTTTTTGACTTTTAAGAATATATCCTCCAAAGAAACTTCAATTATTTACGAAGTTAAAGCCATTTAAGTGACGCGGCAACTAAGTCGGTCCTAACAAAATAAATCGTTTACTACTTTTTTTTAACATGGTTGACATGATATCTCAAGTTTTAATTCACTAACATACTTCAAATTTGGTATGAACTTTTTTTATATAACCTTTTGTCGTTTCTACCAGATTTGTATGAAAATTTTATTTTGGACTATTTAAAAAAAAAACACTGAAAAATAAAATCAAAAAATGACTTTTTTAAACAGTCGCCATTTCACCACGCAACGTGCTGAACATCTCGGTACGATGCAGAATCAATCGCGGCGCAATCCGTAACAATGGTCCCAACCCATGAGTCGGCTGCGATGAACGACGGAACACATTTATGATTTAATTCGCTCGTTGATAGAAGTCGAAATGAGGCAGATGTACATATATTTATACGTTTTAAATATGTACATCGTATTTAAAACGTATTTATTCCATTTACCCACAGAAGTAAAGAGAGGAAAACCCGCGGAGATCTTTTTCCATCGGGGATGGGGTCGAAGAGCTGGTCGTCCAAAGAGATCCTTCTCCGTCGGAGTCTGCTCGACAACTCTTTCGTATTCGTACTCGGCGCGTGTCTCTTTTTGAAAAGCCGCTGCCTTTTTGACAATCTGTCGCTATTTTAACAGCTAGCTGCTGTTTTGATAGTTCGCCGCTGATGTGATGACACCTCTTGGGAGGTGCCATCACTATTCCTTTGCAGAAATCTCATCTTAAAAACAGGAAATCCGAAACTGTTAGGCTTGCAATTTTCCCACGATTTCCTTCCACATTACAGAACTATAGCGTAAAATTCAAATATTATTTTGAAAATATGCCCAAAGTAACATTAAAGCATCAAGGGTTCCGTCATTAAGTCTGGATCTGATTTTGGTAGCCAGGCAACCTGCTGCTGAAAATGTACGCTCAGCCTCCACACTCGTTGGAGGTATCGTCATCAGATATTTAAATGCTAATTCAAATTAATGACCGCGTGAGCTCCCATTTTAGTAAAACACCATCAATGTGACTGTTAAAAGTCCTTTCTGCTGAGACACGAACTAAAACTCGCAAAATTCCCAATTTCCCGACAAATTATTTTTTTCCGTCGCTTCAGATGAATACTTATATACTATAATACTATGGTGAGATTCATAACTATATTATGGAGGAATACAAATATTCTGAACCCCGTATCTATTATATTTCATATCGATATTCCCATTATTAGAGTCGAGGTGTAGTAAATACATCACCGGTAAGGAAAGGTTAATATATTTGATATTTGATTTGATAGTTACTGCCCCTAGGCGTCGCCTAAGTTCACTAATCAGTAGTTACGCCACTGTTTCCAAGCGTCTAGATTTCGACGGGAATGTCTCGATTTAGTAACCTTCATCGTGCTGGTGAGGTATACAATCCAGATTTTTTCGGGATTACGTTTACTAGTCCCGGAATTCATGAACACCTAAAACTGTCCGGGGTCCGGGATCCCTAAGCTTGAATTCCCTAATCTTTACTAATTAAGAATTTTTTTTTTCAATTTTTTTTTTAGATTACTAAAAGGGTTGAATTTTATTTATTTATTAATTGGTATATTCTGAAAACGACAATAATCTAGTAAAATGATATATGTACTAAAAATATGTTTTGCTTCTCTCTATCGAAGTGGAAAAAACACAAAATTTGTGCCTCTAAACTAGAATACCCCTTTAATTCGCTAACAGATTCGTTACGAGATTACATGATAACCGGCAGGAAAAACACGTATTCTCGATCACTGACAACGTATTTCGCTATTTCTGTCTGTCCTAAGCCTCCTCAATTCAATTTCCCAGGCCCAGACATTCAACGTCTTTGTCTACTCGATGAACCTAGTGTAAATTAGGTCTTCCGACGTGTCTGTTGCCACTCGGTCTCGAATCTACGTAACACGGCATAAATGATACAGCACGAACATAAATTTGTGTTTATTTATTGACACATATGATTGATATCGTCTTCTTGGACGATAAATCTATATGACTTGGATTTTTTTTTTAAATTAGATAATACCCAATAAAAATATTATTTAATATATTTTTAAATAAAAAAAATAATCTGTTTTATATCACTGCCTTTTCAATGTTATGGGTCGTAGATAATTTGATTCTTAGAAGTATCATTAGGGTTAGGTCAATTATCATTTCAAAGCAGCCTTCTTCAGTCTTCGACGGGTTTTTATTGTTCAAGGACGTATACTTTGATTGTTGGTGCGATGAAAAATAGGGCACTTTTCGTTTTGGTGTTGTGCACAACAATCGATTTTTGTTCGTCTTTTAAAATATTAGTTCTGCTTCCTCATCCGGGGCTAAGCCATCATTTCGTCTTTGAGCCGCTGTTGAAGGCCCTGTCGAATAGAGGACATGAAATGACGATTGCTTCGCACTTTCCCCTAAAGGATGCCGGTGAAAAGTATCGATTTGTGAATTTGACCGGATCTTTGCCGATCCTGAAAGAGGTGAAGAATTTCGACGATGTTATGCAGACGTTCTTCGCGCCGTATTTTCATTTGTTGGATGGATTTTTCATCAGCGAAAAGGGCCTCAAATACTGCAGGGCTTTCGTCGATATGCCTGATGTGAGAGCATTGTATAATACGGAGGAATCGTTCGATGTAATCATTACAGAATTGTTCAACAGCGACTGTGCGCTTGCGTTTGTGGACAAATTTAAGGCTCCAAACGTGGCTCTCACTTCGCATATTTTGATGCCTTGGAGCACGAACAGATTTGGCGCCATCGATAATCCTTCTTATGTTCCTTATTATTTTTCGAGATACAGAACCAAAATGTCTTTTTTGGAATGCTTGGAAAACACAATATTTTCCACGTATCACAAATTAGTACATGCCTTAATAAGCAGTAGGCGTACAGAAACATTTCTGCGGAGGAACCTTCGGAAAGATTTTGAATTATTACCAGTTGCTAGGAATACCAGCCTGGTGCTAGTAAACACTCATCATTCTTTAAATGGAGCATTGCCAAGGTCACCAAATGTTGTTGAAGTTGGTGGAATGCATGTTGGAGATCCGAAACCAATAAAGCCGGTATGTGGTGAACTTGTTTTATTATAAAAACCAGCTGTATTTACCAGCCTAGTTTAACATATGGGACTTATTATATCATATAATGCATATCTAAATTCGATGACACATACAGTATAATATTTTATTTTAATGGTCAATGATAAGAAGCCAAATACATACATTTATCTACTTTTTTTTTCAATTCAGTCCACAGATCATAATGGCAGTCAATGCTTTAAAAACATCAACGGAGCATTGAACTAGAACTTAATTCGGTAACATTTCTATTTAATTAATTCATTTTAATTCGTTAAATTTCACAGTATTGTCAATCTTCTTTGAAATCCAATATGAACTTCATCGTATAATACGTTCACATGTAACACTCATGGTGAATTTGTTATATCATAGTACATTAATCAAGACTTAAAACCAATTTCAAAGCCTTTTGGCCTTCATTAAATAATTAATGTTTGTAAAAAAATTGGATGTTGGATTGAAGTCTGGGTCAAATGAACGATTTTAATTTGCTTTTTTACACCTACGATTAAGTATTTTATATAGAACGTATGCGAAAATATTCAAAGCAAATATTCCCAAAATATACATTTCTGACAGATAAGCACGCATATTGGCTAGTTGATGTGAGCGGTGGCATATGTAAGAACGTTTATTCCCATAGTATATCTCGCTCCAATCAAATAATTTGTTTCGAAATTGGATCAAAAAACATGTTTAAAATTTTGGATAATTTATTTAGCACTTTTAATGTGGAGCAAAATTAATTCTGGCAGATAAAATGCTTTTGAACCTTATTATTACTACACTGCATTCCCTATCCAGTCAATGATACTATTTGAGATCTATACAATGTACCTCAAGCAATAGTACATAGATTTCTGCTCGCTATCGCAATTGGGCATTAAATCACTCCATATATATTGAATAAAAGTTTCATATAACATTTTATAAAGTTATTTTGCAATGCAAATATTAAGATACCATATATGACGATATATCGACGTTGGCGACTTTCGCAAGTGTTAACATAGACGATAAATCGATGTCAGGTACTGAAGTGGCTAACTCGTTTCGTGCGAAGAACGCTCCAGCTGCATTCTTGTGTATAATCACTTTAACCTTTTTAGGAGTGAGCAAATTTAAAATCGATGAAATCGTTGATGCCATAATCGCTTTACACCGATTGCTTTTTATCAGCCCCCATCAGCGCAAAACAATATTCAATTCGAGGCAGAGTCGATAGCATACAAGAGGGTGGGTCCCAGGCCCTGGGATAGTACTCCTTTAGAGATTAACACACGGCATCTTGCTCACACATTAGCACGTTCAATTAAGAGAGAAGAAGATAGCAAACAAACTTCCGCTCGCCAATTAAAACCCCGTCGCAGCGAATGTGTTAAGCAAGTTTAATTTTTTCCCAGGATCATTATTAACCTGTTGATGAGTAATCACACATATGTGCGTTCGTACTAAAGTAATGCATAAAAAGAATTCTCGCATATTGTATGCTATTTCTGTTCGCAGCAAGTGCGGGAATCCTAATCAATGGGTTCATCTATTGATATACAAGCTTCACTCACGCTGCGCGGTCCTGAAAGAATCGAAAAATGCTTGTATTTAATTGAAATTCCCAGGATGCGTCACAAATATATTAAACTATTTTTCAACGCAATCACCGTCGGAATTTAGACATATGTGTAGTTGAGTCACCAAATTTTGTACGCCCGTGTCATAGAACACCTCCGCCAGCTCTTTTTGGATCCTGGGTTGTAGTGACACACCCACGTCTCATCCTGCGTCACGATAGAGTCCAGAAATGTTTCTCCTTCATGTACAGAACGATTAAGCCATTTTGACAGTGCTCCAGTGTGGACATTCTGAATACCCATATCGCACACAACTCGCCGTAACCAAATTTTTTCGACATAATATCACCAAGGAGACTTCGAGAAATGTCAGAAAATTCTTCGTGAAGGTTGTCAAGTACAACACGATTGGAGATTAAATACTCAAGATCTATTCAGCATTTGGAGGTGGAGAGGGTGGCCCAAAAACAAGCAGGAGGCGACTCTACAACGAGGTAATGCACTCGGCACTGTTATACGACGCTCCGATATGGGCCGAGGCAATAAAAATTGAAAGGGCTGGCTCAACATGGCCAGAGTCCAGTGAAGGAGCGCAATCAGAGTGGCTGCTGCATATCGCACAGTGTCGGAAGACGCCGTCCTGGCACTGACTGCCATACTGCCAATCAACCTACTCGTTTACGAGAGACAGGCAATACAGAAAGGCGAAGACAAGAATAACACTAAGCAAAGCACCATGGTAGTGTGGCAGTCCCGATGGAATAACTCCGCTAATCTATGAACCTGGGTGACTAGAAAACACGGTCAACTGTGCTACCACTTGACCCAGGTCCTTATCGGGCACGGCTGTCTTGGTAGCTACCTACACAAAATAGGCAAAGATGGAATGCCATCACTGCAGAGCGGAGTACGACGATGGTGCACACACGATATTTGTCTGACCAGCACGGAGCATCGAAAAGGACATCTTACAAGAGGAGCTGGGAATGAGCTCACTCTCCCCTAGCAACATGGTACCTTCAAAGTTAACGGATGCTACGGCATGGAATACGTGGTGCAAATACATAACATGCGCTATGCCGCAGAAGGAGGATGCTGAACGTACAAGACGACGAACTTTAGCAGAAGAATGACATTCAGAAGGAGATAAATGGAAAGCCCGTGAGGGACACATCGCTCCCACTCTTGTGCAATACTTTTCTAAAAAATCTAACTCACCTTGTGACATGTTATTGACTCATTACACCACTACTATGAATATTTGCGGCTGTATTGCTCTGCAAAATAAAAAAACGGATATCTGCGCGAATCTCGCATGGACGAGAAGTGGCGGGAGTATGCGACGACTTCTCCGTTGGAAGAATTTACTGTGACTGGACAAAATGGCCGACCATTACGTGTGATAAAACAAACTGACCCTCGTATGTTATGTTGAACCATGCATTGGATGAAAATCCTTATAATATCTGTATAAACATATATCGCTTTGAAGAACACTGTTAAATTGCGACCCATGAGTTGAAAACTCATAGTCTATATCAGGCATGGCCAACCCAAATGATCTTGCGGGCCACTTTGACAATGCATCATAACTCCGCGGGCCGCATATAAAATTATATATCCCCATATTAGATTTAGATACACTATAGACATTTTTTTGGAGTGAAAAGTTGAAATATAATGAGTTATTATTATTGTGTTTACTATAAGGAGGACCGAAAAAAATCCAAAAAAATATTCCTTAAAGAAAACTTTTATTTAAAAAAATGTTTTCATCATTTTTTATAACCTTTCACCTTTTGGGTAGATTTTCGATGCCATTTTTGTAAAAAAATTGTTTTTCATCGAAAAACTTTTGAAAATGGATTTTCATATCGTCAAAAGTGATGAAAATTTTATTTTGAAGGGAGTGCTCCAATGATTTAAAAAGGTGATAATCAGAGGGAGCAGGAGAGATATCAGGAGAATAGTCGGGGTGAGGTAAAAGTTCAAGTCCAAGTTGCATTATTATTTCTTGGATGATTTTTGCGGAATGTGGTCGGGCATTATCCTGTTACAGTATTCTCAGTTTGTTATTAACTAACAGTGAACTTTTTTTCGAAGTACATTTTTCATTTTCTCAAATTGTTGGCAATACAACATTACAGTAATTGTCTCACTAGGTTTTAAAAGTTCAAAGTAGAGTACACAGAAGAACTTTTTAAGGTCAAATATGGTTTTGCTATTGGAACAGCCGACTGACCTGGGGAGAGCCATTGTTTTTTCGGGTAGAATTATTTCATAGAACCCACTTCTCGTTACAAGTTATTTTTCTTCGCCAAAAGATGTTTGTTTCTTACCTGGATAAAAGAGATGCACAGATCGTTCTTCGTTGCCCCAACGCAGTTGGCATCAATGTGTGCGGAACCCAAATTCCTTGTTTTTGAATTTTACCAATGCGATGAAGATGTTCCTGTACTATTAACCATGGACAGGCAAGTTTAATCGATAATTTCGAAATGGTTTGACGAGAATCTGATTCCACTAATGACGTCAATACGTCATCATCCAATTTTAAAGACCATTCTATTTTAGGGGCAACCCTGAAATCTCTATCGCTATTTTTTTTTCATCTATGACGTTTATTAAGTTTTAACACTTATCCATATGTATCTGTAATTGTTTTTGTTATTTCTTTCTCCTTCATTTCCCGGTTAAAAAAGAACAAAATACAATGCCGTAAATGTTCTTCGTCGATTATTGGCCCTGACATTCTTAATAAACAACGGTAACAAATAATATAAATAAAAATAGCAAATTCACGACCCCCACGATCTACTAGTATCAAAAAATATGTATTTGCTCTACTGACTCTTTCAGGGTCAGTTGGTGTCTTGACACAAACTGACCCTGAAAATCAGATACCTAAAAATTTTGATTTCTTTCCAGTCCTCTTAATATTATTTTTAAATATAAACATAGATAAGATAATAATATTGATACTCAATTTACATTGTAAAGAAATATGTAAATCTAAAAATTAAATATAAGAAATACATAAATATAAATAAAATCATTAAAAAATATTTTACTAGTGCGATATTTGTTTCTCCACTCTTTCACTTAGCTTTTGGAAATCGATCTCAGTTAGGGTATTTGAGTTTATTTTTAGGTGGTGGTTAAGCATTTATATTTGGAGATATTCTGGAATCGATTCAAATTCAACTTGAAAAGGAGATAAATATATTTCAAAAATTTTATTGTGCTTGTCTAACTGTAAATTACTGAATCGGCTTTCAAAATCAGCTGTAAGTTTTCTTATTTCTTTTGCATATTTAATGTAATTGTTACATTTTGATTTCTTAAATTCTTTCAACAATGGAAAGTGATGAGCGTAATTACTTTTCAATTGTGATTACTTTGGCCAGTATAAAAAAGATATATTTTCTAAAAGTGTGATGATTCTCGCGGGCCGAAAAAATAATCCAGGCGGGCCGCATGCGGCCCGCGGGCCGCGGGTTGGCCATGCCTGGTCTATATAGTTTATAGTGTATTATTTTCTTAACGATTCTTGTAATCCATGTCTCAAGATATCAATCAAAGTAATCAATAAATAATTGAACATAACAGTAAACAGAGCAGATTTTCCTTATTTTGCTTTTCGTGGTAAAACTCATTTGATTAGCTCCCCGTCGCATGACAAATAATGACATCATAAATGCAATCGTCAGTATACCTTTTATTTTATCAGCAGTCCCTCCATTGCTACCAGTGCAATTGGACGCAATCCCTTCAACTGCTGTTAATGTTTGAAGCACACAATGAAGCTATCAATTGTTATTGTGTTCGCAATGTGCAGTTCTTTGAGTGTTTGTGCATCGTATAAAATATTGGCGCTTCTTCCACATCCAGGGCTGAGCCACTATTTGGCCTTTGAGCCTTTGTTCAAATCGCTGGTGGCCAAAGGGCACAATTTGACCATGGTTTCTCATTTTCCTCTAAATGTGCCGAGTGGCGAATATCAATTTGTTAATCTGACTGGTTCCATGCCGATCTGGAAAGAGTTGTTGCTGCTGGATGGTAACAGTATACATCTTGGAGCGTTTCAATTTCAACGATGGTTGAATTTTCACAAGAAAGGCATCATGACTTGCAATATGACGCTGAATTGGCCCACTATGAAATCGTTCAAAGACACAGAAGACACGTTTGATGTAATTCTGTATGAGTTATTCAACACTGATTGCATGCTGGGTTTGGTGGACAAATTGAAAGCACCCAGTATTGCTCTTTCTTCTCATATTTTATTGCCTTGGAGTGGTGATAGATTCGGTGTGATTGAAGCGCCTTCTGTAGTTTCTGGTGCATTTACGGAATTCAATAACAGGATGTCCTTCTTTCAAAGAATTTCCAACGCATACTCATTGGTTATGAATAAAATATTTTATGAAATTGGCAGCATTCGACCCACCGAAGCGTTATTGAAAGAACATTCTTATCGGGATGATTTTAAAATTGAAGAAGTTGCTAGAAATACAAGTCTCATATTGGTTAATCAGCATCACGCATTGGTTGGTGCCAAATATATTGCACCGAATGTTGTTGAAGTTGGCGGAATTAACATCAAAGAAGTCAAACCATTGAAAACGGTATGTAAAAACAATTTTTGTATGTAACTACATCAAAATTTAAATTCTATTGCCAATTTAAAGAACAATAATGATCAATATCCTTTCACTAATATTATTCAAGTCATTGACCCAGTTTTTAAAGATTTGATACAATTCGAACTGTATTACGATCTGTTATTTTAGCGCACGTCATAAAAATATTGCTCAATTGCAACATTTAAAATTTGCTCTATTTTATTCTATAATATTAAGAATATGTCTTAAAAAAATTATAAACCAAGTGATAGATGTCTCAAAAAAAGACGAATGTACTTTAACCTAAAGAAAGCGCCTTTTAAACATACTTTTATCATGCTCGAATAAATGGTTCGTCATTGAAGTCTCGCAGCTGGGTCACTCATTCTAAAGGCGCGAAACAAACATCCTGAACTGAAAACATAGATAAACATATTTTTTCTCTATTTATATGTACTATCTCGATTGAAATGTCATTGGGTCGAGGCGCAGCCCTGACTATCATAGCAACCTTCGCCTAGCTATTATATCATATAATAAGTATTGCAATTTACACTTGACCCTCAATTTGCGCGATTACAGCATATCCATAATTTTCTTATTGATTGAGCACGATATTATTTTAAAATTTTAAAAGCATATGGTATATTGCCGATGTTATTACAATAACAAATGTTTTTAATTAATGGTAATTTATTCCTGCTGGATTATATTCCTGGAATTGCGCGGTTAATTTGTATACCGGAACCAATCCCACAATGTTATATAATGCTTCACGATTTTTAATGCGGTTTTCTGCAGAGTACAGAAATATTTACTTAAATAATTTAGAAAAATGCCCCATTGGCTACAGTATGGGGCAAAAGTCTTTTTCCATACCCAAATTTAAATATATATACATATATCCATCCACAAAATTATGCACAATGATGATTGACATTGACAGTATTTCTTGTTTTTTTTTTTACACACATTCAATATTTATTTTACACTGAATATTTTTAATGATTAACTCGTTCATTAGTAATCACGCATATATGCGTTCGAACTCAAATGGAGATTGTAAATCAATGTGTCTGACGACGAATGTCTTGCCTCTTATCATACGCTCGTACATCGATTGCAATTTGGTGCTGTAAATATACCCCTACACGTCTATATATTCTCAAATATTACGAAACCCGATACATAACGCATCATTTTAAATGCCATGCTTCTGTTTATAATACAATATTGTTTCCAACGTCACATTTACGATCTCTTTTATTGTTTTGTCGTGTTTAAATTAAATTTTCGATCATGTTTTACGAACACAAAGAATCACTTATATTTCTATAATTGAATACAATATCTGGAATGATAGTCTTCAAAGAAATAAATAATAGAAACCACATAGATCGATTTTATTCTTAAAACTGTTAACAAAAGCGATTCTATTTGAAACACCATTGTATCGATTGTATCCATCGGCCCTAATTTATCGATTTTAAGCTTCGACAAATGCATTATTTTGTTACTAAAACAGAAGACACGAATGTGCATTGTTTATATTTACACTGTTGATAGCACACAATATTCGTACATTTCTTCGCGTAAACATAAACACTACAAATGTGTATCTTCAGTTTTAGTAACAAATTATGCATTTGTCGAACCTGGAAATTAATAAATTTGATATAATAGCAATCGAAAACGGATCGCTTTTCGTAATATTTCAGAATATTCAGACGTGTAGGGGTACCTTTACAGTATGATCTTGCTATCGATGTACAAATGTATGATGAGACACAAGATATCCGTCACTGTTTCTAATTTTCGCAGTTATTGTGCGAGAATGCGCTTTATGTATTATTCGAGCTCGAACGCATATATGCGTGTTTACTCATCAACGGACAAAATCTATGCAAAATATAATATATCATATAGATGTCACACGACATCGTGAAAATCGTTTTTAAAATAGCATTACAGTATACTCTCAATTATACGTGGCTGAAAAAAATTAATTAAAAAAAAAAAAAACAATTTTTGAGGTGCTATACACAAAGCGATAAGGATGATGCTTGTATCTTATCTACTAAAACAAATTCCTGTTCTCATATTTTAATTACCTTGGGTTTCAAAGTAACCGAGCAAGAGTTTAAGAAATCTTGTTATACGAGGCAGAAATTACAACGAGTATAAGATTGTAAAAATGGACCCGGGGTGATAAGAGCTTGATTACTAAAACTAACCTGTATGGTAGGATGATCGCGTATTTGCGAACGAATTCCAATGATTCAGAAAGAGCACTCTTGTACATTGAGTTCGAAGAAAGACAGAGACGTTGTGGGTGAAATGTTGGGCGACAAGAGTGTTAAACTTACTAGCCGCTTATCATCCGTACAAATCCACTTATCTGTCAGAACCGCAACACCACGTATGAAGCTTATATTTAACACTGTCGTCACCTAACATGAATCGGTTTTGCTTCTCACGGGGTCCAAATTCAATAATCGGAACGTAAACAGAAGGAATAGCGATGCGATATTATTGACACATATCTGGTGGACACAGTGACGGACGAGTTAAATAAATAAAAACTGTCGATAGCACAAAATATTCGATCATTTCTTCAAGTAAACATAAACAATACACACGAAATCTATTCATTATATCATACACACATCATTTTTAGTCGATAAATTTGGGTTAATGACTTATACAATCGTGCGATGTACGCAGGAAGCTCTCCGTCTCTGTCTCCCATGCACAGTTAACGAATTCCGTCTCTGTCTTTCTCCGAGCTCAACGTACAAAAGTGTTCTTTCTGAATCGTTGGAATTCGCTCGCAAATACACGATCATACTACCATACAGGATAAAAATGAGCGTTTTTCTTGTGTGTGAAATAAAAATTTGTTATTTAAATATGATATTATAATCGAAACAGGCAGTCCCTCGAACAATCGAGAGTTTACTGTAATTATAAATGTATTTCAATGATAACTGACTTTTAGACCATTGCATCTGAGTTATGTCATATGTTTTGGTTTGGCTTAATTCTATCCATAACAGTGAATCTAATCATTTTCAATGGGTCAAATTATCTATTAATTTAGATTATCAATTTGTCATGCTTTATTCGTGTTAATTACAAAATTAATTGATCTCTTCCTCATCATTTCGCTGATTGAAGTCAATCGCTTCGACACCATTCTTATAATTAGGGTATCTCTCTCTGTATCATACATTTATTTTTAAATTGTGACTGATGTGTAGTCAATATTTAAGATAAAATTCAAATTATATTCTCATTATTGTTGTAACATGGTAAACACTCAATTAGTTCTTCGTCGCCAATTCTATACGTCTGATGAGCAAGCATAGATCCAATTCGTTCCGGTCGAAGCAATGCAGACATGCTTTGCTTTGCTAATTTTTCTCACTAACACATTCTTCTTCCAGCTTTATTAGCATTATGCAAAAATGTTAATGTTGTCATTATAGCTGGAGTCCAATTGTAAGATTAAATAATGCTCTTCCATGGAACAATAATATGTTAAGTCCGGCCTTGATACAGAACTACAATAAACAACGTGCTTGCTAAAAATTGAGTCAGTCTGTTATACACAGTCGTACGGGCTAGTTGGTTTGTCCCACTCTTGTAATATAAACATGTGACCAAAATACACACGAATTATCAGTGCTTGTGAATAAAGGTGATAACACTAGAGATACCAACATGAACCCGGGCCACGTCTTCCTATCTGTCTTGTTGATTTCTTCAGCCGGCGTGCTGAATGGACTTAAAATTTTAGCGATTTTTCCTTATACAGGAAAAAGCCACCACTATGTCTTCGAACCCCTCATCGATGAATTGGCGAATAGAGGACATGAAATCACGATGATAAGTCACTTTCCTTCCAAGACGCCAACACCCAATCGGATCGATATTGCGTTGAAAACAAATTTGTCTCTTGCTGAAGACGCCATCGATCTAACCGATTTGGAATCGATACCCAAGCCTCTGGGCATGATGCAAGTCGCTTTTGAAAGCGAATTTTTATACTCATTGGGTGTCGAAATGTGTCAAATACTGCTGACAAACGAAGGAGTGCACGATCTATTGGAGAGCAAACAAAAATTCGACATAGCCATAATAGAGCAATTCAACTCGGACTGCCTGCTTGGATTGATTCACAAACTTGGCGTTCCAGCAATTGGCATAACATCCGATACCATGATGCCATGGCATTATGAAAGATACGGAGTAACCTGGAATCCTTCATACATACCGTGCCACAATTTAGGATACGGAACACATCCCGTCCTCTGGCAACGAGTCAGCTCATTCCTGACGTGCGCCGCAATGAGACTGGGATATCATCTGAGATCGACCATCCCGACGCAAGATCTCCAAGAATACCATCTGGGAAAAGGCATTCCGCCATTGGACACGTTGACGCACAACATCAAAATGCTACTGGTCAACGCGTATTTCCCACTGAGTGGCGCATTTCAGCTGCCACCCAACGTCAAAGAAGTCGGAGGACTCTATTTGAAAAACGCTAGATTACCACTGCCAGCAGTAAGTCAATATTTAATTTATACCGATGCGATTAAACGCAGACGAAAGACTGACGAATGGCCATAATAAATTACAATCTACGCCGTTTATGTTCGCGCTTTGACACGTTATTTTTACAGCTGAAAACCTTGAGAGACATAATTCAATCTCGGAAAACCATTAAAGCTTGATTAAAATAGAAATTATCTATTCAATGCCAATAAATGTACATTTTTAACTCTTCCCATCATATGTGAACAGCGTTAACAATCCATCTTATGTACAACAACAAAAAAGTTCCGCAATTGAAGGTCCTTTTTTCTGGCAAATAATGCTTCCTGTCTTTTTTAACATTCGCCTTTGAAACGCACATATATTGAATAATTCAAATCTATGTAATATTCAGCGTTTAAATTCATACAATAAAAGGAAATATTCATTTTTTTCGTTGAACACCTGTATGGTAGGATGATCGCGTATTTGCGATCGAATTCCAATAATTCAAAAATAACACTCTTGTACGTCGAGCTCGAAGAGAAACAGAGACGGATAAAACGTATTGCAGTTCGGTAGCTGTGTATGGGAGACAGAGACGGAGAGCTTCCTGCGTACATCGCACGATTGTATAGATCGTTAACCGAAATTTATCAATGATATGTTAACGATATAATGAATCGATTTCAAGTATATTTTTGTGTTTACTTGGAGACATGACCGAATACCGTTTGCTATCCAGAGCCGTAACTAGGGTATGATGTGCCCGTGGCAAGAATCTAAATTGCGTCCCCCCCCCCCCCCATTTTTTCGTGATATCAAGAAGTTGTTTATTTGTCAATTTTTTTTCTATTGATCTGAAAACAAATTTTTCATATATTCTTGACAATTTTTAGTAATTCAACTCACCAATATGCTTGCCCCCCGTTAACAGGATAGTACCGTAATTTATTTACGCAAAAATCTTAAAACTTCAGGTATATCCAATCAACAATATTGTAATGAAAAACCTCCCAAAAATTCAGTCAGTTCGATCAAAAACATTTTAAGCCCCGACTTAAATCGTTTTTGAACATGCAGATTCGAGATAATCTCTTTTAACCCATTGCCGCACAGTTGCCGTCGAATATCGTCATGAGTCAGCAGAAAAGAAGCAAGAAAAAGCAAGTATTATCTGCAAACGAAGACGCAGGGGAGCCCCACGCAAGATACATGAAAATGACTCCATAATACTGATATGTCAATTAACGCGTTAATGCATTTAGAGTGGAATAGTAAAATAAATAAATATAAATAAATAGTAAAGTAAAATAAAAACCACGTGCAACTCTGTCAATCAGGTCGGTATCCTGAGTTTTGCGCCCCAAGCCCGGTTGCGCCCGTGGCAGGCGCCTGCTTTGCCACGCCCTAGTTACGGCCCTGTTGCTATCAACAATGTTTATTTATTTAACTCGTTCATTGCTGCGTCCACCACATATGCGCGACAACTAAGTCAATATGTTGAGGCTATTTTTACATTTATTATTTAGAAACTATTCGCACTTGCTTATCTTCACTTTATTTTTGGTAATTTAACTAATGTTAATTTGACTAATCAAGATTATTGATCTAAGATAAAACAACACCTGTGAGAATTGCGTTATAATATCGCGTCGCTATTCCTTCTATTTACGCTCCGACTTGGGCGATCCACGTTGGGCGACGACAGTGTTAAATATAAGCTCCATATGCGCTCGATTTGTAATGACGATTAGTGGCGGACAAGCAAATATAGCATCTAAGAATATGAAGATTTCAAATCATCGTGTTTATGAATTTATTATAATATTTTATACGGTACACTATTCTGCGTATAAATCTAAGATAAGCACACTATCATCAGCAATATGCTTGCTACAATGTAGTTATCGGTGGCTATCTTCTAAATGCGGTATAAAATACATAAAACCGGGCATCGAATGACATAATATCATTTTACAAAGAATCCATATGAAAATGAGCGTAAAATATTAAGGAAAAAAATCGACATTTCCTCGTTTCTTGTGCATTTGTATTGCATAATTTCATGCGAATTTGTTATTGATCTTTATTACGGTTGTGCATGAACACCGTTGATTTAATATAATCATAAATACCTTATCAATTAGGATCACTAGTAGCATCCAAACACTCGTTTATTTACCATGCGTCATAAGTGTTAAAACAAATATATGAAATATTTGGCCGTTTCTTTTTTTGGACACCTGAATTAGCATTTCAAGGTCTCAAAAAATGTAATGCCTTTAATTTTCGCCCAAGAAGAGCAAGTTTTTAGCGAGAGTTATGAAAATACGCGGCTCTAACAACTCCCGAGAGTCCGCCAAATTTTTGAATACTTTGCATGTAATTTGATGGATTTCTGAATAAATTTCTGGCGAATTTAAATACTCGAATACAGAAATTGTGCGCTTGAAAGAATTTCCACGACGGCGTTACTTTTGAGTCCTTAACCCTTCAGTCGGCGCTTTTTTTGTGTCGCGGGCAAGTCCTGCCTTTGACAGTCGCGTAATTTATTCATTATTCATAAATTAAATAGCCTCCACGGAAGAGATTTTTTATTTTCGAGATAATTTCTCTTTTTGTTGCATAATGAGTGTTGAAGCTTGGCTTTTTATTCTTTTCTAACTACCATTACAAACGGCCTTGCAGCCATTACAATTTGCAAGAGTGCCGTGGTTATTGTGTAAATGGCTCTTACAGAACTCTTAACGGCCTTCCTAGATGAAAAGGTCCCATCGATTATTTAAAAATAACAAAAAAATACCCACTATTCTTAATTCAATGCATTTTCATAACTCTAATCGAATAAAAACCCACAAATTGTTCAAGAAATAATGGCTGTCCATTGAATGCCGCAATATTTGCATCATTGTGAGATATTTTCAGCATTATGTATACATTGTCGCTCGATTCTCATTCGAAACACTATCAATATGTATGCCAATTGAAAATGCCAAAATATAAATAAATTTGTATTCAACACTATAAAATATAATACCGTTCATTTTTTTTTTATAAAAACTTTCCGATTTAAAAGAAAAAAGCTATTTTAACCTCTATAGTAGGATGATCGCGCATTTGCGAGCGAATTCCAGTGATCGGAGAGAGACAGAGACGGATAGAACGTCTTGCAGGTCGGTAACTGTGCATGGAAGACAGAGACGGAGAGTTTCCTGCGTATATCATACATGTGTTAATGATACAATTAATCGATTTCAAGTGCAATTCAAGTTTATTGTTTATTTGAAAGAAATTACCGAATACTGTATGCTATCGACAGTGCTAACTAATTTAACTCGTTCGTCGCTACGTCCATTAGATATACGTGACAATTAGGACAATTTGTTGAGACTCTTTTTACATTTTTTTAGCCTTTCTGGCAATCGAGAATTTGTCTCATATTTTTGTAACAAAGAGTATAATTTCTTCTAATAATGCTTTTCAACCGAATGTAGGTTCTGGAGCAAGTGCAATTAAATCTTAAACAGTTTCCGTACAGCGAATCCAGTGTATTACTGTTACGTATTTCTATAATAATTTATGTCTTATAATATTGCATCGCTATTCCTTTTGTTTACGCTCCGACGATCGAATTTGGGCCCCGTGAGAAACAACTCTGATTCACGTTGGACGACGAGAGTGTTAAATATAAGCTTCATACGCGCCGCTGCAGTTCTGACCGATAAGTGGATTTGTACGGATGATAAGTGGCTAGTCAGCTTAACACTCTTTTCGCCCACTGCACCTTTGTCTCTCTCTGAGTTCAACATACAAGAGTGCTCTTTCTGAATTCGCTCGCAAATACGCGATCATCCTACCATACAAGTTAGTCGTGTGACAAGCAAATATAGCATCTAAGACTATGAAGATTTTAAATTTGCTCACTATTCAAAGGGTTAAATGCATTTCCAATTTAGCTGCATTCTTCAGTTCATTAATTCCCGTATTTATCCGGTGTCAATTTTGCTTTATGCACCAAATAACCTTTTTCATATTAAATTCTGGCTTAGGAGCTGGAATTGGAAGTTCTTTTCGTTTTTGTTGCGTTCGATGAAAGCGTACTATATTCATCCTATCCCATAACATCCATCCTATTCGTTTTAAAAAGTCTCAGTGGCATTCCAGTTTTTGCCATAAATCCTCGATTGTTTTCCACGGATCAGACTTTATTAGAGATTTTAGTGCTTCGTTATCAAAATTCGAAATTCCTCGATTTCGTTTTCGATTCATCCCCCGTTTTCGATTCATCCCTTAAGCTTCTATGGCCCGATTTAAACCCCATTAACAAGCGTATATCGATATTTCCGTCATCGTGTTTAAACACAAACTGAGCTATCAAAATGTTCGAATACTTTCGGGTCCTCCTAATATAAGAATTTATATTAGATTCAAATTCGTACATGGAAATATTTAATCACACGCTTTATAATCTGCAAATTTTATAAAGTAATCAATTGTGAATCTTCCAAAAACTGACTTTTAATGACTAGAACATCTTTTGAATGATCAATTGAAAAACGTAATTACATTAATAGCCCTGCCCCTAGCTGCTGATAAAAACGTATAAATCATACGCTCCAATCCTATTAAAATATATACTCAATGAACAAGGTTTAAGGGCTGCATATTGATGAATTGCTTTGATCCGACTATTACTTGCATTGAAAAATATAAAGGTCAGCATGTTGATCAAATCTTGCCTAATACGAATAGAGCCTTGAAGTACATTGTTCTCTAAGATCAGATCTGTAATAACATTGGTGATTGTAAACGACCTCATTTTCTCAGCGACCTTTATTCATAATTAATTAAAAATAGCTACCTAATTCAATCTTTGTTGGAGAGCATGTGAGCAGATGAGGAAGTACGCTGTCTTCATGGTCAATAGCATACATTTCTTTGCCATCGAAACCGGTTTTGTTATAAGAAAAAAGAGCCATATAAGATCGATGAGTGCTTCCCGATTGGTTTGATTGATGCGAGATGATTGTTAGGCTAGAAATGGTGTAGTAATAACGATATTTTGCAAATGTGGAGCAAAACCACAGCTTGCGAAATGAGCATTTCCTAATAAAACCATTTGCGTGCTTATCTTTGAACAATTGCGGTCTGTCAACAAGAAACACGATAAATATGAAAACGTCGTTTACAATCAGCGTAAAAAATATTACATGACGCGGCATGTAAAAGCAGTGCAATGGCCAACACCAAAACAAACCGATCATGGTTTTTTTTCGGAACAGGTAAAACGAATTCTTGGTATCATCATGGAAAATATGTGCAGGTAAACGTTTATTAATAGACGCAAATCCACTGCTGATTCTGGTAATTTTTAAACAATGCTGTGTATTTCCCAGTGCGGTGAAATTACATCATCGCTCTTCTATTTATGTAATATTTGGTTTTGCAGGATCTAGAAGAATACATCAACGAGGCTTCAAATGGCGTCATTTATTTCAGCATGGGATCGATGATCAAAGCCGCTTCGATGTCGCATGAAAAATTAACGGCAATCCAAGAAGCGTTTGCTGAACTTCCACAAAAGGTCATGTGGAAATGGGAAAATGAATCCATGCCCGGTATCCCTAAGAACGTCATGGTCCGCAAATGGCTTCCACAATTAGACATTCTATGTAAGCATTATGAATATTAATAACGTTGACATTATAAATTATTGAATTCACGTTAAATTGCACATTTTTCCTCGTATGCTTTCCACGAAAAAAATACAATTCAACGTGGATTTTCATCGCTATTTTCGATACGCAGAAGTTCTCAGTCAGTTCGAAGATTTGAATCTGAGGCTGTTTTGTGTTTCCTGCTTTAAAGATACACGACTCGAGATAAATCTCAATGCTCCTCTATTCGAGAGTCCATTCTAATGGTTCTTATGGGAAACTTTAATCGATTACAGGTCATCCGAGCAAAAATGTCAAGGCATTTATATCTCACGGAGGAATGTTGAGCACTACGGAGGCTGCACATTGTGGTGTACCGATGATATCCATTCCATTGTATGGCGACCAATTTGCCAATGCGGCAGCAGCCGAAGAAAGCGGCCTCGGAACCATTCTTCAGTACAGGGACATTGACAAGGATACTCTTCTTGCCGCTTTAAGAAAGGTGCTCGATCCAAAGTAAGTTCAAAAAATTGCTCAAAAAACATCTTTATTATTAATAGTTTGTAATGTATTACGACTCTCGATCGATCGGTCAGTTTTTCAAATTCCGTGTTACATTCGTCGCTACGTTCGTTGCTGATTGCCACGCTATTCAGTTGCATAAATCGCACCCGGGGTTCATTTGGAGCACGGAATATCCCGTGTCATTTACCTCGATAGAATCGAATTATATTATCCTAATTGTCAGGGTTGTCGAAATAGATTTTTTTTTCTACATTTTGAAAAATATCCAAAATTTCACCTTTCGTCGTAAATCGTCTTAACTTTTTAAACTGTGGTTGTAATCACGCGAAATAACGATGGTTTTTGTATTTTGTAATGTATTTTTTTCTAAATAAAGCATTATTTTATGCAATTGGTTTAAAGAAAATTAGTTTTGAACTTCCAAAGTCACAAAAAATTTTCAAACGAATGAAAATTGTCAATGTAAAAATTATCTAAACAAAAAACTAACAACTATTAGTTAAAGCGGAAAGAAATGTCATTTTTTTGTTATTTGGAGAAAAAAATTATTTCAATAAAAGTTGTACAATATTATTCAATTAAATAAGTTTTATTGTTATTTATAATCATCTTCTACAGATTAGTTAGCTTTTTAATGCCTCTTTCGTAAAATTCGGCCTGTTTTTCACTAAAGTAAGAATCCAATGATTTTTCACTTGTTCCACAAAAGTTAATCTTTTTTATCGCGAAGCGAATGTTCTAATAGCTTAAAAATATGAGTCTAAAGGTGCAATATTAGGAGAATATGGTAGATGTCGCAGCACTTCCAAATCCAGCTCTTATTTTGTTCTGCGTAATCCTTGATGCGTGTGGTCTTGCATTATCATGCTTTAATATTCTTCTTTGGTTGTTAACTAGCACTGATCGCTTTTTGAGTATTTACGCTTTTAACCTTTCTAATTGTGCACATTTCTGCTCTGCTGTGACAGTTTGGCCAGGTTTTAATAATTCGTAGTGAATTACGCTAAAAAAAATCACACCAAACACAAAGGAGGACCTTTTTCAAGGATAATGACGGTCGAGGGGTAGAAACAGATACTTGATTTGAAGAAAGCCACTCTTTTTCCTTCTCGGGCTATTGTAGAAGACCCACTTCTCATCCCCAATAACGATCCTTCTTAAAAATGGATCGGTTTCATACCCGGACAATAGCGATGAACAAATGGTTATCCGTTGTTCCAAAGCCGTTGATGACAACTCGTGCGGTACCCAAATTCCCTGTCTATGTTTTTTCCCGAGTCTTTTCAAATGGTATTTTACTGTCGACTAGGGACAACCGATATCTAGCGATAATTCCTTTATTGTTTTTCGAAGACCAGATTTTTAGAGGTTGTCTTGATTTTGGTTTTTTTCCAATCACTTTTGAATTTTTTGAACCATCTATGCCATTTTTGAATATTCAATATGCTGCCATATGTATCACAGATGCTCTGAGTAGCTTCTTTTGCTTTTAATCCTTTGTCGAATAAAAACAGTAAACAAGATCGCAAATGGGTCTCATCAATTTCTGGCTTGGACATTTTTACTATGGCTAAAAAAATATAAAAATGTTTAAAAAAGGAAGACAAATAACAGAACTTCAAAATGACACTAACTTTGACGTATTCACTCGATAGCAACCCGAGGCAAACTGACGACAAAGGACACAACTAAAAAAAAAATGACATTTCTTTCCGCTTTATCTAATATTATGAACTTAATTTAGTTTTAAAAAGTTTTCTAGTTTATATCCTTTCCTACGATATTTTATCTTGCAATTTTGCAAAGGCGGTAATTTTTCCTTGAATTAGGGTTTCTTTTGTGGACACCCTACCGTGTTAATTAATTATTTTGGCAGCCCTATTCCGTGCCTCCCACGGTCATCAGTTCAGACACCGCTAGATTTCTTTATCTGGGCATGTGCCATATTCCATGGCTCGCATGGTCTACAGACCTGACACCACTGGATTTCTTTGCCTAGGGACGTGCAAATAAATCAATTTACACGACAGAAGTACTCACAAAAGTAATCTTAATTGAACGAATAATCGTCGTCATTGCAAAAATGACAGAGGAAATGCTACTTCAGACAACGACAGCTGAAATAAGAAAAATATGTAGTGCGCATTTAAGATAAGAATTTTTTTAAAAATTATATTCTTCATTTCGAACACGAAGTGTTAATGTCGATGATTTTATTATGCTCTTGATAATAATCAAACGTTGTCCTCAGCTCATAGAGTGTTAATATATATACGTCTAGACACTTTTCAATTTTTAAACTTAACACTAACAATATAATAAATGCTAATTATGAATCTAATAACAAATATATTAGACTGGATTATTCATATCGTAATCCACAAACATTTATTAGGAATATACCCTAAATATTCGTTTTGTACGCCATTTACGGCATCATTTTCACAATAACTTCTTCATTTATTTTTAAAGCTTCGATGACACTTCGATTTGGTTAAGATTGTAGTTTATAAAGAAGAGAGAGAGCTCCCAACTGCGAGACATCTAGTGACAACTAACGTCTTCCCCAAGCACCATCAAGGTCAAATCGATGAAATCGAATGGAAGTCTTTTGAATATCACTGCTCTCGAATCATTTGAACTTAAAATTCCCCCTCCACTCTGTAGGCATTTTTCATCTAGTAAGAAATAGAAGCACATTTCTGACTCTTTTATTTCAATTTGGGTCAATTTTATCCCGCATTCAATCTTCTTTGACGGTTAGCAATCAACCATCTTCCATGTGGATTCTCAAGAGCAACTTTATTTTAGAAATCTGAATTTTGGCGTGAGTCCATCGATTAATTTTCAGAGATTTTCTGCATTATTCTTTGTTTATTTTTACTAATTACCAATGATTGCTATCATTTTTCATACACGTTCGCAAATTTGACAGCTGTCTACTTTAAATATGAATTTATAAAAAAAAAAGGGTTAGATGTGCTTCTATTCATTGCGGTTAAAAAGATGCACGTTTCTGGTATTCTATTGAAGAATTTAAGGCAATCGGATGCGAAATAAAAAACCCACAGGTAATCACAGACGAGTCTTCCTTTTATAGGAATAATAGCATTAATTTCATCTGTATCATTGGGCTCAGGACTCTGCATTATTTTTAGTTTCGAAGACGAACATTAGGATGACGAGACTGTTTAAAGAAGCCGGTTTATTTTAGAATTTTTACATCTTGGAGACCTTGAACCTGGCTGATGCGGCGAATTCCTATCTGGAATATTTTGGTCACGTCCAGGATGTGATTTCGAATGTATGAATGTATAATTTAAACATTTTGCGCCTGGCGTATCAAAGAAAGCGATACGAAATCATATTTGATATTCATTTACAAGTTATTAATTATTCAAAACGTACAAAGACTATTCGCGATGATTATATTGGAATTTGAATCATTCTATCATTGTTTTCGTAGAGACATAATTTTTTTGTCTCAGTTTTCTTATATAAGCTCAACAAAACAGTGCTGAAATCGTGACTAGGTAGTTTCTATTATTGAGTCATTTTTTCATTAGCCTCGTTTAGCAATTCTGTACGTTTTTCTCTTTCTTTATGAAATAATGCGATTTTTATCGACCTTAGCTCTTTTTGAATGTCAAGATTCATTCGAATACTGATGATGATGATTTATATTTCAGGATGCAACAGAGTGCCAAGAAATTGTCTGAGATATGGAGGGATCGTCCTCAGCCCCCACTGCAAACAGCAGTGTATTGGATTGAGCATGTGGCTCGACATGGTGGTGCTCATCTTAGGCCAGCATCAGCAGATATGCCATTGTATCGCTATTTGCTCCTGGATGTCCTTGGCTTCCTGGCCCTCGTGGGCTTCATCGTTTCATTCATAAGCTACAAAATATTTATGTTCTATGTTAGATTAATTTTTAAATCTAAATCTAAGTCAAAATCGAAGCCAAAACCTAAAAAAGAATAAGCTTAACCCTTTGGCTGCTACGGTGTATTTTGATAAATGGAATTTTATTTGTTATCTTCTTCTCTCTTGTTTGATTGTGTTGAGCACTTTGAAGACAGCAATGAGCCAATAGCGATCGTTGTTTGCAGTCCTCGCTAATTTAAAAATCAACGATATATCGTATTTTAGCACTCTAAGGGTTAAAAATTATTTATAATATTATTGTTTGAATGTTTTTGTAAATACATAATTTAAATATATTTTTTACCTGTTACATATTTATTTATAAATGTCTACTTATCATCCAGAATGGTAAATTTATTTTTATTTATATTTGAAGTACAATTTTTATAGTAATTAATGAACAAAATATTTTTAAAAAAAAATAAAATCTACAAATATTTTAGAATATTTTTATAATAGATGTCACTTCAATTGATTTTTTTAAATCAATGAAATATCGATTTGCTACGAATAGATGGCGCTCAATGTAACAAATTGGATGAATTATTTATTGGTCATTTTCATACCTAAATAATTCAAGGATATAGTTAATTCAGTATAAATTTCATGAGTTCATTGAACCAATGTGGTTAGCTTTCTTAACCTAACCAATAGAACATGTCCGTTAGGTTACCGCATGGTCACACTTAGAGTTGCCAGATGTTAAAAATATAATTTCGGTCATCCAGTAAATAAGGTTACAATATTTAAATAAAATAGAAAAATGCTTATATTATTTAATATTTAAATTCAAAGAATACTTAACAAATAGTGTTTTCAACACAATATCACCAAGAAGGCTTCGAAAAATGTCAGGAAATTCTTCGTGAAGGTCTTCATCCATCACACAGCGTTCATTTCATACTTATTCTTTATTTTTTTGTACAAGTTCGTCAGAAATCTATGTATACATATATGCAGTACATATATGTTTTTCGAATTGGTATATTAACCTTTCCCTACCGGTAATGTATTTACTACACCTCGACTCTAATAATGGGAATATCGATATGAAATATAATAGATACGGGGTTCAGAATTTTTGTATTCCTCCGTAATATAACTACGAATCATATCAGAATATTATAATATATAATTATTCATCTGCATCAACGGAAATAAATAATTTGTCGGGAAATCGGGAATTTTGCAAGTTTAAGTCCGTGTCTCAGCAGAAAGGAATTTTATCAGTCACATTGATTGTGGTATACGAATTAGCATTTAAATATCTGATGACGATAATCCTGGGATCGAAATTTTGGCTCGTGATTGGATTCCCTAGTTGCATACATCATAGACATGCTACGCGCATGCGCCTCTACTGTGTGTGTACAAATATTTATATACATTGCATAAAGCCACTAGACTAGTTGCGTCAATTTTATTATATACTACACAAACACAAAAGCATCATACGAATGAAGTTGAAAGTATCATGGAAGGTAAAGGGCAAAATTTAATTAAAATATTTCCTAGGAGATAATAAATTTAACTTCCTCGGCGTGAGAGTACTCACAGTTTGAAAGCGAGTTATTAAGTACAAATATTTTTTCACATAAAATAATGTGTGAAACTCGCTTTAACATCTGCCATCGCCCGCACCAACTATCAGGCGTCATGTTTCGAGCCATTTTTATGCATAAATTTAATTCTGGATCGTAATATATTTCTGTACTTAATAAATATATTATGATTAAATGTGATGGATGACAAATTTATGATTTGAATTTATGAGAACAATATTGAACTACACTTGCCGCATCGCGCTTATAATATATAAATCAAATAGAAATGGTCTTGTTTGATCGTTCGTGACGAACCCATGCTCTAAAAGATTAACGTGCTTGGCAATCACATAGAAATTGTGATTTTAATCGACACTTGGTCCAATTCCGAAAACGTATTTTTAAATTTAAAAAAATATTTTATCGGCTGTATAATGGATTTATTTACATTTTAAATTAATTACAATATCACAATATTTGTCGTTGGTTATTTCGAAAATTTATTGTATCATATTTATTCGTTTTTATGCTTTGGTTTGGAGGATTTTCTGCAACAGCATGACAATAATTTGTATGCTAAATAGGTGACGATCAGAAAAACAAGAGATAAAAATGCGATGACGTCAAGAAGAAGGTATCTATAAAGTGGAAGATCAGCTGAAGCTGATCTCAAATGCTTTCCGCCATTTCGAGCGACATGTTCTATCCAATAAATTGCAGTGTCCATTGGAGATTGAGGGCGATCTCTCCATACAGTGGACAACTTCTTCGCACTCTCTTGTATCCTGAAAACAATTTCATTCATTAATATTCGGATGTATGCTAATTCCATAATTAATTCCGGCTTTACCTAGGACTAAGAATCTCCTGTATGCCCCATCTAATGGATTCTGTGGTAATGTTCTTATATCCCATGACGATACCCAGACCACCCTCTTGGGCGCAAGCAGCATTATTGAATTGATCGCCATACATGGGTATCATCATAGTTGGAATACCGGTATGAACAGCTTCGATAATTCCCAGCATCCCTGCGTGCGCAATGAATCCCTTGACGTTCGGATGCTCTAAAAATTAAGATAAAACCATCGGGATGCTACAATATTTTGATGGCGGGATATAAAGTTTCTCGGGCGGCTTAATAATTAAATAGCGGCATTATAATATACAAGTTTTGGTCAAATTAATTTATAAGGAAGCGTTAACGTACGCAATAAATCAAATTGCGGAATCCACTTAAGTATTTTAACGTTCTTCGGCGCTCCTTCCATTGTATCGTTTTCCCATTTCCACAAAATTCTCTGTGGAATTTCAGCGAAGGCTTCTTTGAAAGCCTTCAACTTATCTTCGGGCCAGGACACAGCTTTGATCATGGATCCCATGCTGAACAAAATGACGCCTTCCTTCGATTCGTCGAGATACTGTTGGAGATCCTGAAAGTTTTATATAAATTTTAGTCAATTATATATGACATATTTATCATTCTGATACACACATTAATATATTCAAGATAAAAACGCGTAAATCAAGGCATATAACCCATACAAAATTAAATAAAAACGCTCCAAGAAAGTCACACAAATTTTCCTCCTTTAAAACCTGCATTTGTTAAAAAATCTGCAATTAATATTTGCTTACATAGGCAGGGCTATCAATTATGATATGCCATACTTAAATCAATAACGATGCAATAACAAATAAATATACTATATAGATTTTACACTCAAAAAACGAGTTATGAAAGTCAAATTTGACTGAAATGAAGGGAGCTAAAAGGCATGTTATTAGTTATCGTATCGTTCTTAAAACTCAAATAAGGATGAGATTGGTATCCATATTCTTTGGCTGCATCCATGACTATCTTAAATTCATCCTCCTTTATTTCTATATCCGAATCCCATATGGAAAAATCATTGAATGCTTGTAAAAAGGCATGTAAATTTTCGACGAATGTTGCATTATTTTAAAACATACATTTAGCTTTGATATGTAAATGCATTGGACAAACATGAATTGTCGTACAAATTTTCGATCGATTTGTACGCATCAATGGATGCGCCTCGTATTAACACTTTACAGTCCGGGTGTTCCGCGTTGAACTTATCCCAAAGTCCAAGCGATTTCGTAAGAAATTTATCAAACTCTTTCGTAAAATTGATTTAATTATCAAACCCGCTAATGGATTGAAACGAAATTTTAACAGTGTCTACAAAAGAGTTTATTGCATCGATATATTTAACCACAACAGTGGTTTTCAAACTGTGATGCGCGCACCAGCGTGATGAAATGCAAAAAAATATTATTTTTGACTTGAATTGTATTTTCTATATAAAAAATATATTTAGATTGTGTATTTGAACGTATTCTTTGGCATATTTGTAAAAAAAAACCTTTGGCATTAAATCTTTGTATTTCTATATCGGCAATATCACTCATTTTTACATCGACATAGATCATTATTGAAGGTATTTATCTTCGTTTTTTGTACTAAGGACTCACAATTTGCTATCGAGATGAACTCTCAGAATGCGAAAAATGATTGTGTTATTCTTGTTTGTTTTTAAAGTATGCTCTAAGTAGCTGCCATAATCATAGTTTGACCTTATTTGATTAAATAACGTTCAAATTGGTGCTAATTGTTGGAACACCACCCACATAGCACACAATGCTTTCATAACAGTTTATATGGCTGTCACAGACTTATAAAAAAATAAGTGCATTTAATGATTGGATGGATTATGATTTATTTTTTGAACTAACTAATCAGATAATTGTATTTAAATATGGGTGTATATTTTATTAATAAAGATAGACATGTTGTACTGCATGTTCTTTTTATCCTAAGCCCTTACCGGTGATAATTTAGAAGGCTTCTTCAAATGAATACCTCCAACTTCAATAACATTCGAAGGTATAGGATGAGCACCAGTCAATGGGAAATATGAATTTATCAACAGAAGACTCATATTGCGTCCAATCGATTCCAAATCCGGCAAATCATCGCCATAGTACTTAGTCAAAAATCGATGATCAGGTACTTGAGACATATAATAATGGGCCCATTTAACATAAACGTGTGTCAATGTAGCCTCGACGGTTTCCAGGAAATCCCGCTGGGTTCCAGCGACCGAATGCACGCTAGTCACAAAAGCTGGATTACTCAACATCCCGATTCTATCCGCTGCCCAAGACATCAACACATGCGACGATATCCCGATATATGGAACCTTCAATTTGCGAATGAGAGCCAAACCACAATCGCTATTGAACTGTTCGATGATGACCAAGTCGAATTGCTCCTCTTGCAATCGTTGAACTTCTTCGTTGGCAGTCATAATCTCGCATGTTTCACGACCGATTGCGGATATCAATGTGAATATGTGATGATTCCTCATGGGTACTTCCAAAATTCGAGGATATTCAAAGTCTTTCAAGTTCAAAAATTTCCGCCAAATGAACGTCGTACCTTTGAGGCTTATGTCTTTATAATTTTTCATGCGTTCTTCGTTTGGAAAATGACTGATCACTGTTAATTCGTGTCCTTTTTGCGCCAATGATTTCAAAAGCGGACTGAATACATCGAAATGACTTGCACCTGGATGTGGAAATATTCCCAAAATCCTATAACCGTATATTTGATCGTAAAACATCAAATAACTAATCAGAAACACCAAAACCTTCATTTTGAAATAAGACAATTTTCCAATTTACATAATCTATATTACGACTTTAAGCGACGGTGATTTGATACGAACTAACTTCTGAAAGAAGATTTGTTCATTATTACAAGTACAAAGTTATAACCTTGGTGTCTGTCAAATACTGCAGTATCATTTTAAATGTACTATAAATTTTTCAAGGCTGACAATTTTCATAATAATTTGCATAAGAAAACATAATTAATGGACACATTCGGTTGCATGATACAAAGCGATTATAAAAATGTATGCGTTATTATAGTAAACTAATATTTCCGTTTACACGAGGAGTGAACTGTAATGGATCAAACCTATATAGGAAAGAAAAACATTACCAAAAAGTATTTATTTACAAATCTTTCAAAAAAAACATCCCCTAAAATATTACATAAACCCTTACAGGTATCAACCCTTATAACAATAGTAATTTTAACCCGTTAATTAGTAATCGCACATATATGCGTTTGGATTCAATTGCTACGGAAAGAGCATTCTCACACGTTGAATGCAAAGATTTTAAACCGGAGACAGAGACGGAGAGAGTATCTTGCGTCTCAGCATGCACTCGTACATAGATGTTAGTCGTGCTGTAAGAGTCCCCGGGCGGTTCCCCGCCCCTACGTGCTCGTCAGGATAGCCGCGCTAACGCACGGGTCCGTTCTTCTATCGGGCCGTGATGTTGCTGGACGAATTGATGGGAATAAACGGTCGTCGAATAAAAAGACTCTCTTCTCTAAATAACCATTTATTCCACACAAGAAAGAGAGATCTGGCTGCAGGAGGGACGACCTTCCGCAGCCAAGGCTAACCGACGACTCTCCCGGTTCCCGCCTCCTGCGCGTCAATGCCCAACCGGCAACGGTGCACGCGCAAGAAGCGATCCGTCAGTATGCAGGTGCAATGTCTCCATAGCGCCACAAGAGATGGCGCTGTTAAAATAACAGATTGCACCTGAAGTGAGACGAAAGATGTCACTATTAATCAGTTAACAGCGCTACTACATGGGGATGGTAAATCGCAAACACTACACTATCATAGTTTAGAACAATTAACTGTCATATAAAACAAGAACCTGTTACAGGTCATGATTTGAGCCATATCAAAAAACAGCAAACAGATAAGAAATACACAAGCAAGAAATATCAAGCTTCAAAAAATTCATTAATTTGTTATTAAAACTGAAGACATATATGTGTATTGTTTATGTTTACGCGAAGAATTTAACAAATTTTGCATGCCATCAACAGTGCTAAGGTTCATTTATTGATATACAAGCTTCACGCACGCTGCGCGCTCTTGAGAGAAAAATGAATTTGTGTCGACTCATGCACTCGTCGTTTTCATGCTTTCCCAACAGATTTTTCGACATTATTTGAATCAAAAATTTTGATTTGAAAATTTCGTTTAAATGTTTCAAATTCTCACTGATTGACTTCTAATTCTTTTACCAGCACTTTAGTTAGTATTTTTTTGAAAATAAGTCACCATTTTTGGAACCAATCAGGTCTGGTGGTGATACAAACGCCCTCATCTTATCAATTATTCAATTTAATACGAGGAGAGGTTACAGGCACGAGATTACAAACGATTTAGCGGGAAGAGTACATCTTCCCGCAGCTGTTCGCGTCTCCACCCTTTCATTGAAACCCGAGAAATGAGAAGATGTGATGCGCACGCAGGAAGACAAGTACTTTTATAATACCATGCAACAAACTCCAGACAAATTCCTATGACGCATTTAAATATCTCCTTTAGATCGCCAGACTTTATAAGATAAACCACTGTTTATTCACCACGATTCTCTGATTTGATACACTTATCAAATCAGAGAATCGTCGTCGAAAGGTGGACATAAATATTTCACAAACATGTTGAATATCACCCAAGGGCGGAAAGTTCAAATCAAGTTCAAAGTGAAGGATAAAAATGTCGTAATAAATCCATCAGCCTGCTATTAAGAAGTAAATTAAACGCATTAAGTTTATCCATATGATAAAAAAATGTGCTAAAATTTATATTTCGATGATTGGATGTCAAAAATGAAATATTTTCATTTTGGATTTCACTATGCCATTTTGATAATATTTCGCGTTTTCAAAGCGTTCCTATGGAAGCACAGATAACGAATGATAAATGATAATGGATATATGATATAATAATTAGCTGGAACTCAGACAATTTGGTTGCAAATTTGCAATAAGTACGATTGGTGACCATATTTAAATTTATACATAATAATCGCATGAAATTTGTATATAAAACCGGAAAAAGTCAATTAGTTTTTTATCGCAATATAAATATTATTTATAATTTGTGGTGCTGTAAAAGAATTCCATAAGAGTCAATTACTCATATGGAACCAAGCCTATATAATTTAATCCATCGACCATTTATATGGAATATTTTATACATTTATATTAAAATTTGAATAATGCCTATTCATTATTAGTCGGAAGATATTTACATTTATTTTAGCATAACAAGCATTTTGTTCGATATAGATTTTCACCATTATTCCATGGTGAGTCCAATCCTGAATAAAATCGCATTCATTTCGCTTCTATTCATCTCCATCCTATGAGCAAATGTCATCTTTGTATAGAGATAATATTTTGAGTGGAATGAATTTTTATGGTATTTTAACGACTGAAGTAAAAATGTAAATTCTTAGAAACGATAAAAATTGATATATTCAAAATACACAAAAAATACATTGTTATGTCCGTGCGTGACCGGTTTGAAGAACATCTTAGCTCCCCTAATTATATAATATTACAACACAACAAAAAAAAATATGACGATTAAATTTGACAACCAAATTGAACATTTAAATATATCCGGCAAACTTGTGTGCTGTATAAATTAATATCAATCAAATACATTACATTTTAAATTGAAGTTAGGAGAGTCAATCTTATATCATTATATAAGAAGAATTAAGCTATATGTATAAATTAATATCAGGGCTTAGAACGGCTTAGTAGACGGGCGTCGAATAGAAAGACTCTCTTCTCAAAATAACTATTTATTCCACACGAGATAGAGAGAGAGAGACTACTCTCCCGATTCCCGCCTCCTGCATGTCACTGCCCAACCGGCAACGGTGCACGCGCAAGAAGCGATCCGTCGGTATACAGGTGCAATGTCTCCATAGGGCCACAAGAGATGGCGCTGTTAAAATAACAGATTGCAACTAAAGAGAGACAGAAGATGTCACTATTATCAGTTAACAGCGCTACTACATGGGGATAGTAAATCGCACACTTTGTTATGTTTGATGTGTGAGTATGATTAAAAATGTAACATGAAAAGATCGGGAGTGATTTATCCTAAAATCTTTTAACTTACCGATTTCCTTCTAAAGAAAAACAATTTCCATAAAAATTGACTGATCTACGTTTAACATGTGCTTCCGATCGGATGATGATTCTTGAAAAATCGAAACATTCTAAAGCAGATGTAATGGCGAATATTACATTCCTCGGAGCGATTCGGAAAACGTTATAATTTAAAAAAATCGATGAATACACAAAAAAAATTAGGGAGGTCAGATATCAATTCGATTCTGAATTCAATTCAATTCGGGTTGGAACTCGAGAGAATTCGAGTAAATCGCATAATTCAGTTCAAGAACGTTTTCGGTCTGAAGTCCCTCGGAAGAGCCGTCTACGCCTTGTAACCGCCGCCGATCCCAAATAAAAAATTAACGTAGTCGTAAAGATCTAGTATTTGAAATTTCACCCCTAGACATCAAATAATTTAAAGCAGCAATTGTCCATGAAATTTAAAAAATTCGATTAAGACTTCAAAACTATTAGGAACACTCATGGGCAATGTCATTTTTTCGATGCACCATCTTCAAACTGGTCTCATTCAGACTCTTGAGCAATAATGAGATGTTTCTGATGTGACCCGTTGAACCCTTTAACGACAATGGGAGATACATGTCCGCCGAAACAACATCTGCAGAGCCGTATGCTTTTTCAACGTCATATGAAAAAGAAAGCAACAGAGACTACAAAGAACATCTGCGTGATTCATGATGGCATTTTTGATGTCAGGAAATGCCAACGATTTAAAAATATTAAATCTGGTGGTTTGAGTTTGGAAGACGACGACGATGTGAATTATGTAATGAATTAATTTCAAGTATATTGTTTATGTTCATGCAAAGAAATGACTGAATATTGCGTGCGACGATGGTAATTTATGTATGTACAAGTTTCATACACGCTACGACGGTCCTGGCGGATAATTGGATTTGTACGAATGATAAATGGCGGATATACAAATATAGCATCTAAGTGTATGATGATTTAAAATTAACTCACTACTCAAAGGGTTAAGCCCATTTTTTTACGGTTTTGTGACTGATGTGAAGTGAGGTTTCTATTCAAACGTGATATTAAAAAAAATTAGACCGTGGACAAAAGGCTATTTCAAGCCCTAAATGATCATTGTGTTCAAAAATAATGCTATTGTGTGTATGATGGGATTATAAAGGAATAATTTAAGATAAAACAAAACTTCCGCTAAAAAATAATAATCAGCCTATTGAAATAAAGCGATCTAATTTGAAATAAAACATCTTGAATCGAGAATTGAATGCTACTTAAGAGTCCTGAATTGGGTAAGGGTTCTTAATGATGACCCGAAACGTAAACCAGATTATTGATCAAGTCCATCCTGTTTTAACCCCTAAGCGTCATCACGTGGAGAGTTATCCCGATTAATGGAAGATTCAACTCGTAGACTGCCTGACCATTCAACCTGACCGCAATCAATGTTGAACAGTTCCACGACTACTAACCCGCATTGATCTTCTTTCAATTGTTAAAGTTGATAATTTTCAATTAAGACTCTGCAATATCAGTGGCTGTCGTGAATACGTGGTTTAATAATTAGAAAAAACGTGATGATTGCGTCCAACAATAGACAATTTGAACATAATTGATGGCTCTTTGTTAATTTTCCATTTTCATCTAAGCACAATTCACACACAGAATGAGTTTTGTAATAACTTTTTAAGAACTATTGTGTATTATTTTACTTGTTTAATTTATTTCCTTTATGATCCTTTATTGTTTAACCACTTGAAAACTAATAAATACGATATTATTGTGAGTAAATGGTGTCAAAACATATTGATATTTTTGCCAAAGAATGATTTTAATTTAAATAGATCAACATCTTGACAATAGGCTATAGTTGTTAAAGATAATTTAAATTATTACTGCATTCAATGCCTGTTGTGTATATAAATGATTTGAAAAGTTGTCAATTTTATCATCTTGATTGTTTGCTACGTGCAAAAAGAATCGAATGATTTCGCATTGATTGTTATTCATGATTTAGAAGAGACCCAATGCAATTGAGTAGTTCAAAGTAAAAAAATATGTTAATAATCTATATTCTAGAACATTTTTTTATACAAATTCAAAAAGCGTGGGATATATACGAATATCGCACGCACAGATTTATTCGCATTTTATCCAAGGGGTTATCGTATCGAGAAGCCAAATTACTAAAGAAATTACTACATTTGAACAATTCCCACAGGAATGTGCGTTATATATCAATAACCTCGTTTTTAATAGTTTTTAGGTTCGCATGAAATTTCAAAATGGGCATTTGACAATGTGGTAAAAAAGTAATATAATCTAAAATTATTATCGACCACTAGATGACATTAAATTCGCAACTGATAACCTACATTTTTTTCTGATATTGAATTAAAGTATTGACGCTTTTAAATAACTGTCGTTTCTTATATTATAAGGTCATCTCAATGGCTTTTGTCTATTTTTAATAGAGGATTCACCAGACCATGTGTTACCAAATTATGCTAACCCGCTAAAACAGACAGACAGAGAGTGTTTTGCACGTTGAGTTTGGAGAAAAACAGAGACTAATAATGATATGTGAATGATATAATGAATCGATTTCAAGTGAATTGTTGAATTATTTATGTACAAGCTTCATACACGCTGCGACGGTCCTGACGGATAAATGGATTTGTACGACGATAAGTGGCGGACAAGCAAATATAGCATCTAATGATGATTTTAAATTAGTTTGAATATTTATATAATAGCTAAAAATATTTACGAACATGAGCATCCCTGGCTCACTTTCTTGTTTATTTTAGCTCAGGTGTTTAGCTATATATAAAATATTTTTGACGATTTAAACGAGTATTATGTACAACGGAATATCATAAAATAGCTTGCATTTTATAACGATGTAAAACGCGCCACAGATGTATAACCACTGTGATGTTTACATATATCGATGCAATAACTCTCTTCCACGTCCCTAGACAAAGAAATTCAGTGATGTCAAGTCTAGGGATCGTGCGAGTCATGGAATAGGGCATGTCATCAGACAACTAAATCCAGTAGTGTCAGATCAGGGGAACGTACGAGCCACGGAATAGGGCACGTCTCCAGGCAAAGAAATCCAGTGGTGGCGATTTATGCATTTTGTGCGAAACGCCTCCGCATTCCAGGTGAAGCTTAGATCTGTAAAGTGTTAATATAGAATCTATTGCCATAATACAATCAATAAAGATTCATGATGCGTAGTTAACACATCAGTAATGATTTGGTAAATATGTACAGTTTTATTTGGGGAAATATTGCCTACTTTGGAAATTTTATCATTATCAAGTAAAATATGTAATTTACCTTTGGTAATTTGGAGGCTTTCTTCAAATGCACTCCTCCAATTTCAATAACATTTGGAGGTGTTGGATGAGCGCCGGTCATAGGGAAATATGTGTTCGTCATCAGGAGGCTCATTCCTTGACTGATTGTTTCCAAATCTGGCAAATCACTGCCATAATGATCAATCAAATATTTATGGTTGGGTTTTTGAGACCATAAACGATATAGTGTCTTATAAATATTGGTCTCGATCAACGATTGGATAACTTCAAAAAATTTCGGCTTGGGCCCGTAGGACAAAAAGTGCGTTGGAACAAACGATGGATTGTCGAGCAATCCAATCCTGTCTCCTCCCCAAGGCATGGTGACATGTGATGCAATCCCAACGAATGGTACGTTCAGTTTGTGAATAATGGCATTGCCACAGTCAGTATTAAATTGCTCGATTATTACAAGATCAAATTGACCTTGCTGCAATTTTTTTACTTGTTCGTTTTCAATCATTGCTCTGCAAGCATCATGGCCAAACTCCGCCAATAATCCCATAGTGAATACCGTCCTTTGGATATTTTCGAATATCGGGAAAAAATCGAAGTCGTCTAAATTCATCACCGATTGCCATATGGGCAGAGTTCCTCTCAAGCTTATGTCGTTATAGTTTTTCATCGGTTGTTCCAAAGGGAAATGACTGATCACCGTAACTTCATGACCCATCTCTGCTAGCCTCGTAAGAACTGGTTTATAGCAATAAAAGTGGCTAGTTCCGGGATGTGGAAATATTCCCAATATTCTATGGCAAAGCACTCCATTGAACGACAGTATGAAAACACTAAAATACAAAAATTCCTTCATTTTGTCAATGCACTATACTTTCAATAGAATGTAGGAGCAATCATAAGACACGTAAATGTCTGTTGGATATCAAAGACGAACTGCGCTTATTCATTAACATTACTGTCTGGACACATATAATAGAAAACAACTGGCTTGCGTAATTAATTTGGCACATTTTATCAATGCAGATAATAATTTATATTAAAAAAAATCCAAAATTGCGCAATAATGACAAGATATCTCAGTAATTAAAGTAGAAAAAAATGAAGCAACGAGTTAATAAGTACATACAAAAAAATAATTAATTAATCATATTTTTCTGAAAGAAATTTTAATCAATCTTACTTAAAATTAACGAAACTCGGATAACTACGTCACTGGAAATCTTGCACGTGCCGACTACCGAATAATGATTCCAAAGAAATCGAATACGACGTATGCGATAAACGGAGACCAAGTGTTTCAAGTAATTCTAATTCGTCATATCAGCGGTCCGCATTTCGGACCGATTGGACATACAAACTTTGTGGCCACTCCGTCCTCTTTAAGGGATTTTTGCGATATTTTCTATGATCTGTACGACCACAACGTAGCGTCTAGACGCTTTTTATCATAGTGTTTTATTAAAACATAAAATAAATTTGATTTTCGAGGGTGAAGGAGAAGCTAGATACTTGCCACGGACGCTTCACATCCTTGTTACGGTTTCGGTTGGTATAGTAGATACTGAACTCTTATTATAAATGTTCGGGTTCAATTTCAGATTGGGGAATTTTTTTCCACAATCTGGGAGTACCAAAAAATTTGGGAGATCAGATATATTCATAATTATTTTTATCCTGGATTTGAAAGAGTAAATGCTGAGGCCATTAGTAAAGTCGTGCAGGGATGCCCATAAGTGATTTGCAACAATAATTAAATTATCGTTTATATATAATGATAATTTCGCTACTAATCTTTCTCCTACCTTTCCAAATAATCCTATCCTTACTTCACCATATATGGAAGGCCGTTATCCTGAATTAAAACCGTTCCCTAATAAGGTTTTTTAACATTTTTTTATGCGATAAATATTAAATATAGAATATTAATATTCATTGTGCTGACTGGGTGATCTTTATTGAATATAAAAATATTTTTTAATGTTGACAAAATATGTTAGTGGGAGTGAGAGGAAACACGCATGTCAATGCAGGAGCGATGATATTCTTCAAAACGGAAGTCTTAAGTCCTGAACAAATGATTTTAAGCAAAAAAATTAAACATATTTTTATTTTGTATAATATTATGTATATTTTGACCTATAATTAAGAAGAAATATTGCAAAATAAAAATATAGTGAGCGATCAAAGAAAAGTATCAACATTTTTTATAGTTTTTTTTTTATTAAATAAAAGTTTTTCAATATTTTTTGTTAATTATAGATCAAACGATGAAACAATTTATTGTTTATATTTCTAATAAATTTTTATAGAGAATGCTCATCTAGGGCGTGAGGGAACACTTCCGTAAGCTTGGAAAAGGTGATTTCGATAAAAGTTAGTTAGTTAGTTTTTCCTTGTTGGTCTATGAGTGTCCTTAAACATTGGTGTTTTTTTTTTTAATCAACAAGGCAGAAACGTCCCTTAGAAGAAGATATACAAAGATAGACGAATCAAACTCAGAGCTTTGAAAACAATTCAAATAATAGTAAAAGAGATTTGATATAAAAGCGGTCTACAGTTGGGAACCAAAAAGCTATATAATTTATAGATATGTTGATCAAAATAATGTGTATCATCGTTCAAAATGATAATTTAACCGCTTAAACGAATGCAGCATGAGAAATTTCTATCAAAAGTGCGATATGGCGATTTATAGACGTTGAACTATTGTTGACAATTATTACTTGCGCGGTGTTATATTTTGCGCGTTTTTTCATACACGGCCATTATAAAATTGTCGTGTCACTCGGTTATGTATTTTAGAGTTTGTATCATAGCCCTGCCCTATGTAGCTACGATAAGAACGATGTTAAGTCACTTATAGATTATATACAGATTTGTACATGATAATAGTCCATATCTGATATCCAGCATCTGTTGGACGTCGTGCTTAATTTAGAAAATGGTTAACGACCCCATCTCGAGCGAGAGTCCATTATTAATAGAAGCAATGACTGCATTAAATTAAGTTGTGCAAAAACATGTTTCAAGGATAACGATAAAAACGATCGTCTAAAATAAACATTATTTGTCATTGCGGAAGTTTCAGAAGTCAGCAATGGTTTATCAAATAGATGTTAGATGCTTGAAAGACGATAACGTTATCGTCAACTGCATTCAATTACAATAGAAATAATGTATGCAATCATATATTAATATAATGCATCAATCGTAAAATGACGATATCACAAAGGTTATATTATATTCAACATTGTGTTTTATCAGATAATTTGGATGTGGTCTTCTAGGATGTATTCAGTTGGATTTAAATGGAATAACCGCTATCTTAAAGTATTTACTCGCTAAATATCGCAAAACGTCAATTGGTATCCACGTTTCTTCGATAAGATATATGCAGTTATATAATTCTGCTTTGTCATGATGAATCTAAAATACGATAATAAATCTTACCGGTGGTAAATTGGATGGCTTCTTCAAATGTATACCTCCAATTTCGACGACGTTGGGAGGCGTAGGATGAGCACCATTCAAAGGATAATACGTATTCAACAGCAAAAGACTCATATCGCGTCCGATGGTTTCCAAATCTGGCAGATCTTTTGCATATTTTTCCCTCAAATATCGATGATCAGCCCATTGCGACAAAACAGTATGTCCTAATATATAAAAGTTATTCACGATGAGCCTTCGAATCTCATCAAAATATCCAGGCGCTTTGGTTGAATCTATGTAATGACTAGGAACAAACGCTGGATTATCGATCAATCCGATCCTATCACCACCCCATGGCATCATCACGTGTGAAGTTATGCCAATAAATGGAAGATTCAATTTGTACGCTATGGCCAGACCGCAATCAGTGTTGAACTGTTCCACAATTATCAGATCAAACTGTCCTTCTTTAAACTGTCGCACTTCCTCGTGTTCGATCATTGCTTTGCAAGATTGATGGCCCAAATCCGCCAGGATATATACTGTCGAAATATGCAAAATAAAACGGGGCCAATCAAAGTCGCCAAAATCTATAACATGTTGTCCGATCTCCATCGATCCCCTTATACTGACGTCTTTATAATTCTTGATTTTTTCGTCCGTCGGAAAATGACTGATTACTGTGACTTCATGTCCTTTGTCCACCAACGACATCAACAGCGGTTTAAATGCGAAAAAATGACTGGCTCCGGAGTGCGGGAAAATTCCCAAAATTCTATAACCATCGATTGATTGCACACATAATAGTAATTTTACAAAAACAATCCATTTATACATGTTGAAAATTGCACTTGGCTTAACAAATTCAAAGCATTAACAGTATCGTACTAGCAAATCAAAGAGCATGTTATTACTAGTTAATTTTTAAAATAAATCTACTATGACACAACTGATAAACCAAGGTTCGCGTTTTTAATCTAAAAGTATGTTAAGATAGCGATCTTAACTCACTTTTTATGTGCAATCACAAGAGAACGATCAATGATCTTTTGATTAAAAAGCGTATTTTTTCTGAAATATAAACGCTCATGTTCCAAGGTTGGTATTGGCAGACTATTATTTCCAAAAGATTATAAAACCATTAAAAAATAATTATTTTGATGCACTTATAAAATGAATGAGCGTCATGGCATACAGTTACGAAGCATTTTTCAGTGTCTAAGAACCATTGAGACCTTACGTTTGAACTCAGTTTATGTCCAAACACAGTAACGGAAACTTTTTAATTATTTTTTTGTGTATAATTATTGTTAAACTCTATTTTATGCAAAAGTTTTTTTTTATTATTTAGGGTAAAATATAAATATTGATTCCAGAAATTTAAATCTGGCAATAGATGCATAAGGGGATATTCTAAGAATGGGAGAACTTTCGATTTTTGATAATGCATTAAAATCCCTAATCGAATCAGATCCACGGCACATAATCAAGGATTTATCACAAGACTGGGATCCCCGTGGACCACTATGCAAACACATTTAAAATTCATCTGCAAAACGAATAGGATGAGTGCTATGGAGTAGGATGGATATCGCGCACCTTGACCGAATACAACAAAAAACAAGCAATACCTTCTTGACAACACAAATAAATACACTTCAGTCTGTTTAAATGCGGATCATTATTATGCGAATTTGAAGTTATGTGGTTTTCAAAAATAATGGAACATATCCATCATTTTTATATAGAGAACAAAGCTTTTTTTTATGCGAATTCGCACAAAAAAAGCTCTAGTGCAAATTACAACCGTTATGATGTGATAGAGCGATGGGCGAACAGAATTGTTTTTAAATCTGGTAACTCCTCTCAAAAGCTTAAGAATTGCATTTGTATGATTATCGAGTAAAATAGACTTTAGTAAAGTAATTTTAAGATAAATATTTATTTTGATTTTTTATAAACATTTTTATGCGATTTTTGGTATATTCTAACATTTAAAGTTATTCGGTTTTTAAAAATAACGGGACCTATGCCTTAGTTTTCTATGTAGTTCAGATCTTTTTTATATGCGACTCCTCGTGGAACGTATTTGTCGCATAACTGGTGATGAGAAATGATTCATTTACGATAATTTATGAAGAGAAAATCAATGACTTTCTCGAAAAAAATCAACAGTTTTAACCCCTGAGCTCGAATTTACTATGAAAAAGGTAAATTCATAATGAATTTGTAGCATGGGCGAATTATTGGTGGTTCATATCTTCTGAGGGGCTGCGAACACATTTTGTATACAATAACGACAGCATTGTAAGCAGTCGTCGGATAGCCTTGGCTGCGGGAAGACGTCCTCCTTACGGCCAAATCGCTCTATTCGACGGCATGGCCACCTCCATCTTATCCATCCGACCACACAACGACCCGAAAACAGAACGGACCCGCGTGCCAAAGTGGCGACGTCGAGATATGGACCACGCAATAGAAACAAATCGCTATAAAAAGTTAGGCACTCATACAAAATTTGTACATGTTCAGTTTCAGGGGCATTGAACTCACGTATTTTACCCATTGCTTACGTAAAAGATATCGCAAAAGAAGTGGACGCTATAGGAGGGTTGACTGTATAACGTAAAAATGTATAATTTAAGGGAATTTAACTGTAAAACGATTCAAATATGCAACTGAAGTGGAAATGGATTTAAAATCTTTTTTTTTTTGCTTCTGAATCAGAAATTTTCTTCAAAAAAGGGATCGATGAAGATCCTCCTAATATAATTGATGATAGTTTTATTGCAAATATAAACAAAATAGAAATTAGATTAATACCTCAATATACTTACCAATGATAAAACAGAAGCTTTTTTCAAGTGTATACCCCCAATTTCAATAGCGTTCGGAGGCAAAGGATGCGCACCAGTCAATGGAAAATACGTATTCAAAAGAATAGCACTAACACTTTTCCCCAATGTCTCCAAATCTGGCAGATCTTCACCGTAGTATTTAGTCAATATTTTATGGTCAGGAATTTGCGACAAAAAATAATGACCCCATTTATAAAAACTGTTGACCAGTAACGCTTCAGCTGTTCCAAGAAAACCAGATCGGGTTCCGTAATCCAAATAGGAACAAGGCACATAAGATGGATTCTCCAGCATTCCGATCCTCTTTGTGCCCCATGACATAATCGTATGTGATGTTAAGGCGATGGATGGTGCTTTCAATTTATTGACGATTGCCAAACCGCAATCAGTGTTAAATTCTTCGATCAGCACCAAATCAAATTGGCCCTCGTGCAGCATCTGTACTTCGTTGTTCTCGATCATGACCCTACAAGCATTATGACCGAATTCTGACAGCAACGTTACCGAAATATAATGCTTTATTATCCTTTCATAAAATGATGGAAAATCATAAAGATCCAAGTCTAAAAAAGAGCGCCAAATAGGCAGCGTGCCTTTCAAACTAATATCATTATAGTTTTTCACATGGCTTTCCACAGGAAAATGACTAATCACTGTAACATTGTGTCCTCTCTCAGCCAAACTGATCAAAAGCGGTTTAAACACATCAAAGTGACTTCCACCGGTGTGCGGAAATATTCCAAGAATATTTAAGCCGCATATTTCATCGCACAGCAATATTAAAACACTAAACGAAGCAAAAAGCTTCATTTTAAATACACTTAAACCTTCGATGTTTTTAAATACATTGGATAGTATATGGGGATTTGACGATGCCGTTGTATAAAGACGGTCGCTCTTACTATGAAACACGATCACTAATCTTATTAGTGACCACAACTCATACAGTCAATGACGGAATAACCATTGGTTGATGTTCTATTAAATAACTTAAATTACATACATTTTTCATTATGAAAACGACAGCGCTTAAATGCTCAAAAGTGTCCAGCTTAGACCGAATAATAGCGTTGACCCTTGTGATGAATGTGGCGCATGCTGCACGGGTCACCGAAATGCATTTCAATTGTCGATGAAGATTCATCTTAAAATACGCCAAATTACAAGCACTTTCAATGTGATTCAGGTCTATTGGATATGGAAATATTATGGATAGTACTAAAAATATAAATTATGACCTAAGCGGGTCCTTCCTTCGATATGATCACAAGCTGTTCTATATTATTTCTGCTATGAATTCGCTTGTGTTTTGAAATATTTGGATGACCCGAAAGTATTCGTATATTTTTGAGATCTTGTTTGAATCTGTTTGTGTCCAAACTCAATAACTGAAACATCTTTATATGTTATTTTGTAAAACTATTGTTAAACTTAAATTTTGTGTAAAATATGTTTTTATTATCAAGCGTAAAATGTCCAGACCCGAAACGAATTGACCACATCCGGCATTATATGCTGTTTTTTTGATTTAGCAAATGCCACAAAAAACTCAAAGATTCGGATTTTGATGCACTAAAATCCCTAATCGAGTCAAATTCACGGCAAATAATCGAGGACTTATCGCAAAAATTAGGACATTGAAACCATTTAAAATTCATTGCCAAAACGAATAGGATGGGTATTATGGGATAGGATAGGTTTAAGGGATAGGATGGGTATTATGAGATAGGATGGGTATTATGGAATAGGATGGGTATTATGGGATAGGATAGGTATTATTGGATAAGATGGGTAACGTATGACTTCATCGAATACAATAAAAACAGGAGACGAAATACAGGCATCGTTTTCTTCAACACAACAAAATAGTTCCTTTTTAAATAACATTGTGTCCCGAAGGATTTTCACATTTTCAGGTCAATAAAGCACAACTGGGAAATTGGATTAGACTTGCTAAGCGTCTGGAACTCTGGATGGAGAATTACGGTAAATGCCAAAAAGAGCGTGGCGGTGCTATTCGCCATGGAATTATCGAAGAAGAAAAAATCCCACCAAAATTTCTCTCACCCTCAGGAACCATCCCATAAGTCAAACAAACCAAATATTTTGGAGCAATCTTTGATTCACGACTCACCATTCGCAGATTCCGATACTCAAAAAAGGGTATCGGATAGACTAAACTATGTATCTGAATTCCATAACCTTAAAAATAAAATTAAAAACTCTTCTTATAATTCTTCTATCTCTTTTCTAATATCATTGGCCCTAAGGTTCACAACCTTCATCAATAAAAATTAAAAAAACTGGGATTTTTTCCGCATCCTCCTTATTCTCCAGATCTTACCCCGATGAAGTTCTACCTTTTTACGTCTAAGTTATATATAAAAAATATATAATAATAAATTTGAACTTTTACTAAACATTCGAATACTTTCGGGTCCCCCTAATAAATCATCGCCTTCCATCCATACACTCGGAATAACTTAAATGAGGGTGTTTATAGGCTTAACAGAATATAAGCGAGGCTTAAGAAGGTAAGCAAGACAGCACCCTTGTTCTTGGTTAACCAGATATTTGCCCTTGCTGTCATCCAGGGTGAGGTGCAATGTTTTACATACGTGTGGATTTGAAATCGCATTACAAATTCACAGCGACTTGGGAATAAACCTGGGGTGGGTTCCATATTTAGTGACAATCGAGTTAAGTGTGTGATCCATTATTTAAAATTGATGGAAGAATTGAATGGCATTAGACAACATTAAATCAAATCTTACAGTTGGTGATCCCATCTTCAGCTGTTTCTAATTATGTCCAACGAAGAATTGTCGTCTAAATATATCTTTCCCTGTGAAAGTGGGGCGTATTTGAACGAGAATGTCGACTGGGTGACTCAATATTTACTTACTTTGAAGTTGGTATAGTATGTTTCTTTCGCAAATATCTTAAGTCAAAATCTCATTTCAATGTATAATATGTAAGTAACAACAAGATGGACAACGACACTTTTAATCTTGCTCGGGGCCTAGAAACCCACGAGGTGGCCCTGACCAAACTACTCTCGTGGCTTACATAAGGCATTGACTTCGTAACCTTGCTATTAGGTATTCAACTTCATCTATATGATTTTCGTTCCTCATTGTAATGCTAAAAATTCTGCTCTCCTATGAAGTGTTGTTTTTCTTCACAAAAACAACACAGCGGGAATATAAATTCAATATTTTTCGCTAGCTTCCTGAGACCTAGGAACGTGATGAGAAATGACAAAATGCCGAAGCAATTCCAGCAAGATGAAATAGTAGACGTCCTCATTAAAGCAGTTTCTAATTTATATCCATTTTCTTTCCAACGGCAACAAAAGTAATCTCCGATAGCGGATAATTGGAAAAAAGTAATTTCCTTCGACAGAAGTGAGCAGATTCGAGCCGCCATTCTTCGGTCCCAGAGAGCCTGCATTTTCCAACGACCTCATTCCATCACGTCGCACTATCAAAAACTCAATTAATAGAATATTGCATAGTTTCGCACATTCGATCCAAGACATTCCACCATCATTTGATCCCCTTATATTTCTATAATATCCCATAGCAATCTATAAGCTTATTAACCACCATCATCGAGATGGAAATGCATTTATTCATAAAAATCATCCTACATTATTATTTAAGCAACACCAGAGACATTTCCCAGTTAAATTCCCGTATTTTATGCGGTGTCAATTTTTTTTTTTTTTTAAGAAAGCCATTGATTTTTTCGTCACATATTATCGTAAATGAACCATTTCTCATCACCAGTTACAATTACACTATATTCAAAAAGGACTATTTATTTGTTTTTCAAGAAGATGTAGCACCTCTTGTTGCTCGTTTTTGTTGTGTTCGGCCAAAGTGTATAATATCCATCCTACTCCATAATACCCATCCTATTCGTTTTGGCGATGAATTTTAAATGGTATCAATGTGATCCTAGTATTTGCGATAACTCCTCAATTCTTTGCCGTGGATTTGACTCGATTAGATCGTTAATTCAAAGATCCTCCGGTTCTTGGTTCATCCCTTTAGCTTCTATTATCTGATTTAAATTTCTAAAATTAATATCGGCATGTGCAGACTGTTACCAATTAAGCATTGACATCTTTGAGTGTTTTACTAGCTTTTGCGACATTCCAAACCAAATTTAAAAAAACAACATACAATGCCGAATGTGGACTTGATTAGTTTCGGGTCTGGACATTTTACGCTTGATAATAAAAAAAAATATTTTGCACAAAAATAAAGTTTTATAATAGTTCTACAAAAAACTGTATAAAGATATTTCAATTATTGGGTCTGGACACAAACTGTGCTCAAACATAAGATATCGAAATATACGAATACTTTCGGGTCCGCGAAGTCCGGGAAGGACTCGCTTAGGTCATAATTTATATTTTTAGTACCATCCATAATATTTCCATATCCAATAGACCTGAATCCCATTGAAATTGTTTGTAATTTAGCTTGTTTTAGGATGAATCCTCATCGATAATTAAAATGTATGTCGGTGATCCATGCAGCATGCGACACGTTCATCTCAAGGCTCAACGCTATTATCCGGGCTAAGATGGACACTTTTAAGCATTTGAGCGTTGTTGCTTTCATAATGACAAATATATAGATCTCATCGTTTATTTAGTAATTTTTCTCATTTAAATAATGCTGCGTAGATCTAAAAAAGATGGAAATCCGACGGAGCGATGTCTGGAGAATAAGAAGTATGTCGAATTGTCTTCTATTCATGTCTGTTTATTTTTTCCCGCGTTATTTTTGCCATTGTCATGCTGTAAAATTACTTTCGCAGTCTTCGATGCACGAAATATGGTCGTTTTTTTTGAATTTCCGCCGCTAAACGTTCTAATTGTTCACAATAAAATATTGCATTTATTGTTTGTCCATGTTAAAGTGATTTAAAATTAATGATACCACCAAACAGACAAAATATTTTTATTTGTTGTCAGGTCGGACTTAGGGATCGGTTTTGATACCTGACCCTTCGACAGCCATAATTAGAGTGAAGAACCCATTTCTCATCTCCAGTTATTAAGTCGCCTAAAAAAAGGGTTTCGGATTCCATTTTTAGACGTTGTTCGCATGTATTGATGCGATCGAATAGGTTCTCTTCGCATAGTTCGTGCAGCACCCATCCTCCTTGTCTCAGTATGGCGGCATTCACCTTACGCAGTCTTCCACTTCCAGTACAATTTTTTAGATCAAAACAAAACAAGTCTAGTACATCGCAAATATTTTTAGCGATGAAAGTGCAGCATCCTAAGTGCAACTAGTCCCCAAAAAATAGAAGCAATAAAACGCAAACCATTTTGGGTTCTACTTATATTTGATTATCTGATACCTATTCCAAATTTACAATGTCGCATTTACGTTGTTATGCATAAATTTATGCACAATAATAACAACAAACGATATCAAACAAGCATTCTTGGCAGATTGTGCAATCAATGCAGAATCTTTGCATTACTTCTGATCACGTGTGATTTCATCACGATGAATAACTTTGTTTTAGTAAATATTTATAGTTTATTTCAAATTACGCAATAGTTAAAATCTAAATATTGCCTTGATTTGAAGGCCAATAAATTCATAAAGGCTAAGCGTTAACCGTCACTTAATGTCAATGATGAATGTATACCGAAGAGTTTCGGTCGGAGATCGTACACCTCATCAGTACGATGAAGGCTTCTAAATCGAGACATTCCCGCCGAAATCTGGACGCTTGGAAACAGTGGCGTAACTACTAATTAGCGAGCTTAGGCGACGCCTAAGGGCAGTAGCTGTTTAATCTATTTATACATATATACAGTACATTTATGTTTTTCAATTGTTATATTAACCTTTCCTACCGGTGATGTATTTACTACACGTCGACTCTAATAATAGGAATATCGATATGAAATATAATAGATACAGGATTCAGAATTTTTGTATTCCTCCGCAATATAATTATGAATCACATCAAAATATTATAGTGTATAAGTATTAATCTGCAGCGACGGAAATAAATAATTTGTCGGGAAATTGGGAATTTTGCGAATCCCGCGATCGAAATTTTGGCTCGGGACTAGATTCTCTACTTCGGACTGCCTCCAAGTTAAATGCTTATTCGTGATTTATTATCAACAATCAATAAATCAGAAGAATTGGATCCTTCGTTCTATTATCTATTCGGGTATTTGAAATACATTTCAACGAGAGAAAAAAAATATTTAAATAAGTCCAAGAATCGGGAGCGCAACCATTCATCCTGATAGATAAAAATGCCCTGAAGGATGAGAAATATATACGGACGATTTTTCCCGCCATTTTCGAGCTTGCTTTGATCACGTTTGGGGAAGAGGTTCGTTATCAGAGTCTCGCAGTTGGGATCACTCTCCATCTAAGCAATTGAAAATAAATAGCTTGCATAAAATCTTCATATAACATAATCACCACCCTTGATATTTCTCACCGTTTTGAACCAATAGATAACGGATCCGAGGCCGTCCAATGAGAAGTGTTTGCGTGAGAACGATCGCAACCCGAGCGAATCAATAAACATATCAAATAGAGCCTATCGACAAATGTATCCTTTTTCAGTATTCTCAATCCGTATATTTCCGATCGATCGACTCAAATCAAGTTCAACCTGATTTTCTGGTTTTATATACTTCATCATTTTAATTCAACAGATCCGCCTATGGGTGATTTGAGATAATTATGTAATGGAAAAATATTTTCTATATAATATAGCAGCTGGCTCATAGATCCAACTTATGGAGGATATAACCAATTGAAAAATCATTTAGAAATGTTCAAATTGGATATTTTTATGCTTAATAAAAATACAATTTATATCTATAAAATATGTTTAAAAACACTATTTGAAATTCAAAATCAACACATAGATGTCACTAAAATATCATAGTTTTATCGTTGATATGATGGCTTGTATACATTAATTATAAAAACACTAATAATTTGGCTATATTATTATATATTTATTCATTCTTATTTTAGCTGTACAATTTTGGTCAAAGTATTATTTTAGATTTAAATTATTCAGTCTTAATTCTTTTCGGCCTTCTGAAACATCTTAATAAGCACTTCAATATCTGATAGTTTACAAACAACAATACAGATCCAACCACTGCCAAAATGATGTAGACGTCCAAAAGAAGATGGCGATATAAAGGCAAGTCGATGGAAGCTGGTCTTAGATGATGTCCACCATGTCGAGCAATGTGTTCCACCCAATATATGACTGTCTCCAATGGAGACTGTGGACGATCTCTCCATACTTCAGATAGTCGTTTGGCACTTTTTTGCATCCTGAAAATTGTCAAAAAATACAAAAAAAAAAATGTATATGAGTGACCATATGGTAACATTTTTCGTCCCATATAAATTTGAATATTATATATATTTTTTAAATTAATTCAATATGTAAACAATTATCAAAGGGTATTTCGTTGTGGATGGGATCTTGTTAATGTCATTAGTGATGACAGACTAGTCTGACCTATAATTATACTCCCAGGCATGTCTAATTAGTGCTGTCTGTTTCTGAACATGATCAATGATCTTATAACATGAGAAGCTTATTAAATTTTCTCATACACACGAAAGCGTCAATCAAACGACGCCATCTTGGATTTAATATCATTTGATTGCGCACACACATCAATAGATGTCACCCTAATGTTTTCATAAACATTTCGCTATGATTAATCGAAATTAATGCTTAAAATTGGCCTTCTAAATATTATTTTTAACGGGGGAAAAATATCGAAAGCTCAGAACTAATGCCCTTTTTGACACCTTCCCTTTGACATAATTTTAATCATATTACTTACCCGGGACTCAAAAGGTCTTTCAGGGTGCTAAGTACGGTTTCTTCGGTAATGTCTTCATAATTTAGGACCCTGCCCAGGCCACTTTCTTCTGCTGCTGCCCCATTGACAAATTGATCTCCGAAAAATGGTATTATCATCACAGGCACGCCGAGATGAACAGCCTCCGTCAACCCCAACAGCCCTCCGTGGCATATAAATGCCTTAACTTTGCTATGACCTTAAATACAAAAATAGCATATCTTTGAATCAATATCAAATCTTGACCTCAAGCACTGATAAAAAACACCTAAGCGAACGGGTTCAAAGAACGATGCTCTTATCGAGTGTGATGATTCAATCGAAACCGGTTAATTTGAAGACATTGCGAAACTGCTATACGTTTTAAGTACCAGCGGCTATTAATTATCGATTAAAAAAATTACTTAATATCTCGAATTGTGGCATCCATTGCTTTATCATGACATTTTTGGGTGCATTAGGCATGGTTTCGTTCTCCCATTTCCAAAGAACTCTATACGGCAGCTTGGCAAAGGCGTTTTGGAAAGCTTTCAAAGCTTCGAGTGGCAAACTCTTTCCTCTGATCATCGACCCCATGCTGAAGTAGATGGCTCCATTTTCAGATTCGTCTATGAATTTCTCAATATCCTGCAATTTAAATCATTTTTTTATAATAGCAAATACATGCAGAGTGTCTCTAAATGGAATGCTTATTTTAAAGTGCGTCATTATATAGCCTACGGATTTTTTATCCTTGTGAATGCTGTTTTTTTTTATATCATTAACCTAGATATATTCACGAGGCTATGTTTTCCAACAACTATATTCCAAGAATAAGAAACGACACACAACTGACGCAATTATTTTTTTAACCTTTTAACCGCCGGCTAGGAATAGAAACAGTTTTTTTCACAAGGCATTCAGACTAATACATCTTAAAATATATTCAGTAGTAAAGATCAATCAACAGGCAGCCCTAATGACCTCTATTGAATTTATTTAAAAATAAAATAGACACTAAACTAATGTGTGACCCTAGCATAATCATTTTTAAATATTAAAAATTATTTATTTTCTACGAAAAAACATAGCGACTCACCGGTGAGTCGCTGGTCATAATCAAAATTATATTACACTTGCGTCATTCTGATAATTTTTATGCGATTTTGAAGTTATGCGAATTTCAAAATAATGGAACCTACCCCTCATTTTTTATAGAGGACAAAGCTTTTTTATGCGAATGCGCATAAAAAAAATTAACTATTCTAAAATTAACACTTTAAATTCTTGTTGAAAAGCAGTTTGGTCCGCATTCATTAGAGATGACGAAATAATAAAAACTTCAACATTGTCAGTTGAAATCATTACTTTGGCAAATCAACTCGGTGAAGAAGGCTTTGATACTTTTTCTTGGATACTCCCTTGAACCACGATGATATTATTGATTTGATGTTATAAGACAGCTAAGAAACAGAAAACGATATTTAAGTGGAAAAAATTCCTGCCCCCTTTACTGTAAAGATTATACAAGACGCTAGTCATTTTTTTTTATGCGATTTTTGGTACATTCTACCGCATTCATTAGAAGTTATGCGATTTATAAAATTAATGGAACCTAAATCTGGTTTAAATATTTTTTATACGATTTTTTTTATGCGACTCCCCATGGAACGTATCTATCGCATAAAAACAGACCCAAGTGTATTAATATATTAAACAATCAATTGACTTATATAATGATCAAAATTGCATTTCATTATTAGACACAGACGGGCAGTATGGATATTTGGATCTAAAGCTTTAAAGGGGTATTTTAGTCTAGAAACCGAATTTTGGGCGTTTTTTATCATAAATCTGGTAGATGCGATAGATAAGTATATATTAAATATTCATATAGTCAAATAAATTAATTAATTATAACTTGTGATATGATGTCAACCGTGTTGAAAAAAGTAATTTCGAAAAAAACGCGTTTAAAGTTTTCATTCTGGTAGGACCGGCTTAGGTGCCACGTCACTAAAATAGCTATAACTCTGTAAATAATTGGAATTTTGGAAATTTATTTAGAAAAAATATTCTTAAAAGTTTAAACTTTGAAAATATTTTTAAAAAAAATCGATATTTTCAAAATTCTAGATAATCCAATATATAAAAATCAATCTTTGTTTGTTCGTATTTAATGCGCTCACATACCGTTCATACGATTGTAATAAAACTTTGTCTATTTATTATTAAGGATTACGCAAGTAACATAAGCATAGTCTAATATACAAAAATAAAAATTTGTTTGTTCGTATTTTATGCGCAGCCATACCGTTCATTCGATTGCGATAAAACTTTGCAAACTTATTATTTGCACTTTTTCAAATAATATAGGCATAGTACAGTTGACTTACATTAGATCTTGTTTATAAAAATCAATGTCTGTATGTTTGTTCATATTTATAATAAAACCAACAAAATATATATCATTTATACTTTTCCCTTATATATCATTCAATTTCAATAAATGCATTATTTTTATCATTCCTAACTCAGCAGATAACTCTTCTGTGGCATCAATACGCCGGGTACAAACAAAATCAATTCCAAGAAATAAAATTATGCGTGAGAATTTCGCGTTCGTTCGTTTCATGTTTTGTGTAATATATATTAAAATAGGCTTGCTTTGGTGTTGTAGTTGCTTTACGCTACGTATAGACAGCGGCGCATGCGCATAGCGTCTCTATGATATATACGACGTACATAGTACAAATGATTCTCCCTTTCTTTCCATCCAACTTTTGCTTTCAATAAACTTGCTTTAACACTTTACAATCCGGGTGTTCCGCACTAAACTTCGCCCAAAATTTGAGTTATTTATGTCATGAAAATTGATATAATTCTTAAACCAGCTAACAAATTGAAATAAAATTTCAGTGTTATCTACAAAATAGTCCATTGCATCAATATATCTAAACACAACAGTAGTTTTCAATCTGTGCTGTGTGTACCAGCGCAATAAAATGCAAAAAGTTATTATTTTTGCCTTGAATTCTATGAACAGCCATAAATTAAATGGCAAGTAAACACACGAACAAAACATAAAGACAACATTCAGCTCATTGTTCTATATAAAAATATATTTGAATTGTGTATCTGAACGTATTCTATGACTGTAAAGTGTTAACATGTATAAATATGCCATACGTACAATTTTCCTTATTCAATGTAACTCATGACTTAAACTTAATGTTATTAGCTAAATTAATTTTGAGGAATCCGTTTAACGACTTCACGACATAGATGATTATGTATTAATTGGATAATGTCCTCACCTCATCAAGTTTCTGAAGCGAGTTGGGCAAATGAACTCCACCTATTTCCACCACGTTCGGTCCTTGTGGTAACGATCCATGCAGAGGGAAATAAGTCGTTACAAACAGCAAGCTGAAATTATTCGCAATCACATCCAGATCGTTCCTGGAATCCATATAACCATCTCCGAGGAATCTGTATTCGAAGATGTGCGTGCTGATGTAATAGACGATTTTGTAATAGGTGCTAACGACCAGCGACTCGGCTGCTTCTAATGATGTTGGGTTTCTGCAAAACTTCAGAAAATGATTCGGCATGTAGGATGGATTCTCTGGAATTCCAAAGCGCTGCCTGGTCCACGGCATCGGAACGTGGGTGGCGATTCCTATGACTGGAATTTTAAATTTGTTTACGATCCCAAATGCACAATCGCTGTTAAATTGCTCGGTCAGAATGACGTCAAAGGTCTCATTGCTTTTGACCAGGTTTCGAACTCCTTCGTGTTTGGCCATTGCTTCACAATTGAGATTCGCCAAATCCAGCAGCTCGTATGTGGCCATTATGTGGCGAAGAATGCTGCCGATTCCATTCAAGAACAGAAAGTCCTCAAAGTCGCATATGTGGACGTTCAAATGCATGGTTCCAGCCAGGCTTATGTCTTTATACGTTGGAGGCGGATTCTTCATCGGATAATGGCTGATGACGGTCACTTCGTGGCCTTTTTCGGCCAAGGCTCGCAGCATCGGTTCGAACATTATGTGATGGCTCTTTCCCGTATGAGGAAAAACACCTAGTATTCTATATGAAGCCACTTGTGTAGCTGGAATCATCATCAGACAGAATAATACTGCTGGTAATATTGTGGATCTTGGGGTTGTCATTTTTAAATAAATTTTAATAATTGTTATAAAATTTAACCGTCAGTTTCTCATGCATACACTCCTTTAGATAAATCTGAAAACAAGAAAAAAAAAGTAAGATTATTGTAGGTTGTGAAATGTCTCATATCTGCAAAACTGAAACTATGTTACAGCTGCTTATAATAAATATTATATATACTTAATATTGCAATGTTATACTTCATTGCAACTTCAACCACGTACATCGAAACCTTAGCCACCATGCATTGAAAATATACGATGCTTATTTAACAATGAATAACGTAAACTACTTGTAGACAATAAATCAGCTTTGTAGATTTTAATTTAATGCCATTATGTGTATACTGACTGAAACAAAAATTAGTTTTGTAGAAATGGCTTAAAAAAATCGGTCGCTGCCTGCCGTACTGGATGAAACTTTATTGATATAAATGTCGACTATATTCTAGAATTATTGATGAAAAAATATATGTACATTGAGAGAACGATAGCACAGATAGGATCGATGAAGCTATTTAATATTTTATAGCGTGGACGATTTACCATCCCCAAGTAGTAACGCTGTTAACAGCGACATCTTCCGTCTCTCTTCAGGTGAAATGTATTATTTTAACAGCGCCATCTCTTGTGGCCCTGCGGAGACATTGCACCTGCATACCGACCGATCGCTTCTTGCGCGTGCACCGTTACCGGTTGGGCAGTGACGCTCAGAAGGCGGGAATCGGGAGAGCCGTTGGTTAGCCTTGACTGCGGGATGTCGTCCCTCTTGCAGCCAGATCTCTCTCTCTCTCTTTCTCGTGTATGGAATAAATTGTTATTTAGAGAAGAGAGTATTTCTATTCGATGCCCGTCTATTCCCATACATTCGTCCAGCAACATCACGGCCCAAATGTTCATCTTCTTAACACATTCCAGCCCACTGTATTTCCCGTAATGTATCACCTGTAGTCCACGCAAGCTTTAAAAACTGTATACTTATTATTTAAAAATTATATTTTGTGCATCAAATACTTAAACCATAAAATATGCATTTTCAAGCGAATTGACTCACAAAAGCACCATGCGAAACTCGTGTTTTCAAATGAATGGAACGGAATGTGATAATGTGCCATATCCGCTATCAAACGTTCCTGATCCCCATACGAAAATTTTCTAGGATAAGATTTTTGTATGCACAGTCAACCCCTCTATAGCGTCGAGATAGGGACCACGCTATAGAAGCATAACGCTATAGAAAGTTAGGCACGCATACCAAATCTGTATGCGCGAAGGGGCATTGATCTTACGTATTTTACTCGTTGCTTGCGTAAAAGATGCCATAAACGAAGTGGATGCTATAGGAGGATTAATTGTAATTGTTTCTCATTGGCTTCCACATGACATTAGAATAGTTTTTTTTTTTTCTTAAATTATATTCTAATTATTATTGCAAATCCTGTTATTCATAAGCGTCTACTTTTACGAATCCAGAAAATTAGTCTAAGCCTGGAACACCCAAATTCATTACTGCGATCCTCACACAATTCAAATAAAACATATAATACGCAATACAAAATTACGGTTGCATTTTATATGCACATTTTAATCCGATTTAAACGTCATCTCCAGAGATAATTTATTAAAGCATGCATCAATTGTAACACTTTGAAACCGTTCAACAAAGCAACGTTTTCCTGTTATGCATACATTTTATATGTATGCAAATGCTAATTTAATTAAGCACATCAAAATGCATCTTATTGCATCGAAGATGCATTTAAACCTATGAGCTGTGCGCGTGGAAAATAGTAGTTTTCTTAAGAGCAACAAATCCGACCGCCGCTTGCGTAATTATAAGGAAAAATGTCATACTAACGTATTTATCTCAGTATCATATATTATCATAAAATATAAATATTTACGTTTAACATAATCTTTTGTTTGCTTAAAGCCAGTCCCGTCAAGATAACGTTCATAGTAATCTCTGGTGTTTGGAAAAAACGGCTTAATCTCTTCAACGCGCGAAGCATTTTTCCGAAGCAATAAATCTGAACGCATTAAATTACGCTCAAATCTCTTTTTTATGCGATTTTATATGGCTGTTTCAAAGTTATGCGGTTGTTAAAAGCCATGGAACGCATCTTCACTTTTTCTATGTCAGCTTCAACTTATCTTCGGCTAATTTAATACCAATATTGAACATAAAATCTACAGAACTTCGAAGAACTGCGAATACTTTCTTAGTAAAGATTTGTAAACCAAACAGTAAATGAGAACAACAAATTGCACAAAATAATAGCTAAAAATGAACGCTTTCTTCAAATAATTAAGCAAAAATAGATAGCCCTTCCCATGAGTTAAAATATCCTGCATGGAATAGATTAACATTCTATTTGAATAATCAATATTTAAGTATCTCAAAGATGTTATTAAGATTTAATTATTCAAACTGAGTGAGTTTATATGCAGTTAAGCAAGCGGCCAGAACTAAACCTGTTAATCACAGAATCATTGGATCGTTCATCAAGTGCATCGCACCGAAGTTTGAGTCTTAGATTTTGATGCAACATCACAGATCCTAAAACTTACAATATAGACATGAAATACCACAGCGGATTTGTGTTTATTCCGAAGAAGATATGATAATTACGAGAACGAGTAGAACTTGTTCGTCGATGCAATAGGATGTGTTTTTTTTACATGAACGTCGCAGATCTTAATTTATGAAAATAAAAGGATCTAAATCTATACGCAAACACCGTCTACAATTTTCTAGGGATCTAAAATTGTTTTGGACAAACGTCTACTCTAATTTGATACAACGTAAACCTCGATTGACGTCAAAGATTGAAATGATTCCTTGAAGTCATTACGACTTCCTTTGGCGGCTACGCATTTTTAAAATATAAATAAGACCTCCAAAAATGCACATTTACAATCATCAACCCAATGTTAATGACTATTAAATAGAATAATGCAACATGCATATCGCAGTTGCAATCACGTGCTTTTTTGTCGTCTTTATGACGTCAATGCGAAAAGTGGTTGAACTTAAGCCATTATGCGGTTGAATAAAATCATTTTTGCGTTCTATTTAAATTTCTGTGAATTTGTAGTTTGCCTTGTTGAAATGAATGAAAACTAATTCAAGGAATTAATACTGATATCTAATTGTAATACTAGGAGGGTCATCTAAAAAGGCACACTTGGCATTTAAGAGGGATGCTAACGATCAGTTTGTTTGGTCTCGCATGTTTGTCGACCCTTTTGTACAGTCACAGTAAATTCTTCCGATGGAGAGGTTGACGCGCGCTCCCGTCATCCCCCGTCCGTGCGAAGTCCGTTTTTTTTAATTTACAGAACAAAATCACCACGAATATCCATAGGAAGCTCGTTGAAATTTATGGTAGTGATATGATGAGTCAACAATATGTCACTAAATGGGTAATGTTGTTCAGAGAAGGCCAGAATCAATTTCTGATGAACTTGTGCAAAAAATTAAATAATAAGTGTGAAATGGCCTTACGAGGAATTTCCTGATGCTCCTTGAAGACTTCTTGGTGATATTGTGTCAGAAAAACTTGGTTACGATGAGTTGTATGCTTCATAGGTGCCCAGAATATTTACACCGGAGCTCCAATCAAAATCGCGTAACCACCGCGCATGAATTTTTAGATCGTTTTACACAGGGTGGAGAAACATTTCTGAACACTATCATGACAAGGGATGAAACGTGGTTGTGTGGACACTCCAAAATTCAACAGACAATCTATCACCTTTTCGCTAAACAAATGGAGTTTTCTGGTGGGAAATATTTTTCCAACGATCAGGAAGCAAAAAGTTGGCGGTATAGGTCTATGACACTTGCATACAAAAACTGTTGCCTCGAATTCAGAAATGTCTCGATCTAGACAGAGATTACGTTAAAACATATTTTAATACGAGTTATATCCCAAAAGTAAGTGTACTGTAACAATAACGGGCTTTGGTTTTTTTTAAATTAAGGGTTGGCCATACTGGGTGGTTGAAAGGGATCTCCTAACAAAGTAAGCATAGCAGGAATACGGTAGTACGTAAATTCAGGTTGCAGTGTCTTAAAAGATATCAATAAGAAATCTCGACAAATGCAAGCGGGCCAATAGCGAAGGTGAAGATTTTTGAGCTTTATTATGACTGAAGATAAAAAGTGGATGGCTCATTAAATGTTTGAGTCAAAAAGACAGTCGTCATAGTGGTGCGATCCCAATTCTCCATCTGCCAAAAATTCAATATCAAAATTTCGGGCAAAATGGCCTCAGTGTTTTGGAACCAAAAAGGCATAATTTTGGTAAAATTTCTGCCTCAGGGAGAGACCATCAATGCACAACGATATTGTGAGACTCAAAAATACTCAAAAGAAGAATTCAAAACAAATGGAGGGGTATGCTGATGAGAAGAGTGTGCTTATTGCAAGACAACGCCTCACACAGCCTTAGCCACCAAGGCACTCTTGGACTTATGGGATATTATAGGATGGCCCCTAAAAAAGGTTCTGAAGTGGGGGAAGGAGCTGGTGGGAAAGTTCTTAAATAGTTAATAAGTATATCGACAATATCAATGTCACTTTTTCTAAAAAAAAAATATATAAAAAATGAGTACACTTACTTTCAGGATATACCTCGTATATTGAACTTTCAACAACATTTCAAATATGTCTTAGATAAACATGTTTTTAATTTTTAATTGAAGTATTTTGTCACTCACACGACCTAAATTCGACTCTTATATCTATAGACGTCTTATGACAACAAGAAGATAATTGTCGGTCATATATTTTGATTGGGATATCATAAAAAAATGCGCCTGGAATGCTTGAAAAGGTGATCTCTAAGAGTCATTCACATGATTCCATGACATTCAAAGACCAACCAAACAATGCAATTATATTCAATAGACGATTCAGTACTAAATACATCCGACTCCATTAAAACTGAAGACACATGAAAACATGGCTACATTTGAAAAAATATATTTAACATGCAATGTTTTGCCAACTGCGCAAATTTAAGTAATTTTTATGTAAACGTTGACTTGTCCGAATTTCAATCGGCGATTATATTCAAAGTCATTGATGATGACCTCTCACATCCAGATTGATTGAAGTCGCATATTAAATAGTAATCGAATCATACGTACATTTCAGGATCATTTCACTCGCGAGCACTGCGTCTATATGCACATATTTGCAACAACCAATGCACAATTTGAATCGATTATATATTGGAAAAATCAGGCAGACGATATTTTACGATCCAGCACAGACAACATCTCTCCAGCAACTGAAGAAGCGATGTTTACAATAAAGATAATCGTATGATAATGACACACGACCGACGCTCCAAAGCGAATGGAGCAAACACATCCCAACCACGAATCGTTCCGTCTTATCTTGAACGAATATGCCATTTTTTATTATTTCCACGTATCAATGAATCGTTTTAGAATTCAATATGTAAGGACGCAATGTTTATGCACTGCATACATATTCAAACACCTAACAGAAACCTCAAACGCCTTTGGTATAATTGCATAAATTAATCACGTCCAATCTGTCAGCATAATCGTACCAGAATTAACCTACCATACCGGAATAATCATGATATATATCATGGAAGCACAATGGGTTATAGATTAAGGAAATTGGTGACATGTATCAGGTCATTAAATCATTTTCTGGACCGAAGAACAACCAAAAATCCTTTTAACACAATTGATGCTCGATACTATTTCTATTCAATTAACATCGTTTCTAATCGATTTTTTCACCCTTGAGTGAATTATACATAGATGCTATATTCGTATATCCACCATTTATCGTAAACATAAAAACTTTTTTTTCTCTCAGGACCGCGCAGCGTGAGTTAAGCACGTATACCAATAAAATAACCTATACACTATTGATAGTTTTCAACCGGATACGAACGAATTCCATTATAATTTTAATGTTTATTTTGTCATAATTTTTGAGAATATTTAGACGTGTAGGATGCAAAACATTCTCCGTCGCTGTCTCCGATCCGCGAAAATATGCTTTCTTCATCACTCGAGTCCGTTCGCAGCATATGCGGGATTCCTCATCAAATCGAGTTAAACAAAAACGTTTTATTATGGATTCTCGTTCCTTAAATATAGATTTAGCTATAGATCAATAATAATAAAATAAATCCCATTTACACATTCAATATAATCATCAACAATATCATCTGCTGATTGTAGTATAAATTTTAGCCTTGATATATTTTGTCTCTAGCTATTTCTTTATAAAAGATCCATGCAATGATACCGGTATAGTCAAGGATGTTGAAAAAACCTGCACAGACCATCTATGGGATTTGAATTTGATTATGTACTTTCTTGTCATTTGTTCGGTGTCATCGAACCGATTTTTTAAAGTGAAACTTCTATAGTCGCGGCGAGACAAATCCAAGCCCAGAAAATAGAAAAAAAGAGAGGAAAATCGTTTCTAGTCTGTGGATCACTTTGACCATGGGCTACGCAGATGCGCAGCATGATGCATCACTTTTTTAAAAGATAAAGTGTGTTTGTGTAATATATAATAAAATAGGCGCGCTATTATGTATGAGAAGAAAGGGATAGTCCCAAAAATATCCGACCTGACTATATTAAAAAGACTTATATTTCAAGTTTGAAGATGCCACATTATTTATTATTTGTTTGGTAGCAATCAATAGTGAACGTTCTCAGAAAATTTGTAAACATAAAAATAATTGGTCATCGTCATGTGATACAAATTAGGTGATCACGTCAAAAATTATGAAGAAAATCCCCAAAATGGAAACGCTGGCATTTTAAAAAATTTGGACATGAGAAAGCTGTGCGCAAGATGGGTGCCGCGTTTGCCCACAATGTAACAAAAACAGCGTCGTGAGGATGTTTCAATCGAGTGTTTGGCGATGTTTCACAACAATAAAGCCGAGTTTTTGTGTCGATTCATAGCCATGGATAAAACATGAGTCCATCACTTAAGATAAAGTAACAGATAACAGACAACAAACAACGACTAACTATATTGAGGGATCATTCATGTGCAATCCCATTTCCTACGCTGCTGCATGGTCTGTTTCGGGTTACCCTAGACTAGCCACACAGAGAGAGTCTTTCACCGATTTTTTGGTCCCGCTAGAAACGCTACGCGCAGAGCGTCCAAGCGCCCGCCCTTTTTGCTCCACGCCCTCCAGAGGAGGCGAGGTTTCTGCAGGATAACCAGATTCAGGCTATTGCATCCAATGGTTTGGCAGAGGAGGAAAGATAAAGGTTAACAAAATTGAAAAGAATACTACCGCGGGTTCACTGCCACCAGGAGTCCAAACTCAGTTTGAAGGGGACTGCAGCATACGACGGACTGAAGGGGCTACCCCTTTCCCATTGTACTCGTATCGGTTCGATCATTTGTAGTACCTAGCCATGGAGGCGAATCGCCGTTAGAACAGCTTAAAACCGTTCTCCCTTATATGCCTAGGCTGTTGAGGATAGTGTAACTACTGTAATCGGCTGTTCCACACACCCCTTTATGGGTGTGCAGCACAGATTGACCTGCGCACCCAACTCATGCTAGCTGGGCTACCCCAGCTGCATTTGATGAGTGTGTCGTGGGCGATTTATCATCTCCACGTATAGTAATGTTAACAGCGACATTTACATCTCTCTGCAGGTGCAATGTGTTATTTTAACAGCGCCATCTCTTGTGGCCCTGCGGAGACATTAACACACAGGTTGTCCCTCCTGCAGCCAGATCTCTCTCTCTCTCTCTATCTCTCGTGTGGAATAAGCAGTTATTTAACAAAAAGAGTCTTTCCATTCATCGCCCATCTATTCCGGGAGAATATATGTCCATGCTCGTCATCAGAAAGTCTCGCAACTGGGATCTCTCACCTATTACAGGAATGTAAATAAAATGAATGCAATGCTATTTCTTCGACTTGCAGTCAAAAATATGAACATTTTTCAATCTTTAGCAGTATTTCAATATTATACCACTAACAATTTTAATTTCGTTGTGTATAAACAAATAATTGACTTTTATAATAAACATCCGGTATTCTCACCGACTTTTGGATATGCGATATGCGATAAATGATTACTCAGTGTAAAATTATTATCAAAACGAAAACAAGGAAAATCTTTGGATTTATTATTAGGATGTTGATATTGATATTTGTGACTTTGATATTGATTTAATCATATCTTCGTACGTGAATTTTAAATATTTAAACTAAACTGCTAAATAAACTATTGACATTTTTTTAATAAAAACAAGTTGATAGGCAAAATGTATATCAAACCTGTTCTTCTCCGTCTTTTATTTAAAAAATGTATAAACATTTAATTGGTCGATGTAATGTGGATGGTCAGCTCTTCATCGCCCCACCAGACCTATTTAACTATCCGATCGAAAAAGAGACGCCGCATGGTGGATGAAGATCAGAAAAGTTGTTGTAAGATTTTTTATTTAATATTTTTATACAAGCCTCATTATTCAAATTAATAATTTTTAAATATGTATAACAGTGTTGAAGTGGTTACGTTTTTTATGAAACTATTTGGTGATTTTGCGATCATAAGATCACCTTATAAATACCAATAATTTTCAGTCATTCACCCAGACAATCATCATCATCAACATTGGTCGAATTATAAATTATCAATAATTACAGAAATTTCCATCAAGGTCTAAGAGTTTTGAATTTCTTATGGGTTGTTGATGCAAATGTATAAACGAGATAAATTCTTAAAAATAACAACCAAAACCAAGAAAGAATATTGAATTAAATATTGAATAGACCTAATCAATAAAATAAAGTGTCAGTCATGCATGAAATCATGTATTAGTTAAACCAAGACTAATTGTGTGTAAGAGCAATACTAATTGGTATCGTATTTAAACACGATTGTTGTTATGTTTAATTAATCTGTGCTCTAAAAATGATAAATATAGAAAATTGGGGGCTTTTATCTTGGGTGTTTATGATGATTATTTTTTGTTCGTGTCTATCATCAGTTGTTCAACAAATCAAATAACATCATTGGATGTTACAAAATTATATTGTTCAATCAGAAATGTGTCTTTCAAAGGAATAATAACAATGCTCCCTGATTTGCAATTAGCTAAAATCAGGGATAATGTTGGAAATCGTGAACATTTCCCAATTAATGGCGATCCGAGTCCTGTTTACAATGCTAAATCCGTCGGAGATTAGCGCGTTGCTAACGCAATATTCACAATGAATTATATCCGGTGAATGGAGATGATTGGAGCTGGCGTTGGCCACCGAAGTTGTAGTCCAAACTTTGAGTCCCGTAGGAATAATTAGAGACAGATGCGCTCGCGGCTAGACTCCCTGAGGAACCAACTGGACTGGATAATATATCACCCAACTTCGCTAACTCTGCTAACAAACACGAAATTGATACTATAATTAACATATCCCCCATAGCACTGAAATAAAATCATTAATTCAATCTCGGGATGAACTTTGTCAATGCATAATAAGCGCGAATCGCTTTGGGAAAATTTTGCGGAAGATGCATCATTGAACATCGAATATCTCGATTAGTGATGACAAACTGACATATCAAATTAGAAGATATTAAGCTGGTATTGTTTTCAACTTTTATGAATCGTTTTTTATCAACATGTCAGAAAAATATTGTTCCAAACAGGGTGTTTTGCACATGGACCGACCAAATTTCACACATAGGACATAGGGCCTATTTGTGAAAGTGCCCCTGCTTATTTTAACTGTTGTTGACTGAAATAGCATTTCCTTTTTCATTTTTGCAAAGGCGACAATTATTCATTAAATTAAGATTTATTTGTGGGCACCTGTGTCATGTAAATTATCTCATTCCCCGAGCAAAGAAATCCAGTGGTATCAGATCTGGAGACCGTGCGAGCCGCAGAATAGGGTACGTTCTCAGACAAATAAATCCAGTGGTGTCAGGTCGGAAGACCGCACGAGCAACAGAATAGGGCACATCCCTATAAAAAGAAATCCTATGGTGTCAGATCTGGTGACCATGTGAGCTATGGAATAAGGCTGCCAAAATCATTAATTTACACGATAGAGGTACCTACAAAATAAATCCTAATTGAAGGAAAAACCCCGCCTTTGCAAAAATGAAAGAGGAAATTGAAATTATTTGCGAGAGAAAAATCATTTGTATGATATGTGGCATATTGAAATTTTGGGTATTTTTTCAAAATGTTGAAAAAAAATTCTATTTAGACAACCCCGACACTTAAGAGAGGAAATACCTTTAGACGCTTAAAAATGAGCCGTTTTTCATGATTTTTTTTAATGGCGATAAAATAGTCGTATCATTTTAAATTTTTGACATTATTTTACTACAACCTTGAAGTGCTAATTTTTATTTTTTATTTTCAATATGTGTAGGCAGTCAACTGAGCTATAAAATTTTTAAAAAAAGTTTAAAACTTAGTGGACTTTTTAGTTTAACTTTCATATTCTTTACCAGTTTCTTGATCATTTTTACCCCAAAAAATAGTTTATTTACGCGAAAACCTTTAAACTTTAGCTTAGTCGACTAGATAATATAGTGAGAATCATCCCAAAATTTCAGTCAGTCGATCAACAACTCTTTAAGCTGGCGAACATTTTGAAAATGCAGTTTCGAGATATTCTTGTTTAAAGTTTCAATGCGATAAAATTATCAATTTTAGTGACTTACCAATCAACCAATGATTCCAGGTGCATATAATATATCTTCAGCTTTTTCAAAGAGTTGATTATCTTCGACTAACTGTTGTTTTCGGGCTATACGAGCTGCTTTTGTCTCAGAAAGACTCTTACGGTTCTACCTCGCTATCCGCGCTTCATCGGTATTTTCAGCAAAGACTTTACAGTAGGTGCCAATAATTATATTTAATGTATTCATCATCTTCAAAATGAAGCTGTAGTCGTTATTAAATATCCCAGCAGTAATGTATGTTAATATTTCAATGATTTTTACACCAGAATGCAGGTGTTTTGGAGCCAGTCGCCAAACCGTCGAGTTAAAACATTCATTAGCATTTTGGGTATGACCACCAAAGCAACTTTGAAGTAATTCATCGTAAAAAACGTTATAAAGGGTTTGCCCCCCTTAAGACATAGGGAATATGTGTGAAACGAAGCAAAATATTCCTTTAATCGACGATTGATGTATACAGATATTCAAATTCACCCTTTCCTAACAAGGGTGAAGATTTACGCGATCCTAAAATACTTCTAATAGTCGCTCCTGCATAAGAAATGATGTATGCTTAGGCCTTAACGAACATTGAATACTGAATGCTAACTCGCTACAAGCAGCATTCTGTTTATACATTCTGATCTGCTCGAGGGCAGGGCTACCGCTCATATCTTACTTTGAATTAATCGATTTGGATTGTGTCGTGATCTTCATCTTCTCAAATGCATCCTTAATTCAATATAACTACTTTGATCACGTAAAAGTGAGATACTGAGACATCGATTTTTTTTCCGATGGCTCCTATGTCACATATGTTGAGCCATCAAATTTTGCGGTGAGTTTTACGAGCATGTCGAGTTTGAATTGATATATTTACATTTAGCACAAGTATCGACAATCATTGTCATCGACTCAATCAATATGAAGCGATTGAAAAGAAAGACTGTCTAGACGAAATTAGAGCAGATCACATAAAATGACATTTAAAAGAGGAAATCTATTATCTTAATGACGTACATTTCAATGTCAGATAGATCACTGTCTTTGATTTGATGATCCAACACATAACAAATGTTGCAAGCATTTGTTTGTTGCAAAAACCACAAAAGGTTAAGAAAAGGGTTTAAAAACACAGCTGGAGAGACAATTTAAAATACATATTGCCATTAACGTCATACTTTTCCGAAGACTTGTAGTTGTACTTGTACTTCGCAAAATATATACTTATTTGCGATAATATTAAGAAAATTTGTAATAGTTTAAGGATGATTTAATTGATAACGTGCTATTAAATTCAAATGCATTCAAGGGCTATTCTATAAAATTTAGTGAACGCTATACAAGAAGGCTTGACGTTAATTTATGCACCGATTACCACGCCAATATGCAAGTTTGATTGCTAATCGAATTGTGATGCAAGCAGAGATGCATCCCATGTGCATCACGGTTAGGTTCACATCTGCCTTCAGGATAGCCTGGCGTTCAGCAAACATATGCAAATTATGCAAACAAAACATTCACAATAAGCATCCATATCAATCAAAATCATCGTCGATGCAAAAAAATATCATGCCAAACTTTGGCCACGTACTTTCGCATGAATTCCACCCGGACCACTATGGAATATCACAAATAATTTCCACGTTAATTTTCCACCATTCAATTAGTAATTTTCCCACGCCGCTCAAATCGATTTAAATACTCGCAGATTAATGAATCGGCTTCTGCATTCAAATCGAAATTTATGAATAGTTCTCATCATTCGATGCGTCGGACCAACTTGTCGCCCTATTAAAATTGTATTCGATAAAAGGATATGCACCACAACCGGTGACCAATTAAAATCCTTTGATGATAAATTTGTAATCGGATCCATTGTTCATGAAATGCATAATCAACCAAATATATGTCGTTAATAAGCTTACCCAAAATGCCAATCAACAGGTTTTTTTAAGTACTTTTAAAGACTTAATTTAATAAATAAAGTTATTCGAAACAATCCACAATTAGCTTGTTACGTAAAAAGGGCAAAGGCTCCCAGGACAACCCTTAAGCTACGCCGCCTCAGTTTCATTATTCATTTAGATGGGAGAGTAAAATAAGATGGCCTGGTGGAGATATAAATATAGTTATAATATGATAATTATTTTCAACTTCTCAAATAGAAAGAAAGGCCTCAATTGCGAAGCCCTGATGACGAGCAGCATTTTCTTCAAGTTTGCCCTTGAAAGATGGCAATTGAGACTAGACAGACAGCGACTCAGTGATATGTTGGACTCTTGATGACAGAGTCCATGCCCTGCGCTCTCCGAGGGCACTCAGAATATACCACATAGCAGCACACACAAGAGTATCTTTTATTGCTCTTTTGATCCCCCGAAAAACTTCTTCAAAAAGCTTCCAGGCACCCACCCAATCGACAGAAAGCACCCCGATGAGGGCCTTGGACTTTGAAGATCCCAAAAAACGTGCAGAGTAAGACCAGAAACTAAAGGAAGCCTGGCAACAAAAATGGAAGTCGTAGACATAGTTCACAACATGATGGTGAGCAAAGAGAACTGGAACCTTTGGCGAGAATTTATATAAGAAGAGAGAGAGAAAACGCAGAGCGGCTCTCCGACACTAGAATAAAGCTATATCGAAAGCCAGACTACCTGTCCCCCTGAAGCAACGTGATGAAGCAAACAATATCAGAGAGACAGAGAAAGACAAGAAGTTTAGCCAGTAAGAATCTGATACTACCCAGGGTGTCTAATGCAACATTCCCCTCCCAAAGGAAAAAAAATAATACGTGCACCCGAAGGAACGTTGGGGGAGGAAGGAAAAAGTTACACTGAAAGCATAGGAACTACTACGCGAAGTAACGAGTCTAATTTGTAGAAGACTATAACAAATGACGGACTATAGGGGCTGCCCCTTCCCAATGGTACTTGCATTAGTTCGGTCAGTTTTTTTTGTAATATCTAGCCACGGAGACTAGTCATCGTTCGAGTAGCAGAAAATTGTTCTCCCCTATATACACTAAGTTCGCCTGGTGTTGCCTTTTGCACAGAGTCTTCGTAATCTTCGTAATCTTCTTGTAATCGGCAGTTCTACATTCTACTTTACGGGTACGCAGCACATGGTTGGCTTTGACTTTATATCATTACCCCAGTGGTTCGACTGTTACCCACAAAGTTACAGTCGAACCACGTGCTATACACGGTTGTCACCATCTCCTTAGTAGAGAGAAATACCCACCCGGATAGCCTAAGGACAACCCAATAACGCCGTGAATATGACAGAACCTATTTCCTTTCTGCAGGACTTTTTAATTTTCCAAGAAGAAGGACTACAACCCCATCCCCTCAGGGGGGAGAGACCCCTAGCCACGCCTCGCTCCCGCGTGATCGCCGTAATGTAGATGGGCAGATGGATGGAGGTGTACTGGCATCGAACAAAAATACTCTCGTCTTAAATTACTTATTTATTAATCACGAGAGAGTGATCTGGCCGCGGGAAGGACATCTTCCCACAGCCAAGGCTATCCGACAACTCCTCATAGCTCCCGCCTCCTGCGCATCATCATTGAACCGACAACTATCGTTCCTTCAAACACAATGTGTCCGCAACGCCACAGAAGATGACGCTGTTAAATTGATAAATTGTTAAATTACATTGCGCCTAAAGAGAGACAGAAGATGTCGCTGTTAATCTGGCGAATTAAATCTGCACAGCGTCATTGCATAGGGATGATATTTCACCCACGCCTATAATATCTAAATGATAATATGTTTACAATAAAAAGTACGGAAAGCAACGACATTATTTATGTAATTATTTCTACAAAGTTGATTCTTTCTCATTTTGTTGATATAGTAAATTTAAAAAAAAATGATAGTCTATTGGGATAATATAACTGCTTATAATAAATATTATTTGCACTTAATATTGTGATGCTTTGAATGTTGCATTTTCTCAATCAAGTTATCGCGCTTCAACTTAAGCCACGTCTACCAAAGCTTCAGCCGCCTTGTATCGAAACTAGACGATGCTTATTTAATAATAATTAACGTGAACTACTTGTAGATAAAAAAAGCAGCTTTGTAGATTTTAATTTAATGCCGGAATGCACAGTTATTCAGATTTCGAAAAATTTTATTTATGATAAATTTTATTTATCATTCTAAGCGTTTTAATAATAAATTAGTTATTAACAAGATTTTTGATGCAAAAATAATAGAATGTTCACATTATATATAGTGCATACCCTTCCACGAAATAATTTCGCTGAGCGAAATGGTTAAAGTTCGTCCAGGAATCTTGGTTTCGTTAACCACTTCTGCAACGATGTGTAGAATTTAGTCTAGCATCCTTTAGGGACAAAACACCTCATCTCATGCTATCCAAGTTTTCATCCAAATTTCACAAAATAATTTTAACTTTTTACAACGCGTTAATCCAATGGCAGATATGGACCATGGGGAGGATAAATGTGCAAAACAAATATCGGCCATTCTATGCGGCTCCATTGTTCCGAGCGAATGCACAAATCGCAGCGACAAAATGCATTTTAATATGCAGCACTAATTATAGTGATTTAACGATCGTCCATTATCAAAACCAACGGGCACACGTTGTCAAAATTAATGGTAATTCAATGACAGAGTTCGGGCATGAAATTCCATAAAACATGCGCCGAAATGACCCAAGGATTTCTAAATTCATGAATTATCAATTCCGACATGTATGTGCACTTATTTTACTTATCTTTGTGCTATTTCTGCGACAATAGGTCAGATATATATGTTATCCAGGGTGGAAACACACGGTGAATCTATCCGCACATTTCCTATGTGAATTTTATTGCTGCTAAACCAAGAGTAAGAAATAAATGGGGTGTAAATTACCACACAACTTACACGGCACAAAACGAACACGTTCGATATATATTTAAAGACAATATTTGAAATGAGATATCAAACTATCCAATGCGATCCATTGAACGTACTAGTTTTTATTAAAAATCAATTATTTTATTGCAGGGTTGTATTTTCAATCTGAAAGTTCTAAAGTATTAGTATGTAATAATTATGGCATTCATCTGCATCCAAGCTCTCATTGCACCAATGCTACCCTACTTCATGAGCTCCTCTCCCACATTTCAAGAGCTTCTAATCTCCTGCTAATTGCTTCTGCCGACGTCTACAATTTTGCATGCACCACAAAAACGCTATGTTGGAATAGTGGTTAGATCCTTGACTCTTATTTTAGGGATTTGTGTTCGAATTCAGACCGTGAAAAATAAAAAATTCCACCATACCAACAATTTTAATGGATCGAAAATTTAAATAACTCCGATTAATTAAATATACTCAAATTGTCCATTTTGTAGAAATAAATCCCAGCATGAACAATTTAAAAATTATTCCTCCTACGACATACAAACATCAGGTCATAACATAATATCATTAGGTAATTCTAAAAGAAATCCATTATTTTCATACGCTTTAGTTTGAGCTAAATTTGTATTGTATCTATCGGGCCGTGATGTTGCTGGACAAATGGATGGGAATAGACGGGCGTCGAATAGAAAGACTCTCTTCTCTAAATATCTATTTATTCCACGCGTGAGAGAAAAAAAGATATCTGGCTGCGGGAGGGACGACTTCCCGCAACCAAGGCTAACCGGCGACTCTCCCCGACCCCGCCTCCTGCACGTCACTGTCCAACCGGCAACAAAATTCATTTAAATTGCAGCTTGCAATAAATATGAACATTGTTTGGTGATAATAAATGCGATTATATTTCATACTGACTTGTTTACAAAAAAATAAAAATAACCTAATATTAACGCAATAAAAGCCGATGACACAACATGTGTGCCATAGCTTATACAATAGGTATCGATCAATCACCATTTATGGCGCGACAATATGTACAGGGTGCGGCAGGGAAACTACCTTATTTGAAACGCGCGCCCTGAAGCGAGTTATTCCGGGTAGGGTGGAATGACACCTCATATTTGAACGCTAAAACGCTCATGATCGTTAAAAAATTTACATGAAAGAAAACATTAACTCTTATTCTTTTGAATGAGTGCTATTTTAGTGTGTTTAAAATAACTGTCGTTTAAGGGCGCGCATTTCAAATAAGGAAGTTTCCCTGCCGCACATTGTATATCATGCTTCCTCAAATGATTACTATCCGACCGCATGCATCCTGTTCCACATTTTCGTCATCAATTATAAACGATATCATTGCAAACGTTGATAAACGCCTATCGTTCGTATTTCCGTGTGAACGCTCAGAATTTAAATAAAAGTAAACTTGACGCAAAGCCAATTGTATCACTCCATATTGAATAATATTCCGAATTTATTATAACATAATATTTATTGAATTATTCTTAATTATTTCAATTATATATAAGCTTAGAATCATATAAATTGATCTGCGCCTAATGTACTTTATTGTTGAAGATGGTTCATTGGCAAAATTGGCGGGTTGTTTTCATAGAAATATATTGAATTTCTTCCAGAATCGGGCATATTTAATCTCTTATTATATCAAACTCCGTTGTAAAATTTCAAAGTTTTCATCCAGCAGGTGCTCTTAGAAGCAAAACCGTACAATATGCGCAAACTTTTCATAATCTTCCCAAGTTTTCAACTTACCAACCATTCAAACGCCAAAGCCGAGTCTTAACGGCCCTTCACAATATCGCCCATAAGTAATACGGATTTTTTTTCATAAATAAATATTTTATTAGCATTATCTTTCGCGCGAGATCAGGGATTTTTCACCCTCCGCAAAAAAAAGTTGAGGCGCTGCAAAAAGTTTGGAATTGATTAAGTTAATGTCTTGGAAAGCGGCCGAATGGACGTCGAGCTGGATGCTTCGGTCCGAAGCTCTGGGGTGTGATTCCTGCACCCACCCCCCCACAACTACCACTTTTGCGATATTTTTAAAGTATACATTTAACGCAGTTTCGGCATTAAATTGAGCGTCCGATTGAATCGATTCGATGCGATTTTGCATAAAATTAATTAAAACGCGGCGCAAACGAAAGATAATTTCCGACAAATTGAACAACACAGAGACCACAATTCAATTTCGAAACCAGAAATTCGGTACATTTTAATACGATTCGTTTAAATTTGTGTTCCTATAATCCGATCGGTGGCAGCACGGCGATAACAACGAACAACAATTAACTAATACACTTTAAATTAAATTCGCTGATAATGCATTCGATGGCGCTATGTGTACCACAAAAGTTTGATAACAGAACGTTCCAGGATGATAAGATTATATTGATTTAAAAATGCTATCGGCAGTGCCAAAAATGGGTGCCGTTTTTTATATTCGTTTTATAGGCCTAAGAATAAAAAAAAACACCAGTTTAATCAATTCAACAGTCAACCCTTCTATAGCGTCCACTTCCTTTGCGGCGTCTTTTACGTGAGCAACGGGTAAAATATATAAGGTCAATTACCCCTCGTGTGTGTTAATCACTTGTACTTGTTAACAAACTAAACACATAGGGCCGTAACAAGAGGGTGGCAATAACCCAATACACGGGGACAACAATACCCATCCGACCAGTCTTCTTCGGACAATTTCGTTTTATAATGAGAGTTCGCAATCGTTCTGTAGACACGATCATGTATGGCGTCTGATCGCAGGGCGCTCATTCGTCATAACAGCGATCCTAAAAACGGACCGATTAGACGCACAAATCTTGTGGTCACTCTATCCTCTTTTAAGGCTTTTTACGCCATTTATTATTATCTGTACGATCATGGAAACTTTCTCAGATGCTAACTAATATAGGTGGCAACGGGCAACGAAGCCCTCGCCAGAATCAAAGCCTGGATGCGGGATAATCGCCTGCAGTTAGCGACTGAGAAAACGGAGGCAATGATATGCAGCATACAGAGAAGACCGAGGGTCAAGCAGCTTGTTGTTGGTGGACACGAGGTGGAATACAGCAAAACGCTGAGATACCTCGGGATCCTCATGGACAACAAGCTGAATTTTAGCAAATACATAGAAGAAGCTATGCAGAAGGCACAGAAGATGGTCGACGAGCTTGGACGGCGCATGCCCAGCTTCTGTACAGAGCCCCGATATGGCACGAGTCGCTCAGACGCGATACTAACAGAAAGAAGCTCGCCAGGATCTAGCAACAGGGAGCTCTCCGAGTCACGGTAGCGTACAGGACTTGGACTACGAAGATCTCAAAAACCGCACAATTCACGACGAGAAACTGAGGGAAGCCTGGAAACAGAGATGGGATCAATCCAGCAAGGGAAGATGGACCCACCGATATCCCGGTCGAAAACACGGCGCGTGCTCACTGGGCATGGATGCTTCGGTGCATACCTAAACTAGATTGGTTAGGAAACATTCGCGACGTGCCACCACTGTCAAGTGTAAGTCGACGATCCAGAACACACCATCACTGACTGTGAGACTTGGGCACCCCAGAGAAATTCGCTGAAACAAGCACTCAGGGTAGCCGAGCTTAACGTTGCAACATGATCCACAGCATGATGGCAAGTAAGAACTGGGACCTTTGGCGCGATTACATTGAATAAATCCTAAGCGCCAAATAGGGCAGTGAGAGAGAGATGTGCATAGCGGCTCTCCAACACTATAATAGGGCCAGTTACCTGAGGCCAGACTACCTGTCCTCCTGAAGCAATGCAAAAAACAAAAACAGGGGGAAAAAAACGGACAAGGGAGGGGTTTAGTCAGTAAGAATCTGACACTATCTTGGGATCAAACCCAGGATGTCTTATGCAAGATTCCCCTCCCACAGGAAAAAAAAACTAACTTAGTTAGCTCGGGTAAGAGAAGGGTGGGACCACCCTATGTTTCATTGTCTCAGATGCGAAATGATAGACCCATGTTTCATCCTGAATTGATGCAAAAACTCAGCCTTATTGCTGTGAAACATCGCCAAACACACGATTGAAAAATCATCATGATGCTGTTTTTGTTCCATTGTGAGCAAACGCGGCACCCATCTTGCGCACAGCTTTCTCGTGTAAAAAAAAACAGTCAATATTCAATCCTCATCAATATTCAAACCTCATTCTAATTTATATATTAGGTTGGACACTTTTGGGACTGTCTTCGTATTTTGAAATATACATTATAATAATATTTAATAAATAGTATTATTTAGCTTTAAAACAAAAAGGGGGGGTGCAAGTTAGATACTTACCAAGGGCGCGATACTTGTTACGGTTCTATAAACACGTATAAATTTTGTATGGGTGCCTAACTTTCTATAGCGTTTTGCTTCTATAGCGTGGTCCCTATCTTGACACTATAGAAGGATTGACCGTACTCTTACTCTGAATTTATTATAATTTGTCATCTGTTTTACAATTTTTTGAATTCTCCTGTTCTAGAAAGCCTTCGCTTTAGAAGCAAAAAAATCCAATCTATCAATGGAAAGACCTGGATTTGTCTCCACCAAATCTCGTAGAACACAGATTTTGCGAGAACCGAAAGCATATTCGCCTTTTTTTTAAATTAAAGTAAATGTCAGATATGAGTTTGATTTGTTTCTATTTTGAAGGTTTTTTCTGCGAAAATTATAAACTGAACAACGACTCTTACAAAACTTATACCAAAAAAAGCATTACAAAACACACGCCCCTTATTAAAAACGGCACGTATTTTTGGCACTAGCGATACGTCCAGTACTCTTTTCGTCGAATTGTATTTTTAAAATTTCATAAATAATAGTTCCACACATATTGACTGACGTTTGTCTTGATGAGTACTATTCCCGTCGTCTTAACAATCTCCACCTTTTAAAGCCTTAGTGTCACCACAACAAGGCGCGGGGGAGTTTTACACCCCCGTGAATGTAATGAACAAGGCAACCGTGGCTTTGTAAGTGCAACGACGCCACTATCAGACCTCTTCAGCTATGAAAAGTTTCACACCATCCCTCGATGTATAAAAACTTGCGACGTATTGTCACATGCCCTAATGGAGGGCTAAAATATGCAAACAATGTCAATTTTAAAATATGCCTCCCTGTTAGACTTATTAAATGTGACGGAAAAGACCTCATTCCGAACTTGAATTCATTATGCGACGCTCGAAAAAATAATTAATGCTCAGGGGATAAAAAAAACACCGTTAATAATCCATCATTGTATTGTGTATGTTCGTGCGTACGTACAAACATTTATGGCTGGGTTATCACCCCTTGAAGATCCCTCCTTGTATTATACTTATGAAGCCTATATTGATGCATAAAACATACTAAAAAATAAATCCAATTTACTGGATTACACCAGACTAAATGTTATCAATTTTAAGCGCTATTTGCATAAATATTAAAAATTATATTCCAACACTTTAATATTTTTATATGAACATCGTACATTGTGTGAAATTCATAGGATTCAATAAATATGGAAGTCAATATCACATATAAATTATGCAAAAAAACAATAATTTCTACATGACCTTTGTCGATCCTCGTTTTCTTATGGTCACTCGTTGGTTCAAACTATTGATAAAGTTAATGAAACTATTTTTCAACGAAATAAATCAGCCACTTACTTCTTAAAGCGACAGTTATTCAGAGAATGGTGGGATTATTCTCATTCGAAAAAATGGAACCTAACGTTTTTTGTCATGTAAGTTTAGTAATGATTATGCAGTGTATGAGAGATCTTCACATTATCATTGTTTGCTTTAAATTACTTTTGAAACAAATAAAATTCGAAATCAATTCCTGCTTTATTAACATTTATTTCAATAAACGTTAACGTGCCATTTATCTGTTTATCAATTCTATTATTTGTCATTTGTATTTCCGTACCGAGCAACCTATGTAAGTTAACCTCTAAGGGAGATTCTGTGATTGTACAGATCATAGAGAATACCGCAAAAAGCCCTAAAATAGAACGGAATGGCCGCAAAGTCTGTGTGTCCAATCGGTCCGCTTTTCGGACCACTGACATGAGCGCCTCGCGATCGGACGCCATTCTATAAAACGATTACGAACTCTCGTTACAAAACAAAGTTGTCCGAAGACTAATCAGGTGACTTGTTTAAATTTTACAAACGGTCGAAAATATTGTTGTCTTTAACATGTTTAAGGGACAACGAAGAAAAGAGAGATTAAACAATTTAGTATATATTATAAAAACGTCAATCAGTAATCATGCAAAGTAGAATCATCAAGTAAAATAAAAACCATGTGCAACTATCGACTGGGTCGGTATTCCGCGTTTTGCGCCCCAAGGCTATTTGTGCCCATGGCGGGCGCCTGCTTTGTGACTTCCTATTTACGGCTCTGTTTAACCTACATGGTTAGTCACATGTATTTATAATATGAATTGAAAGTACAATCCAAATTTAAATAATTTCTTGCTTTGATGATATAAAAAAATGTTTTACATCAGCGATTTTTAAACTGGGGTCCGCGAAAATATAAAAAAATATTTATCATTACTTGAACAAGATATTTTTGTGGAATTATTTACAAAAAACATCTATTTTGACCAATATTTGACTAAGAAATGTTTGAAAAATGAGCTCTCAAGAGTGATGTAAAATGTTGGGATGGGGTCCGCCAAAATAAAATTATTCAAGAGGGGGTCCGCGAAAAAAAATTGCTTTGATGATATAATTTCAATCTGTTATGACTTTGTACATATATGGAATTAAAATGCATTTCAGGATTGATGTGCATGATGTTGCACCCCGACTTACAACAATAACAACATTCTCGAATATTTTTAAAATAGTGGAGTTTTTTACATCCAAAAAGCATTTTGCTCTTGTATAATTTTATATCGCAAATTTCACCCTCTCATACCACTAGTATTCTTCAAATACACAATACGGTATTAAAAATGATTGATTGTTTGAAGCTCTCCAAATATTTCCAATCATCGGTGCTTGGATTCAATCAGCTAAATAAACTTTTTTGTATATTGAAACATTAAAATAGGCACGTCCGGCTCGCTCGACTATTTTAATAGCACTACTTAATGAATTGGATCAACAATTTGCAATGGTTGTTTGCCTATTTCAGCCGCTTCGCATGGGGTGAGTGCCGATTGCCACGCTGCAAAAAGCTCTCTCATGAGCTTTCAGCCATTGTGTATCGCCTGAAAATGATAAATATTCATCGGAGCCGGCAGTGTCTCGACGGGACGATGCTAATTTGAGGCAGATGCATTCGTATAAATTATAATAATTACATTTGATGTGATGTTATGGGCCGTGGTGGTGGTCGGGGCAATGAAAGGTGATATCTGCAAGTGGCAGATACCCGCCTGTGGTGAACCTCCTCAACCGTCGGGGGCCACCTCATGTCTCATTAGCATCAAAATGAATATTAGATATTCAATAATGGCGGAGGAGGGACGTCATGGGATGAATAATCAAAACCCGAAACAGCAACCCATGCCAGGATAAATATATTTGAAGTATATCGACTCCGAATCCGAGGGTTGCTCGCCAAAGCAATCAATACATCAGCCTGTGGTTGCTGCATAATTTATGTTGATTTTTATTTAAATTACGCATATTCAATTTGTTAACGACCACGAAATAAGTGCGAGATGAATATTGGGCAGCAGGCATGTATTGAATTGCCAAAATCTATCTGAATCGATAAACAGTTATACAACCTAATATTATTTGTCCTAAGACAGTACACCATATTAAGTATTAAGAACTATTTGTATTGAAAAATATATATGCACAAATTCTTTGGTATTTTAGAAGTTGATTATTTACATTATGAAGTCCATTTTTCAGAGTAAATGTAAGTATTCTTTTCGATGTAATAAAGCACTTCTTTCTGCTCATAATTTATTATATCACTGTTACGAAAAAGGTTTAAGAACAAAATGAGTATTTTGAAGTCGAAGCTCGATGGTTCGTGTTGTCTTGAAAACAGGCGTTTGTTTTGATAATTAATATAATCGCATCATTCTAATCGTTGACCAATTTTGTTATTCTCTTTTGACTATTCTAGAGTGGCGTTATTAGCCGAATATTATCACTTTTTTGCAAAATCTACTCCTTCAAATGTAAACCGTTTTAATTTCACAACACATTAATAGACAAAAATAGCTAAACAACAGATAGCAGACGCCTTGCATGCTGAACATTAAGAAATATTCCGAAGTAACGAATATTGTGTGCTATCAACAGTGTTAAGGTTCATTTATTGAGCTTGGTTCATTATCAAGGTTGTTACTGACAGAAAAGTGGATTTACATTAGAGCGTAGCATATCTGCTCTCCAGTCCGAAAGGGTTGAATAAAAAATTGGTATCCTCGCATTCTCTTGGACACTCACCGCTCCAAATTATTAGAGGAGTTGTCTTTCAATCATTCTTGGATTGTGAACATATTCTCAAATCTCAAATATGCAGCAATCATATTGTTTTATTTGAACTCTATATTAAATACAGGGTGCAGCAGGGAAACTACCTTATTTTAAAAAATAATAAAAAGCAATAGTATAAAGGATATTAATTTAATTATTTTTTTATATTACAGCGAAAGATTTAAAGTTTTTATATATTGTATTTCAAAAATTATATCATCATCATTTCTACATAAAATTAATCAAGTTTTGATTTAAAAAATTCTCCACAATCATGTGGAAATACACGCTCCTCCTTCGTACATTGTATGATGGTTACTAATAATCATTTATATTAAAAAAAACATTAAATCTTGTTCTATTAAATGCATTTCATTTTATTCTTTTTTGATTAATTGTAGTTTGAAGGTTCGCATTTTAAATAAGGAAGTTTCTCTGCTGCACCTTGTACAATGGAGAGAAATTGATAATATTTGTCTCACATTCATCCTGATCTTATTTGATATTACGAAATGCAATGAAAAAGGAGTGATGTCTGTCTGCTATGTTTGTCAACTGATGAATAATTTAGCTTGAATCCAGTTACAATTGAGAAAGATCAATATATAGTAATGAGATTTGAAACAATGACTTATCACTGTCCAGTGTATCTGCTCTATGAACTGATTTATAGTTTTTGTTCGTTCAGTATGTGTTTTGTATTTATATGAGTGTTATGCTGCAAACTAATTGTTGAAGATTGCTGTTCTTCAAGGGAATAGGCTTGGTGTCAGTTTTCCAATTTTCTAAAACGTCGTTGTGATGACATTCCAAAGGACGTTTATATGTATATAAATAAATAGGGGTACATATGCAGAGTGCTCTCTCAGTGAGAAGCAAGCCAGCACACAACGGAATTAGATTGCAGCATCGTTACCATAGAAACGAGGGATGCAGCCACTTTCCACAGGGACCCTCACGGATGGGGGAATGTGGGCGGCTTGGGGGGGCACGAGGTCGATTGGCTTTCAGGATCGGAGGGTTCGAAGGTGTGAGGGATGCTGGGGGGCGATTGCGTATGATCTGCAGCTTTTGTTTCAAACCGTGAATGCGTTTTTAATGGATGGCCGAAACATCGAAATTGACATCACTCTGCCAGACATCGTTATTTACTTAGAGCTTCAACATCGCGCATCTGCATGGCGGCCAGGGATTCCGCAAATGTTTTTCGTACACTCCGAGACTGCAAATAAAAGTTGCTCATATCTCGAAAGGGTCGTAAAGATAATAATCTGAAACTAATTTTTGTAGTATTGCTTCGTACGGCACCGGAGGGAGAGCTACTGGGTTAAATGCTTTGGGGTCGACCCCTAAAAGAAAATTGAGCAGTACAAGGAGAATTACTGTACTATTTAAAAGTAACAGTATTTACATTTCATTTCCTTGTCGACTTAAACATTCAAAGATAAGAAAATCGCGCGATGGTTCCCCAAAGACGTATTAGTTCTTTATAACAGCAAGGTGAATCTATGGTAATGTTGATTAAATATCTCGAGGGTTGGAATGAAGTCGCCTGGAAATAAAAGGGAAAGGCAAAGACGAAAACCCAGAGCGAGTTCTTAAGTGAAAATATACTTTTTCGCATTACAATAAAACGTCCTATTATAAGAAATTCCATTTAGCATTTAGAATTTAATACGAGAACAAATGTGACCATACAGTCACGCCCCGGCATGCTTTCGCATTATCAGAACAAACGTGTTGTTCAGTCTCACACTTTTAACTTCGGATATAGTGATATTAAGTTTTAATTTATGCATTGTAGTTTGCAACACATCCCTCGCGTATATTGCGGTTTCTGCATGTATCCAATACACAAAGTTTGCATTACTTATGAGACAGGCCATCCAACTTGTCTATAACAATATCCGGCGCAAATAATCTTCAAAGGTGGTCGGAATGCCATGACTCTGTTGTACTTGCGTATTTTTATTACCTGTGTGCAGACTCGGCTCAGTTTATAATTAAGCAGTTAATTTGCATTTGCTAACGACACATGTTTTTGACAGGTCTTGATGTTTTCAACCCCCCCTCGAGAATAATTTCTCTTGCAACCTGACGCTTAATTAATCTCTACTCAAACGATTTCTCACAACATGTTCGTAATTATAATCTGTACGAGCAATTGCGCACTATTCAATATCTGAAGCCAAAATATTTCAGTTTAGAGGGGAAAAAATAGCGTTTAATAGAAGATTTTCACCTGTCAAAAGTCAATTTTATGCACGTAAATTTGATCATAAATTACATTGAATACAATCATAATTCATTAAAAATAAAGAAAATCAACTTTCTGAACTTTGTACATTATCACTGCATCATAAAAGGTGCATCCCAAAAGTCATGAAATATATTTTTTTGTCACGCTCCTATTGATCGCAACGTATTCAAACCGGTTGGGCAAGAACACAAAAATTCTGAACCCCGTATCTATTATATTTCATATCGATATTCCCATTATTAGAGTCGAGGTGTAGTAAATACATCACCGGTATGGAAAGGTTAATATAACAATTTGAAAAACATATTTGTACTCTATATATGTACACATAGATTAGATATTTACTGCCCCTAGGCGTTGCCTAAACTTGCCAATTAATAGTTACGCCACTGTTTCTAAGCGACGATTTCGTCGGGATTGTCTCGATTTAGTAGCCTTCATCGTGCTGGTGAGGTGTAAGATTTCTGTTAGATAAAAATTTCAATCCCGAATTTTTCGGGATTACGTTTTAATAATCCCGAGATCCATGAGCACCTAAAACTATCCGGGATCCCAGAATTGGATTCCTTACTTATGGCTGAAAGGACAGTCTGAACTGAATATAATTATTTATATTTTTTAAATACGGACAAGTTGCAAACCTGTGGCTTAAATGGGTTTATATATAAGCGATTTCTCATCGCCGTATTTGGCCATGAGGTAAAATTTTTGGTGCATAAATGTTTTGAAAGTTGCTGCCTGAAACTGTGCCCGAAGCTCCTTTATGTTGCAGGTTTTTTCAACTCGAAACTATTGCATTGTATTATATTCGCGAAAAAAAATATGTCTAAACATTATTAATTAAATATTTCATTTATGCATAAAATATATTTTTGTATATATTTAAACGGCGGATTATATTATAAATGATTCATCATAGGGAGTGATGGTGATTTTGACGTTTGCGTTAAAGACGATATTTTTTTAATGGCAACCTTAGATGAGATTCAAATGTCAACTCGGTCTAAAACATATTATAATCGATCCACTTTGATGGTGATAAATTTGCTCCAACTGGACGCGGAGAAAAAATAGCTTCGATCAATTAAAACAGATGTTCTTGTGATTTTGAGCGTAAATTAAGAACCCCCGGGCACATCTGAGAGGATTCCCTCACAATTTCCGACATGGCGTATTAATCAAAACTCTCTCACACTTTAATTAAGGTTTCTTCACTTTTTTCAATTAGGCTTTTCACCAGGAACATGGATGAAAATAAGCCGGTGCCGATGCTGCCAACGTTTTCCAGCAGGCCTGAGAAGCCTTCTTTAAATTTGCATTTTAGGATAATTAAAAAGTTTCGCCCCTTCCAACAGTTTCCTCTTACGCCGCGTGTGAAAAAATATAGAGATGCAGACACCTCGGCACGGAAATGCTAATAAGTACTGTTTACCCATAGGATTTTTCTGAATACATTAGAATATTTTTTTTATTTTACATTTTAAAGCCGATTTCACGGATAAGCGCGTTTAACTCATTTTTATTTTTTTAAAAAAAATGAGCATCTGCTTCGCGAAAATCTCCCCTTTTAAATCCCAAAACCAAATTCGTTTTCATTTAATATATTGCGCAATAAAATTTAATTGATCATAATAAATAAATTCTAAATATTGTATATGATTTTCATTATGTTCTCTGCGATTGTACCAAAAAAATTCAGACTCAGCATAGAATATTAGCTGAAAAGGCTGCAAATGAACACGCTTATCTTTTATGTCCATTATCCCATAATCGACTATATTCCTTTATTATAACACTAATGATTCATTTCTAAGGAAAATGGTAATGGAAGACAATTTCAGAAAATTTAAGTACACAAAAACCAAGGTCGCTATCTTGGAAGTATCTATTACTGGAGATATTCGTATAGTAATTGTGCCTTTATGAAGGCGCGTAGCGGTTTAAGCCCTAATAACTATTTTAATAATAATTAAGTCGTGCAGTAACTTTGTGAACATACTGTACAACTTTAAAAGCCTTCGCTCGACATTAAGGCAACATGACGCGTCATCCGTTCATATCAAGTATAATGTATAAATAATTATTAAATTGGTTAGACATTAAACATAGTTAGTCTATGAGTACGCTAAGCGCCTTAACTATAATATAACCATTTTGAAATTGTTAGTTTAAATTTGCATAGAATCAACGAAAGCGTTTTCTGCTAAAAAAAAAAAATGAATCGTTTTATTTTGGTGGCAATCAAAAATCAAATTTATTTCGTTCAATATAAATCACAAAGGCAATCAATTCTTAGCGAATAACTTACCCTTCTTTCGGTTATTCTTAGCCGGGAGGGTAGCAAAGCGCGGAGGTTGCACTAGCTTAATATTCTGCATTCAAAACCATCAAATAGGGTGAGCAGATTTAAACAAATTCAATGGTTGCCTCAACTTTGAAAGCACTTCGATAGCATCTGGTCGCATTTCCCACGGTCGCTAAGTGCCAAATCTGGTGATTTCGCGAGTACATTATATTGATTGGTTATGTTCTTACTTTGTAGAAGCTATAGGATACCATCGAGTGCAAATATGTTTACATTATTCTCAAAGAACGACATTGAATATTTTGGATATTATTAAATAGTAATTTTTATTTAAAAAAAATAAATTACATTTTAATGGAAAAAATGTATTTATACATATTATAAATTATGTTTATATATTTATTAGCGATTATTTAATTTTATATTAAACGAAATGCATTTAAACACACTGGCGAAAAGTAATGCAATCGACGTTATTCGTTTCGTGTCATTGTATGTCATAAAATGGCGTTAGGGCCAAACGCTCATAAAAAATATACGGCTCGAAATGACAGCAACGTCAAATTATAACGAGAAACACGAAACGCAATTCATGGTATCAATTGCTATAACCTACATTTTCAAATTATATTATCATATTCATCTCAGCTCGGATTTTATTTTTCCGCCACTATTTATGCGTTGATGTTGTTACAATAACGAACTATATTATTCAAATAAAATAATCTTAAATTATGCAAAGCATGCGAATATTTAATCGATCAAGGAAGCAAATGCAGTAGTTTTAAATATTGAAATAATAATAAAAATAGTAAATGCGTCATGATCAAATAGTCGTTTCATCATTCGTGCTAAAATCTTGCATTGATAGATGGCTCTGATGTTTATAATTCATCGTCGGTAAAACAGATGTTTTATTTATCGACAAATTTACCCTTCAATCTGATTCTGAAGTTTGATTCTACATGATACAAATGTTATTATATTATCTTAAATGTTTCATTATAATGTTTAAATAAGTGTATTGGATATTATTTAATTAAATAGAGAAAATATTTATGATTTTGTTAGTGATGTATTGCAATATTGTATAACAATATATAATTTGTTAAGCCCATTTTAAATCAACAAAATATTAAATACTTTTTAATTTTGTACATTTTATGCTTAATAAAAATATAAATATTTGCAATAGGACTGAATATGTATATATATAACTTTCCAATCTATAATATTCATACATTAAGATGAATATTTCAACGAGTAGTCGAGAGGATATGCCAATGTACACAATAAATATGATTGAATTTTTAATTGAATTTCATCTGTTATGATAATAATGTTTGATGTCATACAATCAAAGTAACAATGTAAGTATTATACGCATTTAATAAATAAGACAAGCTTAATCTTAACAAGCAATGTATTTTAATAATCTACATCACGTTAAAAAAAGACTACTATGAACACGCCAATAAGGTTGTATTGACGTATATACGTTCAAGACATTATATTTGTATAATTTAATATTTTCAAATTATGAAATGTATTCTTATACATTAACAAAATTATATCGTTAAAACTCACAATGAATGAGTACATGTTGAGATAATTTATATAAGCTACATCCTCCGTAATCAAGATATATTTCAACGATCAAAAGAACCAACTTATCTATAGAATAAAATCCCTTCATGATTACATTTTTATGCTCACATCCACGCTTTGTTAAAAAACAAATCATCGTATAAAGATGTCACAATTGGTATAAATATAAATGTATCCATTTGAAAAACATATAGCAACTCACAATATAACATTAAATTTTAAACTATTTGAATTTGACAATCCTATTTATTATTGCACAACAATAATTGAATATTACATTAATAGTAAAATTGTCCATATTCTATAGATTGATCATAAAAATATGATATAGAATTTATTTATCATAAGAAATTTTAAATCACCCTTATAAAAAAAATATATTAATGTCATAAATAAATATGAATTATTAATATTTTTTAATTAAATAAATATATTTAATGTCGTTTTTAAATTAATATGTATTAAAAAAATCATCATGTGAATAATTTATAAATAACCGTTAAATATTTTTTATGTATAAAAATAAAAAGGATTCAATTTGACAACATGCTGGTATTCATATTAATTAAAATGAATGCATATTTTTTAATATTAATTTCCGGTTGAATAAATTTAAAAATAAATGCTGTTTAATTTTCCTTTGTGGTGAATTGGCGTCGGCGCGAAAAAAATAAAATGGTGATTCGTTGTCTATGGTCGGCTCGCGGCATGTGTTAGTCGCTGGTTTGCGTGCGCTAGACACGTTTGGGCTGCTGCTAGTTTCCCAAAAAATGCTCGAAAATGATGACGACGCCACCGCAATTTGTGATTCAGCGGTAACTTTAAGCTCGCCACGAATCTCCCGCGAGCCGCTCGCCTCCCCTGTCTGTCAATAAAACGCCATAACTGACACTGTTTTGACGAACTGTCAACCTAACCTCAAAACGTCATGTTTGCCTACCGGGATGTCATGTTGTTTGATTTAATTCAAATCTTATGCGCTCTTGTGTCGAATGAACAGTAGCGAGTGTTAAAAACATGGATTATCTTCCCATACGAACGTATCGCAGTCGTCTGTGTCATTGTATTTGTATTCAAACAATGCCATTTGACACTTATTAACTTTTGAAAACATGCATCGTTTTAATCGGTTTTCCGTGCGTGTAAGATGTATTATTACAATATTTAAAGCTACAAATGGGTTTAATGCGTCATAAAAATGAAAGCTTAATACTCTATGGAATATATTTTTACAATTATTTCGATAATTCATCTTTTTAGGCAAAATATTATTGTGACTTAAATGTTGCTGTATATGAACGTTTTAGATTGTATTTAACGCGTTTAAAAGATTATTTCTTGATTTTTTCTGTTATGTATTGTATATAATGCAATTCAAATGCATCTGTATAAAAACTTTGTGTTTTTATGTTTTCGCTATCATTTTATGATTTAAATAGTTTTCCAATAATTTTTATTGTACCTAATATGTTCTATTTATTAAAATATTTTCATAAAATATGCGTATATATTTTAATAGTGTAATAGATTGTAATATGAGCTATATTAGTACTGTTAAACTTTACAGTCGTCACTTGTGGAGGGTTGTCGACTACCCGTCCGTATGCTTGGCGGTGCAGATTGGCCTCTCGCAGAAATTATCAGTATTAAAGAAATGTGTGGCCAGAGGTGCTATTATGTACATTATGTTGATTGTAAGTCACTTAGTTTGTTTTGCAATTTTTATTAAAAATTTAGTTGAGCAAATTTTGATTTACTATAAATATTTATATTATTTGTATTTTATTCATTTTCAGTCAATAAAAGATTAGATGAATGGGTAACGGAATCATGGCTAGATACAAGAAAAGTGCAATTTCCCAGACCTTCCGGTGGTGGCGGAAGCACCACGGCAGGGGGTACCGGGACATGCACACCCAAAAAACAACTCATAGGTACAGGCGCGGGGGCTACTCCCGTCGTATCGAGTGTACCCATAATAGGTTTAAATGTCCAAGTGGCGACACCAGCAGAATCGGCACAACCCTCAGGACCGACAAGTCCGTTAGCCGCTACAGAGCTAGTCAATGGGGGTGCGGTTCTCGATGCTGCTTTACAAAAAAAGATGAACAGAAAAAGAAAAGCAACGGCCATGGAAAGCGAAGTAATTTTATTTCTTTTAATTGCATGACAGTGCCTCAAGCGTATTTTTATATTCATTATTTTATCATCTGTCGTGATAGGATTCCATGGACGGGGGCGAAGCAGCAGCTAGACCGCGACAGTCAGGAAGTATGGCAGCGCACGGTCATGATGACGTTATTACCCGTATGAAAAATGTAGAAATGATAGAATTAGGTCGGCATCGAATAAAGCCATGGTATTTCGCCCCATATCCACAGGTGACTTTAATCAGACATTTTTAAAATTATTTCAAAGCGAATCCTGGTCATGGAATGAATCGAATTTTATTATAAAGAGCTCAAGTTATACTTATCAGTAGACCCGTAATCTGGAAATAATAGTTGAGCTGAAACAATAGAAAATGTTTATATGAGTATTGATGACTTTAATCCTTTGATGAGTATGCACTCACTTTTTGAATGCATACTTTTTAATGCCGTGCTTCTATTTCTAATACAATAAGTACCAAAAATAATCCTATTTGAGACACTATTATTGGTCGTAAATGTATCGATTTCAAGCTCGGCGAAATCTAAATCGAAGCTATATTTTGTCTTTTACAAAATATTTGTATTTATATCAATAGTTCCAAAAATACATGCCATTTTTACACTTTACGTATAGAAAGGCTATAAAAAAGGATAGCTAAAATAAGGAGTGTAAGTTTTGCAATGGTGTTTTTGCTACACACTTTAAAACAGTCATTGTTCAGTTTATTCTGATTAATTTTTCCATTTGGACGTGTACAATTTTATCAGAAAAGCGCAGATTAATCAGGCTGTAGGAAGCCCAACACACTGGATAACGACGGAGCCAATCCAAGCCTTCCAAGCAATTAACACAAAAGACAACAGTTGAACATCGGATAATGAGCAAAAAGTCATGTTCGAAGCGGTTTGCATTCAAGGAAAGCGATGTGTGTTTTGTGGGATTTTAAAGGAATCCTTTATTTCAAATTGCTGCCAAATAATGAATTGATTATTTGAGATGCGTATTGTCAACAATTAGGAAGATTGAAGAAGAAACTCATTGAAATTTGTCCAGAATTCAGAGTCGTAATGAGGGTTTGAAGCGCCCATGGCAAGTATCTAACAATGATACAAAAACATAACATACAACGATAGTCCTAAAAGTATCCGACCTAATGTATAGGTTGTTGTTTTTAAAAAATACTATGGTAGAAAGTGTCTACCTTATAAAGCTGAGGTAACAAATGAGGCAACCATCCCAGAAATGGTGAAAAGAATCTACAAAATTGTATCGGATGAAATATCGACTGAAAATGAGAAACCGCTCAACAAAAGTGCACAACAAGGTGCAAAACCTAAATTTAATATCCATGTATGCAACAATACGCTCATTCTCAACTTCGAGTGGCCACTTGAGCTCTGAGGGGAGTCTAGACTCATTTGCAACCTCATTTGGAAAGAGCCACTTATGCTAGTTAGCCTCTGAGGGAGCTTCCATGATTGTACAGATCATAGAAAATGCCACAAAAGGCTCTAAAAGAAGATAGAGTGGCCACAAGGTCTATGTGTCCAACCGGTCCACTTTTCGAACCGCTGATATGACGAATGAGCACCTGATAGGACGCCAAACCCAAACATTTCTGCAGAACGATTACGAACTCTCATTACAAAATGAAGTTGTCCGAAGAAGACTGATCCTCGGCCTGGCACCTGCTTTGCTACCCCCTTGTTACAACCCTGAGAATCAGTAGACACAATGTCATCTTATGCTCCATTCGGTGAAAAATACCATTTAAAATTTAGGAACTTTTAATGGGAGTTACTATCGCTTCCGCCTTATTCTCTTGATCTCGCTCTTTCAATTTCAAAAATTACATTTTATAAATTTGATGAGAACGGATATAAAAAATGGCATGTATTTTTGGCACTACCGATATATGTGATTTTTATTTTGTGGCTGAAAACCACTCTTTTTATTACAATTTCTTCAATCTAAATACAAGCCAATCAACAGATTAATTCGCAAAAACCATTGATCATTATAAAAAACATATATTTAAATTTTGTTCCTCGATATTAAACTTGTTTACATATGTAAGAAAATTGCCTCAAATATGTTTTTGTTCTTTTAGGAAATGGTGCATTTACCTTGTATATATATATGTGAATTTTGTTTAAAATATAGGAAAAGTAGAAAATGTCTTGAACGACATATGGTAAGAATTTGCATAATTTTTCTCTTTTTATTGCATATCTATTCAAACGTGTTAATATTGTGTGTTTATTATTTGCAGACTAAATGTAATCTCCGTCACCCCCCCGGCAATGAAATTTATCGTAAAAATAGTATATCTTTTTTCGAAATAGATGGTAGGAAAAATAAAAGTTACGCCCAAAATTTATGTTTATTGGCAAAACTATTTTTGGATCACAAAACATTATATTACGATACGGACCCTTTTTTATTTTATGTTATGACTGAATATGATCCGAGAGGATTTCATATAGTTGGGTATTTTTCTAAAGAGAAGGAAAGTACAGAAGATTACAATGTAGCTTGTATATTAACATTACCACCATATCAAAGGAAAGGATATGGTAAACTTTTAATTGAATTTAGTAAGTATAAAAGTGATTTCTGTATATATATTATAAACATTGATTAGATTTGTTAACATAAAGAATTATTTTTCATTAAATAATATATATGAACTACGATTCTATTTTGTTTTAGGTTACGAATTATCAAAATTTGAAGGCAAGACAGGGTCACCGGAAAAACCTCTATCAGATCTTGGATTACTCTCATATAGAAGTTACTGGGCACAAACAATTTTAGATATATTGATATCAATGAAACCAGTTGTAGAAAATGAAAAACCCCTTATAACAATAAAGTAAGATTTTAAATGTGACCTAATGATATTTTTTAAGATCGGCTAACCCCTAAATGCATCTTCTAATATATAAAAATCAATATCTGTTTGTCCGTATTTAATGCGCTTCCATACCGTTCATCCGATTGCGATAAAACTTTGTTAACTTACTGTTTATCCTTGTGAGAATAACATAGGCATAGTAAAAATATTGTATGGATGCACCATGTTGGCGTATATTGGTCTGGTGAAATGAAGTTTACGGTGTGGGGACGGAGAGAGAAAAAATGCGCACGCTATAAGGTGGTTAAGTCGGTTTTCGAGACAAGAGCGAGTGTCTATATGCTTTTGGATCCTCGCGCTACACGTGACCTGAAGCAATAAACCACGTAGTGCATTTCATTGCAAAAATTGCTTAAATAATTCGATTTTTTGTATAGAATTTAGCTCAGTTATACTTGCGTTAATATATGCTGAATGGACGTAAAAAATAACCTTCATTTGATTGTCAATTATTCGTAACACAGTTATTAGTCATGTTTGAAGACTACTAGAAGACGTGGGATAATGCAGCATCAGTAAAAGTGTATTTTCAATCTTGCCGAAAGATCAAAGCCGTGCTGTTAGTATTCTGCTACATCAAATGTTTGAAATCTGTCCAAAATAAATAGTATTTCATAATATGCCAGAGCCTTTCTGAGAAGATGCAAGGTCCGAGACAATGTTTTAGTATAAAATACAGCTATCCGGTAAATAATGTTCAGTGTTGCTATACCATTTAATCATTCCGGATATGACAGTCTGGCGACTGAGTGCCGTTGGGTTTGGGAAGGGAGGGTGTTGAAATATAGTGAAAATTCAACATATTAAATAACACAAATTTATAATTGTTAAGGGAACACGTTAACAACATTAATTTGGTCTGGCGTTTTTATAAACGTAAAGTATTTATTATAAGGTGTTAAAAATAATTTATTCCAACTTTTTAAAATTGACATCATTTTCTGGTTATCTTCAGCAAGTTTGAACCAGTCTGGTACTATCTTAACAAGCTGGTAATAGTCGGTGAGGCCGTGTCTACTTCAGTCCGCTACCTCTCACGATATTTCCCCTCGGTTAGAAACCGCCTGCATTGCAGCTGGATCACTCCGATTTGTTCATCAGTTATGGACACAGACCATGTTCTGTGGATATGTCCAGGCATGACTTTCAATCATAGGGTGCTCATTCGAAATGTCGGCGGTCTGCAAAGCGGACCGGTTGGGCACACACACCTTGTGGTCACTCTCACCTCTTTTAGGGGTTTCAGACCGTTTTGCTGCATTTTTGGCCAAAAATGTAATCCTTGGAATGACCATGGAAGCACCCTTAGTGGCTAGTACAAATAGGTAGCTCACGCTAATGAGGTCGCAAGCGAGACTAAGAGCCCTTCGGATGTCGGATTCATTTGGTTGTTGACGTCCAAGTTTAGTTAATTTATTAGGCTAACTATTTCATTTGTGATAGTTTCCAGAGTTTCTTCAGAATTCATAAAATCACTCGCCTGTGGGCATAATTGTTTCCCGGAACATATCATTATTGACTCATTTATTTCAACGCAAATCTTCCACATTGTCTGTATCCTCTTATATTATTATCGTTTCAACATAGCTATAACCGTTTGTTTATCCATCACATTTTATTATGGTTTTCCTGCAATATTCAGGAATTGTCTTATGTCCGTCTTATCCATGCATTATTAGAATTACAAATGTTTTTATTTTATTCTAGTGAAATTTGCGAATTGACGAGTATCAAAAAAGAGGATGTCATATCAACATTACAAAATTTAAATTTGATAAATTATTATAAAGGACAATACATTATATCAGTGAGCCAGGTATTTATAATCAGCGATGTTTCGTTCGGGCTTTGCTCAAATATTTCAAGCGAATCACGTTTATTTATTTAATCTTTAAGGAAACAATAATAGCACATAAAAAGGCAATGGAAAAAAGAGTGGTTAGAATTGATCCCAAGTGCCTTCACTGGACACCGAAAGACTGGTCAAAACGAGCAAAATGGTGAGACCTCAACACTTCTTAATTTATTATTTTAACGCTCTCAAATGTGAAAATATGATATTATTTTTTTAATGATAATTTGTACTTAGACTTACTGAAAAGGAAATGTATTTGTATTTTATTTGTGTTTATAAATTTTCTATTGTTAAATGATTGATTAGGAAATATTCTTATGTGTATTAGATTAGAATAATATTGTAACGACATGCAAGCTTTAAATCATGCAGCTTACATCATTTTGTAAAATCTGTGTCGATATATCTTACATTTTATATTCTTATAGTTCGTATTATAAAATGCAAGCTATTAATTGGAACGTTTTTATACAGGTGATGTAATGAATCTGAATATTATCTGATGATCATGTGGCGTACCTGAATTTAGAATAGGATTAATTTCGTTTAATCAAAATATTTTTAAATGGCTGTGATTTTCTTCTTCATAAAATTTAAGTTAACGTCAAAGGACATTTTAACGTTTACCTCTTAATAAATTTCGTAATGATTTTAACTTTTTTTATATATGGATGTATTTTATATAAACTTATCCACCGGAAGTAATACATTATTTAATTACATCATTAGAAAGTATATTTATAGTCAGTAATTAGTGTGTGTATTTAATGTAATATTAGGAAAATATTTCATAGATATCACGAATCAAGAAAATACCATACAATAGTTTGAGATAAAATAACATTCACATCTTCACAGGTCTTTTCATGATCAGTAAACCCTTATTGCACCTTATTTATATAACAATTAACTAAAAACTGTCATCAAATATACTCTTTATTGTGTTTGTAAATTCTTGTACTTATTGTGATGGCACAACTTCAAAGACAATACTTTTTAAATGCGAACTTTAGGAGATTTACAGGCTGTATCCCAAAAGTCATGAAATATATTTTATTTTAAAGATTTATTGACAATACCGGTACAAATTCTTAATATTCTTCAAAGTACTCTTCACACATTATTTCCACCGAATCTCCCATGCTCGGCACGTCTTCTCAAAGGCCTCGACTGGAACCTGCTGCAGAACAATGTAATGTTGTCATCACAGTGCCATTTGAGTGCGGTTCGGCCAGAGCTAGATGGGGACTGTAGAATTGCTACATTGTGTTTACCAAGAACTTACAGACGTGTGAACGTGGGTAGTAGTGGCAATGTATTTTCACACACGGATGACCCTTTTCCCCTCCTTTAGGGGTTAAGATATAAACTCTTGCGGACCACACAAAAAAGATAATCAACATTGTTTTCACTTTGGATTCGCTCATCCTGATCTACGTGATGTGATCTCAAAACAAGCATGCACTAAATCAGAATTTTGGTATGCTGTATATCTAAGGATCCCCCCACCTTTTACCCCCCCCGCGAGGAGGGGAAATATTTTATACTCAATGTCGGTAGTGTGGAACACTGGTGCACCGTATACCCACTAAAAGCCCTTTTTGTTCACCATCCGTCGTGCCTGGCCCAACCGTTAGGCATTTGCCAGACACGACATCCCAGTTCTCGAGTATTCCCCGTTTACCATTTATGTGGTATCTCCCCCCAGGGCCGCTAAAGCGGCTCGGCATCCTCCTTAGATACGATCACCTCAGAGGCGAATTTCCTTCAGGTCGTCCATTTTTCCTCACTTTTCTGCATGGAATCCATCATTTCATTCTTCGACACTCTTCTGTCCCTTGTGGAGGCGGGGAGAATTCCCACACACAAGTCATTCGTCAGCTGCCTCAGCCCCGCAGTGATGGCAACTCAGTGGTCGCCTCTTTGCCTATCCATTTCAGATAGGCTCCGAAGCAACTGTGCCCAGTGAGGAGTTGAGTCAGATGATAGCTCAGTCGTCCGTGTTTCCTTTCACTCCACTTCCTTACGTCAGGCGGGAGGGTGTGTATTTACCTACCTTTCTCAGAGTTGTCCCATCTTAACTTCTACTCTGCCATGGTCATCTCCCTCGCTTTGCGCTTCTTCGCCCTGGCGTATCAGACTATGCGCTCGATCGCCAGCAAATCAACTACCACTTTTCGCCTGTACGCTGCGTACAACATTGTGGAGTGCAGGAATTTCCTCCTACTACTCTGAAGTTTGCAGTCCAGGCAGACTTCGAGGTACCTCAGCGAATCCACATACAGCACCACAAAGCAGGATCACCCCACCTCACCGGTTCCAACACACTGCACCCAATAGGGGTGTGAAAAAAAAAGATTTCATGACTTTTGGGACACAGCCTACACCCCCTTACATTGTGAAAGCAGATTGTCGTGTTCACCTGTTGTTTTTTAATTAATTTCAAGTGACGCTTTTTCCACTAAAAAAGTATTAGCTAGTTGAACAATAACGATTCTGATTTTATATCGTTTTTTAGCAGATATCCTGTATTATTTGTATCCGAATCCTAATTGTGTTATTTTAGGAATATTATAAATTATAGTGAATAAAAGTAATATGTGTTTATAGTGAGTAGATTTGTTTTAAATGGCCAATGGTTAAATGTTATAACCATCCTCCTCTTGAAATTGTTCTCATTCCTAATAATCTATTTTATTATTAGTTAGCACCTGTAGGTAGTCCCGTAATTAAGCAGTCGGCCACGCAACTCAATCGTCTTGGGTCCAAATCTACAAGAAGCGTGGCTGGCGACATTTTTAAAAACAGATCTTTGTTATAAAAAATGTATTAATGCAATCGACAATGTTCCTGTAGAATTGGTTACAAAGTTTTTTCTCCACTGGCTTCAACCTTCCATTAGTCTTCAATTTGCCACCCTGAAGAATTCTGCTATGTTCTTTTTTATCTTTGGACGTATCCTATCTTATTTCCTATCCAGCAACCTTTTCACTACCTGCGTCTTTCTCGTCAGAACTGTAATAGTTTCACATGGACAGGTAGTTTGATATTGGACCCTAGGTAAATCTAACTTTTGTACGGTTGATATATTCATTTTGCGTTCTTTGCATCAGCCTTAAGTAATTCAATTATATCTTGACGACTGAGATAGACTACCTCATTATGTTGTCCGTATATCCCACAATTAAGCTTGAATTATAGGGAATACAGATAACAGGGTTTTGCAATCAACGGGGGAATATTATCGCCTGATTCTGCATTGCAAAAAAATAATCTAGAGTTCCTTGCTTGGCCTATCTACGTGACAAGAGTGCTTCATCGCATTTATTCATTCATAATCTTCGTTATTTTCAATGGTAGCTACAGTAAAAGTAAATTAATTGGAGTCGGACTATGCGAACTATTGCTGTAATGCCACATAACATATATATATATTTATATACCTCGATTTGTTGGTAGCAGCATGAACTTATTGAATATTATTAATATTATAATATCGCCTGGTTAGCATTGATTGCAACGTCTTTTATTGATCCGTTAAACGCCTTCAATGTCATCTAAATTTCATTTACCAATGAAAAACGTATATTTTTGAATTATTGGATTATGATATTTGTTTAACAGAAGTTTTTGAATGTATTTTAAAGTATTGAAACTATCAAATTAAATATGTTCTACTATGGGATGTATATTTATATTATTGCGTTTTTTCATCCACCTTGAATACCCTAAGAAGAACAGAGAAAATTTGTACCAATTTTATTATTGAAATATATATTTAAATGCCTAAAAAAATATTAAATCACTTTATTTTTTGCAATTTTCCTTTATTATGATTGCCAGGAGTTAACGTGTAAAAGATCCCAATCAACACATAATACAGATGTATAATTCTTGGCTTCTGTTATTGCAAATTTACACATAGTATTCATGGATCGTCTCAATATTTACACTTTGTCACAGAAACATCAACAATTGAAATCATTTAGCAAATAGGTCCAATTAAAGTCATTCATTTTGGAAAGTTCAGTGCATCAGAAAGCGTCACATACATGTTTAATCCTTTTTGCTTGCATACTCCATTCATTATTATTTAACAGATGTTAGTATAAATAAAAGGGATTGAATTTCAAAATTTCATAAGCCTAAGCACCAGCCGGCATGGTAAGAATTGAAAAATGTCTGTCTATAAACAACATGACAAAAAATATTACGTATTTTTTTGTGATTATAAGACAGCAATTATTGTTTGTCATTGTAATAACATTTGTAAAAAATACAATATTTATACTAAATTAACAATTCGACTAACATTCACTGCATGTGCTTTAAGAATTATTTGTTTAAAATACAAACACAATCTTCTAATTAACGATTTGATTTTTTTCTAAATTTGTAACATACAAGGGTAGTCCCAAAAATACCAGATCTAATAAAGAAAACGCAAAAAAATTGGATAAAAATATCTTTATGCCGATTCCATCTCTTCATTGTTGGCAAATATTTTACCATCGAGCCATTTTATCAAGTTTGGAAAAAGAAAATGTGAGGGACTAAATTTGGTCAATATGGAACCCATTCGAATTGGAACCAACTCCACCGCGATAATATATGTGTGGCATTCTGAAGTCTCGGCTTTTTCAAAAAACTCGACTCTGTGTAGTAAATACACCATAGTAAAGAAAAGGTTAAGAAATCTCTCAATCATGGGAATCAATGAATTCCACCAAAACTCATAACCAATATGTTTTTCTCCCTCTCTTCTTCCTCCGCTCCCAACAAGGCCTCCTTTAGTCGATGGTGTTGTTGTTCATGCAACTCGTTGACGCTGAGGTCCTTGCTATGCTCTGTAACGGGTTCTTCGATGTTAAATTCGTTTATCTAACGATCTAGAGATTTTCCCAAGGACACAATTTCATTGACAGGCTTCTTTCACTCGCAAACCCCTTGGAAGTCTTGTTCTAAAGCCACCTTAGGCCACAATTTTCTCTACGCAGAATTCAGTGTTCTTCTTGGGACACCCTGCTATGGTGCATCGATAAGTTTCAGGCACCCTACGATATTGAAGCGGTTTTTCCAAAACTCTCATAGGGTAAGCTGCGTGTCCTCGATGACGTTGAAGCAGAGTTCGAAAAACCCTTTTCATATACAATTTCTTAAAGTTAAAAATAACTTGCTGATCCATGGGCTGCAGGATAGGAGTTGTGTTGAGTGGAAGTAAGACCAAATCCAAAATATTATCAGCATTGTCCTTAATTAGCATAGCTTTCAGAGGAAGATTATTATCCAGCAGGTATTATTTTATCTTAGGACCAGCAGCAGAGTCTAACCATTTGGTAAACAGCTCTTTGTCAATCCATGCCCTGCTGTTTGACCTCCACATAACAGGCAGCCTGTCTGTTGAATGCTCACAGGTTCTCTGAAGAGTAAACAGGAAGAGGCTTAATCCTCTTGTCGCCACTCGCATTTGCATAAAAAAGGAGTATCAGACGATTTTTCATCGATTATAACGATATAAACAATATTTGAGTCAGTCAGTTCATGAGGAAGCCACACATCTGAACGATTAATGTAGCCCAATTTTGTCAGATGATTATGGACAGATGTCCGTGGAATTTCTAACTTGTTAGCTATTTCGCGAACAGTATATTGCAGGTTTTCTTCAACCATGGCTATGATTAGATCTGTGCTCATTTGCGGAAGAAACTTATGGACAACCTAATAATAACAACCACCATCTATACGTTAGGTTGTGTAATTCTGGGACTACCCTTGTATGCATCGTTGCTTACAAACCATAAAATATCGCTATTCTTAATTACATGTATTGATCAATCACTGTAGCTACCGAAGATAATTGTGTTTGTAAACTAATTGCTTTATATAAAACCTCCGTCGATAAATTTAGTGCTTTGTATGAACATCATTTATATTTTATACAATGGACATATTTAAGTACAAATTTGATATTGTTCCTTGGTAAGCATTCTAGATAATATCTATGTTTATCGTCACCACAATTGTAATATAGTTACATATATGTGTTTTTTATTGTGTATCAATTAATGCAAACTGTTTATTCTGAATTTTCTTTTGTCTCCAGCGCCTAAATGGATCTTCTCAAATTGTTTAAACAATATCTGTATAATATCAGCAAGCAGACTACTCTCGTTATTCTAATATATATATATATTGAATAAGAATATTTCGCATGTCTCGTTAAGATATTCACACAATTTTGATTTAAATTACCGTAATTATTGCATGGTGTAATTTTAACAAGCGGCACATTTTAGTCAATGTGATTGTTAATATTTATAAATGTGTCTGCCGAAAATGATATGGAAAATCACTGCTTTGAGTATTTTTTAAATTACTTTTTTTATTTTTGAATGATTTACACGAAACTGTAAGCGAATGAGTCATCGACTTGTCTGAAGACGTGAATCTTGTTATCATGCTGCGGATGTTAATGGAGCTTTTTTGCAAGTACCTAATTGTAAATATTATCGATAATGTTGTAAATTTGCTATCTATTTATTTTCTGATCAAATTCCTCCGACAATTATTATGCTATATGTCTATAAATCTATATAGATGAAATTGTTTATGATTTTTTTATTATTAATATTAATAATTAAAATTTATTTTATTTATAATTTCAAGAATTTATAAACGTATTTGTTTATGGAAATGTATCGAATTCATGATGTTAATCACATTCCGGAAAAGTTAATTCAATTTTAAACACATCGGCTTCGTTTTGCCCCGTTTTTAACCTTCACTCTTTGTATTATTAATTTTGGATTTGATTGAAATCATTGCATGTTTATTTTTATCCCATTTATAAGTATGGTTCATCCGCGACATTTTTTCCGCGCGAACAAAGAACTTATGTCACATTCATTTCATCATTAATACGCATGACAGGTTTTTAAATGCAGTGATTTAACATATTGTTTAAATAATATTACTTAAAAGTAACGAAATTTCATTAATTAAAAAAAGTATTAAAAAAAATTCAACCAAGCAGCTTTGTTACTCTGTGTGTTGTGAAGTGAAGTTCGCTTTTTAAATTGAAATTAAATATTCATGCAGTGACATTTAATGTTTAACGATTTAATCAAAAGACGTTAGGCGTATCCGAGGAAAAATAAGAGTAAAAAGTATATAAGCCCAGCTTCTTTCTCTCGTTTGTTTTGTAAGACAAAACTTAAAAATTGACAATTTAAAATGGTATCTGTTTTATCGATGTAATATTGTGAATTGAAACGACATTGTAAACAGAACGCTAGGATGTTTAGTTCACGTTGAACTCATTTATGCACTTCATCGCCACTTTCCTGACGCATCTCTTCCGTTTCCTGAGGAGGGAAGCAACTGTTGGCAAAGTGTCCTAATTCTGATTGTAAATATTATTTTGCTATCGGAATTATAAATGTATTATATTAATAAATTATATGAATTATACGAGGAAGTTTTATTTCACCGAACTATAGTTTAATAAATTTTGTAAAATAATAATTTAATAAAATTTTATATTACATTAAATCTTACTTTTATTCCTGAATTCAGAATAAATTTAAACGACCATACGAAATGATTCTTTTGATCTTTAAAAGCATTCTTATAAATGTCGTACAACTATGCCGAATGCAAAACCTAATGTAAATGCTTAGAAATGTAATTCAATAAGGTGAATATGAAGGATAAACAAGGATCTTTATTGAACATTAGATGTATGTTTGGACGACAATAATGTGTTTCAATAACATGTTTTCATGTAAAAATTATATTTATCCATTGCGTGGTATCTTTGAAAGCAATCTCTCCAATATGCAGTCCTTGTTTTCGACTGCTAAAACAATTAGTTTGACATCTTCCGCCCCTAATCTTTCTGTTTGAACATACAGAGCAATCCTTTCATATATTCACAGTGCCGCAATATATGCAGTTTCCCATTAAGCCTTTCATCTTTATCTGAGGCCGATGGTCTTCCTGGATTTGAAGACGCTCCTTTACGAAAATCACCTATAAGTTGACATAGGTGTCCTTTTTTCTTTTCCAGCTGACATCTTATATAAGATGTATCGTAACTGCTTAGTATGGTGACCATTCTCTTATCTTTCCACGCTAATTATATATATTTTTAATTATTCACACCTAGGTTAATACAAGTACGTGGGTCAAGCCGTAGTAACATGTTATGGTAGAGGACGGATATTAAAAATAGTATCTGTCTAAGGCGCATTTGGCTCCGAAACTATGGCAGAAGGCCTTGAACGCCGAAAAGGCACTGGGGCTGGCCATCAAATCTCTGTGGCCAAGAGGTCCAGAAAAAGGACCTCTGATACAGCACAGAAGAGCCTCTCTTTGTGCCTTATCGGAACTGGGAAGTCCAGTGATCGGAGTCAACCCATTTTAGTTTGAGGCGAGATGAGACTGAGTCAAAGAAATTCCGCATGTAGCCGCCGTGAGGCAACTCAGACCAACTGCTATCGGTAATTGCCGCCTTTCTGGGCTAGAAAAAGGTGGGCAACCTTTTGGCGGCAATAAGATCCGTGAGAATTCCATCTGCTTCCTCAGCTGATAAGAGTGGAGTTAGCAACTTTAATTATTCTACATGTTTTTTTAAGGTGCCTCACTGCCTTTATTTACACTTTTAGGTCTAGTGGCATGATCCCTGCAAGGACAGGGAGGCTGTCTGCAGCAGTCATTCTGTACGCTCCAGTGATTCTTAGTAGTGGCTGCCGTTGTGCAATGTTTAGGCTTAGTCTCGCCGTCTTGTCTCATCCACGGTGTCCAAGCCTGTCCACCCATGCCATGCCTGCCCATGCCACCCCAATAGCAGCTTAGTTTTAGAAGCTCCTGAGCTTATGGTGCCATTCAAAGGTGCCAAAATAAAACTCTTCATCGTTACTTTCAGATTCACAGTACACTTCTTTCGGTAACTCGGTTTTGTATGGCAAGTGCGAATGACCACATTTGTTTATATTGAGTTTCGTTATCTCTGATTTGTCTGGGCAATGTTTTGGTTTGTGATCGCTTAGACACTTAAGAGCTTTCAGAGAAATTATGAATGGATAAATAGAGTTGAGATTCATACGGTTCCTTGTTTGGCTGAGAGCAGACATACGACTGCAAAGGGTTAAAACAATGGATATAATGATCTATATATTTTTTGAAGGATTGTATCAAGACATGTTTAATTTAATGCTTTTCTATTTTATTTGTTACAAGGTAAGATATTGGTGGACCATTTAATTAAGAAAAACATTTACTGGATCTTTATACAGTAATTTTCCTCTCAACTATGATATAAATCTGTATAAAAGATAAACGACTAAGAGAAAATGAAACAATTCACATATATTTGGATGATTTTATTATCCCAATATATTATCATTCAGAATTTAGAAACAGGCACTGGATATCGAATACATTTTACAGGTACATTTATAAACCAAGTGACGAAGCTGGACACAAAGATGTTTATCACTTTATATGGTAATAAAAACAACAATGCACTTTTAAAGCCAATGAGGTAACTTTGACATAATATGCTTATAAATATTTCCTCGAAACATACAGCAATAAAGTTATTTATTATGTGCAATAAATTATTCCGATACGTTGTGACTCATTAATATCACTATAAGATGGCAGCACTCACATTTATAACTTTATTTTACAAAATCGACCAGAAAAATATACAAATCTGTATAAGATCTAAACGTCTTAGGGGAGATTTTTAATTAACGACGCGCGATAAAAACGCGTCAATAATCGATAGACTGTTTGAACTGCAAAAATAATGACGTCAAATAACAGTTTAAAATATAAAATGTAACAATCAACGGTTATTTAGCGGACTTGTGTATTGTGTAAATGTCAAGACTTCTGTGGCTATAACAAAATATATACTTTCTTATTACATATAACGTTTATAAAATATATTTCAACGGTGAAAACAACAAGTGTAATTAATGGTGGGGTCGTCAAACGGAATATTATTGTTGACGAATGTTAAAACTGTTATTAATTTCATGAAATGTAAAATTAATACAAAAACTAGTCAATTCTTCGGCGGATGAAAAGTTCGATTTGTTTGAAGTTTTGTCGCATTTTAAGAAATTAATACATGACTAGTTTTCAGAAGAAATTATTATTTAAAGAAAAATGCACTTTTATAGCACCAATTCGACTTCTTAAAGTAGAAAATATTATGTTCGTCTACAAACTACAGCGTTTCTCTAAATGTTATTTCATAGAAAATTACCGCACGCTACTTTAAAAAGTGGTCATACGTAAACGGAAAGAACATTTCTACTTCCAAGACGATTATTTTATAATAATACTTGAAAACGTGACAAATAAAACTTTGTTTACTCTTCAACCCGTTAATGGTCCATTTCGAATATGAAAATGTTATTTTATTTTAATGTAAATTTTTGAACCATCGAAGGTTAAGCCTCTTGTAATATGAAATTTACATATTATTTATATAATTTAACTCGACTGGATAATGATTTTAGTCCAAATCAAATTTGAAAAAAATACATACAAAATAATCTTTTTGGTCACACGTTCAATGCATTCAAAGAAATGTATTTCCAGACATGGTATTGAACCGATTTTGAGTCATGGTTTCGCTCAAAAAAGCCGTCGTCGATTGAGCGCGACAATAATTTTAACACAAGCCCAAATATAAACATAATATTGATCGATATTAAAATTAGTGTCGCGTCAAAATAGTCATACAATTTTCCTTTTTACATTGCAATAAATACAATTTAATGCTAAAAATATAGTTAGTATTACAAAATAAAATATTTGTGCGCTTTTCCTTTTCAAAAAGAGCTTTGAGAAACGTCTCACAAAAATCACAGATAAAAATTCAATCGAAAGCATGGCATAATGGTCTTTGTACACGCTTGGTTTTACACATTAATATAACTATAGAGTGCGCGGAACATCTAAATTTCTAAAAAAGCCGGTGATCAATCGTCTAGAAAGCAAATTAACTGTAAATCATTCATATGTTAAAAGGGCAATTCTAAATTCACATCCGGAGATACTCGCGAATATTTTTGTTTCAAGACAAAAATATTATAGTATCTCTTATTAAAAACTACAAAAAGGAATTCTGTATGTACAATAAGCGTTAATTTTTCATATAAAAACTAAAGATTTATAAGAAAAATAAACTATATGCTCTTATTTGCTGACGGCATCGCGAAAAATCGAGACGGGATTCGATTTCATATTGATCAAATCCCGCGTCTCGATAAGTATTATATTTAATCGTGCAAAACTGTCTTTGACGTATGATAATCAGGTATCATGAAATGATTCACAAATGAGGTAGATTTGATGAATACTGGAATGATAAAAGAAAAAAACAATCGTAAAAAAATATATATATATATATAAATTTGATAAATATATAATTTGCGTCCGTTTCTATTAATAATTTTGAAAGTTACGCAGACCGTATAAATGAGATCAAAAGTATCCACACTCCATATATAAAACGACAATAAAATTGACCACTTGCCAGCTGACACGTTGAAGATGAAACAAAAAAGGCTATACAAACTCGTCATGCATCGAAAATTTACACATTAAATTAAAACGACTATCGTATATATCTGCGTGATTACAATTCCCGTAGCGTATCATCGAGCCAAACGCCAATAAAAAGGCACACGTTCCTATCGGCGTTTATGATAAATTCAAACGGATCTAAGATACGCCACATAGGCACTTCACAATATACCAAGAGCTGGCAGCATAGTGCATGTAAATAATTTAATAGGCGTGTTTCCGCACTATTATTCCGACAGTATGTCCTGGATCTCCGCGCTCCAATTTCCCAGCCCTAGACATGTGGCGTCTTTTTTCACTTGATCAGCCCAGCATAGCCGGCCGTTTTGAACCTCTCAAGGCGCATCGCGTCCTGAGCGATCATGGTCCATGTTTGAATCCTGGAGGTTATTTCATTATATATCAAGTTCTTCTCCATGAGGATGGATCCTAGATATTTAAAATCCTGAACCCTTTCAATTACATCGTTATTGACACGCACGGAAGAACATCCTCCAGTATTCACTCTCGAAACCGTCATAATTAATTGACTATGGAAGGTTGCAGCAACCCTGTCAATAGACGTAAGCGCCGCTAAAGCTTCTGACCCCGATATTGCCACGACGTCGATATCGTCCGCAAAGGCAAGATACATTATATCTTCGTTCCATGGATATGCGTGTCACAATCTGCTAGCCTCCCTCATAATTGCTTCCAACGCAATATTAAAGGGAATTGGGGAGAGAACATTTTGACCGCAATAATTGGTATTCTCCGAGGAATTCCTTCACAACATTTTCTGGTTAGCTTCAGCAAGTTTGAACCAGTCTTAATATCTTAACAAGCTGATAATAGTCTGGCCTCCCAAACTCAATGGTACTCAGTCGCCAGACTGTCATATTGATAGTGCAGAAACACGCCAGAACACAACTATTAAATTATTCACATGTGTTAGACGATCTTCAATTTATGCCGCCAGCTCTCAGTCTACAATGTTTACTGCAAGCAAAAATTAATTCATTGCCAAAATGAAAGCTTTCATATTAAAACATGTTTTTTTTATAATGACGCCATTATCAAAAATATTGAAATTTACAAACCCAGTGAGAAAAAAGTGCTTCGTTTTATTGCGTTAAAAATATTTTTGTAATTGTCACTTAGTATTTATTTCAAATCTGCTTTTGATAATGTGAATATTTATTGAATCATTTAATTTTATCATGCCTTTTATAGAATTAGTTAAAATTACATGTGAAGGACAATCTTTCTATTTTAAATTTATAAATATATATATATGTATATAAAAAGTGCATTGGAATTACGTGTATGTATATGCAGTTTAATGCATTTAACGGCGCAACTAAATAAATATGTTTAATCGGATAAAATGCTTTTAATATGGATTTACACGATTCAAAAAATTGTCCTTACATCATTAAATTGTGGTCCTTATGAACTTGAATAATTAAAATCTAATAAAATCTACAGTCAATATGTAGCTTACATCATCGATTATACAGCAGACGTTATAAAAATTGTTTCATTGGACGGTATAAAAAAGTTTTGAAATTGAATGTCAATTTATTATTTACGTATTGGACCCGAATGCTCGTATGAAAGATGAAAAAACGGTCACTTTAATCTCGTTGAATGAAAAACTTAAGAATTTGATCTTGGCGTTCGGTACAATAAAAAGCCTACAATACGATAAACTAAAGCATGAATTAAAAATACATATCAAATATCGATCGAACATACAATTTTTACATACGTAAATACAGTATTTTAAACAATCTAAAACAACACTCTCTCGTTTATGTCATGTAATGTTTCGCAATTTAAATCTATTCACTTAAATAGCTACTTTAAAGGCTCCCAACCTGCACACCCAGCAAGCCGATTACAAATACTTCATATAACCACACAACACTCTCCTCGCCGAATAAAGATCGCAGATTGTATCGGAAGACGGGGGTATAATAAAGCGTTTCTACAAAGTATTTTAAGCATTTATAAACAGCGAAATTCATATAGGGTAAAATGGATATTATTACATCAAACTATAGTATTATAAGAAAATAAATGTTATTAAATGTTATTTTTATTCAAGATTTATTTATACTTATGTAAACACTAATTAAATTCAATTTCATACGAAAATATGTATAATCGTCCCAATTCGAAATCAATATGGAAAACGGATAATAAATGGAATTTGAATTTATTAAAAATACGCTTGGAAATATTTCGATTAAATCGGATGTACGCAGGGTGCAAAATTTAAATCGGAACAATACAATATAACTATTCTAAGCACTAAATTTAATTCGTATTATATAAATGAATATTTAAAAAATGGTAGACAAATTTATCAACTAAAGGAGTTAAAAATTGAATTCAGAAGGCAAAAACACAATCAATCTGAATAAACGACATTTAATAACAAATCGAAGAAGGAAAAAGAGACTGCAAAATGGACAATCACGCGTATAAATAGGTCGCAACTACAAACATACGATGGAATGTTATATGAATCGTTTCATATCCGACGGCGTTATTCGGAAGAATCATCGCGTTAAGGGTTGTAGGTTGGGCACCTTTGAACTACGCCAGACATCCGTTATCCATTCCGGTATTCCTAAATTTGTTACGCCTTGTCCCCGCCGAGTTCACGTTGTGACATTGCTGAGCGGCTGTGCCTTGATTGTGGTTGTTGTAATGGAAGCTATTCATTTCTTGACTGTCAAAGGGTTGCATTTGATCTACGTAATCATTTTGGCCGTTGTCAATCAAAATGTTAGGATTCTTCGCATAGGTGTCATTTGTGACAAAATTTGATTCGTCCGGCCTCATGTAGTTCATGTCGGACGTTGGGGTTCCGACTGAACCGTAAGGCGTTCCTATATCGAGGGGATCTACTGGTTGGTTGTAATTAGAAGGAGGATTGTCAAGATCACAATTGTAGCTCGAAGCTAAAATGTTTGCCGATTCCGGTCGAATATACGGTGAATTTGGTTCGTAGGGTGTCGTACTGCCGGGATAATTTGTCGGAGAGTCATAAGGTGGTTGGATTGGATTATAGGGTGTCGTAGGTGAAGCCGTATTCGAATTCTTCGTGCACGTCGGAGAATGTTGAGATAGCATATCTACAAGTTGCCTCCGTTGAACTTCCAGCTCCTGAAAAACAAATTAAACTATTTAATTTCTCAGTCACTCGTTTTTACAATAAAATGAACAGACTAAGCGAGCATTCAATGCCATGTTCATCAGTCGTGTGAACTGCAATAGTCATTATATAAAAGAGTGATGTGTTTTATTTATAATAGAATGCAATGTATAAGTATTGTAAAGATTTGAAAGGGAATAATTGACATGGCAAGCCATTTGCAATGACCTCGAAGCTCGCTGCAACATTAACAATGATACCTAATTTGATAAAACCTTGTGTATGTTTTATTCATTAGCTTATCTGTGTGATGAGCATGCTAAATAACCGAAGCAAAATGAAAATTTAGCAAAATGCTATTGAAATAACTAATTAACTATGCAAATGTCTTCTATAAATACAATACTGGTTGGCAACCGTTGCACTGAAATGATTTTATAAGTCGACGACGATGCATATACTTTCAACGGGATGATTTACCTGTATTTGGGTTTTTAAATCTATGTTCTGCGTCTCCAGTACTTCAGATTCCGTCACAAGATTGCAAGTTCTTTCACGTTTCTTGAGACGACATTTGGTCGCAGCAATTTTGTTGCGTTCTCTTCTGCGCCGTCTTCGTTCTTCGTCTTCCGGAGTTAGCTAAAATTAAAAACGATCATAAATACACACGTTACCGTAACAAATTTATAATATCATGTACCAATTTTTTTTTTCAGTATTTATAATTAAGATGTGGAGGTCATTAAAATCGATACTTAGATGATAAATAAAAACAAATCTATTTAATGCGGCCTTAACAACAAATATTAGTACTGCCTTTCTAAATGTATTTTACCCCGTCTTGTCGGCCAGTAGAATAACTATCATCGTAGTCGTCGTCACTTGCTTCTTCTTTCTTGAGACGTTTCGGACACGTAGAACCATCGTTGGTATCGCTACCTGACATTTTTCTTTTCGATTCGATAGAGAGTTTAAGGCCCGCTTTGATAAGTTGGGAGCATGTCTGAAATCAAATACGTTTATATTATAATTTCAATTCGTTATAAATTCTAAAAATATAATATATGACATTTATGATACCTTTTGTATGCTTGGAGTTGAACTATTGGCAGGAGAGCCAAGTGGAGATCCGCTGGAATTAGAATTGGAATCTATACAGCTCCCACTCTGAAAAATGCAATCGAAATATAAGAATCATAGATGCAAAAATTGTGCTTATAAATAAATATTCATTAAATTGCAATGATCAAATGGCTCATTAATAAAGCCATGAAAAAACATCGAGCTTAATACGGTAGCAATATTAGACGTTTATAATGCCTCATGAAAACGACATTAATCAAGTGCTTCAAAATCATAAACACCCAATTTGGACTATTCAGAAGAACATCAGACGTGACCCAACACAACATCGCCATCTCTGCCCGGGCAATTTTTCATTCTGATCGCATTCATCAGTCACTGGCGATAATTAGTCGATGCATAGATAAATCTTGGCGAGGGCCAAACAAAAAATTGTTGGAATTTATTAAGAAAAAAAAATAATAATTCAATGGGCAATAATTCGTCGAACATCAATTTAATAATTATCCGTAGACTTTTATACACACAGGCAATAGTCGTGAGCGATCCGACCTACTAAATGCAAAGATGGCCTTGTCAATCTACAGAGTCGTAATTAAACGAAGATTTATTATGAAAAAAGTTGTAATGTACATTAATTTCGACATGTGAATACACATTTAACTTATTTCAAAAATTTTTCGAAATCATTTGAATGATTTTTGATGAAGCGCGAGGAAATTAAACATTCTTCTGGATCATTAAAGGGATTTGATTGCATACAATTTTCCAGAGTAGGAATAAAAAACCCACGCCAACTCCTAGACGCGCCGTCGTCATTAACACTGTTAAGGTTGCATTAAATTCGAATAAAATTCAATTGATGTTGGAAAAAAATAATTAATAACTGGGAGAGACGTAATGAAGCCATTGTCGAGTTAAATCGTTTAACAGAGCGAATGGTTGCGCCGAATTTGTGGATATTTCAGCCCTCAATTAAGCCACACTTGAACGAACGACGTCGCAGGATCGAACCGGCTCGCTAGAGCCCGTTGTTGAATTAATGTTTGATCGTAATTTAATTTAGTATAAGATCGAATCTTCTTAATAATAAATTATGTAGCGTGGGAATCCTAAGGGTTGCAGGACGAACAGGGGGTTGAACCAACCCTACGCCGGTGGTAATGATATGGAGTAGAGGTGTACGAAAGTAGCTTCGTCGGTTTGCTCATCAAACGCAGCTGGGGTAGCCCAGCTAGCATGAGTTGGGTGAGCAGGTCACCCAGTGCTGCGCACCCCATGATGGGTTGTGTGGAACAGCTGATTACAGTAGTTGGTGGAGATTGTGTCAAAGACTTACCACTATCCTCAACAGCCTATGCAAACAGGGGAGAACAGTTTTAGGCTGTTTGAACGGCGACTCGTCTTCGTGGCTAGGTACTAAGAATGACCGAACCGATACGAGTACCATGGGGAAGGGGTAGCCCCTGCAGTCTGTCGTCTGCTGGAGCGCCCTTCAAACTGAGGTTGGACTCGTAGTGGCAGTGAGCCCGCTGTAGCAAATCCCTTGAATTTAGCTAAAGGATCAGTGGAAGACAATCTTTGTGTGGATAGTCCGGGGCAACCCGGAACAGACCATACAGCAGCGCAGGAAATTGGTTCGATTATAATGAACCTTCAATCCAGTCAGTTGCTGTCGTCTTAATCGTATTAATTGTTGGCGTGCAAACTTCATTTACCGCCATGTGTCAATTTCGCGTTACATTCACATCATCTGGAAGCATTTACCTCGTGATCGTCGCCGTATCACAAATAATAAATAAATTTGAGTACTGAATGTTCATAATGTTTTAATTGTTTCTTCCTTTACGGTATCGTCGAATGAGCGGTTAGAAATAAAGAATCGCCCCTCTACGGAGGTAAAATAAAGATTTCCGTCGCGTATCCTGCGAGTCCGTCTCGAGGCTGCGGAGTCCCATCGCTACTGAGGGACGGACACCCCCGTCCTTCTTTTCGAGACTAAGACGAGAAACCCGAGACGTCCCTCGTGGCTACGTGAGGCAACCGCGACGAAGATTGCGGTCCCCTGGAGACGGCGAGGAGTCAAATGCAACACATCAAAACTTAGTTCAGCACGAATTCAACAACAAATTCAAAATAGCAGTCGGATTGTGTGAGAAGATACTACTGGTATAATGTTTACACGCAACATCTTTTTAACGATATAAACCATTTTGTTTTGGTAGAAGATAATACAATATCATCCATGGACAGATATACATTGTAACAACACGTTTACATTATTTTTGAACAATTAGTGGGCCACATTTCTTCAAATATGGTCCTGGATATACCGAACGAAAAAATGGCATAAATAAGTTATCTGTATAATAAATAAATTATTTGAATCTGGTTCATTTTTGTGGGAAAGGGATGAGAATCAAAGTGCGAGCCGGTTGATAAAAATATTTAAAGACTTTCATTGATGAAACGAGGGAATTAAATCAAGAAAATACAATGGATTAACCAGACGAATATGTCTTATTGAATTTTATCAGATCGATGAGGATATATTCATTGTTTTACTAGTAAATCACAAAAATATTATCAATTCGCGTGGTTCATACCGACCGTATCTCACAAGGCCCGCACACGTATTTTCAAATAACACTATATTTTGTACACACTCGTATCTATACATTCGCTCGCAATCCCTTCGCCACCAAATTAATACTAAAATGTTCAAATAATTAAACAAATATATTTATTTTTACAATGACATTTCTAACATTATTTATACATTATAAATGCCATTTTTTGATAATGATCCGACATTTAAATGTTTAATTTTTTGTGATATATCCCGTATAATTTTCAAAAACCTAGTAGAATTTACATTCTATAATAATCAGGAACATGCCCTATTTAATGTGTGTCCGTCTGTTTGTTCGTCCTTTATAAACAATCTTACATGTTTATACTAAACTGATCTAAGCCACATTTTACATAGTTACTTTTAAAACTAAGTCATGGAAGGCATTATTATTAGCTGAAATTGCCCTTGCGAGGAAAAAACAACTTCACATCTTGCACAAACGTAATAAATATATGTTTGTTATGACTTACTCTTGGTCCACCAGTGGCACACTTTTCACTGGCGTTATAGTTGTAATCGTCGAGGGGGTTGGTCATTGCAATCAGCGAGTTCAATATCTCCGGAGTCCTGGGGGTGGTGCAGGCCGACTCCACCGCCAGCAGATTGCTGACGATGGAATTGCCGGCGGTGGCGTTGACGTTGACGTTCAGGTTGTACATCTTGGCGTTCTTGGGGATGCCGCCTGACAGTTGCGTCGAACAGTTCGTCGTCGTCGTCGTTGCGGAAGATGTGGACGTGGTGACACTCATTTTGTGCCAGAAATGAAATTAACTTCGAGATAAAAGACGTAGCAAAAATATTGTATATCACTGGACAGCTCCGCTTCAAAGTCTCAACGATAAAGCGTCGTCTTCTTCAATTACACGTATAAATATATTACTACAAGCGAAAGCTATCAATTAAAAAAAATGTTCATATACAGATCACAATATTTTCAATGTACAAATGTCCGTTGGGTGCTTATGTATTACTCTTTTCTTCTTTTTAAAAGGAACTCGATGCGTTCTTAAATAACGTGGCAGTCAAACTGCGACTTTTCTTTAAATTCTAAAACACAGATATTATCACTGGTAGAAAGCAGTAATCTTCGAAGCACTTTCTTCTAATATATATATATACACACACAGACTGGACACTTAAGGCAGTTAATTATGGCACTGTGCTCCTTCGAATGAGGATACGAATGTTTGCGACCTGAAACAATATAAGAAATACAGCATTAATAACGAAATTATAGACTAATCTAAAATATGCTGCACAGGAAGAAATTGCGGGTTTTCTTTAAAGAAAATTTGTATATGTTGCATCTGTGATGCGTTAGATTTAAAATCATCATGCAATTTACCTAATTGTTACAAGACAAATTGTACCAATCTAAATATTAATATTATTAAAAACAACATCATTCATGATCATTTTCACAGGGATGCAAGATTTTTACAAAATAAAATTATTCAAATATAAATATAAAAAGGGTCCTGTTCAATTTTATTAATCGTATTTACTTTTACATCAGCTGAAAAACAGGCTAAAAATCGATGCTAAATATTAATATTTCCAATCTATATAAATATCAATAGTAATTTAGCTAAAATGAGCTCGCCTTTTACAGCAACACTTTGACCGCATGATGGCGTTGAATCTAGCGATAAACGTGTTGCACGCTATTGAACGAATGCGATTTTACTACGAACGAGCATTTCTTTTCCATGTTTGTCACAATACATAATGATTTTTTTGTTGTTAATATATACACGCCATTAAATTGATGGTATATTTAGGGTTGCTTCAATACTACCAATATGGTCATTTTTTACAGGGAATTGTATCCATTATATCCCAAAATATATTCAGTTGTGCAGCAAAGATCATTCAATGGGCAGCCCTGATGACCTCTTTTGAATTTATTTAAAAACAAAATGGAAACACCAAGATCCATTAAAATAATAATAATATACATAATAATTTTTAGTTATTGAAAAATGTTTGCTTTTCTATGAAAAAACAATGCGACTCACACAATGAGTCGTTGGCGCTTAACACTATCGTGGCCGCATCAAAGGATCAGACCGTTGAACGTATTATTTCAAATAGATATAACATCAGCAGTTGCAGATATAAAAATTCATTCACCGTATTCATTGAATACTGATGTACACTCAAACCTCTTTTTGTGCGACTTTTTTTTGTGCGATTTCCAAGTTATGCGGTTTTTTTTAAAGCAATTTTTTACTTCATAAAGAGTACGTATCAAGATATTTTGGATAAAATAGGAAAAAAATACATTCTTTAAACGAATTTCCAAAATTCCGACTACTTGCGGAGTTATAGCTATTTTAGTGACGCGGCAACTTAGCCGGTCCTACCACAGTGAAATCTTTTAATGTGTTTTAATTAATTAATTTACTTCAAACTGGGTACGAATCTTTTCTATATAACCTTCTATTATTCCTTTCAGATTTATGTCAACATTTATTTTTTAACTATTTAAAAAAAGCTGTGACAAAATAAGGTCAAAAAATGACTTGACTGAATTTATATATATATATATATATATAATTCAATGTCTCGCGTCAGGCGTCCGGAGATGTTGCGATGTTCGGCGTACGCTCGGCGGTTGGCGTGTCGTGGTGCTCGGCGGCTCGCCAGTCGCTATACGAAGTGAGGGAGAGCGCACGCATCCTAACCTCTCAGCCCCACAGCAATATATCATGTAGCTCTATTACTGCCTTTCGGATTAAGTGCGTGTTGCTAAGCAACCACATCCAACATATGCCTCTCCAAATCAATAAATAAACAAATCAATCGTTAATATAAACAGAAATGTACCTCTAGCAATCATACAATCTAAACTATGGTCTGAGCAGGTTCTTATTTTTATTTTCAACGGGGTGGTTGTTTTCTTAATTGATAAAACTGTCGAATCGTTTGAGAATCATCCCATTTGCGGAAAAATTCTCATACATCATGTCGAATTCGGCACCGGAGCTAAGCTCCATTGAATCTGCTCCTAATGTAAATTGTCATTACACAACCTCCGTCGAGTCTTCTCAATTGTGTATCACATTTTTTTCCACTCTCATTCATAACGCATGATTCACACGCGTACACAAGTCGACGATATGAACATCTGGTCGTGAATTCGGTTAGATGTGTCAATTTTTTTCCACAGTCTGCTCTATATGTTCTATTTTCATTGTCGTACTGTGCCTTTTTCCCACGAGCCGCACCGTGAACTTGCGGGTCGCATTTGATCCGCGCGCTAAGAAACTGATCGTTATTTTCGAATTAACCAAAACGAAAAAAATCCGGCTCGATTTTGCCGCGATCGTTAATCACGTCGAATTTCGCTGCGATCGCGTGAAATGCTAGTCGTATTTTAAATTCAGGAGTTATGAGCATATGAAAATAGCCATGTTAAAAGCATTGTGGTTGCAGTTTTTGTGCGGGGACATATTTGGGTCGAGCGTGCAACGACTGCCATGAAACATCAACAACATATCATTTTAAATCCGACTTTACGATCGTGTTCGTATCATCGGATTCGACCTTTCTCTTTCCTTTGAATGTGCTAAATTTTGTTTTTTTTTTCAAATCGCTAATGATGAAAACATCCGAGACGTCTTAATGAGGCATTCTTCATCGCGTTACATAAATAGCAATCTATGAAATGGCTCGCTTCAAGAAAGCTTTAAGCTCCAAACCGGAACCGGATTTATTCCTCAGCCTTAATATAAATACATTTTTACTCCAAGTAAAACAAACAGGGCAATTAATCTTTTGGCGCCGATAGTCGATCTCCAAATCCAATCTATTTCGTGACTGTTTAGTGCGTGATCCGTTTGAGCAAGAAATAGTAGTAGTACCAACAAAAAAATCTTCTCTATGTACATTTCGTATCATTTGTATGCGATTGTGATCCGACTAATCGAAAGTGTTCGATTAAATGCACTATAATTTTGACTTTTGAAGGATTTTCTTCAAATTTAATAGAACCACATATCAACCCGCCAATTACATTTTTTTACATTACACATTTATGGCATTTAATTTTTTTACGTAATGACGAAAAAGGTCAAAGGATTAAATAAGACCGGACGATAAGATAAAAATCGAAGCCATATTCAAAAATTTCATCATCATCATCCTTGAATTATCAATTATATCAAAATTGAGAGAAAAACTAAATATTTTTAGCGATAACATCCATATAGAACAAATTAGGATAGGAATATTTGAATATGAATTTAATGCATATAGTTGAAGATTCATATGGAAATTGAGGATGAACTATCGAATCAAAGTCATGCATCAATGGAATAAATTGATCAAAAGGTATGAAGCATTATTCATTAGTGTTAACCCTCTGATAAAAATGCCAGAATATTGCTTATTTTTTGAACGAACATTGAAGAATTTATAGTATAAATAGACTGCAGCGTTTCATCGTCCATCTGCACTTTGTCATAATGTAAGAGTAACAATATCGACGGCTATTCATATTAACGTGTTATCGATGGTAATACTTGGTCGAATATTGTTTTTACTAAAAAAAAATGAAAGCTTATCATTGAGACCAAATTATATAGGAAGCAAAATAGTGAAATATAAAAAATACATAGGTTTTAGAAAAACGTGCTTTTTGATTGATGTGCTTTTTAGGGCGAGGGGAGTTTGGATTTTCTGCATTTTCATCTCAGGGTCATTACAATCTTGGTCATGAAGTCATATTCGAGAACTTGCTGAAGAAGATGTTAACTTCTTCAGCAAGCTCTCGAATAGTTATTCGTCTGTTTGGGTGTTTTGGGTCGATAGACATCCCGAAATCGCTTATACCACTTATAAACAGTCTTCAGAGTTACCACATTATCGCCATGCACCGATTTTAACATTTCATGACCTTCTTTGTCGATCTTTTTCAACTTAATGCTAAAGCGTTGTTCGAAATCCACGATGCGCGACAGACGCGATAAACACAATTCTCAGCGGCTATAGATACTAACTAGCCGTAACGTGTACAAACTTGACACAATCTGTCTCAGCGGATCAAGTTATCGGACATATGATATGAAATGGATGTAGCCTTCATTGCTACATACTATTTCCCACAGCTTTTCGAGTTTTTCAATTCCTCTTTTGAAACATTCTTTCGGTTTTGAATTGGAATATGTACAAATATGATTTTCGTAGGTATGGAACTTCTCCACGATGCCTACCCATAAAACCCTGCGAAGAGGGGGGGGGGGGAACCCTACGCCCGTGGGTTTGCTCATCAAACGCAGCTGGGGTAGCCCAGCTAACAGGAGTTGGGTACGCAAGTCACTCTGTGCTGCGCACCCATAAAGGGGTGTGTAGAACAACCGATTACAGTAGTTGGTGGAGACTGTGTCAAAAGCTCACCACTATCCTCAACAGCCTATGCAAACAGGGGAGAACGGTTTTAGGCTGTTCGAATGGCGACTCGTCTCCGTGGATAGATACTACAAATGACCGAACCGATACGAGTACCATGGGGAAGGGGTAGCTCCTGCAGTCCGTCATCTGCTGCAGCCCCCTTCAAACTGAGCTTGGACTTGTGGTGGTAGTGAACCCGCGGTAGTATTCCTTTGAATTTAGCTTGAACCTTTAGTTAGTTGCTGTCTGTCGTCTGTTATTTGTTTCTGATTAATCCTGTTCCTGTATGATTTTCAATTTTTTGTTCGCCCTTTCTAATTGTTGACAATACATATCTGCAGTTATTATTTCGCCAAGTTTCATAAATTCATAATGAATAATTGCTTGAATATCCCACCAAATGTACAAAAGAACCTTGCGGATCATCAATCCAGGCTTCGGAGTCGGAAATGATTTTACCTCAGCGAAAGCCATTGACGTTCACGACTTGTTAGTGCAAAAAGGGACGAACATTTTGTCTTGACAACAAAACTTTGCACGCGTTTTGTCGTTCTCCTTTGTAATCATCAGACAGTTCGTGCGGCATCCAAACCCTCATTCGATTCGTCTTCCCATTACGCCATTTAAATGCCATTGGACTGACTTACCGATACATCTAATTTATTATAACAACTATATATTTTGTATAAATGTATAAAGCTTATTGAATATTCAAATCGACATTGATCACGCATATATATTGCAATTTTTATTATGCATCTATTGCTATATGAAAATTTCGATAAATTCAGAAGGATAAATCAAAACGAAATTTATTAACATCCGATTAATAACTGCCGCTTGTTATAAGCGAATTTGTCAGATAGGATTAATTTTTTACACAACAACGATAAACAAAAAACAATGCTGGATATTTATGTTCTTTTTTTGCCGAATGTTTTTTTCTAAATAATTAATCAAGGGGTGGGTGATGTGTATGTGCGAAAAAAAATAAAAATGATAAATGCGAAACAAAACGGCACTAATTTATAAGTGTAGGAAACGATTCGACGTCCGATTCTATTATAATGTTTTATGCAAATTAAGATAAAGTACAATAGATTTATCTCCGCATTGCGAACATCCGGTCACTATTTGGAGATCGCCGATTACCATAATACATAGTCTGACATCAACTGTCCACGGCGATGCGGCCGTTTCCGCGTGTTTATTTGCCGCAATAAACAACGCCGGAATGGCGGCGAATTGCTCCAGTTGAATGGCCGCCATATTGCAATATGGCGGAGTGCATCCGAATAAATCAACCCCGTCGACCTACTTAATGCATCCACCGATCGATTCAAACCTATATGATATTCCGATCACCGTGCGTATTGTTTGCGCGAAAAATACACCAAAGCCACACCCTTTTGACGACCCAAAAATCCATTCTATCTGTGTCGTCGACCGATTCGTCAAATTTATCCTCATGATCTCTTCTGGTGTGAAGGATTGCAATTGTCGGGAATAGTTCGGTTCAACAAACTCAATAGTCTGCAGAGCTAGATATCATACGCCACAATAAAATTTAATTTGTTCCTGTTGTGAAGCTATGCAATTTGCACTCGGCGGAATGTTGGTTGAACCTTTTCGCATTAATATGTATGCTTAGATAAAATTATCGAATTTATTTTATGCGTCAGAGTGTAGGAAAATTAGCATTTATTTATAAATCCGTACGTATGGTTGGAATGCTACTGTTTATAAATATTTTTTTAAAAAAAATATATTCATGACATTGAATGCACTTGACATGCATCTTTCGACGCATTATTTTGTGGCAATATTCTCGCCACAACCTGTGTTCTCATATCAGTTTTTAGGCGAACGAGGAAAATCTCAGATTTTACAAATTTGTTAGCTCTTTAAATACATAAAAATATGTAATACAAATACTTTGAAACGCACATTTAAAAATAACCAAAATTGCATTTTTCTTAACATTTTGCACTCCGTTGTCCCCTCTCAGGGGACATCGTAGTTCTAGCTTATCACTCGGATGTCCCCTTTGGTGGGACATTTAAGTTTATTAGTAATTACGGAAAATAATATATTTAAAAAATTGCAGCGTGTTTTACGTCAGAAGAGAACGTGAGAGGCGCATGTGGAAAGACAAGAGAATCGTCACATTGCTAAGTACCTACCACAATACAGAAATATAATCTACCCTCAGAATATTACATGGTGGAAATGTTATATCAGTCGATAAGTCTAAAATGGTTTTAGATTATACAAAAAATATGGATGCTGCAGTTCGTGCAGATCAATACGCTTCGACGTATAATTGGTGGAGAAAGTTATTTTTTTGGGGGTTGGAAATGTGTATTATCAACTCTTACACAATTTAGCACATCTCAGAAGAAAAAAAGGCGTCAAGCTACTTATTTTATTTTCAAAGTACGCAAATCAGCCTGCAATGCATATTGGGGAGTACTTCATAGTTTTTCTTACTGTGCAAAATTATAAGAAATTAATTATTGACTTTTTTTGCAAATATATATATAACAGCGATTCTTAAACTTGTTTAGTCCGCGTATTCCCTTTTGAGCAAAATTTTCTTCGCGGACCCCCACTTGAGATTTTTTTTTTCGCGGACCACCTCTTGAAGATTTTTTTTTTGCAGACACCATCCCAAGCCCAATATTTTACATCGTTCTTGAGACTAATTTTTCCAACAAAAAACCATTTCTTAATCATATATTGCTCATAATAGACCTTCTTTTAATGTTTTCTGTTAATATTTCCACAAAAATATCATGTCTATTTGTATTTTCGCGGAACCCACTTTAAGAATCGCTGCAATATATATAATATGAAGGTTAGTAAATGCTCGTTTCTACGACAAAGTGGCGCCGAGTAGCTAGTAGGTAACCTCCAGGATTGGTCGAAGTGCAAAGGGTTAAATATTGCACAAATATCCTCATAAAGAAAAAAGTCAGCGAGCGGAAAGAACAGACAGACATACATTTTTTTGTTACATTAAAAATGATTAAGACGTATTAAGCAACACAATATATATATGTATATAGACGTTCCCATAAGTTATGTGGTTTTTGTTTTCAATTTCAAGGCAGAACTTATCATATACAAAATAATTTCCCACCTTATTCTTAAGCTATTTGTCCACGATCTAATATTTTTTTTCTTTTCTTCGCGTTTTAATAAAAAATTAAGAATTAAGAAATAAAAAAAGGCCAATTTCTTATCAACGGTGAATAAATCACGAAGAAATGGACTTAATAGTTCTTTTTCTTGCAAAAATCTGCCGATTTTTAATCTTGCCCAACTTCTTTAAGATGACTCTGGGTAATTGAACCAAGATGTATTTTTTCGATGGTCAACGTCGGAATATCCAAGATTACAGACTTCAGGGCTGTTTCATCCCCGATTTTTATTATCTCAGACTGATGAACAGATAAACATCGAAAAAACGACACGCCTCTAATAGTAATTCCAGTCTGTATTTGAATTAGAACCTTCATAATGTAAATCCAAGACCCAAAGCACTATATAAACACTTGGTCAAAGAAAACCTACTTATTATTATAAATAAAAAATAGCCAACCTCGCTTGTGTAAATTCCAGTGGTTTCACCATTAGACTTATAAGACAGTATAACAAACAGCAATTATAAAACTTAGATGGCATCGAATGCAAAATCATCTTAAAAAAACACTTTTTTAACAATAACTTTATTAATTTATTTAAATTTGTTTATTACAGCGAGTTAATTTGAATGCTAGTTAGTAATTATGTCACGCGATCGCATAATTAGTAGACTTCAAAGTGCAAAATACAATTGAAAAATAAATACAGACACATTTGTGTGTGACATTGGACATGTTCAGAAGGCGACAATTCGTTTTCAGTATGACAATATTCGTGCATAAATGTATTATAATAGGATTGTTGCACCGCCTCTGCTCTTTGAAAAGTCAAAATTGTCCAGTAAACATACCCGAGTGTACATTGAACCATATGATGAGGCGAGTGTAGGACGTAATGCTGCGATGAATGAACCGGTCAAGAGATTTCATCTGTGATTTATGTAAATAATGTCAATGGGTTACACAGCATCACACGTGCTTCGTTATATCACTTTCGCACATGTATCGAATTTGGCTTCGCCGAGATCCGATCGACGCGAGAGAAAGGACGCAACTGGTGGACAGGACGCCTTCGAGCAAAAAAGCATCGAAACGACCAAAAAAAGAACTGAAAAGCAGCCTGAAAGGCAACAGGCAAAAAATGCAAGCATCCTTTAGAAATAGTTTTGTGCCTTCAGCAAAAATGCAGTCCCTTCTTAGAAGTCAGATTTTTTGCACCGAGCCCTCGACCTCGGGATGCAGCCAAAAATAGAAACACTCCACGAGGATTACCAGATCGATTAAGTTGTCAACGTGCAACGTGCAAAATTTTCAAAAAGCGGGTCGCATAAATTCTGTCCGTAGGTTTTTTTTCTGTGGCAATAAAACAGAAAAAAACACGTGCAATTATCTCCACACTGAAAGACATTCAGGTAATTTAATTAGCGGTTCACATACTGAGTAAAAAAACAAAACCCGCTCAAAGAACGATAGGGCACAAGGCCAGAACCATTAATTTGGGCACGTCAGCGATGCCCAACTTGTGTGGAAACCAGAAGCGAATCGATCCTTAAATCGAAAAAAAATAACCAAAATCGAACCGCCGGAGCCTTTGAAAAAGACCACGTATGAATACCGAAAGAATACCTTAGAATAGTAATGAGCCAAAAGATCACCATATGAGATTTATTACATATACTTATATTGACAACTACAAATAAAATACATCTAAGAAAAAAATCTATAAAAATTAATTTAAATACGATGATGAACTGATGAATTCTCAAAATGGCAGCATTTAATTAAAAGACGTCGATCACTCGAGCTTTTCAACTGAAGGTAAAGTGATTGGTTTGCGAAGTGATCGAAGGCGTTGCTTTTGCTACAAAATCGCCAATAAATTGCGACAAAATGGCCGACGTTTGTCTAATCAATCATTAGCCATATTAAGAAAAACACACATACGACCAGGATCTCATAAATTCCAAAAATAAAGACATCTTTAACCAAGAACCAGGTCGATGATTGCCTGATATACTCAAATAACAAAGATATGGACCCCGATCAAGGAATAAAAGCTCGCATTGGTATCGCCAGAAACGGGTTTGTAAAATCAAAAGCAGCTGTAAAAAACCAAAACATTTTCATCTTCGCAAACAAAATTAATTTTTACAATGTGCTATATCTGGTCAGTGTTTTTATATAGCAATCCTTGCCTTTAAAACTAACATGATAAAAGATTGTAAGCATTCAAAATGTGGATGAACTGAGAACGTTTGCAAATATCGAATACACAATGGGACAAAATCGACAGCGAAGGAATTGTATAATACCTAATCGGGCATTTGTGTATCCTAGCATATAAAATGGAATTATTTTCCTTCAAAATACTGTCCTTGGCTAGAGATGCGCTTATCCCAACGTTGAATCCGTGACTAGAAATATTTTTGGAAGGCTTCTTTCGGAAGGGCGTTAAGTTGTTCTTTCGTGGCCAACTCAATGTCAGGAATGGTGTCAAAACGTTTTCCTTTTAGCACGGTTTTTTTATTCATGGGAAGAGCCATTAATCGCATGGTGAGTAAGGTGGATGTGGACACACAGGAAGATTTATTCCAGCCAAAACCTCGCGAATCAGAAGCGACGTGTGACACGGCGCATTGTCGTGATGAAGACGGAAGCCATTAGCCTATTTTTCTTCGTAAATCGTTTCGCAAACCTTGGAACGAATTCTGATTGATCGAAAAAAATAATTAGCATGATCTTGATTTTCGACTTTGACTGACTTGCCTTTTTAGGGCGAGGGAAATTTTCCGTTGGAAACTCTGCATTTTCATCTCTTTCTTGTCCAGTTACAATTTTGGCCACGCAGTCTGGATTTACTCGAAGACGATCCTTAAATTCGGTGCAAACTGAAATACGATTTTCCTTCTGTTCGTCAGTCAAAAGTCACGTTTTCATGTGTTTTTGACTCATTCCCGTTTTTAAATCGCTTATACCACTTGTAAAGTCTTTAAAGTTACTACATTATCGCCATACATCGATTTTAACATTTCATGAGCTTCTTTAGCAATATTTTGCAACTTATAACAAAACTTAATGCTAACGCGTTGTTCGAAATCCATGATGCGCGACAGACGCGATAAACACGACTCTCAGCGGCTATAGAGGCTGACTAACTAGTCATAACGTGTACAGACTTGACACAGTCTGTCTCAGCAGATCAAGCTATCGGACATGCGACATGAAATGGATGTAGCATCATCAGTTATGGCTCTAAAAATATTTCACCGTATTTTTTGATCAGACTTCATATACCACATGCTGTCCTATGGGATAATTTACGGCTTTTGAGCACTTCTTGTTCAGAGTTGTTACAATGCATAATGAATATTTTTTGTTAATATTATATACATGCATTTAAAAATGGATTGTTTATTTAGGGTTACCTCAATTTTATTACAAGGCTTTCTGACCAATACGTTCCAAAATTGATTCAGTTACGTGGCAAAGATCATTCAAAGGGCAACCCTGATGACTTCGGTTGAATTTATTTAAAAGTTAAATGTAAACAGCAAGATGCATTAAGACATATTTACAACATTTTCCTTTTTAATTGAGCTTATAAATATGTTGGTTATATTTCTTGGTTAGTTGAAAATCACCCCCAACCTATGAAAAGTATATTTCCAAGGATGTTTATTGTGGCTATTATTTTTCAATTTCACATATTATTCAGAAAATTCAGATACAGCGATTTTTTCCCCCCGCAATTTGAATTTAAAGTCGAGCCTTTGTATTATAATAAGAGTCCAGGATCTAATTTTGTTTATCAACACTTGGTCATCATTTAGGCATTAAAGATGTATGAATTAAGGATGACTGATTTTGCATCTTATGTAACTTCAGATCGATGGAAGCACATTCAATCAGACAACGTTTCCAATCAGCTCGAGCTCATTTTGAATGATTGAACATAAAAAAATCAGATTAATGGCTTAAAACCTGTCATAATAAATCGAATCCGACGCCGATATCGTTCGAGTCCAGTTTACGTTGCGAAATCGACTCAATTCGAGTGCAAATCGATTTTAAAACTAGCAATTTAGTATTTGGAAAATACGAAGAGATTTACGTATTACAAGTGCGGCGGAGCGATTACACGATCGCCTTGACCGTTAAGACATCTTGTGTTTTTCCAAAACACGATCGCAAAGGTCACCGCAGGCCCCCAATGTTTAGCAGCGCTGGAATAGAACACCGCCGAAGAAACATATTCATATCCATACAACTCACCTTGAAAGGCTCGTTTTGTCTTTTTTCGACGACCGCTCCGCAATCTCATTTCAGCAGGATTAGTATAATTTAGATATGCATTCGCACGGAGTCAAAAGCGAGAAACGAAAAAATGCTCTTAACGACGCATCCGGAGGAAATGACTCGTATTTACGGACCCATTATTAAAAATAATGGCGAAGGTCTAGGCAGAAGCAGGAAGAGGAACAAACAATGAGATCGGATACGACAGGACTTATTAATTGCTCCCACCGACACAGTGCTCATTATCAGCGCGAGATCTTGATTGATGTGCACAGCTTCGGTGCAAAAGGATAACAGTACGTCGCCATGCAACAAGTGTGTCGTGTATCATTGATACTCTTTTACGTGGGCTCGACTCCCACGTCCGATACTCCGAATCATTAAACATTCATTTTGGCCTTTTGATGTATTTTTCACAATCCAAAACGTGCGAAATTACTTCTGTAAACAAATGCAATGTCAGATGACATCCGTTTTCGTTGGGTAAACAGCGATTCCGTGACATGAAACATAACTCGCCAGTACGTCACGTAGACGAAGAACGTCTTTGACAAAAAAAAGTTAAAAGCGGCCACCTATCACAATCACTGTCTATATTCAGCGACATTCCTTTAAATCGACATGGTTTTTAAAAAACCGCATTTGTCGCTAGATAGACTTATCACTATCTCGATCGATCCAGCCGCAAGATAACGAATTTTCCAAGAACATCCTGCCGTTAGCATCGATCAAACGAAACGATGAAAAACAAATTTCTTTAACAATAATCGCTAAAGATATTTTTAAGCAATGCATACAAATTTCCAATACAGATTCATATCATACAAACGACGACGCATTAACATGCAATAAAATTATTTCAAAATATGTCAATCCTCCAAGAATGAAGACTTGAGCATACATAGATGATTATGAAGATTTATTAAATGATAATATTTAAGAATTACTTCCCACATAAACCGCAGACAATGATTTAGAAGATCAACGTTACTATTTCAAGCAAATAAAATAATATGATAGATACGGACCCAAACATAAAAGACACATTAATCACGTATGATTTATAGCGGGCTTTTTTTTTAAAGATTTATAAACCTTAATATACGCGGTTTGTTTATATCCAATGGATCAGAAGGATTTATCGACGATAATTTTATTAAAGTCAAAATTCAACAAGTCTAATGACCGTTTGCTAGAATATGGGACCTTAAATCCTATCCATTTAATAACTCCCCAATTTCAACAAGAGTAGATAATATTAAAAAAAATGTATTGTGCATTTTGATCGATGATATATTTTCCTCCACTATCTACAATTTCTCACCATCTTACAAGTGGCTTTTTAATTCCATTGCTATAGAAAGACACTGAGGTTTTGTTGCAAAATAACTTAAAAGTCCTTTTTGCATATCCTATTTATAATTTAGCTTTTTCCTTATTTAAAAAAATGTAAGACACTACAAAAGTGAAAATCACTTGGGGCAATATCTGGGGAGTAAGTAGGATGTGGCAAAGGCTCCCAATTAAATTCAATTAATTTTGTGCAGCATTGTTTGAGTCGTATGCGGTCTAGCGTTATCATAATGAAACAACACTTTCTTGATAATCACCAGTTGCGGGCGTTTTTTAATAAATTCTAAATATAAACAACTTTAAAAATAGTTTGATTTGGTTTTAACAGTTCATAATAAATCACAAAACACATAAATGTTTCTTAGGATGTAAAGACAGGGCCGTAACAAGAGGGTGGCAAAGAAGGCGCCCGCCACGGGCGCAACTGGGCTCGGAGCGCAAAACGCAGAATACCAACCTGGTCGAGAGTTGCACATCTATGGTTTTTATTTTATTTGACCATTCTATTTCACATGAATCAGCATTCCTGATCGCGAGGCGCTCATTCGTCATGCCAGCAGTCCGAAAAGAGGACCGGTCGGACACGGACCGGTAGACCTTGCGGCCATTCCGTCTTCTTTTAGGGCTTATTACGACATTTTCGGGGATATTTGTCTCATGTGTGGTGATGGACTCATGTTTCATCAATGGTTTGAAAGTGATGCAAAAACTCGGCCTTATTTCCAAGTGCTCGATTGAAACAACGTTTGTTTTTATTCTATTGTGGGCAAACGTCTTACACACAGCTTTCTCATGTCTAAATTTTCAGCCCTCGTACTCTCGTTACGGCTCTGTATAAAGACACTGCTGTTGGAATTGGCTGATATTTATATAGGATGGAATTTCATCAATAAATAAAACATTGTATGCAAATTGGAAAATATACGTTTTCATAGATTAGGGGGGATTTTCAATTAATCAAGAAGAGGCATCATATTAATGTGCTCAATTAAAAACGACAATGCATAATATAAAACCTCGATGCAAAAATAAGGACATCAATATTATGCATTTATTAGTGTTTTTATTAATTTTTATTTTTTAAGAAAACATGCTCTCAGCGAGTCACCGTTGAAAACCTGTGGAAATAGTAGGTAGCAATTAAGGCTACATATTGTGACAACCCTGAACAATAAGTGCTCAAAAGCCGTAAATGATCCCACAGTTTTTTTTATACGATTTAAAAAATTCCCAAAAATGCGCACGAACTTTTGGACTAACCTAATATCACTCAACAAAATGATGGTCCCTTGCGTTACCCACATGTCCTTTTATGCAATCTACCGCTTAGATTGGAGGTCGGTTATATTTTAAAATGATATATTTATCATGGATTCAAATTAATCATCCTTAGACGGCCCTGCCGACTTAATTAATGGTGTATAAATTTATCAAAATTAAGGCGGTCATCACTGTCCTCGAAGAACATTACACTGATAAGAGGTGGGAATGACTAGTGAATAAATTATATTTTTGCAAGTTATACATCATAATTTCCCGTTGAATTCGAAAAACTTGTATTGTGTCAACAGGGTACTTAGAAAATTAATTATTTTCCTGTTATTTAAATCTGACAATAATCTAAGAAAAAAAATCTAATTTACCAAAGGATTGAAAACACCTCTATATCCAAATAGCGTGTTCAAATAAACAGTTTTAAACACACAAAAATCAATAAATACGTACCTAATGTACTGATGACAATGTGTTAATTTACAGTTCTTTCGCTTGTATAATGAACACGACGTCAAAAACATAAAAACCACACAATCACTACAGCGATATCAAGAACTAAGAGCACTACCTCGACATTGGCAAGATTCGAACATTGGAAATAAACGAAGTAAATATTGCACTTGCGGTTTGGGTATTTCCATTTTAAATTATAGGTCAATTGGAAATGACGTGCTGAAAATTCAAATCGAACTCATTCGGAATATCCCAAAAAACATCGATATTAAACGTGATAATTCATAAGGCGCGGAAAGCTTGAAAAACCCTACGCAGATAAGATCGGACTAAATAAATCGATAATTCAATAAAAACACAGACCCAATTCTGTCCATACAAACGCTGTTATTTATGTGCGCGTATTGATAACGACGAATCGCAATTATCGCATATCGCCAAAGGGTTAACGAATTCATCCGTTTACCATTCTATTCGATGCAATTCTGGGTCAATGAAAAATAGATAGTGGACGCGATAATTCGCGATTTTTCGTCCAGCATCGAATAGATGCAGCTCCCGAAATATCTACCAAAAGATGAACCAGTAATATGCAGATAGCACTGGGGTCAAACCGATACCCGGCTGATTTTCATTCGGCGTCTGATATTTCTCAACGGCATTAATTGACCCACTTGATCGTAGATCAAATTTATGATGATCGTCCATCAAGAAAAGATTGCTTTTGTATCGATTTGCATAAAAAATAGATTGGATAAGCGCATGATAAAATTCCTCGACGTAAAATATTCCATATATGTCGCGATTGAGGTGATCGAAATATGGCTATACGAACGCCGCGGGTCTATCCGGCTAAATTGCAACTTATTTAAGATGTAATCGATGAATAATCAATGTTATTTAGCTGCATATGATGCTGAGAGCACCATGGATCATTATTAGATTAGAAGGAATCATTTTCCAGTCGCAAGTATTCATAGACTTGAATTCAATACATCGTAAAAGAACAAAAGATAACATCTAACACAGTTTCCAGTGCGAAAGAATTGAACTGGTTTGCATACGTGCTTTCATAGACCTTATTCATATCAATTGTCACTTAACCATAAAACATTTTGCCATATAAATGATTGATGGAAATGCATAAATTTGCCAAATATCGAACCGAGGTTAACTTCAAAAGCAATCATGCATAATATCAGACGTAATTATATACCGCAATATTTTATAACACGTATATTACACACATCGCGTACTTCCAAACTCTGAGAATTTTCTATAAATGGAATATTTCGCTGAAATCTAAATAAACAGCAAATTCTATCGAAGCGAATGAATACCGATAATAAATTCACAGGAATTGCTCAATATTTAGATAAATATATAAATACAACATGTGTTAAATAATCAATAAGAAGGTCAATATCAGCTGTTAAAATTATGATCAGAAGTCATTGAGAGATGAGGTGCGAACCATAAAATCAGACTCTATTACAATAGTATCTTATTATTTACATTAAGAAAAACGCTCATTATTAACCTGTATGGTGGCATGATCGCGTATTTGCGAGCGAATTCCAGTGCTTCAGAAAGAACACTCTTGCACGTTGAGTTCGGAGAGAGACAGAGACGGATAAAGCGTCTTGCAGTTCGGTAACTGTGCGTGTGAGACAGAGACGGAGAGCTTCCTGCGTACATCGAACGATTGTATAGATCGTTAGCCCAAATTCATCGACTAATAATGATTTGTGAATGATATAATGAATCGATTTCAAGTGTATTTTTACAATCTTACTCTCGTTGTGATTTCTGCCTCGTATAACAAGATTTCTTAAACTCTTGCTCGGCTGTTTTGAAAACCAAGCTAATTTTTTTTTTTTTTTTTAAATCCTTATGACGTCCATCAAAGCATGAATCTTTGATGTGTCATATCCGATAACGGATATAGGGGGATCTCCATAGGAGATCTTACTTGGGAGATGATTTAATGTGGTGGTTTCCCGTTGCCTTCCATGCGTGGTTAAGTAAGGATAGGATTATTTGGAAAGGTAGGAGAGGAGAGAATCTATGAGTGAGTAGCGAAATTATCATTATATATATAAATGATAATTTAATTATTGTTGCAAATTCAATTACTCACTCATGGGCGTCCCTGCACGACTTTATTAATCGCCTCAGAATTTACTTTTAAGCTAATTAAAACATGAGAAATATAAGTATCAACCTTATCGCTTTGTATATTATATAACATCCCAGTATTAGTCGGGATTTGCGTTATTATCCGTGTATCAAAAATTAAAAGATATTTTTCAAATTAATATTTTTCAGGCACGGATAATCTGCAAACCGGATAATCCGCACCTGGGTACACTGTATATTGATTTTAATACAAACTATATTTTTGCAAAACCTTCCTCAACAGATCAATTTCTTGTAATACTAATGATGTTGTCCCTTAAAAACCCAGCAAATTACAACGAATCAAATCATTCTTTGAGAAATCGATCGAATCATTGATTTCTGCGATTGCTTGGAAAATGTTCTGGGAAATCTAAACAATTACAATACTCCAAGAATTGTTCAAAAGGTCAAAAATACACACTCAGTACTAATGCAGATAATTCCGCAAAAACAAAGAGGGTTTATGATGATGACTTATTTAATAGTATTTTCATTAGATGTCTGAGACAAATTGCAATTTGATCAAGAAAATTTATCTTTTAGTTGATGACGCTGAGATCAATAAATCAAACCAAAAAAATGGAGATACAATTGACTAATAATCCAATCGTGCATATACAAATTTCATAGTTTCACGCATAGCAAATACAAAATGGTCCCCCTATCTCCATGATAATGCTCAACATTTAGAATGCAAATTTTTCATTGAGCTGATTTCACCGGCTACACACGTCAATCATCTGTCTAGAATGAATACAACTAGATCAGTATTTGACTTCTTTGGATTCCCGTGTAATTCAATTCAATTTAAAATATGATAACAACAGCTCGAACGATTTCTATTTCGATCCCGTTTTAAAATGACAATGTCCGTCCACCGGAGGTCTACTGTTCCAACATGTGGGTTTTCTCACACCCACACTTTTGTCGCATAGCATTTATTTTTTCTACGCAAAAAGGATAAATAATCTCTTAAAATAAACTAGTTAGATCCGTTGCAAATTCTAAGCACTCCATTAAACATGTTTAACATAAAGATTTCTAACACTGGATTTACCGTGCCCGTCAATTTGACGAAATCTGAAGGTCGTGTGCAAAATTAAAATTTTCCAGTATTTTTTGCTAATTATTATTTATGAAATGATACGAATTCACATCAAAATGTATGTCCCTCTCAGCTTTATAATTTGAAGTTACCCTATTCCTACCAATACTCATCAATCAAGGCTCGACTGATTAAAACTCAATCATAATAAACCGACGTTATTCATGAAAATATTTCTTCGGTAACAAATGTAAAACTAATGTTTAATTATCAGATCGGTCCAAAAGTTCGTGCGCATTTTCGAAATTTTTTAAATAGTGTAAATAAAACACAATTTGACATTAGATTTCGAACCTGTCGAAATTTGTCGTCGCTTGACTAATGTATTAGTCAATCTGTCACCAATTTTCGTAAACATTGGACGCATTTTAGTACCCATAGAAAATTAATATCGATAATCTATACAAACGTGCTCTGTTATATATATATAAATATTTTATTTTTATGTGGCGAATCACTATCAGTGAAAAGACTGCCCATAAATGGTTTAAAAAAATAAAGTCGGAGAAAGCAGAATTTATGATGAAACTCGATCAGGACGCCATGTTAATTTTGATAACGACGTTCTTAAAAATCTCGTGAAATCAGAGCTACAACTAACAGTGGATCAGATTGCACAAAAGAATGGATTCATCTCAAGGAACAGTTTTTCGTCATTTAAAGGAGATTGGGAATGTATCCAAGCTGGAAAAGTGAGTACCGCATGAGCTATCCGAATCCAATCCGGGTGGGTGTTAGACTCCACAATGCCTGGGGTAATGATATGTAGTAGAAGTGCACGAAAGTAGCCTTGCCGGTTTGCTCATTAAAACTGGGGTAACCCAGCTAACATGAGTTAGGTGCGCAGGTCACCCTGGGCTGCGCACCCATAAAGGAGTGTGTGGAACAGCCGATTATAGTAGTTGATAGAGACTGTATCAAAGGCTCACCACTATCTTCAACATCCTAGGCATACAGGGGAGAACGGTTTTATGCTATTCTAGACTCGTCTCCATGACTAGGTACTAAGAATTACCGAACCGATACGAGTACCATGGGAAGGGACAGTCCGTCATCTGCTGCAGCTCCCTTCAAATTGAGGTTGGACTCGTGGTAGCAGTGAACCCGCGGTAGTATTCCTTTGAATTTAGCTCTAACCTTTGTCCTTACTCCTCCATTGCACCCTCGGGTGCAATAATCTGAAGCTGGTTTTCCTGTGGAAACATCGTCTCCTTTTGGAAAGCGTGGAACAAAAGGGAAAAACGCCATTAATGTGTCAGAGAGTGTCTACCGCTGAACTTTTAGCCTCGCTAGAAACGAAAGATATTGCCCCAAGTGATTTTCACTTATTTCGTGCTTAATTAGGAAAAAAGTTAAATTCTAATCAGGATGTACAAAGTGGACTTTTTTTAAAAAGTTTTTTTTTACTCAAAAACCAGTGTCTTTCTACAGTAATGGAATTGAAAAGCTTAAAAGAAAAAGATAAATTGTAGATAATGGAGTAAAATGATATATCATTGATCAAAATGTTAAATTGTGTTTTTTTTAAGCTATTTTAAAAAAAAATCCCTAAAATGCGCACGAACTTTTGGACTGACCTGATATAATTTTGGCTAACAGCCTAAATACAGATTACTGCATTGCTGGACGTTTATGCCAGGGGATGATGACACATCTAGAATGTTTTATTCACAGAGTCTTTCATATAACTTTTTTGTGAATGCATTTAAACTTCCATTTGCCAGAATGCAAACAAATCAAATATTTTGTGTGTTTATTGAATTTCCTTGTACAATAGACGGATTTTGGTATAATAAGGCATTTAATTTTAACTGTTACTGCGGTTGTTTAATGCTGATTGTGCATCGACAACACAATGTCCTCATGAATTCCTGTGAAAAATTGCAGCGATAATCAATCGTGACATTAATGGTCTACCCCGTGATGCATGCACACGATTATATTCAATAAAGAAGAATTGTTTACTCGCAAAAATGCAATAAATCGCAACGCGCGGTGGTTGCATCTGCGAGAACAATGTATCAGAACAGGTGTTTTTCAAGGCATTTTATCATAAGAAAATGCTTTAAAAATGAAAAACGTGATCGATTGGCAAATTTGAGGTCAAGGCTGGAAGCCAGCTATCCTTCATTGATAATTCCATTTGGATTTATGAATGAAGTATGTACAGCCTGCAGTTGGCGTACACGCGCTGAACTTGGAAACACGTTTGCAGAGCGGCGAAATAGTTGCATCGCTCGAAGGATTTATACGTCACTGGAGCTCCAGAAATGACAATTAATCAGGAATCTCAATTGGCGATACGCGGGCAGGTGGGCGCACGTGACCCCCGATCATTAATGGGACATATGGCACGGCATCTTGAAGATAACAGCTTTAAATCATGGAAACGAATGGGTGTACTACGCACGGGACAGATTTCGTAACACTCGAGCGACCTTCAATTCCAACGTCTCGCAGCGACGGACAGGACTCCTTGAAGGGCCCGGCGAAGGCGCCTCGTTTGGGACGTATTTAGCATTCAGGTTTAGAAGAGAGGATGTGACTACCTGTCGAAAGCAATAAGAATACCTCCCACGGTTGGCTGTTAGAGGTCACTCCGTCAGGTAACCATGTGAACACGTTCCAGCGAGGAGTGCCATAAAAATACACTACAAATATAACAAAACGCGCCCACTTTGGACTCTTATGCGGAGGAAGTATGCTCACATTGTGTGTGATGAGTTTTCGTTGTAAAATAAATTTGCCCAGCGATATCGTCCGAGGCAGGAGTAGTCAAGCGTGACATTCCTCAATTGATGGCACAAATCAATTATAAATGTAATTTAACTCAGGCATTGTGTGCGCCTAACCATTCCTGCTCGAGCAAAATCAAGCCTAACCCAAGTCAAAGATGTAAGCTTCTCAACAAATGCAAAAAATCTATTATAAACAAACAAAACATGCTTTTAACACTTTACAATCCGAACACACATTTATGCGTGATACATTCATTGATCCAATTTCGGCTTAAATTTGTATATAGCCATCAGATTCGACTTATTTTGAAAAACAAATATCATTTCCATAGGGAAATATTGAAAATAACAATTTACGGGATTTAATATCTAGGTGAATATATAGAAGGTATCAAACGTGCCAAATCTGTTACCAGATGTATTTAATCTAAGATATTATTTAAATAGGATTTTCAGTTAAGATATAATCTATGAGTTTATAAATCATCATTTTAAATTACATCTTAATTATTCTTGCAAATCCAATCACTCATAGGCGACTCTATATGACTTTCATTGATGATCCCAGTATTCTTCAGATCCAAGAAATCGGGCTAAGCTTGTATCGAGACGATCGATTCGATATCTCAAATTTGTTGGCACGGTGATTTTTTTCCCGCAATCTGGAATTGAATCCGAACACATATTTCATGAAAACCCTATTTCAGCATTTATTTCTTTTGTATGCATTCTGATAGCTGTTGAAGAGGCGTTCATAGATTTTATCATCTTCATTGTTTACGACGTGTAACAATGACCTAATTGGTATTGATCTCTCTCCTTGTGATTTTAAAGAAACCAGAAGTCATTGAGTAGGCCAAAAGCGAAAATATATACACTATCTATTGTATAGATAGCATTTGTTTGCGGATGTATGCCAATCCATTCAACAACGCTATGATATATTCGTAAGTAATGTTTTATGTGGTTTAGAATTTATACGAATATAATACTTGAGAGACGTGCTCTTGTATTATACTTGCGAGATAATAAACGACTTAGAGGTAAAATACTATGATAGAAAGTGTTTAAACGCTACGTTGCTTCCAAAAACGTACAGATCATAGACAATGCCGCAAAAAGCCCTTAAAGAGGACGGAGTGGCCAAAAGGTTTGTATGTCCAATCGGTCCGCTTTTCGAACCGCTGATATGATGAATGGGTGCCTCGTGATCGGATGTCGTACCGAAACATGTCTATAGAACGATTACAAACTCTCATTATGAAATGAAGTTGTCTGAAGAAAACTGATCGGGTGGGTTGTTTAAATTTTTCAATCGTTCGAAAATATTGTTGTCTTTATTTTGCCTTTTTGTTAACCCAAATTTATCGACTAATATGTTAATGATATAATGAATCGATTTAAAGTGTATTGTTTATGTTTACTTGAAGATATGACCAAATATTAAATGTTATCGACAGTGTTTATTTAGTTATGTACAAACTTCATTCACGCTGCGACGGTTCTGACAGATAAGCTCACTACTCAACTACTAGTATACATGTTGCTTTTTCCGAATTGAAATAGATTTAGTTAATTTTGATTAAAAATGATTGCGCCAATATAATTTAATATATTTTACGATTCCGATAAATTTACAAATTTCAAATATTTAAAATAATAATTTATACGTTTTTATTTTTTTTGCGAAAGCCTGTTCGTATTAAATCGTACAATAAAACACCATCGCCCGATTGTTTGATATTTGCAGACGATGAAAACACAGACCATCTGTTCAAATTTCCTTGCAACGAACCGAAATTAATTTCCGTCAGAAATCGTTGAATATCCACGAAGAACATCTCAAATTCGCCCTCCATAATATCGCAACGTTATGTTGCGGAAAAAATGCAGAAATACTTGCAATTCTATCGCGAAGAATTCGCAATTGCGACGCTAAATCGAGATGTGGATCGCGTTCTGGGCAAAAAAAAACGAATGTCCCCGTACACAAATTACTATCAATAGGTTAGGGTCATTATAGGAATGAGGTTGTAATAAAAAATCCAACCGAAGATGCTCATAATAACAGCGTCGGATATAATTGCGGGTCATTCGATCTCCGAAATTATGGTGTTTCAAAAACAATGGTGATTTCGATTAGATGCCGCCCCGCAGAATTAAAAAATATTTTTTGATCAAACAAAACATGCGATCCTCAAACGTTCTGTTGGATATTGATTTGTAGCCCGATACATCCGGGATATTTTTGCGCTTGTTCTAATTGCTGGGGTGTAAAAAACGGCCCAAATTATATACGGAAGGTGGTTTTTCTTCGATTGCAAAAAGTCAAGGAAATGATCGATACGACGAGCAGATTTGAGGCCCTGTTGTCGATTTTTTAACGACGAGATCTTGCGGAAATTTCTTTTTTTTGTGGAAAGATGTTGAGTCTGAAGAAATTTGTATATTTAATATTTCAACGCGTTTGTGTGATACGTGAGAATTGTTGAAACGTGCTGTGGATATAAACAAACTGCGGCGCGCGGAAATTCAGCATCTACTATGGAATTCGAATGCTTATTTTTGTAGCGACGATCTCGCTTAGGATTTAATTTTTCGAAGGATTTTTTGCATGTCGGGACGTCCCATAAATAATGTCGTTTTTTAAAAAAATACATCGATCCATACTATCTGCCTACTGCATCTTGCAGGATATAATAGCGAACACACTGTTCATATATCGGCTTATTGGACGCCCACTCGATCGATTTTTTTTATCTCGACACATTGAACGGCCAATCTTTGACTTTTAACACTTTTTTGCTCGCGTGTCATAAAAATTGAGCTACTCTTTCATATCTATTATAACGACCACCGGTTGATAACCCATTTGAAGCAATTTGCTAACCTGACGTTTCGTGTTCCAGATAACCTATGATTATTGTTTTAATTTATGCACGGAGTGGGTGCGAGCAGATAAAACAATATTTGTTTTTCGCCATGCCGCTAATACCGTATTATTTCTTCCGCTAATCAACACTAATCGTTAGTTTGAGGCGATAAAATGACCGTAATCCTAAATTGCTCAAAAGGGATTAAAGCATTAGCAGTGCCTGAGTCTAAAAAATTAGACACTGCTTAGAGGGATTAAAAATTGAGCAATGATTGAAATAATAAATCTTATCAAGACTCGCAAAGCAGAATATTGTACAATAATAATGAATCAATATTACACAATCTACGATAAAAGTTTATGAAGCATTACATATATACAAAGCACAATCTTGGAAAGTAATGAAAATTTCACAGCCTTGACCCGACTGAAAACAATGAGAAAATTACATATTTTATAGGTGAGCTTTACGTGACTCTGTTCACAAGTCTTTTTGGCTTACAAACAACACTTATGAAATAAAATGAGTAAGGATTCCATAATGAGTATAATAATTTATAAAAATTAACGTATTTAAAAGATGTGAATTAATTATATTTCCAACAGATATATTGGCGAGCGTGCAGATGGTTGAAAGTATATAAATGCGAGCATGTATTTTCGAACGTGTTTACGGGATTGAGAGAACCACTCGGTAAGCAATCAATCATGCTATTTTTTTCTTAATGTGCCATAACCGTTATTGGACGTAGGCGACCTCTATAAATACTTAGGGTAATGGAATTCCATATGATGGTTTCCAGAGGAAGCGCCCGTGGTAAGTATCTAACTTGCGCCCCCCCCCCCCCACTCCTCCGGAAATCCATTTTTTAAGTAAAATAATACACAAAATAGTATTGGATGATCGTCGACTGTAAGTGTGCGAGTTAGCAGATACGGTAAGTCTTTCAAAAAGGGCTGTACATCGCATGTTGACTGAAAATTTGGACATGAAAAAGCTGTGCGCAAGATGGGTGCCGCGTTTGCTTACAATGGACCAAAAACAGCGTCATGATGATGTTTCAATCGATTGTTTGGCGATGTTTCACAGCAATAAAGCCGAGTTTTTGCGTCATTTCTTAACCATGGATGAAACATGGGTCCATCACTTCACATCTGAGTGCCCACAAGGTCTGTGTGTCCAACCGGTCCGCTTTTCGGACCGCTGACTTAACGAATATGTAACTATCGACTGGATTGGTATCTTGCGTTTTGCGCCCCAAGTAATATTTTTTTTCAACATAATATTTTTTAAAAAATCAGATTTACTTCAAACTATATAAAAATAAAACTGAGTTATGCAGGAAAAACGATGCACACAAACACACAATGCGTGTTTTGTTTAAGCATTTGGATTGAACAATATGAATGATACATACGGGAAAACGACGCATCCAAAGGATACCGATTGTATTATTTTAATGCTAAATAATAATTTAAATCAAAAAAACATCAATGATAAATTCATGCAATTAGTATGTGATTGCGGTTTAAAATAATTAAGCATTTTAATCATTTTCTAATTTATCATTGTTCATATATCATGAAAATGTACTCGTTAAATCGGGGTTCACACTTATATCCCCGATTTGCGACCATTTCAAGCAAGATTACAAAAACGTATAACGGACATGTTGGCGTTTTTTATTAATATTTTTGAATAGGAAATGTAAATCCTTCGTAATATGCGCTCATGATAATTATGCAAGTCAATTTCAAGACGAAAAAAGAATACGATCACGACTTATGGCACAACTCTATATAACCCTGATAGCCACGATTATCTTGCAAGTAACACCGCCAACGCAAACGGACACCGCCAGATTTCAAATCCTGCCTTTTTATACGTATTTCTGAAATTTTGTACAAACAATAAAAAAAACAAGCATTTGTATTCAGAGCCCAAACTACGACGTAAATATCCCGTACGATTCACATACAGTTAATCGGAGACGTTTATGTGTTATTAAAGCTTCGGAAGAGCGGATATGAAGGCCCAATGATGAAAATGCAAAGATATCGAAATAGACGATCGATAAATTTAAATAGAGGCTTTTCGATCGACATCTGCATAAAATGTATCTGCAATTCGACAGATCCAAAGGAAAAGTTGATTTTCGCACGCACTATTGAAAGCCCAGGCACGTCGTCGTCTTCATATGCATTTTGCTTGAGATTGTGTATGGAGAAAGTGTGCTCCGTGCCAAAACATATGTTGGCCCAAATAACTGGCACTTACTCACATGACAGAACAATTTATACGAAAATAATATCAAAAATTGAGTGTTAAACCATGTGAGCGGACGCCCTAAGCGAATTTAGACCAAGAAATGTCGTTTCTCATGAGAGATTTGTTGGTGTCATAGGGACGGGACGTCCGCATTACGACTCGGATGCGAGCCGTACCAAAGAAACGTCAAATTCAGCTAAGCAGATTAATTTTTTTTTTTCAAACGAGATTATATATTATTCCGGTGATATATCACCACTATCATAGAATGTAGGTTGACATCTGGGATTTGGAGAAACTTTCGCGCTGATGTTCAGAGCGCGTCAAATGCCCCGGTATTTAATGAAATTGATATAGATATTATTTATGAACTGAGAATAACATAAATCATAATTTTTCCTTGTGCACATGGCCACATATTTATAATTTGTTGGTGGCTTAAGTTGTCATATGCATCATGACAGGACACAAAGTGCGTGTAATTGTTATTGGGGCTTAAGAATATGCATATTCCAGGGAATCGCTTTGATAGTTAGGCATCATAACCAAAATAAGGTTAAACGAAAGCTATATTCACACATTTGTGGTAAACAGTGTGTTTAAAATACGTAGAAATTCGTATCAACCATTTTTCCTTTTGGCGTCCTTTTTCTGTTCATAAAAACCGCACAAAATATGGATAATTATTTCTCGGTGTAATATATTATTAAGAGACAAATCAAAAGACGATGAGGCAAACAAGGAAGAACTTGGAAGTTCTTGATGGATTAAGATCAGCCTTAATGGGCGGATCCCACGAGCATGGTTTAATAGCATGCCATTACTGCAGTGAAGTGATCACACTTTTAGGCTAACGGATCACTTGTAAGACATCTTTTCAACACTAAATAATGTCTTTGTTATTAATAACATGCTAGTAAAACCATACACAAGAAACCACGCTCGTGGAATACGCCCCTAATAAAATATAATAACCTTTTCAAATCGGAGAGCAGACATGCTACGCTCTAATGTAAATCCACTTCCTTGTCAGCCCCGCCGCAGCGTGTAACAAGCTAAAGGCAGGGTTACCGTGCAAGCCTACCATTTTACTTCTGAAGGAGTAGATTTTGCAAAGGAGTAGTGATACTCGGCTAATACGCCACTCCAAAATAGTCAAGGGTGAATAACAAAATTGGTCAACGATAAGAATGATGCGAGTATCTTAATTATTAAAACAAACGCCTGCTCTCAAGACAACACGACCGAAAGTTGTCTTATCTTTGTTGAAAGGGGTTAATAACTTATCCGACGATAGCGATTTCGAAAAAAATATATTGAGAATGTTCAGACGTGTAGACCTTTATGACACGACTTTATTGACGACGAAGATTATGTGAAATAGGTTAGATTATTCAGAGAAGATCGTACTGATACTCAAGACGAGGAAATGAATGGGAGACCATCGATGATTTCTAACGAATTTGTGCAAAAAATTTGAGAAAAAGTGCGAAATGACCGCCGTACAACGCTTGACGACCTTCACAAAGAATTTCCTGACATTTCTTGAAGTCTCCTCGGTGATATTGTGCCGGAAAAACGTGATTGCAAGAAGTTGTGTACTCCATGGGTGCCTATAAGCAGTGTCAAAAGCGCGCGACTACCACGTGTGAATTTTTAGAATGTTTTGCACAGGAGGGAGAAACTTTTCTGGACTCTATAATATTTCATCTTCAACAGAAGTTGAACACTAATGGACGGTCAACATTGTTCATAACATTAGCAGGGTCTATTCATTTACTATTGACAGGGTCATTAAGGACGGGGAAGAAATTATAAATTTGCTTTTTATGAAGAACTGACAAAATGGTAAACTCACTATTATAAAAAAACCAATTCAATACAAGTATTTAATTCATTATTAAATTGTTTGAGTCTTAACTCGAACGATTCTTATCAAAAAATATACGAAGATTTCTTTAAAAAATAGAGATACTATAAAATAATGACGTTTTTTGTTACGACAAGAAATATGAATTTTTAAATCTCAATAAAAATATTGTTTATATCATTGATATATGTTGTTATAAAATATAGGATTGCCGAATCTAATGCAAGGAATAGTTGTTTATTTTGTAACATTTAGTTTTAACAACTGGATCATTTGACAGATATCAATAAATGGAATAAGTTTTTACATACTCAGTCCATCAGCAATCTTCGTAAACACATGCAGTAATCAATCGACATGGTTAATGATGAAAACATGTAAATAAATGTGGTTAGAGAATGGTGTACTGACGCCAGATTTAACAGATACAAATCTGACCAATGGAAAAAAACACAGCTAAAATTACCAGATGAAAATTCAATCGTCCAATTTCACAGATCGTCATCATTCAGCAAGAAACTCAATTCCACGTCGCGGTATCATATGAAATGCAACAATTGCAGAATCTTGCAAGCCGACAATCAGAAAGATAGGGAACTCCGGACCAAAATGGTAGCATCGTCTATTCGATACAACTTTAAATTTAATGAGCTCCTATGCACAAAAGTAAATTTAATTCGATCGCAAAAAAACACATATTGCGGTAGATAACGAATAAAATCCCCCGGATACTGACAAGAGCGAATTTCCGCATGCCTACGGTAAATTCGCTTGAATTTTGCGAGCACTTTCTTTGCTGATAAATGCATTTATTTGAAAATTCGACTCGGCTTAGCGCGACAGGACTGCTAGCCTTTTTATGCGGTAAGCGACCGGTTAATGCCAAAATGTCAACTGGTAAATTGAACCGATTCTAAGTTGCAAAACTGCCCAGGTGCAGATATGGCGATTTTAGCATTTCAAATTTCCGTTTTGGGACAGCCGAATTCATTGCACAAGACACAGATGCATAAATTTTCTCCCCCGGCTATCAATCAACGGAGCCCATTGACACAGTGAGCCGTTATCGTCGGAATTGTGACATTTTGCAACAGCGACATGCTGAAATATTTATCTGCTCGGTCGTGATTTATCGGAACATAGTGGCAGACGTATCTGCTAATCGCATCTAGTTTTGCCATGATTAATTGTATAATACTCTGGATCAGGGGAATGGTGGACTCGGCGACCTTTGATCCCCGATTCGAGCGATAATATTTCAAACTCGCACCATATATGCACAGGAAAGAGATCCAGACGTGAGATAATCCAGATCGAATTACAGTAGTGCCACGATATATGAAGACAATGAACTTTTCTTAAAAAGGGGGCGATTACAAACATTATAGAATTTTTAAGCAACTACACGTCCTATTGCATTAACGATATTCAAACTATGATTTACACATATCATATAAATGTAAACGAAAATTTTCTAGCTAAAATTTGATAATAATTTTTAAAAAAAACAGTAAACCAAAAATTGCAAAAGGATGCGTCGTGTATTGAAAGGATTAATGGTATAATTGAGATTTAATAAATATCAATAAGATTTATTTACAATTCAGCACTGGCATATAAATGAGCTATGAGCATGATTGTACTCCATTCCGCTGAGTTATGGACTAAATTACATCAAAAAAATGTTATATCTTTAAACGCATAATGCAAATTATTTGACTTCCAAGATTATATTATGATTGACGCCTGTAAAAAATGTATTAATGTCAATATATTTTCACTACTAAAAATATTCATCATAAATTCAATTGCCAATTTCTGTATTTTTTTTTTCAATTCCTATTTTAAAATTTCTCTGCGGTTCTTTTGTATATATAGTTTCAATAATTATATTTCAGACTGTAACAATCGACTTTTTCGATATGCAATTTATCACTTTATTGATAGGATATAATTATATCCTATATGCAATACAATAAACCGATTACAAATACCAACAGTCGTTAAATTTGAACAAATTTATGATTATAAAATACCACAAAAGCAATTCAATGCATTTTGTATATGTATACTGAGCACATAAACATAGAAAGATAACAATTTCTAGGTCAGGATGGGATATAGGGTAACCACTTTATCGCGATAATAGACCAATAACAGAAAAAAGACAAGCGTGCAATCAACATAACCATTAGAAACTGACAACAATGTAAATTATAAACAGCAAAAGAAAGTCGCTCGTTTTCCTCGTACGCGAATCGGACGATTTCAATCTCCGACCGCAGAAAAAAGGGGACACGTGAGTCACACCTCATACGAGACGACTGTTTTTTCGTCGTCCGCCACTATTTGGATAGCTCCGATCGCCTAATCATCGCACCCGGTCCATTCAATCATGGAGCATTTGAGATGTAATTCTTCGCGGTCGTTTACAAGAGCCACATGTGGCCACTTCTTGCATGTCTTGTATATCTAAAACACATGTGGCCGAAAATAAACAACGGGCCTCGGATCGGTCGAACGACGTAACGGAAAAAATCTGCGTCCAGGCGGATCGACCCTGCGCCTCTGCGATCGCTCGACGACGGCCATCAACGTCCCCGGTGTCGCAACGCATAACGAGGGCGGACGCTTTATGGCGTCGTTAACCGGAATTGTTAAAAAAAAACGTATAATTTCAACGAGTCCTGTTTTTCAAGCAAGTACTCGCGAATGGGCCATAAAACGATTTTTATTCGCCGTAACGAAACTCGACATAATCACTCATAGTCAACATTTTCAGCAAGAGTTGAACAACGGCCCTTTCATTTTTGTGATGAGATCAGCTCGCTTTAATACAATAAATGTTTTGTTCAACAGCACACGAAAGCCTATAAACAAAACGATCGACGAAAAGCGCACACTTACAAATGCATTTTCGTACCGTGTCGATATTAGGGATTAGAGCGAGATGGATACAGTGACGTAGACCCGATACGAATCAATTCAAATTAATTAGGATCAATTAAAGTAATATATAACATTTGAATGACGTTCCTTTTAACTATTTAAAATATAAAAAATGACTTATTTCGCAATTTTATATGAAGTTGTAAATTGCCGCAAGAATGTTAGGAATTTAATGTCATTTTATGGAGTGGAATGAAACATATGGCAATGGTATGCGAACATGTTATTCTTAATAAGCAAATACTGTAAAGATCGTATGAATAGGGAACAAAAAAGTTATAAACAATAATGATTTAAGCTCCATGACATAGTTCAAAATCGTGCCTGAACTTCTAATATGATGATTTATGAAATTATACTATCAATATCATATTTATACATGTTATGACCATCCCTAACATAAATCTAAATAAACAGGAGCATTTAAAGATATAGTATTGGGTGGGGAGAACGGATATCTAAATACATTAACTTGCTACCACTGCTAAAAAAATCATTAATTGACTGAAAATCTGTCCAAAAGACGATCAACTTACGCAGTTTTTATTACATGCAACTTTACAAAATGCACATTACTTTCCTTTTTACAATTATGCAAATCATGCCACTTATGCAAAAAACCCCGTGGTTTAGCGGTCAGGCCCATAACTCAAATATCTTTGGTGCATATCTACAGGAGGTGATTAACGACCACATTTTTATGAAAACCGTATCAAAGTGGTGAGCAATGGTCTGATAGGAAGGAGCTATAAAAAGCCAATTAAAAAATTGCAACCTTCTAATATTAGAAATAATATTTTAACTTGAGCAATTGAAATACAGATACTTTGGAAATATTGCTTTTTTAAATGGGAAAATATAAATAGAGCCCATAACAGACCCACTGTAATCCGGCCACAGTCTAATCCAGCGCCTCCTGTAATCCGACAGCCCAATACAAATATAATGCATATGTACGACAAAGCTTCGTCAATGTAAAAAATGCAAATGTGATTCTGGACTGCCTAAATCGTAATTAATCGTAATCGTAACAAGTTGGCAAGAGATTACGGCGTAGGACGATCCACAATTTATGATGCAAAAAAGAACTGTGAGAACATTCAAAAGTTTGTTTCCATTATTGATTGTGGGTCAGACTAAAGGCATATTTTCAAGAAAGCTAAACACCCAGAAGTAGAGGAAGCTTTATGTATGTGGTTTTATTAACCCTTTCACACCAAATAATATACACGCTACGCTTAAATAAAAATTCACTTCCCTGTCAGCCCCGCCGCAGGGTGTAACAAGCTAAAAGCAGGGTTACCGTGCAAGCCTATCATTTTACTTCTGAAGGAGTGGATTTTGCAAAGGAGTGGTGATACTCGGCTAATGACGCCACTCCAGAACAATCAAGGAGGAATAAAAAAAATTGGTCAACGATAAGAATGATAAGAATTATCAAAACAAACGCGTGCTCTCAAGACAACACGAACGAAAGTCGTCTTATCTTTGTTGAAAGAGCTTAATAGCTTATCCGACTTTTCTTGAGAATACGATTTTTTGTTGAATAATAAGTATGAACATGGAATACGATTGATGATTGATTGATGACGGTAAAAGGTTTTTATTATTTTTTATAATAGCTATGACCATTGTATTTATGGCGTTAATTCTACAATAGCTATGACCTTGTATTGTTTATGTATATTTCATCATTTTGATATTTTTGGATTACAAGTACTCTTTTCCAAAAAGTTCCGGACTACAAGGGGTCGGCGGCAGTACTCTATAGTCCGACAAATTGAACAATCCGACACTGCCTTGCAAAACGTTTGTCGGATTATCGCGGACCTGCTGTATTGTCATAATATCTCATCATCCTTTTACCATGAATCAAAACATATATAATGGCCTCATGGATTTGAGGAAATTATTCAATTAATCCCTCTTAAGCATTCTGACTTGCCGTCGCAAAATTATGATTTGTATTGCAAATGACCTAATTAACTGAGCCATGATTTTCCAGCATTTAAATATACGCTACGAATTTAAATAGTTCAATATACACATAAGAATCCTCACCAACGAAGATACACTTCCATGATTAAAATACCTAATACTTATACCAGGATGTGAATACGCGACATAAAATCAACCAACAAACTATCGGTCATTGTGTTCACAACGAGTGTTTGAATAAAATATATTAACAACGAAGTGGGAATAAACAGCATTAAAAAAATTCAATGATTCATTACGAAGACGCTGGAAGCATCACAAATGTCAAAATGACGTTGAAATATTCTAAAATTTATTACGTATTAAGTCGCAATTTGTACGTCTGAATTCGAATTTGCGTGTGAAAATTAGCACGGTTAACACTGGGGAGCTAAAAAGATGCATCGCTCGAATGGAGATTAAATAAATTTGAGTATGCTAGAATGTTGCACATGGAAATTCGAAGAATGCATCCCCAGTCTCATGCCAGTGTTAGTTTAATATGCAAAAGACGATAAAACCGCATAGCTTGGATTCAATCCAACTTTTTCATTCGAATTGACAGTATTTCTAGATTTATTTTATAGCTGAAATGCTTATAGACAATCTCTATTCATCATTTATCTCAAGAGCTTAACGATCTTTGATAAGTCCGACTGTCAATTGGATAAATACTTAATGATCGATGCAAAAATATAATTTAACCATGCGGGACATTTTCTAATCCTAAGAAATAAATATATTTATTCACCCAACGTATTTAAATAATGATTTAATTTTAGACTGCTGTTATGTGGTATTTGTTGCTATCGCTTACAATTTTTTTCAATATATTTTTGCTTAACTAGTCAAGTGTATATAGACGCGAGTGAGAATCCATCACCGCATGCCATAAGCGTCTATAGACGCAAACATCATATTTTGATTCTAGCCGCTATGTACTTGAGTTTTATTCGATAATTATATTGCAGGATACGCCCAGAAAAATATGATACCTCAATTTAATATGGGTTTAAGTTTACATGCTAGAAATTCGAAGCTGTCAATCAGCGTGTCAAGGAACAAACACGCGTATCTCATATTTCACGCCTGATGCGATACACATCTTTGCATTCTTCAATCGTTTTTTGCACATGCGCTAATAAAGTATCTACAAAATTTGGTGTCTCGTAGACTTTTCATGTAGACAAGTGAAAACTCTGGCTAGTTTGAAATCAGCGTGTAACAAGCTAAAGGCAGGATTGCCGTGCAAGCCTACCATTTTACTTCTGAAGGAGTAGCTTTTGCAAAGGAGTGCTGATACTCGGCTAATGACGCCACTCCAGAAGAGTCAAGGGGGAATAAAAAAATTGGTCAACAATAAGAATGATGCGAGTATTTTAATTATCTAAACAAACGCCCATTTTCAAGACAACACGAACGAAGATTGTCTTATTTTTGTTGAAAGAGCTTAATAGCTTATCCAACGATAACAATTTCAGCTAATTATGACAGTTAAGATTATTTAGAATACGATTTTTTGTTGAATAATAAGTATGAACATTTACATGTTTCTATATAAAAATAAATATATATATAATGAGAATATTTAGACGTATAGGGGTGCCTTTACGGTACGACTTTGCCATCGATGAACGAGCGCAAGACACCCGTCTCTGTCTCATAATTTCCGGACCGATAGGGTTACAGCTCGGGGGAAATAAAATTGCTGCGTGACTCCACTGTGCAGAATATAGATAGCCTTGGCCAATAGAAGACGTCTTCTTTCCGCCGGCTTCCTCGATATCGCAATTGTTTTTTCTCTCGGCCATAATAACGACCTCAATTTTTTATTACCGTGAAACATTTTTAGCATACATCTAATAACGGATAAAGAACCTTAATACTTTGCTTACAAGGATTTATCGTTTTTTAAGTCTGTTATTAATTTTGTATTTAAACATGTAGCATGTTCCAATCAGTTAATCAGCGTGATTAAAGATGTATGGATCGTTTTTAGCAAGACGATGGACGATCGCACTCCATGTGTTAAATAGAAGACTCGCGAGCTGTCCTATCAATTTGATGAAAGCTGGTAGTTCCAGCAGCCTCCTGCAGACAATGTGTCATCGTATGACACAGAGTAAATCAAGAGAGCAACAATGTTGAGACTCATATATTAAAGGTTAAACGTATAATATATCGCCCAGGGCTTCTCTGCACACAATGCACGGACTAAAATGAATTTATCGACACGCCGGCGTAAAATCAGAAGATCCTCGCATCGTCCGCCATCCACCAGCGGGCGGTCCATTGAATCCAAATTGTGAATGTTCCGAAACCAACCGCCCATACGCACCTCGAGCCGATACGCCCCTGTCCATGTCCATGTCCATGCACCTTGGAGATACAAATAGACGTGGTGTTTTCTCACGCCTGTCTCTCAGATGTACGTATTTTTCTCGACTACACAATCTGTTTTTGTGATTCGTCTTGGCGAACATATGGCCTTAGTGCGTTGAGCAGAAAGCTCCGTTGAAAATTTTATTGCCGAGATCGAGATGAATGGGGACGCTTCGGTTTTCCTAATTTACGATCGCGAAATCCCCAAGAAAATTAATTAAATCACTGCGATCCGGTCGGGATTATAAATGACGTCCAGCGAAAAATAACGAGGGGATTTATGATAGAATTTTATGAAAACAGGCGGCATTGAGAAATGTCGCTATAAAAAAAAGAGATGCGGAGAAGCCGCATCTTTGAGCCACATATTTGTGGACCATGAATCTGCTATTTAAATCATTCAACAATATGTACAACTATCTTCGTGAACATTCGAAGGCCACCGGGCCAATATTTTAAGTACACTTGAATTACTTTTATTTTATGAACCAAGAATTAAGATATAAAAGTCATAACCCTTCCAGTTCTGCTTTGTTAAGACCTATAAAACAAATACGATCCATCAATTGATAATCTAAGCATCGGGACGCTGGGAAAACCGACGCGAAAATCGATGCCTTCTATAAACCATCAACACTTTTCATACGAGGCACTTGATTGTATTAACAATATTTAGCTTGATAAAATCTCGGTTTTGCGATTGCAATTGAACTGTGGAAGTAGATATTCAAAATCTTCATCTGATATCATTTATCACAATATTTCAGACCGGCTATTGCTGTATCTCGATCTGAACTCATAGATTAATAATAGATTAACATAGAAATTGAAATCAAATTAAATGATAGTAACAAAAACACAATTTTGTTTGTTTGGCTTATTTTTATTTATGAACATATAAAATGAAATCGAAAGAATGCATATTAATAAATAGATAATGACACGGACAACACGTTAAAATACTGAAAATTTGCAATAATCAATATTTTTTCACATGTTTGACTGATTCAATCGCTGTAGAATAAATGAATACTTGCGACACTCCCGCATGAAAAGTGTTAACATGGAGGAATATATTTATATTGTGGAAGCAAAAATTGAACTATAGCGAAATAGCTTGTAGATAATCATTATTTTTTTTTTTGGATTATAAACTAATTGCATTAAATTCTGAGAAATTTAATACACCATGAAATGATTGAGGCAATATTATAGATTGGCAATTTATTTTTTGCATGAAAATGATTTATGTTTTTCAGAATCATCAGATGTTTATTTTTATTCAAAATAAAAACACAATATGATTCGATTGCTTTGAAACTTTGAACATCCGAATCAAATATTAAAATAAAAAGTTGCCTTTGAATGTTTCTCCCAAAACGTTTCCATAGTGTACTTAGACAACTTGTATTATAATTAAATTTTATGTTATATTTACTTCATAAAAACACTCCGATTTCTAATGAAATTATCATAAGATATTCATTCGGATGGAAAAAACGATAAAAATCTACTTTTTTTTATTATCTATACATCAATCAGACTAGGTAGAAACAAAACACTTATTGGTATTCCGTAGAGATCTGAACGAGCAGACTCAGAGCCAAGAGTATGACTCAGACCAATATTATATACATAGAGATAAGGATTTTACACGTTGAATATATTGTAATACTGAATGTGTGTCGAACGAGCGTGAAGAGTCGTTGAATATGTCAAAAATAAAAAATTGCTTCTTAGAGACGTGCACCTTAAAAAATATAATGGTCGCATTATATTCATAGATGTTTTGATAGGCATAGAATAAATAACCGGTCCGAAACGGGTTAAATAATAACATGACTCACGAAAATGTTCCATTCTATTTTCATGTTATTTTTCTTGTAATAACTTCCGATTCTTGTTATATATATTTAAAACAATATCATTTTACGGTTTTATTGCCATGCAGTAAAACATTTTAAGTACCGAGCCACAAATTTTAAAGTGTGTATTAAAATAATATATATTGTTATAGCATTAATTAAAAAATATACGATTGGGAAACACTGATTTGCGCATGTTAAAAAACCCGGGTAATCGTAATTATAGGTTAATTGCATTCCATTCATCTTTTCGATTCTCTGTCTCGCTCGTTTGGGAAATCGAATTTGTTCCGACGGGTCCTATGTCTACCTCGTTTAAGACATCGATTTTTCATATGTTGAGTGTGAATTGATATGCTTATATATGCCAAATTCTTACCAAAAACGCAGTGCATAAAGATGACATGATAAGAGGCAAAAGTTTTAACACATTAAATAAAAAAAATATAAACAGATTTTATTTATTTAGGAATAGTCGTAAATGAAAATATAACAAAAAAAAAATGCAAACCCAACGCAAAACGTGCTTCTGCATCATATACATATTTCTAATTGTAGTCCTACGCGTCTATATATCGCCACGCCGCATTTTTGGTGAAAATTTCTCGCAGAGCTATAACGCATCTTTGCATTTAAACGGGTAAATCAGTTGATCATTACTTTTACATCTCGTTCTCAACTAGACGTTGAATTTGAATGATTAACGTTTGTTTATGGAAGTAATAATGTTTCTTATGTAGTGCAAACAACCAATAAAAAACAGCAATAAATAATATAGCTTTGTGTTTCCGGACATTAAAAACCCGTTCTCATATTAAGCTGATTCTGACGAAGGAATTTGGGTTCCTGTAAATGCAACACGAACGTTTTCATTTTCCATCAAATACATCTCCCCCATTTGCCGATAATATTATAGTAAAAATACACATATATTATTAAAACAAAGTTTAAACGAGGCTGTACGAAAAGCGCAGTGGTCGCCCACATGAGGTAACTACTCCAGAAATTGTGAAGAAAATCCACAAAATAGTATTGGATGACCTTTCAAAGGTCCTTAAAAGTAAAAGTCCGTTCGTTCCGCCACTTGCACTCTGAGCGCAGCAGGGAGATTAGCTAGATTTTGTAACATAAAACTAAAAAACTAACTAAGATAGTAGTATAAATTAGTAAGATAGATAAATATATAGTTATAAGGTAGGTCTAGACTCGTTCGTAACCTCATTTAGCACGGGTCACCTATGTAAGTTAGTCTCTGAGATGGCTTCCGTGATCGTACAGATTATAGAAAATGTCGCAAAACGCCCTAAAAGAGGACACAGTGGCCACAAGATCTGTGTGTCCAACCGGTCCGCTTTCTGGACCGCTGACATGACGAATGAGCGACTCCTGATCGGACGCCATACCTGAACATGTCTATAAAACGATTACAAACTCTGATTACAAAGCGAAGTCGTCCGAAGAAGACTGATCGGGTGAATTGTTTAAATTTTACAAAGTATCGAACAATTTATTGTGGTCCAATGTTCGGCTTTGTAAAGTAGAATGATAAAGTAAAATAAACATGTGTAACTCCCAACTGGGTCAGTATTTTACGTTTTGCGATCCAAGCACAGTTGCAGCCGTGGCGAATGCCTGCTTTACCACCCCCTTGTTACGGCCCTGGCTACACCATTTTTTTAAAATTGAAAATATGATCAAAAACTTTTAAAAAATAACAAAATTTGAAGAAACACATTAAAAACATTTAATTCAGGAACTTGCTTTAACTTTATTTTTTAAATGCCGCAAAGATATGGCCAGTTTAATTGTTAATGCACCAATACACGCATGACATTATCGACCCTAAATCGCACTGCGCGTATTCGCATCGCGCGGCTTTCGTAATACACGTTGCGCAATAAAAAGACGCACATAAAAAACCAAAATAAATATTTTAGTGTCATAAAATAGAGATTCGAGCGGACTCCCCCGGAAACGGTCGTTCGTTAAATCTTCGAAATCGTCCAAGACGCACAAACGCAGACATCAAGTGCCAAAGTCATATAGTAGATCCAATTGGGCGCTAAGTGGGAGTAAATAGGTTTACTTGCAAATAATTTACGAGCTGCCATTTGGGAATCATTAATATTCTACTTGTGTTGCTGAATGGTGTGTGGTGTATGTCTCCGTGCAAACGTCCGCAATAAAGACTTCATCACTACTCACGACCGCCGGATTACATTCGACACAAACGCCATCAATGCACAAACGCTTTTATTCATAATCATTTTTTTTGTGTCGTACTAATGCGATTCGCGAAATGCATCTTGCGATTTCCCAGGGCCGCGACATAAATCGCGTAACACACCACACTGTGGATCGTTTGTGCAATACGTCGTGATAAATATATGCCATTGTTCTCCCCCCTTCGACCTCATGCGAAATTTTTGGCAAAAATCCGTCATATGTCGCATCGGAGTGGCAAATGGTGTTTATGATATTCAAATTTATTTTTTCTGCCGATTATAAAAATATGCAGTTTCCTTATTAGCGAAGTTTGAGGAAACCAGTTGCCGGCATAAATTTAATATGTTCATTTGCTTACGTTTCACACCGTATAGAATCCACATCCGAATACGCTCAAAGATGATAATTACCTGAAACGAATAAAATAATATTATTAGATATTTGTATAAAAATAAATTAACCAAATCGATACTAATAGATAGTTAGATAAAGCAGATGTGTTTTGTAAACAAATAAATATTTCCGACCGGCGATTGAGATCAGTGCTCCATTAATTGATTTGGGTCTTATTTTATGGCCAATAAAACCGCAATTCTAAATCCAATTCAATTACCAATGATCAATTTGTGCATGTAAAATAATATATAAATTAAATTAAAATAAATATTGATCATATGTGAGTGTACGGCTTATTTATATTCAGCGCGAAAAAGAGACAGCCGAAAAATGAAGCGAGTGCGAGCGAGATGACAGATTTCAATTTTCGTTCAAAATGCATGTTATTTTGAGTACAATTCGAATGCATATATTCGAATATCCGAGCATTCGAATATTTTATATACGGGATGTTTGGGAATATGGACCGACACAATTTTTTAGAGGTGTTCTAAGTGTCAGGGTTGTCGAAATAGATTTTTTTTCAATATTTTCAAAAAATACTCAAAATTTCTACTTTAAATCTTTTTTAATTTATGGTCGTAATAGCACTAAATAACTGGGATTTTTTATTTTGCAATGTATTTTTTAACTAAATAAATAATTATTTTATGCAATTGTTTTAAACAAAATCACTCTTAAGCTTCCAAAGTTACATAAAATGTGCGAATGAATGAGCAATGTCAACGTCTAAATTCTTTAAAGATCTGACACCAATGGATTTCTTTGCCTGGAGACGTGCTCCATTGATTTTATAAATATTCGAATATTGAAAAAAGGGAAAATATATTTGAATATTCGATTGGGACCCGTGATCTGTACGTCCAAGCGCCTTTGCGTTATCGATTCTGTGTGCGACGTCGTTCGATTATAATTTTTCACGATCATTCATCCTTTGTGTATGATCCGTTATTTTCAACATCGTTTCGGATATCAATCACGCTTCCATACGCCAAGTAAACGGATAAATAATTTATGATCGGTCATTAAAATTCCGGATGCGCTCCAGAGTGGTCACACACCTTGTTTGCTGAGCACACACCGCTCTTCCATCGTCACAACTAGACGACACCGTCACAATGGACACCATTGTGTTCCAAAGAGGAAGCGCCTCTTCCCAATGTTTGCTCGCCATCTTCAACAACACTGCACGAACGTCTGAATAGTAACGCGTTTTGCATAATTGTGGCCATTTTTAAATCTGGTAATCTGGCATGTGGGACCACGACCGATGCGAGCGGAAGATTCTTCCGGTACACTCGATCAAAGGAACTGTGGCACATTGACGCTGATGTGCCATGTCCCATAACATCCAGAGATGTCAGTGAACGCCCCAATAGACGGGAATAAAAAATTGGCAAATTAAGACTGAGCGTTGTACCACGCGATACCCCAAAGTTTGCAATTATCTACTACAACACGATTAGGTTCACAGAAATGCCCCCACGCCACATGCGATTAGATATAACCAAAGCATGAAAAGCATTACATAAATAATGCATTTTTACAAGACCAAAGATTGGTCATCAAACATACTATTTCTTGCCACTTATCTATTGGGAATCGGAAGCTTCAGCCGTAAAGTTCCGTCGGGGACGTCCAAACTTGGACCACGTCCAAGCACTTCATATTTACTATCATAATTAAAACCAATATTTTCCTAGCAAATAAATCTAATTCAAAAGACATTTTAATGCTTCGACGAAAACAGAAAGGATACGCGTGACGGGCTGTATCAATATAAGGCTAAAATAAATTCAATCAGTGTACTTGTCAAATGTCAACAAACACATGTCATAAATACACCAACGCCATCTATGAAAGATGATCATATTTATATGGCTGTAAAATAAAAATGGACGACACTAGTGACACTAATCTAAAATTAACTCAACACCATAATCTATTATTCTAATGGGAAAATTCAATTTGCATAACGTTTCTATTATTGATTTCAATACATTGCTTACGGGAAGCATAGTAATGTGTTATATGCCGGCGGATGGTTTAATACGGGAAACATATTTTTATGAGTTTGGTCAACGTCGGTCAAAATGTTGTTTGACACGATGTTTTTTCACATTCATCGATTTATGATGATGATGAATGAAATTATTTTTTCAAAATTGAGCATAGAATATCCAAAAACAATGTTTTTCCCCATGGTTATTTCTTATAGGGCGCGTTTCGTGAGTGTATACATTGCATTTGCATGTCAAACTCTAATGATTCAATGTGAATCAAACAAGGTGTATTTATAAGCTTTTAAATTTCCCATCGGTGTTGTCTCGAAAACAATCCCCGACCCTAAACCAAATAAGCGTTTGTGAGATATAAAATATGAAGAGTGCAAAAAAGAATGCAGATCATTGAAATAATCCATGAATATTCATAAACAAAAAAACTTTCAAGACATTCAAACTCGAAAATTATGATATGTCGAATTCGTCAATATCACAGTCTAAAATATTTTTAAGCATATATGTTTTAAAAATGTGGTCGCCAGCCACACCTACAGATTTGAACCCATGACTGTTGAGTTACTAGTCTGACCACTTAACCACGGGACTAACCACAGGTACATTTTTAATTATCTTATGTTTATAGCTTGGCGGAAATAAAAAAAACTCCTGCGTGACGTCATTGTAACGTAGAACATAAATAGCCTTGTCCAAGGGAAGACGTCTTCTTTCCGCCGGTTTTTAATCTCGTAGCTGCTCTTTCTTTTAATCCTATGGGTACGAAAATTCGAAGACAGAGACGGGTGTCTTGCGTCTCATCACACACATCGGTAGCAAGGTCGTGCTGTAAAGGCACTCATACACATTTAAATGCTCGTTGGGAATTCGGTGCAGAACGAGATGCCCATATTTTTTAAGCTATCGAATGTACAAGGCATACATTTTTTAAATAACAGAATAAATGTCTAGAAGTCGAAGCTCGATTGTTCGTGTTGTCTTGAGAACAGGCGTTTGTTTTGATAATTAAGATACTCGCATTATTCTTATCGTTGACTAGTTTTGTTATTCCCCCTTGATTGTTCTGGAGTGGCGTTATTAGCCGAATATCACCACTCTTTTGCAAAATCTACTCCTTCAGAAGTTAACTGGCAGTTAATAGGAAACACATTAATAGGAAAAAAAAGTAGCTGAACAATATTAAACGGGAGGCTGAACAATATTAAACAAAATTATTTCAGGAGACGAATTTAAAAAAAAAGTTTATGTATTTTTAAGAAGCTAATAAAACTAATTGTTTAGCCACGAGGCCCAGACATAACAATTTTAAGGGGCTTAATCGTCAATTCTGTTATATAAAAAACAGTATGAGTGCATTTTTATGCACGTTTTTGTATTAGGTTCCATTTGTATAATTGTCTGGTTGGTAAAAAATGCTAATTTAGCAAATAAAAATCCATTTCTCGTAAAAAAAAACTTTGATGTTGAAAAGAACTTTACTAAGAATCCCTGAAGGAAAAAACACAATTTTAAGATATACAAAATAAAACATGGAGCTTGAAATATATAGCATTTTAGATTTTTTGGTTCGTATCTGATGCGACAACATTAACAGAATAATTACATCTGATTGTATCGTTAAATAATTAATCTTGAGAATTTACTATCTATCGATAAACCGATGATATTTAACGACATTTAAAGGTCTAAGGTTACATATAATAGAACCTTAAAAAGCTGTTGACATACGAAAATTCTATCCATAGAGCCACCTTGACCCGACGAACGTCGTTTGAATAAATTTTAGACATAAATTCGCTATGAAAAAAAATCGCACTGTATAGAAAGCTCGATGAATCAAATCTGGCGAAATGTTTCATATGCTGTGATTTTGCATGGGGTCCAATTTGACACATCATGCACGTTTCGCGTTCTCGTCCGACAGCGAAATTACTGTGTCAAAGTAATAAAAAGATATTTATTTTTATCGCATACATTAAATAACGGAAACATAGCGACTCGTGAGAATATGCAAATTTTCATATATTTAACGTGGAAAAAAAAGGACTTAATGTCATTAGGCGTGGTCAACTGTCCATGAAGAATGAGAGAGCGTTTAATGGCACTCAAAAATCACTAATGTATGCAAATCATCCATTGTTGAACAGTTTGAAGAAATCAAGGCCTGCAATTTGAGCATTTTTTTTATTTGACAAAATACATTAAATAGCAAATTGGCGAACAAAGAGCCGATTGTGTACATATGTCGGATTCCAGGCGAGTCTCTTCCAATAGTAGGATTTTTTGAAGAGGTTCGTGTTTTAGCAGAACGCAAATATAAACTCTTTTATTGCATCATATACAAACAGAACGAAATGTGAATCCGAAATTGTATAGGAGGCGCTATGGCCAACTCTTGATTTGATTAATTGGCTTATTTCAGGTCACGACCGAACCACTCCCATCATGGCCAGAGATAGTCAAATAGCCGACTCTTCCAAATGGGAAGATATTTCATTATCGGAAGAACGCTAAACACTTCCAATTAATCACGAGATCAATGCGCTTTTTTTTTCAAAATCCGACTGTTTACATCGAATATCTCCAGCCTTTGATAATTTTTATAACGCGCCAATAAACAGACGATCCATTTCGAATCATAATATTTACAATAAACACCGGCGTGGAAACAAATTGCCTACTCTAGAGCGTCTTTCGAAAAAAGTGAGGAAATAAAAATCGCTTTCATTATTATAGAGAGAAAATCGTAGATAAACACGGGTTTATTTTAATACGGAGTAGAGTCAAATGCGTCAGTCGGGAATAATGAGACTGATTATGAAGACTCGAATTATGCAGGAAATCGTAAATTAAACAAAAAATACAGATGTGTTCTCAAAATATCCGGTCTATAACGTTTTAAATTGCATTACGCTGATGGAAATTATCGGGCGTGAAACAGGTGGAAATTCGCGCGTATTCGATGGCTTAATTAGTTGCGGCCGAATTAACACACTGTCGACGGCGCGCAACAAAATCACAGGGGAAAAAATATTAACAGTCCTTTTATTACGCGTTAAAATCTATTGGAGCTAAAATAAATCAAAATAAAAACATATTTCACATGAGGATAGCAAATTGGGAAGATTGCAAAAAAAAATTGACCTGAACTTCAATTTCAGCAAGAGCTGCGAACTAATGGCTTGAAGAAACTGGTTTGAAAGGCTGCTATTCAACCAAGTTTACATTCTTCTTCACAATAAAATTGGCTTTCAAAATATTACATTGACTTTTTATAAAACCGCTTTATGCAGGCTACAGTTATCTCCCAGTTTACCAATAAATTTGCCTTAAAAGCCCTTAAATAGTATTCAAATGATACTCGTTAACTTTATCCACATCTTTGAATGTTGATATATGATAGGTAAAATTGGGGGTGGTCTCAGAATAACATAATGTCTACTATTAAGCATGCAGAAAACAGCACAATGATTAGGGCTTGCATGGCTCTATGTACTGTAATGTACTCGAAACGACATCAATACCCTCGTTTTCAGCGATTTTCATTCTGCATTTTCCAAAGCACAAAGGTAAATCAAGTATGTTTTCTACAAGAAAACACAAAATAATTTTAGCAGCATGAAACGGTTAGAATTTATCGGACTAATCTCCAAACTAAAACCAACAAGACATTGAATAACGTATATATTATATAAATAGTATACACTTAGGTCTGTTTAAATACACGGGGGATTCCACGGGGAGGCATATAAAAAAATCGCATAAAAAAGATAGGTTCCATTATTCTTAAAAACCGCATAACTTCAAACCAATGTGACAGAATGTACTAAAAATCGCATAAAAAAAGTTTATAAAAAATCGTATAAATAAAAATATAATAGATGAGTTCAGAATTTATCAAAATTTCATATGGTGTACCGAATACATATCATGGTAGCGCGCGAGTGTTTTTTTAACACGGCAAGGGAAAGGTTAAGCTTGTATTGAAATTTGAATTCAGGAGGGACAACCTCCTGCAGCCAAGGCCAACCGACGACCCCCCCCCCCCACGACTCCCGCTTCCTGCGCGTCACTACCCCAACCGAAAACGGTGCACGCGCAAGAAGCGATCGATCGGTAAGCAGGTATAGGTATAGGTGCAATGTCTCCGCAGGACCACAAGAGATGGCGCTGTTAAAATAGCACATAGCACCTGAAGAGAAATGGAAGATGTCGCTACTACGTGGGGATGATAAATCGCCCACGCTACAAGTTCATGAAACATAAGAGCTTTTTTCTTAATTAAATACCCATACATGGGAAATCGTTTTTGAGATAAATCTTCAATTCAAATTACAAGTACTTCTATTCTATTTTTTTCAATAAAGAATCTCTGGAATGCGATGTAAATTTTGACCTTAATTTTATGCCATTGATGATTGATTTTCTGATGGCGACTTCATTTTTCTAGATTGCCCTTATGGTCGATTCCCCCAGATCGAGAGATATGCTTATGTCGGTACGATTTTGTCCATTCGCCAAGTGATCCAAAATTGCCAGTTTCTTATTTGCGATTGCCCTATATTCACATCGTCCTATACACTCACACTTTAACGGTTTTAACGTGCACTAGTGTTAATTTTAAATTTTTTTAATGCGCATTCGCATAAAAAAAGCTGTGTCCTCTATAGAAAAATGAAGGATAGGTTCCATTATTTTTGAAAACCGCATAACTTCAAAATCGCATAAAAACAGACCCAAATATATACATTTTAGTACTTTTTCCAAATTTGTATGACTCAAAATAATTAAATTTATGCAGTTATAATGGAATATTTTATATTCATTAAGACGTTAACAAACACAAATGGCTGAGAAAACGTTGAACATTCCCAAAAAATATTAATAATAGTATGCCTAAATTTGATTAGAAAAAAATATGAATAAATCATTAGATACCAGCAGCTTGATTCAATGTGAGAAATTCTGAGATAAATCATCATCAGTTTATATTAGCTTCTATTTGTTTCAGGATTCTTCCTTTTTCCGCAACTCGTGTAATGTCCGCAAATTGGACCACAACGAACTGTTATAATGCTAAATATATGTTTTCCACACCAACATTACGATTCAGATATACAAGCGTTGCCTTTGCAAATTTATAATTATACAAAACAATCTTAATTTGTATCAATATTTATGAATGCTATTTGAACTGGTGATGCTTTTAAAGACTCAATCATCGTTTATGAAGAAAATGTTATTTATATATTATAGTCGTTTTTGCAGCATATTGAGTACTATTTTCCTTGGAGCGTTTCCCCCCATGTAAAATAACAATATGCATATATCAAATTTGTTCCAGACAATAAGATCGCTTCGGCAATGTAATGGATATCCCTGTCTCAAGGCCAAAAAATTTATCCCGAAACATCTTAAACTACTTCGATACATAAAGATAAATTTAATATGGGGGCCCCTGCCGGCACCAAGCCATCGCAGAGTAATCTGCGATGGCGATCGAGCAGACTTAATGACGATCCCAAAATCGCCGTTTATCCATAGGCGGCCGCCTATGGCTAATCTAGATTTTGGCATAGCCCAAGAATTGGGTTAAATGGTCGGATGGCCATTTTTTCGTCCGCGCTAAACTGAGGCAGCTGGAATTTTTCCGCACACTTTGATCCAATTTGAGCGCCAGACGATGGACCTTAATTTGCAGCGTGTCGCGGAATTAAAACGGCAAATGGGTGCATCAAATGTGCCGAAACGCTTCAAAAATCCCGAGCTAGACGCGGCTCTAATGGACTATTGGCCTAGTTTGGTCCTCTTTGTGATGAAAAACAAAAACGGTCGGCTTCGTGTAACCGACAATGGACAAACGCTGTCATTTATGTCTGAATGGGCTGAAGACAAAACAGAACGTGTGTGTTTGAAATAAAGCTCGTGTGAACGTCGAGGATAATGCGGCTTCGAAGCGGACTAATGCTTGGAGCAGAGATCAAAAACATCATAAATCAAGAAGGTATCGATTTTTCTCGGAAACGCGGTAAATCTGGCGCGATCACCATTTATAACGCCTCGGAACAATACGTCTTCATGACCGAGAAATGGACGGCGAGCGCTCGCATTCGAAGGCCTTTTTCTTGTGTAAACCAACTGGAAGATTGTTTGTTTTTGGCGTATAATAACACAAACAATTCGCATTCAAGCAAAAGAAAAATAATAATATTTAGATCAATTAAAATGCCAATAAACCGGACCACTTTACCTGCTTGCGTTTGAATTTATCAAACCAGTAATCTGGCTAAATTTTGTTAATTTATTTTCAACATAGCAGAGATCAATAAAACTACTCGCGAAATAAATATTTACACATCGTATGCTAGAAATAACGAGAGTAGATCCTAAAAGCATATCATTTGAAATGACAGTGAATAAGTAATGTGGTAATGCGATTGCATAAATTCCATCTTAGAACTTTGTTCATATTTTCATCATCATAGTTATAACGCTGAAGATATTGCTGATGAGAATATCAAACAAAAAAAAACACCATTAAACTCTTTCCAATCCCCTGTTTCACCAGTTTCAGATATTGATTTTATTCTGATATGATTCTATGCCGAATATAGGAATAGTCTATAAAATATATACAAGCACAATGTAAAATGTACCACCGCGTCAAATACACAATGTCTGACTGTAGAGATCAACGTCTATATATCGCCACGCCGCACTTTTGATAGAAAATCCTCGCAAAAATATAACGCCGCATCGCACTCAAACGATTATTTTTTTATTCCTCATATTTAGATAGAGATGATGATTCTAATGATTTAAGAAAAGCAATACTATTTTATAGACAATGTAAATATCCACACTTTGCATGAACAAGGAAAAAAGCTACAGAATAATATTAAAACAAAAATATTCGATGTATTTCATACGAATGCATAAGTCTCATTCCGCAAGGAAAATTACAAGAAGACATGGTTTAAAAAAAAAAGACGCATCTCGCGGATGAAAAACTCGCTTGACTGGTTCCAATGCAGAATTGCCACCTCCGAGATCAAGATAGGTGTCATGATTGTCAACCTCTGAAGAAGAAGCATATTTTTATCATACTTCTACTATTGCGGTGAATGCTATATGTCTATGGTTTTATTCTTTAACCTCGAATAGAAAACAATGATTGAAGCACTACAGCGTTCAAATATCGCAACAGCTCGAAATCAGCAATGATCTGAGCATACCGTCTGTTAAATGAACTAATATCAATTTTAATTTCAAATAAATTATTTTACTTCTTAATGTGCCATAATACATAATCGTATCATAGTATTTAATTTTTTAAAACCAAGAAATCAGACTAAATTTGTACCGAAAAAACTTCGGATTTCCCAAATTTGTTGGTAAGTTGAAATGTAAAGGAAGTATCTACATAACGTTATTCTTTCTCTAATGTCATTAAATTTCAGAACCGTAATAAAAGGTATGAAGCGTCCGTGGTAAGTATCTAACTCTCCCACACCCTTCGTAAAGCCAATTTATTTTTTAAATTAAACTTAGTTAAGGAGGTTAATATTGTAAAAAAAAAGCTATGATAGAAAGTGCCTAGACGCTACGTTGCTTCAGTGATCGTACAGATCATATGAAATGCCGCGAAAAGCCTTAAAAGAAGACGGAGTGACCACAAGGTTTGTAAGTCCAATAAGTCCGCTTTTCGGATCGTTGATATGACGAATGAACGCCTCGCGATCGAATTCCATACGTGAACATGTCCATAGAACGGTTACAAGCTCTCATTATGAAACGAAGTTGTCTGAAGAAGACTGATCAGGTGGGTTGTTTAAATTTTACAATCGGTCGAAAATATTGTTGTCTTTATTTTATTGCGGGCTTATATCGGCTGGGTCGGCGAGAGAGATTAGACAACTTAGTATATATTATAAAAACGGACAGAGTCAATCAGTTCATGTAAAGTAGAATGGTCGAGTAAAATAAAAATGTGCAACCCTCGACCGGGTCGGTATTCTGCGTTTTGCGCCCCAAGCCCCGTTGCACCCGTGGCGCATAAATTTAAACTCATTCTTTAAATTTTAGAACTCTCTTTCTCAGTCATTATTAAAATGTCACCGTTTTCTTGAAGAGACAAATTGAGCATTATTTTTCAAAAACATCAGCTAAATAACATACTGTCAACAATCACTTATCATTACAGAAAAAAATAGACAAAATCTGAACATTTATCTTTGTCCAAACTCTACAACAACTCTTTTTAACACTTTTCCTTGAGATAACAAATTTTTCTATAGCACACGAGATTTTCTTTACTATTGCCCATTTCGGTGAACTGTTTTTCTGATTAAGAATAGGGAAAATTTTTTGTATACATTACTACAAAGCAATTTTTGTTTATGTAATGTGAATTAGGAAAGTTACAGTCAAAAAAGCATAATTGTGCATATTATACAAAGATACATCGTTATCTACAAACATTTTACGTTAATTATTGTTAAATAAACATCATATATGTACGATAGAAGGTGGCTAGGACTTCGATAGACGTGGCTAAAGTTATAGTGCCGAAACTTTATTAAAGTATTGAAAATTATAAGTACATATAATATTTATTACTAACCCGCAACTATCAGTTTTAGCATCAGAAGTGTTTGAACATCCATGGGAGTCAATCTAAATATGGATGGATTGAATATTATATAATATAACGATACAAGCGGTCGAGGGTCACTTGAATTTAACTGCACTACAATTTCTAGAGGCTCTCAATATTATCTCAATTTTATGACCGTAACGAATATTGCTTCTCGAGTGTGCATTTCACTTTTTACGGCCCGTCAGCCCATTTCGCCCACCCAACACATTAACGACGGGCGGCCCGAAAAAAAGCCCACTGAAAATTCCCTTTCCAAAATCGAGACGGAAACGCCGTACGCGCAAATTGGCGTTGTTAAACCGGCATTTTCGTCCGATTTGTATTCGGGGGCCCCATTGTTGATTTTATCGGTTAATTTATGCGGCCCCCATGTATTTGATTGATTAGCTCGGTGGCGCAGTGGTTATGCGAGTTGGCCTGCGTGAAATTGGACCGTCGTTCGGAAACAAAGCCGTCGTGATTAATTCTGATCCTTACTCAAATAAACGAGCGAGCCCCGGTGTTTGATTCCGGATTAAGGCTATTGTTTTCCGAGGATAAAATATGCGGCGCATTTTTAACATTTTTACTGTCCCGGCACGAAGCGGTTAATGCTAGAAGATTGAATAAATGAAAAATCGTTGTAGCTCTGGCCATGAGACGCCAACACTTCGTTTAAATTAGAAATACAATGGTAAGAACAAAAACGGAATTATTATAATGATTCGAATGATTTTTTAACGCAAAAAAGTAATTTATAATTAAGAATCGTACAAAGAAAACAGTCCAATCACGTTGGTGATTATGATTTTTTCAACAATTGTCTCATTACAATCCATGACGAACGATTCAATGTATAAAATTCTTATAATGTGTAATTGAAAATGTCCTAAAGTTATACTGATGCCCCGCGGAATAAGGGTTAGTTAAAAAAAATCCAGTGAAAATCTCTGGACGTTATTTTTCTCATCACAGACACTTGTTACTCCATGGAACATAGTATAGAATAATTTAAAACTTAATGGCATAGTGAACAGAATGGGTGTTTAATCACTACATTAATTATTCATGTCCAAAAGTAAATGAATATGCATGCAATACATAGATATGCTCATTAAAACCCCGGCTTAATTCTGAAAAATTAGGCTATTTTGTGTAGTTGGTAAGATGTATAAGGAGTCATCCACTTAGAATTAATCAAAACCAATTATATTGTAATTGATTTGAAGACATGTATTTTTACTTTGTTAGACAGAGAGACTCCAATTGCGAGACTCCGGTGGCGAGAGGCATCGTTCTCGCAGATGGTCGAGACTAGGGAATCCAATCCCGAGTTTTTTTTCCCAAAATTTTGATCCCGGGATTTCTGTATTGCATTAGACCATCTCAGGATCAGTCCCGGGATCCCGGAACCGGAATTTTCAATAGTTTAAGAAATTACATTGATAAATTTGGTCAAAATTTACTAAAAAGTTCATTCGTTTAATATAAAAAATAACTTAAAAACGAAATAATTTTATTTATTTATAGAAAAGATAAAAATACAATTAAAAAAATAGATAAATGAAATACTAACAAAATCAAATATTATTTTGAAAATATGCCCGAAGTATCATTAAAGCAACGAGTGTCTCGTAATTTAGTTTGGATCTGATTTTGGAAGCCAGGCAACTTGCTGCTGAAAATGCACACTCGTTGGAAGTATCGTCATCAGATATTCAAATGCTAGTTTGAGTTGATGACCGCGTGAGCCCCCATTTTCGTATAGCACCATCAATGTGATTGATAAAATTCCTTTCTGCTGAGATACGGACTGAAACTCGCAAAATTCCCGATTTCCCTACAAATTATTTATTTCCGTCGCTGCAGATGAATAATTATATAGTATAATAGTTTGATGTGATTCGTAATTATATTACGGAGGAATACAAAAAATCTGAACCCCATATCTATTATATTTCATATCGATATTCCCATTATTAGAGTCGATGTGTAGTAAATACATCACCGGTAGGGAAAGGTTAACATAACAATTTTAAAAACATATATGTGCTGTATACATATATTAGACAGTTACTGCCCCTAGGTGTCGCCCTAAGCTCGCCAATTAGTAGTTACGCCACTGTATCCAAGCGTCTAGATTTCGGCGAGAATTTCTCGATTTAGTACCCTTCATCATGCTGGCGAGATATACGATTTTTGTTAGATAAAAATTTCAATTTCGAATTTTTCGGGATTACATTTACTAATCCAGTACCTAAAACTGTCCGGGATTGGATTCCCTAGTCGAGACTTAAAAAGATTTTAAAAATATATTTTTTATTACATTTTCATTCATTACACGGCTGTAAATATTATGCGCCTCGATTTATTGCAATGCTTTCAATCCTGGATATCATCCTATATTTTTCTATGAAGTTATATCTATAATCCATCCGGATAATCAATTATTTAGCAATTTTCTAATCCTATAAAAGTATTATTAATGTCGAAACCCTGTTAATGGTATCCAGGTACGAGATTATGTAATTAAAAATGAATTATATTTAATTGGATTAAAATGTTTTTGCAGCTTGAATTTGAGCCACACCCAATGACACCGACATGTCTTTGCAAACATTTATACGTTATAAAATGTGGTTGGCAACCACATTCCCCATATAAAGAGATTAAAAATTTCTGAGCTTTAACGTTGTATATTTTTAAAATAAACGTTCAATATTTGAAATCATGTTATAAAAAGCTTGGCGTATATAAATAAAAAATACGCCATTAATAAAATGAGCTTCCCCTGTGCAGCCTTCGAATGTTCCAGACACTCAGACAGCGTTACGACACATAATTACTCATGTGGTCCATGTTTCATAGATAAACATGGGAAGAATTAGTTACAAGCCGAAAAAGAGATAACTAATTAATGCTACAGAGTAGCACATTAATATAAGCAGCGTTATCTTGACAATGAAATATGGGGTAGTTACCGTATTAACGCGCCGATGTCTTCCAACAAAAAAAGGGGAAGAAAAAATACGACAAACATTCCCACTTCATTTGACATTCGAGTCGACATGTTATTCGACCTTTTCGTTTACTGTTTTTCAAAAGTGAAATTTTTCAAACGCCGACTTCAGATGTGCTCCTTTGATGTCGAACATAATTGTAACATTCTGTTACGGCGACATTTTGATTGCCACTTTAATGTCATATTAAAGCGATAAACTCCAAATGCCATACTTCCAAAACTGTCAAAACTCACAATTACATATCACGGGCGATTGCTCTCCGTATAAAAAAAAAATTACAAGCAGCTAAAAAACCAGAAGCAACCGATTAGTGACAAATTATCCATTTAGCATATCAAAGAAATCGAATAATCAATAACCGGTTCGAACCATATAAACAATATATAATGCGGCATTTTTTTTGTCGGGGCTTTTTAACGCTATTATGATGCCTTTTAATGAAATTCGAAATGCATTTGTATGAAAAACGATCAAAGTCGACGGCGATTAGATACGCTTATAAAAGAGCAATTACGAAACGTGTTCTCCAACTGTAAAAAAGCACAGGAACATTTCACCTGTGTCGAATAAATATCAAACGCGAAAAAAAGATGTGGGAACACTGCGAACAATCTTGAGAGAAATCAATAAACCCATTCGACCGAACTCAGCCCACAAATCTGTCCAAATAAGGAATGCACCTAGGGCGTAAATTTATTTATTTTTAAATGTTAAGAATCATTATCAAGTGTACTATCCAATTATAAATCGTTTTGCGAATGAGACTTTTTGAAGAATGCAATGGTTGATATGTGAGCAATGGCAGCCGATAAAAAGTCATCTTCTTCATCAGGGCAAAATAAAAGCAATCTTCATCTCAATAGAATTCAAAAGAAGGCATTCCTATGATCCACTTATATGAAACATCATTATGCATTTTTAACGTGTTCGCAAACATCTTTAACGCATTCGAGGACACGTCTGCAATTGCAGACGGATGTGATACTCTAATGAACATCCAGAAATAGATAATAATAAAGTTGAAGATAATGTCAATGAATTTTATCAAGCAAACGTATATACGCCAGATAATGAGTCTACCTAATGGTTTAACAAAATACAACCCAAAATAGATTCAGTTACATAGCAAAGATCATTCAATGATCAGTCCTGATTCTATGAAAAAAACATAGCGACTCACCGGTGAGTCACTGGCGCTTAAGCGGTTAATTGTCCCAGTATTTTTAAGACACAAAAAATAAGGTAAGCTTTAATATATAAAAAATAATATCTGTTTGTTCGTATGTAATGCGCTGCCATACCGTTCATCAAATTGCAATACAACTTCGTCCACTTATTGATAAGGATTGCGCGAGTAACATAGATACAGTCTAATATATAAAAATCAATGTTTGTTTGTCCGTATTTAATGCGCTTCCATACCGTTCGTCAGGTTGCGATAAAACTTTGCCAACTTACTGTTTATACTAACGGGAATAACATAGGCATAGTAAAAAATTAAATTAATTTATTAAAATATAGCTGATCCGATATCGAATTTCCAATGCTTACTAGATTCAAACGAAGCAAATCAACATATTTTTTATGCTGTTATAATTGCTCGATAAAAAACATTAAATTGTATGATCAATATAACAATTATATTATAAACGCACACGCTTCAAATTGAATATATTCATATTAATACATATTTTTTAATGCTGTCGGCACATTGTTATATTCGCCATTAAATACTATAATTTATATGATGCAATATGCATATTTTGTGCTTCGAAGCCAAACCAAAATATTTCAAATAGCAGCGACGATTGAACAACAACAAAAAATCACGAGCGACCCATAGTTACGACGCTTCTGGCGCACCCACGACTTTTTTTCTTAAACAACGCTATTTCATCCCGCGGCCTAAAGCATATAAAGAATCGGCCATGAATTGGGTCCGGCAATAAAATACAAAAGTGATTTATGCCCGAGTCGCCAGACTGGTACGAAAGCAATCGACCAAATGTACATTATGGGACACGAACGGTCAATAAATGCGAAAGCTGTCGACGATTTTCAAAGTTCTAAACATGTCAGAGGATCGAATAAATTTAAAACATCATCGAAATTCGAAAATGCATCAAAAAAAAAAAATGCGTCAATAAACACGGTCAAACTGCATTTATCTGCGTTCCACAAATGCATACACTTTAACCCCTTGACCTTTATTGAATTAAATTATTGCTTTTATTGCATAGTTTTGCAATTAATTTAATTAAGCAAATTAATCAGTCTCGACCTAACATATGTACAAACATCTTCAATAATGGCACTTAATACGCAAGACTTCGACATAATTTATTGTCGAGCATAAAATAAATATTAATTTATTACAAGAGATCCGGTTTTTAGACGCAGAAACCAAAACAGATCCAAGAATACATAGGAAATACTACCTCGACTAAAAACATACACAAAATTGAACATCCAGCCTTGATATATGATACGTGCATCCCTCCCCCTCGGATAAAGATCAAAAATTAATAAATAAATAAATAATCATAATAAACGGCAACATCCGGTTGCAATATTGAGATCAAACGAGAGCGCTTCCGGTTTTAATATGTGCCAGATTGCATTATTAAAACAAGCGCCAACATTAAACGCGCGTTTTTTATCGCGTATCAAATAAAAATCATCAAAATATTATGACCTTTTTTGAGCGCCCAAAAAATGTTTGCCCATTTATATTAATTTATTTCCCCCCCAAAATAAATCCATCAGTTTTTGCGACTTTTATTACGAGGGAGATTCAAATATAACTCGGAATTTCGCTGTACAAATTTATTAGTAATGTATAAAAATACAAATTCCAAAAATAGAGTTTCTTTCATTAGAAAAAAAAATCCATCAGCCTCTGTTGCGCAACGCGTAATTATTCGTTTTTTTGTAAACGAAGGCGCGAAGTCAAGTGAAATTTTGAGGATACCCGAGGCACAATTCATTGATGCTACTCTAAGACCCAAGTACATATGTATTTGATCTAAGACCCAAGTATGTTAACCCTTTGCATTCGAGACCCTTTTTCGCGCGGCGAATCAGCAACTCAAGACGTTTCGCAGTACTTTTGGCGAATTTCTTACTTCTAACTTAAAATCATCACACACACAAATGAATGTATAAAACTTTTATATTATAATATTTTACATCTTTATGAATATAATTGCTTAAATTTCCAAGATATAAGCCCGGCTTTTCGGGGCAAGTATTATTATAATATGTGATTTGATGTTTTTTTTTTTTTGCGAACAGATTTTGCAATCTTTCCTAACTTCTGTTCAATGCTTATAGGGACCAAAAATGTAGTAGTCTTTCTGCCACGACTATCAAGTTCGAACTAGTGCGGGAACATGCAGTTCAATTCGTGGTTGTGGATTAATTTCAGATAAGAAAATATTATATCTATTTGAAGGGGTGTCCAGCATAGGGACATAGGGACCCGTTTCAAAGGAACTAAATGTAACACTTATTTCCTTGCATTGAGTTTCTGCATCAATTCGCGTGGCGAGCGAGAGTCGCCTCTCGAATTGCGGCATTAAATCATATGGTGAGTGAGAGTCACCTCTCGAATGCAAAGGATTAATTATGACGGTTTCAAGAAGCTTCCCATCCTTAATGTATTTGTAATTAAGAGAACTATGTATAAAACATAAGATACTCCATATGTATGAATAAATTTGTATAGCAAAATTCCGTGTTATATTTGAATCACCCTCATATATTGTAGTACCATATTGTTCGTGTATGTAAAAATACACATTTAAATAAACACTGCGAACAAACATAGACGTAAATAAATACAGGCGATGATAATGATTCATCAAGAGATAATGAATTTACTCATTATTAATTAGTGTGGATTCTGTGTCAGATGTCATGTCTGCTAAATGCATAATTAAACGAAGAATTTTCTCATAGATTTCCAGTCAGGATCTATAGAACTCCATCCATGTAAGATGTATTAACTATTTGGCTGGTACGGTGTATTTTGATTTGTTTGTTTGATCAGCCAGATGCATAAGAAATCAAAGAAACAATAACGATCGTTGTTTGCAATCCTCATTAGTTTCGCAGCGGACGATATATCGTATCTTAACATTTTAAGGGTTAAAGAAAACTTTGGTTAAAATTACAAAACACATCGGTTAAAATTAGATCTACATAATAATAGATTGAATCATAACATATCTCCTAGATACGTTCGTCTTGGTGACCCACTGGGTGTTTTCAAACAAGTCTCAATTTTACAAGTCTTTCCCTTGATTGAATATTCAAGAGGTCGACAAGACTCTTCGCTTCAAGACTGTAGATATGTTCGTTTGTATCTCCATGGGAACGCGCTTATCATCAAATTTTGTTAATGTTTTATTAAAATCTAACACGATTTTCTGAATACACATATTTGCAATTGTTTAAAATGAAAACGTTCAAACACAATATAACTGTTGTCAATAAATCGTCATGAGTTATGATTGGTTCAAACATTAAAGCCACAATTTGACAGCTGCGATGCTAGATATTATGGTGGCAATTAAGCATGACGAAATATATACAGTCGATCTTTGATGAACATTGAAAAGCAATCAGGAGCTATCGACAGATGATATGATCGCCAAATCGAATCCTACAGCATGATTGGAAGATTCATTTTGCATAGCCTTGATACTTTTATGAGAGTTCAAGATGCAAATCAAATCGAACAATGCTCTTTTATGGTGAACAAATCGTTTTCGAAAACACGCTGGAGGACCTCGTTTTTATTGGGCAGGTGTTGGAGCCACGACCAAAATTAAGTTTCCATTGTCGAATATCAGCATGTATATTTTTTTAACTGATTGCTTTTATCAGTCGACATTTTAACAAATTGGTTCAAACTTAACAGCTGGAAGTATTCTATCAATGGCAATGGTACAATTTGTGCTAGCGTTGAAAACGCTACAGTGAATTTCAACCGTTGCAATGGTCTTATCTCTATTTATTGCACCTGCTATTGTGAAATGTTAAGTCCACGAATAAGGATATAATCAATTCAATGTAAGATGATATTTAAAAAAAAAATGGTAAATCGATCGAAGGTCAATATTTTGATGTTCGAGCACGCAGCCGTTGACGTCACTCGAAGGTTATATTTTGCACTCGAACTGAATGAACCAAGAAGCTGCAACATCTTATGTACAAAGCCGATTCTTTCTCATTTTGTTGTTTTTATATTGTAAGGAAACAAAACAGCAGTTGATAAATATTATATGTACTTATTTATTTGAAATTTGCAATACTTTAATCAAGTTCCCGCGCTACAACTTTAGCCGCGTCTACCGGACTCTAGCCATTTTATATCGAAAGTAGACGACGTTTATTTAACAATAATTAACGTAAACTACTTGTAGATAAAAATGCAGCTTTGTTGATTTTAATGTAATGCCGAAATATACAATTATCTGTTTCGAAAATTGTTATTAAAATGTTCGCAACGTTGAAAGTCTGGTAGAATGATACAAAAACTAGCTTTGAATAAATGGGTGCAAAATTTTGGTTGGTGCCACTTGTATTATTAATAATACGCCCTCGCGCAATCATCAATGCTTTTGATGCATTTTTTTTTTCAAATAATATCCACAACAATGGCGTCCGACATGACAAGTCGGATTTTAAATTGCTTATTTATCTTCCCCTCTATTAATATGTACGGCAACAAAAAAATCAACAACAAACTAGAGTTCCTTCATTATGCAAGCGTTTTCTTCCACCCACGCAGCGACTTTCACTCAATAGATCACATTCACCATTTGGCAGACTGCGATCTTTTAATACATCGCACGGATCATATATTTTGGCACCGCGGCTTCAAATATAATACAAAATCGTTATATTCGAATTCGTCATCGGCGGTTGATCGCATGATTCGAGCTGCGACGATCCATTAGAAGATCGTGACTCAAGCCTCCGAAGCGCTGCCGGTATTGTTGCCCGCGGACGTCGAAGAATTGATTACATCTGGCATAATTCGCCGATAAACACACTCATGAATATCAAAGTAGGATATTCTGAGGCTAAATTTGATATAGGTGCTATTTAAGAGATTCTATTTAAAAACCGACCGGGTACTTATGGTGGAAATATTTCAATAATTATCTACGATCGTATCATGCAAACTGCGGATCGGCGAGCGAATCTATGTGTTCGAATCGAAATAAAACGATCATTAATTTTGAGTATAAACAAGATTATATAAATATTCATGGTCATAAATTTTATTATTAGCTTTGTATATTTTACATTTTTGCAATGAAAAAGTACAACTGGTATTTTCAAATCCGATTCGTTGACGTCAATTTTTGCATTGGCGACTCGCAATCGTCAAAATTAATTCTATTACGCATTGAAACATATTCAAAATTAAAGCAATGGTTGACCAAAACGTCTACATATATTTATTATGTGTACACAAATTTCAGCTTATGTTCTTTTTACGCGAAATTCATGGATGAATCGGTAATGAAAGATCTTCGCTCAGAGTCTTTAAATTTAGAAAGATTTATGTATATAAAAATGGCTTTTCGAACACCCAAAAGTATTGCTATGTATCCTACAAGCGAAGAATGGACAATGGGAGGCTCCATGCACTCCAGAATGCGTTTTCCAATAAAATCAGCATATTTGTCCCAAGTAAATTATTCACAAGTTCTTAAAAATAAAAACTGCTCGGTCCTCCCAATTCTCAGTCGTTGTTCGATATATTTACGCAGATGACCTGCTGAGTGAGTGTTAACAAATACCATTTGGAAATCATACAGTCTTCATCTCCTCCGATTGCCAATAAAGTCCACTGTGAAAATATGCTACCAGTTATAATTATTATAGTCCAAAAATATTTTTTTGTTATTCAAATGAGGGGGTTACTTCCAATTCGTATGTATCATACATTCACCTCGTCATTCGCTTGATATTGAAGGTAACATGACTTCCAAATTTCATTTAGAACGCTCACCCAGCGGGCCACCTGGATGAACGTGTCGAAGGGCGCTTTCGCGACCGTCTCGATAGGGAATGTAGGATATTTGTAAAGACTTGAGTAGTTTTCCTCAGGAAATAGTGAAAACCACTCTAAGCAACATTGTTGATTTTATTGGAAAGGATTTCTGGATTACAAAGAGTCCAGTTCCCCCTTTCTTCGCGAGGGCGCTGCCGGGATACAAGACGCAAAAATGCATCTGGGATTCGCTCCTACACCAAATGAGGGTGTATTCCCATCCATGTGCAACTTTCCCCCGCAAATTCAAGATTGGGTAGTTTCCCATTTCGGATTGACCCTCTCAGTTCGGTGAATACAAAACGAGATAGAAGGCAACGGAAGATAACGTTATCGTTGCCACGTGGGATTCTTCCTTTGTCGTTCTTCCGGGCCGTCTGTTTATTGTTCCTCTCGCGCTTGTTCTGTTCCTTTAGTTTTCCAGTCGATGGTCCAGTAATGTAGAATGAAAGGTGCTACATAATGCAAATGCAAAAAAACTAGAACTGAAGAAGGGCAGATACAACGAAAATAAAGTGAGGCTCATTAATGTAACATTTAGTATTTATGCCAGAAAAATAAATATACTGAAAAAAAATTAAAATATATGAAATGAAAAATCATATATTTAAAAAAAAGATTTCCCACCTCAAATTATGGTCACCAATACACTAATAGAACAAATGAAAAAAAAAAAAAAAGAAACAGGGAACGATGACTTCCTAACATTTGATAAACTAGTAGTCTGGGAGTCCGCTAGAAAGAAAGGATACACAGATGATAGAGAAAAAAATGGTGGCGGAAACAAAAAGAGAAAATAAGAAATAGCACTGTCAAACCAAAAGAGAAATACTGAACAAACAACAACAAACACAGAAGAAAAACAAGACATTCCACTTAAGGAAACCACTAAAAAAAAACTACCAATACCAAAAATTTCCCCCAATACGGCTCGTTACTACGGGAGGGGGGGTATAGACAATTACCCTTGACAATTACCCTAGACATATGGTTAGAAAAAAAATTCTACAATCTAGTAGTTTCGTTTTCAACGTAAGAAATATCACAAATTATTTTATGGAGTGAAATAATTAAAATTTCTTTACGGAACAAAAAGAAAAACTTGATATCCTGTACAAATCTTATGAAAAAAATATCTAGGTCTGACCAAACCTATTTTATTGGCTATAGATACATAGATATAGATAAGATATTAATTCAGAAGAGACCGGGTATTTTTAATAATAGATATAGAAATATCTACTATTAAAAAAGCTCATTGTAAAACCATAATGGTCTAACCAGAACATCTTATTGAGCAAACAGAACTAAACTTGTTTGTATGGTGGATTACTTTAAAATCCGAAAACTGAAAGCGAATATATCAATAATAGATAGAAAGTATCTAAAATAAATGCTAGTACAGTTTTTATATTTGGACAGAAATATGAATTTACGTGATACATCTCATATTAATGCATCGACGAAAATTAAAATTTGCTAACGTTAAGAACATTTAAGGCTTCTTTTAAAAGCCTTCGTTTATGCTATTATAGTCGATAGCCATCAAAGCTATTTTGAATTAATTCCGCGTAAATTGCTAAGAAAATAAGCATTAAGATGCATTTTACAAGCACTAAAATGAAATAGGAATTATGGCTGTAAATCGCTCATAAATTAACGGCCCTGACCGATTTAATCGATCGTCTCGATATTTAATTTGACAGAAACAGAAAATCGGGATGGACAGGGTTCGAGACGATCGACGGGAAGACTGGCTATCGGCCAAATTTATCAGAACGGTATTATTTTACATAGCCTAGATTCGAAAGCGATCCGTTACAATGCGCGCCCAAGAACTAATTGAATATGCCAACATTTGCTTTTGCGAAGACACTTAATCTTCGTCCACGAACATAATCTGCTTGCATTGTTATAACATGCAGATTTATATGTTTGATTTGCTTGAATATTTAAAAAACATATACATATTTCTGATTATTTATAAAGAGACTTTTGATCCATCGCATTGATCTCTTACATTACATTTCGTGTGGTATAAAAAATGTAATTAATATGAATACACGAGCAAGAGTGATGGTCTCACAATTATCTGCCTAATTTATCTACCTATGGTCCTAATTTTTCGAAAGCAAATTGATTTTTTATACGTCTTTCAAAATAAACACGGCTGTCTTATATAAATGGACCGAGAGTTTGGTTTTGTTTTTGAAACTAGTCTTTTTTCCGAGGCAAATGCATTAGTTTCTGTCATTTTTTTGGCGCTGGCCAAAGACCGAATGCATGCTTTTTTGCATCCAGACGGACACCATTTTAAAGTGCATTCGTCTACGATTAATTTCGAGACTTCTCAGACGAACAGAATTCCTCAGAAGCTTTCTCGAGCGCTTGCATCCATAATCCGCGTTGCTTTCAAACTCTATGAATTATTCATGGACGCATCTCTCCATGGAGATTCAAACGCGATCTAATGCCATCCACTTCCAGGTTTTCCGCCAAATAAAATCGGCCCGGTTAAGTAAAAAGTGTTATTCAATATTTGTGGCGTAAAATTTACGCGCGAACCTATTTACGAAGGCGTAAATCATGGAAGATCACAGCGATCCATTATGGCACATAGCCAACGTGATCTAAGACAACAATCTACCCAACTATCTTGATAATGGCGCTATATCAATCACGGCTATTTTCAGGGAGGGGAAAAAGTAAATAAATAGAGTACGACGTGCAATGAAACTTTCATTGGACGCTCTCCGAAGCCATAAACCATTTATCTGCTAATAAGTCGAATATTATCTATCTTGAGTGCTCGTTAAAACTTCTCAAATAAAAATGAGAGATATTAATTCACGGCAGTAAAGTCTAAAAAAAAATTACTACTCAAGGTAGGATACTGCCTATAACCAGTATGCCAGCTAAGTATCTGGCAACCGCATTGGATATTACACAGTTCACAGCTTTTTTTTAAAAAATACAAATGGACCGACTTTATGATCAGATTCTTCAAAAAAAAAATGCTTAATATATTACCAAACAATATTTTGGATGCATTCAATCAACAGATTTGATAGTCTATACATCTAGAAAAACGAAAACATTGATTGTACACAAATATGCAATATGATATGAAGCTCGTACACGATCATGGCATGGATTCCAGAATATAAAAAAAATCGCGCAAAAAAAGACATGGAACACATACAAAATATAGCGATTTCATTTTAAAAACCGCGCACAATAAATCTATGATACAGGAAATAAAATACATCAACCAATCACAATAAATTGAAACAAAAACAAATTTACAAAATACACATTTTGGGTGCACACTCAAGTGATTTAGAGAGAGTATGCACGCACATGTTGCGGGCAGCATTCCATAGCGCTTCCATGTTTTATTTTGGTATTAACATTTTCATGACCGGTGATGCATATGTTGCATCATCACGGGTTCGATAATTAGCGGCCGCATGATACCACATATGCATCATGAACACGCCGACCGTCCATATACACTTGGGTCTGTTTTTATGCGTTTTCTAAAAATAGTCTATCTTTCATTTTTCTATAGAGGACAAAGTTTTTTTTATGCGAATACACATTTTAAAAAAATCTAAAATCAACACTACCGTTAAAGTGTGAGTGTGTATATGGTCGAAAATTGATCATTTTATCTATACTTTATTTTATATATTCAATAATTTATTCAGATTCATTTAGCCCAATGGGGAAGAAAAATAAACATCGACGGAACGAATCTTCTCTGGATAAGAAACTGGGAATTTGGAATTATTTGGCGAATGGATAAAATCCTGCCGAGATAAGCAAAATCTCTCAATCTGGGAGAATCGCGATCATAAGAGCAATTAAGAAAAATGAAATCGCCATCAAAAGATCAGTCATCAATGGCACAACTTTTTTTGTGCGATTTTTGATACATTCTATTACATTATTTTGAAGTTATGCGGTTTTTAAAAATTATAGAACTTATCCCCCAATTTCCTATGTAGTTCAAATATTTTTTATGCGACTCCTTGTGGAACATATCTATCGCATAAAAAACAGACCCAAGTGACAACAGTAATCAATGCAGCATATATTAATACATCAGTAATCAATTAATTTTTATATCTACAACAACTGCTGATCATCTATTTGAAGTAATGCGTTCAATGGTTTAATGCTTGGTGTTTTCATGCGGCCACGATAGTGTTAAACGCGGATAAGGCTGTAATTCTTGAAATAATCATACATTTTTATGGCACAAACATGCAAAATAACACCCTTATGTTTAAATAAAACGATAATATAAATAAACGTATTAATGTTATTAAAATTTCCCTTACCGTGCTAAAAAAAAAACACCCGCGCGCTACCATAATATGTATTTAGTACACCGTATGTAATTCTGAATTTCGTATCTATTGTATTTCATATCGATATTCGTTCTCCTAGTGTCGAGTTGTTATAAATACATCATGGTCAAGGAAAGGTTAATAATTAAAATAATAATGGATTGCCTAAATGTAACGTTAGTCTATCGTTTATATCTGTGGGAACGCTCGGAAAATATTAATTATCATATGGTAAAGAGCCCAACGTCGAATAATCATAGTGTTTCATACGAACGATAAAATAATTAAGCAAATAATTGCCAAGCACTAAGAAAACACGTTTAACGCCCCATATAACCAACGAAGACGACTTTCAGGCTTCCAGCGCGCCTTTTTTTGAAAACTATGTCGACAATAAATAAATAGATAAACATGCATATGTATGCAAAAACATTCAAAGGCAATATAAATTGGGTTTAATTACAACTTGAAGGAAACGAAGCCATTAAAAAGCAAATTGGTCATGAAACGTGTGATTATGCAAATGTGCTCATAAAATCCTTACATCTTTAATATTCTTCACCTTATACGCGTACCAAGCAATAAATAATATTTTTTCTATATTGTTATTTAAATTATTTTTTATTAACGCTTGGGGGGGGGGTTAGTGAGGGGATACACGTGTCCGACGCGTATTGAATTTCAAACAAACACATTTAGTCCCGACTCCTCTGACAAGTTGCAAAATGAGCGTTGTTTAATAGCAAAAAGGGGGATTGTAAAACTGGTTTTATGGTGTGCATCCTTCCGCTCAAACACCATTCAAACTACCATGGCGGATGGAAATAAACTCTCAAAAAATTAGCATACGGATAATAAAATGGGCAATAAGCCTACATACAAAACACGATTTAAATTCAAGCCAACTACTTCGGCGTGCTCAGATAAACTTCGTACGACCCTGACATTTGTAGACTATAATATAGTGGTCGACTCCCAGATGGATACAAATTTTTGCAAAATCGATTCTGGCCGAAGAGCGGATGGCGACAGCTCGAAATACATTTTTCATGCATGCCACACCATATAATATGAAATATTATCATTGACCACATTATTGAATCGATCGTTAGAGGCGAGTTCTCATTTTTTGCCGCGATAATCAATCAACTCGCATGGTTGTGGTTTCGAATGCCACCGTTTGTCTAGGTCTTTAAATAACACGATCGTGCAAAAATGATACCGCCATATGAATATGGCTTGAGGACGTGCATCTCGGTCATACGCGATCATAAATTGCATATTCGAATTCCTATTTGTAAATATGCGCGTTTGATGGTCGTTCAAAGACCACCTGTTCGTCCTGGGACCCAATTAATTTTCATGAGCGTCTGACGTATCCTTGGCCGATTGAATTTTCTGGAGATTCCTTAAATGCTTTTAGTTGCGAAACACTTCATATTTATTTCGTTTCTCTTTGATGTGGATAATTCGTCAAGACATTTAATGGTATGCAGCGCAACAGATGTTAAGCTGGTTGAGAATGAATCAACTGTCAAGCTGAATAAAACAAACCTCATAACAACCGAATAAAAAATGGAATGAATTCATATAAATTTTCCTCATGGACATAACAATAATGCAGACTTACCACTGGAATTTTAATGTACTCGATTTGCACAGAAAAATAAATGTCGCCATATTTGTTAGAGGTAATGTGGTTTTTTTTAGTCTCCTTCAGTCTGTAGAGTAATAAGGGCGTTTTTTGACGTTTTTCAAGTCTACCTATTTGTCGGTCAGAGACAAAAAATGCCTCCCTTATTCCTCTAACGATAATAGGAGAGACGTAACCATTGGAACAACATCTGTGAAGCTGTATGGTGATTGTTTAAAAACAATCTATTAATTTGAGTTTGGTAAACGAGCCTCGAAGCAGATGACTTATCCAGGGGGATGAAGCAGCCGTGAAGTCTGTAATCGATGATAATCTGATGCTGACCATCGAAAAGATATCAGAAATGATCGGCACATCCTGGTACAATATTCAAATGTTCCTAAAAAAAGGGTTGACCGATCGCGACATGACCCAATGGCTCAACATCAGCAGATTCTTACAAGAAAATTAATTAATAAGACCTTTTTTCTTTATTTAAACGGGAAGGGAAAAAATGATTAGAACAAGGAAAAAATGATTTGGTTGGAAGTATTGGCACAAAGTGAGAGAGTCGACAGAGAACAGTTTGATATGTTGAATGCCTTAACAGCGGGCAATAAAATAAAGACAGCAATATTTTCGACCGATTGTAAAATTTTAACAACCCACCCGATCAGTCTTTTTCAGACAACTTTGTTTCATAATGAGAGTTTGTAATCGTTCTGTAGACATGTTCAGGTATGGCATTCGATCACGAGGCGCTCATTCGTCATATCAGCGGTCCGAAAAGTGGACCTATTGGACATACAAACTTTGTGGCCACTCTATCCTCTTTTAGGGATTTTTCCGGCACTTTCTATTATCTGTACGAAAGCAACGTAGCTTTCTATCATAGTATTTTTTTTTACAACAGTAAACCGCCCATCTATATGTTGTATATTGTTTTAAAACATACATTATAATAGTATTAGTTAACTTTAAAAGAAGGATTTCCGGGCGCTTCGTGCCCTTTTTATGGCTGTGGATTGAATGATGATTGATTTTCACCTATTTTGCTCTATGAAACATTTTTAAGAGATCAAAATTTCAGTTCTATAGAATAGTTGAAAACGCTCTTTCAGACTATTTTCAATCAAAACTTGCTGGATTTTACGAAAAAGGTATAGGTGATTTTAAAAAAGGTTCCAGATAATGTAGAAAATAGTTTTGTAAGAAAAAAGTTCAATACAGTTAAAGAAAACATATTTAAAATTGCATTGAAGAAAAAAAACGACATTATTTCTGGGCACTCCTAATATCATAAAGTATTTTAACATCCAAAGGCAATCCTGGGATTTGGCGATATGACTTACAATAAATCAAGCTTACATTTTAAAAATAAAGCAAACATACATTACAAACGGTACATTTATGGGTATACTAATGATAATCAACGTCTTGCTTCCATTTCACACATAAACAACGATATTCGTGCTCTTTGCACAAATATTGCGAATTGTTTACGCGTTGATTGAAAAACATTAATACAATATTAACCGTATGCAATGCAAGGGGTTAAATACGTCTCCAAATATACCACAATAGATCCAACTGATATACTAGGCAAATCGAGATCGACATTTGTATGTAAAATGGAGGATTGCATCCAAAAATAATACGGATCGACAACGTCGACGGAAAATGAATTAGGAGAAATCAATATGGCTGAAGATATCTATTCAAGATATCAGTTCTAGATGTAGACTGAATAAAAAATGGCCTGAATAACATATGGTCATAGCATACAAAGAAGTGAAAGATGGTTTATGATGATAGTTTATGACCAACTGTTTTTTACATTTAATTCTGGACTCTCAACCCGATAAATACAGCCAGAGATTGAGAAAATTCAGAGACAAACTCTTTGAAATGCAAAATTTTATAATGATAAAATTAGTGACAGCCAAATTGTGCTTAAAAGAAATCAATTAAATATTATTTTCAACATAAGAAAAGACTTTGACATCATTGAACATCAATTTTCATTAACAAAAAATGCATTTACAACAATAAATGCATTCATATTATATGATTCGAAACATTAACTGTAAATTATCCCATTTTTGCGTTTGCTTAATTTGGACAGATTGTAAACACTTCAGACTTCACTGGCAGAACTTAAGAAAACCTTGATGAATGATGAATGTGCATGCGAAATGCACAAAAAAAAATTGTATAGAAAAATATGTGCGGTTGCAAATTTGAAAATGCCTGACAAGATTTTTTAACACTTTAACAGCGGGAAGAATGTCTCAAATGTTTTTTTTTTCCTCAAAGAAGTATCGAATCTTGAGACATGCGATTCGAATTCGACACGGTGACATTTTTTTCGCACACGACACGCATCTTTTTTGTTTTGAAATTGAATATTGGTTTAGTTTTACGTGAACCGTCTCTCGTTTCAGTAATTTTAACTTTCATTAGTAATATAAAACAATTTTTAAGAATATAAGAATGATTATGTGTTTTAAGAGTGTACATATTATTTTTGTATTTTAGTATCTGTGGGTGTAATCTGCAGATATTGGTGAATACAAATTTTAAAAAATATTTAGATATGTTTTAAACTTCTTGTTGTCTTGAGAGCAGGCGTTTGTTTTGATAATTAAGATACGAGCATAATTTTTATCCTTGACCAATTTTGTTATTCCTCCTTGACTATTCTGGGATGGTGTTATTAGCCGAGTGTCACCACTCCTTTGCAAAATCTACTCCTTCGGAAGTAAACTGGCAGGGATGTACGGCAACCCTGTCCTTTTATTTTCGCAATACATTAATAGGCATAAAAAGCTGAACACTTTTTCTGAACACAGCACAACAGTTTTTCCACAATCTGAATTTGAATCAAGCCTTGATAATAAGAATCCAGGATCCAACCCACCATACCGACACTTGGCTCATTAAATTCGAATTATTTGCTATAAATCAACGGATGCATTGAAATTTTGGTCCATATTTTATGTCCAATCTCTCCGCACGTTCAGTAGCTATCGTCCAATTAAAAAAAGCCCAGAGGAATATACGACTTTGATGCATCACATTGATGTACGAATTGCGCCGAATGATTTACGAGCAAATTTTGAATCTCGCTGAAATGGATCCGCTTGATGGATTGACATTTCAGATTCCCGATGAAAACATATGGACTCGATTGAGTCACGCTCCAGCATCATTGCAGGAATTATAAAATGTCTCTTATTAACGGAGCATCATCCAGCCAGGCGTTATTAAATCATATCAAATTTTGGAGCTACATGTCGCCATGTGTGCTAAATCATATGTCATGAGCGCAATTGCCGAGCGCTTTTCGAGCTCCCAAACAAACGTAAACAATTCAATTGTTGGGCGCTTTCGAAAGCGCCAACAATTATTTGTTTATAGCCAGGACGCCAACGCATCCACTTCTTCGGCTGGACCAGCCTTCGACCAAATAAGAAAAAACATAAGTAGGCCCGGAGGAGTTATGGAGCGTGACTGTAATTCTGCTACCTTTCTTTCAATTACGATTGCTTTTGTCAACAGACTGATTTACCGCATGCACCTCGTTGTGCATTTGATTTATGTGCAAATGAATCACTCCATTCCCGATAAGACTGATTCAGTTCAAATATTATGCGCACGTGAATAAGACGACGGATATTACACAAATGTGGATGATTTTAAGGAAAATGCTCCAATAAAACGCACTTCACATGTGCGCATTAATCTAGCATGGGATACTAATTTGTATCTTATGACACTAAATGCGCATGATTTCATCTTCAATTATTAATATCGCAATTTTTTTTAAACCAGTTTATCCCCCAAAAAAATTGAATTAAATTAACTATTTGTATGAGTATTCTACGATCCGAATTTATTGCTATGTGTCATCAACTAAATGATGATGCCTTTTGTCTGATGATTACATTAAATTGGAAGGAAAACCCCTCCAATTGATGATCATTAAGTCTGATATATGTCTCATATATAAATCCATGTATTAATTATTTTGACTATCAAATCAAATTTTAACACATTACAGTCTGATCCATAACCAAATGAAAAATACAAAAGTAAAAAAAACTGCAATATTTCCATTTTATATCTAAGGAAAATATTTTTATACGATGAAAAGTATTACATGTTAATATAACATAATTTTAATAAACTATTTAGACATAGATTTAATCATTATTTAATATATAAAAATTAATATCTGTTTGTTCGTATGTAATACGCTGCCATACCGTTCATCAGATTGCGATTAAACTTCATCCACTTATTGCTAAAGATTGCGCGAGTAACATAGGCATAGTTTAATATATATACAAAAATAAATATAAAATGTTTGTTCGTACTTCATGCGCTGCCGTATTGTTTATTCAATTGCGATAAAACTTTGCCAATTTATTGTTTGCACTTTCTCAAACGATATAGGTATAGTATAATCAACTTACAGTAGATATTAAATATAAAAAATGTTGTTTATATGTTTGTTCATATTTATAACAAAACCAATAAAATAAATATAACATAACTGTAGGTAGAAAACTTATAAATCAACCCCAATAATGACTCGCATTAACACCCTCCGGTCGGCTTAACGTTGAACTCAAAGACCGTCTTCATTTTTTTCATCATCAAATGATCGATTCGTTCACATCTAATTATTTATAGCATTAAACATTTTATTGGGTTGTAACATATGTTTGTACCGTTTTTTCGGTTTAATGGCGTATCATCAATTTTTTTGCACTGTCACCAGCTGGATAGAAACAGATATATATCATTTGAAAGATGACATTTAGGCGTTTATTTTAGCAAAATATCATCACGCTCCATTAATCTCCATGGAGGATTTTTTAGGGATCAAACATATTTATGCGGGACTTGCTCATTGACTACCGCGTACGGTTTAAAATAGGATAAGTTTATTTATACAACAACAAAAAAAGTTGATAATTTCCATTATCTGAATTTGAGCCAACCATTGTGCTAGTTCTTGAGGCTTCAAAAACTTGATAATTTGATCTTTGTGTAATACTTTTCACAGATTAACCAAATAAACAGTTTTCAGTAACATTAAGGTTTATTATCATTAATATCATCAGCATCATAGGTCAATTAAAAACAAAAAGAATCATCTTGTTGGCATTCAAAGAATGCATTCCTATACGATAAGAAAATCCGATCTTATCCGAATAAAACAGAATCCGATCAGATCGATACATTTCATTATATTCGATTGATTAAAAAACCTAATCATAATAACGTCCTTCTAAATTGAGCATTTATTATGAAAAACCGCAATAATAACTAACATGAGTAGCACAAATACACGTGGATAGGATCGACCTAATTAAGTCCATTGATAAATTAGCTAATCGCTTATGTTTAATTGCGGCCTATAAATATACATAGAGATATGCTAATTAATCTATTTATATTTAATATTCTTATCGATGAAATTGAAAATGGATACTAATCTAAGGCCGGCTTTGATAATATATATCCGGCGATAAATAATGGACTGCAATCGTACCGATAAACGAGAAAAATCGATTAAAAACTCGCAATCTCTACAGATATTTGCATAGGAATTCTCACGGTAAAATTTAAACGGAACAATAACTCATTTTATCTTTTTAATATTATGAGCTGATAAGAAAATGACAACAAATACAATTCGACGATGTGCCAGTTGAAAATTTTTAAGAGTTCGCTCAAAATCCAAATATTGCATATATAACACAAATTTCAAAAGTTCATATGTAAATCGACGTAAACGATGATTGTAAATTCGATTTTTATAATGGCCGAGGCGTGATTTGAATCTCAAAGGACACAATATGGTCGGATCGCCTTGACTCCATTGTAGTTCCTAGAAAACGATAAAATCGAGCAGATAGGCGGATGGTGCGCGCCAGTGTTTCTTAATTATTTTCCACACATTAAAGTCGACAGTTTATAACACATCGACCGCGGGCAAGGAACATACACAATCGTGAATATTGCAGATGCGACCCGACATCATTACGTTTTATGCGTCCTTATTAATTTGACGTCCACAGAGACGGCAATAAAGAGCGCAATGAAACATTAAAAATTCGCATGCGACATGAATCCGTCTCGAAATTGATGATAACGACATCGAAAGGACGGCAAATGTTGCATAATTCGCATGAGATGAGTTCGCAGGATGACATACACTCGACGCCACAATTGATCATATAATAAATTGTCCCGTTATAAATGTCGTTTTTGTAATGTAAGAGTAAATACAACCTTTTCCCTACTATTTAATATATTTTTTTATTTTCAAAAGAATAATCCCCAATAAATGATGCTGCAAAGTCAGGAGAATAAGATGGATATGGAATCATTTGCCAATCGAGTTTCTTTAATTTGTTTTAAGTCATCTTTGATTTATGGAGTCGCGCATTATCATGTTGCTAAAGAATTTAAAGTCCCAACTGTACATTTAAAAGAGCTATTTTTACTGTTAGATCCAGTCGAGGGATTGGTTTCTTTATCTACCCCTTTGAAAGTCACTGTCTATTGCGTTTTTGATTTGAGTACAACATCCATTTTTCATCTTCAGTCACAAGATAGTGTAAAAACAATAGTGTTTCTTTTCTTTATCGATTAAATAAATGTCGTGCGATATCCACACCCCTGTTTTATGGTCTTTCCTATTTTTTTAAAGTATTTGAATACTTTTCCGAAGGTATCCAAGCTTGTCTTTTAATTCTCGTATAGTCTATGTTGGACTTGATTCAATTTTAGCACGCAGGATATCATCATCCACTTTAGCCTTTCCCTCACTTCGGACCCTATATCATCATCAGATTAAAAAAAAAATGTAGAAAATAACGTTCTCCAGATGTTAGTCGACTAACAAGATATATAATACGTGTTTTTGAAGGGATGGCTGAGACAAAACTGATGGTCAAAAAGTAAGGGTTAATCTAATCATTTCATGTTAGAAGTGGGTACCGCGTTTGCTCGCACTCGATCAAAAACAACGCGTCCAAAATTCGGAGCGCTGTTTAAAGCTATTTCAGCACAATAGAAAACCGCAAATGTCATCTGACAATATTTGGCCTCCGTATTTTGGGATGCGTAGAATAATTTATCCATCAAATACATAAAAAAGAAAGAGGCATCAATCAACAGTTATTGAAATCTATAGGGGTGCAAAAAGGTCATTATAAAAAACTATTTAAATGGATTTCATTAACATAAACCTTGCATAAAATCAATCAACTCAAAAAAAAACGTAAAATTTAGCAACAAATGTGATGAAATGGCAATTATATGTGACTTATCCATGAGCTTAATTCTAGATTTATCTCATCCGCCATTTTTGTCCAATAAATGAGGTTCAACTTATTTTGAAACGCAATGCCAAAGAGATAAAATTAATGTAAATCTATACATTCATACGTTTTTCACAAATTTGCATCAGAAATATGAAGGAAATTTATAGACAAAAAGTTCAAAAGCTCGATGCCAATTTACCTAATCCTATCTTTAAACCCGGTCAAACAGTATAAAACTATATATTTATAGGGTAATGGTTGTATACTCATACATATTATACTTTGTATAAATAAATAACGATTCAGTTACATTATATTAATGTTATCGGACAATCAGATGTAATTTATGTTTATTTAATTTATAGACAATTGGAAGCATTTGTAAATTAATGTTGTTTATTCAACAAGGGATGTCCTTATAGTATCGTCCGTTTGAGGAGTAATTACGACATTATTTTAATGGATAAAACCACAAACTACATTTTTTTAACGAATCCATAATTATTTAGATTCGCAAACGCATATTGATATCATACAGATTTACATGCGAACCAATATTTTTTTAATAATACAATCATATGGTAAATTTTTTATTTAAAATATCATCGCGAAAAAACAATCAATTACTCATTATGAGATTTTTTTCATCCAGTTTTAGCCACAATAGTATATTCTTATCATCAACGGATTTCCCATTGTTTATATTGTATGTAATATTTATATGAATTTAGAACATAATTCAACCGCAGAAAGGATGCATCGTTCATATCTACGTGTTAATTGTAGCATACATTCAGCGTACAACGTGTGCAAAATAAACTTTCAAATACATTTTTTAAAATTGCTTTACATAAAATACTATTGATTTAAAAACGATCGATCTCGAAAATAATATTAGAGGAAGCTTCATAAGTCATATTTCCCTTTTAACCATCTTAGTGCCGAATAAAGATATATGGTCGCTGTCGATACTTGCGAAAAATGCCAACGACGATATATCGCTGCGAATGTAATAGCGTTTTACCTCTATATATCGCTGCGAATTTAATATCTCGATTTGATAGTAATTTACAAGGGTTTAAATTGATATATGGATGCAATATGATTGGGGCGACAATAATAACCTAATACATAAAAATTAATCTCTGTTTGTTCGTATGTAATGCGCTGCCGTACCGTTTATTCGATTGCGATAAAACTTTGCCAATTTATTGTTTGCACTTTCTCAAATGATATAGATATAGTACAATTACCCTACAGTAGATCTTATATATAAAAATCAACGTTTACATGTTTGTTCACATTAAAATAAATATCATTTATACTTTTCCCTTATATATCATTCAATTTCAATAAATGTCAATAAAAATCTTGCGAACTTATTGAGTGATGTGTTATCTGCTCTCAATAGTAGAATTTGCTAAGGATATAAGATAGAAAGTCTTAAATAACATTGATATTAAGATTTTTTCATAGACTATCACACCCTCGATTAATAATGATTAATAGTGTTGACGAATTATATAATATTAAGCCTTTCCACTCGCATTTTTTAAATAGGGGTAACACTAGCTCATATTTAATTTCGCGCGTTTTTCCACGTTTCATACTAGAAAATTAAAATAAAACACGTTTTTACCATTTTTTTGTTCAACAAAAAATTTACACAACGTACACAAGACATTTATTTAGTATTTAAGTAATAATACAGTCGTAAAAAATTAAATTTAAGTTTTTTACACGTTTTAATGTGAGTATATAAATTCCTAATACAAAATTTTAAAAATTTCCAAAAAACATTATAGATGAAAGTTTTTGAATTTATATTTATCGTAAAATAATATCTATAGTATATAAACAATATAATAAATAGCAAACATAATTTATATAATATATACACGAGTTTTAAATTTTGGCGACATAATGTCGCCATATAAACGAAAAGTGTAAATAAACATATTTTAATTTTACCAACGTTTTTATTATATTGCTTTTATTAAAATTTTGAACAAATTCGTCTCTTGACATTAATGAAGCTTATTTGATATTTAAAGCAGCGATATTTCTGTTTATTAATTTATATTGATGCATTTTTAAATATCATATTAATTTCCCAAATGTTCTTGTTGAATAAATAAAAATATATTAAATATGAGCAATTCGATGCCGTTTTATGCATGCATTGAAAAATACCTCTTTGGACCGGGACGTCGATTTGCCGCCATTTTCCACCCCGGATCATAAATTGAAACGAGTCGTGCAAAGCGCGCGTTAATTATTCGCAATGTTGAATTAAAAACGAGATTTTCATGCGCTGCTCGAGGGCGTCATTGAAAGCAAATGGCTTTTATTAATCCGGGTGAACTGTAATCTGCAAAAAGAGCGCTGTAATGGCAGAAAGTGGCATTAATGGCGGTTGCACGCGATTGCTTAATTTGAGATTAGTAATTATTTTCGGCTGTCGTGCGAGATTCGGCATTCGAATTCGATTCGATTCGAATTTGCGAGCGCGCGCTCCGCGCGAATTTCGGATCGGTTCGCGCCGGACGAGTTTGGCGCCCGAATTCGAATTGACGTTTAGCCGGGTGCGATTTCAGTATTGCCAGTGTGCCGAATTAAATATTGTTGCGCTCGGGGCGGTTGGATTACGTGTGTATTTTTTTAATATTGCAATACCGGCTCGTTCAAAACGTCAATTAATTTTTTAGGTTAAAATTTGAATCGAGATGAATTAGACGTCGATTCATTTGTCTTTTGGGACAATTGTCCGATGCTCGTTTTTTGTCTGGCCGTTTTCTTACCTTCGAATATGCAATCGACCCGCAGCTGAATATCCGCATACGAGAGCGTCCTCGATCGTTTGTAAATCCAATTTTCGATCGGACAACGTCCACTTTTCCACTTTAAACACGCACGTCGGGAACACTGATAATTTCCACGAGCGTTCGGAAAACTGTCAACATCGGGAGCGAGCCGCTTTCCCGGTTCGCTCGCGTTCGCCTGTAGCCGATTTCGCCCCCTCGGTTTAGGCCGTCGGCGCTGCTGGGTGCGTTCTCGATGCTTTCGAGAAGGGTTCGTTTCTATCCGACCATCCCCTCGGCGCGCGTCGGGTGCATTTTCCGGGATTTTCCACCGCGCTGAGCTTCCGGTTCAGAAGCATTTCATCCGGGCGCATAACTGTTTTGATTCGGTTTCGTGTCGTGTCATGCGTGCGCGTCGCACGCGAGGGCCTCCGGGCGCGGGCGTGTGCTTGTGCTTGCGACTGTGCCTGTGCTCGAGCGCCTTCTTGTGCGCCTGCGCCTGCGCCCATGTGTGCGACACACCGCGAGAATGTGACCCTGGAGGCGCTCGGTGCGCCACTGCCGACCGGAGCGCAAGACCACACCGCGACCGCTGCTCCCCGCCAATGGTACTCTCTCCTGCGATACACGAACATGTCGACATATTTCGCCGACGCGATTGGCCGCAAATGATGTCATGATCGCCCGCGATTGGTCAAATTTAATGCCAACAATATTATCAAAGCACAACCGCGCCGGCACGCGCCGCTCAAACTGTCAAACGTGCGAAAAGCTAACCGCGAATATTTTGCCGCCTTATGCCATATTTACCACAACAAAAAACTCCTTATTCATTCACTCATCCAGGATTTGCGTCAAAAATGCCCTTTCCAGAAACAAATCCACAACATACGACGTATTGATAACGATACATCGAAATACAATCACCGCGGGCGCATTTTTACCGGTCGAGCGCCAAATCCGATCAAAAAATAAACACGCGCCATTCCGCGCATACGAATTTAAAATCTCGACATGTTTTCAGACATAAATACAATTATACCTAAACAACAACATACATTCACATAATTAATAATTAGACTAAAATCCATCACGATATAATTATCGATAAAAACACAGATTCGCGTCATATTTTAATCAATTCCAAATGCATTATTTCGAATTAATAAATAATGTTATCTACGAGATTAAATTCGTTTTTGATAAAGGGGAAAAAAGCTCGCGCTGAGCTTGCATACATATCAATAATCGAAATAATGCAATCCGTAATACAGGAAATAAATGCTTTGCATATAATCTATTTTTAAGGCGCTCGTTATCCGCCTCGGATCAAATCGGCGTTTAATTCAAATCGCAGATCGACAACCTTTCGCCTGGATTATTCAATTTTAGCATGCTAAATTACTTATCTACAAATCATGCTTTTGATGACCAAATATATTTTTGTAAAAGGGAAGTTTTTAACACGTAAAATACTAAGATACGTTATATCGTCGATTGTGATACTAACAACGATCGCTATTGGCTCATTTATAACTTCAAAATGCTTGAATACGATTATTTTATGTACGTCGGTGCTTAGCTTCGTAATGCATCTTGCTTATACATAAGCTCGATCCAACAAACAAAAATATAATGATCTGCCATGCTTTTTGCTTGGGACTCGAACCGGACTCCAACCCGAAAACAAGTAAATCTGTTGTTTTTGTCGAAACTGAACCGGTTCGAATATATCGGTTTTTTATGGTTCGGTACAAATCTAAAGCAAAAGGAGGTTTTGTTGTTTTTTATGTTGATGAATTATAAAGCGGGGGAATAAAACATTTTTCATTTTAAAAGATCAAACAATTAGATAGCACAAAAATGGATTCACCAAAATTCGAAGCAGTTTGTATAAATTGACTTTTTTGACGTTTTTTATTGATATTTATGACAGATTAAACAATTTAAATCTTAAACAATAGGGAAAAAATAAAGATATAACAGAAATTATTAGTTTTATAAGGGCCTTCAAAGCTAAAATATAGTTTTAGATAAATACATTTTTGAAAAAATCTCTTCCAATGATGGAAAAAGTGATTGATCAAAATTTTGTTTACGTAACATTATTAATTACTCATCAGAAGACACTCTTAGAGCAATTTGAATAGAGTTTCCATCAATTTTTCATAATCGAAATTATTTCTTTTAGCCCATTCCCATTACTAAAATTGCTAATTCCAAAGCAAAATTTTTTAAAAAACGTTTAGGCCAATTTGCCTTTTTTCGCTTCAAAAAATAACGGTTCGAAGGCTTGATATTTACGATCAGACAATATGTCAATGTGCAAAACAATCAACTGCCTATGAGAAAGCAAAGACTTGCTCTGGTCATGATTTAGGTCGCAATGGCCTGTAAATAATTTTACTTATTTTAAGTAATTTTGAATCAGTATTTAAGATGAAAAATTGTCTACAAATTGTCTTAAAAGCAAACCTTCAAGGAAAACGATAGCCAACAGTTAATTCAAATTAAACAATATTACAACGTTTCAATTTGGTAACACTTAATCGGATGATTCCTATATAAGGACCAAAGGATGGTTATATATTGGACGCTAAAGATTGGATGATTGCTATATTGTAGCGTGGTCGTTAGCAACATTTCTTGTAAGCAGCTGCTTTTATTGAGAATGACACGATGTAATTGATGATTATTTTGGGATATAGGACGTTTAATCTCCAAGTTTGAAAGTAGGTCCAGAATTATGCTACACGTAAAGGATGTCATACAAATCTATCGCGATATTATTTGAGATGCTGATAAATTTTCAGTGACGTTTGGTGAATCTTATTGAATTTAAATAACAATCGATACTAATAATTTCGGCGCTCCCAAATCAAATTTAGCGACCGCTGATCGACAGGGTCTCTATCTGAGCTTGCTCGGAATGCAAGCGATAAAAAATTGGCGTCGATTTAAATTGGGTAGGGTCAGGTTTTTATATTATAACACAAAGATAAGTTCAGAGTCCGCACAGTTATATGAGAATAGTCGAACAGTTATTCATCTGGTCTAGTATTCTATATTTTTTTTAATTCAAAAAACATAAGATAAATCTATATATGCATAACGTCGATATTAAACACAAATTTAGTGTAGAATTTTGAAAAAAATTATTTAATTTATTTTTTTTACATTTTTTTAAAGCTTATACTTTTAAAAATATACCCTTCAAATAAATTTCCAAAATTCTAATTATTTACGGAGTTATAGTAATTTTAGTGAGGCGGCAACTAAGCCGGTCCTACCAGAATGAAATCTTTAAACGCCTTTTTCTCGAAACAACTTTTTTCAACACTGTTGACATCATATCTCAAGTTCTAATTGACTGATTTACTTCAAACTTGGTACGATTCTTTTTTTATATAACTCTCTATTGTCCCTACTAGAATAGTGTCAAAATTTATTTTTTAACTACTTAAAAAAATATCAAAACTGTGAAAAATAAGACCAAAAAATGTCATTTTTTAAACAGTTGCCATTTTGTGAAAATTAAATTTAAATTATTTTCTTTCAGCTAGAAACTATAGCGACATTCTTACTTATTAAGAATCTTTTTTAATTTTTTATTTTAGATCACTAGAAAGGTTGAAATCGTGTCAACCAGGACACTTCTTATTTATCGAACTTGAAAAAACACCCAAAATTTGTACCTCTACAATAGAATACCCCCTTAAAATGATCATTTGAGACAATAAAATATGCACCTTTGTATTTATAAAACTGCTGTAAATATGACTTGGTTTGGGCTATTTAATAATCGAAAAGTTAACATATGGGGCGTTGAAAAAAACATCCTTTTATGTCCATTGTAAATCCATCGCAATTATTCGAAAAACGAATATATGTGTTGTGGTAAAAATCAAAAATCACATAATGCAATCATACAGCCTCTCGATCGTTATGGATGAGCGTGACCATATGGTAACAGTGAACATCAATGTATGTTTCAATATACTTTATAATGCACGAAGACAATTTTTGTATGAATATATTGGTATTAATTTTGCTAAATTTTAAATGAGTGATGAGATTTACAAAAAATATACATGAGATTACACCAAAAACCTGATTGCTCATACAAACTAGAACTCGTTATAACCGTGAAAAATACATTAAATTGTATCATTCATTCAATTGCGTCTTGTAATTTTATTACAAGTGAAGATGAAGGCTACTAAATCGAGACATTCCTGCCGAAATTTGGACGCTTGGAAACAGTGGCGTAACTACAAATTGGCGAGCTTGGACGACGCCTAGGAGCAGTAACTGTCTAATATGTATACATATATACATTCCCTACCGGTGATGTATTTAATACACCTCGACTCTATTAATGGGAGTATCGACATGAAATATAATAGATACGGGGTTCAGAATTTTTGTATTCCTCCATAATATAATTGCGAATGATATCAAAGTATTATAGTATATAATTATTCATCTGCAGCGACGGAAATAAATAATTTGTCGGGAAATCGGGAATTTCGCGAGTTTTAGTCTCAGCAGAAAGGAATTTTATCAATCACATTGATGATGTTGTACGAAAATGGAGGCTTACGCGGCCATAAACTCGAACTAGTATTTAAATATCTGATGAAAGCTCCTCTGTATTTTTTAATCCATTTATCATTGATTGATACAGATAATATAGATGTAGTATTTCCCTTGAATAGATATTGAAAGAATTTTAGTTCTGCAGTGATTACACTATAATAATAATGAAGTTATAAATAAAAAATAGAACAAATCCAACATTGACAACAATATTGAAATATAAAATGCTCGTTCAATACTTGAAATATTTGCATTAAAATGTCTTGTTTCTGATTATATCTTATACAATTACTCGTTATAAGCGTGATTTTGTTGATTTTAATAACAACTATATATGTTATTATTGTTAAAAATCATCATAATTCTAATTATAATTCTTGAAACAAAGCTTGATGATAAAATATCTTGAATTTCCGTCATAAGCGTGACCGCATATTTTTGATAGTAATACAAGTTCATGTTTTAGAACGAATTGATCGATTATGCCATTTCGTTTATGAAAATTTTATACGATCACTATCGTAAAGCACACATTAAAATTATTGTTTGTCAGTCTCCTTTTAAATTGTTTTACAAAAAAACGTTTTCAATGTAGGTATTGATTTATTACGATATGTCAATGCTATTGATCTTTTGTTCCACTTAACATTATAATACATTCACTTCATTAACAAAGATCTTTATCTGCTCTTGGAAGCAATAACTTTAATATATTATGCGCTAAATAAATATAATAAAATAGGAATTATTACAGCTTTTACGACTAGCATTCGAATTTATTATGTGCGAAAGAAAAATGAATTTTTCTTCCAGTATAATTTCCGGTGTAATAGTTAATGTTGCCGATAAATCTTAGTCCTATGACAAGTCTAGATGTATTTTGCACGCTGGAATTCACAATAATCTTGTTGGCAAATTCATAATGATTTTGATCAAATTATTTTATATTAATTGGGAAGTTGCTCTTCGTGCAATTTTCTTTCATCTCATAATAATAGTTCTTGCAGCACTTATTCACTGTCTCAACGTGTATAGATAATAATGTCAAAAGTGTGACATTCTAGTCAGGGGGATCGCTTCAGCTATTATTCAGTGTCTTCAAACATTGTCACTAAGATATATAGGGTCCCATAAATCTACACCCAAACACATGGGATAAGTTGCGTGCAAATAGAACCAAAACTATTCGTATTTTCCCAAAAATTCAAACGTCATTCGGTCGAACCAACCTTAATCAACTGCGGTTCGCGTATCATATCTTAAATGCTTATTAAATTTGCTTCAATTTCGTGATGTAAAGTGATGGATTTTATTACACCAATGATGAATTGATGCAGGTCAGCTTGGGTCAATCGATTCGAATTCCTTTCATCAACTTTATTAGCCCTTCGGACCTTTGTAAATTGTGTTAGAATACAGATAAAGTACCCAATTGGACGGAAACAAATTATCTTGTGGAGCAGGTTATAATGCATAAATCATTAAAAACGATTTTATTCCATCAATACGAACATAACTATGTTTTAATAAAATTTAGAAAAAGAATCCCATTTGCATATATCACACGGATTAAATTAATAAATTCTATATTTTTTAAAGATTTGACCGAATGTTTGTACAATGGGTTGGATTTGTGACTGTTATCGTTTCGATCCAGATTTAGTCTAATTTCTGGATTTGGAAAAATAAATAGTAAAGCGATCAATTAAGTACTTCTAAGTCGTCTATGAGTTAATAATTACGAGAAATTCCCGATTAAATAATCTTATCTTGAATTAGCCACATCTGGAAATCAATGGGAAAACATCACATATCTCCAAAATCATTTTCCTGAAAGGGTTTCCTATGGAGATCAAATACTTCTTGTTTACATAGCCTAAATTATTAAACAGACAGACATACATATTTATTAATAAAATTTTCATTTAATATGAATGTGATAGAAAGCCAAATCAAAGAGTGTATTGATCTTCTGCTTTCAATTTAACGCAATAACTGTTAGTAGTTATTCGTTATAGAATTTGACCGGTTGCTTGTTAAATATACATTAGTATTTTATTGCCACAAAGTGCATGTGCATGTACTAAGTGCATCTTCTGATGGATGAATAGTGTAGTGTGACTGATGAGCCGTACTCCGAAACATGATCAGATCTTGAGATCGTCATGCAACTAGAACTCTATGGTAAGTGCTAATTTTTAATTAGTGTTACTTGTGACTATTGTACACGAAAATAATGATTTTAATTTTTTTGCGATATGACTCGATATACAATTGAATGCATTGTGGAAGAAGTTCAGGTTTAGGTGAGTTAGCATCATGAAGTCCTAGGTTATTGCATGATACACTCGATCCTTCTGTACGGAGCCCCGATATGGCATGAGTCGCTCAGACACGAAAGCTACAGAAGGAAGCTGGCCGGGGTCCAGCGACAGGGAGCGCTCCGAGTCACCACAGCATATAGAACAGTATCAGAAGATGCGGTGCTCGTGATTGCAGGAATCCCGCCGCTGGACCTCCTAGCAAAAAAGAGGGCCTTGGACTATGAAGATCCCAAAAACCGCAACAAACATGAACAGAAACTGAAGGAAGCCTGGCAACAGAGATGGGATCAGTCCACAAAAGGAAGATGGACCCACCGACTTATACCGGTCGTAAGTCGGTGGAGGGCCAGAAAATACGGCGAAACGACCTACCGCTTAACTCAGGCGCTCACCGGACATGGATGTTTCGGAGCGTACCTAAAGCGGATTGGCAAGGAAACATCTGCCAATTGCCACCACTGCCAAGCGGAGGTCGATGATGCAGAGCACACCATCATTAGCTGTGAGGCTTGGGCACCCCAGAGGAAATTGCTGAAACAAGCACTCGGGGTAGCCGAGCTCAACGCCAACAACATGATCCACAGCATGATGGAGAGCAAGAAGAACTGGGACCTTTGGCGCGAATACGTGGAAGAGATTCTGAGCGCCAAAGAGGGCAGTGAAAGAGAGAGACGCAGAGCGCAACAGCCTCTCCAACAATAGAATAGGGCCAATCACCTAAGGCCAGACTACCTGTCCTCCCGAAGCAATGTGGAAAACAATACCAGGAGGACAGAGAAGGACAAGGGCGGGTTTAGTGGGCAGGCACGACCGAACAATCGTGAATCCTACACTGCCCAGCTTCACTGGGCGTCTTGCGAAGATTTTCTCGCCCACAGAAAAAAAAAAAAAAAAAAAAAAAAAAGGTTATTGCATTTAAAGATAAATAAAAAATTCTGCGGCACTTTATGGCAAAATCCTCCAGAGTTTCTTTAACAAAATATTAATATTAACATATGATCAACTGATATATAAAATTGTAGTAGTCAACTTGGTCCCTACCGCCCACCAATTGGCGTTCAATCTTTCGTGGTAAGTGGTAAGTGTTTTGTCATGTTTTTATATCTATGAAAGATGATGTAACCCCAAAGAAGATTGAAAAAATCGGTTTCTTCTTTAACAAAGTTAAATTAATAAAAAAAAATTAAAAACATGACATGACATGACAAAAACATGAAATAAGGCCAAAAAATGACTTGACTGAATTTTTTTTAAACAGTCGCTATTTTGTAATTTTTTGAGCTAGGGACTATAGTGACATTTTTACTAATTATAAATTATATTGTTGGAAAAAGAAAATCTACACAGAACAATAATGACATTGACACTGGGTATACTATTTCTTCCGAAGAATAGAACGATTTTGAGTAATCGAAAATCGCAACGAAAATTATCACACTACGATGATAGTTTGTAATTAAAATAATTAGTATTTTTCTATTATCCCTTATTCCCCTTATTATCCCATTATTGTTTTTTATTAATTTTTTTTATGCGATTTTGGATATATTTTATATAGCTGGTTCCAAGTTATGCGGATTTTAAAATCCATGGAACGCATCTTCATTTTTTCGATGTAAGTCATAGCTTTTTTTGCGATTTATTTTTGTGCAATTTCCCGAGAAACGCATCTACCGCACAAAAAAAAGGTTTAAGTGCATTTGAACCTGGTGATTCAAAAATAATAACGCTTATCGACCCTATAAAATAGATATTTCAATATTAACCATTTACAAAACAAGATTGCAATTCTCAGAATTATTGCCAATCAATCAATATATAATCAGATTTAATATTAATAAAAAATTATAGATATTGTGCAATAAATGGTGTTATATTATGTATTTGTAATATTTTTACTATCTTATCATCGCTATGTCCAAAGATGGTTTTCAGTCAGTAAATCGTTTTTGATGCCAATGGCGATTGTGATTTCGATGAAGATTCATAAATCGAAATTTGTATGATGTTTAATGCGAAAAATCACTAATGGTGGAATATTGGACATCCAACAAACGCTCAAAAAGGCTCTGATATTTTTGATTTATTCACTATAATTTGGAATGGGATGCTCTGAAAACCCTCCAGGCTTGCTATAAAACTATTTATGATCGGATTGTCTATAATTTTTGAAATGCTGATCAATCACTGGCTGACAACTTAACGGCTTTGAAATCCAATCGAGCTATTGATGATTGATTTATAAGCAATTCTAATGAGAGTTTATAATAAATCTGTCATTTAGTACTTTTTCAAAATATGAATTTATCATAATTATTAGATTTGGAAAGAATTCTGTACTATAATTCTAAGTGATGATCAAAGAAAAATGATGATTATTATTATGAATATTACAGAAGTATACATTGTAAAATGAATCGTTTTTGATGTAAAATGAAAATGTGGGTTATTGCTGCAAACTGCTGAAATTCCCAGCAAAAAAAGCATTTGTTCAACGATTTTTGAGAGTCCACATGGTGAAAACATGTTATAAATTTTAGATAGAGTTGTATTATTAGACATTGAAGTAGTTATTAATGATTTACACCCAGAATGATATAGCATAAGGTCTGGATGCTTAAATCAGAGTTTATTTAGCATTGAATTTATAGCACTTGAGTCACATTACGTATCTTGAATTCAATGACTTTGGACAGCTACTTTGATCATAAATTTCAAATGGCGTAATACTAGCATACACTATATGGAAGTCACGATCTTATATTAGCATTTTTGTTGTTTTCAGACATAAATTTGACCTCGGCTTGAACTTACACCATTAGATTTTAGGATCATTCATCAATCAGCGAGTTGAGCTTTCATTCATGAAAATGGAAGACGATATCGATTCCGACGACGAAAATATAATCGATTGGATGCAGTTCAAATGAGTACTTGCTCTCTTCAAATTTTGACCCAAGGTTAATACAAACCTTTACATATTCTCGTCAGCTAATTTCGTACCGACGATTCTTTGTTCGCAGCTTAATTTATGGAAATGTTCTGTCATTCCAGAATTTAAATATTTCAACGTCGGAACCCCAATTTTAGAAAGCGCCAATCGATTGGAATAGAAACGGCTACAAGTCTACTTATTTGAATGACTTTTTTCTAACACGCCCCGAGACGCCGCCATTAATTTTGTCTACTCTTTGTCCTGTCAATAAAGCATATCCGAAATAAACTAATTATAAACGCAAGAACTAGTTTTAATGAGACCATTAATATATTTGTCCTCTGAGCTCCAAGTTACCAAATTAAATCATGCTCATCGATTGACAAGAACGATCGAAATAGAACCGATCCTAAAAGCACTCCCGAGTGTAACTTCTTTGTGCTTCGATCAACTTCTAGTCGATATGACGCCATATACGATAAGAAATTTCAATTCACACGTCATTTCCCAAAAATATATATTTATAGTCTCTTATCAATATCGTGTATAAATATAAAGTATTTTAAGAATTCAACAAAAGCCCTTATTTGAACATTCCATATTTAGCACAGTTAATCTATCGAAACTTGATCAACAAATCGGATTTTGAACATCAATAGAAGCTTACAGGCATACTAAGATTTGATCATTTTGAAATTATCGTATAAATGCTTATTTAAACACAGATTCAGTATCAATATCAAAAAAACATATTAATCGATTGAAGGACCTCTTCAGAGGCCTCTTTGTATCGAGACTATTCATAAGGACTAATTATACAGGTACATGATTTCCTTCGATGAATATCTATAGTATACAATTAAATTTACATAGAAAATTAACCCCCAACAGTGGCTCAAGGCAAACATTAATGAGTTCCTTTGTTCGTATATAATTGGAATACGAACGACATGAATTTGACGAATATTCCATGATTTTACACACTTGGGTCGTCTAAAAGTATGATTACTAGGGTTTCTGAGGCTGAGGGAATTTTTATGTTTCGATATTTGCACATCTAACGTATGGGGGGATCCTAATGGTCAATTTGCGCTGGTGATTCGCTAAACATTTTTTAGCGTCACAGAATACGCTATATAAGGGACCGCTATGCGAGAAGTTAGCTGCAAACGCTATAGAAAAAAACTACATATAAGTGGACATCATAGAAGGGTTGACTGTATTTAAATATAGATCTATTTAAGTGCAAAATTGATCTAGAAAAAAATAGATTTATTAAGTTATGTCCTGAACAATGACGTTATTCCGAGAGCAACGACATTACAATGAGTGTTTTAAAACCACCCTTATGATAATTAATTCATCATTAAACAATACAATTGTATAAATGATAAACAAAGCACTTAACCTGTTAAATAAAAATAATTAAAGTGCGCTAAACAATCAATTAGTTAAAGTGCTGAAGAAATTCTAAATGGCAAATGTACGCCGAAAGTCGATTATTATTTCTATACGACTTACAACCGAATCCCATTATGTCACCTCGGTCGTACGTCGAAATGGTCGCAAGTATAATCAAATAATAAGCATAAATATTTATACAAATGAATAAATAATAGACGTGCATATCTAATTCGCGTATATAAATGGCTTTTAAATCTCTTCAATATATACATAATACATTTTGAAATTAATCTTAATTATCATCTTCATGGACGCTATTAATATCCAACGATGCACTTTGAGATGCATTAATAAGTGCATTGATTTTTTTGAAATTATTTCCATAATAAATTGCATCTTTAATGTGCTGCCATTTATTTTAGCATGCATTTTTGCGCAGCGTTTTTATTAACTGGCTACATTTTCTTCAGATGTATAATCATCATGATGGTGCAGTCACATGCAGCTTCTTCAATATTTATTCATGAATGATCACATCCAAATCGTTTATATCATTCAATCGCCTCATCATACACTCGATATCGAATGCATCTTTGCTCAAGAAGTGCATTTTAGAATCACATCTACACAGACACTCAAGAATGGGAAGGCTTTTTCTTTCATGCCTAGATATGCAATTGACTGCAGATCTGGTGACTCTTCAATATCCCTTCAAAGGTCACATTAATACTAATGTGAAAAATTACCCGTCTTTCCTCGAAAAAACCTTATAAATATTCAGGATGTTTTGCACATGGATCGACACATTTTTTTTTTTTGGGAGTTAGGGGGTTCTTTTGTTACGTTTCACACATAGATACTATGTTGTAAGTATCTGGGTTGTCGAAATAGATTTTTTTTTCGACATTTTGAAAAAATACCCAAAATTTCACCTTTAAATCGTCATAAATTTTTAATCTCTGGTCGTAATAGAATAAAATAAATATTTTTGTGTTTTGCAATGTATTTGTAATCTAAATGAATCATTATTTTATGTAATTGGTTTATAGAAAATTACTTCGGAGCTTCCAATGTCACATAAAATATGCAAACGATTGAGAAATGTCAAATTCTAAATTTTTTAAATAAAAAACTTATAACTATTTTGAACTTAATTTAGTTTTAAAATGTTCTCTAAATTATACCCTTTCCAACGATATGCTACATGTTATACAAATCATTCAATAAGTCGTTAAATTTGAAGAGTTACCAGTTTGCTAGGGTCAATGTTAAGAAAATACTTTTTATGTTTGAGATGTTTTTATTAAATTTATTTACAAAATTTGTTCAAATTGGCCATCTTTGCTTCAATTAGGATTTATTTTGTGGGTACCTCTGTTGTGTAAAATAAATCTATTGGCGGTCTTAGGCCTGATCCACACTATGGTGCCAGTAACGGTTCGATCTCGCTCCGGTCTCGGTCCGATCAAATATTCTTACACAAGAAACAATCAGAGTATTCACACTATCGGATCGTTCCAATCCCGTTTTTTGTATGAGAATATTTGACCGGACCGAAACCGAGAGCGAGATCGAACCGTTACCGGCACCATAGTGTGGATCAGGCCTTATTCCGTGGCTCGCACGATTTCCAGACCTGACACCAATGGATTTCTTTGCCTGGGGACGTGCCTTATTCCGTAGCTTGCACGATATCCAGACCTGACCCCACTGAATTTTTTTCAAAAATATTGTCGATCCATGTGCAAAACATCCTGTATAATATATACCCCAAAATCTGAATAAATTGATACTTTTTTACATTCATACGTTTAAAAATACTATTTAGACTTGACCCAGAAATATGATATTTAAGCAGACTCGATGTTAACATGAGATAGCTTCGCTACCCAATCGATCGTTTTCGATAAGTTTGTCGATTTTTGTCAATTTGTTTTGATCTGTCAAATGACGTCAAAGCTATGCGTCAGATACAAACGATACATAGTGCAAATAATGCCTTATCGGGCCACTTATTGCAATTTGGTAATCTTACATTATATCTTATATAGTCTGTTGATTTTTTTAGCAATGGAAATGAAGTTTGACATAGTTTTTTAGCGTTCGTTTTGAGGTTTTACCGACTAATCGGGTCGATTGATAGCCGGGTACTATCTCGTTCTACTGCGATTTATTTACAATTCACTTCATAAGAGGTCGTCTGCGAAATGCAAATACATGTTTACATTTGCCGTGTAATAGATTTTAATTCCCTGGGGGACCTTATTAGATAAGCTTCTTCCGAGAAGAGATGTGGCGGCCCTTTGAAGCCAAGAATGCGATTTTTGTTTTGATTATGTTCAGAGGCCATAATGCTGGCCATTTCGTCGCCATTAGTAGGATTTATTGTGGCAACAAATGTGCTGTCGTATCTCAATGATGTCTTATTTCAAAGAAAATCCAAATATTTTTGTTTGCACATGATGGACGGTGTTTGAATACATCAATTAAGCGGAACCGCATTTTTGAACAAATGACTCGGACGAATTTAATCTCTCCATGTCATACATAACGACCGGTAATAGCATCGAATAAAACATGATAAAAAACGCTTTTATTAGGGTCCAACATAACGCATTACTGATTTGTCTTTAAAATTTCCTACTTTAATAAAGTGTGCGAAGAGTTAAATTTATTTTAGAAATAATGTAAATCCGTAATGCGGTACAGCTGTGACTAATGGCTTCAGATGACAGGAGGGGCGTTTGTTCGCCTGAATATCTCAACATCAATGGTCCATCATCACCCAACATCATTCAGGGGGTCTCATGACAGCTTTCTCATTCCTCCAACTGAATAACAACAGCGCTGAAAAATACGACAATAATTTATCCACGACTCTAGAATATTCTCATCGATTTTCATCCAGTAGCACACATTTTAGCAAAAATCGTCCGTATCTTGTTTTGTGTACGGCAATCACACTTTTCAGCGATAAAGCATGCAAAAAGCGGTACCGAGAAAAGAAAGATATGGTTCAAAAGCATTTGTAAATGTTTATTATCAAGCAATTTCGCCCGTTTAGATAAAATTTAAATTACAATTATCTCACCAAATATAATCTCATATAATGGTAATTGAATATCCGAAATTATTTTATGATTTTTTTATATATATATATATATATATACACGAGGGTCATCCAGATAGTAAGGTTACAACGTTTACGTAAAATCGAAACATTTCTGAATTCTGGGGTGTAGTAACTAGAGAATCCAATCCCGAGCCAAAATTTTGATACCCGACTTTAGAATTGCATTAAACCATCCCAGGATCAGTCACGGGATCCTGGGACCGGGATTTTCAATAGTTAAATTCAATTCTTCGTCTAAATTCGTAAATCTTTCTCGTTTTTTAGTTTTCATATTAGTTATTGTTGAGAAACCAAGCTTACACAAATATGATGTCGGAAACTATAACAAAATTTTCAGTGCCTTCGTGTGAAGAACTGGATATTCTTCTTGGACAGAAATCCAAAAGTCCTTTATTGTCATTTCGGAAAATTTTATTTCTAGAGTACGATCAGTCGACAATGAGACTAATTCTTCTTCTTCAAAATTCACAATACGATTTATCAGTCGTAACAAATGGATTTCGAATCCAGTCATAATTTTCTCTATTTAAGGAAGGAAAATAACGTGCAATATTTTCTTCCAATAAAGTTAAATGTTCCATTATTACAGAAACAATTCCCTCGGGAATGTTTTCGTTAAGTGAAGTTAACATATCTAATTTTTTTCTATTTTCGAGTTATTTTTTTCAAAAATCCTGTAATTTTGTCAATGGATGTTAAAAAAATCGTTTTTCATTAGAACGCTTGTGTTAACTTTATTTAAGTAATTGAAAATATCTGCTAAATATGCCACTTTAGCACACCAATCATTATTCTGAAGACGTTTTACAAAAATCATCCATACCTTCATTTCGAATAAAGATTAACAATTTATTCTTATGTTCTATGAATAGACATAAAACTTTACTCCTAAATAACCACCTGACTTCAGTGTGAAAAAGCAAACACTCGTACTTACTTCCAGAGAAATGTAAAGATTTTTAAACATGCGTGTTTTTAAAGGTCTTGATTTTATGAAATTCACTATATTTACAACTTGATCTAGTATATGTTTTAGTGCTGCTGGTAATGTTTTCGAAACTAAAGATTCTCTTTGCAAAAAACAGTGCATAGTTATAATATTAGGGTTTCATGACTTTGCAAGGGTAACAAATCCGTTGATTGAGCCTATCATTGAAGGAGCACCATCTCTACAAATTCCTACACATAACTCCCGTGATATTTTAAATTGTTCTAAATATGAAGAAATAGTATCAAAAACATCTTGTCCTGTCGTATGCTCGGTAAGTTCTTTGCAGCAAAGATATTGATTCACTATTTTGTTTTCATTTATGAAACGAACGGAACCTATTGTAGTATTTGTGCCTTACCACTAATTTCAGTAGATTCGTCGACTTGTATAGCAAAATGTCGTTTGGAAAGTTTATTGGTAACTGTTTTCTCAATATCATCCGACATATTTAAAATTCTTCTTCTTATTGTATCGTTTGAAAGAGGAATTTTCATATTTTCCTTTTCTTCTTCTGTGAATCAACAATGCGAAGCTAAATATTCACGATTCGAAGATCATGCAGTGTATCTGGTGGAACCAAAAGGGCTGTGCTCTATGAGTTGCTGCAACCTAGCAATTCCATTACGGGCAATCGGCCGGAATTGATTCGTTTAAGCTGTCCTTTACAATAAATATGGCTGAAATATGAACAATGACATTACAAAGTTATTCTTCTGCATGATAACGCTCGATCTTATGTCGCGAAATTCGTAAAAAAATATTTGGAAACGCTCAAGGGATACTTTGTTCTCCATATATTGTTCTTTCTGATTACTGGTGGTCAATTGAAGTTAAAACTAATAGGCTGGCAGATCAATTTGACAAATTTCATTTCGAGAACAGGCTGTATTTAGAAAAGGCTTTAGTATCATCGAGCATATCCACATACTAAGACAAATCACCCAGAAAACCGAAAAATATAATCAGCCACTGTCTTTCTTGGGCAGTTTTAGACTCACTACAACGCTGTAATATAAACTATCTCCCAAGCTTATCACAAACGCTTTGGAAGATGTGTTTAAACTGCTATCTTGGAAAAAGTGCCGACACAGTATTGACAACACACAAGTGGAGAAATTGTGACATAGTATTAATAGCCGAATCGTCTGAAAAGCTTCAAGACATGCTCCAAGACCTAAACGAAGTGTCAAGTAAAATTTGTCTGAAAATGAACATGGATAAAATTTAAGCCATGATAAATAGTCACAATTCTCAGACCTTCGGTGCGATATCCATTGGGGGAACACAAATTGAGGTTGAAAATGAATACACTTATCTGGGACAAGTAATACAACTAGGACGACAGAATTTCTCAACAGAAATTGACAGACGAATACCACTGGGATGGCAGCATTTAACCAACGCATCATCCCAGTGTTAACCCACGAAGACGTGGAATCTAATATCAGGCATTTTACACAGAATAAAGTTTTCCCAGCGTGCCATAGAGAGATCTATGCTCGGAGTGTCTTTATAATATAGAATCAGAAACGAGGATATCCGAAGAAGAACTCGAGTAGTAGACGCTACTGAAAGAATTGACCAGTGGCAATGGGGGAGACAAATGTGTCGAAGAAACGACGGTCGATGGGGAAGAAAAGTGTTGGAGTGGAAACCCCTGTAAGACTGACAACATCGAAAGAATAGCAGGATGAAGCTGGATGCGGAAAGCGGAGGATCGAGAGGGATGAAGACTCATGCGTTCAACGGTGGACGAACACAGACTGATGATGATGATGATGATTATGAATCTTTCCTCAGCGGTCAGACTGCATGACGATTTGAAGATTCCGCCACGACCAGGCGCACAGCTCATCAGATACCCATTGAAACCATCCTACTGTATTCAACTATCGACATCTTATTCCGCACTCTATGTAAGAGTCTATTGTGACAATAAAATCAAAAGTGTATCATGGCTTTAAAAAAAACATAATTTATCGGCTTTAAATCCTACATCTTAAAATAGACATCAAGGACCTCCAATTTACTATAAGTCGCAGTACAAAACACGTAAAAAACTAAGAACACTTGCCTGAGTATCGACGCTGCATGACGTTCAGGATAGATCCTGAAGTACGGGACGCATTCTGGAACAACACTGCACTTTATCTATTAAGATTTATCCCTCTGACGATTAAGCCAAACCGTATAACCTAAGAACCGAACACGCACTGATTGTTGCCTAGCTTAATTCGACTGCTCAACTGAACGTACGAATATAAATGTATTAATACTAAATGTAAATTATTATGAAAAACTATTGAAAGAATGCATGAGATTATTTCTGAGATGAGCTCTTTTGATATATTCCCAAAAATATTTTTATCAAATTTGAAATTCATTAAAAAATAATATATTTATGCAACGAAAAGGATGGTGATTTTTTTTGGAAAATAATATTTTTGGGAATATATCGCAGCAGCTTATTTAATCCCATGATTTTTAAAAAATATAGTTACCCATAGTTTTTCTTATAAATATTAATAATTTGTCAAAAATGCGTTTCAATTTGTCCGTCCAGTTTAGGCGTCGAGTTTATGCTATGCAACAATATTCGGTGCAGAGCTATATTTTATTTTCACAGGTTAGGATGTGCATGTGCGTATGTTAAGTGATATTTTTTAATACACAGAGTATTGTGCCGTTCCCAAATGTGATCCGTGTTCCAGACTGTATCCTGATCGTCATGCAGCTAAAATATTGAGGCAAGTAGTCATAGTTTTTAAGTATATTTTAATACGATTATTAGGCTTATTATCGAAATGTTTAATGTTGAACAATTGCATTGAGATTTCAAGAACACAGTTCGGAAATAATACTCATAGTGGATTGGAAAATCAAGATGTCTATTTTAAGATGTGGGATTTAGGTCCGATTTTTGTATCATTTTTTTAAAGTCACGACTAACATTCAAATGTATATGTAAAATACGATATTCGGAAGTGATTCATTTAGCATTTCATAGCTAAAAGCTTCATTAAGCATCAATTTTTCCTTAGATTAAAGAAAATACATCATATATCATTTTAAAAATATATCATCAGCTAAATAATAAAGACTAAAATGTGTCAAATATTTAATTTCAGGTATGAAATCGTATTTAATATAAAAGCAATCCGCAATTGTTTGATTACGAAATCGACCAGCCTTGATCAATCAATAGTCTTAAGTTTAGATGGACGTTGTGAAAAACTGTACAGTGTGGTTCAAAAGAACTGCTGGTGAGCCAAATTCCAAAGGTGTCCAGGACTTCAAAATTCATGCAGTAAGAGCTCTCAGGTAAGGATAATAAGATTTATAAGATAATTTTGAGCAAGATAAATCATTTAATTTGTCATCTAAAATATACACACAAAATATTTGGTCTAATGGATGCTTAAATTCTTTGTTTTAGGTAAGTCTTTCGAATAGCGCAATATCAATACGAAATACCGAAGTTTTCAAGTATACTCATACTTTGAGTTAAATACATAATGCGTAAAAATACGTAAAACCGAAACATAAATATTCTTCAGAATATTGTCGATTATTTTTTCTGATTTTACTGGATACATTTTCTTTTGTATTAGACGTATGATGTCTAGTAATATCGTCACTACTTCTTTCACTTGTACTCCCTGTGTCATTAAAATTTTGGTCTGATTCACGATTTCGTTTGGTAATAAATTTATCCATTGTAAGGGGCCCAGTTATGTTCGTGTTGCTTCTGTCGACCAGTTCCAGTTACCTCCGTTCATAGAGCTTCTGACGGCCAGCATGTTTATTTACTCCACTTTGAACAGACTGTGGCTGCGAGGCGTAGAATACCCAAAGTCTACGTTAAACGGTTAACATACGCGCAATTGATTTGGCTAATTCAAAATTACATTAACTCTTTCGTTGACTTTCATAATTTCGCCAACGACTTTTTCGGTTTTCACTGTTTTGCAGAATTTTTCGTTTTTACCAATTTTTTCGCGGTGCACTTGTAATAAGCTCGCGGTGCACCGGTTGAGAAACACTGGCTTAGACATTCACTACTCCTAGCCCCCCAAGCAAGGTACGCCAACATCGAAACAAACAAAAAATCCTTATAAACTTACTTTCTAGATGACCCTCGTTATTAGAATACGTGTGCTATCTGTAAACATTCTGTTATTATTTAGATAAATTCCGTAAGCATTGCCATGTATGTAAATATACTATTAAAAGAGTCCTTGAGTTTCCAGTTTCATCCGGTGCATCTTATCCTAATATGACAACAATTTTCTTCTATCATTCAATGATTAACCGTTCATGGCCATATTTAATAAAAAGTACTCATTTCATTTTAGTAAATTCGTTTATTATACGCAGTTTTTTTTGTGGTCCTGTTTCGTGGCTTGCGCGGTCTCCAGACCTGACACCAATGGATTTCTTTGCTTGGGGACGTCCCCTATTCCATAGTTCGCACGGTCTCCAGACCTGACACCACTGGTCTGGATATCATTATTTCAACAACCCTTACATTACAACATGTGATTCGTAGAAAAAGACTTCCCTAACCCTAAAAAAACAAAAAAAGTTGTCGATCCATATGCAAAACATCCTGTATATTAAAATTTCTTTATCTATATGTATCGTGTCGCCTCTACTGCGTATCATAAAGTAACCACTACACCAACAGTAAGCCTGTTTTATTACATATTACACAACACACAGCTTTATCTTTTAGCTAATAATTTATAGAAAATATTTCATGTTGATGAACAATTCATTCCTTCAAAACTTCGATACCGATTTACATAATATATGCCAAATAATACACATACATTTTGGCCAACAGTCGATTTTAAAATAAATTTTTAAAAATATTTTTGAAATTATAAACAGATTATTGCAAGGGTGGACTCATCTGTTATGATTGTGTATTCCGTGGGAACGCTTTATTTTTAAAAACATGTGTCGAATATTTATCTGTTAAATATAATTGCATAGACATACAAAATTTAAAAGCTATATGGCTAAAATGCAAATTTATCTTGCATTAATTGCACGCAATCAATTTTAAGGCAATATGATTTATAAGAGAATTAATTGACATTTGAAAATTGTGATTTAATATGACATTATGTATATTTTGATGACTTTTGAAATGCTTGCAAGCTAATAATTCTCGATTTATTGTCCAATTTATAGAATGATCCTTGCGTGACGTCACAGTTCAAGGGGAAATGAAAATAAAATCACGATTTTTATTATTGATCGATTTTTGACTGCTCATTATTGCGAATGTATGCGGAAAAATTAGCGAAGGTCAGCTTTTTTTTTATTGGACGTAGGAATATTTGCGTTCTTTTTAAACACTTATTTATTTATGAAAGTGACTTAATTTGTTGAACTGTACCGAATGTTGACGTTATGTAATGGCTTTGGAATTTAACAGGCATAGTTTCGACGTAATAAATTGCTTAGGATAATTTAATTCGATGGCAGCGCCATCTATTGCTGAACGATGCGAGATGTGCAGTGTGAAATGCAAGATGGCGGCGCGAAATGCAAGATGGCGGATTTCTACGTTGTATGATGAAATCAATTTACGTGTATTTAAAATATGAATAGGCATTTTCTTTAATAACAAGGTTTTGTTGCGCCTTAGGTATAGATATTGGTGTTGAAAAATATTCGAGCGTCGTATTGAAATTAGTCGCGGATCATTAAAAAATATTGAATGCATTGTCTGGACATGCACAACTGCATTCAGCGCAAGTCGTAAATTACGGAACAAGAGCTAATCAATTATTAACACCATTTTAACTTTAGATAAATGAGAAATATTATGTGAGATGCGCTGGAAGCTATCATCAATTTGCCGGTCACGAAAATCGTCACGCTTGTTTCAAGCAAAATATTAAATGAGCACCTTCGAGGCGTTTCGTTTAATGTTATAGGTCAACGAGAGAAATTACTTACGATGCTTTTAATGATCGATATGTTGATCGAAGAAGGATGTAAAAGTTGCATTAATCCATTTTAATGAAATCCGTCAGTGTTGATACCAGGGCTTCGTTTGAAAACTACTGTTTTGTTGAGGATGTTCATTATTACAGCTTAAGACATGAGCTCCATAACTTTAATGATGATGACGTGGATGAATTTCTTCCTCAAATATTGCCAAGATAAATCTAAGACTACCGGAATATAACGTCTTCTCTCATCCGAGAAAATGTTGCAGCTGTACTAGAGTCATCCAGAAATTAAGGTACCCGAGGGGTAAAACGGCTTTTCTGCGGGGGTAATGACAATATTCATTTTCACTATGTAGATAAATTAATAAAAAGACAGATGAGCGTCATATGGCTTGCACTCTCTTCCAAGAAGTCTCTCACTGTATTCTAATGCCTTTCTAGTAATCCTTCTCGCAAGGAGAGGGACGAAGAGACGAGAGAAGGAGACGATACAGTTTCAATTTACTCGAGCACTAATTGGCACTTTCGCATTTGTGACAGTATTTTAAGTGAAATGACTTCTGCTTCTGGAAAAAAGCGCTTGTATAAAGAAACATTTCTATAATGGGGTTTCACGAATATTGTTGACAGGAATATGGAAAAGCCTCAGTGTGTTATATGTAATAAAGTTCTTGGTACAGAGAACATGAAATCGAGCAAACTCAAAGAACATTTCGAGAATGTTCACAAGGAGTTGGCGGGTAACAAAATTTTTGATTTCTTAAAAAAAAGTGTTCGCAATTGGACTAAAACTAAAATAAAAAAAAAAACTTTCAAATACAAAACAATTTCAACTTTCACATTAACCATCATTAACCCCTTCAAAGTTTTGATTCATCGTTAAAAGTGTCATCCGTAGTGACGCGATCTTTTCCCCTTTTCGATCTTTTCGTGTCATATCTAGTATACGAAAATAATATATCATCAAGCTCGAACAAGTCAGTTCCCGAGATGAATCATTCTTACATTTAACGTACGCAACAATGCAATCAGACATATCCGTCATTTTCTATTGAGGTTTGCTTAACCTTTACAATGCGGATATATCCGTCATACCCACTTTGCATGGACTTTGGTCTTGACGGATATATACGTCATATCCACTTGAGGGGTTAAATTAATGAAGGAAGGATGTTAAAATTGTAATTTTCTATAGTTTTGTGCAATTTCATGATAAATAAAGGCTATTTGTATGTATTATATACGTTGTTTTCTTCAACAAAATTTTAAAGGGGGGTAAAATCAGTTTCTCTGATAGGTTATAGGGGTAACGAGACTAAAAAGGTTAGGAAACACTGCTTTAGATTATCTAGTTGGAAACAATATTTTGTTGAATTGATCTTTTCACCTTGCTGAAGTAGCTCATAATAAACTACCCCCTTCCAGTCCCACCAAATGCATAGCAAAACTTTTTTTTTGATATAGGCCAGGTTTAGCTACAGTTAAAGCTTCTGTACCCTTGGTCCAAGACCGTTTACATTGGATATTCTTATAGAGTATCCAACTTTCATCTCCAGTGACAAGTCTCTTCAAAAAAGGATGGCTATTGTGTCGTTGGAGAAGAAGATACGATCAGTTTATTTGAGTCAGACATTTCATGAGGAAGCCACACATCTGAACGATTGATGTAGCCCAATTTTGTCAGATGATTATGGACGGATGCTCGTGGAATTTCTAACTTGTTAGTCATTTCGCGAACAGTATATCGTGGGTTTTGTTCGAACATGGCTATGATTAGATCTGTGTTCATTTGCGAAAGAAACTTATGGGACAACCTAATGATAACAACCACCATCTATATGTTAAGTTGTGTAATTCTGGGACTATCCTTGTATGTATCGTTGCTTACAAACCGTAAAATATCGCTGTTCTTAATTATATGTGTTGATCTGTCGAGTTTCAATCACTGTAGCCACCGAAGATAATTGTGTTTGTAAACTAATTGCTTTATATAAAACCTCCGTCGATAAATTTAGTGCTTTGTATGAACATCATTTATATTTTATACAATGGACATATTATTTAAAATATTTTTCAAAGTAGTTGCCATCGAGATCGAAATATTTCTATAGTCGGGGCACTAGCTTTTGGGGTTTTGGGATACAGCTATCAGTAATAACTTTCGATTCTAAATCCTTTAACCTTTTGAAGAGCTCAGTCGCATATTTGATGATCGCATGGATCTCGCAAGGACGAGAGTTGGCGGGAGCGCGCGACGACCTCTCCATCGGAAGAATTTAGTGTGACTGAACAAAATGGCCGATAAACACGCAGGACCAAACAAATTGACTATTATAATCCCCCTTACACGTCAAGTGCTCCAATTTTAACACAAAAAAATTCCCCCAGCCTCAGAAGTCTTTTTAATTTAGATCAGAAGGGTCAAACTCAAAGACTAACATGGTCCAAATTGGGCAAACAAAAAATGCTATTTTCATAATTATTTACATATTAAATAGCTACTATCTTTCGTACTTTGGGCGGAATACTACTAGCAGTGATTTTTTCCAAACCTGACCCGAGCTGAATATCATTCATATTGGATCTGGTATCGATACGTATTCCACTATTGCCTTTTTCGATTTTAGGATTTTTCTTAACGTAAACTTGTGTCGAATAAAATTCCAAAAGAACATTGCATCATCTCACATATGAAGCATGAAGTGACGTTTGATTTTGTCGGCAGGAATCTTTAATATAAATATTTAAAAATATATAGGAAGCTCGACACTTTTGACCATGGATGTATGTTTTTCAGTCGTGTGGTCGATCAGCTCAAACAAATCAGCACAATGTGATTGTTTTGGACTAAACAATGTTCAGAATCAGATCATGCCATTAATTTAAACCGTATATTAGTGCTCCAAATAAATAATAACGACTTCCAAGATTATAGGCCTCGTTTTTTACCGAAGGATTCCGACTTCATTACATGGATGCAGTGACGCAAATCGGCTTATTCATTCCCAATGGCATTTCGTACGGCAATGGAGCAACTAAAACTGGCTATAATTTTCTGTAAAAATATATCATTATGTTAATTTACAAAATGGTCACTCGGAATTATCCTAAATGTGTGAGTTAGCCTCATGGAGTGTTTTACTTGTTGCCGGGTAAAAGGGTGCCCCGCCTCTGCTGCGCCCAGTTGACATATTCAATGTTAATTATTCCGATATTATGTGTGGAATGAAGCCTACAGTCGAATCATACGAAAAAGAATACAACCTTTTTTTAAAAAAAAGTATTTTTTAAAAAAATAGATTATATTGTCATATCATATTAACATTGTGCCATGAGTAAAGTCCCGAAAAAAACGGGGATTTTTATATTTACGATATATGAAAACTCATAAATAATAAGTATAAATAGATTTATAAAGAAAAACTCGCTGTACTTTTTTTCTTTTGCAACACATCTTATATTGTTTGGTGTATTATTAAGTCTAAGTCTTCTCTTTGTTTTATGAGTGATATAAAGTTAATCTCAATTTAAAGTCATTCGCAAATAGATTTTTTCCCCAGAAATTGCCACACTTTGTTGATTGGCAATAAAGTGATACAATAAAAATTTAATATTTTCACATTAAAAATAGACAAAGTCATTCTATATTATTTCTACTAAGGCAATCGATCAAATATAAATGAAACATGACAACGACGTTTAAGCACACGAAACAAAAGGCGGCTATACAACATAGTTCATGTTAATTCAAAGACTGGATGTTTATGATTCATATTAGGGAAACTGGAAGTTGATTTAAAAAAAATAGATTTACTTTTCAAGTACAAATTTAAATCGAGATATACATACAATAAATAAAGAATTTGAGTTTCCTATTAAATGTCGTTAATCACTTTAGAACAGTGACAAACAAGCTGTATATTTTACACTATACAATAATTTTGCATTTAAGGCGCCTTCAAACGGATTAATTCTTCCTTTCCAGTCCCTTAATATCCCAATTGATTTAATAAGTATTGTTTTAGTATATGACTAATGATAAGATTTTATTCATAGTTAATTTGAAATCCCAGGACTCTGCATAGGATTTATGAGATCTCATTCGAGTGTTCATATGCAATGATAAGATTATGTATTTTTTTGCATGAGCTATGGCTTAATTTTTGATAAGATTTCAGACTGTCATGCTGAAATGTTCATCATCCGAAATATTCTGGAAAATATTCGACTTTTTTTGAATTGTGAATGTTATACAATATATTGCACAGCGAAGTTATTTAAATATTTTTCAAAGCATTCGCACGGAAACAATACCAATCTATGTATGAATATATTTATTAAATTCCACCATTATTATTATGAATACATGCCAAATGTAATGTTCGTATTGTATTAAATAATTATGCAAATGTAAATCTCTGGACGTTAGAGTTGTGCAATGAATTCAAGAAACATTGTTATATTGAGTCTGAACATCGTTTAAAATTACAATGCGATGATTCAAACAATCATTTTTAACGTATCTTAGTATGATGATGATTCTAATGTATTTATGCACGTGGAGATTTAGATTCAAATTTAAATGGTTTTGAATAGAATGGTACGTTTGTTTATTTTTGCATTTATAAATATAGTAGAAAGATCGCCATGTAAGGAAAAAACGCGTAAAAATATGCCTTGATAATATAGAAAAGCCAAAGGAGAATGTGTTGAATAATAAAAGGAATTATATTTTTCAATATTTCGATATAAAATGTTTGTTATTAACAAATTTAAACTTATTTCACTAAATGCGCGAATATTTTTGGGTACCTCTATTATAATGCATTTTTCTTTGTGTTGTTTGATATGTTATATATGCTATCAGCTTTTAATTTTGCAAGATCTTCAATCGGTAAATTTTAGAGTACTTTTTCGACAGATTGCATGCGTAAATGCTATATAATCTTGTTTAGGGATCTACATTTTTAATATTTTCTATTCAAACTATTCTATGACATCAATTAAATGTTAATGGTTTCAAATCAAATGAATCTATGGTAGCTTATTTCACACAGTTTATAGCAGTGAAGATATTTCAAACATCTTTTACCAGTGTCAAAGTGACAAAAATCTATATGGAAAACGATCGATGTGTGTATTTTTAACCACTGAGAATCGGGGACATAAAAATGAAAAATATTATAATAATATCTGCTTTTGTTGATCAATCTCATGATGATATTTCAAGGAGAGTATTCAAATCGATCCCCTCAAGCAATTATAACCGATTTTTGTAAGCTTACACGTTCTAAATTCATGCTGCATTACCCCATCACTCCTGCTCTACATTTCTGCAAATTTGCAGCTGAAGCATTTCCTCAGCTTCGTGCTATTGCAGCAGGCTTCTACCCATTGAGCGTCAACCAAATAACAGTGATTGTCAATAATAGTTTGCTGAATAAGCGGCTATTATTCACGCCGCGCCGTGGCCTCTTTGATCATCGTAATTGCCCCTTGAGCCAATATTGATTTCATGACCCGACAGGAGATTATTATGTTCGAACACTATTTCGATTACGCATTGTTTGCTCAAGAATGGGGACTATCATTAAACTCGCGTGTATGTTCATTTGCGATGTCTTTAATTATAACGCTGAGGACTCAACCTTAACCAAAGGCTCCCATTTCGATCTTCTTCTTCGCGAACGGGATGATCCGTTGGCGAATGATCTCATATCGATTACAGCATTACCATTCGGAACTATAATAATTCATCGGAAAAATGACATCCAAACTGTAATGAATTATGACTATTTTCATGATAAATTCATAGATCAGCCTCACGCCACTGTGAGGTTTTGGCGTGAGTAAATTCCTTATAATTTCATTATCATTTGGTGATTTAATAATGTTATGGTTGTGGTTTATTATCTGAAAAATCTAAGCACCATCATATAAATATGAACACGGACAACCACATACTATTTATAAACAATCGATCAATCAAGTATGAAAATTATTTAGAAAATGAGGTTACAAGAACTCCCTGGAAGGCTGGAAGAATTCTTTTTGGTTTCACGTGTTTGTCGGCCATTATGTTCAGTCATAGTAAATTCTTCCGATGGAGAGGTATTCACCACCTCCCGATCGTGCTAGATTAGCGCGATCATCCATTTTTTGACTTTGCAGAACAATATCACCGTGAATATTCATCAGAAGCTCGTGGAAGTATATGGTGGTGATGTGATAAGTCGACAACATGTCACGAAGTGGGTTAGGTTATTCAGAGAAGACCGTATTAATACTCACGACAAAGCAATGAGTGGGAACCCTTAGTGATTTCTCACGAACATGAGCAAATAATTGTAGAAAAAGTACGAAATTATCGCCGTATAACCTTCACAAAGATTTTTATGATATTTTTCGAAGTCTTCTTGGTAATATTGTGTCCAAAAAACTTAATTACAAGTGTATCACTACACCCCAAAATCAAAAAAAGAACTGATGGCGGAGGTCTATTACACTGGTATACAAAAGCTAGTGCCCCGACTACAAAAATGTCTCGATCTCGATGGCAATTACATTAAAAAATAGCTTAATATATTTGTGAAGTATTCTGTGAATTTCAATTAAATATAAGCATTTTTCGATCCTACATAAATGTTGTAACCATACTTTCTGGATGACCCTCGTATCATTACAAATCCATATTTGCAATAATCAAACAGCTTACATTCAATCGGATTGCATTTAGGAAAAATCAAAAATATTATTACTATTATGTGTCGTTGCTAAAATCCTGGAGTTTTGGCTAACGACATACATGTCGCTGTCGTACTGCCACTTTTGTTAAAAACCATCAAACCATGAGTCATTGTATTCGATACAATGTCAGTTGTAATGCCTTGTGTTTATAATCTGAGATTCTGCAACCCATTCTATTTGTAAATCAATCAAATAAAAATAAAGCGAGAGCGAGCGAGATGCAATATTGCAACATAAGGGTTGTCACAAAATCTGCCATTTTTATTTAATTATTTATCATAATGTTTAATGCTAAATATTTAAATGGCAATTATAAATATTCTTCCATTACTTCCATTTCTATTGACTTATCCAATAATAAGCTAGCAAAGTCGTTTATAACTAGCATAAAAGGATCCAGAAGGCATTTGAACAGTTATGGTAATACTCAAAGGGCTCAGATTAAACCATTTTTGGTTGGCATAAATGTATTTATATAGATATAATATGTACATTAAAAAGTGTGATGATTCCAATTTTAACATGGCTTCAATGGCTACACTGTAGAGATCATATACCGCGATGAAAATTTAAAAAACGTCCCATATATTAAATATAGGTAATTCTGTTACATAAATAGTGGGGTGTTTTTATACATATTGAATTTCTCGTTGAAATTAAAAATACGCATTAAAATAGGAAGATGATTGTGACTATAACGTGACTCATGATGCAATCATCAAATATAAAAACATGACTTGGAACCTTTCAAATCTTTCACATAGGCTATATACGCATCTGCTTTTATTTTTTCTGAATCATGTGCCTCGTGACAATAATCTGGATCTGGAGTTTTAAATTATTAAATCATCTCCAATAATAAGCTTTGTACGCAATAATATTAATATTTTATTGGATTGAAGTTGTTATAATTGCGTGTAAATGGATTTTAGATTGATTTTTTAGTGTTATTCAAAAAATCGTGTTATAATTCAATCATAGCATACGATCTGTTGTTAATATTTTCCGCCAAGCGAAAAATATCATTCGATTATTACGAATAGCATAAATATTGATGTTCTCATGAATCACCCGACATGTAAATGATTTGAATATATCTACAAAATTATTCCATAAGATCGTTAATTATATCAAATGGATAACGTCTGACCTTAAGAATGATCCATGGAGAGGCAAGTGGTAAACACTGGTTGTTTTATTCGAATAGAATCCAAATCCTGATCAGTCGATGAATCATTAGATGGACTCGCAAAAAAAAAATGTACCTGCATTTGAAGACTCTCGAAGCAGCAAATGACGGTGTTGATTTTGCGAAAATAGTTTGCGTATTGATTTAGCTGTCAAATTGGACGATGATATTTTCCTAGAAAATTTGTGCCAATATAAACGAGGCTAGTCCCAGAAAAATCCGACCTAATAAAGAATCTTTTTTTTCAACATACGCTTTTCCCAGTGCAATAGCTTCAATAGTAAGAATCTTCAAAATAGCCATCTTTCACCGACTCCACCTCTTCACTAATAGCCAATATTTTACCATCAAGCTATTTTTTCAAATTTGGAGAAAGAAAATAATTCAAAGGGACTAAATCTGGCAAATAGGATGCACAACTCATTGATTTTAGCCACTGCGATAACGGATGTGTGATGGTGCATTGTCATGATGAAACAACACTTTCTTCTTAGCTAAATTCGGCTGTTTTTTTTGATGTCATCACTCAAATATTGCAATAAGTTTGCATAATACTCGCCGTTGTTTGTTTTCCTTTTTGAAGATAATCAATGAAAATTATTCCACGCATATCCCAAAAATCCTGAGACCGATGACTTTGCTTGCAGATGGAACCGTCTTCATCTCCTTTAGACCCGATTCTCCATTTTTAATCCATTGTTTTGACTATTTATTAGTCTCTGAGAGGGTTTTAGACTCCACGATACTCACCCATTAAACCCCAGGAAGGAAAGAGGAATCAACCTTAGGCCAAACCTTTTTTACCTTGGTAGCTACTTTTCAATTTTAAATTTTCTCGGAATCGACTTCTAACATGATTCTTATAAGAAAATCATTTAAATTTATTTATAACTAATGATAATTCGGCAATTAAAATAAATCCTTTAACAATGTCACTATCACCGAGATGTAACGATGTCACGGTGGCGGATGTAGATTTGGTGCAAACTTTCTTAAACAATTATTGCTGTGAGTACAGTGCACCCTTCAACTTTTGTACTAGTTAGAAGCACTCTACAGGGGCTGAATGATGATCGATTACAAAGACGATTGCTTCTCCACGGCATGTTTATTGGCTCCATTTTGAACAGGCTACGGCTGCGAGGTGTAGAAGACCCAAACTCGAGCTTAGAAGTGAATCCTAACTCAAGCTGAGCCTTAGCCTTAGCATTGACTAGACTTGAAGCTCCAAGTTTGGTGAAAAGGCACACTTGGAGCTGAGCCAAAGCTAATTCAAAACTGGCTCGAAGCTAACTCGAAGCTCGCACGGAACTGAGCTGAAGCTGACTCGAAGCTTGACTGTATGGCGGCATGCACTTTTTAATACTCTGTTTAATGTTTCTCTTCTCTTCTTCGTAATTTCATTGCCCAGTTATCATAGAAATTAAGGTAATTAAAATATGGACGTTTCGGTTCGTTTCGGAATCGACTAAATTTCGCTTTAAGATCGACCGGTTGATTGCGATCGATCGGTTGGGCATCCCTGGTCTAGTACATACAGAGCTTTAAGATGCTCGAATGGCGACTCGTCTTCGTGGCTAGGTACTACAAATGACAGAACCAATAAGAGTACCATGGGGAAGGGCTAGCTCCTGCAGTCTAACTGAGAAGAAAAGTCCGGGGAAACCTTCCACGCTCGTTAGTCGCTGTCTGTCGGTGTGAAGTGATAGATCCACGTTTCATCCATGATTATGAATCGACGCAAAAACTCCGTTTTATTGCCGTGAAACATCGCTAAACACTCGATTAAAACATCCTCAGAACGCTGTTTTGGTTCCATTTTGAGCAAACGCGGCATCTATCCTGCGCACAGCTTTCTCATGTCCAAATTTTCAGTCAATAGACGATGTACAGCACTTTTTTAAATGTCTGTTAACTCGCGCTCTTTTAGTTGACGGTCATCCAATACAATGTTGTGGTTTGGCTTCACCATTTGTGGCTTAGTCACCTTATTTGGTCGACCAAAGTGTTGTTCGTCTTGGCAGCTCGTACGGCCTCATACCTCAACTCTGCCACCCAATATTTTACTAGTCGACGGTCATCCAATACCATTTTGTGGATTTTCTTAATTAATTCTTGATGCATATTCGATTATCCGATCTCCCATTTAAGCGGTCATGGATTATGTAAATACTGTTGGCAATGTATGTTCACAAAGACTCGAATGTGTCATAAAATGATTATATTAATTTACATTGCGTTCGCCATTTTCTTATTTTATGCACTGACTAAGCAAATGGTTGCCGTTTCAAATGTGGAAATCCGGTCGAGATACGAATGCTGAACTCATCTCATTTGCTATGCAAATGCGTTTACGGCAGAATTTCTCATGCAGTTTTCTATTTGGCGCAGGGATTAGTATGCACAAGGAGGCTGGATTCAATTTACTCGATTACACTTCGCGAGCTTTAGATTTCAATTAAAATTCGACGCCTTGCATATTATGGAACAGTTTCATGCTTAAAGTAATCGATTTGCCATCGTTTAATGTTATATAACAAACCTGATTCGGATCCAAGAGCGATGAAAAGTTCATTGGATGACAGCCGGTGCACATTTTGCGAAATTTTCCATCTGAAAATTACACATGCATAATTATGATAAAAAGCACTGCTCAACAGCAAAACGATTATTTCATTAAACATATCTTATACTCTAATTATAAATATATATAAAAATGTGGTCGCTAACCACACTTCCTTCAGATATTAAATTCAAGATATTTGAAGCACGAACCCAACCGCTAAATTATAAGACTTTCTAAAAAATACAATAAAATTGATTTTATTACTGTTAAAGAATAAAAAATATTGAACATTCTTCAGACCATCAATTATTTCCAACAGCAAAATCTTCATTTAGTTCCATTTTATTAACCATATTTCTCTCTGTATAGATTTAATATTGTATTCGAATTAGTCATAGATGACTTTTAAAATATCTATTAGTTATCTGATTTGTAATTATTTGGCTCTTAAATCATTAAAATTATCAACCACATTATTCTAACACATTACGTGCGGGGTACCTCGCTCGCGTTTGCCCCCTGATGCGAGCTATCTTTCAACATCGCGCGTAAGAATGATATATTTGCATAAAATGTCATCAATTAAAATGATATATGTTACATAAATGTTTTTATAGTGATTTTAAATTACGTCTATTTGTTGAATTAAAACTGCTTTATAATCAGTATCTTGTGTTATTAGCTAATTGATGAGTTTTGCTGATAGGGTTAAATCATGTAATTTTGATACGAAAAATTATTAACTTTTTGTATTGGGAATGTGCTCAATTTTGAAAAAACCTCAAAAGCCAATTTAAAAAAAACATCGCGTAATAATATTTTGGCCAACATTAACTAAATGACAATGAAATTCATAAAAATATGCTTCCCGTGCATAGTCATCAGTTGATATAAAGCATATTACTATGTTTCCCGTGCGTAATGTGTTAACGATTGCTCGATATTATTATGATGTGATAATTTTATATCAAACAAAAATATTGCATTGATTGCTTCAAATATTGATTCGTCACCTAAGCACATTTAGAGCATGAAAACTATAATAAATTATAGACCATCATAATGTTGCGAAATGTATGATGGAAACTCAATTTTCCTCGATTGATTTTATAGCAATATAGACTATTAAAGTATTCGGACTTCATCATTGGTATAAATATCTGCTTCATCCTGGTTAACCTGCCCTAATCCAGATCTGAATAATCTTCTTATTTGCTCACACAATGGACATTCAAATATCGAAGCCATTCAACTGATGGATTGATTCGTTGAATGCAAATTTTAATTTTATAATTGGCATACTAGTTTCGCTTTAATCTAGAAGTTACCATGTTCTTTCATCTTTATTTTTAACATTCTCATGCATCGAAGTTTTAGTACTACAAACAGGTTTTAGTGTTATTAATGTTAACATTTTCCTGCTTTAGTCACAATAGTAATATTCGTAGGTGAAATCGATTTTGTCTTACTCATACGCCAGCACGATTATAACTATTTTCTCTTTGAAAAAAGTGTACCAAATTGACATCCTTCAATCAACAATAAATCGAAAATTAGGTTAATTTTAATCATCTTGCGAAATGCACCCTTGGGGCATCAAAACAACAGATTCATGTTTACCTTGCCTGTTTAAAACAAGGGCTCCTGAACCCGGGGGAACATTTTTATTTGTGTAGGGGGTATCCTAATAGTTAGTTTGTTTGATCCCGCATGTTGGTCGGCCATTTTGTGCAATGACAGTAAATTCTTCCGATGGAGAAGTCATCGCACGCCTTCGCCATGCAACATTCACGCAGTCATCCGTTTTTTGACTTTGCAGTACAATACCGATACGAATATCCAAAGCCATAACGAGAGTATGAATGGTACTATTGAATGTGTCTGCCTTATAAAACTTATGTTTGAAAATGCTACGTTGTTTAGTATTGTTTGGTAGCCATAAATAGTGAACGATCTTAGTGAATTTCGAAACATGGGAAAATTTGGTTATCGTTAAATTATACAATACATAATTATATTTGGAAGGTCGAGATTCTAGATTCTACTCTGGTGGAGTCTGCTCCTTCGCTTACAATGGTAATATATTGGGTGGCAGAGTTTAAACTAGGCCGTACGAGCTGCCAAGACGAACAGCTCAATCGACTAAATGAAGTAACCAACCCAAAAATGGTGAAGAAAATCCAGAAAATGGTATTGGATGATCTTCAACTGTAAGTGCATAAGCTATCATTTTCTATGATCATATAGATCATATAAAATGCCGCAGAAAGCCCTAAAAAATGACGGGAGTGGCCACAAGGTCTGTGTTCAGCCGGTCCACTTTTCGGACCGCTGACATGACAAACGAGCGCCTCGCGATCTCTACAGAACGATTACGATCTCTCATTACAAAACGAAGTTGTCTGAAGAAGACTGATCCATTGGGCTGTTTAAATTTTACAATCAGTCGAAAATATTGTTGTCTTTATTTTATTGCGAGCTTGTACCGGCTGGGTCGATATAAAGTAGAATGGTCAAATAAAATTTAAATTATGTGCAACTCTCGCCTGCTTTGCCACCCTCTAATTACGGCCCTGCGAATATCCATTGAAAGCTCATAAAAAATATGGTAGTGATATGATGAGTCAATAACATGTTACGAAGTGGATTAGGCTGTTCAGATAAGGTTGTCCTGATTCTTATGACGAGGCAAAGAATGAGAGTTCGATCATCGATGATTTCTGACTAACTTTTGCAAAAAATTGAAGAACAAGTGCGAAATGATCGCCGTGTGATGCTTGATAACCTTCATGAAGATTTTCCCGACATTCCTTGAAGTCTTATTGGTGATATTGTATCGGAAAAACTTAGCTGCAAGAAGTTGTAAGCGAGATGAATACCCAGAAAGCTCACATTGAAGCACCGTCAAAATTGCATGACCGCCGTGCATGAATTTTTGGATAGTTTTATACAGAAGGGAGAAGCTTTTTTGGATTCTATTGTAACAGGGGATGAGACGTGGGTGTATCATTACAATCCAGAATCCATTCCAGGCAGATGTCTATGATCTGGCATACAAAAGCTGGTATCCCGACTGCATAAATATTTATATTTCGACAGCGATTACCTTGAAATATAGTTTAATATCTTACATAAATGTTGTAACCTTACTTTCTGGATGATGATAATATGATCAATTATGCATATCTAACTGTGGCACTCATATACAATAGACGAAATTACTTAGAATTTACTATGTAAAAAAAATTATTATTATTTTTATATAACTGGCTATTTACGCTGAAAATGGTTGAGAATCACTATAATTTTAAAAATAGTCTCAAGGTGCATATTCTTAATTTTTTCTATACATTCGGGCACGTATGCCAAGATTTAGCTTTTATATGTTCCGTGACTTTGGAATAATGGATTTAGCATACAACGCATAGTATTTCAAAATTCAAATTTTGCATAGTATATTTTAAAAATGATTTTTCACCATCGCATTTATCATTGTTTAAAGAAAAATTAATTCGGCTAAAAATGGCGCTGAAACAATACCAACCCATTTGTCTCTGATATCATATTTCAAATGAATTGCATCCATTACAAATTTCAATGAAAGTGATACATCAAGCTCTACCACAGTTTCATAAAAGACATAAATTAAAATGCATTGTTTATGCTTATGCAATAAAAGCTTGGTAGTAGAAATGCCCATGGAAATAATTTTATTCCCGATACAAACATAGTATGCAGCCACCCCCGCAATGTATGACGCTTTGCGGTGATATAATGGCAACGTCATACACCGTAACAATATTAATCACGATGTATATCAGAGCTTATTAGATACAGAATGACTAGAAAATATCAGAACGATGTGTAAAATATTTATTATATGTAAAAAAACGAATTTTTCTTGATTAAATTCAAGCGAAATTGTGATAGAAGAAGATGGATATTCAACCCCTGGAAAGCCTGCATTATCATGAGCACATCCTGACTAAAATATTCATAATTTTATACTAACATATCAAATAATATTTTGCATAAATTTGTGTCAAATTTTAATCAGGAAGTATTTTACAATTTGTTGTCATGAGATCCATTGAGCTTTGTCAATTGTTCCCAAAGCAATAATTCTGCATCAACCATAACGTCACTCTTAGTCATCGTCACCACTCAATCGTCACAATCTGCATAGTGCGATCATCAACAATAAGTGACGATTGCTTCTATTTATAGAGATTTTCTACCCTAATCATCATGCATCTGACATGACACAATTCCAGGAAAACACACAACGTATTATAGTAAAATTGAGCCGTTGCATCATCCATCCTTATTTATATTATTTTTCATTCGAACATTGATTCAAAGGTCGAAAATAGCGATAAGGTCAAGGCAAAAATAACAATGCATACGATGGACCAAACACAGATTTAAATTGGCAATCACAGAAACGGGGGCGATCAATCTCACTTTACAAGAAAATCGATAATATTTTATTGATCGAATAAATATTTCCGCAAATCCTATTGTCTTGTGTCGAATTTATATGAAAATTAATATTATCAATGTGTGTTGTTTGCGGATTTCCTGCCCTGAGATGTCCGAGTGCTCCATTCACCATTGACTCATATTCTTTCAGAATGAATGCAAAATGATTCATCTCATTCATCTTCTTGAAAAGGCGTCATAATTTAATACGTCAATTTGCTTTGTCGATTGAAACGTATTACACCTTTGCGAGCAAAAGTATACAAACAATTGATGAATATCTGATATTTATTATCGTACAATGTGTATGAAGCATCCGGGTTTCATTGGATTAGTATTGCTGATTTATTTGGATTTTTTGCATGGACATATGTTATTGAGACCATCGAATACCATGTGATGATAATCGAATCTAAAATATATTGAATGTTTAATATTATACATTTTCTGTATTATAATAATCATGCATGAAGGACGTAATTGCTTAAATAAAGCATTCTGGGCTTACGCTACATTTCTTAGAATTCAATGAGAAGGAAAACCCAATTGTATTCCTCTAGACTTATCGTCTGCTGTTGTATTGTTTTATTTATAATCATTTCAATTTGGCTTGATTTGCATGATGATTTAACCCTTTTAATGCTAAAATGCGATGTATCATCGTTGTCAACATTTCTAAAAAATATTAACGACGATATATTGTCACGTACGCGATAATGCCTTACTATTCGCAATACGGGAGAACTCTGTTTCAAAATAACTATAATAATAAATAAAACAAATAGTTTGTAAATTGAATAATACAAGAATATTAAAGTTATATTATACTACCTAACCACTTAACCAAATCACTCATTTTGTAGCAGGTAATGCTTCATGAGATTACCATTCAATTGGAAATAATTAATTATCTCTTTATTTAGTAATACAGTAGACTCTCGATTATCCAGACTAATATTGGGGAAGAAGGACACGAATAACTGGTTATAATAATTATATAAAAAAATCAATATTTTTCAGGCACGGATAATCCACAAAATATATAATTCGCGCCCGGATAATCGAGAGTATACTGTATGTTGCCTTTCGATACATGTAAATATCATTCTTATTTTTTTAAAGAGGTTTTTTTTTAATCAAATTACATCGAATTTGCATGAAATTCGTCGACACTAAAAGGGTTAAACTAGTCTAAATGTCGACAAACTTTATTCATAAAAAATGGACTTGACTGAGAATACGCTGGGATGATTAAACATAGTATTGCAAAACAAGTTTTCCACTTTTATGATGTAAATATTAGATCAATGCATAAGAAGGCGCCATTTTCAAAGGAACATATACACAACAAAATGATGGATGCTTTGAACATCATCAAGATTCAAGCATTTGAAATGACATTGACGACTTTTTATAAAGCAAAAGTCTTATATAAATAAATTAATGACAGCACTCATATACCACGGCATTTCTACAACACGGTTTTGTAGTATAATACAACTCATTATATCAACCGTTATATAAGACTAATGATGTATTATTCTTATATTCATCAAAAAATAAAGCTTTCAACATTGAATGCATGCTATAAAAATGTATATTCATAGTTCATAAACAGAAAGGATGCAATATTAGAACTTGATATGTTTATAGGAAGAGATAGTTTTTCACCATATTCATGTTGAGGTTTTTTAAGCATCACTCATAAAAGAAAATATTGGTGAAGTAGATATTGTTAAATATTTCACATTAAGAAAGACCCAGCCTTGACTAAACAGCCGTTTAATTAAGATTCTTCATAATTCTGCAAAGAACTTTTTGATTGTCATCATAGTATTTTTCACGAGGTTTCGTTCAACACGACATTTTTAAGAGGTATACATTTCAATTGAATCAGTATAAAAACGAAATAAATCGCATTTCTAAATGATGAATTGTTGCAATCTCATGATGTTGATATGGCTGTTGAAGATCTCGTTGAGATGGACTGACAAAATGCATTGAGATTCAAAGAAGAGGATGAAAATGCTTTCATTCGCAAGGCTATCAACATTTTTAAACCTATTGATATTTATTTTTAAAGAAGTGCAGCACTTTGAATAAGTGTTTTGGCTTATATCGCAACTTATGATTGGAAAACAAACAAGGCAACCACACGAACAACTTACAACATATTTTCGACGAGAATTACACAAGCTTACAATGTACTTAAACTGTTGGTATTGTTAACATCATAATTTTCCATATATTTCTAGCATTCAAGTCTGGTTGAATTCGTTTTCAAACACTTGTCTGTTAATCTAAATGATTTATATTAAGCGACATTTTCATGCTCATTAAAATACTAGATAAAATACGAATATTGCAAAAAAATCCGCTTAAAATATAAAGGAAGAATTAGAAAACAATCCTAAAATTTATTGCTAAAAGAAATCCTATCCATTTGGATCTGCTTAGTATTAGAAACCAATTATTTCTATAATATTTTCATACATTTTTCTATTATCTGGATCAAATTTATTCGGATGACATAAAACTAATAAGGAAAAATTAGCATATCATATGATTTTTTTTTGTACGACATGTGACATATATTATGTATTAATTTATTACGTTGTGGTTTACCTATTTAGGAGCTTTATTAAAAATCTTTTAAAACAACAACAATACAAATTCGATTATCTCAATGTATTGACTAAAACGGAGGCCTCCTTAATGATTTCATTTTTAAAATTTAATAAATAAATACTTTAAATATTTCTCTATAATATAGATGAAAAAATTGAATTAATATGACTTTAACTGTTTTTATTATTTATTATTAAAATAAGGTAGCTTCCCTGCCGCATCCTCAACTCCTTAATTTTCAAAGAATTCAGTTATGCCTTTTACATTTTTATTTATTTCATATATTAATTTGTTTTCAATTCAGATCACTTTTATAATAATAAAGGTGAATAACAACATCTTAATTCAATTTAATTGTCAAACACTTGTATTTTATTTTGGCGATATGCCGCCTCCATGCATCATTCTCTTTATCATTGCTTAATTTTAACATCTATCCCAATGAAAGTGCTCTGTTGTGTATATTTTCAGCTTAATTTATTCAAAAACACAATCTGATACGCCGAATACAATATTTATTTTAATGGTTTCTTCGAATCTTGGCGTCTAAAAGCATCGATTGCATTAAACGATCGAAAGGTTCGAAAGGTTATCATATCGTATCTGGCTTCATTTACCACCTTCTCCGATCACCGGTCAACCTTCGTGTAAAATAGAGGTATTTAATCTGGTTGTGACCATACGTCATCAATTGCTAAGTTGACCTACCACCTATAGCCGTTCACGATTTGCAAAAGTCTAGAAATGCTTCAACGTCACGCCAAGAAACCTCTAGTAACACGCATAATTTTTTTTTAAAGTACTTTGCACGATTCAGTGGAATTAAATTCCTAGTAAAATGGCAATAGTCGACTAGGGAATGATTAATCAACGACGATAAGTTGGGCCGCATCAGTATCCTGGTAAGGTCATCGGTTTTCCCGTTCTGGTTGCTTACCACGAAAATTTTGGTCGAGGTTAGTTTTAAAGTAAACATCATTATTTCATCTCACACCATAAAAACATGACAACAGACGATTGTCTGGAAAAAAAAGTTAAAGTGACCTATGCATAGAATTCCAGCCTCATCTCAGCACTTTTTATGTTTGTGGTCGCCCAAAATCAATATTTTGGAACTAGTTGATGATATTGACTTCAGTATCCACAATTCGTTTAGATGGCAGCAAATATTGAAGCAAGCGTACAGACTATAAATAACCCACTTGACTGCAATGACCCCGTTTTTAAATATTTTCAAATGATCCTTTACATAATTAAAACTATTTGATAATAAGATGCAAGATCATCATTGTAATGCAGTCACAAATACGAATTTCTCCAATGTCTATCCACGGAAAAGGGTCACATTATTTGTGTTGTAAGAGGGTCAGCTAGAAAGTCGGGTTACAAGGGCTTTTGAGGCGTCCTAACGTTCAGTTTATTTGGTATTGCATGTTTGTCGGCCATTTTGTTCAGTCACAGTAAATTCTTCCGATAGAGAGGTCATCGCGCGCTCCCTATATATATAATACAACACCCAGACATATTTCACACTGTTATGTTTTTGGTTCGAACTTATAAAAATTAAAATTATGAATTTATAAGATATAAAGTCATAAAGGATATTAAAATCCTTCAATTTCGATCGTTTGTCGTGATTCATGTGTATATACAAGATAACATATCTGTGATCCTTATTAATGAATTATAATTGAGGTCATGGCTCTGCGGTAGACTGCTTGGGACTTTATGGCGATGATTGTTTTTTCCTTATAATTTTCTCATTTTTATTATCATATTTCATAAAAAATCTAATGATTATAAACTAAACCCTCCAAGCCAAGTGTTACCAACTTCACATCAATGTAATATAGCAGTCGAATTGCTGATGACACAATATTCTTGTATTTAATTATCGTTTCAATGACTTTGTAATAAAACCATCACTAACGAGAAGATATTTAATATCCAAATGTTCGAGCAGCGAGTGTCAGTGAGAAACCGAGGACCTAGTTAGATCATAATAAGACAACGGCAACCACTGAAAGATATTATTCGTTTGTATTATTGAGACAGGATATGAATATGAAGGCAGAAATATAGGATCATTCAATAGAGACGCTTGAAGTTTGTTATATCGTAGCGATCATGTTATTAAAGCAACATCTATCAAATTTATTGCAAATTGTTCTATCATATATGGCAAATTACTATGAAAGTTTATAGTGTTGAATAATGTATATAAATTGTAAAAAAATATTTTCAAAATCAGTGATCCGTTCGAAAAACGTTTCGCAAAAAAATATTTTTAGCAACGAGGTTCATTTTTGGATGAATGGATTTTGAATACCTAGGATATGTGGTTCCAACAAGATGGCGCTATATGCCATACAGCGCATGCCATGATGGACATTCTGCACGAGCAATTTGAGTGCATAGTTATCTCGTAAATAATTGATGCCCTCAAAGTCAATATAGTGAAATCAGCCAGATTTATGCGATCGTAATATTAAAATTATCCAAGATTATTATAGACTGAGAGCTGGCAGTATAAATTGAGGGTCATCTAACAACTGTGGGTCATTTAAAAGTTCTATTCTGGCGTGTTTCTGGACTATTAATATGACAGTCTGGCGACTGAGTTGGGTTTGGGAAGCGAAAGGGTTAAAATCTGGTGAAAATTCAATATACACTTAAACCTTTTTTATGCGGAAGAAAAAAACACACTAAAAAAAGCTATAACTTACATAGAAAAAAATGGATTCCATGGATTTTAAAAACCGCATAACTTTGAAACAGCTATATAAAATATATCCAAAATCGCATAAAAAAGTTAATCAAATAAATTTTAACATAAATCTGGTAGGAATAAAAAAAAACGAAATCAATTTTTTCAAAAATCCAAACCAGAATAAAGGGCGTAGTCGTAATTCAACAATAGCAGATGCAATATGATTTACACTTATTATATTTATTTACACTTATTATACACACAATTTTTTTTTCCAAGTTTCGGTTAGTGTTGATGATTTATTTCCTATTTAATCCAATATATCTCCATGTGTACTCTTTATGAAATAAAAAAATGCTTTAAAATAAACCGCATAACTTCGAAATCGCACAAAAAGAGATTTGAGTGTAATTAAGTAATATTGTATATTTTTATATTAGTATATTTTTTAATTTTCTATTATATTATCAGTAAAATAAACATAAATTTATAAGTACTGCCAGACTATTTACTGCTTGTTAAGATAGTACCAGACTGGTTCAAATTTGCTGAAGCCAACCAAAAAATGATGTATTTTTTTTTTTAAATACTTAATACTTATTTACGAATTTTGAAAATCTTGAAGACACGAATACTGACGTGTTATAGTTACAACAGGATATTGGTTTAGGCTAGAATGCCTAATTTGACATATAAGTCATTCGTATTAACGTATTACATTAATTCTAAACCACATTTCATACACTTAATGAAAGCTGAATGCTATGGTCTATATGCAAATACAACGAGACCCTGAAAGCTTTCAATTTGACCACGCTTATGTGTGACCTTAATGGTTTACTCAGATTGGGTTTTTCGTATAAAAAAATAGCCAAATTTGTTAAGCAAAACGATGTCGGGTCAAACACGAATTTTCAGCATACACCATCAATTTCATCATATGTTGAGAATACGAGTTCGCCATCAATCACATTGGATCGACAAAAAATGCCTTAATAGGCGAGCGATTCGATTTCGGTCGATTTCACTTATACACGATGAGGTTCCGGCGTGTTTATCTTCCTAATGCTATAATTAAAGCTCGGTTAAGATTCGATCCGGTGTCTCGTAGTGTTATATCATTGAACTTTTGGTTCGCCACTGCCAAAGACTTGTCTAAAACGGAACACTGACCCTATTTTGCGAATAGCTGCACTAAACTAATGGGAAATTCTGCGAAAATATGTCCTCCTTGTACAATGTATTGGCCGCATCGTGTGCGATTCTGGGAAATTGATTTCATGAGAAAATAGTACTGTGCCAACTGTCAGACGGGCACTGCTTTAAAAGCGGTCATATTCAGATGTCTTGAACATTTTCCGGCAAAGATATATACAATATCTTAATCGTATTACTTATATCTATCATCCAATTTTTGCTTATGGTATAACAAAACATCAAGAGATTAAAAAAATATCACATAGTGAATAAGTTCTCGTGTTATTTATATGATTGATCGTTTTAATCCAGGTCTAGAGATTCATGACTGAGTTATTTCGGTTCTAAAAAATTGAGCACTAGGACGACTAATAATATCAGACAGGTCACCTTTATATGACCGGTGTGCAATAATAATTTAGGTATAATCTTAAATAGGAACATTAATCACTTTTAGATCCTTTGGCATAAAAATCCTATTCAAATGTATGTGGAAGACAATAAAAACCGCCATTTGAAAATCCTCTATCCTTGGGAACCCTTTTTATGAAGATCGTCTACGTCTGAACATTTGATTTACGCTCTGTTTTATCAGCTATGATTATCTTGAATTATATTGCTTGGCTAGACAATTTGAAATAATTCCCTTCTTGACCTCAATTTCACCCTAGTTGTGAGCTATAAAAACTTGTATTTTGCTCCCCTCTTTGATAATCATTGTATGTAATTTACAAATAGGGTGGAAATGTACTCTTGCAGGACAAAAGAAAAGATGGCAAGAAAACGTTGACCTAAAACATCGTTCAATAAATCCGTAGGATTCCAAATGAAGAAAAAATAGATTTAAAATGAAAAAACCTACGGACTTCCCTTAAAAGACTATCCTTAACCCTTCTGTCCATATGATGGTCAGCCCCATTATGGTTTTGCAATAACTTTTTTTAATAGTAGCTTCAAAGAATATTTCTACAAAATGATTTATGATATTTCTTATGCTAACCTGCATTTTTATCTATGTTTTAAGAAATCCTTTTTGCATCATATGTTTGGAAAAAACTATATTTTTCTTTTACCTGTGCTGCAGAAAATATTTTCGAACCATATGTCTGTAAAAATTAGCATATTTTGTACAATAGTTTGTTCGGATGAGATAAAATTGAACCTTTCATGGACCGAAGGATTGACCATGGATATTATATTAATTATGATTGGTGTATTTAATTTGTACTGAAAAATATTATGCAATTGTTTTCAATAAAACATATTACTCAATAAATTCGTAGGATGTGATTTTTGAAAGAATTGTGAAAAATTACCCCAAATGAAGGAAAAAAATGTAAAGTGAAGAAATCCTACGAACTTATTGAGTGATGTGTTTTTGTTCAATGATATACAGACGATGAGTAGCTTCAGCAATAAAAAAAAAATGAAAATACTTCCAAGAATTGTGGCAATCTGGTATGGAAAAATATATAATTTCTCTATCGGCTTACTTTATCTTTAGACTATCAGATCGATTAACATAATTGATGAAGGTTTCCAAGAAAATATCACAAAGCAAATCTGATATATCAGGATAATCTGTAAATTCTTGACTATTTTAAGACTTTTTATTGAATGGAATTTAGAATATTACAAAAAAAAATATCATCAAAGTGAATCTGCGACTTTTTGCCATTTGGTCAAACAAAATTCGAAAGCCATAAATGAAAAAATATTAACGATTCTTTCTAATATATCCAGGATAAAGCTTGATTTTTTTTGTTTTACTAAGACAGTCTATCCTAATTAATGATTCCTATTGAATTACCCATGTTAATTTTTATTTTAAACTAGCTGGTACCCGGCGCGTTGCTGCCACAGAAGAAATAGTTCTAAAAATACCATTTGAAATTTGAAAGAGTTATCTTGTTTAATTAGCAATGATATAAATAATGATATTTTTTCCGACAATTAATACATTTATTGATATTGAATGATATATAAAGAAAAAAATATTAAAAGCATACATTTTGCTTACTTAATTGTTCTGCTAAGTGCTTTAGGGTAGAGAATAGTTTTGGCTTTTCCGTCTTTAACAAATACAAATAAATTTCTCGGCTGTCCAACGTGGATTTTCTAGATTCTTCCGCACACTTGAAGTGCCTTGTTGATGGTCATTGAGAATGCAAGTCCAACGGGGAGCTGCAGTCGTCTCTTATCAAATTGCACGTCGGTGGGAATGAGCACATCTTCTCCTTTCGACTTTCCATTAAGAATATATAGTTGTTTCGATGATATTCGGCATCAATTTCTTCATAGTGAGTCTTGTTCCAATTTGTAAGGTGGCACATCAGGAAGATCTGACGAATTTAAAAACTCGATTGGATAGTTAGTAACTTGGTCTGCATTCATGGCGCTATCAGTCGATTTGTAGGTAACAGAATCGTTTGCAATTTGTTATTGTATTGTGTGGTTGATTGTATTGACGTCGGTGTTTTCTGCTGCCAAAATAGCATGTTCGCAAAGCCAATAATGATTTTTATAATTACTAAAAATCTGCGGAAAAACTTTCTGAATGAGTAAATCGATGGATGGCACAACAACGCAAAAGTTCGATGGAAATGAAATAAACTTGGTAGCATCAACATGCACTTTTCCTTCACCAATGTTCAATAGTCGTTTTAAAAATGTGGCTGCCGACGCATCACGCTACAAATGTACGCGCATATTTATCTTTAATGTCAGTTTTCGCACGTCTCTCCAAAGATGCGATGCTTTGAGGCAAGAATCAGCTGGTGTCGATGAAAGCATCACTGGAAGAGGTTGTCGAAAGTCGCCACATAATAAAATTAGAGCGCCACCAAACGGTTTTGCATTTGATCGTAAGTCTTTAAGAGTTCGATCAAGCATTGCATTCGTCCCAGATAATCCCCTTGCAAATTTTCAAAACTTTAGCTATGTCAGAAACTTTAGGAATGTTACATGTCAGAGCTTCCAATAAATGCATATCTAATGGCAATTTGAATGCCGAATGCGCTGTTCGTCCACCATCTAATAATGTTGCCGCAATACCTAATGAAGCAAGAGCTAAAGCAATTCTATTTTGAGATCGAATGTGAGCCAATAGTAAAGTGATGAGATACGTTTTTCCAGTACCGCCAGGCGCATCAAGGAAGAACAGATCATTTGTAATTGTATCGTAGGTCAATTTTTGTTCCGCAAGCAAAAGTTGTTCGTTTGCTTCGACAAATGCATCCAAATCATTAGCATTGTACTGCTGTTCAAGTGCAGAACGAATTCTTGTTGAATGAATTCTTTGATGTTGATGGTTAAGCAAATGTCTTTGATTTTGATCAGAGCTTGATTGAAAATATTGTCCGAAAACTCAATTGAATTGTCATTGCTAACGGTGTGTAAAATATCTTCGCTCAAATCCTCTCTGAATTTTTACCACAAATCTTTCGGGTTGGGTGACGGACATGTGGTTAAAATGATGGCGAGTAATGTTCTAATTTCCGTTCGATCTTTCTCAATGAAGTATGACATTTGACATTAACCAAAAGCATTCTTAAATTCCTCGTTAGCTGAAGAAACTTATAAATGGCTTCTGTTTAACTACTTAATTATTTTATTTCTGTAATAGCTGTAAGTTTCTCTTGAAAATTTATAAATAAATAAATAATAACACTCGGCTTTATTTGGATGTAATGTGTAAATACGGCCCAATGCATCAGATGAATACAGATTTCGATAGCCTTCATCACGCATCCCTTGCTTACGTCGTTGAAAATTCTCGGATGTAGTATTTCATGTAAAATAGTTAGGAACTTGTGCGTACCATAATGTCTCTGCAAATACATCTTCTTCACACAGCGCAAGTGTTGGTTCAGCAGCAACATTTCTTGCAGTGTCTGCCTTTGTCCATTTTCGAGATGAACACTGAGATGAACAACATTCGGATTGCTTCTGTGAATTAGGAAGCTCAAAATAGGCCAAAGAGCCTCGTCACTGCTGATATATCTACCTGTTTGAAATTGAGTTTGAACTCGATCGTTGCGCGCATCAAGTCTTTTAATACTGACTACTGCCATATCACTGCCTATTTGCATGTACAATTTGCACGACAATATCCGACGTTGGTATGAGCTTTGAATGTTTTCGATGAAAAAGAAGATCCATATATTGTTGATTTCAACGTCAACATATTGTTATTAAATAAAAGAATTATTCATTTGTTTCTTGTTTTTATTTTTTAAATTAAATTTAAATTCAAATCTGGTTAGGTTAGGTTTGTTTGTTTTCATTGTGTCGAAATGAAGGCGTTTTCAATTTACCAATAAATTTGTCCCCCGTTAACAGGATTTAACCTTTATCCATTTTACACTGGGATGCAAACTGTAATCGTAATGAATATCATTTTGAAATGCAGCAATATTCAAATCAACATGTACTTTCGATTCTCGTTGCACGTTGGTCGTCTGATTTTGATCGGATAACACTCAAACGTATTTTTTCGATTGTTACGTACGTGAATAAGCGATGAATGAAATGAAGCATTTTAAAAGTGCTTGCGATGAATAATTTGGATATAATTGACTCACGCCGATGGATAACCTGCAAATGACATTGACGTTTGACGTATGTGTTGTATGTGACGACGACACGACGCCTCCTACTGCAACTTGTAGGTACTATATACCTATAGCCTTAGCAACGCATAATCTCAAACACGTCAGAATCAATAACTTTCACACATTAAGTTTTGAATTAAAAATCTACTGTAAGTTAATTGTACTATGCCTATGTCACCCCCTGATTCCTTGGCAATAAGTGGACCAAGTTTTATCTCAATCCGATGAACGCGCATATCAACGCATATCGCCCGAGCATAAGCCGGCAAACGCAACTTATTTTTATATATTAGATTGTTATAGAATACAAAATATCGATTTTTTCTCCATTAACAAGTAAATATTCAAATACACTTGGTCCTTTTTTTATGCGATAAATATGTTCCACGGGGAGTCGTATATAAAAAATCCGCATAAAAAAGACTTCAACTACATAGAAAACTGAGGGATAGGTTCCGTTATTTTTAAAAACCGCATAACTTCAAATCAATGTGATGAAATGTACCAAAAATCGCATAAAAAAACTTTGCGGAGATTAACCAATATTTAGATATGGAGACATGCAATTCCTAAGCTTGTGCTGGAATTTGAAAGCACGTTCAGAATTAAAAAAAAATCTCTATGGAAAAATGAGGGATACGTTCCATTATTTTTGAAAACCGTATAACTTCAAAATCGCATTAAAAAGATCCGCATAAAAAAAGACCCAAGTGTAATATTTAGCAATCGAATGCCATTCTCATCTAAATTGACCAAGATGAGACTTTTTGGCTTAATCCTTCAATAAAATATAAACAGAAGAAAGATAAGACTGTTAGCAAAACACAGCAATGATAAGATAATAAAAATTTTAAAAGACGAAATTATTAAAAAAAATCTAGATAAACAGCGATATCCAAACTTCAAAGTACATAGAAATTTATTCAAATATAGAAGACGTGCATGCAAATGACTGATAAAATTTGTTGTTGTTGTCAGCGTTCTTCATTTAAATATTCTACCGATCCAAATGTTTGCGATCCATGACTTCAATTGACACGGAACGTGAAGTGTGACACAATGCATTCGTGCGCACAAGTACGTTAGATACACATAATATTTTCAACTTCAAACATTTTTTGTATTTTTTTATTTTTCAACCTTACGATGTGACCCTAGAACTCCCCGGAGCTAAATTTATCACCTGTCACTGCTTAATAATCACTAGGCAAGTGTTGCGCAAAGGTTGGTAATCACTGCTAAAATTTGAATATTACTCATATGCGTGACTGGACGTCGTATTTGAAAAAAAATCGATCACGATTTCAGGTAAAAATTTCTCTTCGCATATGTTTTTTTTTGTTAATATGCCCGAAGAATCAATTGAATTGGAGCTAGGTGTTGTTAATGGGAATCCCCCCCTCATGTATTAATATTTTGAAGGTCTCATTAATTTGGAGACCATTTTACCAGTCAATTAAATTCGCGTTTGTGACTTGTCAAATTACTTAAATTGAAATTGACACTTCTAATTGGCCGGTTGGTCAATAATTTATTAGTTTGAGTAAACAAGTTACGCCCTTTATTGATCAATTGATACAAGCGCAAAGAAAAGTCAAGATATTATCGCATATCGCGAACGAAGCAGACCAATGAAAATATTAAATGTGACTAATATACGTCGAACGGACAACAAAATAAACCAATTAGGTTGCACATTATGAGATACTGTCAGATAACATCATCAAAACGGTTTTATCGGGAAGTCATGTACAAGTGCTTGATTATTTTCTCATTGATATCTTCATTTGACTCGCACAAAATGCATCATAGAAACATTTACTACGAATCTGCTTTTTCATGTGCCTTGTAAAAATAGCCAGATCATATTGCAAATGTATTTTGAAGCTAAATTTGTATTGGCATCGTAGGGCAAATCGGCTTGAACGTCACGAAAAATGAAACTCCGACGTTCGTGTCCATCACATACGTTAAAGAGACACTACGCGTATGCACCGCTTTTACTATATGTGTATCTACATACAGCATAAAGCAATCAATACACCAATAGCAAGAACATTTTGATAAAAATGAAGAAGTTGCTACTTCCAAAAAATATAAATCAAAAACTTCAGATGCTACTGATAAATTTGTTTGGATGTTCTTAGATATAAAATGTAAATATTGTAATTTTTATGTTTAGTTTTTCGTACATTACACAAATTTACATGGCACGATAATTTTAAGGGACCCAATCAATTTTTTATACTGTATCGGCAGTCATTCGTAATTAACGCAAAAATTTTTGGTTCACTTATGATTTGAAACAGCAACTTGTCATGAAAAAGCAAGCCACTTCTCGGGTCATAATTCAAGCCGCAGTGATAATCGTTAGACCAGTATTTTGCATGCACAAATATACAACTAACATTTAGAGCAATGATTTTCAATCTTTGTACTACTTTGATGCAGCGATCTATGGAGACTTGAATGCATTTCTTCTTAAAATGCTGTATTAATCCTGTTTTTTTTTAAATTATTATTTTTAGATAGATATTAAAATAAAGTATTAAAAATATGACAATATAATAATTAAGTTTCAAGCTTAAAGACGCTATGTCCTTTAGTATTTGCTTGGCAGCCAACAATATAGTGTGTGTGAGACCAACCAATATCAAATTCTAGCTAGATTCTACTCTGGTGGAGTCTACTTTTTCGTTTACAGCAGTAAAATATTGAGTGGTAGAGTTTAAACCAAGTCTTACGAACTGCCAAGAATCAAATGAAGTGACCACGCCAGAAGTGGTGAAGAAAATTCAAAAAATGGTATTGACTGACCGTTGACTGAAAGTGTCTGAGCTAGCAGATCTGGTAGGCATATCAAAAAGTGCTGTACAACGCACATTGACAGAAAATTTGGATATGAGAAAGCGTTGCCCAAAATGGGTGCCGCGTTTGCGGATGAGGATGTTTTAATTGAGTGAATGAAGCATGAGTCTATCATTTCAAACCTGAGACAACGGAAGATAGGAACCCTTTCGAGCTGTTTATTGATCCCGCTATTCGGGAGCATGCCAGCCCGCTCAAAAAATGTGCTCAAGAAGGTGCAAAACCTGAATTTAGTATCTAACTTCGAGCGGAAGCTAGAAGAATATATACATTGTAAATTAAAACTAGATAAAATAATGAAGTAAAATAGATAAATATGTAGATTTTATGGGAGAAAGGAAGTCTAGGTGTACTCCACCTATGTAAATTAGCCACCTTAGGGACTTCCGTGATCATAGATATCGTAGAAAGCCCCGAGGATGCATTTCTCCCCATAACTTACGCCTTGAGCCCTAAATGCCATTAAAAAGGAGGGAGTAACCACAAGATTTGTGTGTCCAACCGGTCCGCCTTTCCGACCACGGACACTTCGCTATCGGACGCCATGCTCGGACATGTACACAGAACATAGTCTTCGTCCATGAACAGATCTCCACACGGATACTCTGAGATCGGGGAGAGTATCTGTGTGGTAAGTGTGTATCGTGGAGTCTAATATCCACCCGAATAGGAAGAAACAATCAAAACAATATACTGAAAGGGAAGGATCGACTCCAAAGAAGGCGAAGACTGTTCCATTTGCAGGTAAAAGTCATAGCATCCGTTTTTTGAGATAAGCATGGAATCATTGATTATCTTTGATCTTCAAAAAGAAAAAAAAAAAACAATCGACACCAAGAATTATACGAACTTATTGCAAAGTTTGGATGATGAACTCAAGATGAAAAAAGACTGTATTTGACTAAGAAGAAAGCGTTGTTTCTTTAAAACAATGCACCAGTTCACATTCATTATCGCGACGGCCAAAATCAATGAGTTAAAGTTCGAGTTGCTTTCTTATACACCCTCTTTGACAGATTTAGTCTCCTTAGATTATTTTATTTTCCCAAATTTGAAAAAATAGCTCGGTGGCAAAATATTTGCCAACAGTGAAGAGATGAAGTCGGCGATTGATGGCTATTTTGAGGAGCTCCACGGTTCTCACTATAAACAGGACATCGAAGCTATTGAGCATCACTGAGAAAAGTGTATTGAATTAAAAGGGGACTATGTTGAAAAATAAAGATGTTTTTTCTGTTTTCTTTGTTAGGTTGGGTATTTGACTATTATTTAGACTACCCTCCTACTCATTACAATTGTTCAATTGGTACACACATAACATTCCATTGCAATTATCTGAATTTTATCGTATTCATATCTATAAATATTGATTAATGCATTGATATTATTTTAAAAATGAAATATGAATTCATCGAGTCGTTTCTCAGTATGGACATATTTACACCGATGTAATTATGAATTATTGATTATTCTATAAATTTTACAGCATTTTCTTTTTTAAAAATAGAAATTTAATTATCCAACAACCACTAAGCATATTCAAGGTCTAGTTTTAAATAAAGGAATGCATATTCAATGGCTACAATTTATAGCCTTGCTGAAGGTAGGCTTGGCAGCAATATAAACCTTTTTATAGCGAGCTTACATTGTTATAAGCGCTAGATTATTAGCTTATATTTTATGGAAATTATTATACTATTCAAGTGCTATTAATGTAATTTCAGAATAGCTTATTATAATCTGACAAAGTTTTAAAAAAAAGTTAATTAAACGTGATTACAAACGCTTGTGTGTCCCAATCGTGAATCTCACTGTGTGACTAATGTGGAATTAATAGGCTTATTATGATATTATTGCTGCATTTTTATGCAAAACGCAATGGACATATGATCGATGGGAGAATGATTGCGCAATTAAAATGCACTTGACCACCTTCGCATCTATGGGAAAAAATTGTTGTGCAACAACAATTTCCATCGTATAACTAGTCTTCTTCCTTTCGTCGATTAAAATGCATCCTCGGCTCGATAGAATCCATTCATCCGTTGGCATGTTCATTAAAACGTCATTAAGATGCATTTTTTACAGTTCGAAGCTCGCCAAAAATATATGTGGATCGCAAAAATACACTAAATTTGAGAAGCTTTGATATGGCGCCAAAAATAAGAGGCTTGGTCGTTTCCCATCGTCTCGGCACACATAGTAAACATATTGCAACATATTTTGAATATTCATTTCGTTGCGCAACATTCACAGTGCCTCAATTTATAAGCGTATAATACACAATAGACTTTCCCATGGCATCCTAGAATACAAGAAGTATAATAAGTACAATCAATAGGACAGCCATAAGTGTTTTTGACATTAAAAAGCTCTTTATGATCAAATTGTGCTGGTGAGGAATAAAACAGTAAAGCTATGGCATACATGGTATTTTTTAAAAAAATAATAAAATCTTTATAATGCTTTTAGCATTTCAATGCATTGCCTCAACCATAAGAGCAATTTTGAGGGTGAGTTAATAAGTTAAGTAATATAATTTAATATTTAACAAGCCGTCATTGAGAGTCTCATGTATCAGAAATTTGGCACCCATATACATTTAAAACTGATAAATATATCCAACAATCCGATTAATTGTCAACAGAAGGATAATTCTTCCAGGATCTTTATTCGGACATGATGAGCCTGAAGCAATATAATTTTTGAGGGAAAACCAAGCATTTTTTATAACGTGAACTCCATATGAGGGCTTCGATCAAAATACGATACATATAACATTACGCGATAAGTCCGTAGGATTTTTATTTAAAAAATGCATAAAAATTATCTCAAATGAAGAAGAAGCAAGTTTAAAGCGAAAATATATCCTATGAACTTATTGAGTGATGTGTTATGCAGTAGTAAAATTAAAACTCTGCCGCCAGGACCTTAAATGCATACCTGGATCTGATCTAAATAATACTACCATTATTGTTTATAATTTTATAACTATTAACATAATTTTTTAACTCATCAATTACTGATTGTGAAGATATTTGGTTTTTCTTGTGGAAGACCATTTTTTCTTATTATTTTAATATTTTTAAATATAAACTCTATGAGTTTTACGTTTAAAATGCTGCAAATATCATAATTAATGTGCAGTTATTCCAAATTAATCCTAAATATATGTAGGTTCATACAATATATTTTGAATAAACCAGATAAATTTGGCATAAGCTTTAATTGGTATTTGTTGTAAAAAGAAAATATAATGTAAATGTGTTTTCATACTTGAGTAAAAAAAAATTAACAACACCTATTTTACATCAGTTTCATTGGTTGAGTTTGATATAAAAAGCATTGTATTCACCATTTCACATCGACATTTATACATGAGAAAGCTCTGTTTGAAGTGGGTGTCGCGTTTGTTCACACTCGATTAAAAACAACAACGCGTCCACAATTCGGAGCGCTGCTTGGAGCTTTTTCAGCGCAATAAAAATATTATTTTCATACGGTATGTGACAATGGATGAAACATGGATCTATCACTACACTCTGGAGTCAAATCGGCAGTAATCTGAGTGGACAGCAACCGGCGAAAGCCACCCAAATGGACTAAAGATTTGCGATAAAACGACCTCAAATGATTTTTTTAATTTTTAAAGATTTGTCTTATGATACCCCATCAAATTATCATACACATTTCAAAAATATACACAGCTGAAATTAAAAAAATACGAGCGCAATTGTTATGCTATCAAATAGTGTATGAGCTTTCATGGTCCATTATTGGTGGCCCAAAGCATAAATTCATGTCTTTTATAAATGAATTTGGATGAAATATACCTTAATGCTTTAATATGTAATATTTTAAAAGACTACGGGTGGGCTTATGGTGTTCAACAGCTCAAACGAAACAATTAATTATCGGTTTAAATTTGAATAATTTATTTTAACTGGTATTTAACTGTCGTTGCTTGCAAGAAGAACATTCCAAGATCCATCTCCAGTCGATTTTGTGTTGAAATTATTTTTTTAAAAATATCAATGGGATAAATTTGCTTCATCGGTCTAATGAATTGAATATGATATGCATGCTGTTGACATTGTTTGATGTTGTCGGACAGTTGACACAAAGCCATTGAGACAATGCGGCAAGCTGTCAAAATCTCGTCAATTTGACAGTCTCCTCAATCTCATTCAATGCAACATTTTAGTATTTATTTTATTAATAAATACGTATGTGAATACTTTATTTTTGGCGGGATGATTGACGTACTCGTTTCGTAATTTGTCCCAATTATTATAGTACAAACACTTCACCGTTTAATATATGATTTTATTATGTTATGCTATTAATTAAATTCAAGTAGTAGATTTAGGGCCCAACATTTTTACTTAAAAAAAACGTTTTTATAAAATAAGAACGCATTTAAAAAAAACAGTGACATTTATTGATTGCCAAAATATATTTATTTTCAAATTATTTATTAATGAAATAATCTTTCCACTTGTATTAATAAAATAATTCCAATTCCATTTGTAAAAATATGTCCATACAATAGGCACTTTCATATTTATCAACGTGTGAGTCAAAGTTAGAATCGTGTCGAAAATTGTTGCGGTTTTTCAAAAAACCGATATTTTTCCTCATGTTCCATTCCGAAAAGTCATCCTGAGTAATAATTAAGATTATACTGTGGGAACCGTTTTTTTAAAAAATAATTTCTTATTAAGCGCTTATCAAAACATTCATGAAAACAGACATGTTTATAAATAAGCATTGCGCTGCATTACCACGAATTGCCTTACCGTTAAAATAATATTTATTCATTGTGTTTATGATTTATAATCATTATTGATTACACGTCTATGCCTTGGATATCCGTATTTAATTTTTGGTTCAATATTATTGACAAATCCGGTTTTAATCGCATGGATCAAGGGTTCAAAGCCATAAAAGGCTATAATAATGATGATCTTTTTGGGTCTTTTTATAGAAATTTTTACAAAATCGATATCATTCATTGGTATTAACTGTCACGATTATTTTTTTATTTTGCAATATGTGAGTAATTAAATTATTAATACTAGAAAAAAATGGTCACGTTTGATCGTGTATTTGAAAACATCAATTTGAGTACCACTATGTATGACCTTTCATCGGGCTACAGAGTGTTATTTTTCTTATTGAATTAATGTAAATATGTAAAATAACTTGATATATTATATTACAGAAAATCCTGAATAACTCATTATAGATTAAAAATGCTTACGTGGATCTGATCTAAATAAAACTACAGGTTGTTTTTTGACACTAAAATTTTTATAATGTCATCTTATCTTATATAATTTTATGTTCATCCAATAAATCAGATGAATTTGGCATTATTTATTTTAATCCTTTTATCATTTTGATTATCTTCGGCTTATTATTTTCTTAAAAAAATGTAAAAAAAACTCACTTTTAAATGGATATTTTTAAGCAAATGCAAAGTTGTCTAATTATTTTTTTGGATTAAATAACGCTTAGGTCAATAAGTTCGTAGGATGTAAGATTTTCATAAAAACAGCAACCTTCAGATAATACGTTGAAGCAAAACAATGCCTTGATAAGTGTTATTAGGACTATGATCGATCGAAAGAAATGGTATGGTCATAAAAATGTTGAAGTTGTGTGAGATAAATGGTACCTTAAAGATATCAAAAGGCATTGTATTCACCTTTTTGTATCAATATTTGTTCATGAGAAAGCTCTGTTTGAAGTGGATATCACGTTTGCTCATACTCGATCAAAAAACAACAATGCGTCCACAATTCGGAGCGCTGTTTAAAGCTATTTCAGCGCAATAAAAAATATTTTTCATATCAAAAACGACCAAAAAATGCAAATATCAGCTAGTAAGATTTTATATTTTATTCATTGATTATATTGGGAAAAGAAAAACCAACAATAGCGAATATTATTAATAAAAAAATGTAAAGTGAAAAATTCCTACAAACTTATTGAGTGATATATTAGATATGTTTTTTCGAGATAAAAGTAGAATAAATATATTTTAAGGCTAAAATGTGACTATATGTAGACGATATTATGGTGATTTTGTCTCACTCTGTATCACAGTTATATATTTTTTTGGCATTCACGTTATGAAACGTATAAAGCTGGAGAGAGGTTTCAAGCTGTCAATTAGTTTCATTACATATTAAGGTTAAACACTGTTTGCATTAAATTACCAACATTTGGCATTTCAACACTGCAAGATAATTAATAATTCATCCAAGTCGAGGATGCTCATTTAAACCATTAATCATTAGAGGCTTTCCTTGCTTTTATCTTCCCCCGATCAACTAATCCATGGTTCCGGTTCCAATCTCACCTTTTGAAGACGGACGCTCCAAGGACTTTCAATCAATAAAATTTATTCGCTATTGATATAAATATAAACCGGTATACTAAATGCACAATTGCCAAAGGATTTATTTGCGCACAAAGGTTAAATCCTTTTGCAAAATCACAACGATCCTATTCAATCTATCATCACGAGTTGTCGTGAATGCAAACAAAAGATTACACATCAATAGCTTTCAAAATCGGGTTAAGGACGAACAAAGCGACAGGAAAAACAGTTTTTTTCACAGTAAAAAATCCAACGTAATAATCTTTAATTGCTTGTACCATAAAATTTAATGTTTACATCGATGTTATGTGCATATCAATCATGCTGGTGGCTTATTGACCTTATGATGGTCTATTTGGACTGTCGTCTGCGCTCTCGTCTCAAATGATCGTTTTTTTTTCTATAATGTATTCATAATAACGTTCATAAATTTGATATTCTATAGAAAGAAATTAATTTTCAATAACCATTCATCAACTCTGTCGAATATTACATAATGGAAATCTTCACATCGACTATGATATGTGTTTGTCAATGGATGGTCGTACATATAAATATGTAATACAGAGTATACCAAATCAAATATCAAATTAAAACACGGAAAATAGGGGATATTATCGACCTTATGAATTAAATTAAAAGATTATGGATGGATGTAAATTGGAAGGATCCCAGATAGTTTTAGGTGCGCATGAATCCCGGGACTAGTAAACGTAATCCCGAAAAATTCTGGATTGAATTTTTTATCTAACAAAAATTGTAACTATCTAATCTATGTATACATATATACAGTACATATATATTTTTCAAATTGTTATATTAAGCTTTCCCTACCGGTGATGTATTTACTACACCTCGACTCTAATAATGGGAATATCGATATGAAATATAATAGATACGGGGTTCAGAATTTTTGTACTCCTCCATAATATAATTACGAATCACATCAAACTATTATAGTATACAAATATTCATCTGCAGCGACGGGAATAAACATTTTGTCGGGAAATCGGGAATTTCGCGAATTTTAGACCGTGTCTCAACAGATAGGAATTTTATCAGTCACATTGATGGTGTTATACGAAAATGGGGGCTCACACGGTCATCAACTCGAACCAGCATTTAGATATCTGATGACGATACCTCCAACGAGTTTGGAGTGAGGGCAGGGCTACCATTTATAGTTAACCTTTTAACCGCCAGCCATTTTAGAGATATTAGAAATTGCGTAAAAAAATGATTGACTTACATATTTTATTGTCTAAAAGCGACTTATATATATCCACCGTCCTACTAATGCTGTTCTTTGGGATCATTTATGACTTTTCAGCATTTCTTGTTCAGGATTTACAAAATACATAATGGATAATATTATATACACGCCATCATTTATTTAGCTCAATTTACTAATAATTATAATAGTTATTTTACAAGTCATTCTGACGAATACTCACCTCTCTCTCTGATATTAAGAATTAAGGAGCTTGTCTTGATTGTTTAATATCATGTTTTTGAATCCATCGATTAGATCTTAGAGTAGAAAATTCCTCACGTCCTATAAGAAAATAATATCATGCTTTAATCAGCGATTTCATAACTAAAATAGAATGATATTGATAACACTTGGTTTGGTGGTTCTAATGATATGTTCAGCATTATTTTTTATACTTGACTATGTAACATTTAAAGAAATAGCTCCTCGAAAAATTCGGAGTATAATTATTGTGGTCAAATATGCAATTCATTGTGCTGGCTGAATACGTAGAATATTGTATTTCAACCCTTTATGGTCTTTAAATAAAATTCAGTAAGTTCCTAAATGCTTGCAGAAATTTTAGAGAGAAAGAAATTTTTTTTTGGTCAATTCTTCAGTAAACATTTACTGAAAAAAATGTAATTTTAACTGGTAAATTGAAAGAGATGTATTTTATCCAAAATCACTTCTGCTGTAAAGGTTCGTGTTGCATTTACAGACACCATTTTTTTAATTTTAATAGCTATTACTTTTACTTGAACATACAGTAGATCCGCGGTAATCTGATAAACGTTTTACAAGTTGGTGTCGGATTTTCCAATTTGTCGGACTATATATGCCCCAACCCCTTCTAATCCGGAATTTTTAAAAAAGGAGTACTTGTAATCCGAAAAAATATGAAAATTGTGAGATATACATATAAAATACAAGGTCTCATATTATAGAATTAACTCCATAAACACAATGGCCATAGCAGTTATAAAAAATTAAAAGAAACTGTTACCTGTTAAAACCTGTTAGTGTTTTAACTATCTCTTGTTAGCCGGGTAGGTGTTGGACTCCACGATGCCAGGCCACCATAAAACCCCAAGTGGGGAGCCAATCCTATGCAAGTGGGCAACGGTTGAACCCCTGGAGTAATAATGTGGAGTGGAGGTGCACGAAAGCAGCCTCGTCGGTTTGCTCATCAACGCTGCTGGGGTAACCCAGCTAACATGAGTTGGTTACGCAGATCACCAGCGTCAGTGAACCCGCGTTAATAGTTCCTTTAAACTTAGCATAAACTTTGCCCTTCCTTTTCCAATGTACCTTCGAATGCATGTAGCCTGAAGCTGGTCTTCCTACGGAAACCTTGCCTCCTCTGGAGGGCTTGGATGCTCTGCGCTTAGCGTTTCCCGTAGGGTTAAAAATCAGTGGAAGATACTCTCTGTGTGGCTAATCCGGGGAAACCCGGAACAGACCACACAACAACGTCGGGAATGTAGTCGTACACTAAAGACCCTCCACGCTCATCAGTCGCTGTTTGTCGTCTGTCAATATCCCTTGCTAGCCAAAAAGTCTTCCTTTTTGTTATCTCCTTGTAAAACAACTTTTTCATGGTTATATGGTTATTTATATGCCTGTTTCTTTCTTGAAGAAACCACATATACAAAGCCTCTTCCATCTCTGGATGGTTAGATTTCTTGAGAGTTTACCGCGGGTCTACCGGGGAGAGTCTACCGCGGGTCTGATGTATTAAGATGAAAATAACATAATGAAAAAAGTCGCTGTGAAACAAATTTGTCAAGTGCCAATCTGGCCGATAGCCTTCTCTCTTTGGTTTTTTTCTAGAAGAAAGACTGAATATCTAAATACCAAGGAGTAAATAAATGACTACACAATTTAATTGTTTGAGTGCATCTCTGCGATATGGCGACACATAGTCTGCATGTATTGTATTTGGTGTGTAATACATTTATTTACGATTAGTCAAAAAAATCATTTAATTATATTGAATTTTTATCAAATCTTACCAAATTTGCTTGTTATGGTTTGTCATTTTTTTGCGAAATATGGTGTAGCACTCTAACAGTTATCATTATTACAATCGATGTCTCATAGGATCATATTGAGACATAGGATCGGAAATAGTATAGATACATTTGAATAGGATAAATATAGACACTAACATATATTTTTATGCTATCGAATTAAGATTTTTTGTAAGTTCGATTTGATCAAATTATTAACATCGTTTCAGACTAGACACGTTCCTAAGAATAAAATACATGTTCTATTAAACTAATGTGCAGCCTATAAAAAACGCGAAAAGAATTCTATGTCAAAAAAAATCCTTCTAAATCATTGATGTTGTCATCATATAGGTCAAACTTGTTGACGAAACCGATTAATATAAATATTGTAGGTCATGTTATCAAATTAACAGTACAGAGGCTCTAGAAATTCGCCTTCACTGACATCATACAACTAGATGATTCATACAAATGTGTTTTTTCTGTACTATATAACGTGCTTTCTGGACTCGTATGCAAAAGCTAACATTATATGAAGTCATTAATTATGTATAAAATCAATTTGTCGCGAAATTAACATGCATCGGATATGTTGCGAAGGCGCCTTAATTGATTCTTATTCATTTTTAATTGATGTTTCTTCAGCGGAATATATGCCAGCCTATTAAAGATATGTCATATATGTTTTTCGTGTTTGAAATTTTTACGAAATATCGATTTTTTAACATTATTAAAACATAAACATTGAACTGCGACCCAAAGAGAATGCAGACGATTAATCAGAAATATTCGTCATAGAAAGGTCACGAACCGCCGGCTGTTATTTATTTCTCCAATTTCTGTACAATCTTTGTCGCAGTGTCATTTTCGGCCATAAATCAGCTCGACGATATTACAAAAATACGATTCTTGTAACTGCGACGAGAGATTCCAGAGAATGAATAAATATATCTTTTTAATTGGCTTACGTGGGAACGCTGCAGTTAGCCATGCAACTCAGCCAAGGGTCATCCGAATGCACAGCCGTCATAATTGCGTTTGATGCGTTTCTTGATGACTCACAAGTCAGCATTTAACGAAAGTCCGAGAATATATTTTGCTTATTAGCACAGAATGTTAATCTTGATGAATTGCCATTGGGTTGGGAAAGTTCTTCGGAGGTCGATGAAATGCACATCCACTCGCTTGGGTATGAATTAATGTCTTCAATGCCCAAATAGAAGATATTCCATCAAGCAATTATCATATGATACAACAATATCCGTCCAAACTACATTAGATTCGCGTTAATCCGACAAAAAATTTATAAAGCAGTGTCGGATTATCCAATTTGTCGGACTATAGAGTACTGCCCCCGACTCCTTGTAGTCCGGAACTTTTTAGAAAGGAGTACTTGTAATCCGAATAAATATGAAAATGGTGAGATATACATAGAAAATACAAGGTTTTATATTGTATAATTAACGTCATAAAAATAATAGTTATAGATCTTGAAATAGGTGTAGTATGTCTGTTTATTTCCTGAAGAAATCACATATACAAAGCTTCCTCTGGACGATGAGCTTCCTTAAAAGTTTGCGTCTTGCCTGACCCACAATTAATGGTGGAGACGAACTTTTGAATGTTATCGCGGCTATTTTTTGTATCATAAATTGTGGATCGTCTTACGCCGTACTAACTTGCCAACTTACAATAATATTAATTACAATTTAGGCGATCCAGAATCATATTTTTGCAATTTATTACATTGACGATGCTTTATCGTACATATGTACAATAGTTGTATTGGGATGTCGGACTACAAGGGGTGCCGGATTAGACTGGGGCCGGATTATCGTAGATCTGTTATACATACATGGTTTTAGCTCTTATTAGCAATCAACTTTGTCTTTGTGGCTTTTTCAAGGATACTTTGGTGATATAAATTTATTATTTAAGCGAAATATATATTGATTGTATTCTCATACAATTATAACTATTATGACAATCAATTACAATTCAAAAGTTCAAATAAAATCATAAAATGAAAATTAGACGACTTTTATAATGCTGCAATCGTCAAATTTACTTAAAATGAAGACTTTGAACCGGAACTGAACTGATAAAACCGTTATTTTTGGTGGAACTGAACCGATTCGTAAATATCGGTTTTCTTGGCTTGGTACACGTCTTACGCAAAAGAGAGATTAGTCGATTTGAATGTTGATATATTGTGTTGAATTAATCATTCTTTACATTCATTAATAACACTGAATATCTCTACTCTATGTTTATCCTCTTATTTTTTCTGTTAAATCAATACTTTCCAATTTACCCAAATTCCAGCTTGCAATCTTGAGTCATTATTTTAAAAAAATTTTAAGGTAATCTCTTTCTATATATTTACTATATACCCAGACTGGGACTCCCAGATTTAAATTTGTTTCCTAGCTTTATGTACTCCAACTTGGGACTCCCAAATTTCCAGCTAATAAGCGAAAAATCAATATCCTTTCATTTAATAAATTATAATATTATGTAATATTATGTAATTATGTAATTCTGAATATACTTTCAATTAATTATGTATATTATATTTTGTCATCTACATCAGTGCTCCGCAACGTTTTCTCACCTACGGCACACCAAAGCTCTTCTTTAAATTTCGCGGCACACCAAAAGCCAAAAATAATAGATATTGATTTATTTATTTTTAAACAGCTCTCCCCATAGTACATAAAAACTCTAAAAGGGCCTAAATATTTTATACAATTTTACAATAATTATTTTTATTTCCTATGTACACATACATAAAAACTATACTATATTTACATTGTGCAATCTTAATAATTATTATAAAATAATGACCAATTAATGTGATACCTGCCCTTTTTTCGATTCAAATTTTTCAGCCAAATTTCTAATCAGTGTTTCTAAAATATCACTTGTCGTGAATAAGTCTTTTAACAGTATCGGCAGACAACAAAACTTTATTTACTTCCTTAACATCATTGGGCTCAAGCACAAGTCGAACAACTTCCTTGCATACTGGTTTAATAAGTGTTTCGCCGATAGTATGAGGTTTTTTCAGACGTGCAGTTAATTTTGCAACATGGTAGCTAGCTTCTAAGGCCTTTTCAGAAACCGTAAAAACCGAATTCATGAATTGTTTCTGTTTTTAATTTGGTTCTAAACGCTTTTGAAAATATTGTTTATCTTTTTTGACGCAACTGGGATGGTTTGAATTTAGATGGCGATTTAATTTATTGGGTGCCATTCCTTCGTTTGATAGCTGTTCGCTGCAAATGATGCACTGTGGCTTTGGAGCTGTTTCATCACCACATCACGAGAATCCATATTGAATGTAGTCTTCGTTGTGCTTCTTTTTCAGTCTTCTTTGGCATTTTTGCAATGCTTGTGCTGGGTTCTTCTGTATGTAAAGACGAATCTTTTCCACGTAAAATTGTATCCATTGTAACGTAGGCGAGAGCCCTCAGATGAATACCGGGGCCCAGTTATATTCGTCATGCTTCTGTCGACCAGTCCCAGTTACCTTCGTTCGTAGAGCTTCTGATGACCCGCGGCTGCCGCGTTCCTCATAACATCGACGAGAAGGACTCCACAGGGTGGTGGTGTTGGATTTCAAAGACGATTTTTTCTCCACAGTATGCTTATTTGTTCCACTTTGGACAGACTGCGGCTGCGAGGCGTGGAATACCCAAACTCGAACTCAGAAGTGAGTCTAAACTCAAGCTTTCAAGGAGAGGACTTCGCAAGCAGGACTCAGAGTAGTCTTAGTTATTCCATACTTAAAGAAGTGTAAAATTAAATATTAATCACATGAAGAACGCATAACTATACAAAATTCATTAACACAACTAATAGTAATGAATGGTTACTACTGCCGCAAGACGAGTGAATGTGATGTAGCACGGTAACACGACTAAAGTAGGCTGATCGGTTGGTAATTTGTGGGATCGTTGCTATCCTTGCCTAGTTTTAGCAAAGGAATTACTGGTTTTGGCAAAGAAAATGACTGGGAAATACCTCATATTTAGGCACGCATAAAATATTTTAGTTATACGAATGGCAGATTTTTTTATTATCGTATTATCGATTATGTCAAAACCCAGGGACTTTTTGTTTTTTAGTTTTCTAATGATTTTTGTTATTTCTAAAGGAGTTACCAATTTAATTTTGTGCGTGTCATTATTTGAGCTTTCACGGAAATCCCTAATTGACTTTGTTAACAGCTTTCTTTGTTTTGCTGTCGTTCATATTTTCGAAAATCTTGTGATTTAGGCACAAGGTTTCTGTAAGCATATTTGTCTTTTCTAAATCGGTTTCGGCTATCTTATCGTTTCTAACCAAAATAGGAATTCCCGTGGCTTTGTTTTTGTGTGATTTGACGGTTTTCCAAAGTGATCCAATCTGAATTCTATTGATTCTGTCAGCAAGATGACAGATGAATCCCGGAATAGATATATTAATATCTGGTTTTAGGTGTCTGGCGACATAAATAGGTGACAGGCGCTGGAGAACTATTGAAAAATATTTTAGTTATAATATTGTCTTATTTGACCGCGGCACACCTGTATCGGCTCACGGCACACCAGTGTGCCGCGGCACACCGGTTGCGGAGCACTGATCTACATGATAATAATAAGTGTAATAATAATAAGGTGTAAATTCATAGCCCCTGCATAGAAGGAGAAATAGTTAATAACCGGAAAACCCGATATTTTTCCTGGAACGAAAACCGTAACCGAACCAGGATATATGTTTAGAACTGAACCGGAATGAAAACTAAAATGGATAAAAAAACAGTTCGCAACACTGTTTAAAACTTAATAATCTTGTAATTATGACTAACATTAATTATATGTTTACAAGTATATTCAGCAACGGATTCAGCTAGATTATGATTAATTTGCTTGATATCAAGAAATCAATATCCGAATTTTCGAATGTAAATATCGAGTCATAATTTTCATATCGATACCAAGATCTTAATTATATATAACATTCACATTTGAAAGCCAAAATTATTGTATTGCTGTTTCAATACAAAATAATTTTATGCTAATTGCAGATAATTATATAGTTAGAATCATTGATCATCGTTACTAAACGACAATTAGTATTTAAAAGCGCAAACAAGCAGCATCGAAATTAGCAAGGGATGGTTTATCTAATGACTATTCGATATTTGATATGAAAAATCATAGAAATCGGCCATTTATGTGGTAATTTATGTTGATTAACATGTATTTAATGATATAATTTTTTTCAGCTCTTCAAGGATATCATCGTCGTATTTCTTGCATCAGGTTGAAATTCAATATCGTCTTCTCGATCATCAATATTCATTCAACGATTTCAATTTAAAAATTCAATCGTTTTTGGGCTAAATATACATTCGACAGTCTAAAATACAATTTTGCGCATAAATTCAATATAAAAATATAACATGGCTTATGAATAAAGTCACGCCATGGCTGTCATCCGTTCAGATAGCAAATATCTTATATGAACATATTCTGTTTCCAAATGACAAAAAACACATGATTTTCAATGGGTATATCAACAAAGAAAATTGAACAATCATGTGGAGCTATGAATGGCCATTATAGAGCAAATATCTGCTTAAATATTAAATTAGGGTGGTGTTAATCGCCAATAAATGTTTGAGGTTAATTTGTGTCCAGTCACAATGGCGAAAATATCTTTGTAATAGTCCGCAGATGCCAATATTGATTCCAGAAATTTAAATCGGGCAGTAGAAGCTCAAAAGACGAAGCAAGAACGGGAGGACCTTCGAATTTTCATAACAAGGGATTAAAATCCCCAATCGAGTCAGATCCATGGCAAACAATCGCGGAGTTATACGAATAGGATCCCATTGGGACAAAGCACAGGGATATCAGATTGGCATCCTTATATACATATGTACTATATATGTAGTATGTACACTTATCCCTCGATTTACGCGGTAGATACGTTCTTCAGAAACTTCTTCAGAAAAAATTGTTTCATTTTTCTTAAGGTATATATTTCTTCATATTGTGCACAGGTATTTCGAAGGTTTCTTTGGAAATTGAGAGCATGTTCTGTGTTTGGATCAATTTTGGAAAACAATGTTTTCCAATTTTAATAATCTAAATTTTTTGCAATAAATAATGACGGTGCGGAAGATTCATCTTTACTTACATGATCCGGTATTAAATTAAAGCCAACTAATTCCTCTTCGATTATAACATCAGTTAATAATTCTTCGATATCCTTACATTACAAAACGCATCAAAACAAAACAAAAAACATATTTTCTCCGTCGCGTTAAAGCAAAAACCGCGCAAAAAAGTATCGCGTAAATCGGGAGATGATTGTATGCAATAATTGGACCAACAGATTTGTCAGGTTGGCATCGCTCCACATCTTTCATATTTCTTTTTTTTTGAATTTTCATGAATTAATTTCATTTTCAAACCGATTTTTTGCGACTTTTTTTGTGCGATTTCGAAGTTATGCGGTTTTTTTTTTAATTTCATTAAGAGTACGATATCGAGATATTTTGGATAAAATGGGAAATAAATCATCAATACTAATCGAAATTTGGAACTGAGTAAATCATATTGCATCTGCTATCGCTGAATTACGACCACGCCCTTTATTCTGATTTAGATTTTTGAAAAAATTGATTTAGTTTTTTTTTGCATTTTTCCAATGTTTTGACTTTAAAAATACATTACTTAAAGGAATTTCCAAAATTCCTACTATTTACGGAGTTATAGCTATTTTAGTGAGGCAGCAACTTGGCCGGTCCTATTATAATTAAATCTTTTAACGCGTTTTTCTCCAAACTACTTTTTTCAACACGGTTGACATCATATCTCAAATTTTAATAAATGAATTCACTTCAAACTGGATACGAATCTTTTCTATACAACCTTCTTTTATTCCTACCAGATTTATGTCAAAGTTTATTTTTTAACTATTTTAAAAAAAGTAAAACTGACAAAATAAGGCCAAAAATGACTTAATTGAATTTATTTTAAACAGTCGCCATTTTGTGATTAACTCATCTTCACTTTTTCTATGTAAGTCATGGATATTTTTATGCGATTTTCCGCGGAACGCATCTACCGCACAAAAAAAGGTTTAATTGTACATAGTAATTGAAATTTTTACAATAATGTAAAAATCATATTATGTGCTTAGAATAATACATAGTTTGATTTGGGTCATAAAACATTTAATCTGATATCTGACAGCTTAACTTGAAATGAAAAAGTTTAATTTGAGTTGAAAAAGGTTTAACTTGGCGTTAAAATACTGTATTATTCTATTAATAAATTTGAACTTTTTTTAATTAAATATTAAAATTCTTTCATAATTTTAATGATAATCAGGATCAAGTAGTGGAATATTTTCATTGCCTATAACACAGACCACTGCCGTTTCAAATACTTTTCTCGTAATCAACATGAACTATCCAAATAGGCTGTGAATAATGTTATATAAATGAACAGATATTTTAAATAAAGCATCATCCATCAAGATATGCATCATCATCTTTGACGCAGCGAACAAGGAATTAACAACGAAGAAATGTATAATATTGTCTTATGAAATTATTTCTGTTCAATGAAGTCTTGCAGACATTTTTAATGCTGCTGACATTTCGAGAATAACATTGCTGCACCCATTTACATGCTGAGAATTATGATTTTCTTTAAATTAAACAGGTCTATGAGCAATCATAATTTGACAGGCTAAACGAGAATTAATCATAGATACAGTTGGGATAAAATATATCATGGAAATAAATTATATTCCATGTAATCAATTTGGAAAGCATCCCCGGGGTTGTTTTCTATTTAAAGAGCAATCAATCAGGACGATCTTCTTTGACGATTATCGTCGGTTGTTTGAAGCATTCATGCATTATTATGTTTCATACTTCTACAGATGATATTTATTGCACTAAAATATGATTCCACTAACGCCTCAGGTATTAATCAATTCCGATTATCATGCCTTGAATCATTCTAACATAGCATATATTGTCGTGTCAAAATGTGAGAATATTTATGTATGAAAATCAGGGTCGCCCGCCAATGACTCGTAGAGTATCGGATGGCGTGACAAATGCGGCCCTGTTTGATCGTTCAGTATTTTAATTTTATGAAAAATTTATGTGCTCTTAGTATGATAATCATTTATTGTAATTGACGATAATGAAATAGGATAACTATTGCCGATGAATGCAAAAATACATTTTGCAATAACTTCTACTAGTCTCAAGCGTTGATAAATAGCACTGATCATTATCTTATATTCATATTCATAAGATAAATATTATAATGTAGAAATGAGATGATGTGTTCTCAAATATGATAGCAATGCAGATGTAATTCGTGTTTCAGCAATTTTACAAAAATTAAACATTTATTAAACCTAAAGAAGTACATAGTAATTTTTAACATTCCCTTTGGGTCCTTCAAGCTTCCCCCATTTCATGGATGAAATATTGGCAACATTAGAATTTTAAAAGTATCCTAAAACAATGATGTCCTTTAATGACTTCTTAGATCCTTATCATGTTATTTAAGGGTTGCTTCTCTTCAGCAAAGTGCCAAAAATTCCATAATAGCTAACATGGGATGACTTTTAACTTATTATAAACATATTTATAACTAATGATTTAATCATAGATTATCTTTTATATGATAATTTACTTAATTATATCAATTTATTATTGAAATATCAAACTCAAACTTAAATTTAATGCTCATTGCTCATAGGATTTTTTTTCGTTTTAGGCTTTTTTCTTATTGAAAAGTATTAAAAAGTTGAGCCAATCAATCATTGATGTCGTAATATTAGACTGCTTAAAATGAATTATGATATTGAGAGAAAAATAGATTAAAATGGGATTTTTTTTGATATTGCCAAAATTTTATATTTAAATGCAATAAAACCTGTTGCAAAAAATTGCGTTTAAGAACAAATCATCAGTTATTAAACATAAGATGCCATAAAGGTTTTGTAGAATCAATTTAATAAGGAAGAAATTTGTCTGAAGCATCCACAAAATGTGGATTGAAGTTAATTTATCATATATGAAGGGTGTTTATAAAAAGTTGTTCAGAGGAATTGTTGAAGATCATATCAATTATGAAAATGATATTCTAAATAACATCGAAGAAATTGAACTTTTAAGAATTACCGGAGGCATTTAAGGTGTTAATGTAATGTATTTATAGGGTCAAAATCGAAAGTCATTTTTTGGTTTTATTTTTTCACAATTTTAATTATTTTAAGCATTATTTTTAAAGAAAATGACATAAATCTGGTAGGGGCGATTAAAAATTATATATAAAAACTTCATACCAAATTTGAAGTAAATTTGTTTATTAGAACATAAGATATTATGTCAACCGTGGTGAAAAAAGTAGTTTCGTGTTACGTGTTAGAAGCTGTTCCTAAGCCAAATCGGACCGGATATCGTGAGACAGAGACGGGTGTCTTGCGTCTCATCATACACTCGTGCATGGATAGCAAAGTCTTGCCCTAAAGGAAACCCCTACACGTCTAAACATTCTCAATTTTCTATTCATTTCATCTCGTAATTGTTCATACTTTCAACAAAGATAAGACAACTTTCGTTCATGTCGTCTTGAGAGAAGGCGTTTGTTTTGATAATTAAGATACTCGCATCGTTTTTATCGTTGAACAATTTTGTTATTCCCTTTGACTGCTCTGGAGTGGTGTCATTAACCGAGTATCACCACTCCTTTGCAAAATCTACTCCTTCAGATGTAAACTGGCAGGCTTGCACGGTAACCCTGTACTTTTATTTTCTCAGCACATTAATAGGCAAAAATAGCTAAACAACAGAAATCAGATGCCATGCAAGTTGAACATTAAGGTTAATTTATTGAACCTGGTTCATAATCACAGAAAAGTGGATTTTCATTAGAGCGTAGCGTGTATGTTCTCCGGTTTGAAAGGGTTAACTACTAAATACCTACCACCAAAATTAACAAGCAAATAAGTCCAGAAAAGCGTGTTTGTAAGCAATGATATACAGGCTGAAGCAAGGAGCATTAGATTGGAACACAATCAAATGATTAATAAATATTACCCCGTTGATCGCGACCCTCGTTAATCGCGACCTTCTCCAGAACGCATTTAAATAAATGTATATAAAATACGATTAGCATAATAACACATTTTAATAGAATTTTATAATAGATAAATATTCGACGTCTCTTTGACTGTGCCACCCAATTAACACCTTAGTCACACATGCGCTACATTAAAAGCAAACATGTCGACATGTCGAAGACGAAACCCGAGTTTATTTTTCATCTTTTTAATAATGGCGTAGACAGCTTAGCGTTATTGGACAGCAAAGGTCGTGTAAAATTCTCAACACAACATCGTATGTCAGTTGAATAATAAAGAAAAGCAACAGGGGGGCAACGATGAATTTGTCAGAACTATTTTTTACGCACATTTTTAAATTCAATAGATGACCGTCATCACAATCAGCCTCATGCGCCTTATGTAAATATTTATTTTAAAAAAAGTTGGCCAACATCATTCTAAAAAATATTCAATAATACCAAGATGATTTTTTTCATCAACAAGGGCCCCTTATGTAATTAAACAATTTTGATTTGCTAGCATTCTAAATATTCATCCTTATGACATTATTGTCAAAAAATCAATCAAGAAAGGGGGGGAAGAAAGAATTGATATCAATGAATAGCTTAAGAATTTGAGAGCTGAGAATTAAAATTGATTTGAAATGATCGATCAAGAATATTCCCTTTCTAAAAAAAGCTAACATACTTGCAATATCAACCATTGATTAAAGATGACATCTGTATGCCGTTAATATTTTACATGTGATCTGTGAAATCTTGTTAAACACGAAGCTAAACAAATATAAGATATGCCGTTAGATGGCAGTATTTCAGAATGACAATGTTTATTTTATAATTGACATTAGAAATTAATTTTAATAATAAATAAATCAATAGCAAATTTATAAATATTATTTAATTCAATGATTTTCTTTTTAAAAAATTAATCATGATTTTTATTAAATTAAAAATTTTAAGCATATATTTTAAGTGTGGCATTCAATTTTATTTATGGGTTTTTGTCTGTGTGTAATTAATAATATTTTTATAGATTTTAAATTTATCAGATAAATTTTTTTTTTGTCAAAGTCATATGGTCAAAAATTCGCGTGTTAAGACCGGATTGTAAGGCGATAAAGCGAAATACGAATGTGACAATTCGTCCCTATTTATAGTGGCGATCAAGATGGGCGGGCGAAACCGGGAAAAGAAAGAAAAGCGATCGGCTGTGTCCATCGCCGTGGATGAACTCCTGAGGGCTGGCATCCAGACGCCGGCGCAGCACCCGGATCAGTTATGGGAGCAGCACCTCGCATTGAGACTCCTTACCGACCGCATAACCTCTGCAGAAGCTGCCGCCGGGCCTCCCACGCCCTCCGACCGCAAGCAGGCCATTCAGAACTTCATGATATGGGTTAAAGAAAATGGAGTAGACACAGAAGGTATATTCTTATTCAATTTCAATATTTTTGAGTCAGGTTTCCATTTTGCCCTACATTTCACATATGACCAATTCATAGCAATCTGATGGCCATATTTATACACCTCATCTATTTATACTAATAAATCAAGACATTTTGATGAAAATACATATTTAAATAATATTTTCAAAAATCTTATTCACTCTGTTAATCATAATAATCATATTTTTAAATCCACTTACTATAAAGGCAATACATTGCATGATCAAAATCTATACTGATATCTTTGATTAAGATTATATTTTAACGCGTATGTGTTTATAAATTAATTTTATTATTTTTGTGCAGGTATTGAAATATCAGAATTTGCCGGATATGATCTCGGCCTTAAAGCAACCAAATCATTCGAAAAAGGAAGTTCGATTGTAAACATACCGAGAAAATTAATCATGACTGAAGATTGTGCAAAAAAATCCATACTGGGATCAATCATCAACAGCGATCGTATTCTTAGCTTAATGCCAAACATAACGCTCGTCATGTACTTACTCTTAGCAAAATTCACTCCAGGTATTTTTTTATGCATTCTAATACAATAGCTATATAGATCCGTAAGTATTTTTTTGAATATAACTACCTCAACAATAATTTCTTTTTAGATTCATTTTGGAAACCATATATTGATATTTTGCCAACATCCTACAATACGGTCTTGTATTTTTCTCCAAACGATCTACTCGAATTGAAGGTACATATTTAATTGGAAATTGTACAGTCATAGTTATAAATAAGAACACATTTAATATTGAGATATTATTTGCTTATAGGGATCGCCCAATTTAAAATTGGCTTTGAAGTTCTATCAAGATATTGCTCGCCAATATGCTTATTTTTATAAACAGCTCCATAATTCACAAGAGCCTGTTGCAAAAACCATGAGCAAATTCTTCACATACAGAGACTATTGGTGAGAATTTAATTACTTTTAATAATCAATGTTTAAAATAAAATTAATGACCGTTCGATGCTCTTTAAAATACGATGCCTTGATGATGATGACGATTAAATATCAAACGAGATATGATAACGAAATAATTATAACAATTTGCAATACTATATCAATATTTTTATAGCATAATGACATTTTTTTGATGCACCATCTTCAAAATAGTCTCCTTCAGTCCGTAAAATAATAAGGATTTATTTTGAAGTTTCTCGTGTGAGTGTCTACTTGTTCATCAGCCTGAGATTAAAAAAAATCACCCCCCTTATCTTTCTAACGACAATGAGAGAGATGTAGCTGCCAGAACAACATCTACAGAGCTGCTTTTTCAATATCACATGAAAAAGAAAGCAACCGAGGCTCCAAAGAACATATAGAATGTTAGGAAATGCCAACAATGGCTTAAAAAATTAAATCTGTTTAAGGCGAGCTTCAAAGTGCATGGCTCGTCCATGAGGAAGCTCTGATTGGCTATCGTTAATTAGATCGTTAATTTTTTCGGATTATATCTTAATGATAAACTTTCATAGCATCTGCTTTTAGTTATTCAGCTATTTTTGCCTATTAATGTGTTGCGAAAATAAAAGGACAGGGTTACTGTGTAAGCTGCCAGGTTTATTTCTAAATTAGTAGATTTTGCAAAGGAGTGGTGATACTCAGCTAATGATGCCACTCCAGGACAGTCAAGGGGGAATAACAAAATTGGTTAACGATAATAATGATGCGAGTATCTTAATTATCAAAACAAACGCTTGCTCTCAAGACAACACGAACGAATATCATCTTATCTTTGTTGAAAGAGTTTAATAGCTTATCCGACGAAAGCAATTTCAATTAATTATACCTAAATTTTACGACGGTTAAAAGATTCTTCCTATGAATGGACAATGAAGCAGTCCTAGTTCTGCAGTGGACTGTTCATGGCTGCGCTATGATGATGATGATATCAAAATAGTTCCATGAATTACATTACAATTCTGTACGTTAAATCCATAAATGTTAAACGGGTTCTATAGAATAACTTTGTAGAAAAATTAAATAAAACAATATATTTATATCATTTATTATTTGCTATGCATAGAATTAAACAATAATTTAAATAACCAATGTTTTTACAACTCTCATTGTTTAAAAACAAATTAAATTAATCTTTGACAAAATATTGCACACATTATAATCACAAATCGATCCAAATTCTGCGTAGTATAATAAATGTAGAAAACGTTTTACACTATATTGAAAAACTGATTTTCAAGAGAGAGCAAAATTTTTGTAACGTATTTTCATGAATAACAAATTTATATGAACATCTTTACTGTTATTCGTTAAGCTAATTTTAAGATATACGACCTTACGAGATAATTATTGTTAAGCTATATCTTGTATTGCCAATTTTACCCCAATGTTTGTATGAGCAATACTTGACACATTTTCATCATAAATAGACATTACACTATGTTTATAAATATTTGTTTTCATAAAGCTTTAATTTAAATTTTTCATTCACCACTTAAAGTCTCATTAGTATTATTTACAAACACCCATAGGAACAGATTGTCGACAGCGTAGCATTTTGGAGAATTCCTACAGAATATTTCGTACATCGTTCAATAATATAATGCACATTCAAAGTAATCACTTCACAATAAAATAAATAATGTCTCTCCCGATTGTCCCGATTGTTGTTCGGGAAAATTATATTTGTTATATTAATCACTGAAATGGCTTTCTTAAGCTATCCCATAGGTAGTCTTGTGCGTCTCTCTGTGTTTGAGAATCCATTGTGTTAATTTTTTGATTTCTGTATGCAGTCTCTCCGTTCACCAAAATAGGACTTATACTCCTCGAACTGCTATTGTTTTTATTTCCTTTTCTACTCCCGTCCAATATAGGTGATCTCACCCGGCTTGTATTGAAACTGTCTTCATATCTCAATACGTTTCTTCGCTTTTGTCGCCATCTACACGCTACAAATATAGTCAGAAATACGATCAACGATATTCCAACAATCGCAGAACTCACGATTATTGCCGATCGTACGCCTACTGGTAATTTAGAATAAAAGTTTGGTTCATAGTTATCAAACACATTTTGATGTATCTGATCGTCATCAACCTCTTGATTTGAAGCCTGGGCAATATGATTATCGAGTTCTTCGATACGCTGAAGATCATCCAGCACTATTAATCCATCACCGTCAACATCTTTATGAACATATGACGGTATATGATTATCTGGAATGACGGTTATATCTGAAAATAAATTATATAAAATATAAGAACATCATCATCATTACATAGAATAGCGCATTAAAAATACTCACCTATTTGATTATTATTAGGATAGACATTTTGATCTCTGTGTGTTAAACTCCAATCTTGTACTACTTTTGCGTCGATGATATCCTCAGTTTTAATATACGTGGGAATACTAGAAAATATCTCAGACATTTGCTTATGGCTATTATGAAAACCTGATTCGCTTCTGGATTCTCTATAGACTTCGTCCGTTGGTTTAACGCTTATAACCGAAGTGAAATAACTCGATCCATCTGAATCTTTTTTGACGTCTTTTGCGTCGAAAACTTTAGGATGACCCACGAACTCTGAGAATTTATCAAAAAGCGTAACGATACCTAGATTTTCCTCATTCTGTGATGTCTTGGCAAAGTCTACAAACATCGGTGGAGTGCCGGCGTTGTCTTGTTTTTTGGTTCTGCTTATTGAATTTGTACTCTCGCGCATATTACCTTCAAGTAGCGCTTTTAACGGGTATATCTGTTTTGATATTGGCTCAATTAGAGATTTTGCTAAGAACGGTTCGGCTGGATCAGGCTCCCTGGACGCGTTATGGAATATGTCGGCTAGATGCACTTGGCTGGATCCTCTCTCTCTGTGCTCCACCAATTCTTTCAAAGTCATATTACGCTCTGCTAAAATATTTTTTAAGTTCTCTCCACCTTTAAAAATAAATAATTCGATTAATCATGCATTTATATTATTTTTCAAATGAATTAATAATAAACCATACCTTTTATATCTGTCAATACTTCTAGTATTTCATCCTTTGCATTTATTTTTCCAGTTGGTGTTGTTGATTTTAACGTTGAAGTTGCAACAGAAGCCTCAGTCGTGGATCGCGTTATCGCTTTATATGACGATGTAGTTCTCGGTTTTTCTGTAGTTGTTGACGTTGTCGTTGAAATATTTTCTTTCTTTTCTACGGGCTTAATTTTATTTACGACTTTAGCTACCGAAACAATATCAGACACACCGAACATGTCTTTTAAGTTTATTTGGAACGCTTGATTTGGAATGGGTGCTTTTTGGGATGTAGTTTCTTGGATGGGAATTATTATGTTGTCTTTTATTTTTTCAGTGGCATTTTTCCTCGGAACGGTCATTCTCTTGGGGACTGTTTTGATGGACGGCAGACGTAGACGTGGCTTTAACGAGAGCCTATTTCTTATTTCTTCGGTTTTTGGTTTTTTAGTTGTCGTTATGATTTCTTCTGTCGTCACTACAATATCAGATTCATCTTCTATAATGTTTTTGGTATTGGATATGATTTCGCTTTCTGGATTCTCTTCTGTGTCTTCTTTGGTTTTTATAATATTTTCATTTAACGACTTCCTCGGGTGGTTGGGAGTAAATGCTATCTTTTCCGTTGTGGTTTCTTTAGGTTCATTGTTGTCTTCTTTAATCTTAGGTTTTTGTCTTCTGTATGGATTGGTAGGTGGTAAACGTCTTCTATTTGTTTCTACTCGTTCCGGGCTTGTATTTTCTCTTATTTTATCATCTGAATTTGGTTTTATTCTTCTTTGTACGGGATGATTTTCTTTATTTGTGGGTGGTAGTCTTCTTCTTCGTTTGTCTACGTCAATATTCTCTACATTTATATTATCTTCATTTGTAGGCTCTATATTAGTTTCTTCATTTTCAGATGGATTTTTATTAGGTTGTTGGTTTTCAGTACTCTTCAGTGCAGATAATGCATATTGTTTACCCGTTAAAAGATCTGCCAAAGATAAATTTCTCTGCTGAAGTACTTCACTCAGGCTCAAACCGCCTGATTGTTTTAAAAGAGCTTTAAGATCTGCTGAACCTCCAATCATTCCAGCTTCTTCAGATTCCTAAATAAAATATGTTTGTTACAACAAATAAATTATTAATTTATGTATGAATATGAAATATATACCTGTTTTTTGGCTTGGGAATAAGGCCTTCTGTATGATTTATCATTTTGAATGATCTCATCTTTGTTAGAATGATCAAATTCAATTGTTCTATCTTCATCGACGTCAGTCGTAGTTAATTCTACCTCTTCTTTTTGCATCCGTTCTTTCATTTGTTCGACATTTCTACCACTATTTTCTTCGGCGTATGACGATACTTTATAACCGTCTTCTACGACTCTTACTTGATTTCCATCCTTGACGTCTGTTCGTAGATTTGTTTCCAGCTTTATTGGCGATGTGGGTTCTGCATTTCCAGATGGCTCTATTCCTAGATCTGGGATGTATGGACGTTGTCTTCTTCTATGACCTCGTCTTCGGATCGGTCTGTCTTCGTTGACGGCTTCTCCCCTCCAATGCTGATCGTCTTGTATACGTTGAGGTCTTCGCTGTCTCGGTCTTTCATTTTCTGAATTGTCATATACTACCCGAATTCCACTCTCGATGTTGAATCGTACTCCATCTTGCACGTCTGGGGCAGATCCATCTACTGCAGATGGAGGTGGTAATTGCGGGCGTCGCTTTCGTTTTCTTCCGGGGCGTCTGCGTCTTGGTGGTTCCGGTTGGGCTTCTTCCTGCTTCCAGTTTTCGTTCACATTTGGATTAATTGGTCCCGAATCGGATAACTCGACAGCTCTCCATGCCTGAAATATATAAGATACATTTTAGTTCAGTGGGTTGTGAAATCGGATGTAATAACATCTTGGCATTTCCTTGTTTTCATATATTTGCTGAAAGTTTTAATTTTAGTTGAATTTCTCCATAATGTTTTAATAGCTTTACGGATATAAACCGGTATTGAGACTATATTTTCAATTTGTTATAATTATCCGGTTTTATGTGAAAGCACAATATCTATGTAGTATAACGCGAGTGCAATACCAAATGATATTGTGTCTTCGAGTTCCTCTTTTTAAAATGTCAGTACTTCTCAAACTACAATTCAATTTGGATGTACTGTAGCGTGAGCGATTTACCATCGCCATGCAACAGCGCTGTTAGTCTGAACAGATTTAATTCGCCAGATTAACAGCGACATCTTCCGTCTCTCTTTAGGCGCGATGTGCTATTTTAACAGCGCCATCTTCTGTGGCGCTGCGGGAACATTGCACCGGGAATACCGACTGATCGCTTCTTTGCGCATTGCCGGTTTAGTGGTGACGCGCAGGTGACGGGAGTTGAGGGGAGTAATCGGTTGGTCTTGGCTGCGGAATGACGTCCTTCTTGCAGCCAGATCTCTGTCGAGCTAAATAAAGAGTTACCTAGAGATGATAGTGTTTTTGTCCGACGCCCGTCCATCCCCATCTATCCGTTAGGCTATAGATACAATCCGAAAGAAGAATGGACTCATGGGTTAGCGCGGCCATCCCGACGAGCGCGTGGGAACGGGAAATCACCCGGGGACTCTGCCCTGAGAGCGCCCCCGCTTCATATATTTTATATAAGAGGGTAATCCCAGAAGTACTTTAAATGCGTGAAAAAAAAAATCTTATTTCTTGACATATTCTCCTTTCAGCTTGATCCCAATTTCGTCCATTGTTTTGACTATTTCTTTGTCTAATCACCTAAGATGTCGCTGGGTCGTTCCGAATTACTGGACGTCCCAGTTCCTCACAGGTCGCGGGCGGTTTAGGGCTTCGATTTTTTAGGTTTAGACTTTCCCCAAATTCGGAGCGTCCGTGCGGAGATCCATTCATGGACGTAGACCACGCTCTGTGGATATGTCCAGACATTGCGTCCGATCGCGAGGCGCTTATTCGAAGTGTCAGCGGTCTGAAAGGCGGACCGGTTGGACACACAAACCTTGTGTTCACTCCATCATCAAATTTTAGGGTATTCAAGGCTTTTTGCGTAAGTTATGAGGAGAAATGCATCTCCATGATCACGGAAGTCCCCACAGAGGTTAGTTTACATAGATGGCTCGCACCAAATGAGGTCGCGAGCGAGATTGGACTTCCCCTCACACATAAAACTTATATATTAATCTATTTTACTTATTTATTTTGCCCACTTTTAATTTACAATATATAAAATTGACGTTATGACCTTGTCTGCATATTCTCCCCTTTTAGTCTTTTAGTTCCTTTATCTTTATCGTGTCTGCTAGCTCGCACATTTTCAGTTGACAGTCATCCAAAACCATTTTATGGCTTCAATATTTACCATGGAGTGGTTACCACACTTGGTTGACCATTATGATGTTCGTCTTGGCACTATGCCTAAAATCTGCCATCCAATATTTTACTGTTATAAACGAAGGAGCAGACTCCCCCAGAGATTTCCCCCATTTCAATCCAGCTCGATTAGTATATACATCAGGTAGGGTACTTTTGGGACTCCTCTCGTATACTCAAACAATTGAAACAAAATTCTCATTGGAAATATGATTTTGGTACATCATTAAGTTTTGTTTGATGAAATGTTTAATTACTGTCAGTGTTCCATCGGAATAATAACTCATTTCCATCGCCTCACAGAAGCACAATAGATCTTTTATAATCCGTGGTTCATTTTCATTTGAACATACAACTATAGAATTTAACAATGGCGTTTTTTTAATAATTGAAAATGTGATACCAATAGAGATTCATATCTTGTTCATTTCGAGAAATCGTGCCATCAGTGGAGCACTTGACCATTTTCAAAGCGTTTATAACTCACCATGGTTAAATAGAGAGCCGCTCGACCAGTTTTCTATATAACGATATGATCCAAATGAAACTAGTCCATTGAAACATTGACTTTTAGAAGCTGATATTGGCAATGTTGTGATGATAAAAAGCTGCAGTACAGATCGTGACCCGATATCAATGGATTGAATCATCGAAAAGAGCTTTCGAAGATGATGCAAAAAAATTAAGCAGCTTTCAAAACGTACATGATGTGTATGATGACTTTCGTTCGAAGAAATATTTTAATCGTATCGATTTCTCTACTGATACGTCTGAATTGCGGATTATTTATATAAAAATATTGTATAACATTTTACGTAATTTCCTTCTTCCGGATATATTTATGCACATCTCTGATTCTATGCGCATTCCTTGCTACCTGATTAGAAAAAAATCATCTTGTTCTGTTTGATTATTACATGTTTGATTACTTAGTATTAGAATATTTATGGTACAAGAATAATGCTTCGTTATATGACAAACCAGATCAGTTTGTATTAAATTATTTTTGGTGTACGAATGAGGCCACTTTCGCTCTTATCGTTCAATTTAATACGTTAATCGAAAACCGATTGGATGGTTCGCCTAAATTAACCGTTTGCTCTTATTTAGAGCATGAAATTATGACTTAAAGCGCTCTTCTCTGTTGTCAAAATCAATTATATAACGCATTAATAATGCAAATCTTCTCTAAATTGTATGTTGTGGTCGACTTTTGTCGGTAATTCAAGAGCAATCTCTCGCATGTGCATAACGTGATATATAATTGTATCTCTTCTGCAATGAGATTATCTAAGATAAATCTATCAATGTCGTGTCATCAATACGACTTTAGCCAATTTAATGTGTAAATCAGTATTATCTATTACTAGTATTGGATTTATTTATTGAGGAAGGAAATCTTGATTAGACTTTCGAAATTGCCATAGTCGTATAGCAAGAGTTCATCGTGTGAAGCATTAAATAAATTCTGAAATGCATTTATTTATATAAAATGTCTTTGTTTTATCTGACAGGTTTTCATCGTAACACATTCCGGTCCGTACACGTGTTTTCGCGTGATCAATCTAAAGTCGTTATGCGTGTTAAAAATTTCGCTAAAACATTAATTATGTTATGTTAAAATGCGGATGCGGACCTTTAAGAGTTTTAACTTGGAATCACATGATAAAATGTCATTTTCTGTAAAATTATTGAGGTACATTAATGGTTTTTCACCACAAAAATTTTGGGCGCACTCTGTTGATGATAAAATACAAACTATTCCTAAAATTACACTTACAATGATATTTAGAAGTTGGCGCTACATATGTTAAATACAGATTTAAGCTTTTTCTTCGTTGCAGTGAGAAATTTCACACAATACATTTGGATTTTAATAAGTCAAACATCTTTATTGTCTTTATTTTAACATATTCCCGTCGGGCTACGTATATATGCAACTTTTGTGTACTATCGGTAGACACGGGAAACACCCTTGTGTGTCTTTAGCCATTATACACTATTAAAAAACAGATTTAATATTTATATTCTTTAAGTTATGAAATATTTTTCATCACGCTTTTACACATTTCTAGAGATGGCCTAAATATATTTTATCCATTTTTTTCCCTAGAAATTACCTACTAGTTAAAATCTTAGAGCATTCTAATATTGCAAAATTTCGTGAATACCCTCGGGCCTCGTATAACATGGTTTGTATAGATTTTAAAATGTTTTTACAACACGTTTTATATAAAATATTTAATATTTTAAGATTATTATATTCGTCGAACATTTAAAAAAAATATTAGGATACATCGATCAAGATTAAAATCTAACACTTCCACAAGTAGGGAATCCAATCCCGGGATCCCAGGATTAGTAAACGTAATCCCGAAAATTTCGGGATTGAAATTTTTATCTAACAAAAATCGTAACTATCTAATCTATGTATATACGATATACGTTTCAAATTGTTATATTAACCTTTCCCTACCGGTGATGTATTTACTACACCTCGACTCTAATAATGGGAATATCGATATGAAATATAATAGATACGGGGCTCAGAATCTTTGTACTCCTCCGTAATATAATTACGAATCACATCAAAGTGTTATAGTATATAAGTATTCATCTGCAGCGACGGAAATAAATAATTTGTCGGGAAATCGGGATTTTTTGCGAGTTTTAGTACATATCTCAGCAGAAAGGAATTTTATCAGCCACATTGATGATGTTGTACGAAAATGAGGGCTCACGGTTCGGTCACCAACTCGAACTAGCATTTGAATATCTGATGACGATACCTCCAACGAGCGTTACCAAAATCAGATTCAGACTAAATGAAACACTCGATGTTTAATGTTACTTCGGGCATATTTTGAAATCCCGGCATCAAAATTTTGGATTGGAATGGATTGGATTCCCTAGCTACATGTTTAATAACAATTAACGAAGAAATATATTGGCTATTAAATTAGATTCTTTTTCTATAGAAAATGATCCTAAAATGGGAAGAAGTTTAAAATTCAAGAGACAATTATAACAGATTTTGGATCTTTATAATGAAATACGTAAAGATTTATATGCTAAAAGCAGACAATCGCTTATTATCGAATTTTTGAAGGCTAAAACCAGAAATACTCCAGAATTCTCTGATGATGGAAACCCATAACAGTTCTCGAAAAAGAATAAAACAATGAATGGTATATCATATGTTATTAAAGTTTTTTTTTTAAATTAATTTAGTAAATGTATATGTTTATTTAAAAAAATAAAGTATGTTCATATTTGTTTAAACTATCTTCAATTTTATTTTAGAACGCAAACTCTTATTTTGTATGAACTTCATACCTTAACAAACACTGATTTGTATTACACGACGCTTTTGCGGAACCATATAACCGTGTTATACGCGTCCGACGAAAGACAACACCATCCGTAACCCGACGTGAATGTGTTATGTACCAAGTTTCCGCTTGAGACTTGTCATGCCATTCATGTTGACATGACACGCGTATTGATCCTCCGTCCAGTCCACGATACATATGTTGTATCATCGATTATTTTAATGTTAAAATGACTTTATTTAATGTAGTTAACAAATAAGTACGCAGTCATAAGCTAGTTAACATTACCCCGCCATTCCTAAAATTAGTTTAATTTGTACGCATTCATCAATCTTAATGCATTAATTTGATACGAATTACGACGCACAATTTGGACCTATTAGAAAAAAAGTATTAATCGTAGCATGATCGCGTTCTTATAATAATGTTTTCTTGCTGTTAATGCGGATTACTGTCTGGCAGATGCTGCTAATCTGCAAGATTTAATAACAATTCATTTATTAGAAATCCCGTCCAATCATCAGCGTAGTCCGAATCGAAGGTTGACTGCGGCAAGTGGGAAGAATCCGTAATGCAAATCGATGATTGGGCGTAAAATGAAGGTCAATGTCTTCGGTGGTTGTAAATACTGTGCTTTCGGAGAAAGTGACCGAAAGTGAGAAGCAGTGGCCATCATCTTCTCTCCCGGACCGCACATATCGAAGTGCGATACGTTTTTCATCGTTCAATACAGCTTTCCAATTTGACATCGAGAACGCTCGTCGGAGAGGCATCTTCTTTTATAAATCGGCGCGTAATTTTTGCGAGTGAAATTCTTCGCGGTGTCCATTAGATTCCGTTATTATTCTAGTCTGGATCCAATCACTGAGATGCGAATTAATTTATCTCTTTTGCATGGGCCGACGAATCGGATTTGAATGTCGAGTTTTCAGCACGGAAATTGATGACGCCCCGCGGACGATGTGTTGATTAGTTCCGATATTGTGTGTACGCTGTGATTAAATGTTATGCACCAGGAACTGATGATGATTGAGCATACATATTTCATGAGCTTTCGTGAGAAATTTCATGTTTCTTCATTCAGCAAATGAAATTTCTCCTGTCAACAAGCTCTCAAAGATAACGCAACGGACATAATCAAATGGCCATATAAATTTCACACATATCTTGGAAGTGCATTATTCATATTTTGTTTAATAATCCTGATAATTTAATAATTACTTTCCCAGTTGTAATGATTCAGATTAAGATCCAAATTGCTGAAAAGATTTTAAAGGGAGAGATGATCTAAAATTCATGATTAAATTATTTACACGTTCACTAATAAAATAAGTTGGATTTGTAGACGCGTTTATCTTACAGTACTTTTTACTATTATCGGGGCATTCCATATGAAGATTCGGAAATTCAGTTGTTAAAAGATCTAGAAATATAACCGTCAGGGCTGTAACAAGGGGATGATAAAGCATGCGCCCACTACGGGTGCAAAATGCAGAATACCGACCCGGTCGAGAGTTGCACATGGTTTTTATTTTACTTGACTATTCTACTTTACATAAATCAACACTGATTGACTCTATCCGGTTTTATAATATATACTAAGTTGTCCAATACCTATTTTATTCATTATTGCTTAAATATTTGGCCGACCCAATAAAATAAAGACAATAATATTTTATACTGATTGTAAAATTTAAATAACTCATCCGATCAGTTTTCTTCGGACAATATGGATTTGTAATGAGAGTTTTTAATAGTGCTGTAGATATGTTCATGTATGGCGTCCGATGCGCTTATTCATCATATCAGCGGTCTGAAAAGCGGACCGATTGGACACACAGACCTTGTGGTCACTCCGTCCTCTTTTAGTGCTTTTTGCAACATTTTCTATGATCTGTACGATTACGGAAGCTCCCTCAGAAGCTAACTTTTTTTTAAGTTGGAGAAGGGGTACGCAAGTTAAATAATTACCACGTGCGCTTCATAACCTGGTTACGTATCTGGCTTTCAATGGTTAAAAAAGCTTATGTTTACTATATGGTGGACAAATAAGGGCATAATATGTACATTAATAACGACGAAGTCATTTTAGACTTCGAAGAATTTATTGGTCTTTAAACTGTAACGGTTTTTATAATAATGCTATTAAATAATTCCATCTCTTGTCAACAATTCCATGCTATTGAAGCCAATGGATATTATTTTGATCGAATTTATTATGTTTTGTAAAAATGATTGCGTTTTAATTCCCACCTACAAATTCCGAACGTTCATGTGATATGCCCTAATATTAGATGCGAAAAAATTATATAAACTTTCGTACACTGAACACCCAGTCGACCGTTATGATATTAACCCTTCTGTCCATAAGATGATCTGGCCATATCCATTATGGTTTTGGGATATCTTACCAAATCTCCCTATTATCCCTATTAGTTTTTTTTAAGTTGGGGATTCTTGTGTTTTGATAAAAAAAGGATATTTCTATTTATGTATCTAAAGCCAATAAAATAGATTTGGCCAGACCTAGATATGTTTTCATAGCATTTGTGCAGGATATCTCGTTTTTTGTTCCATAAAAAAAAATTAATCCTTTCCGCGGTAAAAAACCCTTTTTGCATCATATTTTTAGAAAAACCTATATTTTTCTTTTACGTGTGCTGCAGAAAGTGTTTTTGAAGCATTCACACTCAAAACTCTTTTTGTGCGACTTTTTTTGTGCGATTTCGAAGTTATGCGGTTTTATCAAAGCAATAGTACGTATCGAGATATTTTGGATAAAAAAAGAAATAAATTATTAACACTAACTGAAATTTAGAAAAAAAAATATAATTTGGGACTGTGTAAATCATATTGCATCTGCTATCACTGAAAATACGCTCACGCCCTTTATTTTAGTTTAGAACTTTGAAAATATTGATTTCGTTTTTTATTTTGCATTTTTCCAATGGTTGATGAACTTTTTTTGTGCGATTTTGGATATATTTTATATAAGTGTTTCAAAGTTATGCGGTTTTTAAAATCCATGTAACGCATCTTCACTTTTTCTATGAAAGCTATATCTTTTTTGTGCGATTTACCGCGTAACGCTTACATTTGTTGTTACCATATGGTCACGCTTGTTTCTAATGGTGTTTTAGTTCATGAAATATAAAATTCCATCCATTTAAAATAGCTGATATACTACATGATGTATGGAATTGTGCATTCCAGCGAATATCAACACGTGGTGCATTATGTGTCCATTACGTGTTCGAAGAGTCGGTATCGCGTCGCCCCATCAGCTGACTTCCTCTTTGAATATTCAAGAGTAGAAGCGGACGATGTTAATTTCCTCTTATCAGATCTTCACGGATTCGGTGTTTGGGTAAGGCCGTGAAGGTCAATCCGTTTTTCAAAATCGAAAAGAAGCTCACGCTATCACCTTCGTAATTATTTCATTTCGGTGCATCTTTATTAATGTGCGATCTCCATCGGCATACGGCATATGTTCTCCGGTGGCAATTGAGATTATTTGTTACGAAATACGACTGTTGAATGTTTTATATAATTGCCAAACATATCGAGCGTTAATGGATATCGTAATTATCGCGAAAGCATCGGTCTTTAGGTCTTTTAACCTTTCATATAGTCCAGGAAGCAGCGACGGCTTTCTAAGATCTTATGGATCTTTGCACACAGTCGTTACGCAAGTTTTTATTTTAGATGAAGGCAACTCGCTATTGGATCTGAGCTGTCGTCGGCTCATCTTTCTCATGGTCATCTATGGTCTGCGAGACTAAAAACCTAGATCTACTAACTTCGTTATTTTGCACTCTTTGATCATAAGCGCCTGTCATCCATGGCTATTGACGAATAAATTGGCAATTCATTGGCGCAAAGTAAATGTCATCAAAACATCACCAATTCAATAACACGACGGAATCAGAATGACGAAGCAAATTCAATTATAGTAAACTTGAACTTGATTATTTTAATTAACAATCATAATTTATTTAATAAGCTCAATTGGTTGGGCATTAAAATAGATCCTCCTATACATTGAGCAACACAATACATGACTAATATTTTGAAACTATTTTTTAAAAAGCAACATTACCATATTTAACCGAGAATAATGGCAACGAATTGCAAAAAAGACGACCCATTAAACGAAAGTCCATATACAGTCATCATCAATAGCGTGCCTTTTTTCAACAACGGTGTCTTCAGCAAGGTATTTAGCAACAGAATGCAACCAAGGACGCCTATTATTTGTCGTAACTTTGCAATGATGCAATACGAATTCAATATGCATAAAATGCCGCAATAATTGATAAAATCGGAAGAAAATCCATTTGGATATCCAAATATCAAAATCAGCGGTCATACAATTGCTGAACTTTCCCGCATTAGCATAATCGCTTGACCCCACAAGGTTGAAAGTTATTGACATCAACATCAACATTTGAGAAATTTAAGATTTTCGTCCGTCGATTTCGATTAGTTAGTCAGTGCGTATTTCGAAGACGTATGTAGAAATGTATTGATCAACTACTTTTTTGTTTGATTGATCTCTACAAAATTTATAATTAGCGCAATGTATTTAAATCGATAGTTTGGAAACCGTTTGGAAATATTCTTTTTCCTAAAGAATTACTCTGTCGAAAATAAGTATTGATTTCATATGGCGCTCGTTTTGACGTGGATGATCAACATATTTTAATTAAAAGCATATTACCCAAATAAATATGCATTCATTCCATATAATCTTCGATGCAGACGTTGCTGAAGAGTTTAGCTCACTTTTGACGTTGAAGTATCAAATTAGTTAGATCAGAATCAACCAATGTTTTTGTTGCGCAACGCGTAATTATTCGTTTTCATTTAACCCTTTAAAGGGGTAAGACACAATGTTGTGTGCGAATTCCAGTTACTCATAAAGAGCATTCTTACATATTTAGTTCGGAGACAGAAAGAGACGGTAAGTATATTGGACGTTGAGCTTGGAGAAAAACAGAGACGGAGAGAGTATATTGTGTACATCGTACGATTATATATATCGTTAACCCAAATTTATCGAATAATAATGATATAATTAATCGATTTTATGTATATTCTTTATGTTTACTTGAAGAAATGACCGAATATTGCGCGCTATCGATAGTGTTTATTTATGTATGTACAAACTTAATACACGCTGCTGTGGTCCTGACAGACAAGCGGATTTGTATGACGATAAGTGGCGGACAAGCAAATATAGCATCTAAGTTTATGACGATTTTAAATTAGCTTAATACTACTCAAAGGATTAAGTATGATGGTGTGGGATTGTTTTGGTGGTAAAAACACTGGGGATTTAATAAAAAATCGATGAAAGATTAAATAAAGAGGGCTGCTTGAAAGCATTTTTAAAAAAATTCAATATATCCGCGTCTTTGAATATTAGGGCAAAATTTTACATCCCCTTAAACATATTTCAAAACTACCAATTTTTTAAATACAGAAATAATTTGGTTTTAAAAAAAATAAGTTCCCAGACAAATAATGCGTTTTTATTATTTTTAATCAATTTGTGTTATGATCTAAGTATTTATATTATATGATTATGTTAAAAAGGATATGTTTAATAATAGCCATTTTTTAAATATCTATAAATTATGAGTTATACTAAGTTTTTTCGCAAATACAAGCGTTTCCAAACTTTTTGTCGGTTGTGCATATACCGCCAAATTTATAAATAAACAGATGTATACGATTATATAAATGCACCCTATTTCAACCCCCGTAATATTTCTGTGTTTAGATGCACATATTTGTTTATATGATTATTATGCAAATTTAAAATGTTGTCGATCTGTTGGCAATGGTTTCGAATAATTAGGTCGATCGCTAAGGGTTAAGACAATTATTTGATTACATGATATGATCTATTTTATTTAATCCTTTGATTGGTGAATTAATTTGATTGTAAATGTAATGTTTGATATCAAATTTTGAATAAATAATATTCTATTAGAAATACAAGCCCGGTATCGTATCCTACTTTTTTTCTATAAAAATACCATATATGTAAGTCTGATTTATAAATTCATAACTGGCAGAGTGTTGACCAAGTGTTGGTATAGTGGCTTAGATCCTGGGCTCTTGTTGCAAAGGTTCGGGTTCAAATCCAGATTGTGGAAAAAATTTTCACCGTACCAACAAATTTGGGAGATCGGAAATATTAATATTTCTGATCGATCGTCTCGATCCAGGTTTACCCTGATTTCCTGGATTAGAAAAAGTAAATTCTGAGGCGATTAATAAAGTCGTGCAGGGACGCCCATGAGTGAGTAATTGAATTTGCAACAATAATTAAATTATCATTTATATATATAATGATAATTTCGCTACTCACTCATAGATTCTCTCCTCTCCTACCTTTCCAAATAATCCTATCCTTACTTTACCACGTGTGGAAGGCAACGGGAAACCACCACATTAAAAATCATCTCCCAAGTAAGATCTCCTATGGAGATCACCCTATATCCGTTATCGGATATGACACATCAAAGATTCATGCTTTGATGGACGTCATAAGGATTTAAAAAAAAAAAAAAACTGGCAGAACTATTTGGCAATTGTTTATAATTGAGTCTATCCTGATATTAAACAGTGTTAAAATTCGGAAATAAATGCTATAAGAATTGAATATTATGATTTACCTGATGATCATAGGTCAGTTCCGGACCCGTCAGTTCATCATTCAGTCTCGCCAAAGGATTGTCTTCTATTCTTGCTGGTGGTTCTTCAAAGGCCCCTGCCAGGACCACTAGGGCTGCTAAGACGTTCACCACTTGCCCCATCACGTTCACAAGTCGCAACTTTGCCATCTATCACGATTTATCTTGTCATAACACCATCAATGATCGTTGTGGAATTCTTCCAGAGATGAAAGCACACGCACTGAACACAGTCGAGTTTTCACGATGCGATCGATCGCAATTAATGCTCGCTGCACCGTTGCAGATATCGAAGAGAAAATGAATAGATTTTCACTAAAGAAACTCCACTGTTTCGTTAAATAATGACAGTTTATTCGCGTGCAGCACGTGCTGCATGCCGATCCGATTCGAGGAGACGACCAGCTTCTTGGTCAGCGTGATACTCAATGGCCAGGTTCTTCAGCAGCAGCAGTTTCTCCCGGGCCCCCACGTCGGTAGCTTTCTGCCGTCGCGTGCCCGCCTCAACAGTTTCTATATCAGTGTTAGATATCTCTTATCGATTCGCTTTAAGAACCTGCCAAATTATGTATCCGAATGCAGATTTAATCTGATGCAGCCGTTACGAAATGCGACGGTTTTGTAATTTTTATAATGTGAATCTTTCGTCGATGGCCTTGTCCGGCGGACGAATTCGATGACTTCAATTTCGTCGATTATTAAAAAATATTATTTTCGACATGACGCTTCGTTTCGAAGACTTTCGACCTTCCTATCCGTCCGAGTGTCTGAAAGTATGAAATACACGATTAGAATACTTCACAATTTGCTACGTACGAAAGTTATTGCTTTTCGAAACTCGCCATGAAATGCTGTAACTCAATAGCAATCAAAATAATATATACCGTTTCTTAATTAAACATAGACAACAAAACAGATTTGAAATCACCGAGCTAAACAAGATTCATTAAAGTTTTTTATACTGTAAAATGCTCATGTAGAATGCATTAAATAAATGATTTATGAAAATAGCTTCGTTATTATATGTTTTGGCTAATATGTTCCGGCATGATAATTTTTGCGGTGGATCAGGCTTTTTATAATCGACGTATTTAAGCCGATCCCCGAATAATCGTGTCTCTAATATCAGCCTAAATTTTCGTTAATTGTTCATATAAAAAAATGTGTTTTACTCCACATGATATCATCATCATCATAGTGCAGCCACTAACAGTCCACTGCAATGAAAAATCTTTGCCGATTATTTAACAATGAAAGGATTTTTTTTCTTTTCTTTTTATTGACAAAATCTTACAAAACACATTTTTCTTCGTTATTACCTACTATTCATATTCATGTGTCATTTTTTAAACAATCTCCTAGATGAAGACCTGGTTTCCTATCGCACGTATCACAATAGTAGGTAGTTCCATGTTTTCCTCCTCCGGGAATTTTGCTATTAGAGCACACCGTTCAGTCTTTATATTTATTAGAATTGTTGCATATAAAACGCCCGATCTCATCCAAACGTTGTTTTTTGTCTCCCGTCGATAGTCTTCCCGATTAGGACTTTGACAGTCGAACATTTACGATGAGCTCCAAAAACAACTGACGGATTTTTTTGTGTGTTCAATGGTTTTCGTATTTGCCGTAAAATGTCACAAAAAGCCCTAAAAGAGGACGGAGTGGCCATAAGGTTTGTGTGCTCAATCGGTCCGCTTTTCGGACCGCTGATATAACGAATGAGCGGCTCGTGATTGGATGCCATATTTGAACATAACGATAATGAAGAAAAGAGGGATTAGACAACCTGCTGGCATATATTATAAAAATGGACAGAGTCATGTAAATACCATGCGCAACTCTCGACCGGGTTGGTATTCTGCGCTTTGCGCCTCAAGCCCAATTGCGCCCGTGGCGGGCGCCTGCTTTGCCACGCCCTAGTTACGGCCCTGATCTTCGGATAGTTCGTGCGGCATCCAAACCCCAATTCATACATTTTAAATATGCTCGAGCTGTCGATCGCGGTGAATATATAATATCTTCCTCGATTGTTCTTCGATTTAATCGAGGATTTGTTTCCACTGTGGCTCTCAAATATGTCTTCGTCAAAATTTAAGGGTTTTCCAGTTCTAGGGGAGTTTTTCAAACATCGGTCACCCGAATTAAATTTTCGAAACCAAAATCGACACCGATCGATCGGTTTCGAACATTGACTTTTTACTTAGTTATTTTAGTATAATAGTTATTTAAAATAAAATTACGGAGATGCTTGCTATTCATCGTATCTGGACACAAACTGAGCTCAAATAGACATCTATCAAAATCGGCAAAGACTTATCGATACACCTAATATGTATTAGGTTGGGGAATAAGTTCGTAGCGTTTTTATCAAAAACTTTTATTTAAACATAAATCAATAGCTTTAATGATATATTAATTAATTATGTATTCGTCGTTGCTGTTTACTACCTTTCGACTAATTTATCGATGCCGTTCTGCTAAAAATCGCCCGGTCTGGTAACAACTTGTGCAAAATGAGGCCTGGCTTTGTCGTGATGGAGTATGGTTTGGCTTTGTCGATGGGATCTTTTCAGTTGAATAGCCTTTTCGAGCTCCTTGTTGACCGATTCCTTTCGAGCATTTCCACCAAACCCAGATCATGGTCTTCTTTGGATGGAGGTACTGTTTGACTCTCGGCTTTGGCGTATTTCTTGGAGCCGCCTATTCTTTTCTTTGCTTCATGTTTATGTTTATCCACCATTTCTCATCTCCCGTGATGATTCGCCCCAAAAAACGATGTTGATGGCCGCGTATTACTCGATGGCGAGTGAGATATTGAGAGGCATTTGAAGGCGATTTTCTTTGTTTTTGTCAAGCACGTGAAGCACCCAGGCTCCCAATTTTTCTCAATTAATCAAAAAATTATTCAAAAATATGATTAACACAGATTTGTAGAACAGAAAGAGTGCTATCGAATGAATATTATACACTTTGCCAAAAAGCAAAAAAAAATGATATAAAACAAAGTTATATAAAAACGCTACGAACTTATTCCCCAACCTGATAATTATTCATACAAAGCTAATTCTTTTTTCAATTATTGTTTTTATGTTATAAGTAAGTAAAATGGCAGTCTACAACGACGATGCTGTTGCCGAATGTAACTTTCCTGACTTTATTGACTTCAAACAATGCTTTTTGAATTGATCAAAACCCTATTAAAATATCAAGTGATTTTAATGTAATTTTAAACATTGTTTTATGAAAGTAAGAAGATTGTACGTTTGTATCTAGTGATGGTCTTGTACCATGGTACATATGCATATGATGAAACATGGATTCATAAAATGGACAAGATAAGATCAACAGCAAAATACGCGATCGTTGAGCAGGGATTTAAATATAAATCATATATAACTCAAGTAAAATTTTATATGGCCATAATTTTAAATTATATACTTTCGTGTGTCATTTACTGGCGAGATTGTTGGTTGCGTCTTAATTTTATATTTTCACCTCAAGCAAACTGTGTACTTTTTCCGGATTTATGAACTACTTTTTGACGTTTGTATCGGCGCTTAGATTATTTTATTATTTTTGTTCGTTGCGCAACTCCGTCTTCAGGCAGACGTTCTAAATTTCCAAGCTATATTTTATGCCGCCAATTAAAATTTCAAATGAGAAAATTCAACACTCGATGGGAATACGGGTCGATAAGTCGAGAACTCCCCATCGATGGTTGTATAATTACGACACGACGCTAATCATGTGAATACAACTAAGTCGTCATATGTGCATAGATATTACATCGGCTGCTTGAATTGGATTTTCATTGAAAATATTCGCGTTATGCTCGCTTATCGATAGCATTGTGTTCCTCGTCTGCTATTCCCATGGCGGCAAAAAAACGAAGTCAAGGAAAATGGAGGAAAATGGAAAAAGATCCGCCGATACGCAAAAACGGCTTCCCATTGGGATATCCGGCCTTTATTCAACGAAATTTTCCTTTACACGTACGTGTTTATATATTTTTATTAATCGCGGTATCTCACTAAATGATCTACGTGTATTTAATGGCGTTCCGCTTATCGTCGGTTAACGCTTGGCTACTTCTTCGTATGAATGCTGCTACTGTTGCTCTGAAATTTTAAAATTTTGTATCTTCTTCAATATAAACAAGCATTTAGTAACGTAAAAACGATTGAAGATTTCATTCAACTCTAATCGGGCGATCATGATATTTTATGATAAAACCACAACATATTAATATAACCGATTATAATTGAGCTTTGATCTTATAATTGCAAGCATTATCATATAATGAATTTGAAATAAATCTTTAAATCGCGTGTGTACCTCCAAGTGACCGTCTTTGTTGATACCGGTTTTAATGCCCGCGGCTTCCAGTCTTCCACATCTCTCCACTTGCTCACTTTCACTCGCATCTCTTCCCAGATCAAGATCAAGGTCGAAGGTCGTTTTTGTGGATTTATTGCAACCACTTTCGATGAAAGCTTTTGACAATAACGCAATAAAATACGCGCATGTTTATGATTTTCGCACCTATGTTGAATGCTGTGAAATTTTAGCTCACGAGATGAATGCCGTGAAAGTGGTAATTGATGATATGGTGCTTCTATACATCTGGAAACTATTCCGCGTATGCCATCCTTGTATTTTAAATGTACAGACGATTGGAAGCGGGTCGATCCATAAATGGATCTTCCACCATGTCTTCTTGTAGATCCATTTGATTGATTGAAAAAAGAACTTCGCCGGTTGAGAACCAGCGACTGCCGATGTTTCGCCTCAAGCGCCATAATCTCGGGAAGCAATTTGTTATAACGTTTAAAATTGTAGCAAATAAAAGTGACTGATAATCGCGCACTTTCACTAAATTTGGCTTATTATGTCGTAGACCATTTGCTAACAATTTGCTGGCACGCGTACGAAGAATGTTTTTCTTTTTCATTGTTTTCAACACCTCGGAGAAGTTGCGTGCAAATTTGATCGAAATTAAAAGCGCCCAATCCTGTCCATTGTATTGTCTGTAGTAATTTTGCCTTTATTGCAAACAAATTTTATATAAATTCTCCAAATTTTCTGATACTCGGATAATAAGAGAATTTCCGAATAGTACTGAGGTGTACAACTGTAACATCATGTGGCACATCTTACAGTTGTTGTTTATCTTAGATCCACAAGTTTGACCATTTGCTCTGTCATTAGCAAAACTAACACAAAGTGAAGATAAGCAAATGTGAGCAGACAAGGGTAGGAATGCAAGACTCGGACTTCGGAGACGTGCATATCTGATGAACGCAGCGACGAACGAGTCAAATAAATAAACAATGCCGAGAGCATAAAACAATACATTTAAAATCGATTCATTATATCACTCACACATCAATATTAATCTATGAATTTGGGTTAACGAACTATACAAAAGTGTGATATACGCAAGAAGCTCTCCGTCTCTGTCTTCCATGCACAGCTACCGAACTGCGCTACGTTTTATCCGTCTCTGTCTCTTTCCGAGCTCAACGTACAAAAGTGCTCTTTCTGAATCACTGGAATTCGCTCGCAAATACGCGATCATCCTATCGTATAGGTTAACTATGAGCGTTTTTCTTAACAAATAATGAGTATTAAAATTATGAAATAAAAATTTGTATTGTAAATATGATATTATAATCGAAATCAAGTAGAAATTTGATGATTTGGATTATCCGTATTTTCCAGTTATCTGTGTTGTTTGTCCTCTCCGGCAGTCCCCCGGATAATCGAGAGTCTACTGTAATCTATTGTTAATGTCAACGAAAGTGTTAAGCTAGCCAATGAAACAGGCTTGGTTAATAATATAAATGTGCAGAATATTGAAGTTTTTTTGCAACCGGTGAAAATCCATCCAACGATCTGAAGAAGAATTACTAGAACAATAAGATGATGAAATCATCGTTTCTATAGATGAGGAGCGAAAAGAGTTTTTAAAAAGAAAAATTCAATAATTAAAGCGGAAATCATGGATTTATTTATGCAAAATGGTTTAAATTTTGTTATAAGATCAAAGGCAAGACGAAGGGTCTTTGATGCGATGTCTAAGATGTATGAACAACTGCTTGCTGAACGAAACAAGAAAAGACAAACGCGTTGGGGGCCTTGTCTGAATTATGTGTGGTATTTAGTATTTTACGACGACGCATGATTCAGACGTGTCCGCCGACGCGTTAAATGACTTCTCCGCGTAAAAGCAACAAATGACGAAGAATCTTCCTTGTCACAAACATATTTTATGATTTTTATGGACGTTTTGTGAATAATAATTAAAATTAGAATAAATAAGTCTATCATTGTTACAACTATAAATCTTATTCTCTGGTCTATTTCATTTGTATCCATTATTTAGGTGTTAACACATTCACGTCGGATTTCGCATATGTGCGTCTTTCAAGTATTATCGGTAGATGCGGGAAACGCAATTGTACGTCTTTAGCTATGTGATTGATTGGCTTTAAAAAAAAGGCGCACGCCAAGGAACAAATTAAATATTTAAATATCTGATAACAGATACCTCACAACACATAGCCCTCATGATAATTTAACTAAATCATTTAGATTTGGTTCTTATTCAAAGATACACGCGTCTACTGATATATTTTTTATATTTCTCTATACGGTGAAATGTCCTAAACATTTTCTTGAAATTTTACTATAAACTATCTACTAGTTGAAAAGTTAGAACATTTTTTTGAAAATTTTCACAAATACGTCCCACGTCAGGCGAACGACAATTCTTTGCGTATCCCGACGGAAATGTGTTAAGATGACCTCATTTAACGCCGTTTCACCTGTCGCTGCAGCATCCCACGCGTTAAACGGGATTTTATTACAATATATAGACATAAATTAATAGCCTTTTTCTTATCATGGACAGCAAAATATAATTGTTTTATTTGCAATGATTTTTTTAAATGTTAATTTAATATGTTCTACAATCTACATCTCGGGTAATTCTTCTAGTTTGTTAAACCACTCCCATTTTAGCACATTTCAATTAATCGTTCTACCATCTGGTATTGTCACTTCTAACATTATTATTTCTGTTAACACGTCGAGTGACTTTCATTTGAATTCAAATAGTAGAAGTCCCGTCTTACTAGTTATCAATAAATCATAATCCAGTTAGATATTTATTGAATCAAGTACATTAACTTTTGATTCTAATTGTCTGACCATTATTTAAGATAATGTTAATTTATTTATAATGGACGCTTGGAAACAGTGGTGTAACTACTAATTGGTGAGCTTAGGCGACGCCTAGGGGCAGTAAATGTCTAATATATGTATACATATATGTATAGTACATAAATGTTTTTCAAATTGTTATATTAACATTTCCCTACCGGTGATGTATTTACTACACCTCGACTCTAATAATGGGAATATCGATATGAAATATAATAGATACGGGTTTCAGATTTTTTATATTCCTCCGTAATATAATTGCGAATCACACCAAAGTATAATAGTATATAAGTATTCATCTGCTATCGTATGTTATCAGATGCTGTAAAAATACTATCATTTTATGCATTTCATAATTTGTAGAAATCCTCAGTGTGATTTTGCAGCAGTCGATAATGATTGTGATTAGCGGTCGCAGCCAATCAAGCAGTGTTTGGTTCGGATCACAGTTCTGCATATCGGTGGTGGCGTTCCTCGTCATCGAATTGCAGTGAAATTTAATACAAGAGACCGCAAACAAAACACTTTCATACTTGACTTTTTATTTAATTCGAAAGCGATTGTAAACGTTTCGTTTTCGAGCGATCGAATGTCACACATATGCTCGAAAATATTTGCCGTGTCGATTTCACGCGGATAGTTCATCGATTAGTTTGTTTTCATAGCGTCGTGATTCTTCTTTGGCGCTAATTAGCGATAGAACAGTCTTATTCGGATGTTTTTATAACATTCTTCCGAGAATAGAGACGTGCAAAAAGAAACTCGTCTACCAGATTAGTGCGATCGATGCTGCATAAGAAGGTAAATGACTTCGTGTTGAGATTGCTCACGTTTTTGCTGTTCCATTACCACGAGATCTTCAGCAGACAACGTCTTTATATGAAAGCTCCATGTCGCAAAAACAGTAACTTCAATCAATACAATTTTAAATTGGGCTTCGATCCGGAACTGAACCGAAAACCGTTTCGAAGAAGTTTGGATAATTTTTATGTTAATCTCTGTCTCTATCATTCTTAGGCAAAATTCGTTAATTACCTAAATTATAACTTGTTTTCTTAAATCATCAATATGTATTTTATTTTAGCTTATCTCTTCCTATATATTTGCTATGGTATCCAGACTGGGGCTTCCAGATTTTAAGTTGTTTCCTAGTATTACGTACTCTAAACTAGGTCTCCTTAACTTCCAGCAAATAAGCCAATATATTAAGTTGAGTCATAAATAATTGCCGATTTAATTGGTCGATTTAATTAATTGGTTGGGGCAAGATCCGGGAAGTATGGGGTATGTGATAAGACAGACCCCCTCCCCAAGTTCCAGAATTTTTTCTGCATCAACTTTGCTGTACGTGGTTTTGCATTATCATGTAACAGTATGACATTTTTTCGATTGACGAGAGAAGGGCGTTCTTGAAGCATTTCTTGATCACATTGCAGCGTTACCCATTTTTCATCTCCATCTTTTTTTTGCTTAATTTTTTACCCTGAGTCCCTTTTACCCTTTTTTTCTTACCAACACACTTAATTTGGCAAACTTCCCCCCTTAAATGGTGGATAAGCAAATATAGCATCTACGACTATAATTTTTTTAAATTAGCTCACTATTCAAAGGGTTAAGTCGGATAGACAAACGTTGTGGAGGGCCTATGAACAATCAGTTTAACACTCTCGTCGCCCAATATGTCGCTCACAAAATCTCACTCTCTACAAGCTCCACGTACAAGAGTGCTCTTTCTGAATCATTGGAATTCGCTCGCAAATACGCGATCATCCTAACATACAGGTTAACTATGAGCATTTTTCTTAATAAATAATGAGTATTTAAATTATGAAATACATTTTTGTGTTGTAAATATAATATTATAATCAAAACCGTGTTTGTCCTCCCCGGCAATTCCCCGGATAATAGAGAGTCTACTGTATTTAGCTTCCCAAACTTCCATTGTTGATTAACATGGATTTTGCTCCAATAATGCCTTTAAAATATCTTCAATAAAGTCGGAAGGGCGACCCGCCCTTGGTTCATCTTTCAGAATCATCTCCCGAGCGAAATTTTAAAAACCAATTTCTTACTGTACATCCATGCACTGCTTATTTGCATTGCTTAACCGTATATATCGCTTTTTTTAACTCCCATAGCATTATATGACGAAAATGCACGCTAAAAATGCTATAACATAAGAAATGACATGGTTAACTGATTTCGAAAGACTGATAACTATCTAATGATATCGAATAATTATAACAGCTTCTTTTCGCCGGCAAATATTTATGACTCAACCTAATATGAGGGTCATCTAGAATGTAGTTACAAAGTACGATCCTGAGGTCGGAGATTTTTTTTTGTTATTTCCAATTTAACGCACTTGGCGTATAGAGGATATCTTAATGGTCAATTTGTTTGGTCCTGCGTAGGGGTCCCAATCGAATATTCGAATATTCGATATTCGAATATATTTGCCAGTTTTCCAATATTCGTATATTCGAATATTTGTAAAATTAATCGAATATTATTCGTTATATATTTTTTAAGAAAATTGCTCGATGTTCTTCTGCCAATCGAAATAGCAACAAAGAAATGCAAAAAAGTGCCAAGTTTATTGAAATTATTTTATTGAATTTGTGTAAAGTTTATTAAAAAACTATTCAAAAATATCGATCATGCCAAAAAAAGGGTGATATTTTAGATACTGTCGATAAAACCAAACTCAATGACAATTGAGAGGGTTTTTTCAACAGCAGGCTCAATAAAAATGAAATTACGGCCAAGCTTAAAAGTAGAACGTTCAATGCACTTTTTTAAAAAAATATGTATTGTTGAAAAGTAAATAAAATTATTATCCTTTTGATTTCGTTGAAACCAAAAACATCAAAATTTCACTTGATTTCTAGCCTTTGTCTATGAGAAAACGCGTTGCGCAACAGAAGATGATACTTCTCGCCCTCTTTGTGTGATGGGATCAAGAACCTTCCTTCCTGAGGGAATACATTTATTTCTAATGAAGAGAACTTTATAGAAAAATAAGATGCTCCATTTATATTTTTATATAATAACAATAATGAAAAATTCCGGGTTATATTTGAATCACCCTCGTCTACATATATAAAATATTCGAATACTCGAATATTCGAATATTTTACCAATTTCACATTCGATATTCGAATAATTGATTTTACGAATATTTGGGACCCCTAGTCCTGCGTGTTTGTCGGCCATTTTGTTCAAGCATAGTAAACTCTCCCAATGGAGACGTCGTCGCGCACTTGCGCGCGAAATAAGTTTTTGGAACTAAGTTGAAAACCGGTAAAAACGTAACTGAACCGATATTAATATTTAGAACTTATTCGGAACAAATATCGAAATGAAAAATAAAGGTTTAAAGCCGTTTTTAATTGATATCGAATAATCCAATCTTTCGAATTTAGCTCATTAGCCAGTCATCGATCACGAGTGTGTTGAACTATTGTCTATTGGAGTATATTCTAATTGGCCATTAATGCTTACATCATGCCATAAATAGTTGGATCATCTTAAAATCCAATTTCAGAGGCTTCGTATCACCTCATCTACTTTCCCCGCTGCACAACAGCCTAAGAAGCAAGATGATAGTTTTGACAGTTTCAATTACAGCTAAATTGGGATTTCGTTCGTTGGCAGATCTAAAAATCCCAACTTTCCAATATTACGTATTGGATAATTTTAATCTTTTGGCAATAATTGAGCGCAAAGAATCGACTTTCCCGTACCGCTTCTGTGCGGAGCGCTTCCTCGTTGCCGCCTTTTTGTACGTTGTTATTGTTTGGTGTTGAAACGACTAAAACTAATTGGAAATCTTCAACTGGACCACATTATGTAAAATGTGAAGAAGCGCTATTAGAGTGAAGGGACGAGTGCTTGGTTACGCGATGAGTGTAATCAGGCTTAGCTTCAGAAGGCTGATTAATGAATACGTCCAATACTTCTTGAGTCCATCCTTTCCCTTTCAGGCGTTCAGACTGCCATAAGCATCGATGTCGTTCCGCTTTCCTGAGACGTTGAAATCTTATATGATGCAATTATCTATTGTTTGTTTCAATTTATTCTAATAACGATGCTAAAAAGATAATGCTAGAAAATGAGTTAGTTCCATTATTTTTAAATACAAATCCAGACTGTCGAAAATTAAATTCACTATGCAATACATTCGGGAGATCATGCGTATAAATCTATATGCGTAATATTGAAGTGATGAAACGCATAGATCTGTGCGCATGGTATTTATAAAGTTAAAAAAGCAATTTATATAATAAAATTCCCAAAAACAGTGTGTTAATAGATGGATTTTACTCCACAAAACTAATGTTAGTCGATTTGACTAACACAGTTGGGTTTTAGCTATTTTTTTTAATAGTCTTGCCAATTAGATTGATTTTAGTTTAGTTCCAATAAAATAAAATAAATTTAAAAAATTAACATTTAACTCATTATGGAACGCCAACACATATGCTGTGTTTTTGTGAAAATTTTACTCAAAAGTCCGTACGTAAATATGATTTTTTTCTCGAATTTTTTAAATTGAAGAAATTATATGAAACCATTACAGCATAACTACATAGCGTATAATTAAAAAACCAAAGGAAATGGTTTGGGTTGTTTCAATCAATCCACTGGGCAACACGCTATCCAATTTACAATTTGCTTATTACTTTTACAAAAAAAAATTGTTAATTGCTGATAAAATGAATTATTTTCGTCGGTCTTCTGAAACTCTATCTTTTGAGTGGTTTGCCGTAATGTATTAAAACAATTATTTCATCGTAATCTTTATTTACAACATGGCACTTTTGTCATCACTCTAAGAATTCTGCACAATTTTGGATGTGTTGTCGTTAAAATGACATTTCATTTCCTGTGCAAATTTAGAATACTTTTACTACATAATTTTCACTGTTATTATTTTATTTATTTTATATAAATCTGACCCAAATATCTATTTGTCCCGATTAACTGAAATCCAAAATAAACGCAATAATATATGTAGTTATGTGGTTTATTGCTTCAGGTCACGTGTAAAGCGGGCTGAAGGGCTAGGATTCAAAAGTATACACGCGCTCTCCGCTTCATTTCCCCGCAATATGCGCCAACATGGTGCACCCGTTAAACTTCTCGCAAAACAAATTGTGTACACAAACAATGCTTGTACTAATTCAAAAATGTTCACGAAGCTGCTCATAATAACTCCTTAAAATTTCATCGCAATCGGATGAATGGTATAAGAACGTATACGGGACAAACGAACCACGGAACACAGACATACATTTTTATAAATATAGATAGATTGTCTAAGGCGATTTTTGCGTCCTAACATATGCATGCATACCACGTGCTGTCCTGCGAGATCATTTACAGTTTTTGAGCATTTCTTCGTCAGGATTTTTACAAGACATTCATTCTGATCATTCAGTGGTCAACTCTGATGATCTTTGTTGAATTTATTTAATAATAAAATGGAAATACCAAGATCCATTAAAATAGCATAATAACTTTTGGATTATAGCATTCAACAGCTTTTCTGACATTAAGAGGTCGGTTAACTTCGTCGCTGCGACTTGACGACCGCGATCTTTGCATGCGAACCCGCGCTCGGTGCGATGCGTGATCGATCGCGGCGCAATGCGCAACAATGGTCCCGATCAACGAGTCGGCTGCGATGAACGACGGAACACGTTTATGATTTCATTCGTTCGGTGATAGAGTTCGAACTCTGTCGTACTGGGCGCCTTTTCTTCCTGGCTTAATATCTTCTATTGCGCTGCAAAAATCTGGCGTTTGCTTTGGCCGTCATTTGTTTTAATAACTAAAATCAATGGCTTGCTTTGATTACCGCCGGATTCCTTTTTGAAAACTAAGATAGGCTTGCAATGTTTTTCTGCGAAAAAACATAGTGACTCACCGATGAGTCGCTGGCAGATACGATATCCCCAACACAAAATTCTCTATTCCTGGGGAAATCTTAAATGAAGATCACACATGTTCGGTAATAATTTTGCACCTGATGAAGAATAACATGTCTTGAATGTTAGGGAAGCTTTACAATAACGACATTGTATTTGGACCTTCCTTATGATGACAGAATTAATTTGTTTTTTCGGCGGCTCATTTCTAATGGCGTTCCGTCCGAGGTGCGTTCGGAAAGTATGCAAATGATGGATTTCATTAATTCAAAGTCCGCATTTAAAATTTTGCAAGATTCTTCTTTCGATATTCTCGTGGAGGTCAACATTCTTTGCATTCATTAACACTGCATCACTTTTCGTACGAAACAATTTGACGAAATCTGCTTTATTTTGTAAACAACCGATTTGGACAAACATTACCCGCCAAATTAAATGTTAAGAAGTTTCGGTTGTATGTAAATCTTGTTTGCAAGACTTGTATCATGTTTCGTTGCGGAGATGTTGCCGTGAAAGTGTGCATTCGTGTCGAGAAGACATTGTTGCATTTCTTGGCAGTTCTCAGAGACGATTATGCGATTGATGCATGGCGTTTTCCGCAGTTCAAACCGTGGCACCGATTCTTCCACGTTGGCCCGAGAAAGAAAACCGGGAATTCGCATATCGTGCTGGTGCCATAATCATAATTGCTATATTGGCGACGAAAGTGCTATTGATTCTTGGCTGACGGGTTTCTCTCCGACATTTTTTTAATATAGTGTTTAATGACACAAGAAAGGTATTTCACGACAGACTATTTTACTTACTTCGATGAATTTCGTGACGAACTGTCTGATTCGATTAGTTGATTAGAAATTTCCATATTGTACGTTTCCTATAGATTCTTTCGGTCAGGAATGGTGTTTGACACGAAGCAATCGGCGCGTGAAATAGATCAAAATTTTGATAGAATGCAAATGTCAGAACTCGTAACTTCCTCATTTTATAATAACATTTATCTAACACTTTCCGTCTGCCGGTTGGAACAAGTGCTAGAAAGTCAAAGGGATTAAAAAACACGTTTCAATATATTTTTAAAGATCGACTGCGTTATTTCAATATATAAAGAATTGATCTGACATTTGATTAAAGTAACAAGACATGCATAATCTATCTGTAAAGTCAAATAAACGCATTGCAATATAAGTTGTAAATACATTAAACGCTAAATTAAAATTGCGTTACATTTTCGTTATAATTATAGCATATAGATTGCGGAAGTTTTGTTGAATTGTTTTTAAAGCAAGACGAATTGATACTGAAATTAAGCTTTATTAATAGTTGTTTTCTGTAATAAAATCGCTAGACAAAATAGTTGAGTGACCATTTGGTCACGCTCGTCGAAGCTATTATTATTTATACCACATTCATTAAAATAAATATGTATTAGTCCACATTATCCTATGTTTACCTTCCACCCGGATTTCGACTTTTGCCATTATCAGGACAATATGAAATTGAAAATTTTGTAGTTATTGTATATTAGGTGTATTGATAAGTCCTTGCCGATTTTGATAGACGACTGTTTGAGCTCAGTTTGTGTACAGACACTCGGAAAACCCTTAAATTTTGATGACGACATATTTGAAAGGCATAGTGGAAACAGATCCTTGATTTATCGTGGTTGACAGCTCAATAGCATTTAAAACATCGAGAAGAGGAATCAAATAGGGGTTTGGATGCCGCACGAACTGTCTGACGATAACAAAAAAGAGCGACGAGACGAAAGTTTTGTTGTCAAAACAAAAAGTTCGCTCCTTTTTGCACCGAATGGGGATGAAAAATGGGTTGTTTATGACAACATAAGTCGTAAACGTCAATGGCTTTCGCTGAGATAAAAACCATTTCCGACTCCGAAGCCTGGATTGACGACCCGCAAGACTATTTTGTGCGTTTGGTGGGATATTCAAGCAATTATTCATAAACTGCAGATATTTATTATCAGCATTTAGAAAGGGTAGACAAAAATTTGAGTGTCAAATGTCGAGAATTAATCAGGAGCAATTGGGTGATTCTGCAATACGACAAAGCACGACCCCATAAACCGAAGAAGACGACCGAAAAATATCAGGGAGTTAAAATGGGAAGAACTTCCACACCATCCATATCACCAGATCTGACTCCGGTGGATTATCATATTTGTACATATTTTGACTCAAAATCATATGGGAATAGTTAATTCTTACATTGTTAAAATCGGCATAGACTTTTCGATACACCTAACATGTTCCATTATCAATAATGGTTGAGATATTTTGAATTTATATTGTATAAATTCCCAGTAATCCATTTATCAGTAAATTTCCTGTTGTCTACCAATACCTTAAAAACCAATCCTAATTCTTTAGCCTCTTGAAATTATGAATTTTGGTATTACATAACATATTAGGAACATCCAAAAATATTTGCGTATTCAGTCAAAAATTTTATAAACAACATTATAAAATATAATTCCGTTCATTACTCAACACATCATCCCATTACTTTGGCAATACTGTAGACTCTCAATTATCCGGGGGACTGCCGGATAACTGGAAAACACGGATAATCCAAATCATCACATTTCTTCTTGGTTTTAATTAGAACATCATATTTACAATACAAATTTTTATTTCATAATTTTAATACTCATTATTAAGAAAAAACGTTGATAGTTAACCTGTATGGTAGGATGATCGAGTATTTGCGAGCGAATTCCAATGATTTAGAAAAAATACTCTTGTGCGTTGAGCTCGAAAAGAGACGGAGACGGATAAAATGTAGCGCAGTTAGGTAACTGTGCATGGAAGACAGAGACGGAGAGCTTCCTGCGTACATCGCACGATTGTATAGACCGTTAACCCAAATTTATCGAATAATAATGATATTTGAATGATATAATGAATCGATTTCATGTGTATTGTTTATGTTTATTTTAAGAAATTCGCTCGCAAATACGCGATCATCCTATCATACAGGTTAGTTTTAATTTTGATCATTAAATGAGTAAAAATCATTGTTAAAATGATTCAATGAATTAGTTTTGTTTTGTGAAATGCAGCTTTGTTTTGTCAGCTCAAAAAGGATAAAACAATTTTCCAGCATCTGATAACGAGTATTCATTAGTGGTTATTTGGGGTATTCGATTAACTCAAAGCACAATCAAGCGAATTGGTGAAACGCAAATAGAAACACGCTCGTATACAATTTTTAGTTATTATTTCGAACCCCATTGTATATTCTTAATGGTGCGAACTGATATCAATCAAATTTAATGAAATCATTGTCGACGCCGTATCAAGTATCGATGTGAAGGATTTCACCTATCACAAAGCGAGTGATATACCATCAAGCAAAATGAAATGACCTTAAAAATTCCCGAAAAATTTAAAACAATAAAATAACAATTACCCGGTCGCAATTATCATTAAAAAGCGCTTTCGGAATGTCTTGTTTTCAAAAACTCAACAATGTGCCGGAGATGTTCCCATCATTGTCGCGGAGATAAAGCTGCCGTCCGATGATGAATTTAAGATCAACCGTGACTTTTGTTTTAATATGAATTTTTGGCTAGAAATCAAACGTCCAATCTACGAAAGTGTTTCGTTTGAATAGATTCGAAGTTCGCACGTGTTGAATGTTTACAGACAAACGAGTCGATTGCAAAAGCATATATTCAAGCGCGCGGAAGTCGTCCGTTCCGTTTTTTAACTGCGAATCCTAAGACAGATTAGCGATCGCCTATCTCTATGAAGGATCGACGTCGTTGTAGACGAATCAAATCCGATTTTAACGACGTTAGTTGAACAATACGATTAAGATATAATTGTTGAGTTATTTCGATTTCGGTCAATGCCGCGTGGGCATTCTGCTCAGATAAACCGCACATGACGAAGCCAACATATTAGATTGTCCAGTCGGAAATGTCGTTTTTTAATAGTTACTTTTTACAATGTGACTGATAAAATTCCTTTCTACTGAGACGCAGACTAAAACTCGCAAAATTCCCGATTTCCCGACAAATTATTTATTTCCGTCGCTGCAGATAAATACTTATATACTATAATACTTTGATGTGATTCGTAATTATATTACGGAGAAATACAAAAAAATTGAACCCCGTATCTATTATATTTCATATCGATATTCACATTATTAGAGTCGAGGTGTAGTAAATACATCACCGGTAGGGAAATGTTAATATAACAATTTAAAAAACATTTATGTACTATACATATATGTGTATACATATATTAGACATTTACTGCCCCTAGGCGTTGCCTAAGGTCACCAATTAGTAGTTATGCCACTGTTTCCAAGTGTCCAGATTTCGGCGGGAATGTCTCGATTTAGTAGCCTTTATCGTGCTGGTGAGGTGTACAATTTCTGTTAGATAAAATGTTCAATCCCGATTTTTTTGGGATTACGTTTACTAATCCCGGGATTCATGAGCACCTAAAACTGTCCGGGATCCCGGGATTGGGTTCCCTAATTGGACTTCTAATTATCTATAATTTTAATGCGAATGACTTAGATCCTGGACTCCTATTATAAAGGTTCGGACTCAAATCCAGATATCCAATAAAGTCGTACAGGAACGTCCGCGAGTGACTACAAAACGCACTTTTTTTTCGATCATGATTTAAGACTGTCAGCATGATTTCAATATCAAAATAGCATTTTTAGTTTGTAATATTTTATGATGTATATTGAAAGCCGAAACATTATAAATGTGTTTCAAGGAAAAAAGGTTAAGTAAGCTTGCTTTGGAAACTATCTCCGACGCATGCTTACTCTTCAGTACCATCCGAGTTAACAGTTTCTCAATTAGTAGATTGCGACCCAAATTTGGGTTGCCAAAAGACATGTCCATAAACACGATCCATACCGGTCTTCCAGCGGCAGCAACCGACACTCGTCTTGGTCTTGTCCTTTCGTAAAACGCATTAACACACGACTCTTACTTTCTTGTTTCGTATCGAATTTTCACACAAAGCATTTCTCATAGATGAATGGATGTACCCCGGCGTGGACCGCCGGTGCACTTCCTCATATTTCATTACGCTCGTTTTCTCATACTCCCAACGCGTTTTCGAACAATTGCTACGCCTTTTTCACTTTCACGCGTAGATTTTCAAAATTGGATGTCGAACTTTTCCATCTTTAACGACGTTGTCCCAGATCGACGTTTCCCTACGTATCCAACGAATGATAGGTTGCGTTGCAATCATTCGCCTAGTACCACATAATTTACTAACGATAGTGAAATTATACTACAGGGTCCGCCTTACTAAGTGTTACCGAGTTGAACGCGGTGTTATTGCTGTCAAATCACTTAGAACACCGCGTTCATTTTTTGGTTTAACATCAGATTGTTACATTGTATTATTTATTATAACTTGACAAAAAACAGACATTCGCAATGTAGTTCAAAAACAGCTCTTATATTACGTATGACAGGCAAAACTTGTATGGATATTCATCGTACCATTAATCGTTTATGGTTTTATAATGAACAAATATTATGTTTTCATGCAAAATTTGTAATACATTTTTAACGTCAAATAATAAAAGATGGTCATTAAACATACTGTTAGGACTTTGTGCCTGTCGGAAATTTGCGTTAAAATGATGGAAAGTTGGTTAGAATTATTGGGAGTCGTGCGGATCGAATCTATGCTGGTTCGCCCGCCGCCGCGTCCATTTCGGTCCATGAAACTGCACTGCGACTTGTATTGAACATCTCTACTTTTTAAGCATTTTCTGATACTGTTTGATTGGTAAATCAACGGTGTTATAAAAGATTCCAAATTTTAATTGTCTCTATCCATTTTGGACACTATGAAAGAGCAGCGAAATAAAAAAAAACTGTCCCTCCCTTCTTTAGAGAGACTAAAAACCGAGCGCCAGAATGATGCGGAAGAACAGAACTCTACATTATTAAGGAGCAATGTTCCAGCGTTGTTTTTTTAAATTTAAATAGCGTGGCCCCGAGAATTCATAGTGTAATATTTATTCTAGTGGAGCAGCGAATGACCATGAAAAGCAAGTACCTACTCGGGTCATAATATAGGCATAATATGATTTTATATCAGAGCGTTAAAATTAATGCACATACAGTAGACCCGCGATAATCCGGCCCCCCTGTAATCCGACATCCCAATACAAGTATAGTACATATATACAATAAAGCTTCGTTCAAAAACATTCAAAAATTCATCTCCACTGTTGATTAAGGGCCAGACAAGAGGCAAACTTTCAAGAAAGCTAAACATCCATAGATGAAGAAAGTTTTGTATATTGTTCAGGAAAAAATAAACAGGCATACACCTATTTCTGAACCCATATTGGCCATCAAAGCAAAGTTGTTTTATAAGGAGATAATTTAAAAAACGCTTTTTAGCTGGCAAAGGATAGTTAAAAGTTCCGGATTACAAGGGGTCGGAGGCAGTACTGTGTAGTCCGACAAATTGGACAATCCAACACCATCTTGCAAAATGTTAAAAGATGTGCTTCATATCTTGAGCAAGAATAAGAAGATATTTTTTCTTGGAAATGTAAATTAGCCTCGGGGGGGGGGGGTTCGTGATGGATATCGTAGAAAGCTCCGGGGATGCATTTCTCCCCATAGCTTACACAAAAAGCCCTAAATGCCCTAGAAGATGAGGGAGTGGCTACAAGGTTTGCGTGTCCAACCGGTCCGCCTTTAAGACCGCTGTCACTTCGAATGAGCGCCCGAACATGTCGACAGAACATTGTCTGCGTCCCAACACTGACCCCAATCACCATACCCACCGCCATCATCCGGGATAAGGCGGCCTTATCGAAAAATATCAAATATTTTCTGAATCTTCAATTAAAATATTGAGCATTGGTAATTTAAATTTGTAACATTTGGCCTGATGTTCTTTGTATATGATTCACAGTAGTGTTGTATCTGTATCAAATTGTATAAAATGTCATTTTTTTGAACTTTGGTTCAAAAGTTTCATCACTTTCCCGACTAATTTTCTTTTGTGGAAAATTACTAGTTTTTCAGAGCGTGTGATTTATATTCATACTATATCACATTGCAAATTTCGACACTGTAACAACGGAATAAAAAGTCCCTTAACGAGTATGAGATGAATAGAAAAATTGCCTATTTGCCTGCATAATTAATTCTCGTTGCGAATACTATAAGACGCTATTGCATGATCGTGATTATAATTTCCCACGTTTTCATCATTTTCAATATTGCAATGGCGGATATATGACTTATATTGACTCCTAATGGATAAAAGATTGCTCTTTTGATTGCTTCTAATTTTATTTTTAATTTAAGGCAGTTTTACTTATATTCAATTAGTAGTTTATGTCCTATCATGCCTTTTACGCAAGACCATTTACTGTGTACGCGAACCGCGACTTTTTATAACATCAGCAATGTTTCTCAACATTTTGGCGATAGTATATTTTAAAAAAAAGTTGTATATAGCTCTTAATTAAAATATATTTATGAAGTCATAAAATCAAGACTGAATGTTGACCCGGATTTAATTCGTCCATTTTTTCCTCCGATGCATATATGAAAGTTGCAATATTTCAGGTTGTCCACATCGATGTTTTTTAATTGTCAATCTCTTGTCTTTATTAAACATTCTCGTATAAAATGAACGCTTTCTAAAGACGCCATGGGAATTATTTCTATCCTAATCAAACGACCAAGAAATATTTAAAAATCCATTTTTACGAGAGTAAAAGTCGATTAAAAGTAATCTTCTTAAGTACAACGATTAAATTCATCAGTCGTAATATATCAATCTCCCTTTCTACTGCTGCAGTTTGATGATCGCCGATCGCCGCGTTTATACGACGTCCATTACAAAAATGTCTTTTAAATTCATTCGCTCCCAAAAGAAACCGCAAAATAAGCTAACTTCTAGATTCAATAATGGACAATTAGCCGTCAATGGACGCAAATAATGGCCACTCTAGAAAGTGTCCAAGAAAAAGACGTCGAAATTCCTCGACGAACGCTCAAATCTTCGTGCACGACGTCAAATAGATTTTCTATTATATTAAATAAACCGATCATGTTTCATAATTCAGTCGACGACTTCCTGCAACTTCATCTTTTTTTTACGTAATTTATGCTCATAATCGTCTTATTGTTTGCATTGAGATGAGCGAATTCCAAATTGCATTATGTAATTTACATTGTGCTCAATTGCAGCGGAGGTAATAGGATTTTGTCGATTTATAACAGCGAATTGAATCGCTTCTGTATCTTGTGAGGCTTTCGATTACCATATTTCGACCTTGCATCATAGACGTATGCTTAATTTTAATATAAGTCTATGCATCTTAGTATATATCTTGATGTGTTACACAGCTACATTCATCTTTAGTAAAAATCAGCTGTAAAATAATAATTATTTAAGAAGATAAGTCCTAAAAAGTCCTGGTAGAAACAGTTTGAAACTTTTTGCGAATTACAAATTACGGGAGTCATCTAGATTCTAGAAAATAAGGTTACAGGGTCCCTGAGGCTGGAGGATTTTTTTTGTTTCAAAATTGGCGCATCTGGTGTGTAGCGTGGATGCTAACAGTCAATTTGTTTGGTTCCGCATGTTTGTCGGCCATTTTTTTCAGTCACCGTAAATTCTTCTGATGAAGAAGTCGTCGCGCACTCTTATCACCTCCCGTCTATGCGAAATCCACGCGGTCATCCGTTTTTAAACTTTGCAGAACAATAACACTGCGAATATCTATCGGAAGGTCGTGGAAGTTTATGGTAGTGATGTGATGAGTCGACAGCATGTCACGAAGTGCGTTAGCTTGTTTAGAGATAGCCGTATTATTTTTGATGATTTCTGACGAACTTATGCAAAAAAATAAAGAATAAATGCGAAATGACTGCCGTGTGATGCTTAACGACCCTTACGAAGAGTTTCCTGACACGTATCAAAGTCTTCTTGATGATATTTTGTCAGAAAAACTTGATTACAAGAAATTGTGTGCTCCATGGGTGCCCAGAATATGCACATAGAGCACCTACAAAATCGCGTGACCACCACGCGTAAGTTTTTTAATCGTTTTGCACAGGAAGGAGAAGCTTTTCTGGACTCTATTATGACGAGGGATGAGACGTAGGTGTGTCACTACACCCCAGAATCCAAAAAGAACTAGCGATGGAGGTCTATGAGACTGGCATATTAAAGCTGCTGCCCCGACTCCAGAAATGTCCTACAAAAATATTCTGTGAATTTCAACTAAATACAAACATTTTTTGATCCTACATAAATGTTGTAACCTTACTTTCTGGATCTTACATAATTGTTATAAACTTACTTACCTCGTAGATGTATCTTAGATTTATGCAAAATCAATCCCGAAAATATTGCCTTATTTTCAATTACTTGGCAAAGTGACATTGTAATCGTTTTTAAAATAATTTCTTCAAGAATTCTAATCTAAAGTTTTTAACAAGCTATCTAGGTCCACTTGTGTGTGACTTTAAAATGTATGACGCCAACAGTGATTAACATTGGAAAGGTTGAAATCTTTCTCAGCAGGCATAGAAAACCTGATTAAAGAGGTTGAAGGATTTTTAGATCTGACACCTTTGGAAGCAGGATAGACAGTTAGTTCGAGCTGGCTTTGGCTGTGCGATGGGGGGAGAAGAAGCCCCTAGATGTAAGTGGGTGTAGAAGAAACCCCTGGGATAGGAACACACTAGGCTTGAATTAGCACGGAATGTGTTAAGAAAAAAGCTTGCCATCGTAAACACACAGTTGGATCACTTTCTTGACACTCTTAACCTTTCCTTCCCTGTGATGTATTTATCGCAGTTCGGTTCCAATTATGTTGTGGTTTTAAAATCACTTTTTCATATGGTGTACCAAATACATATCATCGGAGCGCGCGGGTGTTTTAGGCACAGTAAGAGTAAAGTTAACAAAACACCTTCTGAAATTTTTCTCCAAATCAAGATGTTTATTTTATAATTTCCCCCAAACACGGGGTCAGCCCAAAGGATTTGATCGCACTGGGGAATCCCCGCCGGTGTAACAATTGGAACTTCGAATCGAAAAAATCATTATTTTTTCTCACCTTTTGACACTATTTGAATCATATATTACAGCTTACTTTCGATGATTTGATAAAACATTATACAAATTGTTTCAATATTTTCAATTATCATTTAGTTTAGTTTCTTCAACAAATTTCCAATTACTTCAAACACATCTCTAGTTTTAATTAGTCGAATTGTTCAAGCATAACTAGTAATAACTCTCTAATAACTCAATCGCTAAACAAATTCAATATTCAATGATACGTGTTTGGCGGAATATAAGAGAATCATAAGAACAACAGACAACAACTTTTTGCGTAAGCAAATCTTCGGCAGATTCTCTCTGATCAAATTAGAAATTTTGCTTTAGAAACGAAGCGTCAAATCGACAAATGGCCGACAAAACGTGTCGTGCTGTTGGTAGAAATGTATGCTAATAATGTATTACAAGATTACGGGAATAGCGTGCTTGATGGATTCCGGTAACCACGAATGAATATTGCTTCTTCTACTCTCACCCGGGGAGTAGAAAAACTTCTAACCGAAGCATGCGAAGAAGGCGGCGTCAAGAAAGTGATGACGGAAGCACCCCGCTGACTTAGATTGATCGTCGGTGCACTCCTGCAAGACGAACGAGCTTTGATTGCTTCTTCCAAATATTCGCTCCGGCGATGATCATTTTCGCTAATGGTGGCAATCTAGTGAAATGTTGTCGTAAAAAATTATCTCAATTAAAGCCGACAATTATCATTTATAACCGTCATATTATATCACGGCATGAAGGTCGATTTCATAGCCTACTTCGTGCGGCACTGGATGCAGCAAAAATATCCATGCAGAATCGCTAATGCAGTAATCGGGTTTTTTTTTGAGAGACAGGGTTTTGCAAAAGTGGTTCTTCGTTTTTGTGGAAGTATTACCTGTCCGAAGTGTCCACTTTCGCTGGATCAACTGCAACTGTTCCAATTACGTTTCTTCTTTTTCAGCTTCCTCGTTGCGCGACCGCGAAGCGAATAATGAATTTCACAATCGGACGAAGGAAACTATAGTGTTATGGTGCACTTAACAGATTGGGAAATCCTGCCTATGATTATCATTTATTGTGACATCTGAATTTCCTATTGAATAACCCTAAGTCCTACTTCTCCTGAATAAATTAATCTAGACAAGGAATTCCCAAACTTGCGCTCGGAGCTATTTACGTACGTCAGCGGCAGTGTGTCAATAATAAGGGGAAAAATCTTTAAAATTTTCCGAAGTTAATGTATTAGGGCTTTCCAGATGAACGTTCGGAATTCATAGATGGGAATAAAAACACCATAACTTTTACAAAATATAATACATTCAATTTTATAAAATTCCGCACATTTAGAACCATTAAGTTCTATAATGTATTATGCTCTTATTTGTCCATCATTAGTGTTTCTTTTTATTTATTATTATTAAGGTTTTAGATATGACAAAAAAAATGTTTACAAATTTCTAATTTTCAAATTCGTCTTATATTTGTTTAAGAAAAAAAAAGATACGCCCTGAGTTTTCTCGGAAAGTCGAGACCTTAACACTGTCGTTGTCAAAAATTGTTTAGAATACGAATTTTGTTTGAATAATTGTTTGTCAGCAAGTTGTTTATAGTTTTAAGCCAAGTATCGAATAACTGAAATTCCGAATTTTCATATGTAACTATGTAATTCGAGCTAACTCTATATCATACATATATTTTAAAGCTCTTGTAAAAAAGAACGAATCTTCCCAAGCGGACCTTGATATAAAAGAAATCCTTGCTTTAAAAGGTATATCATTTGAACAATTTGTACGAGCAGATTGGTTGATAAATTCGGCTTGAATTGATGCAAAAACCCCGCTTCCAAACAGTCGATTGAAACATTATCACGACGCTGTTTTTGTTCCATTGTGAGCAAACGCGGCACCCATCTTGCGCACAGCTTTCTCATGTCCAAATTTCCTTTATAAGGAATATCATATCTGCTAGCTCGCGCACTTACAGTCCACGGTCATCCAATACCATATTGTGGATTTTCTTCATCATTTGTGCTGGCTGCCTCATTTAGTCGTCTTGGCAGCTTGTAGGCCTCGTCTGACCTTTGCTTTACCATGATGTATTTACTACAACTCGACTCTAATAATAGGAATATCGATATGAAATATAATAGATACGGGATTCAGAATTTCATATGGTGTACCAAATACATATCATGGTATTGTTAGTATTTTTTTTAAAACAAATACCTATCTTCGTATATTATTTTAAAATATTCATTATAATAATATTTAATGTATGGGGAGGGGGGAGCGCAAGTTAGATACTTGCCACGGGCGCTTCATATACTCGTTACGGCTCTGTGTTTAAGATTTACAAAATGACATATTAACTCGTTGATACCGCATACGCTGCGAACGAATTCGATTGCGAAGATTGTGAATCGGAGACAGAGACAGAGAGAGTGTTTTGCGTCTTATCATACACTCTTATATCGACCCCTGTTTAAGAACCGCTGATCTATACAATCGTGCGATGTATGCGGGAAAGCTCACCCTCTCTGTCTCCCGAACTCCGCTACGTCTGTCTCTACTCTGTCTCTGTCTGTCTCCGAGCTCAATGTACAAGAGTGCTCTTTCGAATAAGTGGAGGGAGGGTCCCAGGCCCTGGGTTAGTACTCCTTTAGGGGTTAAGATCAAAAGTCAGTTCTCAAACTTGATGATTTAAAATCGTCCTCACTCTATGTTACTTAAGTTTTCAACTCGTTGATAAATCATAATGTAAGAATTTATCCATCTTTGCATTCATGTCATATTCTAATCTTTCAGGTCACATTATTTTCCATCTATGCACAACTGAAATATTGCCCATAAAACATATTTCTTATGCGTCTGGCAATCCATTTTATTTTCACATCTTCCTTCTCTCTACTTTCATTAGGTATCGTGTGCAAGTATTTCTTCGCGTTTTTAATCGCATATCTGCAAATCGAAAGTAGAATAAACGTACGACTTGAAGCACCTTGCACATTAGATATTTGTGTGAAAAAAGTAAATGTTTGTTTACTTATGCTAAAAAACACTTTTTCCATTACTGCCGCCATACATTGATGATTTATGGGTGCTACACACAAAATTAATGTAGGTTTGAACTACTAAAAGTGACGGGGAAATTAAATCAATCAATGAATAGACGGGGTTGAAAATGAAACAATGCAAATCTGATGAAAACAACATCCAACGGAAATATTTAATATATAGATAAACATGCTTTATGATTCATATTAGCACTCATTCGATGATTGCTTTCAGCGAGAAGTGAATGTGCAATAAGTTGTTATTCGGTCCACAATACAAAATGATATGTGCGGCTGATCGTTTTACCACTTTCGTTCATAAAGTCATAATTTTGCCACAATATTTCTATTAAATTGTTCATCAAATTGCATCCACAATGAGTCTGCATCAATTTATTTCTATTCAGCGTGTTCTCAGCATCAATTAGATGTCACCTGTTGATGCTTATTTTAAACATCTGCTTTTTGAAAATCGGTATTATCACAACATATTGTTTATTATTATGAAAGTGTTTTTCAAACGAAATTTCTTCAGAGAAATTTCATTTTTAAAGCTGTTGTATGAATCACTATTATTTGTCCGTAGACTATATTGCGTACATGCAATACTTGAAAGATTTATAATACACGTTTAGAGCATTTCCTCGTTTCTTTTATTGTAGAATAGTTTTGAGCGCTGTAATTTACGATTTATCACGATTTGAAATTCATATTAAATTTGTATCAATTGAAGATTTTCTATAAATGTAATTATTTTTTTGTTCACAGTTGGGCAGTTTCAACCGTTATGACACGTCTTAATATTGTTCCATCGGAATCAGTCCCAGGAATGCACACGACTGCTCTTATACCCTTATGGGATATGTGCAATCATACAAATGGAGAAGTATTACATTAAATTTAAGAACAATCAATTAAACGATATAAATGATGAGACGTTTAAAAACCATATTATTTTTGTAGATCACGACGCATTACAACGTAGAACTTGATCGAGCTGAATGCTTTTCGCTTAAAGACTACAAGGCTGGGGATCAGATACTCATATTTTATGGAGTTAGAACGAATGCATTTTTCTTCTTGCATAACGGGTATATAGCATTATTTAAATAATATAATATAATTATCATTGTTTGTTAATTTATTATTTTAATTTACAGATTTGTATATCCAGAAAATGAACACGATTCTATCGTAATCAATCTTGGAATCAGTCCCAGCGATCCACTCGAACAGCAGAAAAGAAAACTGTTAGAAAAACTGGATATAAATGCCACCACAGTATTTAAAATCGTAAATCAAGATCTACCTTTGAGTGAAGAGCTTTTAGCTTTTGCAAGAGTTCTAGTCATGGATAAAGGTGAATTAAAATCATGCAATCCGTACATATGTTTAATTTAAAATACGATAAATCTAAATTTAATACGTTATAATCTTAGATAATCTCACATATTGGCTGGAAGAGAACACTCAAAAATTGAAGCAATTTGAAAACGTATTGATTAAACCCGAATTTGAAAAGAAGGCATATAGCTTTATCAATACGAGATGCAAATTATTATTAAAAACCTACGAGCATCAAGGATCCAGTGAACTTATCGAGAAGCTTAAAATATCAGAAGATGACGGCGGCGCCAAAAAATATCCAGAAAACGAAAATCACAAGTACGCTCAATAAATCAGTAAATGTGTATTATATTACAAATGGTCTTATTTCAAATTCATTTGAAATGTTTTCAGGGCTCTCGTCAGACAACTTAAAAAATGCGAATCCAAATTGCTCGAGAAGGCCATCGAATTCACACAACTTAAACTGTGATACATCGACTAAAACAAAACAGAAACGAACAAATCATGTCTATCGAAATTTTATTTTATATTTTTTAATTAAGCTGATGTTAAAACTAATATTTTTATTTTATGTAAATAATTCCCAATATATCCCGATAATAACATCCATAGTTTACTAAAAATCCAAAGTCCTTAGTTATATAGTGCAACGTCAATATTCTCTAGTTATTAATTTGAATCGAATTTGTCCATCGATTGAACGCCTTTATTTTTCTAAAAGTGAATCCAAAATAGACGGTCCTTTTATTTATGTGTGATTTTATATTGCTTCGAATCATTTATGTATGTATCAATTTTTAATACATAATAGTCAATGTTTAAAAAGTCATGGGCATATATGGTGAAGCTCGCCAACTTCAATACACCATATAGCAACGATCTAATGTAACCATTTACTATGAATTCACATCGATTAGTGACAAACCTAAGATCTCATTTGCGGATACTTGATGTTCATTAGGATAGTTTTCAATCAGAAATTTGAAGAAAATTGATATCTTTTGAGATAAATTATATTGCGAATTTATTTTTTAATTAAAAAACGACATTGATTTCCAAAGATTTTTTTTTAAATCATAGTATGTTTTATACATGTAATGTGCCTTTAGGTAATTCTGTAATTTACTGACTCGTAATTCGGGGTTTAAATCTATAGGGTGTGTGATAGACGACCTTGTTTTTAAAAACGTATACGGGATGTGTTCAAAAAGTAATGCTTCCAAATTAATAAAAAAATCATGTATGAAACGTATTTGTACAATTAGATGACAGACAATGGATAGCGACTTTTTTTCGCCTCTCTCTCTCACCACTCTCTTTGGCGCTCAGAAATTCTTCAACGTAATTACGCCAAAGGTGCCAGATCTTCTTGCTTGCCATCATGGTGTGGACCATGATGTCAGCGATGAGCTCAGCTACCCCGAGTGCCTCAGCATGTTTCTCTGGGGTGTCCAAGCCTCACAGTCAGTAATGGTGTGTTTGGCATCGTCAACCTCCGCTTGGCAGTGGTGGCACCGAAACATCCATGTCCAGTGAGCACCTGTGTCAAGCAGTAGGTCGTTTCACCGTGTTTTCAGGTCCTCCACTGTCTTACGACCGGGATAAGTCAGTGGGTCCATCTTCCCTTGTTGGATGATCGGAAATCGTCGAATACGAAGGCGCCGTGGCTTTGGCACATTATCATGATGAAGTTTCCATGCGTCTTTATGTTCAAATCTTCAGTTACAATGTGATAAACACTTGTTTTTGTTATATTTAGAGTTACTGCTATCCATTAAACGACTTGTGCCATCTGAGAACTTGTGATATGGACAAGTAATCACTCTCAAAGGCCTGTTACATAAAAACGTTTCGATGGCAGACTTCCCAAGTTTAATACAAAATTTGATAGCGATCCGCAAACGGTTCATGGAAACTCTCAGCAGATTAGAACACTCTGCGTTGTATCATCGCATATTTATAGAAAATTGGACGCATTACTTTTTGAACGCATCCTGTATGCTATGAAAACCACGTCAATGTAATCGAGAAACAGTGGCAATTGACATTTTAATTTGTCTCCGTCGTATCGTTCAATTATATATTAAACTGCATGACGCTAGTATATATTATTATAACGTATTTGTAATTTTTTGTATCATTGATATGAATACAACTTGAGAAATTTTAGCTTTAAATCTTGAATATTTCTTTTGTATTTTGTGTCTTGTCAAATATATGTAGACCATATAAGCTAATCATTTAGCTTTTGCTTTAAATTCTTAATTGAAATATTGATGTTGTGGTTGTTTAATACAATAGTATTCCATTTGTGAATAAAATTGGTATTCTATTCACTTAATTGTGTGTATATTTATTTGATGATAGCTTTGCTATGTATGAATGTCTTAAATCCCAATTTATTTAAACAAATATGTTCAGCAAACCAATATTTTTTGTACGCTAATTTTTGTATTAACAGATGATGAATTTATTATGCTTTTTTGTAACTTTTGGATTTGGCGAATAATTAATGTTTATGTGCTTATTTTTTCATGTGTGATGGAAATGTTCCTTGTTTTAATACACGTTTTAAAATGTAAAAATAGTATGAAATTCGCTAACTTTATACGATAAGGGCAACGGGAAGAAATCTTTGTTATAAACTGATATTTGTTTTGCACTCGAGAGGTGATTTTCACTCACCACTCGGTTTTATGCAGAAACTCGATACACGGTAATAATCGTTTATATTTGGTTCCTTTGAAGCGGATCACTACGCTCTTCTGTATAAGCTTATGAAGCGTAACATGACACCCCTTCAAATAGATGATTTTTTAATCTGAAATTAGTCCGTAACTACGAACCAGACTGCATGTTCGGGTCTAGTTTTTAGATTTCTCTACTAAGTCATTAGATTTCTTTCCAGCCCCCTTATATTGGTCATATTTTTTATATTATGTGCCATATTTTTATTGGTACTTATATTACTGTAAATTTGATAAAAATCCTATTTTTCATTGTGCCATTAATTTCACAGTATTAACTCTTTCGCGACAGGCAATTCATATGAATGATGAGTCTCCCGTCGCGATAGAGTTAATAAAGTAAATTGCACATCTTGCTTTTAAAAATGTTTATAAAAAAATTGTACAATAATTTGATACAATACATATCTTTTTTGTTGTTGTAATGTTTCGTTACTATTTTTTAAAAGCGTAAATAAATTATATTTATTATTTTATTTTTTCCATTTTCCATTGAATAAATACAAATGTATTTTTATGATATTTTAATTATTTAATTTCATTAAATCCAGAATCAAATTCAGTCATATACAATCAAATACAACGTCTGAAAATCTGAAAGTCACAGTGTGTTACATTTATAAATGATCGTAGATAATTGAAACTTACTGACGAATTACATATGTAAGCATTCTATCATCGATACAAAAATATAATATTCAGATATAAATAAATAATTTAATAATACAGCAACTTATTAATATGTTCTTAGCAACTACGTTTATAAAATGCTCTTAATTATTATTTATTTAATTTTAAAAATCACACATTGAGTCTTACTGCCGGAGTACAGGAGCTATTATTTATATTTGAATTATTGCTTAAGATCTCAACGAGAGAAACGCACATATAAAAAACTGCTCCTTTACTCTTAATGATAATCTGATTTGCAAAATGAAATATTTTAGTAATAATGTTATACATATTTGAAAAACATATTTACAAAAAGGCAAGTAAATGTAAAAATTATGAATTAAAATATTTACTATCGTAGAAGGAATTAGACATATTTTATGCATTGCTAATTGGCATAAATTAAATTAATATTACGTTATAATCTTTATATTTTTAAGCTCAATATCGTTAATATAAATTGATTTATGACATTTTAACAAATAGAAGGGGAAACATTTTTGCATCTTTGAAAAATGTTAATCCTCGCTATATGTTTGTCGCTCTGAATACAAGCCTATATTACATTACGCAGACGGATTTAAATACCCTCAAACTATTCGTATTTTAATAAATTCTTACGTCTCTAAAATTAACTATCAATTTGATAAATGGTTACAAATTTGCTATATTATGTAAGAACGTAGAAATAATTATTATAGTTATTGTTAAACGCGTTTTTTGTTATTACGTAGATGTATTAAATTCAAAGTATCGTATCGTGTGTATGTATGGAAGCGGAATGTATGAGATCTAGACGTAACAAAAAACGTTGAGGTATATTAACAGAAAAATGAAGACGTTAAGCTCTAATACTTCATCACAGAAACAAGGCACTCGATCGTCGAAATCACACATTAAACGTCTTTAAATTAATATAATTTTAAAGCTGTGAAGACTGTCATGTACGCCGATATTATAAATTTGTTTACTAATTGTACATAAAATATGTAGCTGCGTATGGCAGAGGCGCTTAATAATCTTCTATATCGACAAGAATTTACTTTATCCTTCCCTTGTGTTGAACGTAGCTCTCGTACATTTCTTCGCCTTGATTCGGAAACGGTTTTGGATTTCTCAGCTTCGTCCAAGCCGCCACCAGTGCTCCGGACATCAAGCATAATAATACGCATCCAGTCGCGATGATCGTCGAGAACATCGACGATTTCATACATGTTTGACCCGGTTCCGGTAATGCTATAAATATAATTATATTATATTAATTATATAAATGGATAGATATGTTTAATGCGTAAACATTTCATTACTTTTCGTGTAATTCCTGGATATATCATCATCGTCCTCGCCTTCTTGAAGCACTCTTAAAGATTGGAATAAATTTATGTTTTCAGATAGAGTGCTCGGAGCTATGCTGGTCGATTCGACTTCAACGGAACGCTTTCTGTGCGTTTTAACATTACGCCAATGGCACGGTTGAGTCTATAAAATATTAACTTGCATTTATTTACGCTCATTATACGTAATTTCGATTCAAATTAAAAATATGCTTACAGGACATCTTCCATGGCACATGCGGACGTCACACTCTATGTATAAAGCGGGTGAACCTGTAAATCTGAATGTTTTCATATAGGCGAACACTTGCGTTTCGAAAACACCGCTTTCGGACCACGAGCCTCGGAATCTCGATATCAATTTATCATCGACGGGACATCTGGAATATATTTAATATAGTTTTAATTCGATAAAAAATGCACATATTAATATTTATAACTTTGAAATTTACCCATATTCATCAATGAGTTGAATCTTTTTTGTGCCGCCGTTATGAGCAAAGCAATCGTTTACTACTATATCAAATCCGTCTAAAAATATACATATATATTTATATAAATTTAATAATTGTATTGATTTATTTATATTATTTATATTTATATTACCATATTTACTCCTCATGTAGATAATAAGCGTCAATGGATCTCCGACGCGAACTGGACCTGATACTCGTGCACCGTTAGTTCCATAACCATTTCTAATCTCCATATAACATTCAGGCGGTTGTAACGTAAATACCACCGGATTTCCAGTTGCAACCCTAACGACGATAAATTATATCGGTTATAAATGCGTTGATAAAAATATAAATACAAACAAAATAATAATACTCACTCGACATCCAAGAACGGGAACGTCACCGTCTTCCAGAAATCATATCCGTATTCACACGTTACTTTAAAATGTTCATCAAATTCTTCTTCAATCAACGGATTATATTGGACCGTTACCGTATTCCACATGAAATTTTTCTGAAATTTAAGCTCATATTAAATATTTGATAGCGTTATATTGAATCGTTCAATTTGATATTTTTATTTACGGATGGAGTTTTTCTCGGGTCTTCGTGTCTTGTATTTTTGCCGAGGGTTCCGCATCGGTTTAACTGTATGTAAAATTCATAATAATCTCGTCCCGAGCCGTTGATGTACATACATTCTGGATCGTAAGCGTAGCCTGAAACCGATATTATCAATGCAGTTTAATTTGTAATATTTAGACATAGTTTTTAAATGCATTAATTACCTGCAGAATAAACCAGGCCCGTGAATGATCCGTTAAAGCCGACGCGAATTTTCATATATTCATCTTGACACTCGGCCTCGATGTCTGTAATTTGATAAAAATATTATTTTATAAATTGGCGTTATTAAAATGATGTACGTGTAAGTATCGGATATAAGTTTGCACTTCAATAATCCATTTACAACGATAATTGTTATACTCGTTATATGATTGTTAATCGTTTAGCACAAATATTTGAAAAAGTCTGATTCAATAAAATGACTCGTTTTAGTTTTAAATGCATTTACATAGTACGGTAATATAGCAAATATAGAAATTGGAAGAACAATTCTATCTAGTTCATTTAGTTTAATTCTTTGTTACCGTGCTGCTTTTTTTTTCATTGTAATTATAGGTAAAATTATAAAATAGATAGGAAAAGGTTGTAGCTACTGAAGGAAAATAGATTGTATCTATGAAATTAATAGATACTTTTTTATTTTAATGTAACACTTTTATTTTTAAAAAAACGACATTTTCATTCGGATTTTCTAATATGTAAATTATGTTAAATTTTAAGATAAACGAAAAACATTTTAGGCTCGCCATAAATGATTTATTCGATTTTCAAACATCCAAGCAGTCAATTTTCAGTTTTATATTGGTAATCTCATTAAAATGATTGAATCTGAAACAATTTGCGTATTTATATAAAATGAATGTCTGTGGTCCGAGATTGCGATGTAACTTTGGTGAGTTATTGGACGTGTATCCAAGAATGTTTTTAAATTTGCACAGCTATTGTTTGTGTGCCTAATTTGTTTTGCGAGACGTTTGACGGATGCACCATGTTGGCGCATATTAGTCTGGTAGTTGCTAATGGAACTTATTCATACATACACCGAAAATATTTTTAGGACAGGTTATTCAAATCATTTTAAAAATACATTTGGTTACAAATCTAAAGGTCGTCATAAAATAATAATATATTATTACATAGTTCCACATGAAGATTCGGATCTTCTATTCGTAAATTCGAATATTTATAAAATTAATTAAGATTAAAATAAAATGGAACTCAATAATATAATAAAAGGTGTGATATTATCGATAAAACCAACCTCAACGACAACTGAAAGGGTTTAGACAGCAGGTACAATAAAAAAGAAATTACGTCAAATTTATCCTCTTGATGAGTACAGTGGCGTATTTGCGATCGAATTCCAGTGATTTAGAAAGAGCATTCTTGCATGTTGAGTTTGGGGAGAGATAGAGACGGACTGCTTGCATTTTTTGCACGTCGAGTTTGGAGATTATGAATGAGAGACAAAGACGGAGAGAGCGTCTTGCATACATCGTACGATTGTATAGATCAGCGCTTCTTAAACTCACGTAGTCCGCGGACCCCCTCTTGAGCAAAATTTCTTTCGCGGACCCCCTCTTGAGCCAATTTTTTCTCACGGACCCCCTCTTGAACAAGTTTTTTTTGTGGATCCCATTCCAACTCTTGAGACTTAGTTTTTCAAACAAATAAATATTTCTTGGTCAAAATAGATCTTTTTATAATGTTTTCTGTAAAAAAAATCCCGAAAATACCTTGTTCAACTACAGATAAATGTTTTTTTATATCTCTGCGGACCCCCGGAAATAGCTTCGCGGACCCCTGTTTAAGAACCGCTGGTATAGATCAATAGTACAAATGTATCGACTAACAATGATAACCCAAATTAATCAATTTTAAGTGAATTGTTCATGTAAACGCGATGAAATGAAGGAATATTGTGTGCTATCGACAGTGTTTATTTATGTATGTACAAGTTTCATACACGCTGCGACGGTCCTGACAGATAAGTGGATTTGTACGGACGATAAGTGGCGGACAAGTTAAAAAGCTGGATAAATGAATGCCACACAAATTTTCATAAGCTGAGGCACTTGAAGGCGTGACCTTTATTAATAAATCGTTGTTAAGTTCTAAAATCTGTCATTAGAAACGGATTTCATGCAGCAGGAAAAATATCTGAGCAATGGTTGAATGACAGAATTAAAGTTATTTATGGTTTGCAAAAGGCTATTGAATCTAATGGAGGTAATCTTGATTGTTTAAATAATGTTTTGTTAAATTTATGATCTTTTTAGTCTCATCTACGAATTCCGAACGTTCATACGATACGCCCTAATATTTGTGTCATATCGATAAATATTTATTGAAGGAAGCATTTGATTAAGAAGAAATTTTTCAACAATGATGCTGTTAATCAAGTGACAATTTTCCGTTCTATTTATATGGAATTTCTTAGAGTTCTTCATATAATTGTTTGTAAAAACGAAGATGTTTCATTGCAACGGTTCAAGGGATCTCTAAAAGACAGATGCACGACATCTGTCGCATCACAGATTGTTCTGCTCTTTAGCCATTGCATCTACAGACGTCTTCAATGCTTTTGATGATGGTCAATTTCAGATCGAACACAAAAAGGTGCTATTTAGAAACACATTTGTTTTTCGTCTTGTCGATGCTCAATTAAATGCAGAAAACGACTAAACGAGCACCTCTAAGCATCATATTTTTTTTCACCAAAAGCCCTAAGCAATTAACTTTTTGGCTTTCCTTCTCCATCGAACCTTATACCGCTACACGAATACCTTCTAACCTATTTATGCTCATTTTTTTGAAAAGTCGCCGGCATTCCTCTCGAATATTTAACTCATTTTACCGTTGCTCGTAAATTTTATTAACCATTGTATTTAGTTTTTTGCGTAACCAAATTAACATGCGTAGCGTTCGAGAGATGCGTTGGGATAGCATCATTACCTTTGCGCAATCCCGACTGTAAAAAGCGAGTTATCTGGTCGTCATTACTGCAAGAGCACGAACGGCCTCTACCAGCAATAGGGTCCGTTTTATTTAACGAGCTCGCTCCATGCAAAATGCAGGCAAAATCATATTTTTACGACTTTCGACAAACGATATTAAATCAGAAGTGAAACAGGAGATTAAGCAGCTCAAGGCTCGCTTTTACGACTCTTTAAACAAGCGAGCTCTATTATTGTATTATATTTGCATTTCCAGATAAGCAGTAGCACATGAAAAATGATATGAAGTCGTTAAACTATTTGTTAAGTATAAATAAGCTCGTGGATTACATGTGTATGATTACAATCAAAATTATGAGGTATTTTAATTTTGGATTACAGGAAGGATTTCTCAAAGTAAATTCTTTGGAGACATGGAATTTTATGAGTGCCATAAAAATAATTATAATTAAATACATGCATATACATACAACAGGCAAGCATTCAATTCGTTTTCTTAATTAAATACTACCCTACTAGAAGTGTTGTTATGGTGGATTAGTTTCTGGACTCCTATAATCCAGATTGTGCAACAAATTTCATTATAGATTGGGACTATTGATATTTTCAAACGATGATTTCGATCAACATTTTTAGAAAGATTTTATGGAAAGATCATAGAACTAACTTCTAATTCAAGTATTTAACCCTTCTTTCAATGAAATGGTTTAATGTACTCCCGTCAATTAAATAGGTAAATAAACTATCCTACGAAATATACTAATCTGGTTTATATATATATATAATTCGAAAACATTTTATGGAGCAAAAGGGTTAAAACTTCTTTACAGAAAATGAAGAAAAATATGATATCCTGTATAAATTCTTTGAAAAAATATCCAGGTCTAGATAACACTATTTTATTGGCTCTAGGTATATAAATATCCTTTTTTCTCGTGACACAAAGATCCCCATTTTTTTAAATTTAAATTCTGCAAACCCCTATGATGTATATATATGTAAAATTATCCTTGGGCAGGAAAGAAAAAGTTGAATCAAATATGCAAAATTATATTGGCCAAAATAACAGAACGTTTACAACATCGTTCCGTTCTCAAATGTTTCCAATCCATTGATGAACTATTTTTTTGTATCAATTGATACATTAATTGAGCTTTTATGATAAGCTTTCAAACTTTAACTACATATTTAAAATGGCTTTAAATTACTCTGGTTATAGAATTTTCGATCAAATCAATACCTTTTCCGGCTTAATTTTACAGGCACATGGTGGTTCTATTTTATATAATCATGCATTGTATTTTAAAATGTTGATTTTATTCCCTAATGATGAAAATTCCTGTATAAAATTGATAGTACAGGTTGTGGCAGCGAAAGTACTTTATTTGAAACGTCCCTAAGGCAAACGCACGCTTCTCCCTCGTCCACTATATGATCGTTACTAAACTTATATGACAAAAAACATTAAATTCTGTACTTTTGAATGAATGTCATCCCATTTTTCACGGATCTACTGTTACTTCAGAATATGCGTTTCAAATAAGGAAGTTTCCCTGTCGCACTCTGTATAATATTTCGAAAGAATCTTCTCAAATCATATTTATGCTTATTTCCTAATTCTTTTAATTTTTAATTTGAGACGGTGTATTAAAATAATGAATGGCTGATTTGCAATAATAATTATTCTTTCTATATAAATATTATTGTCACCTAACCCAATTAGGCTATCAATTTCGGAAAATAAGCTGTTAAGGAAGTCGTAATCCTTAACAACGAGAAATTATGACTGCATTAAGAGAAATTCCTTATAACTGTAGAGCTGTTTTTTGTATTTAAAATTATATATACTATTTCAAATATCTTTATATAGTTAATTAGAATTTGTTCATGGGCTTTTTGTTAATTTTCAGGTTCAAATTCGGAACAAATCAGATTTTTTCCCGATTAATCGGTTCGAATCAGGTCTTATTCTATTTTTCTTCCGATTATTTTTCGAAAGAAAATTAAGTACTCAAACGATCGATTCAATTCAGCTATTCAAAATTGTAATTATACTATAATTATTTTAAAATGCGTTTAAATACTCTGATGAAGAAGAAGAAAGACTGTGTTTTTCGAACAATCAAAGAGCAAATATGGAATTATGGAAGAGGTACAAAATTGTTCATAGAATAAGAAATCTTTTAGAGGAATTGAATAACGACTTTTGCTCAATAAAATATGGAATCAATATCATAATATTATAAACACATCACTCAATAAGTTCGTAGGATCTCACTTAAAACTCGTTTCTTTTTTGAAGATTGATAATGTTTCTATTCCCATTATGAATGTTTTACATTTGATTAATTTTCTCATTGTAAAATATATTGATAATGATTAAATAAAGCTGTGTATAATTATATTTGATTCACGATATACAACAATTGAACAATATGACAATTGTCTTCTGGATTCGCATATATCCGTCTAATAAGATCTCTCTCGCAGCATCTGAATAACATTTCTCCCGACACATTCAATTATACAATTTCATTATCAATCTCATCGTCAACGGAAGCAGGGGAAGATGTTTCTCACGGATGTACCAACTTAACGGTCTCAGCTGAAAAATCGGTGCGAATATGACCATTGCACTTCTTCTAAACGGTCGGCAATTAGTCGAATTGAATTACACGGTTTCACTCGACCATAATTATAATAAAGACGTGTTTGTTTATCTGGTGAAATGGCGCATTGTCTGTGCTTTTTGTCCACGAAATTATGAAATTCGTAACAGGACTTGGGCTAAAAGGCTACAGTTATGTAGTTCACAGGAAGCCGGCGGTGATTGTCGGGAGACGGTGAGAATTCGACGGCGAGTGCGATAAGTGCAACGGTCACTCGAAATTAACGTGAGAACTTATGTTATAATTAAAATCTTGATTTTGACTCTTTGCGAGTACAGTTTTGGTCGTTTGTATGATTGGGATGATAACTCACGCTGTACTCTTGTGTTGTTGCTTCGGAAGCGTCTGTATTCTCTGTCCCAGGATTCTATCGGGATGCGCCATTCCAGATCGTTGCTGCTGGCGGCTTCCGATCCGGCTGGAACCACCACGGGAGATCTTGATCTGAGAGCTGGAACTGGAACATATGCCGAAGAGTCTGATAGAAAGACAACCTGAAAAAAAAACAACAATCTAAATCAAAAAACCATGACAAAATTGATGGAAATTTTGAATTCAAAATATATTTTTTGCACTGAAATTGATCGATTAAAATATGCAGGATCTTTCAATTGGGACGTTAAGTATTTGTTTTGATATAGAGGCTATTTTATTAAAGTTTTTTTTTAAATATATTATACTTCATCATCATATATAATGTATTTATTGATTTAACTAACATAACCATTAGTAGAAGGTATTAGTACAATTCTCAATGCAGATTTTATAGCCGATTTTTCAAATCGTTTTAACAATACTGGCAGCATTGCAAAATAGCTCTGAGTGACAATAAGAAAACTAAGACCTGCTTAGGTCATGATTTAGATAGCAATGACCACAGAAAATATTTTTAAGACAAGGCATTCAAATTATAAATCTTTCATATAAAATCAAAATATAAGTCGTTAAAAAATTACATAGTTCCACATAAAGATTCGGAACTTCAGTTAAACAAAGATCAACCGTGATTGAAAAAAGCTCTGTGCAATATTTTACAAGTTGGATTATTTAAAAATGATAAAGGTATGTACTTTAAATATTTTTTGACGACGGATATTAGTAGAATTCCCAATACAGATTTTATAACTGATTTTTTAAAAGCATAGGAAGTAGATCTAAATAAATGTTTCAATCAATTCTATGGGTTAAGTCTTGTTAATGCTCGATGATTTTCCACTAGGCTTTCCCAAGGCCCGATATAATTTCGACAAGCATTCCACGTTAAGCAGCTTCCGATCGTCTGTCCGGAGCTCTTCGACGACTAAGGACATAACTGCATGATGTTTACATTCCTCATGAATGGTAATTTGTAATGAATGCAGTGTGGTTTCGTGCCTCCGTAGTACAAGTACTAACTCGTAATCTGGAGATCCCCAGATAGATAACCATGGCGGGGTGTCCATCAAGTTGTTTCAGCAACGCTTTTGACAATTATAATGAAATGCACACTAATTAGCGAGTGGACTCGACCCATATTCTTACCACACAGCAACATTGCGACATATTATATGTTCACGCGCCAGCGGCCGACAATAAATCATCTCTTGCTCTTGGAACCTTGCTGGGGAGGACTCAATTGGGCACAAGAGCGCAGGATCGCACGCATCGTATCACGCTCAAATTTAAGGAAACATGCTGCCAAATTTGAATATTTATGCGGAAAAATTGCGTAAGGCACGCCTTTTGGCCACAGACTGGAACCCAAACAAAATTCTAAAAAATATGCGAGTTGAGATTAATGATGCCAATAATTTAATGGAATCTTGCCGCTTGCTTTTCCATTGAGAAAACTTATCTATGAATGCTTTTTTCTATATTCCACCAAATATTTTTAACTATGATAAGATAATAGATAGAACTGAATGCTGAATACATACATATTGTATTACGTATTTTTGTTATATATAATAGTATAGTTCAAGGAAGACAAATCATGCCAAGGCATAAATGTAACTAATAAGTATAACATTATATATTTAAGGGATGTTTCTACCTCGTGGGTTAAAAAAACTTATTTTTTTCTTCATGTATCGGATAGAACCAATGTTTAAGAATACGTTCACTAAATTTCAAATCGATATGAATGAAATTCGCAAAGTTATAGGCCGACAAGGAGAAGCTGCGTTTCGCAAAGCTGAGGAGAGGAGATACTTTAACTAAATTTTATGTAGAATATATTACAGATATTTTATCAACACAATCAGGATTTGAATCAGACTCTTTATAATAAGATTCCAATAACTATTCAATTGATTGATCAAAACAATGGACGAGAATTGCATAACAGCACAAAAGCTCATAATTCGCGATCATATCGTCTTTAACGTCGCCCATGTTTTAAATTACGTTCGCCGACACCTTATTAAAAGTAAAAGTTCTTAATTGCCCTTTGACGAAGAGCATCAAGTCGATAATCAGCTAACAGTACCCGATCATTATTTTTTCACAGTTACTGTTTACAAATCATTGCGATATGCAGTGTGAAAGACTGTATTCTTAATGCTTCCAAAGACTGAGCTGACGTCTGAGTCCATAATTATTTGGGTTAACACGCGCGAAAATTGTCATCGATGTGCAGGAACGATTTTTGCATTATTATATTTGACCGATATATCAAATTAAGCGTATTTCCAAGCGTCAGATTACAACGATGATCGGGTCAATGGGCGCATTTTTAACGCTGATCCAATTTGAAGAGCCTCGGCAATGCATAATGTGGTGGGCATGTATCATTTCATACTCGGCGTCACATGTAAATAATTACTATTATGAAAATTATTTCCGCTCTAGCCGTGAAAAGCGGTGGTGTTATGGTTTGATGTTGGTAAAAAATAAGACTACGGAGAACTTGTTAAGTATGATGATGGAAAGTACGGTATTCGAGAGCTGGAGGTCGTGACCTCGCACGCGCTCGCTCTGCCTCTCAGCTACTTCCGGTCGTTGCCCAACAACCTACGCAGTGTCTGAGGAGCACACCGGGTATCCATTTCCGCTGGGAACGGAACTGCACTTTTCACTCGATATGCATCTCAAATCAACGATGAAAATTTGTCGGAAAATCCACATAAGCGATCGAATGGTTAATCAAAAGTTACCCTTAAAGCTTTAAAACGCCCTTATAAATCAAATAGATCGAATACATTAATAAAATATTCTGTTGATGGCTATTAAAGTTAATATAAATCAAGTGGGTGCGAAAATTTTTGCCTTTTTAATGGTACTTTTTTAGAATTGGTTTAAACGCTTGTATTTCATCTTGAAAACATGTTTCGTTCTAAGAATCCAATCACTTAATCAAATTGTTTGTAAAAAATTTTGGGCTATGATAAATGTAGATTTTCGACTTCTTTTACGAGAACGTTTGGATGATATGAAGGCAAAAAGATGACGAAAAGTGGATAAGTAATATGCAACAATGTAACAAGAAAAATACATTAATAAAGCCTCTAAAGTAAAAACCCTGGATGAAGTGAAATAATCCTTTAATTGAGTTTTTTCCCCTAAAACCAAAAGATTTTTAATTGATGGAAATCGATTTGAATCAATAGTGAAAATTTTCCATGGATAGGATTAGATAAAGCGGAAAGAAATGTCATTTTTTTGGTTGCGTCTTTGCCGTCAGTTAGCCTCGGGTTGCTGTCGAGTGAATACGTCAAGGTTGGTGTCATTTTGAAGCTCTGTTGTTTATCTTACTTTTTAAAATATTTTTTAATTTTTTTAGCCATAGTGAAAATGTCCAAGTTAGAGATTTGAAAAATAAACCAAAATCAGGACGACCTCCAATGATCGATGATGACGCATTAAATTCTCTGGTAGAATCTGATCCCCGAAAAACAATAAAGGAATTATCGCTAGACATCGGCTGTCCCTGGTCGACAGTAAAAGACCATTTGAAAAGACTCGGGAAAAAATATAGACAGGGAATTTGGATACCGCACGAGTTGTCATCAACGGTCTTGGAACAACGGATAACCATTTGTTCATCGCTATTGTCCAGGTATGAAACCGATCCATTTTTAAAAAGGATCGTTATTGGGTATGAGAAGTGGGTCCTCTACAACAGTCCGAGAAGGAAAAAACAGTGGCTTTCTTCAAATCAAGTACCTGTTTCTACCCCTCGACCGTCATTATCCTTAAAAAAAAGGTACTCCTTTGTGTTTGGTGGGATTTTTTTAACGTAAATCACAACGAATTATTAAAACCTGGCCAAACTATCACAGCGGAGCCTATACTGTGCACAATTAAATAGGGCTAAAAGCGGAAATGCTCAAAAAGCGATCAGTGCTAGTTAACAACCAAAGAGGAATATTACAGCATGATAATGCAAGACCACACGCAGCAAGGATTACGCAGGACAAAATAAGTGAGCTGGATTTGGAAGTGCTGCAATATCCACAATATTTTCCTGACATTGCACCCTCAGACTATCATCTTTTCAATTCATTAGAACATTCGCTTCGCGATAAAAAATTCACTTCTGTGGAACAAGTGAAAAATCATTTGGATTCTTACTTTAGTGGAAAACCGGCCGAATTTTACGAAAGAGGCATTAAAAAGCTACCTAATCTGTAGAGGGCAATTATAAATAACAATCGAAATTATTTAATTGAGTAATATTGTATAGCTTTCATTAAAATAATTTTTTTCGCCAAATAACAAAAAAAATGACATTTCTTTCCGCTTTAACTAATATTTAAGGATGTCTAAAAGTATTTGCGTATTTTGAGACCTTATATTTTAGCTCAGTTTGTGTCCAAGCACAGTGACGGGAATATCTTTTAACGTAATTTTATTTGTAGAACTATTGTTAAACATTATTTTTGTGCAAACATTTTTTTGTATTGTTAAGGGTAAAATTTCCAGACCCGAAATTAAGTTCGCATTCGGCATTGTATGTAACATTTTAAAAATTCGGTTCCTTATATTGATTCCTGACAATAAAAACGCGTATTTTGTGCATATGATGGGATATGCGGGGAATAATTAATAAGTTAATTTCTATTTGATAAATCTAAATCTGAGTTGCAATGAAAAATATCGTGTTGCAATGAAATAATGAAGATCCATTAAAAATAATCAACCGTAAAAATGTACAGTAAGGTTCATCACCAGGTTAAATATCTGGTGACTGATATCTTCACAGGTTACCGACTAAAAAACAATGGGCAAACTTGTAGCTGTGCAAGTTCATCACTCATATTTTCCCAAGTCATTAGAAGCCAGGAATAAACAACGATCGGCGTAGATTCCTCGACCGGTAATGAACCCAAATTATAATTTGACAGATCTGTCATTCCATTGTCGGGCAAAAATTGCCACTAGATTACAGCTTCACGTGAGGAAGTCGCCCATCAGCTTCGTCGCGAAGAAAACGTGAGAAAAACACTAATAGGGAAAATACCTCATATGAAATGCACGCATTAGCATATCCGCCATGGCGCATAATAAATTTACCATTGATGGAAGATAGCTTTAAAATCACAAAATTAATAAGCCATACATTTAAGCAACTCATTGATTCATCACAAGAACAAAAATCGTTTCAATGCAACATTATAAATAACGAGTGCTTGTTAAACAGCGTAATAGTTTCAACACATCAAACGATCGATTCTACATTCAGATAATACCAATCTTTACTTACGGGCTCTCGGTCACTGCTTTCTTGGGTCAGGGCCTCTCTGGTTTCATTCTGCAAGTAGTGCATGATGCATTAGACTACAGGTTTTACAATATGCATAATAATAACACTCGGGTGACAAGCGCTTTATATGAACCTTCGTCGAATTGGTGATTATAAAATCGTCTCCGGATCCTTCATCGCCGTATAAATCTGCGCCTGGGAGGATTTCAGGTAATTCGGTGGCCGTTGAGGGTCGAAGGACTGATTTTCCTACGCTAGTTGATGATGCTACGCTAATTATGGTGAGATCCGTTGAAGTTTCGGTGTGCTGTATTAGATCACTTACTGTGGGCTAAAATGATTAAAAATAGCATTTAACATAATAGTATATTTATCATAATAACAGTTTAATATAAATATAATAATTACCCTAGTCAATAAAAGTAACGCGAGGGATGCAGACCACCAAGTTCGCCATCTAAAAAATATAACAATATCAATTAAAAATAATCATAAAAATGAAAATCTACAACGCTACCTTTTTATCTACAAGCAATTCACATCAATTATTGCTAAATAAATATCGTCTACTTTTAATATAAGAAGGTTAGGAATTCGGTAGACGTGGCTTAATGTGTAGTATATGTACTTGATTGAAATATTGCAGCATTCAAAGCATTGCAATATTAATTACGTATAGTATTTATTATAAGCAGCTACATCATACAGTACACTCTCGATTATCCAGGCTAGTAAAATATATATCAGAATTTTTTTTAAACAAATTTCTAACATCACTTCGATTTTTTCTCAAAGCTATTATATCATTATATTCAAATCCTCTATGTTCATCGTAATCTAACAATGTTCCAAGATAATTCAACGCTGTTTTATGACTAATATCATTACTGGTATTATGTTCTTCTTGAGAAACAAAAAAAAACGATATCTGCATCATCCATGTATTATTATAATGTATGTTTTAAAATAATACACAAAGATAGTCCCAAAAGTACCCGGCCTAACGTATAGATGGTGGCTACTGTTATAAAAAAATACTACGATAGAAAGTGTCTCGATGCTACGCCGCTTCTGCGATCGTACAGATCAGAGAGAATGTCGCAAAATGCCCTGAAAGAGGACGGAGTGGCCATAAGGTTTGCATGCTCAATCGATCCGCTTTTCGGACTGCTGAATGAACGGCTCGTGATTGGATGCCATACTTGAACATAACGATAACGAAGAAAAGAGAGATAATTAAGACATGAGAACAGACGTTTATTTTGGTAGTTAAGACACAAACATCATCATTATAGCTTTGAAGAGCCTCATTATCAGAGTATCGCCACATTTTTTAGGATTGTGTACGATTTTTTGTGTGCGTTTCACAATCATATAAGACAAAAATAATTAATATTTTTCAGCCACAGATAATCCGCACCCGGATGACTAAGAGTACACTGTAGTTTCAATCTCGTCGGTATAAGACATTTACATAATATGTATTTACAGGTCTAAAAAAATATTTATAAGGTCATTATAAAAATTGATAATTTACATCGATCTTCAGTGCTATTTTGCACTTATTATTTACTTAATTCATCGATCAAAAAGCATTCAAAGGTCGCAAGTAAATCGCAAGTGTATAATTAAGCCGTCCACACGTTGAAAGTAAAAACAAAGGTTTGTTTATGGGCTGGAAACCTTTAGACCTTCAACACCAGATGAACGTGATGATACCGTGAAAGTGAAACCGCCAATATTTTATAACATGGGAACTTGAATTATCGCCATTGCGTGTATTGTGTTGTGGTTGAGCGTCGATGACTTGATGAATTTAATTCAATTTAAGCCATTTGGGGAGGGGAAAAAATATTTCTTTGCATAGCGGTGATGAAATTCATTGGATCGGTTCCGGTTGGAGTTTTTGCGAGCGGAGCAGATTTTAAAGCGTTAATTAAAAGCCGATGTCTTCGATTTTTTTCTTATTTCTTGCGGCCGTTGTAACAGTTCCGTTTTAGGCGATGAATGTTTATTTTTTACAGATTTCATTGTTGAATAAAATTAGAAGATGTTACACTTGATTATCGCGATGCAAGTTGGAGAAACGCCTCTATTATTGTGTGGATGAGCACATCGAGAGGATTGATGTCTTCCGAAGAAGTGGTTTTTTCTGTGTTTTCAATTATATAGAATGTTTCTTGTTTGGTTTGGTTTTTTCCTTTTTTCATCTGAATTATTCCTTCGTCAACAATTTAGCGTTTGATAAAAATTTAAAGATAGATTCAATATTACACTACTGAAAAGAGAACTTTCCTTAATACATCCGACCATCCAATAATCATAAATAACATTCAAATTACCATTTAAGTGCATGTTTGTTTAATTTATAAGACATTAACATGAACTTAGAATGTCTGTAATATCTGAAAATCCATTCTGTTTAACTATAACTGAAATACAGTGTGCGGCAGGGAAACTACCTTATTTAAAACGCGCGCTCCTCCATCATTCACTACATCAAAAGAGTTAAACTCAAAAGCTAACATGGGCTAAAATTAAAAAAAAAGCTTAAGTATGTATATAAATTTGAAATCCCCTGAACCCATCAACCCTCGATAAACACAGTTTCCTATTACAATTTTACAGAGAAATACCTAGTTTTTCAATTGAAGGTTGGTATTTCAACCACAATTTCTATATGCCCCATAAAATTGGTACTGTATATTTCAAAGATGAACATATTATTAGAGTAATTTATTAGATCCCTTGAATTACGCGGTTTAAAATATATAAGTAGCCGTTAACCAAATTATTTTTTTTCTTGAACATTAACTCACCAGACACAGAATAACTATACAAATTAACTCCTTGATGGAACGGTTTATTTAAATTGATTATAAAATATACAAAAAATAACTATCAACTGACTCGGTGAATCTTTAACTTAAAGTCGCGAGCTTAACACCTCTACACTACATAATCGTTATTAAATCTACATGACAAAAAACTCAGAATAATTTTCGCTTCATGGCGCGTATTTCAAATAAGGAAGTTTCCCTGCTGCACCTTGAAGTCGATTAAGAAAATAGATTTTCAGATATTACAGATATTGTATTATATAAAAAGAATCGCCTAAATATTTGTTTCTTTGTAGAAATACAAGTGATTCTTTGTGTTCGTATGTCTGATTGTAATACTTCGTTGAAAATTTAATTGAAACGTGACAAAACGATAATACAGATCGTAATTTAATGTTTGATATCTTTTTTTTAGAATAAACGATTCTATTAGAAATAGAAACATGCCACTGTAAATTATAAAACCCTGTGGAGTGCTCCTCAATACATGTGTTAAAGGATTAAAAAAAATAAGCGTGCAAATGGATCCCTATCGAGCATTTTGAAGCAATTGGTTTGACGAATCTTGTATATCAGTATTTTATTACTACAATTGCTTTATAAATATACTATAAAATGCATTTATGTATTCTTATGTCGGCTTGGAATTTCATACCTCTTAATGCTATTTGGATGCATTATAATAAAAATATTCTTTGTGCGAATCTTCTCCAGTGTTAAAGAATAATTTCCATCGCTAGATCGATTTCCGATTATCTTATGCAGTCGGGGAGCAAATCTAATTCGTTTCGATATTAGTTCGAAAAAAGCTTCAACTCGCGCATCGCTTGAGCTTTTCGATCATTTTGAACAAAGATCCATATTATCTGCATCAATTGGATGTCTGAAAGCGCTCCGGTCACGTACTATGGATGTTCGCAAAATAAAATCGTGCTTATTGCCACGGCAAATTCCTCAGCATTGATGCCCATAATCCAATGGGCACCTGTTATATTGTTGCTTTCGTTTCCCATCGGGTTAGTTCCATTAGTTAAATTATGGCCTGTACGTGAGAAAGAAATCATCGATAAAAAAATTCCAACCCCATTAAAGCCACCACCGCATCACAGCGCCGGAGCGAATACATCTCGCAGGATGATGAGCCCGTGGAAGCATTCGTGATGATACAGGGTCGTTACTGATAATGAAAATTCTCGTGAGGGTAATGGCTGTTGCTCTATAAAAATTAATATGTCGGGCGATGCTGCCAAAGAGCGACCCACTGATGAATCTTGCGTTTTAATCATCGCTTAATTACGGCCGACGCGAAGGGCTCCGATCGTGTGCGATTTTAAGCGCTCGTCGGCGGGCTTTTTTAATAGTTTAAAACGTCGTAAAGCACTGGAAAAATGAATAAAAACAATGTTAACAGATCGTTTTACGGTAATAATGGGTGAATGCTCGCATGAGACGCATGTACTTTGAAAGTGAAAAAATGTCGCCGTTCGCGTATTTACGGCGCGTTGTAGTGAATTAGCCGCATGGCAAAGAACTGTTAAGTCAGAGCACCGTTACATAGTCATCTTCTACCAAAATCCATTCTTTGTCCAAGTTCGTGAATTTTGTCAAAAAAATTCAAACTCGGTAATGGATATGCCCAATTAGCAATTACCGCGTAATTGTCTTAAGTTTTGAGGCATTTTTCAGTGCGGATTACCATCGGCATACAAGAAATTGCTTGCATTGTTACAGTCATTCATATTTTGATGTGTCAAGACTGCAGAATAACACGAAAAGGTTATTATGATTCATATTCTTTTAATTTAACCTTTAAAGATGACTGCATCAAAGCATTGGATCCAGCTTAAATCAGACTATTTCTATTTTGATTTTGCACCATCCTCGAAAATAAATGCAACATGACACAATTGGAAATGATACTTCTATTCTTGCCAGTATCAAATCCATTGAATTATTGTATGATTTAAGACAAAGAAGATAAAGCATAGCTTTAAACATAATTACCTCTGGCTAATACAATTTGACTACTCCTAACTATTATGTTTATACGATTTTATGTATTTTAACAATCATTCACTTGAGTAGTACTTATTTACAGATGAAATACTTAAATATTAATTTAACAGCAAGCTGATACACAGTTTATCTATTATTTATTGCTACTTTTACAAATCATGACTTGCTTGTCACTCGCTATCTCTTACATAGTCGACCCTATCCAACAATATGGAGCATGTTAAACCTTACCGGTTCAGAGCCAAGAAGCTTTAGGAACATAACAAGGACAAGAAGAACACCAAATATACGGCCTTGAGGAGAGGTATATGAAGAACTTCACTTTGCAACGTTAACAGCATTATCTTCCGTTGACTTCTACAATATATCGTTTTTTAAATCGCCGAACTAAGAGGGTCAACCTAAAATTGGAAATCACTCAATCTCGAATTTGCTCGCGTAAGTTATATGAGGACGGGGAGACACCCTCAGTTAGTCAGTAATAAAGTGGATGCGGTAAAACTTCCCAGTTTAATTCCCGTATTTTATCCAGTGTCAATTTTGCATTGTGCGGATGCGCATTATTGTCTTCTTTCTGTTGAATAAATATGAACGTTTCTCTTAAGATTTTTGATTAAAAACTTTTAATTGTTGTTAATAATAAACTTGTGCAGTTATAGTTTCTCCCTTTTTATTTAATCCATAATGTATTAGTCCCCGCATATCTCACCGTATCTCAACTCATGCTCAGGATTATGTCGGTGGAATCATTTTCCAAGCTCTCGTTTTACTGAATTGTTTGATGTTAAAACGCTATTTATCCGACATTCAATTTCTCACCTATTTTGCAAATTGTTTATCACCCTATATATAAAAATTGGTTTAGATATAAATATCGGGCTTGAACAATTGTTTTAATACTAAACTAAAATATTTTAAAATTAAAAACGAGATAAATAATACTAATTTAAAAATAAAAATTCATATTGCATATGACACCCCTTCTTAGTGGTCGACGTAATAATACATTAGAAATCTTTCGGAAAAGTGGGCGGATCCCATTTTTTTTTCAGTGAAAATTAACCAATTAAATGCGCTCATTTTATTCGCATCCATCAATCAAATATTACTATCAATATTCAATTGGATAGCCTAGCTGCAATTGTTATTCATTTGTTTTTTTTTTATTTATTCATTTATTGGTCGATGTTTATTTAAATTTAAACACTGTTGAATGGCAGAAACTGTCAACAAATTGAATTTTTATTTAATTAATATTTTTGTCAACAATTTCACAATATGTTTTGTTCCATCAAACACAAATTATTTCGCTTATCGTTTAATCTAGAAAATTCATCGCGGGCCTTGCCTTCTACGTACAACCTTCAATTTCGTTTGATTCAATTCAACTGCCGTATTGTAATAAAATTACGCTATTATGAATCGTGTGAAATTTTCGCAATCATACCAATTTATTATTATATAATTACCCGCTAAACAATATTATGTCAGCTCTCGTTTTACCGCTTAAAATTGTCTAGGAGCGTTTTTGTGCGAGTTCATTTAAATATTTCGCAATGTTGCACAGTGTTAGAAAATGAATTAATGATGCAAATCAAAATATTGACATTCTTCGAGACAATAGTCGGACATGAACCAGAACGGAGTAATAACCAAGATGTTAACCTGCGTGCATCACCTGCAGCGTCGAACTTCGAATTCAGGGGAGGAAAACTCGCGGTGTGCAAAATCGAATTGATTTCGCAATGGAAACATTTAACACAATTTATTAAAATCACAACAATAAATTATCTGAGAAGTTTTTTGTACACAAAAGATTTCAATACTGTGAATGATCGCCCTAGAATTGATCTTAATCTTGGAACAATCGGAACAAAAGCGGTCAAGGAATGATCTAGAGGTCGAGCCAAAGGTAATTTGCAGAAACCGATGCCAAATTTATTCGTTTAAGCTTCCTCGACATTAACAATCCAATGCAGAATCATCCGGAAAGATCGCACAATAGCTTTTAACGAAGGATATTTTAAGAAAAAATCTCGTCTTATACAACATACAATTTTAATCATCAATGAACACGGATACCATTTAAAATATTGATTATATATGTATAGATAAAATGGAAGACATTAATTTAAATAAATTCTTAAAAAAGCGCTTGAAGCTTCTTTAAATAAGTTTCATTTTTCTTTGTTAGACAAAATAACTTCTACGCCAAATGAGGGTGTCTCCCCGTCCTCATATAACTTACGCGAGCAAATTCGAGATTGAGTGATTTCCAATTTTAGGTTGACCCTCTTAGTTTGACGATTTAAAAAACGATATAGAAGTCAACGGAAGACAATGCTGTTAACGTTGCAAAGTGAAGTTCTTCATATGCCTCTCCTCAAGGCTGTATATTTGGTGTTCTTCTTGTCCTTGTTCTGTTCCCAAATCTTCTTGGCTCCGAATCGGTAAGGTTTAACGTGCTCCATATTGTTGGGTAGGGTCGACTACGTAAGAGATAGCGAGTGACAAGCAAGTCACGATTTGTAAAAGTAGCAATGAATAGTAGATAAACAGTATCAGCTTGCTGTTAAAAGAGTATTTAAGTATTTAATCTGTAAATAATTACTAGTCAAGTGGCTAATAGTTAAAATACATAAAATCGTTTAAAAATAGTATTTAGGAGTAGTTGAATGTGGTTAGGCCGCAAAAAAATGTTAATCAAATTGTATTAGTCAGGGGTAATTATGTCGCATTTAAGTATTCGAACTTAAGCGCTTAATGTCGACCGGGCATAGATTTACGTAAATAAATAATTAATGATACTAATTTATCCATCAAGCTTTTGACTCTCCACAATTTTAATATAAGATTTAACAATATTTATGCATAGCTTATAGTTGGACCACCAATGGAACACACCGAGAACTAGAACATAAATAATAACACTGCTACGATATTTGAACTGAAATATGATATTTCATTATTAATTTTGCAGTGATACCAACGCGGTGGTGAATTTATGATTCAGATGATACATCCTAGGCTTGCTAGATGCAGATGATAGTAACTTTTATTTCATTAACCTTTTTAACCCAATTTTAAATGCATTGTTTAAATAATTACAATTTTGTTGTTAGCATTTTTTTCATAATTTGTTATCGCTGTCCATATTTATAAAGAGGCATTAGTTCGGAACACAAATCCGTTATGCGGAGCAGTCATAGCGATCCGGCTGCAGCCACCTGCAGTTTTTGTTTCGGATTTGCACGCAATTTAAAGATGCTCGCATAATTAAATGCAACGACGATTTGCTGCCACATTTTTTCCGTCCGAAATAATTGATTCTCACTAAATACGGACAAAGATTCCCCGTTAATTGATTCTTCAATCGATTCCGCCGCTTCTGTGACTTTTTGTAACACAGCTCGCTGAATACGGTGTCGTGCATGAAGATTTAGCATAAAATAATTTGTAAAGATCGGACGGGCGGAGTCGGTCGGGTTAGACAATGCGATAAATAGCAGATCGATATGCATGATGGGTCAAAAGAGGATGATGTCGAATTTGAGACGATCGACGCGGATGACGTGATCGGATGTCGTGCGGCAAAGTCTCGATGGTTCGCTGTGTTTAATTTTGCATAGCGCTAAAATTATAATTAGCGTTCGATTAGAGTGTTATTTCATCGATTGTCTGCGTTGAACATGGCAGCGTGTATTGATTGGTGGTCATTAGGCGTCATTTGCGTGTCAATTGAATCTCGCATTAAGTACATTGATCACACCGGACGATGCTTTGGGGAGTCATTTTATGAGTCATTACTTTTCTTTAGTTCTGTATCGAATGCATAACAAGTTTACGGCCATATACGTTGGGCTCGTGTTGTGGTGTTCCAGCCATTGACCACCGAATTACTTCACACGAATAAATTAAGCGAAAAAAACACTTTTGTTTTCGTTCATATTATACGAAAGTGGAAACCTTCATTACGATTGAATTGGCCGATTCGAATATGGGAACCTAACTGGGTCAAGAAAAATATTCAACTTTTTACCGCATCATAATTGTTAATTGAAAACCGCCGGTTACGCAACAATAATTAGAAACATGCTTTAAAGCACAGAATAATGCTTTTCGACATGATTTTGTACGTACAATTTTTCTTGCTCCTAATTAATGCGAAATTTGATTCATAATTAGTTAGAAATGTCTATTATTTAACTAATTGTATAAAAATGCTGAACCGCTATTATTTATAAGTGTAACGGTGCTCTTCTAAATTTGGACATAATTAATTATAAATTAAAACCTAATAAAAGCATGCGTGCAAATGTTCTATATACCTGAAGAGGCGTTATTAATCGATTTGATTTGATTGGTTATGAAAGTCACGTGACATTTTAATTTTTTATGTTAATTCTATGCACCAATACAAGCACAGCATAAATTGCATACGCCCCCATAAAGTATTTTTATGCACATATATTTACATTTATGAAAAAACCATGGACTTTAAAAAATTGTTGCTAAATATTCGTAGATTAAATTACACCAATTAAGAAGAACTTTTGAATGCATTTTAAAGAGGATTTCAATCAATTTATAAATGAAAGTAATCTTAATAATTCATAAAAAATATAAATTCGAGTGTATTATTGCCGCCGGATCCATGTCATTAGCCATCAAACTGGCCAGCTTAACGACATGAAATATGAAAGCGAGATGCTTTTTTCGGCAAATACCATCCACCAAAAAACGATGTGTCCATGATGGCTTCTTCCAATTTCCATTCCACTCCAATTAATCTCGTTCACCTTGCACAATGTATCATCCGCCCATATTGTTCCACACCCGTTCATCATAAGTATCCGCATGTTCTGCAGCCGGTACGCAATCAAATCCGTTCACTTGGAAAAGTGTTTGGAATTACAACACATAGGGTTTACATGAATAATACGAGCATACAATAGGAGATTATGGTAAGATATCGCTTTCTGGTTATTTGTGACTATCGTATACCGATACGACGCGTGCTGATTTTCACGATTTTCGCAAGAAAGCCTCTCCGGTGCCGAGCGAAACGCAAACAATGCTGGAAAGCATCGATATCTATGAAAACTTCGTTATTTCCATGAATGAATGACGTATATTGACAAATCCATATTATTTTTATAAAACACCAATATTCAAATAATACATGTCAAAATTTCATAACAACCTGATGTTTAATTCACAAGTTACAGCGGTTTTAGTGACGCTAAAATAATAGAAAAATCTGATTTTCGTACATTGCTTTTTAATGCGAAAAAATATCACTCGAACAAAGTAATAACTTGATAAGTATTATTCAGACTCTGTTCCATCGAAATAAATGGTAAAGAAGTGGTTTACTGATTTTTTTAATTGATTGAAATTCGGCAGTTGTTCCAAAGTTGTGTGTGATTAAAGTTATCAAAAAGCAATTTATTCACCATGTTGCATCAATATTTGTTCATGGGAAAGCTCTGTTCGAAGTGGGTACCGCGTTTGTTCACGCTCGATCAAAAACAACAACGCGTCCACAATTCGGAGCGCTGTTTGGAGCTGTTTCAGTGCAATTTCATGCGGTATGCAACAATAGATGAAACATTTTACTCATCGATTACCTTGACAAAGGAACAATCATCAATAGCGAATATTATAAGGTATTATTGGTGCATTTGGCGGAGGAAATTGCGATAAAACAACCCCAAATTATAAAGAAAAAAATGGCTCTTATACCGAGACAATGCATCGTGTCATATGTCAATCGCAACAATGACAAATTGCACTTGGAATTGCTTCCCTATCTATTGTATTCTCCAGATCTGGCTCCCATCAATTACTATCTGTTTGTATACCTTAACAAATGCTACAGGAAAATATTTGAATCCAATGAAAAAGTGATTAAAAGTTGTTATTTTATCATCCTATGAACTTATTGAGTGATGTATTGTTGATCATCAATGCTTAATTGCAAATTGTGCAAATGCAAATTGTGCAAACATCAGAACTATGTTTAAATAAAGACTAATTTTAATGTCATATGAACATTTGCATCAATATAATAATAAAAATGATAAGATTTATATTTATTATCACAGAAAATTCATTAAAAATACTCTCAAAATGTCTATTTTATATAAAATTTTGACCTTGACAAAAGATCCATATAATTTTAAACCCATCTGTAATTTAATTTTGATATTTTGGTTCAATCAATAGCTTAGATCTTTCAATTTTTCTATTTCGAATTTTTTTATATCATCAAATCATTTGTTGTAAAATTTTGACCAAAATTATCATTAATCGGTGTGCAAATCTGATGCACTTTATTATGACCTTGAATACATATTTTATAAGATCGTTTTTATACAAAATAAGCTGATTTATACATCATTTTGGCTTAATATTACATTGTTTAAATTCGCGTTTGTTTGCTTCAGAAGAAAATGTGATGTTGTCATTTTCTTTTTCATTTAACGTAACGGAATCCTCGCGAAATGATTGCAGTTTTTCATCCGCAAATTCAAAAGAGTGCAGAAATGCTTAAGGTCACTGACTCTGAATGTCAAAATCATCTATACGTGATCACACTGGAAATAATTGGTTTTCACGGATTCGTGATTGTGATTGTTATGTAATTCAAGAATTGTTTGAGCAAAAATTCGCAGAAGGAAAGTGATGAAAATTATACGTTTTTGCGACAAAATTGTAATACTTGAGCAGCAAAAACCGATATAATGATAAAGGTGAATTTTGTGAGTAATTTGTATCATTATAATATTTTTTAGATGGAAATTATAAGCATAAAATAAATGAAACATCTAAATAACGAACATAATAGATTTACTCATGTCTTCATTGAGTGCATTTTATCATAGTAAAAATGAGATAATATCTTACCTCGATGTCTTGTGATGCACTACACTAAACATAGCTGTATGGTTCGTCATTTTATGTTTGTTTAATAAACTTAAAATTGTCTTTTTAATAAATCCTCGATAAAGTATATCTTATCACTAAATTATTCTATTGAAATCGTACTAAATTCAATACATCCGATCTTCGTCGAATATTTTTCATCATCGATGAAAAATCAGAGTTTTCAGACACGACTTAATGTTAAATGACACTCGATGGTTGGTTTCAATGGTGGTCACTTTGTTGAAATGAATTTCGAAGTTTGAAGTCACCCCGCGCGTTAACTTCTTCGCGACGACTGTTTTTCACGGAGAGTTTTCTCGTTACGGTTGTTCGCGGAGTTGCGCACCGCGCGATGGTCGGACTTGAAATGTTCACCCGAACGCCTTCTTGCAGTGTTATAAAACATCGCAGCAAATGTGCAAGAGCGAATCTCCTTGGTGGTAGAAAATACAAGACCACCATTTTCATCTGCAATGAGAAAGAGACGCCCGCGAGAAGCTTTCGGTGGGTTGAACGCACTGAAACCACGACCAAATTTGATCAAATCATTTGAAAATCAAACTTATTAACATGAAAATTTTTAATATTATAATTTAGCAAGTTTTTGGGCTCGGATTTCAATCCAGATCATAGAAAAATATTTGCCTAGCTAACAAATTCGGGAGATTGAAATTGGATTTTGATACAGTGACGGGAACATCTTTATAAGCTATTTATTTGTATAACTATTGTATTATTTGGTTTTGAATGCCACAAAAGCCAATAAAACACTCAAAGATTTTATGGTGAAGTGATAACAGTCCGAAGATGTCAATATTAGTTATAGAAATTTAAATTGGGCAATAGATGCTTAAGGGATGAACCGAAAACAAGAGGACCTTCAAATTTTAATAACGACACACTAAAATCCTTAATCAAGTCAGATCGGCAAAACGAATAGGATGGTTCTGATGGGTTAGGATGTCTTTCGTAAAAAAATCAATTCCCCCAACCCGGAATAACTACAAAAATATTATTTAATGCATATGATGGGATATACGGGGAATAATTTGTTATTAATTAATGAAACCGTGAGAAACAATAACTACACAAGTTTATTGTTGTCAATTAGAAGTTTGGATCAAAAATTAAAAGAAAAACGAGCGTACAAGATAATACTGCTTAATAATAATGCACGTCCTTATAAAGCAAATTTGATACTGGATAAAATAGGGGAATTAAATTGGCAAGTGTTACCGTGAATAAATTTCCATATTTTTAGGTCCATTAAGCACATCCCGAAAGAAAAATGATTCAAGAATGTAGTGAAAATGTATTTAAAATCGTTTTTGTGATTCTAAGCTGAATTTTTTGTACAAAAAGGAATTAAAGGATTGCCAAAGCAATGGAAACATATGTTTTCTTTTTGGATATTTTAATTATTACTACAAATTGCAATACTTTTTTATATTCAGAAAATCTGAGTATAGCACAGTAACAATGGTATAAAGTGCTCATGGCAAGTATCTAACTTGCGCCTCCCACCCCCCTCAGAAATCCATTTTTTATGTTAAATAATACTATTTTAAATGCATATTGGTTTGGCAGCCATCAATATTGAATGTTTTCAGTGTGTTTGTAAACATGGAAAAAAAAGTCCTAAAAGAGGACGAAGTGGCCACAAGGCTTGTGTGTTTAACCGGTCCGCTTTTCGGACCGTTGACATGACGAATAAGCACCTCGCGGTCGGACACCATAGCCGTACATGTCTACAGAATGATTACAAACTCTCATTACAAAACGAAGTTGTCTAAGCCTTGTTGTACCCTTGGCGGGCGCCTGCTTTGCCACCCCCTTGTTACGGCCCTGATAGTATGATTGAGATAATTGACTTCAAATATCGATATTTATTTCCAAAACTATGTTGATACGATGAAACTTTTTCTCATAATTTGGATTTGAACGATAACGCATCACTCAATAATTTCGTAGGTTTATTTAAGAAATTGCGAAAAAACGACCCCAAATGAAGAAAAAAAAATTGAAAATAAAATATCCTACGAACTTATTGAGTGATGTGTTATTTAAATAGACTATAACAACACCTGGGAATACATTTGAACACAAATAGCTTGTTTAAATTTATAGACATTATCAAAAATGAGCACAATAAGACTTATAATATTAATCAATCATTTCATTGTAAGACAATATAATTAAATATCACTGACATAGTATTTAATTTTCCAAATTCAGTCCCTGTATTTGTAGGTAGTCCTACATATAACCTGTTGGACTAGTAAATCAATCTCCTACAGGAGGTAAGACTGGCAACTAAATTTTTAAAAACATATTCACTGTGAAAAACCATGTCAAAATCGTTGGCAAACAGATTGTTAAAAGCTATTAATATATGTAGATTCAACCCTTAAAATTGATGGGATAAGTATGTGCATACAAAGTTATTGAAATATAAATGTAACTTTTAATATTTATATTAATATTTAGTGAAATTTACTTGTTTTTTAATTTAACCAAATTTATAGTTCATTGGAAATACTCGTTCATCTGTTAATACTTTTTTAAATGGAAAACTACCATATAACTCATCTATTTTAGAAAAACCCTTCTATGTTGATCTCTTACGCTTGTTAACTTGATATAGTTTTTAAGAATATGAAATAAGAACTACAATTTTGTGTGTGATTAGATACTTCTTAATGAAAACCTATATTAATATTCTCTTATTCCAAAAGAATAACTATATACTTAATACCCATAGAGTACATTGGGTGAACATATATCATTAAAGCAGTTGAAAGTGATTGAAGAAAATTAATTATACTCACAATAAATAATGCATATTAATTATCATATGCTGTTAAATAGAGCAGAACATCCTGAAAAAAATTCATAAACGGACACGTATTCAAAGATTAATTTTGGTAGTTATGAATTCATTAATTATCGTTCATTGATTATTAATATGCTTATTAATAGCTCAAAAGAATACCCACATTGACAATTTAACGATCCAAATCTGATGAAACTCAAATGAAGAGCAATTTATATATAATTGATAATTGTAAGCAAAAACTTTAAAAGACCTACAATAAGACTAAATTCATGCAATTGAAATTATCCGATTTAGTCAAAATACCAAATTACATTTGATATGTATTCCCGGAATCCTACGACAGCATACTAATTAAGTTATTACGGTTTTAGCGATTCTTCTTTTTTCTCATAAAAATCTCCTGCCTGATACTTATTGACAATGATACGGTACTTAAGCTGTATAGTTCAAAATGTACGGAAGTTATTAGGTCTTGTCTCGTACTCTGCCCAAGTATAACTTTTTAATGTACTTTTTATTGATGGAATTACTCCGGTGGCTTTTTGCCTTCATTTACACGCGAAGTGTAATCGCCTACTAAATAAGTACTGAACAATTTAATGGACGCTATTATAAAATGATTTTGCCGTTTCGGATGGATCATGTTCGGGATGAAATATGATGGCATTTTCAATTTCGCGAATTAAGTCGTTTGAATTGAGTTTTTGTCTTGATTAGGACGCAGAGTATGCAATCTTTGCGGGAAAATCGATTCCAAATGTAAATTTCGCGAGTCTTTCGCAGATTGTAAACATTGTGGCCGATGTCAATGTGAATGAGAAGACGTCCCCGTCAAAGCGTATTGTTCTTATGCGATTGTGAGAATTGCACAATCTTGGGGAGTAATAAAAAAATAAATATCTTGCTGTTGCGAGAAGACTATGTGAAAATTTTACCAGTGTTAATCGCGTGAACTTCAAATGTACTTCTAACGGTTAGTGTGACATGGTCACAGAATTATCCATGCACCAGTTCCGAATGCAAATAAAGTGTCAGGCGTGGACAAAAGGCATGTCCGAGGATTGGAGATGTCCAAAGGTCAAGCACGGAGAAGAGCGTATCTCATCTTTGGACAAATGTTTGCGAACTAATTCGATCAAATGACCGTAAAATCGTCGTGGGCCTGTTATTCAACATCTTCTTGCACGATTGTCACATCTAGTTATGGAATACCTTCAAAGAGACCGGAGAACTTACCCAATTATTGACCGCGAGAAGCTCTCCGAAGATCGATGTGAAAATTTACGATTTCGTCGATTTCATGCTCTCGTTTTGAAAGAGGTTTATTTGCTTTTGAAGACGTTTTAGGATCAACGGATCTGTCTGCAGATTTGTGACTAACATTATCACATAACAAAATGAAGTAATAGTACCAGATATATAAATCGTGCAAATGCACTGTTTGAATACCGATAATGGAACTGAATAACAAAGCTTTTGTCCCATAATCGAAATCACAAATTGAACACATTTTTATATGCAAAAATTAAGACTAAAAAATTAGTATAATAAGTTAAATTCATAAATAATAAGTAAGCATTTATACCAAGTGCTGGTATAGTGGTTTAGATAATAAACTCTTATTACAAAAGTTCAGTTTCAGATCCAAATTATGGGGAAGAAAATTCACCAACTAAACAAATTTGGAAGATCAAAATTATCAATATTTCCGATTGATCTTCTTAATTCAGGTTTAACATAAACTAGGTTCTGAAAAAGTTAACACTGAGGCGAATAAGTAAATCGGACAGGGCTGCCTAATTACTAATATACAAAAATCATTAAAATATAATATATAATAGGTAAAATCCCCAATGAAGATCGCCTACATCCAAATACGAATAAGATACCATACAAAGAAGATTCACATAATAATGGGAAGCAGAGCTTCTCGAGAGAAATTCGGTAAATCTATTATTTTTCCAGAATGAAAACAGGAATTGAACTAGTTTGAAAATATTGTTTTTTTCGGTTTAATCTTAAGCGAAAAAGAGTTGGGTTTATTATATGTGATCTTCATCATTCTTATGCAGAATTTATTTGATTGTATTACTGTAATAATTATTTTTGGTTCATCCTATTAATTGTCCTATTAAATCAATACTTAGGATACTTTTATTAACAAGATAAATTCCAGTTTTTTTTTAAATTTTAAGTCATTATTATATATTTTATTTAGCTTATCTCTTCCTATATATTTGCTATGTACCCAGATTGGTATTCCCAGACTTAAATTTGTTTCCTAGTGCTATGTATTCCAACCTGGGACTCCCAAACTTCTAGCCGATAAGCGTCAAGTCAATATCCTTATACCTTCAATTATTCATTTATGTTATATTTATGAAAATTTTAAAATTCTAAACATTTTCTACAAAAAACTATCTATAAATAAATTATAAATTCATAATTCTACGTTGAAGCAGAAACGGAAAATAATACTTTAACTAACGAATCTTCAATAATTAATGATAGTAAATTTGTCAATATTATTCATGTAAAATGTTTATTATAAAAGAAGGCATAAAATGTTCTAAATTATGCTATAAAAATGTTCTTATACAAATAAAAAATTTAAAAAATCAGAAGTCACTAGCAATTAATTCGCAATCTCGAAAAAACCGTTATTTTCCCGGAACAAAAACCTAAATGAAAAATATAACGGTTTAAAGCCCTGCTAGGAATATAAATAACTCAAATAACACTGATTTCAAACCAAAATGTCTTAATTCTCGAGCAAATTATGATATTGATGTTATCAATCAAATCCGATCTTAAAGGGGTATTCTAATAAGGAATTTTGAAAAAATCGATTTATACTATTTTCAAATGTTTATGGTTTGGCCCTTTAAAATTATAGCCTCCAAAAAAAATTCCAAAATTCCACTTATTAACGGAGTTATAGCTATTTTATTAACGCGCCAACTGAGCCGATCCTACCAAAATTAAATCTTTAAATCGTTTTCCTGGGAACTACTTTATTCAACACAGTTGACATGATATTGCAAGTTTTGATTGATTGATTTACTTTAAATTTGATGCGAACTTTCTTTATATAATTTTCTATAGTTTCTACCAGATTTATGTAAAAATTTTACTTTTAACTATTTAAAAAAAAATAAAAACTGAATAAATAAGGGCAAAAAATGTTTTTTTTTTAAATAGTTGCCATTTTGCGAAAGTATGTTTTTTCTATTTTTCTAAAACAGAGACTATAGTGACATTTTTATTTATTAAGAGTCTTTTTTATTTTTTGAATTTTAAATAACTAAAAGGGTTGAAATCGTGTCAATCAAGACACAATCTCCTTTTTTTTACCCTTTACATTTTACGGTCTATAACTATTTTTAATTTTGAAAATGACAATAAAATCAAAAAAATCTATGGTAGAAAAATGCATAGTAAAAGTATTTTTTTTTTCTTTTTTATCGAGCTTGAAAAAAAATCCAAAATTTGTGCCTCTAAACTTAAAAAAACTGATTTATTATTTTCTTTTTATTTTGCGATACATTAGCTAAATCAGTTGTTTTAGAACCAAAAAATCAAATTAAGAAATTAAAATTTATTTTTTTACGTCGTTTTTACACGATAATTCAATATTTCTACAAAATTGCGAGAATAAAATGATTTGTATGCAAATAGATCATCTAAAAATAAGGTTGTTCTCATTTTGGTTCGTTCAATTTTTGATTTTGTTATTAATAAATTTGAGCTTTTTTTAACTAAATATGCGAATATTCTTAGATTTTACATTTTTTTTATGATTCTTAACTCGCTAGATTGACTTCATTGTAATTAATGACTACAATACATTGTGGAGGTCTTCCAGACACTTCTAAAGATTGCAATTAAATATTATTTAATTTGCGGTGAGTTCTTTCATTGATTTGGTGAATCAATTATTCGAAGGCGATTTGTGTTGGTTCAAATAAAAATAAGAGACATTTTGCCTGCAAATTCTTAAAAATCGAAGATTGCGTGACACGACGTGGGTCTCTTTTAATTATCCACCGACGATGAAAAATCAATATAAAGAAAATACCGTTCGTCACTATGAGTTGCAATATTTTCGTGGTCTTGGAAAATCCGTTAGACGATCGTAAACCGTCGGTATGCGATTTCATAAAATAATTAAATTAAATACTGAGAAAATTCGTATAACATAGATATATCAAGATTTATATTTTTGATTGTAAGTTTTAATTTTATGATACTAAATAATGCTCAAATTACGGTTAATTTGACATAAGGTTGTGAAACGTCTTGAACTTGTAACGATGCAATAGTGAATAATATCAGAAGATTGTTAGTTTTATAAACATCAGGATAAAACTAAATGTCTTGGAGTTGCCTTAATCCTGCATTGAGCTAAATGATGATGATGAGTACATTATTATGTAAATATAATCGGGTTGTCGACTTCATCCGAGACTTTTACGATTATCGATGAGTCGAATAAACGATACAAGAGCTCGGATCGAATGTGATTATGCTCGCGTTGAAAGAACCAACGACTGTCTTCAACAAACACATCGTGAGAATTTTTCTTCGATTAATATTCATGTGGGATTAAACGATACCACTTAGACGAGGAATACTGTTACGAAAGTGAACCAAACAATCGATACTTAATCGCCATTACGCAATGTCTTAATTAAAGACGCAATTTGCCTCGGAATATGGAACATGAAGCCTTCGCACCAATCCAAGACAACAATTTTATTATAATTTCATGCTGAACTGTTGAAATCTCATCTCTTGGGGGATTTTATAAAAAATAGGATGCATAAAAATATATATTTCGATAAGATAAGTATGAAAATAAGCTTAAAGTTAAAAGGAACTTTCTCACGGAAACGACTATTGTGAGCGAACGCAACAATGCAATTCGTTAACGATGTGTTACGCATAGTTACGGCATAATATACTTTTATTAACAAATAAACTAGGTAATTTCAGCAATAAAATGATTTTAAATTCTCTGCGTATTATATCATTTATGTTTATTTTCATGGTCAAATAAAAGCATGCGAAAATTAATTGATTATCAATTGGATTGGTAATCATCTTTTTAAGATGCAATATCCGTTAACGGATCTCCATATCGGAAACTGTTGTAGAAAAAGGATCTTTTGTATGATGATCTCCTATTTATTTCACGATATGGATAGAATTTGAATAGGAATTATAAATAGGAGATGATCTATGAGTATAAAATCATGGCCTTGCATGATTTTATCAATCGCTTTAGTATTTACTATTATTCAAACACTAATTCAACATAGGATAATCCTTAAATCTGCCCTTAATACTAATGCTTATATTGGCAAAGAAGATCATAAAGGCTAATAAGACATAATAATTAATTATTTCATTATGAGAAGATATAATTAAAAACTATTAACACCGTGTTTTATATTTCAATTTCATAATTTTAGCTATAATTTTTCTCACCTTCAACCAATTTAATTATAACACCAACATTGCACCTTGCAAAATATTGCATGTTCATCACTGTTATATTTCAAAATTATTATTTCTAAATCATTGTGCAATATAAATATATAGGGTTTTTCAATAAGAACGCTTAATTTTTAAATGTAAATAATACAATTTGTGTGTAAGATATTTACTTGATTTTTTTTGTATTTTACAGAATATTTTATGGCATTAAATATCAAATATAATGTTATTCAAATTTCCGCTGCGGCTTTGCTTGGTGACGCGTATTTGGGAGGTCCATTTTTGATGATTTTGTCACATAAATCTGACTGAAATTGTTGGATGGCGTTCGTTATATTGACTTTGAAGGCATCAATTGTTTGCAGTGTATACATATAAATCTGTGATTGTGAATATAACCCCAGAGTTAGATGTCTAAAGGTATTAAATTGCACATCGCCTCCGAGCGAGATAACCATGCCATCAAATCGTTTGTGCGGAATGTCCATCGTGGCATACGCTGTGCGACACATAGCACCGTCTTTTTAAAACCACATGTCATCGATATCCATATCATTCAGTTTTGATCTTTATTTTGATTGTTTGTAAGTCCATTTGTCAAAAAAATGAGCTTCGTCGCTAAAAATGATTTTTTGGCGAAACGTTTCTCGAACGGAACACTGATTTTGGAAATAAAATTAGATAATTTGCACACACGGTTCAATGCTATAACCCACCATTATAATTTGCCAAATGCTATTTAATAATTTACAATAAATTTGACAGGTTTTGCTGTAACAATATGTTCGCTATAACATGGCAAATATTGAAAATCCGCCAAAAAATGCATATAATCCCAAATTTTCTTCCATCGACAGTTCTGCAATATCTTTTACATTTAATACATTACTCAATAACTTTGTAAGATTATTTTTTAGAAGAATTCCCCAGAAAAATACCCCAAATTTAGAAAAAAATTAAAGTGAAAATAAATCCTACGAACTTATTGAGTGATATGTTGTTACGTTAAAACCCTCGTTTTTACAGACTTGGCAAATTATTTTATTGCAAGTTAGGCTGATACGTGAGAGCTGCTAGTATTGTTCATATTTTTATGTAGAAAAACTTGATGTAAAATGTTGATCCCTCGTGATTTTAAATTGTACCCGTTTTACACGGCCCTCGATAAATTCGGTCATCTCCGATACAAAAGCTTCCACGGAATTTCTCGTTCGATTGCTCGATAAAAAGCTGTCGAAAAAGTCCAGTCGCACAAAAAAAGTGTTTAATTAATTAAAACGGTCCCATAACAGACGTCACCCACAACAAAATATTTTTTTGACCACAGTCCGGCCTCCGCCGAAGAAAAGACCCGAACTTTCATTATACACGATCCAAAGGTCGTCGGTCGTTTTATTCGTATTTTTTGCCCAGAAATTAGATCATCAAGCATTGAGAATTATAAACGAAATGGTATTAGCTATTTAAGTCGTCGGAAAAAAATCTAATTGTCCAAACATTCGAAATGGACTTAAACTCTTAACGAAGCGTGAAAATTGGCGCGGTCTTTTCGGCACAGTGCCCGAAAAGCACTTTTTGCCGGAATTTTTTAATAGTTGAATATTACGGTTTCCTAATTTATTACTTTATTCTTCTGTATTCCTTAGCTGTATATTTGTGCATTCGAGATTTGTCCGTGATTATTCAAAGTCACATAATTAGCGACTGTATACGCTGTTAGAGAAGAAGTTATTAACGGGTTCCGTTCCTCTTGTTTTGCTTGTCTTTTTATTGCCGAATTATCAAAGAAGCTTTACGTTACTTGCTTATGGTGCATTTTTGGCCTTCTTGCTCATTTTCATGTCTAGCATTGAATTCGACACAAAGTAAAGACCCGAGAGATAAAAATATACAAAGTTAACATGACTTCCATCAGCATTTCGACAAAATGCAAATCCATAATCAATGCATCTATTTTTCTGCTAAAAACATAATTGGGAAATGATATTGACTTGATGCTTATTGGCTGGAAGTGCCAGCTTGAAGTACACAGTGCTAGGAAACAAATTAAAATCTGGGAATCCCAGTCTAAACAAAATACACAATAATTACTTATATTTACAAGTTGGAATTTAGCTTGGTAAAAAAAGTAAGTACAGTCAACCCTTCCACCTTTCCCCCTCAACTGTTATTATGCGAAATTAAAGTTGCTCGAAGGCAAGTTTAGTTCAATAATTTGTCATGTGTGGTTGCATTTTCGAAGCAAAAATGTCATAATATCTTAATAAAAGAAGAGAAGGTAGATAGGTTCGATGAATTTAAATAAAAAGACATTATCATGGGTAAAAATATCCAAAAGCTTGAAGATCTGACTCCATTTCTTGGCCAAGAGATAAAGCAACATCTCTTACCAATTTATAAAGATTTGTCCAGAGATGAATTACTTCAAAGATGCTTGGGTGGCCTTACCCAAAATGCTAATGATTGTTTTAACTCGACGGTTTGGCGACTGGCTCCAAAGCACCTGCATTCTGGTGTAAAAATCATTGAAATATTAACATACATTACTGCTGGGATATTTAATAACGACTACAGCTTAATTTTGAAGATGATGAATACATTAAATATAATTATTGGCACCTACTTTATTAAGTATTTGCTGAAAATACCGATGAAACGCGAGTAGCGAGGTAAAGCCGTAAGTCTTTTTGCGACGAAAGCAGCTCGTATAGCCCGAAGACAATAGTTAGTCGAAGATAATCAACTTTTTGACAAAGCTGAAGATCTATTATACGCACCTGGAATCATTGATTGATCGGTAAGTCACTAAAATTGATAGTTTTATCGCATTGTAACTTTAAACGAGATTATCTCGAAACTACATTTTCAAAATGTTCGACAGTTGTAGCTTAAAAATTTGTTGATCGATCTGACTGAAATTTTGAGATATTTCTCACTATAATATTATCTAGTCAATTAAGCTAAAGTTTAAAGGTTTTCGCGTAAATAAATATTTTTTTGGGGTAAAAATTATCAAGAAAATGGTAAAAAATATGAAAGTTTAACTAAAAAGTACTATATTTTTAATTTTATACTTTTTAAAATTTTTATAACTTAGTTGACTGCTTACACATATTAAAAATCAAAAAATATTTCTATTTTTGATTTCAGTTCAACAGGAAACCTTCGACAATTGGCGAGCCGTTTGATATCACGAGAAAAAGCGCCTAATGGAATACGTTATAACTCCGTCATTTTGTTTTTTATTTTTATAAAAATAAAATAAACTAAAACTTTAAGGTTGTAGTAAAATAATGTCAAAAATTCAAAATGATAAAATTATTTTAACAGCATTAAAAAATCATCAAAAACGACTCATTTTCGAGCGTCTAAACAATTATAATATTTTATTTGATTTTTTTAACTCAAATTTTAATTGGGTTCAATTACTGTTTTGAATATCCCTAAAGCGTTCTTCGACAGTGCCAAAAACATACCCTTTAGAAGGAATCGCTATACAAAAAGACCACCGCCAACGCTATATGAAACAACTCTATAGAAGTGTATGATATTGATTTAACAGAACAATTAACCCTTTGATGAAGAGAGTATGCCTGCACATGTGGTGTGCAGCATTCCAGTTGTGCTGCTAAATATGTTCCTTTTTTACTAAAATTGAAGACATCAATTATCTCTAAGACATAGAGATAAAACTGTATTTTGTATTTTCCAATGAGGGTAGCTTTACATTTTTATTTTTTAGTTGATAACCACTATTTAATTAAGAAAAAAAATTAGGTCACTCCTGAAACGTGTACGCTACAAAATTTAACTCATCAATCAAAGGGTTAATAGGATGAGCAAAAAGTAAAGGTATTATCAAATGAATACAATCGAACTAATTCTGCATAAGAATGCTGAAGATCACATATTATATCAACACAAAAATCAACTAAATTCTTTTTCTCAAAAGACGCGTACTAAACCGAAAAAAACCGATATTTCCAAACCAAGATTTTTACCGGTTATCATGTATTTGATGTATGACATTGAACTGCGATTAAAAAAAGCATTCTTTTATTATTCTTCTTATTCAAATTTACTATAAACTGGCCTGTCTAATCCGGCGCCCCCTGTAGTTCGACATTTCAATACAAGTGTAGTACATATATACAGTAAAGATACGTTCAAGAACATTCAAAAATTCATCTCCACTATTGATTATGGACCAGACAAGAGGCAAACTTTCAAGAAAGCTAATTATCCAGAGGTAGAGGAAGCTTTGTATATGTGGTTTCTTCAGAAAATAAACAAGAAAAAACCATTTCTGAATCCATATTGGCCATGAAAGCAAAATTGTTTTATAAGCAGAACTTTAAAACAGAAGACTTTGTAGCTAAAAAGGGATAGTTATGCTTATGTATTGACTGAATTCCCTTAATAGACATAGAAACAATGTAACACTAACGTGATCGTTAAAAACACACAACCATTTATTAGGAATACTATTATTACAAATATCCCGCCCACACATAAAAACAGCCATACAGTAGCCATGATCAGAGATATAAAATTTACTATGTACAACTATGTTAAGTTTTCCTATTCAAACAGTACAATAAAATTATTTTTTAACAAAAGTCTTCGAACAAGGAAGTCAGGGCATCCGCTCTTCAGTAACGTAGGGTTCCAATCGTCTGCATCGCTCCGGCTGATGATGATATTTCATCACATCAAAAAAGGCATGTTTTTTTATGTAAATACTGCTCATCTTTTATAGATGGCAAGTTCAATAGAAGATACACTTTCATCGACCAAAATGAACGCGGCGGCGAAGGAACCAACGGAAGTTTAAGCCAATAAGTTGTATAGTTGATATCGTAAAGATTTAGAAGGGAAAATGGAAATAAAGTAGATCCGCGGTAATCCGGCTCTAGATTAATCCGGCATCCCTTGTAGTCCGACATTCTAATACATATATACGATAAAGCTTCGTCAAAGGTGGAGGAAGCTTTCTATATGTGATTTCTTCAGAAAAGAAACAAGCATACATCTATTTCTATGCCCATATTGGCTTTGAAATCAAAGTTGTTTGACAAGGAGGTAAAAAAATACTTTTTATTGTCTATGTATATCTCATCAATTTCATATTTTTTCGAGTTACAAGTACTCATTTAGTAAAAGTTCCGGACTACGAGGGGTCGAGGGCAGTACTCTATAGTCCGACAAATTGAACAATCCGACACCACCTTGCAAAACGTTTGTCGGATTACCAAATAAATTTCAATGGCTTTCATCTCAAGTAAAGATGATTTTGAGTCTCTCATCGCCACATAATTGCAATATGAATAACCGATAATGAATTCTGCGGTTTGATGTTCTTCGCGGTAAAACAACTAAGAGAATACGATGTAAATTTTGATTTTTTTATAATTATATATTGTACAAGGCTCATGGGCGATATCTGTGAAGAGCGATCGAAATGTAAGAATGCAAGGCTCATATTTCGTAAGAAAAATCGGCGATTGCGCCATGCAATGCAACGTACAAAATTTGATATCACGGAAGGCAAACGGCAGAATTTTTTAGCACCCCTAATTAAAATTAATATTTCACATTTAACACGTTATAAACAATAACAATTGATATGAGAGACAATCCTTCAATTATTTCGCTATGGGCAGTTTGTTTTGCTATGAATTTAAACGATTTTCATCTTCCTTGTATTGTTTTCTGCGAATTGTCCTGAGAACTATTTTTGTGATTAATATTCAAATTTATTTTTATCACCCCTTTGTCATTAGAAATCAATTGCGCTTGTAATGATGAAGCAATTTCAATTATGCTTATTGCTTATGGACAAAGTATTCAACGATTCGCTTATTGCAGGGGCTCTCGAACTTTTTCGACGACACATCCACCATCATATTATATAATACAAATAGAGCTGGGCTTCGAACCGATATGTTTTTCATTTCAGATTTCAGATACAGATGATATTTTGTCTTTTATTTAATAAAGCCATGATAGCTTTTTGGTTTAAATTATTTTCTTGGAACGTAATCTTTATATTGTATAATAAAAAAAAACATTTTTCTGCAAATCAATTAGCACAATTAGCGGTTTTTTTTTCCGTTTTCCACGCAGAAATCATATCATCACTCCGCAGAATGCACAATGTACTATCGGGAGGCAATTGTGGTCCACAATATCCATGCTCATTATCTGCCTCTATGAGAACCTCGCCGAGATATTATATACATAACATTTGCAGCTATTCTTTGTTAAATGGCGTGATGACACTATTAAACAATTTTCGAACAGTTATGAAAATAAAGCATGCATAGTTAACGCAACATTGTGATCCATCCGAGCGTAATCATTAGGACTAGCTGGAAGCTGGGTCGAGTTTTATGGTTGAGAACCATTACCTTTTTGTCGAGCCCCATAAAATAATTAGTCTCAAACTGTGTCAAGCTGCATGATAATATTTAAAAGATATTGAATTAAAAATCTGCGATCGATCAGCTCAATTATCAAATGCATTATGGATTTTAATAGACAGAAACGCTTTCGGTTTCATCTTTAACCATTAATTACAGTTATTATAGAATGGCCATAGTAATGACGATCATTATGCAGAACTTCTTGAAAATATTTTCCGCCGTTTTTTGGGCGGACCGACTTACCAAGTGGGTGAAGGTGAGTAGACCGATTTGAATAAGTATGGGCGATGCCACATGGATATATGTACAGCAACACAAAAGTCGTGCACGTGTATTATATTATGAATCAATCGACGCAATACAAAAGGGCTTATCTATGATGATCCAGAAAATTCTTAGAATCATTGATTTAATGCTATTAATCTCGATTTTCCCAGGGATATAAGACTTTCGTGCGGGAATTCTTCATTGTCTTCTACATATGCTTAAATTAAGATAAGTTCGTTTTTATAAGAATTTTTAGATAAGATCACCAATATTGTTAAATGATAATTTAATTGTTATTGCAAATCAAACTTTATTAGATACAATCTGGATTTTGAAATTGAATATTTATGATAAGAATCCAGAAACTGATCCAATATTTCAACACTTGATTGCTTTAAAAATATATAAGACAATTCTTAGCACATTGACTCCGGGAGACGCGGAATCTGCGTCGCGTGCGTATCCAGAATTTTGCATATACAGCTGATAATTATGATGATTGTCAATGGATTTTCTTTCAAATAACAGCACTCATATATGGGCTGTTTATTTTTTAGATGATTTATGATCCCACACAATCTCTCAAAGATTTTCGATATACGACATACTTTACATCTTCATAATATTTACATCTTCATAAATACCATAAAAATATATACACTTGGTATGTTTTTATGCGCTGGATACGTTCCATGGAGAGTCGCATATAAAAAAATCGCATAAAAAAAGACTTGAGAAAACTGAGGGATAAGTTCCAATATTTTTAGAAATCGCATAACTTCAAATTCGCACAAAAAAGATCCGCATAAAAACAGACCTAAGTGTATATGTACGAAATTAATCGTGATATTCATATACATAAATATCATCACAATAAGGATTATTTTAGGGTCAATGTTTTATTTTCATTGATCAATATTAGATCGATAGTTGAATAAGTTCAACGATTTTTGGGTTAAAATTGCGATTACTTTAAGAGATATGATTTTTTTTGGTAAAAACATGTTCTTACAATTTTGTCGCGAAACGCCCCCCCCCCCCCCCCGTAATTAATGTGTTAACAATATAAATAATTATTAAAATATTGCTTTTTCGATTGTCATTCAAGCAAATTCATCGATTATAACAGAATCATTCATCCCTTAGCTACCCATAGTAGATATTGTAAATAAATTATATTAATGAAGTTGATACTGTTTTGATTCAGTAAGATTGATAAAAATTTAATATACACTTAATTTTTTTTTGTGCGGTAGATGCGTTCCGCTGAAAATCGCACAAAAAAAGCTATGACTTACACAGAAAAAGTGAAGATGAATTCCATGCATTTTAAAATCCGCATAATTTCGAAATCGCACAAAAAAAAGTCGCACAAAAAGAGTTTTGAGTGTATTTAGATGATCACATCGCCGATCTATTCTTTAATATCGAATACTACAACCGAGTTTCATCTAGCTTTGCTATTTATTTAACATTCCCAAAGAAGCACAAACGATGTACAAGCAATTGAAGACTTTTCTTGTTTGAACGGGCAACCCAAAAAGAAAAAAAAACGCTAATTGAAGATGTATTTCTAAACAAATTTGTCATAAAGGTTTATAATTAATAACCTTTCTATAAAAAGGCTTGAATCCAAAACTGAATATATTTTTTAACCCAATAAATAGCGACAAGCATTAGAAAATTTGGACAAAAAACGTGTTTTTTATAAAATATCATAACTCCTTAACACATTGTAAGCCTCTTTTTCTATGGAAAAATCTTAGAAGGCGATATTAAATTATGAATGTTTGTGCCAAAAGCCGATTTATGGCAAGCAATTAGAATAATGAGTGATAAAAAAGGGATCGTTTGTGCAAGTTTTGATCCGATAGAACTAATCGATAGGGTCTTCCATCCATCCAACAAATTCAGCCAGATTTATACGAAAATCTATTAAAAATTGATGCTATTGAATACGACATTATATTTTATATTTAATGCCATAAAATACTCTTTGTAATAAAAGAAAAATTGAAAGTAGATATTTTATACGTACATTGTTTTATTTACATTTAAAAATGAAGCAATCTTATTGAAATATTGGTGATTGGTGAAAATTAGATACATCATTCAATTTGATACAAAAGCATAAAACCTCTCCAGTTTTTGATGAAAGATTCAACTTATTTTATCTTCTATAATATGTGAAAGAATTGACGTGACTTTTGGACGACTTCAAAGGAAGATGCTACATGAATTACGCCTTTGAATCAAGTAAAAGTGCTTCACTGACTCCAGGGGCACGATGTCGAAATATTGCCGACAATTGTAACATTTATCTCCGCATCCGTGACATGTGATTCAACATACGAATCGAACGGAAAATGTAAACGCATTAGAACAGAAAATTGTCTAATATTTAAAAGATTAACCAATGTGATACGATAATTAGCCGGGATGTGGTCCCGAAATGATTATCAAACATTTTATATCGAATTCAATTCATCTGTGTGTAGAAATTCGCAATATTACATATGAAATTCGTATCAAATTGTCAATGTCCAATTATCAGTAATGGCTTTTCAAATAAGAGGAAGTTACTTAATGGATGGACGTTTTCCGGGCTATGAAAAATTGTTTAAATCATAAACCTAATTAAAGCGAATTTAGATAAGCAACAGACGATATATTTTGTTCTCATATCTAATTTAGATAAAAACGATTTAATGTTAAATTGCCGTATGAGATAGCTGTCTGATATTCGCAATGGCCGTCACTTAAATGAGAATTCGTATCGGGCTGCCGAATTAGCACGTAATAAATTTATTTAACTGCTTATTAATATACTTAAAAATCTTAATCAGCACGAGCAATTAAAACGTCGAAAACATACCATTCCATATTTTTTTCGAGCGAAAATACCGCATTTGTTTGGTCACAAGCGCATCAATTGCGGCATTCGTATTCATCCCCCATTTTTTGGACGATCTGATTTATTCCGTCGTTAAATATTTTTTTGGCGCTCGAAAACATTACGAAAATCCGCCTGTGACCTTAGATTAAAATTTTCAAAATCCGTTTTGAATAATTTAGGAACGAAAGTGCAAATTGCGCCTTAATTGAAAGTCAAACAAAAATTTTGAGCAAAATTTTCGAGCGAATTTCCAAACTCGGATCCGTTCTCCATTACATGGTCATCCCATTAATTAGCGATATTAAAAGCAGTTTTGAAATTTCGACCGAAATACAATCAAAAGCGGAGCAAAGTGTCGCTGATTTGGAAATACTATGGCGCGATCAAGAATTTGCTTTTATAAACAGCGCCCAATGTAGAATGATTAATTGTTGTTTGGATTTTTAAGAAATGACGTCTTTTATGCCCCAATTTATAAATGTGTGCTTGAGATCCTTTCACTTGACATCTATATTTAAAAAAAACTTAATGTTTCATAAGATATCTATGGTTTTTCAATAGAGACGCCCAAAATGTATTGGATTATAGCGTCCATGTTGTTAGATTAAAATCTATTAAATTTATTGCAAATTATTTAGTAATATATGGCAAATTATTTTAAAGAAATAAAACTTTGAATAACGTGTATAAATCATCGTGAGATTTGAGGACGACGAACTGGGCACGAAGATCGTGCCTTTAGACTTCTTCCTTTAAGGCTATCTTAAATCACATATTTATGCGTATAAACCGCAAATAGTTAATGGCATATTCATGCAACAAAGTCATCGAATAAAAAATATAGTTAACATTTAATATTGTCAAAAATTGATGGGAGCGCTGGGGGGATGAAATCAATCCCAAAAGAAAATCCCAAAATGTTGATATTTGCAATCAAAAACAAACCGGATAAACTCGAAAACTTCGTTAATTACCATAGATACACCTATTAATGTATGTAAATATATTTACGCGATATTAGATCAATTCGCACAAAAAGATTCCCATAATTAAAACTAGAAAAAATCACTTGTTTGTTATGAATATTTATAATATAAACAATTGCTGTTGATGAAATTAATGCTTATTTGCAGGAATATATTATATAATCCTACGGGACACATTATCAGGGCAGTAATAAATGCGTGGCAAAGCAGGCGCCCGCCACGGGCGCAACTTGGCTTGGGGCGCAAAACGCAGAATACCAATCCGATCGAAAGTTGCACATGCTTTTTATTGTACTCAACCATTCTACTTTACATAAACTCACATTGATTGCCTCTGTCCGTTTTTATAATGCATCCGATTGCGATCCTCTCATTCGTCATATCAGCGGTCCGAAAAGCGGACCGATTGAGCATACAAACATTATAGCCACTCCGTCTTCCGTTTAAGGGCTTTTTGCGGCATTTTCTATGATCTGTACGATCATGAAAGCAACGTAGCATTTAGATACTTTCTATCATAGTATTTTTTACAACAGTAATCGTCATCTATATGTTAAGTCGGGTACTTTTGGGACTGTCTTTGTATATTATTTTAAAACATTTGTATACTTTTTTATATGTATATAATATAGTATTTAATATATTGCATTTATAATATTATCAGTTAGTTGGATATATCTGTTAAGTTAGATACTTGCCACGAGCGCTTCATACCCTAGTTACGGCTCTGCACATTATAATTAATAACCGAGTCTGAAAAAATAAATTTATCCTGAACATTTGCTGATTTAAGTTCGACACTGAATATGTTATCCAACGCGCGTTAAATTGACAAGTAGTTTCTTTTAAACAAAATCATTTATTGAATTTAAAATTACTTTAGTCATATCGTTTAAATCAATCTAATATATAAAAATTAATATCTGTTTGTTCGTATGTAATGCGCTGCAATACCGTTCATCAGATTGCGATAAAACTTCGTTCACTTATTGCTAAAGATTGCGCGAGTAACATAGGCATAGTCTTTTTTTCTAATATATAAAAATCAATGTTTTTTGTCCGTATTTAATGCGCTGCCATACCGTTTATCCGATTGCGATAAAACTTTATCAACTTATTATTGACACTTGCAGGAATAATATAGACATAGTAAAAATATTGTTTATGTACGCAGTTATGCGAGACATGGCATTGCAACGCATGCCGGGCAATCACTATAAATTATTTAAAAAAAAATGATTTTAACTTAAGCATTCATAAACACTTATGCATATATGAAGACTATTTGAAAAACTCCTCTCAGATGTATTGTCATCCTCTGGCTTTAATATCCACCCTGCATTAATCTGCGTATAATTTTTATAATATCGATTATCAATCAAAATTTATATGACTTATTAAGCATATATTCTGTAAATTGGTATCAATTTTTTGATGAGAGCAGTATTTCCGCCATATTTACAATATTATATATCTCCTTGTTATTGCATTTGAAGTGAAAGAGCAACAAAGTGATGTGTTGTGAGTGATTGGATAGGAGACTGCATTTTGATGCTCTGCGTATTGATTTTTCGCAAATAAAAGAACGAAGGCGTGATGATACAAATCCACATATCGCCATGCTAATATGGTCCAATGAAATTCGGTCGATGTGTGCTTGTAAAAGCCGAAGCCTTGCGTGTTCTATGAACGGTGACTTGAGCTGCTCGAACAGGAAACACTTTGTTCCAAAGGCCAGCTGCGATTTTCTTACACGAATGAACCCGAAGAAGGAGATGACTGCTGGTCGAAAATCATGGCACGGAGTGTTTCCTTCCTTTGACCCACTGCTGGTGATTCCAAGCGCTTAGACTACGAGACAAAAGAGCGAATTGGCGCTATCCTCAGGTGCAAATCGCAGGATGACGCTCGTAAATCACTTAGGCTTTGGCTGAAGATAAGCAAAATTTTATTTGTTTTTGCCACAGCCATACTGGTATTAAGCACACTGGAGATTCACGTTTCAAGATCTTTCACCGGTGCTTAATAGCCATCGCAGAATAAAATTTGTCCCGAGCATATTACGCCCATTTGTGATATTAGCGTCTTTGGAATGGATGCGTGGCGATATTCAACAATATGAACGACCCTGGCGAAGAAGTTAACGTCTCAATACATCAAAAGAGCGTTTGTCTCGCATTGAGGAAATGGAGCTGACCTCCTCGACTTCTAGGAAGAGATGCTATGGACTTAAGGTGTGAATCCAAGAAAGAAGATATTTCACGATAGACAATCTGGACAGAGCAAGGCCTTCGTCGGTTGCCTTCTGCGCGGGCACCCATTGGGCCCTGAAAACGAATAAAGCATTATGTCTATGCAAATTAGCAACATTCTTATTTTTCGCGCTGTAAATAGGAGTAATTAACTGGCGTGTAATGTGTGTACCAATAATCACCATATTACAATGGGCAATATAATTTTATAATTTTCAATAGACTGTGTACACGCACACCGGCACGCGAGTCGCAGTTCAAGATTCAATAACTACCATTTCAAGAAGAGGTAACCATCCTTTCGGAAAATCTGTAATTTTATTTTGTTATTTAATGCATTAATATGCCTCAAACCTGTAGAAAGAAACACACTATATATATCATCGAATTTTATGTAAAAATATAAATTTTATAACTTATTTTCAATGCTTTCTATTTAATTTTAGAGGTATTCTAGTCTAGAATTTTGAAAAAATTGATTTTTTTGCACATTGGATAGACTTTTAAGAATATATTCTCCAAAGAATTTATCAAAATTCGAATTATTTACGGAGTTATAGCTATTTTAGTGATGTGGTAACTAAGCCAGTTTTTTTCGAAACTACTTTTTTCAACACGGTTGACATGATATCTCAAGTTTAAATCAATTGATTTACTTAAAATTTGGTTTAAATTTTTTTTATATTATCTTCTATCGTTTCTACCAAATTTATGTTGAAAAAGTTGTTTTAACTATGTTTAAATGACTTTTGACTTTGACCCATATTTTTTCGATTTTTTAAAATGCTATACTATCATAGAATATCCTCTTAATAATACATCATAATGTGCACTAGAATGTTAGTATAAACGTATTAAAATGTATTTTGGAACGAATAGAAGCTGTGAAAAAATTAAATCCTATTGCAACTGCCCTTTGAAAGAAAAACATTTTTTATTAGATTTAAAATAGACAAAATAATAAAAAAAAATCACGAATTTGTGCGCGATTTGTGTCCTTATCGTTACATCATGACAGCTTTTTAATCGTGATAACTGCTAAAAATATTGCATTATAGCTTTTGAAGACATTAGGAGACTGGGACTTTGAAGAACAGGAAAAGACCGGGTCACCCAAAATCTACTATGGATGCCGAGAATCGGCCACACAATTGAATGAATATAAATCTTCTAATATGTGGTTTCTACAGTGAAAAGTCGCTTAAATTTATGCAGACTTTATGGATGACGAATCCGAATTGGATTTTTTTGGCTTAAAGATTTTTTGTGCGCCAAAAAAATCTAAAATTGCTACAAATTGTATACAGTACCTACAATTAAGTACGGGGGTGAAAATTTGACAGTGTGGGGATATTTTGGAAGTAAAAATACCGGGAATTTAATTTTTAAAAAATAACAGTAATTTAATTTATCTGGCAATGTCAATCATTCCATTTTCTGGAACATCTCTTCAGAAGACACTTCCACAGGATACTCAGAATGAAAATCATTGCCAAACAATTATCTTTCCCATTTATACTATTTACTAAAAAAAAAATCTTTTGTGCTACAATAATTTCAACATATTTCTTATAAAGTGTTACCATCTATAGGATATTTCAATAGACTCGCTTAAAATTTGATAGGTTATAGTCATAAACTACTAAATAATTCATAATAATGTCGTTAAAGCAATATCTATCAGCATTGAACAACGTGTACAAACTACCATATTTTATTTTCAAAATTAGTGCTTAATTCGAGAAATGTTTCACCAAAATAATCATCAAATCAAATCAAAATTCCCGATTTCCCGACAAATTATTTGTTTCCGTCGCTGCAAATGAATATTTATATACTTTAATACTTTGATGTGATTCATAATTATATTACGAAGAAACACAAAAATTCTGAATCCCGTATCTATTATATTTCATGTCGATATTCCCATTATTGGAGTCGAGGTGTAGTAAATACATCACCGGTAAGGAAAGGTTAATATAACAATTTGAAAAACATATATGTACTGTATATGTGTATACATAGATTAGACATTTACTGCCCCTAGGTGTCGGCTAAGCTCTCCAATCAGTAATTACGCCACTGTTTCCAAGTGTCCAGATTTCGGCGGGAATGTCTTGATTTAGTAGCCTTCATCTCACTGATGGGGTGTACGATTTCTGTTAGATACAAATTTCAATCCCGAATTTCCCAGATTCGTGAGCACCTAAAACTGTCCGGGATCCCGGGATCGGATTCCCTAATTCTTAGGCTTCTTTAATAGAAAATATAAAAGCTGATTAGTTACGATATAAAAGTTAATCATGATAAGACAATTAATTAATTTGAAAATAAAATCTTGAAAAATCATTAAATATATTTTATAGAAGCAAAAATATATGAACCACTTTTTTCCATGAAATTATGAAATCGTCCCAGTTATTAGCGCAACCTTGAATTTTGGTCACCCTCAATACACACCGACCCAAAACGTATCAAATTTGCATGACCAAAGCGCAAAATGTGTACAATATATGGCGTACATGCAACTCCACAGATGCTATTTCCTCGTCATTGTAAAATTATCAACGATCACTTTATTAAGAGATCAACAATAAAGTTGATGGCTTAATTATACACTGTGTGTTTCGCCTTCGTGCGATGTTCTTATTGTCATTTTTGGATCTTCGGAAGCAATTCGCATGGCAAAATTGAACAAAAACAAGACAATATTGTTTTTATTGCGCTGCGGATTTATCGGACGTACATTCCCATAGTTTCGTTATCTGAAAAATTAGAGTGCTGATACCGAAATTCATTATGAATCGTGAATAACTTATGAGAATGGCTGCAGGCGTTTAATGAGAATTTCAGCAATAATATGACCTTAGAGCCGTTATAATTTAAATTGTATAACTGCTCATTTTCAACAATTTAACTAAAAAATACGGTGTGAAGAGGCGGCGAATATGATTAGGTTTATTAGCGTTGGGTTGTGTGATAAGTTCGTTCGCATTTCAATGGATGATGTTCCCACGTGATTTTTGAGCCGCATGACAAACAAAATGTCTTGAAGATCAGATTTATCTGTGAAAGCATCCATGGTAAAAGATCAACATAGAAGCTATCGGCATTCATTTGGCATACAGCGAATGCCGATAGCTTCTATGTTGAGTTTAAATTGGTATATTTAATTATTTTATATAGATTTTAATTGCTTGATTTAATGACTAATATCCGCACTCAATGTGCGAAAATGCTCTTTTTGTATCATCGAGTCAGTTCGCAGCATATGCGAGATTCCTCCGGGAATGATGTTTTTAGTCTAAATATATATTTTTCTATTGGGTAAAAATCAGTAGGATTTTAAATTCCACGAAGCGTACTTCATTACATATTTTTTTAAGACAGCAAAGGATTAAAATCTGTACATCTCATAATGATCTTACATCATTTTCATGCATATTTTTGCGCGTAACAAATTTGTTTAACAACTCATAGCCTACTCAATTAATCTTTTTGGTGTTTTTATTTTTTAATAAAAAACGTCCATTGTGTTTTTATATTTTTATTGTGTGGATAAAAATAGAAAGAAATCGTCAGGCCAGCAGCAATCAATCAATCGAGGACCGATTGCATTGTTTCGCGAAAGCCCGACGATGGATCCGGAAGCCCAGCAATTCAGATGCTAGATTAGCAATATGATAATGGCACAAACATGGGATTTCGATGATTTAGCATCGCATAATGGGAGTGTGCAGACCGACGGATGCGGGTGATCATTGACACTGTTTAAGTGGCTATAATGTTATCGCTTGTCGATCGGGGGACGAGGTGAGTGGCATAAGCCAATGAGAAAAAAAAATTACATAAGCCACATGTCTTGGGCGCAAAAACAACACTGGCTTATTGTATTCTCCACACGCAATCATCGGAACTATCTGAGTAATTGTTATTTATTGAAAATATTCTTTAGCCTTGCCTGCTGGTTATTCGATACGCAGATGAATCTTGTTAACAACTGACGAATCAATTTTCCTGGATATCGTTTGCGTCATCTTTTGCAATTTCATTGCCAAAAACGGCCTATTTTCCCTGTATTTCATGATGGATCAAATTGTATGTTCTTATCGAGTTTTCTCAGTGCAGACGACTACTATTGTTAATCGCCTTTTGATGATTACTTTTTCTCACATTTCTTATGAACTTGCATACCCTTGTACTCTCATATTAACACATCAACTGCTAGGGAACTTTGTGCGCGTTTGCCCCTTGACGCGGGCAATATTTCAACGTCGCGCAAAAAAGATGTACATATATGCCATTACAATAAACCCGCGGTAATCCGGCCACAGTCTAATCCGGCGCCCCCTGTAATCCGACATCCCAATACAAGTATAGTACGTATGTATGATAAAACTTCGTCAACTTTCAGTGTGGTTTATATATGTGCTCATTGTGTTTATGACGTTAATTCTATATTATGAAACCTTAAACGAACTACAAGGGGTCGGGGGCAGTACTCTATAGTCCGACAAATTGGACAATCCGAAACCGCCTTGCAAAATGTCGGATTACCGCTCATCGCACGTCGGTCTACTGTGCTTTTTTTAAAAATATAACCAACGTTATATATTTTTTTTAAATAATCAACGTTATTAACACTTTATAGTCCGGGTGCTCCGCGCTTAACTTCACCCAAAGTCCGGGAAATATCGCAAGAAATTTATGAAACTCTACTTCTTTCGTTGAATTGATATAATTCTTAAACCAGCTAATTAGATTGAAACGAAATTTCAGTGAAGCCTACTAGAGTTTAAGGGGGTATTCCAATGTGAACGCGTAAAAAAAGGCATATTTTCGATAATTTTTTTCTCTGAAACTATAGCATATAATTAAACGAATGTTTTTCTATCTTAAAGGCATATTTAAGGAGAAGGATAAAATATTTTTTTTGATGATCAAAAATATTTATTTATTTATTTATGACAAAAAAATCAAGCGAATAAAAAAAAAAGTTTTCTGCTGGCGTAGGTACTTTGGGCTCTCCTGGTGATCTGAAATAGAAAATTGAAATAGTTTATTAATCTAGGTAACTGTCCCTATCGCAGGTACCTCAACTTTTTTATTTCATTGAAAATTGAAAAAATGGCGGCGTTTTTTGTAAAAGAGAGAGAAAAACACACATTTTTTGCACCATAAATGAGGTGAAATTATAAGTTAAAATCTAAATATCAACAACTTGGAGGCACGGACGATAGCCATAATAGTTCTTAATATCGTATTAAAAGTTGAAATCAATACGCTTAGCCATTTTTTAAAAATCACCTACGCCAGGTGCAAAAATGTCGTTTTGAGAAAAACGCGTTTAAAGTTTTTAAAGATGAAAAGTCATAGAAAACTTACCTTTTCGACTGATCAGCAATGCCCCAACCATACAAGGTACCTTTTTCTTCGTCATAGACTTCTTCTTTAGCCGCTCTAGCTTCTCTCCTTGCGATTCGAGCGGCTTTTGAAGCAAAGGAGCTGCGTTGGTCTGGGCGTTGTACGCGCGCATTGTCGCAGTCCTTGGCGAAACTCAAGCTTCCAGGGCCAAGTAAACAGCCCATGACTTCCAAGATCTTAAGTATTCTTTTCTGACCTTCATCAATTATGCAAGCTGCATTATAGGTGGCAATTTCCTTTTTTTTGCCGCAATAGACATATTTAGGTGCCAAACGCAAGCATTGAAACTTTCGTTGTCATTTTGCGTGTTGGAACCTAAGTATCTCTCTAAAAGTTCATTTTGGCTCAGCTCTTCATAAATTGGCTTCAAAGTGTCTTGTGTTTTGTTATATTCATCTGTATCTTCTTTGCCAATTCACGTATTGCATGCTTTATAGAAACTCGATTTTATGATGGTATCAAAGATTATATCGGAATATTTTCCAATCAGTGATACAATGCCTAGAAGAGAAGAAAATCCTCTCTTGAACCACGAACCATCACTAGAAACCGAGAGCTCATTTTCTGGAAAGCCAGCTTGTACATTTAACTCTTTTTCTTCTCGAACGGCTTTACGAATCACAATGTCGTACACAGCGTTTACGCTTTCAGAGAAAGATTTTATAATATTATAATATAAATTTACGTTAAAACTCTTGCCAATATCCATATATCCACAAAGATAGTTTATATTTTGCAAACCAGCGCCAATCAATCGCGTAACATACACGAAACGGCGGTATCTGCTTCGAAAACATAGCGCGCGCGCAGTTAGATGCTCTCCGTTGGAGCATTATAATTAGTCAACAAGATAGGAAACACCCAAACCGATTCTAGAATATCAATTTAAAGGATACAAACTATCGAAAAATGCAAAAAATAAAAAAACGATTTTTCGAAACGGTCACATTGGAATACCCCCTTAATACATCAAAAATTTTCAATCTAGGGTGCGTGTGCCAGCATGAAAATGCCAAAATTGATTCTTTTGACTTTTTTCCTGTAGGAGGGGATTTATGCATAAGAAACCCTAGAGTTAGTGGGCCCCAGGGCAATCTCTGGTCCCTTGGTTCCTCTCTGTCTTCCCTGGTATTGTTTATCGCATTGCTTCAAAGGGAGTAGATAGTCTGACTATAAGCCCCTTTCTAGCATTAGAGACTTAACAGGTGCTTCCGTTGCCAAGGGGTGGACCCCATGACCAAGAATTGCTCCAACCCCCTGCTGCCAGCAAATAGGAACGCAAGGGTCGCTACTGTCGACGTCGATGTAGACGGCCCCAACAGAGTCATCAGGCAGATCGCTGATGCTGATATAAACATTCTGCTAATGGTATACAATACCTGCCTAGCAGGAGGAGTTTTTCCAGCACTCTGAAAAAAACAGAAGTTGGTGCTTATTCCCAAAGGAAACAAGGGACCTCCAAGTCCATCTGCGTGCAGACCGTTGTTATGCTGGACGGACTAGGGAAACTGCTGGAAAGACTAATCTTCAAGCGACTCCAGCAAAATATTGAGACAGGGCTGTCTCCCACGCCGTGGTGGAAACCGTGAAGCAGGCATGGCGAGGCAGTGCCAAGGCCACTGGGTAAGTCGTCATGATCACGCTGGATGTCAAAAATGCATTTAACTCGGCGAGATGGTGCTTGATCCCCAAAGCCTTAAATTAACTTGAAGTCCCACCATACCTAGTCAGAATGGTGGAGAGTTACCTCCATGGACGAGTACTAATGTACACCAGCACCGATAGGGGAATTAGGGAGCGAGCAGTTACGGCTGGTTTTCCACAGGGGTTTGTATTCGGACCCGCTTTGGATAATTGGAGAAACGCCAACTATTACCAACATGGTCACCACAATGACCAAAACCAAAAAAAAAGTGGGATTCACGGACGAATTTCGCTAATGAGGTCAAGCGAGAAAAAGAAAAAGTGGAACGAACTAGAAGAGTGGACACCGGTTCTTAGAAAAATAAACCCGCTATCTTGAAGGAATGCGAAAGCTGATTCCAAGGGGGTCAGTGGAGAAAAAATAGTGGGGGTTTTAGTGGGTAAGAGTCTGCCATGGTTGATAATTCTCCTTCTGCAAGGCTTCGACGCTCCACTATTGGGCATGAGTAGTCCAATTTCGCTGGCGGCCTTCTGCGCAGCTGCTTTAGTATGCTTTTTATAGACAAGCTTGCAGTCCGTGACGACCCCAAGGTATCGCATACTTTTGGAATACGAGACCTTATGGATAAGCTGATCTATTTTCGGTTTTCTTCTCCTACTGCAGATCATCATCTCTCCGCCGCTAGTTTCATAATGCAATCTCCTTATGAAGCCTCTTATAGGCTTGTAACTTTGGCCGATTTCTCGAGTCCTCGTTGCCTTCGTCGTTGCGACGTCTTCTTCGTCGCGTTGTTTCATGCGGACGTCGCACTGAAGAGGTCACTCGGGTACGAAGCAACTTTACAAAATCTCAATAAAATACTATTGACCAGTTATAATTCGCGATCAAATTAATTTATTAGCGACCAAGCGTTAGTCCACGCTACAGGCTATACAGTTGTTATCTAATTGACTAAATAAATAGTCGTTTAATATTTTTTTTATTTCTTTTTTAATCACTAGTTCATGCATAAGTGTTACCAAGCACCAAATAGCCAATAAAATGCTTTGCTGCATTAACACCGAAATACGAACGGAAAGCCCGTTATGGCATTTTCAAAAATCATTAACCGTGTTTTATTCCATACAATGGCCCTAGAAGCGATTCCAGCGAAGTTCTATGCATGTAAACGTTCATTTTGCAATGCCGAATGTGCATGGAGATGTAAAGATATAAATTATCATCGTGTTGGATGCGTTTTATACCACATTTGTTTCATCACAGCGCTCATAGACCGACAACTCAATTCGACCATAAGGTCGAAGTAATTTAATGCCTAACACCTTTGCGGATTTCAGATGCCCGATACTAGTTATCATTAAACCAGATCATACTTTCCCACCGGTGGACGCACAACGACTATTATTATGCATATGATGAAAGTGAAAATGTATGCTTATTATATTTTTAAGATGTGATATCCACAGTAAACAGTGTATAATTCTTCCATTCCCAAGTAAAAGATATTAAATGTGTTTAATAAGGCACTTCGCCTAATCGCAATACAATCCTCTGGCAACAGGTCCCTGCACCATAACAAGCCAAATATAGAATAAAGGTACATGAATTGGAAATACATAGAAATAATATAAAGTATAGAATAAATAGCATTTATTTACCATTAATAATAAACTGCATTTCACAATGGGAAGCCTATTAGCAATCAGATCATACAAATCTATCCGTCCAAAATATACAAGATCTCAATCGATTACAAATACAAAACACACCACACCGTACAATCTTTATTTGGAACGTCTTGAAAGCTCCGTATTGGTAAATAACACGACAACAACCATTTTAACACTTATAACAAACAATGTTACAAAATAAATAACAACATTACCCCAGCAAGATATTCTACAGAGTCGCAATTTCGTTTGTATGCAATGATTTGAAGAAAAAATCAGTCTACAACGATGGAATAATTTGTTAACAAATTTAAAACAAGGAACGGAATTTCTTACAATAAATAATATCAACATAGAAATGAAAATTAAAGCCGCTTTTCATTTAATTTTCTTGGTCTAAAATAAATATTTGCCTATTATTAAGTACTAATTTATATAAAAATTAAAAGTTGCCTTGTCATTGAAGGTAAGATGAAAAACATTAGATAAACTTAATGCTAAAAAAACAAGGATATCACAAAAATGTTTTGAAATTGAGACTCTGTATTAGGTTATAAGAATACACACACAAAAAAAAAATGCTCACATAGTTCACTATAGGTTTTACCACGGCTATATAAACATAGATTACAATAAAAATATATTCCAAAATTACATTTAAGGATATAGACACCATGGATGTATGCGAAACTGTATCATATTAACAGTCGATACGACAACAAAAAAAATCGATACACACATATTTTATATCATAGACTTCGATTAAAAACAATACATCAATTTACAAAGGTGAGATCTGAAATTTACACATAAATTACAAATGTGCAACACTTAGTATAGGTACGAGCAATTAATGACTACCAATATTAAAGGACATTCTGAAAGCTTTTATATTATAAATACTTCACATTCATAGGTAATTGAATAAAGAACTTTTGGACTACATTTACGTTCATTAATGCGCGATGAAAATCAATTGTCGCTAAACCAGAATGTGAATATAATTTAAATTCCATAAAATTTAATTTAACGTCGACTTCTTTATGAGAATGTATTTAAATGAAATCTTTCACGACGGAAGACTTATATGCGAATCTTTTAAATTGTCTACCGAAAGACTCACTTGTGAATTAAAAGACTCGCGCGTGAATCGTCCGTCGCGAAAGAGTCAATATTTTAAGCGCAAAAAATGATGATTTTTGGCATGTTTCTATATTGCCTAATAATTTAAAATTTGATTACATTAGAACTAAAATAAATACATTTCAAATCTAATAGATCTAAAGATAAAAAGCTTCAGACATTGATTTGATGTTCATACTAAAAATGACGCATAATGCAGACGTGTCCGCCGACGCGCTAAGACGCGACATACAATAGAAATTTGCAAAATATAAATATTATAATAACACGAATGCGAAAATAAAATATAACGTCAATTAAATTCTGCAATTTAAATGGAAATAAATATGACGCATTGAATATTTTTGGATTTTTGATGATGTGATCGATGATCTAAAACGGACTTAACTAGCTTGTATTGTTACACGGTATCTTAAAAATATATATACTACAGGATCACATCTTTACTAAGGTAAAATAATAAAAAACAAAATGTCTGCTGTGATTTAAGATTTTTTCGCATATAACAAAGCTGATAAACATGAATAATTAAAAAATTAATATACAAAACATAGTGCATTTGATACACGTCTCCTCTCAAAAATAGATCATATCACATTTTTACTACTGGATAAATTACCTACACCAAAAAAAAAAATCATTTGTATCATCAGATTAAACTGAAATGTGTCAATGCAATCATTTAAATGTTAATTTATTGGGAATACGTAGTTATTGTTGTTATCGTTTTTTAAATATAAACATTGATGGACATCTATCTTTAAATTTGTGCGAATGTCGTTGTAAATTAAAGAACGATGTCAGAAATAAAACCCCGAAAGTATTGAAGTCACATACATAATAGTATAAATCATCGTTTCATGGATTTTATATTGGAAATATATGAATGAGAATGTAAAAGATCACAAAATAATATTAACACATTCGTTGACCCACGTGAATTTGAAAACCAGGGCGAAGAGCGTAAATAGAACAGTACAATACTGTAATATTATATATTATTTTAACTTTATCAAATAGAATAATACCCATCAGCCGTATCAGGGTGACAAGGTAATGTACGTGTTAAGTAGAAATAATAGTTTTTATGAAAACAATTGACATGATTGACAATAAACTAAGTAATATTCAATATGCTTCAAATATGCTTAAGGACTTTAGTTAGATAGAAAATCTTCAATTTCAAGACGTTTGACACAAATCAGGTTAAAAAGCATACGGATTAAATAAATTAAATTTAAAATGAATGTTCAAATACATCGATGAATTGACGAATGCAAATGAAATAATAACTCGCGCTGAAATATAGGACGTGGCCCTGCACGTGTTTGAATATATTTATACTATGAAAAATGAATTAAATTTAAATTAACTAACAATCAATATAAGTTTAGGAAAAATTCTATCAATAAGTGTAAAAATATATCCATTTACCTTAAAATCCCTAGTAAATAAATAAAATTGAAACTTGTTTGTCTTAAAAAAAAAAAACTCCAGTTTATAAAAGATACATCCAAAATATTGTGTCATGGTTTGGTAAAATTCAGGCAAAAATTAGATAATCAATAAAATGGCAAATATTTAGACAGCGATAAAATACGAATTTAATGCCGTTACAGTTAACCCCCGTTTATTGCAACCCAGACGAGTGCAATTTTCTTTCTTTCGGCAATTTTGTATATATACAAATGTAAAAATCACACCATGCGGGTTTGTTGTGAACAATTAGATTAGAAAAGGATGTTTGGAAAAATTTCTTCAGATAAATTATTAAAACATCATCGGAGATCGGTTTTTAAGGCATTACCGGAGGCATCGAAAGTGTTAATGTAATGCTTGAATCACACGGCGAATCCTTGAATTGGAGTACCACAAAACGACTCGAGGAAATGCCGTCTTAGACGCAGTTCCTGTACGAATGTTAACTGTAAAAATGATTACAAATGTACTTTCTTTTCACAATCAATGCATGGAGTTATTAGAAATAAAATAAAACCGACGAAGATTACAAGCATATAAGTGCAGTATTTTTTCCAGAGCGTATCCCTTATCATCGACGAGGGTTATCTGTAACGATATCAACTGTTATTGACAATCAATGAGGTTTTAAAAATAAATATGGTATTTTGACAATTTCATTAAACATACAGGATGCGGCAGGGAAACTACTTTATTTTAAAGATGAATAACACAAACAGTATACTAGATTTGTTTAATTTTTTTTTCCATGTTACAGAGACACATTTAACCCATTGATGAGTAATCGCGCATATGTGCGTTCACTCGAATGATACAAATAGAGCATTCTCGCACACATTGGAGACATAGGTTTTTGAAGAAAACGGTCATGGGACCCTCCACTGACTATTCCCTGGCCCTGCTATTCGGGGCCATGCCAGCCCGCATAACAAAAGCGCACACTAAAGTGCAAAAACCAAAGAATTTAAGACCATGTACTGCTAGGGCTCGCTATTTTTCCACTAATTGTGGCCTCTTGCGCTCTGAGCGCGGGGGGATGAATTAGATAGGACTAGCTATATGATAAATAAATAAATAAATGGTAAATGAGCTTACTGGCAGCCGGAGGGTGGCCTCTACAACTCTATTGAGGTCGTAGAAGGCTCCGGGAATGCATTTTCCCCCAAAAAAGCCCTAAAATTGGAAGGAGTGGCCACAAGGTTTCCTAGCCTACTAAATTTTTGATTTTATATTTTTTTTAATTTTTATAGCTTGTGCAACATGAAAAAAATCTCCAAAAAGTTTCCCTGCCTCACCTGTTTTTCTTACAAATCATTCTGCAAATTGTAAATCATTAATATTATACACAATGAAAAGTACTAATTAATATACACAATAGACATACTAAAAGCGATTTTATGTTGAAAGCATCGAATGAAATATTTTGGCACATTTTATAAAAATATCGTACTTCCTATAAAAATTTAAATAGCATTTTAAAAATAAATGCATTATTATAAAATAGCATCATCATTTGTGTTAAAATTGTGCAAACTTTATCATGATCGTTTTCTATGTACCTTTATATATAAATACAGGCCATGACAACTTTACAAAAGTAAAAATATCTTTGGAAAATACTACAAATAAAATATAAAAATGCTTCGCTTAAAATCTAATTGACATACACGATGTACAAAAAATGTGAGATTGTAAAGAAAAATTATTAAAACTGGAAAATATGGAATGTGATTTATATACACACGAACTTTATACCGTAGATATTATAAAAAATAATTAAAATTAAAACAGACATTTATCAAACACTATAATAAATCTCTTAATGTATCATTTTTAAGGATAAAGAATATTGATTGATATTACACAATTTTTGAACATAATAGGGACGACAAACCCCTACAATTATATTTTTACAGACTGAAATAAATATAGCTTCAAGCAACACCAATAAGATCATGGTTAAGATTTTTATAAACGAATATATATATATCAGATTGGCTAAAATTTTGCTGAACGTTATGCAACAAAAAACTGTTTTCAATTACGAGGAACACTCAAATGTAATCCGGAATTTTAATCACAGCCCTAACATATACGTTCTCCACTTTAGTACAGCTATGAGTGAACGAGACGTGGCATCATCTGTTGCACAACGCGTAATTATTCATTATCTCATAAACAAAGGCGTGAAATTTTGAGGATACTGGAGGCACAGTTCGGTGATTCTACTCTAAGTAAGACCCAAGCATTTGATTGGGCCCAAAAGTTTTGTAGAAGTTGAGATAATGTGCAAAATGAAAGTCATAAACATAAACAAAAACAATATCCGAGCCGTGAGTAAGCTTGTGATGGGCAATCGTCGCATTACGATAGTCGTGATTACGTCAGTGATGAATATTAGTATTATCGGGCCATGATGCTGCTGGACGAATGGATAGACGAGCGCCGAATAGAAAGACCTCCTTCTCTAAATAACTATTTATTCCACACGAGAGAGATCGGGCTGCAGGAGGGAAGACCTCCCGCAGCCAAGGGTAACCGACGACTCACCCGACTCCTGCCCGTCACTCCCCAACCGGCAATGGTGCACGCGCAAGAAGCGATCGGTCGGTATGCAGGTGCAATGTCTTCACAGGGCCACAAGAGATGGCGCTGTTAAAATAACACATTGCACCTGAAGAGACGGAAGATGACGCTGTTTATCTAGGGATTTAAATCTGCTTAGATTAACAGCGCTATTGCATGGGGATATTAAATTGCCCACGCTACAGTGGTTTTACCTTCTGCTCACCGAGACACAAAATAATGTATGGAAGGACATCTCTCAGCGACTTTTGAATTGCTATGAGGAGGAGGCTTCTTTGGATCGTATTGTAAGAAAAGATGGTTGAGCTCTGCTCATGAAAAGGAGCAGGAAGAGTCTGCAAGGAGAGAGCGAGTATGCACACACTTTGTAAGCTCTGCCTTGCGACTCGTGCTTTCATTGTGTTTCATTTTGCTTCTCAAAAATTCTTACCGGGCCTGATAAAGAACAAACTGGCAACTGCCTAGGAATCTGCAGGAAGGAGGCCACCTTCTCGCCTGCCACCGGCGACTGTGTGACTGGACCGCAACTGGTGAAGGTAGCGTGGGGTTGATCAAACCCCTTCACCAACACCTACGTTACATTGGTGTCAGAAAACGACGAACTCGGCCGAGATACAAATGGACAGACGGAAAAAAGTACCAGTCAAGATGACAACTGAGGAAGAGACAATGGAGGAAGGCACATCGTCACAAGGTGACTTCAAAGAGGAAATCCAGCGCCTTCGCGACGAATTAAAAAACAACCAGCATGTGAAGTGAAATATTGACGTCAGTTCTCCAATGTTGGCCTGATAAAATACGGGAAATTCCCTACGAACCGTTTAATTTTGAGATAGCGTTTAGGAGCATATTGAAAATTTTTGAAGACCCACAACCATTGTCTAGCCTGGTGATCTTCATGTAACCTGCGATGAAACGTGGATCCATCACAACACCTCAGAAAATAAGAGATCGAATATGGAATGGAGGAAACCTGGAGAGAAAGCACCGATCAAGACAAAAACTCGACAATGTGTGGCCACATACAGTAGCCGTAACTCGTAAAAAAACTCGCCCAATTATAATGGGAAAGACTTGATCTGATCTTGATCTTGACATCTGACCACCATATGTTTGATCCATTGAAAGAGGTATTAGGAGGCCAACGATTTTAAGACAACACTACAGTCGAACAATACATGCACAACTGGTTTTTAGAACAGCCACCTTCTTTCTTCAGTGTTGGGATCAAAATGCTTCCTATACGATAGAATAAATGTATTTCTAACGAAGGGAACTATGTAATCTATGTATCACTAATAAATTTATACAACGAAATTCCGAATTACATCTGAATCGCCCTCGTATTATCAATTATTCAGCCTTAAATGGATTTTCTGAAGTAATATTTCCCTGAAATTAAAATTTTGTTAAATAAATCGAGGACATAATTATTTTATACACACATTTTTACACTTTATATTTAAAATAGTCGAGCCCTAGATTGGAGTCGTGTGCGTATTGATAACTGCAATTCCAATTTTGTATATAGGAATGTTATTTCAAACAAAAGTATTTACGATCTCCAAAATACCATTGTACGTTGAAAGCTTCCGGCGATATTTCTATTAGCGAGTATATAAATTAAAAATTCTATCTATCTGTATGCAAGACAGACTATACATTTCCAAACGCATTATAATTCAATCTTTGGAACGAAACCTCGCGGAAAGGCATTCTTCGCGTTTATTACGCGGTGATAAAAAATCGGATTCAAGATTGAATCATTTCTTATTAGCAAGGGGCAAATTTTCAATCCTACAAAGTAAGATATGTTTTCTAGTCGAAGTGTAATTTAATACGATCAACAAAGCCCGATAGAGAAATTCAAAAATGCATCCAAATGCAATTACATCATTATTTGTGCATAAATCTTCTTTATACTGAAAAAAAAAAAAAAACATTTACAAATCAGTCTCAGTTTTACTGCTTGTTCTCCTGGCTTTGGAGTGATTTTCGGTTGTACCTTTCGTCCATTTAGTTCCGTTCAACAAAAATTGTTTGACGTTATATTCCATCCTAGCGAGTTCCTGTTTAGTGTACAATTTAGTCGTGCTGCTCGTGTTAGTATCGGTGTATTCACTATTGGATCTATCCTGATGCTTTCGTGACTTTCTTTCGTCGCCGGTTACGGAATCGCCTTCGTTAACAGCGTCTACATTGGTATCGGCATTGGCGTTGGCGTCTGAGCATTCAATGTTCAATTGTATCAAGCTCGGTTCAGTGGCGTTTGATTCTATGATATTCAATCTATTTTCGGTGTTTTGACTGAGTTTCTCGTTAGCGTCGTTCAGAATATTAACATTGCTGGATGCGTCGCAGGGTTTTGCAGTCGGATGTTTTGATATGTGGTGAGATATTTTATGACTAGCTTTTAAATTATTTTTCCTTATTCTATGATCGACTTTTGCCGGACGCGGGAAATCGTTTCGTACGTGATGCATTTCCTCGGCGCTTTGATGACAGCTGTCCGAGTTATCGAAATCTGTCTGCTGTTCCATTTCTAAGTTCTTCTGCACCCATTCTGCCACCCTGATCAATTGTTGCTTCTGAAGCAGAGCTGCGCTATCGTCGCTGGACAACGAACTGGAACTTTTCTCCGTGGACGTGTCCTTTTTCCATTCTTTCGGTTTCGGATCGAGTATCATATTATCGGGCAACACTTGACTGCATATTTGGAATTTTTTGTTGATCTCGCTTAGGTTTTTCGATGCCACTTTCAAATCAAAATTAGTATTGAATAATTCCGTGCTTTCGCCGAGTATTGCGTGAGCATCGTTCATCTTTGCTTGTTCGTTATTACCTATGCTTGAAATATCAAATACGTTATCTTGATTATTCTTTCCACTAGAAGACTGCTTCAAACTTCTTTCATAGTGATCGAAATTGAAAACCTTAAGATTTTCATTCAACACTTTCTGATCTAACGTATTTTCTATATAACGATTCGAATCTTGTTTCGCGTTTTCTTTCAAGCAGTTATTTTTCTCATCAAATATTTCATATTGTATTAAATTGTCCTGTTTCAAATCGTCGTTTGCGTTTGATTGCGTCTGAATACCCAGATCAATCTTATTCATCGATATGGAGTCCTCCTGAATAATATTCTCACCGCCAAACAGAAGCTTATCTATGATCTCCGCACTTTCGTTGCTTTTGTAGCCGCTTTCAGGTTTTTCACTCAATTCCATCGGATCTTTTATGATGAGATCTTCGTTTGGTAAATCTAAAATATTCTCTACGGTATCATGGACTCGATTCAGAGAGATGGTGGAGTTTTCATTGACGGGAGGCTCTGAAAAAGTAAAGTCAATTGTGTGAGAGCACGGCGTTTGCTTCGTTGAAACCTCCAAATCGTTATTGCCGTACAAAGGCGTCAACGGTAAAGTGTTATCCAGGTTTTTATTTTGTCTCGTGTATAAAACCGGAGCGATGTTAGGCTGCGCATTATCGAGCAATATATTTTTAGATCCCGCTTGCATGATTAATGAGCAGAATCTTGGACCGGGACCGATCTGAACTTTGGGATTGGAGCCGCCGTTGTTGAATGATTTGTTTGATGATGTTTTACTTTCGGCGTCGTTTGAGCTAATTGAACTATCATGAAACTGTCTCTTGGAGCTGATTGAGCTGATATCGGCCTTGGTGATTTGGGCATCATTTTTACAATCGACTGCGATATTGGGAATTAGCACGGAATTCTCAATTTGTCCGAATGTTAGCTCGGCAGAATTCGTCGACTTGGCCGATTTTCCGACGATCGGTGATTGAGTTCCAGCTTTGCATAAACTCCTGTTTGTAAAATCATCATTCTCAAACTTATTATTAATATTGTAGGTGTTGGAAGTGCCGTTTGTCTTAGTCCTGTCACACAATCTGTGATGTCCTGTTATGGGTTCAATAGTTGGTAGAACGTACCTTTCTTTGACGTTTATTTCTTTTAATTCTTCGCCGATTGTTGTCATTATCTCTTTGTGTTTAAGACTAACCACTTTTATGGATTCGTCGTTACATTTTGATTTAACTGTTGAAAGATTATGGTCATTAGGCTTCAGAGATTTGACATCGTTTATAACATTTTTGTTTGACGACTGTTGCAATATCATATAGCTAGGACTAGATTTTTCCGTTTCATTATTTTGGAGGAAATCCCTTTCATCGTTTAATATTTTTACCGGCAATGGCGATGTACATTTAGCACTTAAGCTGGATTTCTGAGAGTTAACATCTGAATTGCAGTTCTTGCATAAAGAATTGAGATTGTCTTGTCTTAAAGTAGTTTGAGTGCCTATAGAATAACGAGAATCCCCAAATGAAAATGGATTTGACGACTTTTTCAAACAAGTACATGTGTCGCAGTGACTAGATATAGTATTTTGTATACTTTCTTCCAATATTTTAGACATAAGAGATGCGGATATGTTAAATTCAAAATCATCCGGATTTACCTTCTCCGTTATCAAAGTACTACTTTTAACATTCAAATGATAATTTGGAGATGGCACAGTGTCTTGATTCAATTTAGCTTTCGACATTATATACGACGAAACCCTCGCTTGTGTTTCTGGTGGGAGCTGTAATATAGAAAAAGACATTATTAATATTACCACATTAAATATATAATCGGAAAAAAATCTACTTAAATAAATTATCATCCAATTAATTCAGGCAATTTAGCTAAATTCGAATCATCAAAGACTTTAAATATGTTTTCTCAATATTTATTTCAGATTTTTACTATCTAAATTGACGTAAACAACGAAATAAATATGTAAGTCATAAATAAAATAAAAAAACAAACAATTTACTGCATAAAAAATTAATAATATGTGATGAAATATAAAAAGCCATAGTTTATTGCTAGGTGTAAAACACTGAGATTATAAAATATCACCATAAAAAGCAGAAAATCAATATAAAAAGATATTCTTACTGAATCAAATTTCTGTGAAACAAAATTGTCCGGTTTACATTGCAAGAGTTGTATTGCTAAGTTCATGTCATTCTTGTAACGCTCCTGAAAAGAGTATTATCGATATTATATTTCTTGTTAAATCTAATCGAAATTACCGTCGACGCCTATCTAACTACAAACATACGCCATCAATCGCAAAAGTATTATATTGTTCGGCAAAATTGCAAATGTTACAATATCCATTACTTTTTCAATTGATTAATGGCATATGATAAATTTAAACATTAATTCTTTCCATGTAAAAAAACAATTTTACATTAATATTTAAACTAAACTTTTCGTTTGTAAAAAATACATTTTGAAGTCCACATTACATATTATTTTAATATCCGCTATAAAAAATTAAATTCAAAAGATTTCCATAAATAAACAGCGTCAATTTTGTAAGTTCTCATTTACAATGTTTGGACATGTTGTGTCGTAAAAAAGTAAATGCAAATTAAATTTTAACAAAACCATAACAGGACACACCAGTGATTACATTCAATTTAAAAGTAAATTTAGCGAAAACTCTGCACAAACACATATTAACACATAAATAAATCCAGACAGAATAACTGCAAACAATGCTTATTGCAATAACACGATACAAAAAAAAAAAAAAAACAAAGCAAAAGTGGGACACACTCAAACTTAACACTTTTTATTTGATCTTTTCATATCGTATAACAGAAAAAAAGTGTTTTTTATGTTATAAGCTATCCAAACGCAATGCTTTGTTTCTTTTATATACACAATTTTATCAAAAGCAATAAGCTTACATGCTAAATACAATATACACAGTCACATCGTGGCAAAGTACATTAAATCACGCCTTATATCCCTCTAAGGACAATGAAAGGGACGTGTCCGTCGGTACAACGTCAGCCGTATGCTTTTTAATACCATATAAATCTGCAATATTAAAAAAATATGTTTCCCCTGAGTCCATGGGCTATGTTAGGGTAATATAACGATTTATTGAAATGAATTACAGTAAAACCTTGATATAACGGACATCTATTTAACGGACTTTGAAATTCGAGGGTTGTCTCATGTAAACAATTTTTAGCGTCCACGATAATCACATCATACGTCTAACACAGGAATTTGTGACATAATGCCGTCCTGCTCGTAGTAAAAGTACTGACGCTCTGATGCCCTGTGGGTTTTGTTTTCATCAGAGTTGGCAAAACTGCATTAAAGGCCAAGATTTTGGGAAGAGAATGAAGAGTTGTTTGTCTCAGTCGACTGTGAGGTGAGGAGCGTAATCCAGTTTAAGGAAAAGCGCCATTTCAGATTTTCAGACAATTTCTTGATTCTATTATGACTGGCAACGAAACATGGGTGGTCTACTACACCACTGAGACGAAAAGACAATCAATACAGTAGCGACATCTCTCCTCATCATCAGACAGAACGACAGTCAGTGACTTAGCGATGTAGAGGGTCTTCGATAACAGACCCTATTACCTGCGCTGCTGTGCGGTCTGTTCCAGGTTTCCCCGGACTGACCACACAGAGTATCCTCCACTGATCTTTTAACCCTACGAGAAATGCTATGCGCAGAGTATCCAGGTGTCCATCCCTTTTGTTCCGCGCTCTCCAAAGGAGGTGAGGTTCCCACTGGAAGACCGACTTCAGATCACATGCACTCAAAGGTACGTTGGAAGAAGAAGAACAGAGGTTATGCTAAATTCAAAGGATGCTATCTACCGAGGTCACTGCCACTACCCTTTCCCTATGGTTCTCGTATCGGTTCGATCATTTTTAGTACCTAGCCACGGAGACGAGTCACCGTTCAAGTAGCCTAAAGCTGTTCTCCCCTGTATGCACTAGGCTGTTGAAGATAGTGATGACGTCTTTTGCACAGACTCCACCAACTTCTGTGATCAACAGTTCTGCATTCCCCTTTATGGGTAGGGTCTCCAACTCTTGGTAGCTGGGCTATCCCAGCAGCGTTTGTTGAGCAAACTGACGAGTTCAAAACAATAATTACTGTGATACACTAAATATCCTACAGAAGGCGATACAAAACAAAAAAAGGAGAATGTTAATGAATGGAGTGTGCTTGTTGCGCGACAACTCACATCCCCATACAGCCAACATCAACTGCCACTCTCTGAAGAACTCTGAAGTTGTTTATGGGTGAAAAAAGATTTTCTACTGAAGATGGAATTCAAAGTGCCATCAAGCAATGAACCAAAACATCAGTGGGAGATTTTTTTGATGAAGATATTAGAAAGCTTATCCTTCAGCTCACAAAATTCATCAAGAAACAATAGTATTTCACGTACACTTTTGATTTTTTTTAAAACAATATCAAAAGATGAATATTATACTTTGTATTGCACGAAGTTTGATTATTTTTTGGATTCATACAGCTCTATAAGAAAGTCAATGCATTAAGTCTGTCTTTGAAAATACATTTTTTGCCAGTATAAATGACTGAGAACCATTTTAATAATCATTTAAACCTAAAACTAGACTATCTTTCTTTTAAGACTCATATTTATTCATACTGCACATCATGCAAATATAAGGGATTATCAGTAAACCGCTTATCATTTTCTAAACCAAATAATTACAACTATTTTTAAACATGTTATTCACTTGGTCTCGTTTTTATCATTGCGTTGAACAGAAGATAAATTTAAAGTTTATGGCAAAAAATATATTATTCATATAGTTTATTTATTCGCATGCATTGAAAACAATTAAAGCAAGAACGTCATAAAATAAGATGGCACTTGTTTATAGATATTTTATAGGTTTATAGGTACAAGAATTTAGAATACTATACATATTCATTCTTAGAATAAATATTAATAGTAAATTTAGCTTTGGAACGTTTCCAGTTTTATGATTCTGGATAATATTTAATAACAACAATTAATCAATTGCATGCATACACAAAGTAAAATTGGTGATGGATTAATTGTTTCTTCCTCTATGAGGAATGCAAATATAAATTCTTCAAAAACACACTCAAACGATGAACACAATATTAATTAATAATTTTAAAATAAACTTACATTTTCTTTGTGCAAATGTCCAATGGTGTAATTCGATTCGGCGAGCCTAACGGAGAGCGTCTCCACATCGCGCGTAAGCTGCGATTTATCGTCCGTGCATTTATCCACCATTTGAAGTAGTTTTTCCTCTAGAGTTTGATTCAATCTTTGCACTCTTCTGTGAGAATCGTAAAGCCTTAAAATTTCAAAATAAAAATAAGTTTATTATTTCGAATAATTCAATCAATTAAACGTCTATTTCGTATCCAAAACTGACGGCATGCGCTCTGATAACAGGCTGTGTTTTATTTGTTATGATAATAAACGTGTTTTTTTAGAACTGTAACACCTGTTCTAGCATTTTCATTGCAAATTGAAGAATACCAAAACACGCAGAGTGATTAAAATAAATTAAGTAACATTTTTATCTTTCTAATTATTATATAAATCATATATCACTCAATGAGACTTTATTCATCGACGTAGTCTCCTTCAAGATTGATACATTCGTTCCAAAGCCTTTTTTATAGAAGGATTTATCTTTGACCTCAATATAGCCTTCAGTTTAGGCAACCATTAGTTCATTAGAGTCAAATCTCTTTCCCCGGAGCATTATTTTTGGGTCTGCAAACAAGTAGTAATCACTGGGAGACAGATTCGGAGAATACAATGGATGAGGAAGGAATTCAAAGTGTGATTCGTGCAATTCGTGCAAACTGAAATGATGGATCAATTGTTGCATACATATTTTATAGATTTACAGTTTTAAAACATGCAAATCAAGGCGCACAAAATACATACAAGCATACAGATAAATTATGTTATTAAGACTTTAAAATACGCATTTCATTAGCAACCTCGTTTGATATTTTTTTGGGACTAAAATGTACATTAGTAGTACGACAAAGTATTTAATTCAAAATGCGTAAATAATATATTAAAAGAGCTAAATTCTCAACAAACACCATGTGCGTGTGTTTGATTTGAGCATGCACATAAAGACGAGTTTGAATACACAAAGACGCCAATTTAAAAATAACAAAGTATAACAAAACAACAACAGTTGTATAAAAAGCGGAGCAGGATTTACAATAAATTTTAACTTATGTTTTGGATCTATATCTAAAATAATTCATGTAATTACATGTCATGATGTTTACACCTCAAACCTCATTTTGGAATCATTTCCTTAACCTTTTAAATGCCAACGACTCACCGGCGAGTCGTATTTGTACGCGCTCACTATGCTCTGGCAGTTAAAAGGTTAAGCTAGTTTATAAACAAAAGTAAATATTTAATCCTACTGATTTTCCCATTTGATCTTACGTCACAAATTCGCGCCACTTTACGCATATATAGCTCATCGACGACAAATGAGATTCGTCCGATTCGAGAGAATGTCTGCATCTTTAACGTAGTTACGATGCAAATAGACGGAGATAAAGAAGAATCTTTAAATGCTTAACAAATGAATGTCTTGTAAAGGAAAAGTTCTAGCTCTCTCCGATGTGATTCAGTCGTGTTTGGCAGTATTTCCATCTCACAGAAAACAAGATGAACTTGTTTTCCGTGGGATGAACAACGGAACCAATTGATCACAATATATTCTCTATATAAGATCTTCCAATTTATTAAAAACTTAATGTCCACACATAAAAGGGCTAATTAGTAATAATTGCTTCTCATAAGATTTTATAAAACCTGACTTCCAATTTAGTAAGAATTTTAATATTAGTTACACGTTAATGATAACGGTATTAACAAGATTTCATCAACATAAGCAATTGACCTACTGAATTCCAGTTCAAGATAGTTATTTTGAACATGGCATCTACAACTTTCTTATTGCAATGTTTCAAACTATTTTATATTTATATTCGAACTCGTATTAGAATACCTTTGAAGAACTTTCTTGCAAATACATGGTCTTAAAATTGATACCTCAAAAGTTTTTATTATAGGAAGAATGCATGTATCAGATATACCCAGACTTCTTATTTGTAAATTCTTAGAATTGAGGTCTTAACTAGAAGGTACTAGAAGCATCGGTATCGTTTCGACAGAGCGTCGGTTATCATCAGTTTAGCTTTGGCCTTCTTAGTATGTATTGAAAGTTATAAGTCAAGATATAATCTTATTCGAAAGGAAAACAGGATACCACAGACCGATGTAGTAAACCACGTAACATATCCTTCCACGGAAATCAACACATCAAGAGTCAATCAAGTTTTAGTGAAGATGCAAGTGCCAACAAAAAAAGGTAAAACGCTTGGAACGGAACCTGAAGTACACTTGATTTCAGAAGTTAGTTTAGTTGTTTTTATATTTTTTTGCTTAAGGCACACACTTCTGCCATTGACTAAACACTGTCAAAAGAAATCTGATCGATAGATGAAACACAACTTAGTAGATAAACCACGAAGTGAAGTGTCTCCTAAAATTATCGACGACAATCACATAGTTTCAAAAATTGAAGCCAATTCAGATATGTCCATTCAAGAAATAATAAGACAGGCCAAGGTACTTATGCAGGTATTTATGGCTCAGCTTTCAAAGAAGTTGGCAAAATGTGGAAACAAGGCATATTCAGAGATTGCAACATCAATAGTTGATCCAAGAACAGTTTTGAAACGTCTGACAGCATTGGTAATGATGCAAAAGGAAGGATTTTGAGTGCCTTACGACGTGAAACTGAGAGATGTGGAACGACATCATTTTGCGTATAAACAGCTGCTCCAGCAGCAAAAAAGAAAAGGTTTTTTTACATTGTATCGTGACTGGCGATGAAAGGTGGATATCCTATAATAATTCCAAGCGTGGGTTAAACCCGACCAAGCAATAGCATCGACGCCAAAGCGGAATATCCACGGTTCCATGTTCACAATCTGTATTTGATGGGATCAGCTGGGCGTAGTGTATTATGAGCTGATCCAATCCAACTAAACCATCACAGGAGATATCTACTGAAAGCGATTGATGCATTTGAGCCGAGCATTAAAGGAAAAGCGGCCACAATATTCTCAAAGATACGACAAAGTGATTTTGCAGTATGACAACGCTGCAAAGTTTTATTCCATCCACTGTACTTCCCCTGATTGCCACTTTTCTAATCGATGACTCACCACGACCTGACCGAGAAGCACTTTACTTATGAAAATACCAAAAAATGGGTAGATTTTTGTATAACCTTAAAAGGCATGTTGTTTTTTCGACGTGGAATTCAAGTGCTGCCAGAAAGATGAGCAATACTTTAGTTGACAAGCTTTTTTATCACTTTTTCAAAATAAAGGATTTATTTTCACCAAAAAACGGCACGAACTTATTCACACATCCAATAGCATGGAATATTTGGATTGAAAATACAGATGATTTTTTTAAAATCTTGACAGGTTCATGATTAATACAGGCATTAAGTAGATATTAAAAAAATATAAACACACGATACCATAATAATTTTATGCATGAAATGCATAAAAAATCGTGTAATAATCCTAACGAATGCATAATTTAAACATGACGACATACCTATCATATTTTTCCCTCCAAGATACAATTTGCTCTTCAAGCTCAGTAATCCTCGTATTCCCTTTGAGGAATTCTGTTTCCATCGCTTCGATGTGAGCATCTCTTTCGGCCAAGTGTCGTTTCAGATGTTCTATTTCGGCATGGAGTTCCATTTCGGATATATCCTCGGAACATTCCTAAAAAATAAGATTAAAATTATTTTATAAATCAATTCAATTGTAATCGAAATAGCATAAAAAATATTTATAACGCAAGTAAACAGGTGATATGATAGGAAAAAGAGTTTCCATATTGTAATGTTTTTATGGTTTCATCTCGGTATTTTTTTTATTTCTTATAGACAAGGTCAATGAGTCAAATTTTACATATTTAATAAATTTCAAGAATGATGAATAAGTAATGTTGATCAGTTATCTATAGCTGTTTTTCGTCACATTATACAAAGTTCGCTACAATATAAACAATGTGGTTTGTGGCGGATTTAATGATATTCTTGCTTTCTAGAAGATATAAGGATACAGTGCGTGCATAAATAAATGCGTGATTCACCACGAGGGATAAAAAATTAAGTTCTCACCTTGCAGGGCAAATTTTGAGCCATGATTGAGTATTATTTTTGCTGGAATTCGATTGTTCAGTGATCGCGTCTTGGCGTTTCAGTTTTCAGGCAAGGCGGCATGTTGACGATTTACGTCAAAGAGAGTCACCAAAGACAGATCGATAGGTTGAGAATAATGACGTGTCAACCTGAGATGGCGACAGCTGTGAATGACGGATCAGCGACTCGATGATAGCACAACGCAACCCCCCACGCCTACTCGTCGCTGACACTGAGACGTGCGTCAATTTTATTCTGTTATGACAAAATACATGCAGGCAATAACACACCGTTTGTTGACCATCAACCGCCAAAGCGTCCCTTCATAGCGCTTCAATTAAGAAGCAATTTTTAATAATAAATACGTTTTAAAATTGTAAGTATTTTTATTATACAATTTTAACATAATTCATTATACTAAATTTATATTTTTAAAAAATATTTATTTCCAAATTTACATGAAGCAACATATTTTAAGCCGTTAAATGCCACAAGCGTCTATATACGTGACCAAGAACTGTGTATTTCATAGGCTCCCAACCTTTTTTGGGTGGCGATCCCCTTTTACTAAAGTCTTATATTTTAAATTATGTTTTAGTTAATTTAATGCGATGGTTGAAATTGCATGTTATTAACCAGTCTCAAAATTAGTTTCTTCTTCTTTCAGCTCAGTGAAGCAACGCTGAAGTTCGTTTTAAAGGGATTCGAGATGCCCAGTTATCTCATCCTTCAAATTTTCATTTATTTCACCTTCAGATTAATCTACCATACTGCAGAATTTCTCAAACATGGCAATGTTTCCAAAATTTATTTTTCCTCGCCTGTTTTGCAACTTGGATAAACATTACGAGATTATCATGAAATTCGATAGTATTCGTTTTCTTTCCCTGAAGTTGAAGAAGGTTTGAGCCTATATTGCCGGTCCAATATAAATCTCGCAAGGCGCTCATTCGAAGTGTCAGCGGTCTGAAAGGCGGACCGGTTGGACACAAACGTTGTGGCCCTCATTTTTAGGGTATTTAAGGCTTTTTGCGTAAGTTGTGAGGAGAAGTGCATCCTCGGGACTTTCTACGATTTCCATGATAACGGAAGCCACCCAGAGGCTAATTTGCATAGGTGGCTCACACTAAATGAGGTCGCGAGCGAGACTGGACTTCCTCACCCATAAAACTAATACATTTATCTATTTTACTTATTTACTTTATCTAGTTTTAATTTGCGATATATATATATATCTAAGCTAGTTTTTATAATTTTAACTTACAAAATCTAGCTAGTTTCTTCCCAGCGCTCAGAGCGCAAGTGATATGGATAATAAATCAAGGTTTTGTCTTTGCACAGTTCCCATGTCGCCCATGTCCCACAGTTGCCCAAGTTCTGATTCAAGCCCAAGTTGTTCCATAGATGGGTGTTAAGAACTTCAGATTTGATGTAATTTACGATTTTTATCAGCAAATCAATTACCTCTCGCAGAGGAATTAGAAGAGTCTTCCTGCCAAGGACATACCCTGGAATCATGCAAACTCCAAATCTTTTTTAGTGTGTTTTGAATGCTCCGTCTCTAAGTGATGTTTGAGTTTTCAGATATTTTTCTGAATGTTCACGTTTTCTTATAATAATAAAATATTATAATCAGAACTTGAGCTCTTAAGAAAGTATTTTTAAGTGTTAAAGACTTTTTAATAATATACGTATTTTATAAAAAAATATTTATTCAATACAAGCAATTAAATATATTAATAAAAACACTTTACATAAATATAATGAGTGGGATTATTATTAAATATCAAAAGCAATATCACAATATCACTCTATCCAATTTAGTTCCGCTATACATATTTTTTATTGTATACATAAAAGTTGTATTTAAAATCATAGCTTTACACGGCGTCAAATTTTAAATCACAAATAAATAAGGCAAACGTACCAGAACATATCAAACCTAGAGCTATATGCGGCTCTTTAACGCAGCTCAAATGTACAAAGCAAATGAATAAAATTATAATTTCAGTCTTTCGAACTGTTACAATCACGACTAAAAAAAAAATTGAGACATGTGGCGTTTAAATCTCTTATAAGTGACTCTTCACGAGCTCGGCCACCGATCAAAGAATATTTCACATCTATTTACAAAAATAAACAACTTCTTAAGTACTAAATAAAAAGACAACGTATACATCTATGACGCTTTAAAATTTTCAGTTTAAATTTCAACCGGTGAAATTTATAAATCACATTTTAAAAAAATATTTCATAGTCTCTTTATATAAAATATATTTGATTTTTTAAATTACAGTTATTCGTCATGATTACGTTTAAGTAAAGCTAAAGCACCATTTTAACTTAAATTATCTTACATCTAAAAGCATTTTACATTGAGGTTCCAGTCCGTCAAGTTCACTGGCAGTGTATCAGTCTATTATGGGGAAAGTTTATGAAGCTTTCTGCAATTAAAATTGGATTTAGGTTTAATTTAAATTTTTCCACACTTTACAGAAAAACACCACTCGTACGACCGTGTTATAATTGAACATTTGTATTTCGTATCTTAATACTACTTTGTAAATGCAATACAATGATCTATAACACTGTTTGAATCTTGTCGATGGTAAATATCTAAGCATTTTAATGCTCTGCACATCTCACAGTATATTTATAATAATTTGATCAGTTGATAATCTTTTCTTTTTCTCAGTTTCTTACCGATGGAGCATTAACAACAGCAAATGAAGCAATAAACACGTTTACAATAGTTATAATAAATATTCCAATAACGGTAAAATTATTTATTCTGTCAGCTTTGCAAATGTCTTCATGTTCTTTTACGTTATATCTACTATTGAGTATAAGACCAATTCCAACAGCCACCTAGAATTTAAATAAAAAACATTATTATGCAAATACAATATAATTTTATCTAAATCATAGTTATTATCTTTACAATTTGCTACAAATACATCACTGATATACGAGGGTCATCTAGAAAGTAAAGTTACAAGGTTTCCTAAAGTCAGAGGAATTTATTTTGTTTCAATGTTAGCGCACTTGACGTGTAGGGGAGGATCTTAAGTTGTTGTCTTAAATCCCACATGTTTATCAGCCATTTGTTTCAGTCACAGTAAATTCTTCCAATGGAGAGATCATCGCGCCATCTTCCATTCATGCAAGATCCGCGTGGTCATCCGTTTTTTAATTTAACAGAACAATACCACCGTGAATAACCTTTGGAAGTTCGTAAAGGTTTAAGATAGTGATGTGATGAATCGACAACTTGTACAGAAAATTGAAGAACAAGTGCAAAATTAATTCACGAGGAATTTCCTGACACTTAAAAAGTCTCCTTGGTGATATTGTGTTGGAAAAACTTGGTTACAAGAAGTTGTGTGCAAAAAGAATACCCAAAATGCTCACACCAGAGCAACTCCATTGTGACGGGAGATGAAACATGGGTGTGTCATTACATCCCAGAATCCAAAAGATCCAAAAAGAGTTGGCAGCGGAGGTCTATGACACTGGCATACAAAAGCTGATGCATTGATTATAAATATGTCTGCCTAATAATGTTAGATTTTGTTGAAGCTTTCGACAATGCCTGGTGGGCGGCGGTCATGTTAAAGCTGGGGATGAAAGGCATTCTGGATAACTTGATCGCCCTCATCAGGAGTTACTTATCGTGTCTAAGTTGCTCTCTGATGGCTTATACAGAGGATCTTACACTGATCGTCTGGGGTGGCTCTAGAGCGGACATTGAGATTCGTACAAACTCCGCCATCGCGTCTCTGTCGAAATGGTGAGTTAAATAAGCTTGCATTTGCTCCGGCAAAGATGTGTACAATACATATGAAGAGTCACTGCGCAAGGACTCCCACTATTAAAATTTACAATATGCAAATTCCTTTTAAAACCTCGGTGTCCGGTGTGGTTACGAAGCATATCAAAACTGCAATCATGAAGGCCAACCGAGCTTTCTGCAAGGTCACCAGATTATCAGATACTGCATTGTTTGTCAATATCGTTTATTATACCGCAGCTGCCTGGACGCACAGGCTGGACTATTCCAGGTGGCACTGGTGCCGGGGCATGAATTTGTCTCACTGGAGAATTCTCTGTGCTAGACAGAGAAGTGCTCTGACAATCATTACAAAAGCCTATAGGACAGTCTCATCTGCGTCTCTGCTGCCTGTTCTCGCGGGTCTTCTACCCCTAGACTTGCAGCTCCCTACATTGAAAATGTTGCTTTAGACACATCCCTTCTGGATGATCTCCAACCCTCGTCAGCTCTCGACATGAAAGAGTTAAAAAGGAGGATACTCGTTGTTCGTTTAGAGGTTTGATTTGTTTAGACGTTAAATATTGTTTGTCCATAGACGTTAAATATTGTTGGTTCCATATCATTGGACCTCCCAATTCCTCACACGGGCGATTCAAAGCATCTCTCCTTTGGTTTGAAATAGGCAGTCTCTCGGAGTATCCTTACACATATACGGATATATGACAGCGGATCACGTTCTATGGTCATGTCCGGGCATGGAGGCCAATCGAGAAATTTTCCTGCATTGTGTCAGAGGTTCCGCTTCAGGACCTGTTGGACATGCAGAGTGGCTGGTCCCCACACATACGGCGCATTCAAAAAGTTTTGCGATAGTTTTGGTACTAAATGTGCGGAAGGAGGATTCTACTCTAATCTTATAGACAACTATCTGGCATCTGGACTAAATAATAGACTTCTAATTTCCGGACTAAACTAGTTTCTTCTAGAACTGGCAGTGAATTATCCAAACCCCCTTATTCCCTGCAAATACGTCCTCAGCAACGTCCCCTGATTCATCGACTTCTACGCCTGGTTTGTGTGTTTATTGTAAGTGTGTGTAGTAAAATAGTTTAATATATTTATGAAGTATCCTGTGAATTTCAATTAAATTCAAACATTTTTGATCCTACATAAATGTTGTAACCTTACTTTCCGGATGATCCTCGCATAGTAACTGTGATCATATTTAATATTCACTTAAAAATGATACAAATAAATTTTATAGTGTTTAAGTCTTACTTGTAAAATTAAACTAGTCGCTATGAAAACAACGCTTGGATAGTAATATGCATGATTCGGAGCTTCCAGCACGTATCTGAGTTGGTTGGCGTTGGCAGAAAACAAAGCTAAATCCATCATACCCTGCGCTAAATTTTTCTTTTGCTGGTATACATTTACATCGGGCGTAGCCACAGGTACCTGGAATAAAAATAAACGATTCATCGAATACGTTATATAACGTAAAAACGCATTTAAGATTCAAGCAAAAGTTCTTGGAATACTTACGAAGCCAGGTTGAAATCCGGGTGCATATGGAAAAGGGGAAGCTCTGGGAGGAAAGCCATTTGGATCTGAAATTCAAATTTCAATACCAATGTAATACATTTTCATCGTTAATTTCATAAATAATTCAATATATTGACATGAAATTAATATAGAATACATATACAATATGTTTTATTGTAATATTAGTTTTTATACCATCAGTAGTGCCAAAAATATGTGCCATTTTTATAAGTAATTAAAAAAATAAAGCGCGTAAGTTTTGTAATGTTTTTCTATTATACGCTTTAAAACATTTATTGTTCGGTTTATTGTGAATGTTTTGCCGTCTGGATATGCATGAATCAGGTTGTGGAAAGTCTAAAATACTGGATAACGACATTCTACGAGATTCAGTCGAGACAAATCCAGGTCTTTCCATTGATGGATTTTTTGGCACTATCGATGTTATTTCAAAATAATTTTAAGGATTTTAAATTCGATTTTATAGTTATATGTGCATAAAATATTATTTATTAGTAGATAAATTGCATTTTAAATACTCCAATTTGGCAACGTGTTTTTGGAATACAATGCATTTATATCATTTGTATAAACAGAATATATCAATATAAAAATTGTTTCTATATTTACTAAATTGTATTACTGTTAGTCATTTTTGAGTATCTTAAAACAAAGTCGTTATTATTGATCTAAACAATTGGTAGTGGTGGGTGAATATTCATTATGGCAGTATTATAAATCCATTGGTATACAAAAATATGATTACCGATGGATATATTGAATTTTGAGTCGTATCATGCACATATAATTATGAATAGTTGTTAGCTTGTTATCAATTTTTAAATTTAAAGTGTTTAAATATCAATATTAGTACATCAAAATAAAGCAGAAACCCACCACCAAGGTTAGCATGAGAACTGTACATCATTGGCATTGTAACAGCTATATAATTACCACCGTTGTGATGTGGATAATTGCTGTCCACGTCATCAGAGGGCTGATCACCGTCATGTTTGTCTGAGTTAGTTTTATCAGGATTTGTGTGCCCTACATGCAATGCCAGTGAATTAAAACATGTTTATGCAATAGCAAAGGATTCATGAAAACGTTAAGTGGCGCAATTGAAAACAATAAATGTCCAAATTTTAAACATGATAAATGCATTATTTTGACTTTGCAGTGCATGTATGTTAAATGTAAATACACACTTATTTTAATAGTATAAAACCCAACTCCAATTTTTTAGCGACAAATCATTTCAACTTGATTTACCTACAGTATGCACATAGAAAAGTTTTTAATGACAGAATTTAAAAAATAATCTTGTTAATACCGTCATCTAATCCGACTCTATCTTCAATCGTGGGCTTTTCACTGTCATCATTATCGTTATCGTCATCGTCGTCAGAGTTAATGAAAAATCCATCGTCAATGCCGGGATGATTATCTGAAGTGGCATGATTGTGATCCTCGTCTAAATCATCGATTTCTGGACCTAAACATTTTCAATTATAATTTATAAACCATATTAATTATTAAATACGTATTTATTAAAAGAGTTTAAAATAATACCTGCAAGAGGAGGCTTTGGTTTCTCTCCGTTCACTTCTAAAAGTGGCATTGTGTGTTCTGTGCTTGTATCCCGACGATGTCTTCGATTAAGAGGCGTTCTTTCATCGTGCATCTAACAAATAAATTACCTGATTATTTGAAATGTACGAATAATACATTTAAATAGATTTACATTTATATATTCTGCATTCTTTGGTATGATCTCATAGCTAAATTCTTGCATAGAGGAGTTACGAATATAAAAAAAACAACATTAGCATAGAATCTAAATCATTTTATAATAAGATTGATTATGACAATGATGTATTTTTATCATCAGATAATATCATCAAAATCAGATAATAAAAATGGTGAAAAGCTCATCGTTTAATTCAGTTCAACTTGACGAATCCACTAAAATTACAAACATGGCACCCTCACACTCACATATCATGTCAAAATTATGTTGATTACTAAAGGTCAATAAAATTATCAAATATCTCAGTGACATTATTTCCAATATAAATATTCGACTCTATATTAATGTCAATTTGATTGAAAGGTTTTTGGTCTTCTTCGGGACGAATCCTCAGGCTCCAAAGCCATGAGGTTCAATTGAGAAGTCGTGGACATGTACAGCGAAGCGTTGATTATTTAAAGACTTACAGAATCCCTCATGCCTTATTAGATTCAGAATTGGGTGACAATGGACCCGTCGGAGAACCTTGTCTACGCTGGGATGAAAATTTTTCATTTATAAATCTTGAATGTATGGAGGTATTTTTTGGTTTCATCCGCAAGCTTTTAAAGACAGCTCGTTTTAACCAAAAACAAATATTGGCAGAGATATTTCCTCGGACGTTGCTGAGTAAATGTTGAATTAGAGAATCACAAAAATCATTCTTTACCTATTATACCAAAAAATAACTATTGATTTAAGAATTATTTATTATGGATTATGTTCACAAAAATTTGACTATTTGTTTTTTTTCTATTAAGTTTTATATCGTTTGAGTGATTTAAATGTTAATTATTCTGTGTAACATGAATATGTACGTTCTTATCCGTTACAAATTTTACTTAACGGTATTCTACAAATCCAAAAACAATCAAAATCATACAATCCTACTTCAACATCTCTCAGCACACTCAAGAATATTGTAATGTTTTAATTTTTTAATGCAAAATAATTATAGCAAAAAAAATATTATATACTAACCTCATTTGTGCTCGTTGAGTGATTGCTATGTCGATTTGAATTGGATGTAGATAAATTGGAATTGGAGGCGTGTAGATTTGAATTCGAACTGTGATGCATTCTGCGTCGATCCGGTGATCTTCCTCGAGCTGGACTATGGCTTGGAGTTTCCAGATGAACACCAGGCATCTCGTGGAGTGGCAGCCTCGGACTAGGATCTCTCGGTGGACGCGAACTCATCTCGATAATAGTATCTCTGTTATCGTGGGACATTTTTTTTGATTTTATTTGGATCGCTTGCAAAAAATTGTATCAACTTTTTGATAGTGGCACATTTATTGCATAACAGTATAAAAGTGATAGCTGAAAAATAAAAAATATACTAATCAATCAAGGTCGAATAAATATAAAAATATATTAAGTTAGATAAATAATCATATTTGCATTTCAAATCGAGTCAATAAATCGACAGTATGTATTATTCTATTATAAATTAAATTATTTTCCCCTGAGACTTGTAATAGATAGTATGTATATAGATAAAACAAAATAAATGTCAGGATTGAGCAAGATATTTTGATGACGAACAATCATGTTCCTGTTAAAATGATATCTTTGGAACCAAACCACATTTTCCCCAACAACACGGATCAATGCTGAGTCAATAATGAGCAAAGTTTTTGCTTGTTTCCAATGAAATTTTAATTGTCAGCGTAATACAATTGTGAATTATGGCATATAAATAGCGACCGGTTAAAACCATATTCGTGATATTGTGCGTCTAGTTTTAAGTTATTCAAAATCTCCAATAGTGAAAATCACTCTGGCATCTTTGCATTTTATATTAAATTAAACAAACAATTGCTTCTAAATTTACTTCAAACGTTTGACGTTTATAAATTCAAATTTCGCTCATCGAATAAAAGTTAATAAGTCTTAACATGTTTAATTACGACCATATCCTTTAAACAGTATTGACATCCGTTCTACAACGTGTGTATTATTTTTCTTTCAATCGTTTATAATCAACATCAAAATACAAAATACCTTTTAAGTAAATATTTACAGATTTAAACTAAGTGGTTTTTACATTAAAAACATATTTATTGAGAAGTTTTATTTACAGATATTTATATTACGAAAACTATCGACAGGCGAATGACCCTCAGAATATCCATACTGACAAATTTCAAACTAGTGACGCAATCTAGACATAGCACTGAATGAGCATTGAATGCAAAAAACTATGGGAATGCAATATGCTAACATTTTACAAAAAAAAAAAAAAAAGGCTTCTCAAACAATTTTTAAATTAAAAATATATATTACTTTAATGTTTGCATTATAAAAACGTCAGTGCTGCCAATACAAATATATTGCACCTTATACGTTTTTATGCACAATGGCAATAATATCAAATCTGTCATTTAATTTTGATTGTGTTTAAGTTAAGTTTTGTGTAGTTTAAATTTTCGTCAATTAAAAATATCAAAATTCAAATTAATGTGCATTTATCTTCAATGAATGATAGTTTATTGACAATAATAAACTATAGATTTGTTTGTAAATATAATATCTATCGTAATTGTTTGTAATATATCAAACATAACCTAAAAATAAATTTCTTTGAAATAAAAAAGGAAAATATTCTATGAGGCGTTATATTGTTTATCTATTGTAATTACACTTAATGTAGATACTTTTTAAAATTACGCATGAAGAACTGCCTCTGTCCAAAAATAGTTACAACATAAGCAATTTTCTTATCTTGTTTGCATGCCTAATTTAAGTATGTAAATTTCAGACTTGATAGATTTTCAGGTATTTTGTAGAATCATTTTAGTAGCAAGAAGCTTATGAATACACCGAAAAATAAGATAGTTATATAAATAAATGTAATTATTCAAATTTTGAAGTACTGAATCATTAATGAGAATGAATGATTGTTCCCCGATTACGTTGATTTAATTTTTTAAAAAATATGATGACATTCGTTTATGCGTAAGAAATCTATTTACGATACTAAATTATACAAAAAGCCACAGATAGTTTAAAATGTCAATGTAAATGATTTTGTAAAAACAAGCTTTGTAGTGTGCAAACCTTTTAAAATGGTGTTAAATGGTCATCCGTAGATTTTTTAAAAATAGCTCTTTCCAACATTAAGAAATTTTAAATAGTGCTTTTTGAGATCGGATGAAAACTGGTTTGTTTTGTATTGTTGCATGATCAATAGCATGATCTCAAGATCATACAACTTATAGTGATTCATCCGATGAAACACAAGACAAAGAAGAGACCTTGCTTTTGAAAAAATATTTGAGGATAAATATTGCTATGGATTTGGGGCGGAAAAACCACCAAGTTCCTGCGAAATAATCTCAAGGATAAATTTCTCCGGCTATTCAATCTCATGAGGATGTCACACTTATGACATATTTATTTAAAAGTAAAACTATCGTATTAATGATTCATTGAAATGTCCCTTTCCAAATGATAAATTTAATTGGTCAATGATGACTACTGGACTTCCCTTTAGTGAATTGTGTACATTTGCCAGGATGTAAGATGATAACGACAACAATTTTCCTGTTATAAAGCGTGACCATAATCATAATAATTCGATTTGAAATTATAATCATGTTTATAAAATGTATCTTGAACTTTTCACTATCAAAAGACAACTCGGGGAACAACAAGATAACATTTTAATTGAACAACGAATATTGGTTGAAAATGCAAGGCGGATTCGAATGAGGCTGATAAATTACAATAAATGCATAACCCATATCAAAATATTACATGGTGCGCGAGGCGCTTGTTCGTAATGTCAGCGGTCCGAAAAGCGGACAGGTTGGACACAGATCTTGTGGCCACTTCGTGCGCATACCCAGGGCCTTCTATGATCTGTACGATTACAAAAGCCCCCTCAAAAGCTAACTTACATAGGTGACTCGCGCTAAATGAGGTCGCGAACGAGTCTAGACTTCCCCTTAACCATAAAAACTATATATTTATCTATATTACTAATTTATGCTGCCATCTTAGATGTTTTTTTTAGTTTTGAACCACAAAATCTAGTGAATTTCTTCCCCTGCGCTTAGAGTGCAAGTGACCACTCGAATTTGAGAATTAACGTGTCCGGAAGGGGGGGGGGCAAGTTAGATACTTGCCGCTGGTGCTTCATACCCTCGTTATGGCTCTGACAATCTGATACAAAGTTACAGTGGTTTTAATGCCGCTACTGTTGTAATTTTCAAAACAATGGAAAAATCTAAATTTAGTATGTTGATAAAGCATTGTTTTTTAATGAAAAAAAAATATAGTTCAAACAAAGCAATGGCTTGACAAGTATTATTTAGACTCCGTTCCATCGAAACAAATGATAGAGGAGTGCTCAGCTGATTTTGTGGATGATTGAAGAAATATTCAATTAAAAAAAAATGTCCACAAAATAGTTTTGGCCAATCGTAAATTGAAGTTGCGCGAGATAGCTGACAACTTAAAGATATATATAGGTAGTATATTCATTATTTTGCATCAACATTTTTCGATTTCGATAAAGCTCTATTCGAAACAAGTACCGGGCGAAACGCGTCCACAATTCAGAGCGCTGTTTTATCGCAACAATAAGGATTTTTTCTCCAAATTTGGCTTCCAGCGACTACTACCTGTTTGAAGACCCAAAAAGAATGCTTCATGGAAAGAGATTCGACTCCAATGAAGTGACTTATTTTGTTTTTTTATGTAAAAACTTTTTGTTTAATAAGTCATCCTACGAACTTATTGAGTGACGTGTTAGTCAAATATAAGCGATGGTTAAGAAATGCTTTACAAGTTCGACCATTTAAAATTAACTGTAGTCTTCAATTGGCTACAGTCATTATTGCTTTCTTTGAATGATGTCAAGGGAAGATTTCTTTTTTAAAAGAGTATATAATTTAATGTTTGCTGGACAAATAATATTTTATGATTTTACCACGTCCATCTTATTCAACAGATTTTCGCTTTATGTTTCGTTATATGGATTACTTTTTGAGAAATAAAATGGTCAAAAATCAGAACGAGGAAAATCAAGGACCCGAATGAATTATTGCTTCTAAAAGTGGGCGCTTTTATAAAAACAGATAAGGTTATTTAGTTTCTTATTGGCAAATGGCTATTGAAACCGATGGAGATTATTTCGATCGAATTAATTGTTTTGTTAAAATTATGGCGCTTCAATTCCCATCTGCGAATTCCGAACGTTTTTGTGAAATGCCCCAATAATTAGCTAATGGAATTTATAAATATAGAATTTTTCTAAACTATATATTGCGGTCAGACGTATGAAAAATGCATGAATGTTGTTTTTGACGTGCTATGCTTCGATATTGGTATTTTTCAATAAATTTAAAACCGCGATTAAAAACAATCTACCTCAGATTTATTTCATCGAACGAAAACATGTTTTTGGTCGTGTAGGGACTTTGTTTTCTCTTTTTGTAAAAGGGAAATAATCTTTGTGGTACTAATATGGGATGATCGTGCATATTTTTGCCTTGAATTTAAATGAATTAATTATGAATGATAATTTTATGGATGATTGCATTGCTTGTTGAAATCTTTTGTATTTATATAAAATGAATAGATCAAAGTATGGATGGCATTCTTTTATTTGCAGAGGGAGTAACGGTGTATCATCACGGCCAAGGCTAAAATTTTAATTTAGGCACGCGAAGCGTTTAGACTATGAAAACAAACTGTTTTAAGAGACTAGGAAGCAAATTAATGAGAGAGAATTAAAATAGATATGAGTCTACTGTTGCGAGCGCACTTCAAGATGCCAGATGTGACAAGCATACTATAATTTTAACCATATAAAAATCATCAATCAATTTTATTATTTAATAAAAAAAACCAAATATATTGGAATTTATAACGCGCTGCGTCTTACAACTAAAAAAACGTATGGCGAAACTCACCTGACAGGTTTTTCGCTGTGCAATATTTTGAATACAAATAAACAAAATTTAATATGAACACACAACGGCCACTGACACTTTTAAATTTGCAAATTGTCTATGATTCCGTCAGCACACGAAATTCAATTGTCTCTGACAGGGGGGTCGAATGTGATTGGTGGAATTTGAATAAAAATACAAATGGCGGCAAGTGTCACACACACGTGCGATTCGCGGGCATGCCGCGCTGCAGTGACCGTCGGTCCGCACTTCCTTCTAATAAAAGCAACTTGCTTTTTCGCTCGCCCCACACAGGGCTGTCATTCATCGCGCGTATTTTTAAATAATTTCCGAGAAACTATAATGTAAGTACAGACAACGCTATCAATTGTCCATTCATCTTTAATACCCACATAATTCCTACACATTTTAAAAGGGCTCGTTTGTGTGTGGCATTCAAAATTTGACATTATGTCGCATCCGGTTACTTCAATAAAATAATTCATTAAAAGAAATTCAAGAAATATAAACTGATTGTATTTTTTTTTTTTTTAGGAATAATCGTATCTGAAATTATTACACAAAATAAATATATGCAGACACAACGAAAATCGTGCCAACACATCAAATACACAAGACTATAATTCAGCGTCTATGTATCGCCGCACCGCACTTTTGTTTAAATCAGGTGATCATTTTATATCTATATATGCAAAAATGAATGTCTGTTTATAAGTTAATCAATTAATTGTTTAATTTGCTTGTGGGCTTTACATTCATATACCATTCATGCGATTGCGATTAAACTTTGGTGAGTTATTGGGCGTGTATTTAAGAAGTTTTTGAAATTAATTCAATCATGTTTTGTGGTGTGGTATTTGTTTTGCGAGACGTTTAACAGATACACCATGTTGGCGCATATTAGTCTGGTGAAGCGAAGCCGGGCCACGGAGCGGAGAGAGGAAGAATGCGCGTACAATACAATGAATTGAAGAGATTGGCACCAATTTATGGAAGTAAAAACTATGCTTCTTTTTGTAACAAAAGGCAATTAAAAAATAAGATTTTTGGTAACATTTAAAGTACGTCTTGCATTATTGGTTTTTAATTTTTAAAATGCCAGACATCCACCAGAGAAATACTAATTATTTTAATTACAAACTGACATAGCTGTGTGATAATTTTCGTTGCGATATTCGATATGACCCAAAATCGCTCTCTTTTTCGAAAGAAATAGCATATCAATGTCATCATTGTTCTGTGTAGATTTTCTCTTTCCAACAATATAATTCATAATTAGCAAAGATGTTTCTATAGTCCCTAACTAAAAAAAAAAAATCACAAAATAGCAACTGTTAAAAAAAATCATTCAAATAATTTTTTGGCCGTATTTTGTCATAGATTTAATTTTTTTCTATTAATTAAAAAATAAATTTTGACATAAATCTGGTAGGAAAAATAGAGGATTATCTAGAAAGTATTCGTACCCATTTTGAAGTAAATTAATGAATTAAAACCTGAGATATGATGTCAATCGTGTTGAAAAAAGTAATTTCGAGAAAAACGCGTTAAAAGATTTCATTATGGAAGGGCCGGCCAAGTTGTTGCGTCACTAAAATAGCTATAACTCCATAAATAGTCGGGATTTTGGAAATTCCTCTGGAAAATGTATTTTTAAAAGTCGAAACAAAAAAAAACTAAAATAAAGGGCATGGGCGTATTTTCAGCGATAGCAGATGTAATAAAATTCACACAGTCTCAAATTATAATTTTTTCCCGATTTCGGTTAGTTATGATGATTTATTTCTTATTTTATCCAAAATATCTCGATACGTACTTTTTATAAAATAAAAAAAACCGCATAACTTCGAAATCGCACAAAAAGAGGTTTGAGTGTATACATTTTTCTACTGGACATTTTTCTAAAACCGTTGATTATCCGGTTTATAACAATCACGGGAAATTCCCGTAATTCAACTGTATCGTACGAGGTCTGATCAAGAAATATGATGAAAGAATTTTTAGGGCCGCAACTGATGATGCCACATCTATTCCATGTCATATGTCCGATAGTTTGATCAGCTAAGACAGACTATGTCATGTTTGTACACGTTATGACTAATTGGTCAGTCTCCATAGCCGCTAGCGTGAGATCGTGTTTATCGTGTCTGTCGCGCATCATGGATTTCGAACAACGCGTCAGCATTAAGATCTGTTTTAAATTGCAAAAAATTGCCAAAGAAGCTCATTAAATGTTAAAATTGGCGTATGACGATAATGTGGTAGCTCTGAAGACTGTTTACAAGTGGTATGAGCGATTTAAAAACGGGAATGAGCAACGGTCGGGACGTCCAACGAAAAAGCGGCAAAAATTATTCGTGCAAACAGACGAAGCTTCAAAATTCAAGAGCTTGTTGAAGAAGTTAACATCTCTTACTGCGCGAAGCATTTTAATTGATAATTTACAAATGAGACGAGTGCAAAATTTGTTCCCAGACTTTTGAAAGCTCTTCTGAAAGAAGCGTTCCAAAAATGTTTCCAGTCATGGATTCAACGTTGAGATAAGTGCATCGCTTGCTAAGGACAGTACTTTGAAATTTAATCGTAGTCAGATTTCACTGACTAAACCACTAAACTCTTCGCGGACTCTCCGGCGCCCAAAATTGTACACAATTTTGCATTGTTGGGTGATATTTTGTCAATGCCTTGCCGTTATGAATTAAAATAAGAGTTCGAGACTTCATCGATTCTTCTTCTTCATTCCAGCTTTTGTTTTTGGTCGGTAGTACTGTATTGATGAAAGTCATGATTGCTCCCCATTCTTCATCGGTAACTAGGAAAAGTTCTGTAATATCTTCTGAAATGTGCGTTATTCCTCCCAAATATCGACGAAGATCTTCGCTCAAGTAATAGCATGTAAGTGTGGTGTGTACCACATTGTCTGTTTGATATCCACACTCGTGGCACTTTGATGATTCGATGCAAATACTCTCTGAAGCATTCATGGCTTCCTATGAGTGCATGGGTCATATAAAAGCTCTCCTCGTTTCGATCTTTGACAATCCAGGATTTGATCGCGGTATCAGTATATGGGGGTTTTTCATATATTCCCTGTTATTGACATGATATGTCAATTATCTTGTGTAAAATAAAAGTTGTCCACAATCCATGAGGAACCGAATTGAAAGGTCCTCTTTGGATAGGACCGACCTAATGGGAAGATAATCTTAGTGGCAGATCTCAAGTATTAGATCTAAAAATAGCATAATCTCATAGACAAGCAGAACAATGTTACATTTAAATACGTTTTTTTAACTAAATGAAATACACGTATTAGGTTGAAGGAGAAGTCCACCAATCGTTTGAATCAATGAATGACCACGAGTAATCGAAGACCCGCTCAGTTCATAATACTGTCGACGATTGCTTTTGAAAATGTGTTAAATGATGAACGTTGCACATCTTGGGCATTTAAATTATAATCAGGATTACATGAACTCCATTCGGAATATTTTAGAGGCCAACTTGTCCACTAAAAATAGTAGACTATGAAAAGCTTGAAGGTTGATCTTCAACGAGAATGAGGACGCACACGTTCGACACTAGATTATAATATAGAAGATTTTTACTAACATTTTATTCGGTAAACAATTCATATAAATGCCATAATCCTTTTCAAATTCAAATTTTCTTCCGCGAACGTTCCTACGGAAGCAACATTATACAAACTTAAATAATCATTCCACATGAAATAAATTATTCGACTTGCATAATATTTGTGTTCAGCCCTGCAAATGACGCACGTTAAAGCGGAAAGAACCCTGCGAGTATCTCTTTTATGCATCATGCTAATATTATAGGATATTCCCGTAGACCAGTTGTTTTAGTAAGAATTGCAAAATTCTAGGAATTGACTAATTGCATTTGATAGTTGCCTCTGGGTCAAATGGCTTAATTCAGCTTAATCATTTTTATTAGAACAACATCATACATTTTTGCTGTTATTGAATTAAAAAAAAACATTTTTAAATTCGGTTTCGACCTAAGCATAAGAGTTTATCTCTCGTTTTCCTTATGTTCGTTGCTCCTTTTAATCATATTCTAATTTTTACATAACCATAATTTTCCTTATAAAAAGCCACAATAAACAATATTTAAAAATATTAAATAGCGGTACCGCAATACACACGATGGAAGATCAAATTGCCAAAGTTCAATTCTTAGATTATGTCTGATTACTTCTATTTATTTAATTTTCGACCAAAGTTTGGGTAAATTCTATTTGATAAAAATATTTGGAATGACTGATGGGCTATTTACAATTACTGTATTACAAGCTTATTATGCTCTTATTAGCTTAGAACGATTGTGGTTGTTAAATACTGTTAATTAACCCTTTTCACGACGAGCCAATTTGACGCAATTTAATGAGTTTTGTGAAAAAAAATCATAAATTAAGATTACTAAATAAAAAAAGAGTAATTGCCTTTGAAACAACTTTGAACATGTTGTAACAGACAGCGGCTGACGGCACCCATGGATTATATTCCATATCGTTCCGGGTAACCCCGGACTAGCCACACAGAATATCATCCACTGAACTTTATCCCAGCAGGATGACACTCACGCAAGAGCTTCCAGATGCCCGACGTTTCCACTCTGCGTCCTCCAGCGGAGGCGAGGTTCCTACAAGGAGAACAGCTTCCGATTTTGCATGTACCCGAAGGTACGCTGGACTAAAGGACTATGGGAATAGGATGGAGACGGATTATGCTACGATCAAGGGAAATACTATCCACGAGTTCACTGCCCCCACGAGTCCAACTTCAGTTTGAAAGGGGCTGCAAAATGGACAAGTCCAAACTGCAGGGACTTCAGCCCCTTTCCCGTGGTACTCGTATCGGTTCGGTCATTCGTAGTACCTAGCCACGGAGGCAAGTCGCCATTCGAACAGCCTATAACTTATTCTCCCCTGTCTGCCGAAACAGTTGATAGTGGTGTACCTTTTACACAGATTCCACCCACTTCTGTGGTACCGCAACTCATGTTAGCTAGGCTTCCCCAGCAACGCTTAATGAGCACCCCCGGGGTTCTATGGGTGTCTAGCACACCCCCGGTGCCTTTGAAACAGGGCAAATTGGCTTGAACGTCACGAAAAGTGAAACTCCAAACTATCGGCCGCTTTTATTGTGTCAATACGTAGCATAAAACAAATGTGTATGCTAAGCGATACCAATCAATTTTGATTGATACAACTCGAGAAAATATAAAAATAAACATCTAGGCGTCACATTTGGATGACCTTTATAACGTTCTATAAAGCTATTTTCACGCAGAGTTATCTCACGATGGAAATATTAGGATACTATTGCATACGCTAACCTTTTCTCACCTACGAAGCACCAAAGAAATTCTTTAAATTCCGCGGTGCATCCGAACCGCGGTAATTGATATTGATTTGACATACCAATTTTATAACAAATTAGCGAATACCCGGCATGCGTTGCAATGCCACACCTATTGATTGATTTGTTATGTGTGAAGATGCATCCAATCCATTGCTTTGCTTGGCGGGTACTCGCTGATGAATGATGGCATATGTTGGATGTGGTTGCTTAGCAACATGCGCTTAGAAAGAAAGCTACGCGATGTATTGCTGTGGGGCTGAGAGGTTAGGATGCGTGCGCTCTCCCTCACTCCGTATAGCGACTGGCGAGCCGCCGAGCGCGGCCTTGGCTGACTCAGCCGAGCGCTTGAACAGACATTAGATTGATAGCATTATCGCCTCTCGGCATAGTTGACAAAAGGCTTTGTTTATCTTAGCAAATTTTGGACAAACACACATTGATTTTTATATATAAGATTTTAATTTCATAAGTACATTCGAACGAGGTAGTTGTTTATAAAGTAAGTGTATTATTCAAACAGAAAGACTCTTCTCTAGATGACTCTTTATTCACACGAGAAAGAGGGATCTAGCTGCAGGAAGGACGTTCTCCTGCAGCCAAGGCCAACTGAAGACTCTTCTCGACTCCCGCCTCCTCACATAAAGAGAGACGGAAGATGTCACTGTTAATCTGGCGAATTAAATGTGCTCAAACTGTAAATCGCCCATGCTACAATATTATTGATACATTTGTTGACTATTTTTCCACATAATCGTCGTCCCGTTTAATGGATGTAATGAGCCATTTCACAGGCTCTCTCCTGCGAGCTCCTTCCCTCACGTCAGAACCTCTTTCTGCACTTGCTCGTTGATTGAAAATTTAATTCCACCCATGTGTACCTCTGAAGAGATGACAATCTGAAGGCGTAAAGTCACACAAGGCACACCGGTTGCGGAACGCTGGCATACGCAACGATATATCGTCGTTGACACTTTACGCATGGATTGCCAACGACGATATATCGTTGTTTACCCAATGGAACGTATCGAATGATGTTTTCGCAGTCATTTGATATGAATGAAGATCTACTTGAGATGAAGATGTAGATTTAGCCGAAATTCTTGTTGTACATGGAGTCTTCTTTTCCTAACATCGAAAAAGACATACAACACGCTGTTGTTTTCGTTGCTGAGTTCTTCTGCTACCGTCTTTCAATTCATGTGTATAACCTATATAGCATTAATTATGATATATTAATTTGATCGTCATGCTACCCAAACACCTTGAGCTGTTCCATCAGATCTTGTTAAGTAATAATTGTTGATTTCTTCATTCTTCGCTTGACGATTGGTCATAGTTGTTTGATAAGGTTCATATTTAGATGTTCTCTTGGCTTTATGACAAGGTGCTCCATCATGCATGAAGAGACCGCTTCCATTTGAAGACCAATCATTTATTTGCTGCAAACATGCAATTTTTTAGGAAATACCTATATTGAAGTTGTTTCATTGTTCTTCAGACAATGAGTGAGTTTTACAAATTGTTATTCAGCTTATCCTGTTCTCCTACGATTATACTGATAGCATGCGAATGGTGAATATCAATTGGCAGTTAAATCCGCTCGATCTCCTTTTAATTAAGTCTTTGATTTTCATCGCTTGGGGTAAAATTTTCTGATTATTATTGTCCATTTTTCATTTCAATCAGATACCAACAACATTTTCCTCGTTTGTGTGAACAACGTTGAAACCTCTCAGTTATCATTGGATTCAAGTTTCCGGTTTGTTGTTATAATGAATTTTCATTGTTCTTGGGATTATTTTCCTCTTGCGTATCCTAACGTATACAATATTTGACTTATATGAGGTAAAGTGGAAAGAGATGTCGCTTTTTTTAACACGAAAAATATGTATTTCAATGATATTCTGTAAAATAATGTCCATTGTTTTCAATAATCTTCCTCCATATATTTCAATTCCTCTCGTGTAAAGAACGACTGGGTTTTTTTTTATCCAAAAGAGAATCCAGACTCTTTTGTGCGTCTCCAGCTGATGTAAAAATTCTGAAGCGAATGCTCCAACGATTCGAAAATATGATAATTCAAAGGCGTTATATCAAATGGATATGATGGATGTTTTATAATCACTAAATCAATTATCCTAAACTAATTTAGAACTGTGTAGCGTGGCTTATAAATGCAAGCACAATTCATAATTCAGTGACTTTTTTCCGCCTTTCTACTCTTGTATGAACTTTACATGCAGTCGCACACAGAGAGAGAAGACAGAATCGATTGATAGCCTTGATCGCGGAAAGATGTAATCCTCCCACTGGCACCGCCTGTTTTCTCATAGATGGGGTCTCTCTTTGGGTAAAATAAAGATATTGGTCAAGATAAAAGAACTATCCATAGGCTATTTTTTTATTATAGGACCTATTTCTTCGAATACGAAATGTTAACTGTTACGAGCTTTTACAATGACACACAAACAACACTATATTTAATAATTAAGTCAATAATTCAAATACATTCATAGGTCAACATTGTCATCCATATCGATTTTATTTGTTAATTCATAATTTGAATACTTATTCAGTCCGAATTAACGAAACTAACCCAAGACCACGTTTAATTACGATGATTCAACCAACGTTTAAGCCATGGATTTTTTCGTTATCGCATTTTGATTTTTAAAATAAGATGCGTTTTTTTTTTAGTAAAACAGGTTTGTATTCCGCATAGTTCCTATTTGTCATTGTGTTGAATTCCCTATTGAAATCGTAAGAAATAAATCGCACAATATGCACTGTTTTGCTATAATGCATCCGCTATTCGTAAACCGCAATTATTCAATGACGAAAGTAAAAGAACTATAATAAGCTACGATGGGTATATACGTCATATGACGTATATTTAAAGATTGCGGTACACCTCGATTGACGTTAAATGTAAGTACTTTCAAGTGCGGGGGAAACCGATTGTAAATATTTGGAAGAAGTGCGTTTGATAGACGGAGCAAGGTTGTGTGGTCATCCATGCTGTTTCAAGATAATCGACAATTTTTTTCCGTTGATGAAACCTTCAGCATAAATACCCAAATTTACACTTTGAACCAATCATGCTTAATGCATCAATTTGCTTAATGCATCATCATGACGTAGAGATCGGGTCTCCGCTCTTTCGGCATTGCTCTAACTTACGACGGTATTTGGTCCTTCTATTATTTATATTCTAGTGCTTCAATGAGAAATTCAATGCAAAGCGAAGTGCAGTTTCGTGGACCAAAATGAACGCGGCGGCGAGCGAACCAGTAGAAATCCGACCCGCCCGATTTTTCCAAAATTTTTGCTCTCATTCCTACGCAAACTTTCGGCGGGCGGAGGTTCCTAACCACATTACAAAACATACAATACATATCTGAAACTGTACAATATTTTTAAAAAAAATGCACTCTATGTTTTTCAGTCCATTTGACAGGCGTGGGTGTTAAATTCATTCTATGTTTAATTTTAATGCCTATTCCCCAAACATTTATTTTATGATCCGCACATGCATCAAGATCAAGACGGACCCCGGTTAAAGAACCGCTGTGATGCATTAAAAACTTTATATAACCCAATTTCCTATACCACGGTCCCTATCTCGTCGTTATAGGAGGGTTGACTGTATTGGCATAAATATATTTTAAGCCAGTAAACCAAAAATATTTTTTTTAGGTGAAAATAAAAATATAAAATAGCTATATTCAATAATAATTATTTAAATATAAAGGATCGTCCAAACGCGACGCGTAGATGTCAGTACTGTATAATCTTCTGTTTTCTTTTGACATAAGTCTTTTTTTTAATAAAAAATAGCACAATTTCCATCGATTTCCATTGTTTTCAAACAAAACTTTGTTTGGTGAAAAGCACATTTCACAATGGATGGATTGTTATATTCTCTGTTTGGAGTACATTTCGGGCAAATGGAATCATTGGACCACATTTCTTCGAAGATGCTGAGCGATACCAGAGACAGAACCGTAACTAGGGTATGAAGCGCCCGTTGCAAGTATTTAACTTAACCTCCCCCCCCCTCCCAATGTATTAAATAATATTATAATGTATATCATTATCATCATAGTGCAGCCACCAGCAGTCCACTGCAGAAAATGTTTTAAAATTATATAGATGACCTAACATATAGATGACGATTACTGTTGTGAAAAAATACTATGATAGAAAGTGTCTAAACGCTAAGTTGCTTCCGTGATCGTACAGATCATAGAAAATGCTGCAAAAAGCCCCAAAAGAAGACGTAGTAGCCAAAATGTATGTATGCTCAATCGGTCCGCTTTTCGGACCGCTGATATGACGAATGAGCGGATCGCGATCGGATGCCGTATCTGAAAATAACAATAATGAAGAAAATTCAATGACGATGATGCTAGTATACTTAAACACAATTCATCGACATAATCGTATAATAAACATTGAGTTGGTCATGGCTATTGCTTAATAATATATTGCGTCCACTGTTTGACCTTCACTTAAATGAAAACTCTTATACACATTACGAATTGCATAGCTCCGCCTTCGGGATTCCCCCGTTAAAATACCCTCCAATTTTGTTTCGAGAACTCTCACTTTCAATCAAATCAATTCCAATTGTTAATCAGCTGCGTGTATTATATGCATGATTGTATCACATGCAAAATTTCGCCTTAAAATTGATACGTTTATCATAAGGCAATTAACAATTTCTGGAGTTGATACAGTTTTAGCAAGCTTTTCCAAGTTCTCGCGAAGAATCAACAGGAAAATCTTGTAGGGAATTTTTTTCGACGATGACGCTCTGAATTCCGCGAAATTACTAGGGAATTGGCGATACGACAAGTGTTGCAGTTGACCGCATGAGGAATGCTTTGGCAATTAAAAATGTCAGATGTGTTGCAAATGTCTTTTGAACATTTCGATACGCTAATTATGAACACAAACATACTTATCCTCATTAACAATAAAGCCAACGATGTTTGACGAAATCTCTTTTGATTTATAAGAGACATTCGCTAAAAATAAATCACCGTCCTTATTATCCCCCCCATCGTAATTACTACACAATTAAAGCATTTTTATGTCCGTTGGAACGCTGTATCAATATAAATTTCGTCTAAATTCGATTAAGTTTACAGAGCGCAATAATTTAAATCGCATCGACGTGTGAGTCAAAGTGCATATTTTATCTGCATATGGAATATATTATATAATATTTTTTTAGTAGCATTCGTGATAGTGTATTCAGAAAATACTAATTCTAGCCATTTTTGCGAATATGCACTGGTAATTTTATCAAATGAAATATTCAAAAGCGATGGTTCACCATCGTGATGATTTGAATATAATAAATATGCATTGAGCGACTGCATTAACAATATGATTGATAAACAAAGTCAGTCGAAAAGTCAATGTAATCAGATTCAATTATTGTCTTCTTCCTTTTTTATTAACGCATAAAACCACAAACATGACTTGTTTGCTGGTTATATTATACATATATGATATAATAGTTTTTTAAAATGTACATTATCGGAGGTAAGCGAACTCGATGCGATGAAGGACTTTCATGTGGTAATTTCCCATCGCCTTCTACGTATAGTTAAATCAGGATAAGTTTATTTAAAATATGATTTTTATACAGGAGAGGATGTGATGTTCTAAAGCCCTTATTTTCCTTGTTTTTATTTTTTCGCTTAAAATGATTATACTCATTTCTTATTGCAAGGCACAATTCGTCACAAAAACGATTTGATTTCGCATCTGGACAAAAGATGTGCATATTGTGCTTGCAAGTCTTAAAAAGTTGCTCATTGCTCGACCAAAATATTTATTTTAATTTGAGAGAGATCGCAGCTGCGAGACTACAAGAAACGCTGGCGGAAAGAACAAATCTTCCCGCGATCCGGTTGATGCAATCACGAGGTTTTAAATCAGGATGCTTTTCATCCCACGCTACAAGACCTTTCCGTTCTATAAATGTTTTTAAAGTTCCTAACGTAACAATAAATAATGACGCAAATGTTCGTCGCATCAATTGTTGATCATGCCATTGTTTATAAATAATGGTACAAAAATTGTTTAAAACAATAAATTCGCAACTCTCACTTTTAAATGATAATAAAAAGACGCGTTTCCTGAACTATGTCTCAATACGAATGTGGGTGAGTTGTATATTATTATTATTTTAAAATGATATTTTTGTTGCAACTGAATCACTCGAGGAAGGATTGTTTTAAGAAACAGATCCCAAATTTATTGACACGATATTTTTCTCCCACAATCTGGATTAGAAGTCAATTCTTAATAACTAAGGTTAATTTTTTTCTTTTGTGTTTAAACGAAGAAGAGTTGAAAATCCATCCTCGCAGAGATATGTACATACAAATGGAACTAAAACTAGAAAGGCAAGCATCGTCACATTTGGCTAAGAATGATACATACCACACCAGAATTGTGTGAGCAATTTTTCATTAAACGTGTAGAGAAATCATTCCGCAAATCTAAGAATTCATCAGAAATTATGGCTAAATCAAGGGAAGCTTATAACAGATTTCGTGTCGATGTATTTTCTTCTTCTTTCAGCTCAGGGAAATAACGCTGAAGTTCATTTTCAAGGTTTTTCAGCTTGCATAAAAATGCCCCGAGATTGTCGTGAAATGCAATAATATTCTTTTCCTTTCCTATAAATTTAAAGTTAAGCCTATTTTGCTGTTCTAATATATTCCGCGAGGCGCTCATTCGAAGTGTCAGCGGTCTGAAAAACGGACCGGTTGGACACATAAACCTTGTGGCCACAGAAACACCAAGAAAAACACCAAGAACTCCAAATCCTTTTTAGTGTGTTCTGAATGTTTCATCTCAAAGTGATGTTTGAGTTTTGAAGGTTTCATAGATTCACGACTGAGAACAACTTTGAACAATATCTATTGCGGCTTCTCTATTTCATTGCTAGTCAAGTTAGTAAAGTGGAATTTCGGATATTTACTTTTTTTTGCATTACAGTGAACATTTATTTTAGTTACCTGTATAAACTGGTAACCCCACAGAAAACTCTTCGAAAACCCCCTTTGTGGTCGCGATCCATAGGTTGGGAACCTAAGCACTATACCAACAATTGGTGTGATAAAAACAACCATTATCTTATATATAGATTCAAATATTTATAAAATATTGGTTTTTATTGTTTGGCTTAAACGTAAATATTGATTACATAATTTATTTAAAAATATTTTAAATATTAACACCATCTTCTGCTATTAGTCTAAATTATTATTGTGAGCGAAACGTATGTTAGAATGTTGTGCAATTTGCTATTTCCAATGGCTTTGAACAGATGGCGTTGCAAGACCAATCCGAAATTAAATCCAGAAGAAACAAATTCAATGACTCTGGTCAGAATATTTTAATTCATTTTGACCAAATCCACATGATTTATAAATTATGTTAATTTAAGAGCAAATTATTGTGTTTTTTTATTACATATTCGCGGTGCTTGGAACTCATTTATATTCTTGGGCGGTATCGCAGAACCGGTCTTATAACCAAAAGGCAAATTTTAGCAGAAATGCAAATTGTTCTAATGAAGTAATACGAGCACAAGAGTGAATATTAATATTCACCGACAATACTAAACTTGACACAATTTTTTCGTCCTTTGGCGAATGCCGGTCACGTATATTTCATTTCGCCAAGGTTTCGCCATTTATAACATTCGTAAGGTGCGATACGATTAAAATGAATCGACCGAATAAAGAAACAGTATTTTTGAGAAACTTCCTCTAACTAATTCTTTGCCACGTCTTCTAAAACGTGGTTAATACCGAGTCAGATCCGATGTAACGGGATAAGACCGTTTCAGTATTCGACCACCCCGCAAATACGACCGTCGGTACCATCTGTAAATTCACCAGTACCAACTGTAAATAAATCCGTGATTTGTCAATCATGTTGTATTTTGGATACAAAAACAATGTCAACGTTGTCGACAGTTATCCCGTAGGAAAGATTGCTGAAAAGCAATTTGCTCGCAAAACATATTCTTGTAACCAGTTTTTCCGATACAATATCACCAAGGATACTTCAAAAAATGTCCAATGGATATTTGCGACTGTATTGTTCTATAAAATAAAAATAAAACGGTTAACTGCGTGGATTTTGCATGGATGGGAGATGGCAGGAACGCGCGATGATCTCTCCATCGGAAGAATTTACCGTGACTGAACAAAATGGCCGACAAACACGCGCGCTCAAACAGACTGATCGTTAGGATCTCCCTTACATATCATTTGCGCAAACTTCAAAACAAACCCCTATAAATTCTTCTATAGCTATATTCTACATTGCTACTTGTCTTTTTTGTGTAGTTTTCAATATAATCTATACGTTGTCGCAAAAATGGTTAAGGATCGCTCATTTGTAGCAAACACCCTGCGGCCCATTTGTACCATAAATATTCCATAATTACATCAGGCATTAATTTCCACCTGTCAACAGCCTTTTGGATTGTAGAAAGTTGTATACATCGCCTGAAGACGATGATATAAATGGAAAGCTTTTCGGGCGTTGAATTCAGATTTAATGGCGGACTAATATATTGAGAGCTGGTAGCATAAATTGAGGGTGGTCTAATATATATGGATCATTCAATAGTTGTGCTCTGGCGTGTTTCTGGACTATCAATATGACAGTCTGGTGCCTTAATGCCGTTGGGTTTCCGCTGAGCAGATTTAATTCGCCAGATTAACAGCTACATCTTCCGGCTCTCTTCAGGATTTTCGGGTGTGTGCTAAACTCCACGGTGAACACCCATAGAACCCCGGGAGGGGGGGCAATCCTACGAATGTGGGTAACGGTCGAGCCCTTGGGGAAATGATGTGGAGTAGAGGCCAACGTAAGTTGCCTGGACGAGTGGCTCATTAAACGTGGCTGGGGGAGCCTAGCTAACATTAGTTATGGAACCGGAGTCCACCCTGTGTTGCGTACCTGTAAGAAAGTTGAAGCCCCTGCAGCTTGGACTTGTCCATTTTGCAGCCCCCTTCAAACTGAGGTTGGAGTCGTGGGGGCAGTGAACTCGTGAATAGTATATCCCTTGTTCCTTAACATAACCCGTCTACATCCAACTTCCTATATCCTTCTATCCAGCGTACCTTCGGGTACGTGCAAAATCGGAAGCTGTTTTCCTTGTAGGGACCTCGCCTCCTCTGAAGGGCGCGGAGTGGAAAGGTACTTGGAAGCTCTTGTGCGACTGTCTTCCCGCCGGGATAAAGTTCAGTGGATGATATTATGTGTGGCTAGTCCGAAGTTACCCGGAACAGACCGTACAGCAGCGCAGGAAATATAAAACATATAGAATCCATAGGTACCGTCGGTCGCTGTCTGTCAAAAAATATTCAAAGGTGCAATGTGTTATTTTAACAGCGCCACCTCTTGTGGCCCTGCGGAGACATTGCACCTGCATACCGACCGTTCGCTTCTTGCGCGTGCACCGTTGCCGGCTGGGGAGTGACGCACAGGAGGCGGGAGTCGGGGAGAATCGGCAGTTGGCTTTGACTGCGGGAGGATTTCCTTCTTGCAACCAGATCTCTCTCTCTCGTTCTGAATAAAGAGTTATCTAGAGAAGAGAGATTTTCTGTTCGACTTCCAGCCATTCCCATCCATTCGTCCAGCAACATTAAGGCCCGATAGAAGAACGGACCCGTGCGTTAGCACGGCCATCCCGCCCAACACGTGGGGGTGGGGAGCCGCCCGGGGTTTCTGCCCCCGAGAGCGCCTCCGCCTCAACGTTACACTATCACAGTACTCTTCGATACGTTCATCTCGGAGACCCACTGAGTGAGAACTTACATATTAAGGGCGAACGCCCAAGAATACATACGTTATAAATTTGAGCCTTTCTCCATTAATGAATCTGAATTGGGGCAGCCCTAGTCTTGCATCGATTTGCATTTGGCTGCAAAAAGAACTATTTATGAAATCGTCTGGTGTTCATAATTTAACAGCAATCATGAAAAACATTTCTTCACAAGTTCGACAACCAGTCACGAGTTTTTCATACAAGTCGAACAAAATAATTGCGCTCAAATCGGTTTTAAATCGTGGAAAATCCACTTTTTTCCCCGTGCGAAGACCGCCACAAAGTAGGTCCATTTGCGGCATACATTTTCAAAACATAATCGTCAAAAGATGAAAGTCATCCTGAATGACGAGCCCCGCATTTCCGACAAGAAACAGGAAACAATTTGCAACAATTTGGTCATTTGTACGCTCTAAACGTGCATTTAAAAAATATGTAAACATCGAGCGATTGCAAAACACACGTTGCTAATGCTAATTTTTTTAATGGTATCGCAACAACAGAAAAAAGTATAATTCTAGGCGTAAACACCGAAGAAGAAAAAGAAGACGAAAAAGAGCGATTGGAACGCTTTATACAATATTACCTTGAAGCTCTATATAAGCGACATTGTTTTTCAACGCCTCGTTGATTATGTCAAAATACATTGATCTGGTTACCCAGTGAAGTATACGACGTTGAACTTCAAAACAATACTTATCTGTTTATATTAATTTCCATATAGATCAAATTTATTTTTATATTCACGATTAAAAAAATAACTTCATTATGTCATAACAAATATTTTATTTGTTTTATGCTAAAATTAAAATCCATATTATTTTTAGGATCAATGCATGGACAGAATTTCTTTATTGAGATCCTTTTCATTGGTCAAACGATTTTTCGAATTTACAAAATGGAAATCAAAGGTCGACTTTTTGTGTACGAATTAAATGGGACACGAGAATGACTTTCCTTTAGTAAAACCGCTTGAAGATTGTATCATCGACCTCACCCTCAAATTCGATCCATGCATTTTATGCAAAGAGTTCATGGTCGATCGGATTTATTAAAAAAAATGAATTTATTACAAATGCATAATTTAATAAAAATGCATTCATCAATCAATCAAATCCCAAGCATGCGCCATGAAAAAATCTATACAAATCCAAGTCCTCAATTCCGCCTGCATTTCTTTATGTAGATAATATCTGTGAACATTTAATATTTCGAATAAAATTACATAATAGAATTTAATATCACCCTACCGCACAAAAGAAACCATTAAAAAGGTGCAACGATGATGCAATCCACACGATTCTACAAAACCTATTAAATACAATTTATGGCTATAATATAATACCAAATGGCTGCTTGAATTCGTTTTAACGGCACTTTCTAAGAATTACAACGCTAAACGATATAAAAAATAGCATATAATCATTCAATAGATCAAATAGAATTTATTTATTAGAATTTAATATATAAAAATCAATATTTGTTTGTCCATATTTAATGCGCTGCCATACCGTTCATCCGATTGCAATAAAACTTTGTCTACTTGTTGTTTACACTTGCGGGAATAAAATAGACATAGTAAAAATATTGTTATGCGAGACATGGCAATTACAACGCATGCCGGGTAATCACTAATATTATATAATTTATACCACAAGTATTGAAGATAAATATTTAATCTTACTTAGATAGCAACAGGTAAATACAATGCCATATCGATGTCGATGAGTGGAAATCGTCATTTAAATATATAGCATGAAAGATAGCCCTGCCTTTGAACAGATAAGAACATAAATAAAATGCTGTTCGCGGCATATGGTATCTGTAGCTAGTCCCGAGGTTGAGCGGTTGGACTCGTAACTCAATAATCTTATGTTCGAATTCTACAGGAGCAGTGTCTACAAAATTATTTTTCTTATATTTACGTTAAAATAAATATTTATCAAAATAAAATAATATTTGTATGTGCAATAGCGTTTTTGTACGATTTATATTATGCAAAATTTTCAAATCGTCTAGGAAAAAGGTGTGAGAGCGCCGATCCCACTCACCCCCGCCCCACTACACTACTGCACAGGAGATGTGGCTGGCGACCACATTTTTAAAAACATATAAACGCCATGAAAAACCATGTCAACATGTTTGGCAATGATCCCCATAAAAACGAGTTGCTGCTAAAAGTCACCTCAATAAAAAAACAGTAAATTTACACCTTTTAACATTTTATGTTCGTTAAATGTTTCACTGTGTAATTGGCTGATTTAAAAAAATACTCGATGTGGTGATGACACAATGGATTGAGCAATCTTAAAATCTCAACTAGAATTGAGAATGTCAATTTTATTAAGTAAATCTGTGGATCTTACGCAAGCATCGCGTAAAAGGATTGGGGATCAGTGGCTTGATAAGCTGCCTCCATATCGAAAAACTTCAGATTTGTGAACACTGAAAGCCTCTGTTAACCCTTTCAAACCGGAGAACATACAAGCTACGCTCTAATGTAAATGTAACGTTGAGGCGGAGGCGCTCTCGGGGGCTGAGTCCCCGGGCGGTTCCCAACCCCCACGTGCTCGTCGGGATGGCCACGCTAGCGCACGAATCCGTTCTTCTATCGGGCGGTGATGTTGCTAAACGAACGGATGGGAATAGACAGACGTCCAATAGAAAGACTCTCTTTATTAAATAACTATTTATTCCACACAAGAGAGAGAAGGAGAATGAGATCTGACTGCAGGAGGGACGACCTCCCGCAGCCAAGGCTAACTGACGACTCTCCCCGACTCCTGCGCGTCACTCCCCAACCGGCAACGGTGCGCGCGCAAGAAGTGATCGGTCGGTATGCAGGTATAGGTATAGGTGCAATGTCTCCACAGGGCCACAAGAGATGGTGCTGTTAAAATAACACATTGTACCTGAAGAGAGACGGAAGATGTCGCTGTTAATCTGGAGAATTAAATCTGCTCAGACTAACAGCGCTATTGCGTGGGGATGTTAAATCGCCCACGATACATAAATCCACGTTTCTGTCAGATCCGTCGCAGCTTGCAACAAGCTTGATAATGAACCAGGCTCAATAAATGAACCTCAACACCGTTGATAGCAAACAATACTTGCATGGTATCTGCTTTCTGTTGTTCAGATATTATGCCTATCAATGTGTTGCGAAAATAAAAGGACAGGATTACCGCGCAAGCCTGCCAGTTTTCTTCTGAAAGAGTGGAATTTGCAAAGGAATTGTGATACTCGGCTAATGACGCCACTCCAGTGCAGTCAAGAGGGAATAACAAAATTGGTCACCGATAAGAATGATGCGAGTATCTTAACTTTCAAAACAAACGCCTGTTCTGAAGACAACACGAACGAAAGTGATCTTGTCTTTTTTGAAAGAGTTTATCCGATGGTTAAAATTTTTTTTAGAATACAATATGAACATTTATGAGTTTTTATGAAAAAAAAATCATTGAGAACCTTTATGGTAATCGGTAGCATTTTTTTTGCGTTTCCGCACGTGCGCAAGGTTAGGACGCAGACGGGCAAGAAAGACGACCGATAGCCATGGACGCGAGAAGACGTATTCTTCCTGTCGGCTCTCCAGTTGTCTCACAGCCGTGTTCATTTTCTCTGCCGATAATGAAGATTTTGACAAAGTAAATCGACTTTATATTAACACTCGACTGACTTTTATTCTCCTTTTCGAATCTGTCTTTCCGCGATCCGATAGTGAATGTGCCATCTATCTTGGAGCACCTAAGTCCTTCCTCTACGTTTTAAATACTCTTTCCTCTCAGCCAAAAGTATAGTCTAGAATCACGATAAGTTATTTTCGATAATTTATTGGACGTTAATAAAAAAAATAATGATTGATATTCTTCGGATTAAAGGTTCATATAAATTATCTTGAAAATTCAGTTTTTTTAAATATAATTAACATAAAAATGAGATGATAGTCTCGACTGTCAACGTTCTTCGAAACCATTGACACTGCTTGCTAAACGAGCGTCAAATTTACGAATCGAGGCGTTCAATGAGAAATCTTGTTTTGCTGTCAAATTTTCCATCCACGCTATTCAGTCGATCATTGTCGAGTAATTCGTCATGATATCGAATCTGAAAAAAAACGACGGGCAAAAATTTAGACATGAGATAAATCTAGCTGAACATAGATAGAAAATGACCCGGAACGATTTCTATACCGACTATCGACGACCATTTATAACACAACGCACTTAATTTGTTGGACTATTATCGCCTCATAATCGGATATCAAGTTCTTTCGGCAGAAATACCGAGAACTGCCACCATTATAAACGAATTGGTTGCATATAAATGCGCAATAGTTGCATTGTCAGTGTTTATAATCGACATTGTACGCGATCCACTTTTTCTAGTCGCCTTCGAAATGAATCTCACCGGTTTTCAAGTTGAACTTTTCTCATGCAAGTCCGAACTGAAAGTCGACGACAAACGGCTGCGAATCAAGGCTGCTTCGGTAAATCAAAGCTCGACTCGAATACTGGCTGTTTTGAATATTGGACATCTTGAGGTCACGGGCGATCTACGGCAAGTTTATTAAATCGTACAAAATACATGCAAAAATGCAAATCTTTCGAGAGTTGAACGTGGGTCATCAACATTTCTCACAGGATTATTTATTCCACCCTTCGGTTGCTGAACTTGCGCACAAGCCAATGAACCAACCATCAAACCGGCTGAGAACGAGTAATATTCCATAGTTTCTTCGTAAGGAAGTAAAAAACAATTAATTTGCAGGTTTTGTTTGTTAACTTGATGTTTAACTGCGCCTTCTTGCAAATCAATATATCATTACTAACGGGTATGGACGTCTTCGCGTTAATGGTGTTAATTTAAATATACATATCATTGGCAAAAGGCCATGCTTGGCGTCCATATGTGTGAGAAGGTCTTTCAACGACCACTTTTTAATGTCAAAAACATATTCACCATATCGGACGAATATTCCCGATTTGTTTCCTATCTATTGTGGTATGAGTTTGCATTTGTGTTCGTGACCATCTAACTGTATTACCATATAAATATACATTTCTGCCATAAATTTTAGCAGTTTTTTTTTTGATAGCAGATTTTTGCAGAAAAAATAATATAAGTCAACAAAATAGTTATGGTCGATCATAAATTGACACCTTAAAAATATCGGACGCCATTTGTTCGAGAGATAGATCTGTTGGATTTGCTCGCAGTCGATCAAAAACAACAATTCGCGTCCACAATTCAGAGCGCTGTTTCAGTGCCGTAAAAAGTATTTTTTCATACGGTATTTTTTTTATTTGCGAAGGGGGAAATCTTTAAAAGACACACAGACTTGTATTACACAGAATTAGAATTATGAATGAACTGTCAAATTAATTTGTATTTTTTAGTTATTACTAGCGAATACCCGGCATGCGTTGCAATGCAATAAACGCTTAGTAATAATTTAAAAAGAAACGCAGTACGTGGTTTATTGTTTCAGGTCACGTGTAGCGCAAACTTTATTTCACCAGACCAATATGCGCCAACATCTATACAATATTTTTACTATGCCTATGTTATTTTCGCAAGTGTAAACAGTAAATTGACAAAGTTTTGTCGCAATCGGATGAACGGTATGGAAGCACATTAAATACGGACAAACACATTCATTTTTATATATTAAACTATGTCTATGTTACTCGCACAATTTCTAGCAATAAGTGAAACAAGATTTATCACAATCCGATGAATGGTATGGCAGCGCATTCCACACGAACAAACAGATATTAATTTTTATATATTAGATTACAAACTAATCATTTTAAAGTAGTCCTGGTCAATTTTTCTGCGAATCTTCGAGCATTGTTTCATAATTATTTCACCATTAAGTTGTTATTTCATTATTTTCCTCAAGCATGAGTTTTAATGCATTGCTACTGTGTATTACTCAAGATGATTTACAGGCCATCATTTTATACTATATTTATTTTATATTATGGGATTCACATTATTAACACAAGATTTTATTCATTTATTTGCATTAATAAAAACATTTGCAAAGACCCAGATTCTATTTTCCTCCATACCACAAGTTGACCGAACAAAATATTAAACAATGAATTATAGTTGAGGATAAAAGATAGATCAATAGGCGTTTCAGGCACCCCTATTCTCAGAAATACTATATTCGATCATGAAACCATATTTTTTTAGTTCATGTCGCTTTTTACATTATTTATGAATTGTAGGAAGCACTCTATACTTAATTTAAATACAGATCAAACACAAAAGTAAAATAAAATACTAAAGCGATTCATTTAATGATAATTATACTACTCACTCTTTTATTGATGATTTCTTATCCAAAATAAATAAATGTGGAAAAATGTTATAGAAAACTAACATATGGAAAATATTTTACCTCTAAATGTTGATTCATATTGAGTGTCGTCATAAACAGTGTTACGTAGGAGCGGGGGCGCTCTCGGGGCGATCCGCTCGTTCGTCACATCAGCAGTCCGAAAAGCGGACCGATTGAGCATACATGCATTTTGGCTAATCTGTCCACTTTTAGGGCTTTTTACAGCATATTCTATGATCTGTAAGATTACGGAACGTAGCGTTTGTAACTTTAAAAAATAAATTGGATTTGGGGGGGGGGCTAAATTAGATACTTGCCACGGGCGCTTCATACCATAATTACGTCTCGGGGAGAGAGAAAATGATCTGGCTGCGAGAAGTACGTCCTTCCGAAGCCAAGGTCAGCCGACGCCTGACGCGCGCCATCACCCAACCGACAACAATGCACGCGCGGATGTTAAATCGCCCATGCTACAACAGCATAAACAGCGATTGGCCATTATGAAGCGAAGACCTCCTCGGGTCGAATATGCAAAGCCGAATGCACAAATATACCGTCAAAATGTGTCCATGACCTATTTTAATTGCATATTTATTTTGGAATAATGTCCGTGCTGCATGCGAAACATTCATTGCCAGATGCAATGCCATAGCCTGGTCTAAGACGGCTTTATCGTTCGACAAGCTAAAATATGAATAATTTATTTCATCTGAAAATTTGAATCTATTATAAATTGGCATCACTTATATGATATATAGGATAATTATATATGCAAGGGAGATTCAAATATAGTTCGGAATTTGCTGTACAGATTTGAAACTTCTTGATCCCGTCACTGAAGAAAGTAGGCGAGACGTAGCATCGTTTGTTGCGCAACGCGTAATTGTTCATTTTTTTTGTAAATGGGGATGTGAAATCAATGGAAACTTTAAGGAGACTTAAGACAGTTCAGTAATTCTTCTCTAAATGAGACCTAAGTGTTTGATTGGGCTCAAATTACAGTCTAGACTTGGATCTATCAAATGTTTGGTCCATTTAAAGAGGCATTAGAAGGGCTACGATTTCAAGACAACGCTGCGGTTGAACAATACGCGCGCAATTTGTTTTTGGAGCAACCGCTTTAATTTTTCAGCGATGGAATCAAGAAACTTCATATCCGATGATATTTTCAATGATGGGAACTATGTAGAAATATAAGATACATACTTCATTTGTATTTTTATGCATCGCTAATAAATTCCGGGTTATATTTGAATCCCCCTCGTATCTATCGTAAGTTCAAGGCTGGAAGATTCAAAATTAAAATCGTTATATTCGGGCTATGGAGCACGATAAGCGACGCTCGATTAATGCGTTGAATCGCCGCGTTTGGAATCAGGGCTGCAAAAATGAGTAGCGGTATGATCGGCGATCACGTGCGCTGTTCTCACATCGTCGAAGTAAGGAGTAGCCCTATTATCGTGATGATGAAGATAGTGTGAAGGTATTTAATGTTAAGTGGACAACTATGCACGGTTTAGTAGTGAATCGACTCCGCAGTAGTGAGGTTGTGCCCCCATACATGACGATCGCATTACTCCTAGACAAGTAAGTCTCCGCGGATTCTAATTCGTCGTCCAATAGCTGCAGCTCGTGCAATCAATCCAGGACATTCAGAGAGACGTCCTTGCCGCGCGGCGTCCTTCAGGAAGCCATCGATTAATCGGGATTCGCTCGAACCGTGTGCCCAGGATGCCAAATTAGGTCCAATTCCTGCATATAATTTCGCATTATTTATAAACAATTGTACGCACGATCGTCGGTGTATTCGCGCACACCACAGTCGTTGACCGCAAATTTTAAATGCGAATAAATCCTAAATCCGATCGTGGACAAGAACGACTATTTAAAAAAAAAAAAAAACATTTAACATGAAATCCTGCGACATATGAATTATTCATATGAGCATTTATCGATCCATAAGGACAATATAAATATAGCGTATAAATTTAAACAACTATATATATTTGGCATTTAAATTCGAAACACAATATGTTTATATTCATATAAGTCGCGAACAGAAATTCCTTGAAAGAAATCAAGGATATTTATTAGATATTTTGCATAATTTTGGCATGAAATGCCATAAATTTACAATCGAATATGTGTATAGAAATTGGTTGATTTTAATGGATGTTAATAAAATGTATGACTATTTATTGTGTTCTGTGAAAAGTCTTCAATTTCTGTTTATAATTATTTTGCTCTTTGATTTCTGCTATTTTTTATATTGACTTGATAGAATATTCGTATTATGTCAATGAAGATTTTAATATTATTATAGCAAAGTTATATGCATTATGGTCTCTTGAAAAATGGGTTAAACAATTTTTTTAATTTCATGTTTTATATATGAACCATTTTAGTTCAAAATCGTTAAAACTCTGATAATTTGGCAGATTCGATGACAAAAATATTTTACTGGAATCTTAACCGTTTTAATATTATGTATATTTTATTTTATTTTATAAGGCGTCTTGTGTATTCTAACATTTGCATGTATACCGTATAATGTCCTACGGGATCATTTACGGGTTTTGAGCATTTGTTTAGGGCTGCCCCATTAAAATTGATTGACCCGCGGTAATCCTACAAAATTTTTGCAAGGCTATATCGCATTGTCCAATTTGTCGGACTATAAAGTACTGTCCCCGACCCCTTGTAATCCGAAACAATATGAAAATAACGGAGATACACATAGACAATACAAAGTATCATATTATGTAATTAACGTTATAAACACAATGGTCATGGCAGTTATAAAAATAAGAAGCTGTTATCGTATCATCAAAAACGTATTCCATGACGATTTTTCAAGCGTTTTAACTATTATTTGCTAACTTGAAATAGATGTATGCCTGTTTCTTTTCTGAGCAAATATATAAACCACAAATACAAAGCTTCCTCCACTTCTGGATGTTTAGCTTTCTTGAAAGATTGTCTCTTACCTGGCGAATCACACTTTTTTTGTATTTTTTACATTGACGAAGCTTTACCATACATGCGTATTATACTTGTATTGGGATGTCGGACTACAGGGGGCGCCGGATTAGACTGTGACCGGATTACCGTGGGTCTACTGTAATATGAATAACAACAGTTTTTTTTACAAGGCATTCTGAGCAATACATTCCAGCACTTATGAACTTTGTTGAATTTGTTTAAAAATAAAATGGAAAATGTAAAACGAAAATTTGGATTCAAATTGGTATTAAATAATATGCGTTTTTCTATGAAAAACAAACACAGCGATTTAACGGCGAATCGCTGTCACTTGAGTGATAAAATGCACTTTTTTCAAATATTTGGCAAAAATATTGACACAGTTGTCAATAGCATACAAGCAACAGAAGTCTTTGTGTTTCGACATATTCTCATTTATTGCGGAATATGCCGTAAAATAATGTCCGATTAAATGTATCGAAATTATGTGACCACAAGAATTACAGGTCTTACATATCTGCGTTGCGCAACACAAAAGCTCAAATTAAGTGCACGCTCTAGAGTCGAATTGCAACAGCAAAGATGTCGCAATCAAAGACGGAAAACCCAAATCAAATCAATCTATTGATCGTTTATCGATCGATCAATAATGATATTTAAATGTTTTATAATTGCTTAATTGAGCTTTTCTCCGAGAATTTGAGAATTGACGAGTTCAAGACCGTTTGAATTGGACAATTCCTATAAAAATAATGTTATGCGATCGGAAAATTTTCAAATGATTTATTATATATACTGCGGAGAAGAAGACGGCGATTGATCGTCCAAATCTAATTCTGCGTCCATCCATGAAAATCATGATGGTAACGGCGACAAATCATTTTTCTTCGACTCCCAATAATGATGTCTTTATGCAAATACTTAAAAATAAATCCGTTACGACATAAAAACACTTGCTGTGCAGGTTCGCGATCGTTTAACGCCATCGGTTATTGTTAAATATTATAATCAACATAATAAAGGGTCATCCAAATGCACTATTATTGACGCGTTTACATTATTATTGAACAATGGATGAGAGATCCTTTTTCAAGCAAAATTAAATGCAATATATTAAATACTGTTATAATGTATATAAATGTTTTAAAATAATATACAGAGATACTATGATAAAAAGTGTCTAGATGCTATGATCCGTAATCGTATAGATCATAGAAAATGTTGCAACAAGTCCTAAAAGGAGACAGAATAGCCAAAATGTATGTATGCTCAATCGGTCCGCTATTCGGACCGCTGATATGATATGCGGCGATTGCTTTACCACGCCTTGATCATAGAAAACCACAAAAACATTTGGATGACCTATATATATTTATATATGAATTCGCATATGGATCGATACTGTCTCTATCCATACAAAATGGTCGCCCGCGACAATTGCTATGATTGAGTCTATCGTGAATTTCCATTTTTTCAAGGTATTCAAAGCGACCGAAGCACAATATCGAGGATCTGTGTTTGTTCGCAGCCAATATAGGAAGAGTTTTGCAGAGAATACGGATGCGTTCAAGAGTCACATAGGGGGGACGGAAATATCAAGCGGAAGCGCTATTAACCCATTCGCAGCGGGGCGTATTTGTCTATCCGTGCTTTTAAATTAATATATGTACATCCATGAAGAATCCCGAGCGATTTTTATCAATGTTATTGCGTTGGACAATATTGAAGCTCGAGATAAGTCTAGCCGAATTTCGATATAAAATGACCCGGAACGAATTCTATTCCGCTATCGTTGGCCACTGACGCGATCTAATTATTGGACGTTTTACTAAAAATAAGTCGTACATTCAATACTTTGTTTCTTTGTTTAACAACTTCCGTTTGACATCATCCTTGACGATTTTTCGCCGTCACAATGCGCGAGTAATTATGAGCTTTTCCGTCAGGTTTCCGTCGATAATCATGAAAGACGTTGGATGTTTCATCCATCGAAACTTTTGCTGATTTTTCAGTCCGGTCAAATATTCTCATACAAAAAACGAGATTGGAACGATCCGATAGTGTGAATACTCTGATTGTTCCTTGTGTAAGAATATTTGATCGGAGCGAGACCGGAGCGAGATCGAACCGTCAACGGCACCATAGTGCGGATCGGGACTAAAATACACATATGTATTTACATAAAATACCATTGCCTCAATAATCAATATATTCAAATCATTTTTTCAAAATAGTACTCATCGAATACTCCGCCGCCTGTAGATATATCGAAATTTATGTTGACTTTAATTCAGTTTTGATTTTAACACTTACAAATACATATTTTACACAGAAATTAATTATATTTGCGTGGTGGTTTGACATTCGGCGGGTGGCAATTAACCCCTAAAGGAGTACTATCGGAGGGCCTGCGATTCCGCGAGCGTCGCTGCGGTTATCCAATCGCAGCGACGAAGATAGTGGACCGCTTTGTGCCAGTAGGGGGTCTACGTTACAGTCACATGTGTTATTTTAATATGGTTTTTAATGTTTAAAAATATTTTAGATCATGAAACTGAAGACTTCTGCATATCATATAAATTCACATTTGTTGAATTTATCACCAGAAAAGCATGTTAATATTTATTTGGGTTAGGATCGGGACTTATTTCTGGGACAACACTCTCTGTCTATTTTGTTGTCACGTTAATGATCTACATTAAATCTCGAAAATTCACGAAACGCGCTCCAAAACAGTAAGAAGGGTTATTTTGGGAAAATAAACGTAAATTAAAAATAGTTTTAAATCACTCTATATATTAAGAATATAAAAATAGTTCCAATAAATTCTTATAAGTCAACGAACGCGAAGAACATCATATACAGTAGACTCTCGATTATCCGGGGGACTGCCGAGGAAGATAAACACGGATAATCCAAATCATCCTCGTGAGAAACAACACTGATTCATGTTGGGCGACGAGAGTGTTAAATATAAGTTTCACACGCGCTGTTGCGATTTTGACAGATAAGTGGATTTATACGGATGATAAGTAGCGGCCAAGCAAATATAGCATTTACGACTATGAAGTTTTTAAGCTAGCTCACTACTCAAAGGGTTAATTCGGGTAGACAAGCGTTGCGGAGGGCCTATGAACAATCACTCTAACACTCTCGTCGCCAAACATATCGCCCACAACATATTTGTCTCTCTTCGAGCTCAACGTACAGTAGTGTTCTTTCTGAATCACTGGAATTCGCTCGCAAATACGCGGTCATCCTATCATACACGTTAAAGTTTTAGTAATCAAGCCACGTATTTTGCTCTTATCCTCCCGGGTTCATTTTCACAATCTTATTCTCATTGTGATTTCTGCCTCGTAAAACAAGATTTCTTAAGCTGGTCTGCTCTTTCTCCTAGTCACTCACTAAGTCAAAAAAACAATGTTTTGGAAGGACTGGTGTATTAATTTTAACTTGTCCATGGGATTATTAATTATTTCTTTTTATGGTAGGGTGGAATATGGGAGATGGGAAAATTAATGAGGATTTTCAGTTCAACTTTGGTTTCAATCGGGATTGTAAATTTCTTGCCGAAAATTTATAATAAATATTATATTAATTTTAATCTTATCAAGATTTATTATGAACAAACCCTGGATGTTATCAAATTTGATTATCTACGAACGAGAGCTGGAAAGCAATTTCATATCGGAAAATGAATACCATCAGAAGACTTATCCGATCGATTCGAACAATCAGGATTGATTGAAAACACATACTCTGTTATATCCATACTTTCATTTTGTATCTATACACATTCATATATTTATTTCAATATTAATTTTAAATACATGACATTCTTAATTATCATAGTTAATTTATAATTAATATCCATTTCCAAATATCTTGAAACACTTATCGCTAATGTTTCACAATTGAAACGTTCCAAATTGAATTATATCAAGAGTGAATTTGAATCCTAGATAGTCGAAAGTCGGAAACATGAGAAACTTAAACAGCGGTTGATTAATTAATCAAACCATTGCTGCATTGTAATTTCGACTCGTCGAATCGATAGTCGGCGTTATTGCCACGAATTTCCAACAATTCCCCGGTGGTTCAGCTTTTGAACTCCCGGTTTGTCCTATAAAAATATATTGTTTTGGCATCGAAACTAGGACAACGTTGAATCGAATCGGCGAACGAACATTATCCTAGAAAATCGTTTACGTTCTCACAACACAACGATTCAATTTGCTTTAATAATGCAAGGAAAACAGGTCGAATAGCATTCCAGCAATGATGAAAGCAAATGACATATTGCATTATTATTATCACAATAATGCAACAAATGCATTGCAAAAAATATGAGCGGTGAAAACTCTATAAACATATTTTTATACCACAGATCTTTCATAACTTCACGTTTTCGTCGTGCCATTGCATCCGCTTATTGCAAAGAGCATTTATACTCATTGCATGATACAAAAAATCCGATTTGCAATGGCGAATTATATAAATATTATTTTTAAATCGGAATTGACAATGAAAAAGCGAAGTTTTTCATGTGAACATATTCATAATCGAATGCAGTGTGAATCTATAATTTTATTATTAAATTAAGCTTCAGTATTTTTTTAATGTTGTTTTTGCGCCGATGGCTGAAGAAAAACAACAATGATTCGCAATAAATTCGTTTCGGCAGATTTAATCGTATGATTCATCCGTTCGTTTTTGTTTGATTTGTCCTTTAGAATTGTTCAAATTATGCAATTGAAAAATAATTCGCCGAATCGCTTAAGCGTTAAGTACGTAAATTCGGTTATAGCGAGCGTCGAAGATCAATGCTGGATCATTTCACATTTAACCCTTCTGTCAATGAATGTTTTTATTACCTCCCGTCAATGAAAGTGGTCTGGCTGGATCCTCATACATTTTGTATGGAAATGGATAAACGGAACCAGCTTCGTTTTTAACCCTATCTGACCGTAAATCGTCTCATCATACACTCGTGCATCAATGGCAAAATTTGCCTTTAATACCTACACGTCTAAACATTCTTAAAAAAATAAGACGACTTTCGTCGTGTTGTCTTGAAAGCAAGCGTTTGTTTTGATAATTAAGATACTCGCATCATTCTTATCGTTAATCAATTTTGTTATTCCTTCTTGACTGTACTGGAGTGGCATCATTAGCCGAGTATCACCACTCTGCAAAAATCTACTCCTTCAGAATTGCTTGCCCGGTAACCCTGTCCTTTTATTTTCGCAACACATTGATAGGCAAAAATAACTGAATAACAGAAAGCAGGTGCCATGCAAATTGAACATAAGAAATATTCCGTGTTAGGATTCATTTATTGAAACTGGTTCATTATTAAGTTCGCTACACGCTGCAGCGGAGCTGACAGAAAATTGGATTTACATTAGAGCGTAGCGTGTATATTCTCCGGTTTGAATGGGTTAAGCCACCTTCCAGCGCTACCACCCTCCCAGCTTAACTACCCTCTCAGCTTACCAGTACTTGCTTGCTCTACTAGGTTGAAAATCAGCCTCGTTTGCACCGAGTATTAGTCTGCTATTTGTATATATATTCCCCAAGCATCTGCTCCATAATGTCAACAACTCTCTTGTACACGTTAAAAAATAACATTATCTGTGGCTTTTGAGCCTCTCCAACAACTTCTGTATCATAATGGACAAGACAAACATCAGACAGCGACTGACTGGATTGAAGGTTCGTTATAATCGACCCCATTTCCTGCGCTGCTGTTTGGTCTGTTCTGGGTAATCCCGGACTTAAGAGTGTCTTCTACTGATCCTTAAACCCCACGAGAAACGCTACGCGCGGAGCGTCCAGGCATCCAGGCGTCCAGGCGGGAAAGACCAGCTTCAGACCATGTGCACCCGAAGGTGCGATGGAGGAAGGACTAAGGTTATGCTAAATTCAAGGGATTTACTTCTGCAGGCTCACTGCCACCACCACTGAAGGGGGCTGCAGCAGATGACGGACTGCAGTGGCGTTCTCTCCTGTTTGCCTAATCGGTTGTTCCACGCACCCCTTTATGGGTGCGCAGCACTGGGTGACCTGCGCACCCAACTCATGTTAGGTGGGCTACCTCAGCTGCGTTTGGTGAGCAAACCGACATTACACGTTGCCCGTTGGTTTTATGGGTGGGCTTCGTGTCTAACACCCCCCCCCCCCCCCCGCGATATAATAATGGACAGTTGACAATTGGATAACAGCTTTTGATTTTTTTCTTATATAATAATATTAAATATATTGAACGATATAGAATAATAGTTGTCAACAATAATCGTCTTCGTACTTCTTTTGTACTTGCCAGTTAATTCCAGTAGCACCACTTCACCTAAGTTGACTGCTCTCTGGCCTCCTTTTTCTTTTCCAGTATACAGGATACCTTTACAAGGATATCCATTTCCTGAATCACAAATTCATCGATTTTTATAGAATTAAAGGATTAAAATTTCCTTACGAAACATGAAGAAAAACGTGATTTTTCATACAAATTCTATGAAAAAAAAATTTCTCGAAACACAAGGATTCCGAAATTTTTTTAGCTCTAAATTCTGTAAAATCCTTCAATGGACAAAGTCAGGAAGTTTGAAAAAAAAACGATTCCCTGCTCCCACGTGTTCGTCGGGATGGCCACGCTAACGCACGGGTCCATTCTTTTATCGGATCATGTACAATCGGACGGATGGATCGGGATGGACAGGCGTCGAACATAAAGACTCTTCTTTAGATGACTCTTTATTCACACGAGAGAGAGGGATCTGGATGCGGGAAGGACGTCTTCCCGCAGCCAAGACCAACCGATGACTCTTTTCGATTCCGGCTTCCCTGCGCGTCACCACCCAACCGGCAACGATGCACGCGCAAAAAGCGATCGATCGGTATTGCAGATGCAATGTCTCCGCAGGGCCACAAGAGATGGCGCTGTTAAAATAGGACATTGCAACTAAAAAGAGACGGAAGATGTCGCTGTTAATCTGTCGAATTAAATCTAAGTAAATCGCCCACGCTACATGGCAGAACATCTTATTGACAGGAGGGATAAACGCTATACCAATTTGTTTGTTTATGTGTCAGATATTGTTGCATATTCAGAAGAGATATTAAAAGTATTCATATTTACGATCGATTTGTAATACATGCATTAACACATTTCAGTCCGCGCGAGTTTCCAAAAACTTTCAAATTGAAACTTCATGTGCTAAAATCGATATAATTTTAACAAGGATTTAATGCATAGATTTGCAATATAACGGCAATTTACAATTGTTATGTGCGTACCAGCGTGATAAAATACAAAACAGAAATAATATAGATATCCGTGAACTTGATACTTCGAAGTAAAAGATTCGGGGACATTAATAAAATGTCTTTTGTAAAATCCTTTGACAAAACTGGGAAAACGTGTAGTATTTATTTATTATTTTTCGTGCGTCAAAAGCTCAAATTATAAAACACGCATATTCAAGTGAGCGGATCGGATTGTGTTAATGATAAGGATGATGATTTCGCCATTTAATCAGTCTGAGTGTTAAGTCAAATTTCGCAAATTCTTACTAAAAATGCACAAAAAATACAAACCATAGCAGGCAAAATTGGTAACACGTAAATTTAAAAAAACCTTTATGAAACATGCACCGATTTCCTTTATAATTTTGTTCGACGTCTATATATCGCCATACCGCACTTTATGTGGAAATGTCGCGCAATCTAATTCAAGCGACTCTTCCAATTACCAATTGCCAATGAAAAAAATCAATTATTTTATTTTAATTTTTTGTCGTAAATTCACAAGCTAAAGGCGATGAAATATTAAAATGGGCATACATTTTCGCTTTGCGAAGGAAAAATGTACGATTTATGGCGTGGAATCTATGGGTCGCCCGTTACATATAAAAAATATATCCCCCCATGAAATAAATATTATGGGGGCGATCGATTTTTGCCGCTCTAAAAGTGTTTAAATTTATGCGATACGAGCTGTGATGGAGAGTGCTGGGTTATTTATGACTATTTGTGTAGTATTGTTGATAAGGGTCTTCAGCACTATTGATCGGATGTTTTCATATGGAGATAAAATTGATGGAATTGCGAGCTTTTCTTCGTTGCCGTTCGGCGTGCGAAGGTAGGGTATTTTTTTTTCCTCCCTTTACGATTCGGCTATTCGTTTGTTTGCTTGATTCATTTCGTCCCTTGGATTGATAGATGTTTGCTTCTTTGATTTCCGATGAAAGCTTTCCGCCATCCATAGAACTGTAGATAGCGAAAGGTTCGTTTTTATGCCCAGATGGACGTGTGTGTTGGATTGAATTAGAAAATGATGTGTCTTTGTTTCATGACTAATAAGCTTTTTTGTTCGGGACAATGTTCTTGTGGCAAACTTTATTCAAGGATTCGTCGAACATTCATTGTCGGTTTGTGGTTTTAATCATTAATGTGTTTGAATGCTATATAGGTCTTGGTTTGGCCAAATTTGTCGGCATGTGATAGCGCTGTAGAGAAAGTAGGTTACCCAAATTCTTGTATTTGTATTCACAAGTTACCAATTGTGCCAATTGAACCAATGATGCCTTTAACATCACATAGGTCTTGATTCAACGTCAATCTATTTTTATAGTAATAGTACAGGATTCGGCGACATTATTTGTGTAATTATTCCTATATAAACAAAACTTTGAAAGTTGCAATGCCTCAATCAAGTTTTTGCACTACAGCTTAAACCACGTCTACCGAAACCCTAGCCATATTATATCGAAAGTAGACGACGTTTATCTAACAATAATTAACGTAAACTACTTGTAAACAAAAAAACAGATTTGTAGTTTTTAATTTAGTGTCGATATGTACAATTATTCAGGCTTCGAACATTGTTATTAAATATCCGCAACGAAGAAAACCTTTAAACGTGAATTTGTAAAAAAATTCTCTCAATTATATCACATTCAAGTAACAGGTTGAATTTATATAGCATTACGTATACAGGCAGGCGACAAACTGTTATTCAATTTATTCTAGCGAATTACCAAATAAACTTGTTTAACTTGATCTCCATACAAGTTCTAAATCTTGAAATGATCTTATCTAGTCAAGTGCACATCATTATTTGACATGCTGTTTTATATTTTTTATATGGGATCACTGATCGTAGATGAACTCCATTTTTTTTAAATTCATAGCATTCGAGACTACATGTAGCCTTTTATTGTATTTTGTCAAATAAACATGGTTTATTTTTTTTTAAACTAGTGATTATCCAAACAACGCTTTTACTATGTCTATGTTATTCCCGCAAATGTAAACAATAAGTAGACAAAGTTTTATCGCAATCGGATGAACGGTATGGCAGCGCATTAAATACGGACAAACAACATTGATTTTTTTTAAATATATTAGACTATGCCTATGTTACTCGCGCAATTCTTAGCAATAAGTGGACGAAGTTTTATCGCAACCTGATGAACGGTATGGCAGTGCATTACATACGAACAAACAGAAATTAATTTTTATAAGAAGAAGATATGCCATTATTATACCCAAAAAAATATTTTTAATAAATAATGGATTACGGTAAACTCTCCTATATGATTCCCCAAGAGTGTAATAAAATAATGCTTATCCTAAATTAGCCATATGTGGATGGTAAAAATATGAAAAATTATTTAATTACGAAAGAGTTTCTGTAATTTTTATTTCTAAACTATTTTATTAAAATAAGCAATAATATGATATACGAAGCGATACTTAAATATTATATTTATTGCATATATTTCCACAAATTATCGATATTTGTAGCGTGGGCGATAAAAAATCCCCACACGATAGCGCTGTAAGTCTGAGCAGATTAAATCATCCATATTAACAGTGACATCTTCCGTCTCTCTTCAGGTGCAATGTGTTATTTTAACAGCGCCATCTCTTGTAGCCCTACGGAGACATTGCACCTGCATATCGACGGATCGCTTCTTGCGCGTGCACCGTTGCCGGTTGGGTAGCCTTGGCTGCGGAAGGTCGTCCCTCCTGCAGCCAGATCTCTCTCTCTCTCTCGTGTGGAATAAATAGTTACACCCGAGCGCTGGAGTGGCCATCGTGGGGGCCACTAACGGACGAGCACGTGGGGGCGGGAAACCACCCGGGGACTCTGCCCCCGAGAGCGCCCCTGCCTCAACGTTATTTAAATTTCTTAAAATAATACTCTATTTAAATAGAAATTATGAACAAAATAAATAATATATACTCGATCTTCTTTTGCACGGGGAATAAAGATGTCCATATATATACAGTTAGCCCTCCTATAGCTTCGATTTCTATGGAGTTTTTTCCTATAGCGTCTGCAGCGTCTTTTACGTAAGCAACATATAAAATACTATAGAATGGATGGCTAACTTTATATGGGGTTTTGTTTCTATAGCATATTTCCTATCTCGACACTATAGAAGGGTCGACTGTACTTATTAGGGTATATTTTCATTCTATTACAAATGCCATATTTTTGTTATTTTTTTTATTTTGGTTTGGTTTAAAAAAAACTGTTTTACCGATAATTGTAATTTAACGATAAATTGCAAGCCCTAGTCTATACGTAGCATACAGCATCCACTAGACCAGAAGCAAGCCTATTTTATTATATATTACACAATATACAGCCACATCTTATGCCAACAATTTCAGTTACAAACGGAAAAAGCAATACATTAAATCTACTTTTATCTAAAAGCTAAGAAGTTTCATGTCAAATATCACACGATTTTATTCAAATTTTGATGCTTTACAGCGTTTATTCATCGTCGCTCCGTTGATGTGTTAATTCAAAAATGTGTTAAAAGGCAACTAATAAGCAATAGCTCACAAATAAATATGAATAAGTTTGACTTTCATGCTGCAGTGTAATGTAACTAGGTTTTTTTTTAATACATAATTGTATAACAAGAAAAACAGGATTACAACCGGTTGTATGCCAGCATCTATTTTCTCTTTGACGTTCATGTCAGGATTAATTTTAATCGCACATATGAACATCTGTCAAATTTTATAAATGAACTATTACTTATCAGGCAAATCTTTGTTTCAGATAAAATACTGCAAAAATGAATGAACGGAGTCATTTTGGTATTCTGATATTCACAGCAATTTTTGCAGCTGTTGTGGGTTACAGATTACCCGAAACGATAATACCAGAACACTACGACCTCACTATTTTGACCCATCTAGACGAAAAAGAAAATTTTACTTTCAGTGGAACGGTTCTAATACAGGTTTGATTTTATTAATACAATATAATGTCTTTATTAATTTCATATTAGTATTATAATTTGTGCATGATGAATTTATATAGGTAAGGGCTCTGGAAGAAATCAATAGTATAGTTCTGCATTCAAAAGAGTTAGAAATCATCGAGAATGAAATAGTTGTGAAAGCTATAGACCATAATGATGTTATTCCAGTATCCAATGTGACTTATAATAAAGATGTAGATTTTCTCATCATTGACTTAGACAAAGCATTGAATAAAGACTCTCAATATGAAGTTAAAATTCCATTCAAAGGAATCATTTCAAATGCACTCGTCGGATATTATCGCAGCAGTTTCAAAAATGGAGTAACTGGAGAAAAAGAGTAAGTTTGTATTTAATTAACGCTGGATATGGCATTTATTATGAATAAACGAGCATCGGTTTTATTTAAGATGGTTGGCCGTGACACAGTTCGAAGCAAATTATGCAAGAAATGCATTCCCATGTTTCGATGAACCCATTTTGAAGGCAACATTTTCCATTTCCTTGGGAAGAAAAGAAGGTTTGACCTCCTTGAGCAATATGCCTCTACTGGAAACCCAACCAATGTTTGTATACACATATTTTATATAATTTTCGATTAAAATTATGCAATAATGTAAGGCTGAAACTGATTTTTTTACAGAGAGGGAATGAACGGATGGTATTGTGATAAATATGAAAAATCTGTTCCCATGTCGACGTATCTTGTGGCTTATATGGTTTCACCGTTTGAGTATGTCCAATCGCCAAACACAGATTCGGACATTTTATTCAGAATCTGGGCTAGGAAAGATGCCATCAATCAAGTAAGCTATTTAGTGTGTAAATCAGGGCTTCGAATCGGAACGAAACCGATAACTGGTAAAATTGTTATTTTTGCCGGTATGAAACTGATTCGAAAATATTGGTTTTTTCGGTTCGGTTCGCGTTTTACCTATATTTGAGGATTGTTCTATGTTACTGTGAATCTTGGCGTATTTCGTTTTTTTTAATGAAAAATCTAGTAATGCAGAAGAAAATCTAAAAAATACATTTTTTTCAGCATTTTCCTTCCTATGTTGTAAAACAAAAACTCTTTTTTTTGTTGAAAAAAATTGATGAAACGACCCGAGTATTTGGTTATGCGCATACACGCCCATAGAGTATGAGAGGGTGCGATTTTCGTGTCTGAACAACGTGACCCCTTTTCTGCGACCCGTTTACGTTGCAATCCCTTCAATTAATTATTCATATTGTATTTATCGCCTACATGATATTTCTATAAATAAATTGTAAATTCTAACATCCTACGTAGGGGAAGTAGAAATAGAAAATAATTCTTTAACAAACAAATACTTTCATTCATGTATTGTAGAATGCTTCCTATAATACTGTAGCATTAGCGAATTATCATCAAGAGGCGCCCACCACGGGCGCAACTGAAATTGGGGCGCAAAACGCAAAATAACAACCCAGTTGAGAGTTGCACATGGTTTTTATTTTACTTGACTATTCTAATCAACACTGATTGACTCTGTCCGCTTTTTTTTATTATGCTATATTGTCTAATCTCTAATCTTTCTTCATTATCGTTTAAAAATTGGACTAACCCAGTCGCCACAAGCCCGCAATAAAATAGACAACAATATTTTCGACCGATTGTAAAATTTAAAAAACCCACCCGTTCATTTTTTTTTTCGGACAACTTCGTTTTGTAATGAGAGCTCGTAACCGTTCTATAAATATGATCAGGTGTGGCGTCCGATCGCGAGGCGCTCATTCGTCATATCAGCGGTCCGAAAAGCGGACCGATTGGACACATAGACCTTGTGGCCACTTCGACCTCGGCATTTCTATGATTTGTACGATCACAGAAGCTCCCTCAGAGGCTAAAGATCCCTAAGAGGTTATTAGGTAGTTCACATCAAATGAGGTCGCGAACGAGTCTAAATTCCCCCCCCCTCCCCCGGTTTTTAAACTATATATTTATCTATCTTCCTTCCTAATTTATGCTGTTCGTCTTAACCTCGTTTAAACTCTGCCACCTAATATCTTACAATTGTAAACGAAGAAGTAGACTCCCCAAGAGTAGAATCGAGCTCAGCTTTGAGAATAGTTGGATTGAGACTTTTCAAATAAAAATATTTTATCACTTTACGATAACCAATATTTTCCATGTTTACAAATTCACTGAGAATGTTCACTATTGATAGTTGCCAAACTATTTCTAAACAACTTAGTATCTTCAGACTTGAAACTTAAACTTTATAAGACACTTTCTATCATAATATTTTCTTAAAACAGTAACTACCATCTATACGTTAGGTCGGGTACTTTTGGGACTATTTTCGTATATTATTTTAAAATATACATACTTTATAATAATATTTAATATATTGCATAATAGTACTTTTAAAAAATTGGGAGAACACCGATCCCTTCTTGCGCGTGCATCGTGCGTCGGTTCGACGCGTAGGAAGTGGGAGTCGTGAGGAGTCATCGTATAACCTTGGCTACGGGAAGACGTCCTTCCTGCGGTCAGATCTCTCTCTCTCTCGTGATTAATAAAAAAAGTATCTAATACCAGAAACTTTTTATGCGATGACTGTCCATCTCCTTCACATCCGCTCGGCTACATAACGGCCCCGCGAGGTGCCGCCTGGGGACTCTGCCCCGCTCTGCCTCGTATTTTTTTCCAGAACGAAAATAGTAACCGAACCGATATAAACGTTTGAAACGTAACCGAAATGAAAAATAAAACGTTTCGAAGCCCTGGTGTAAATTCTTCATTTCTGTATACATTTCACTGTATAATATTTTTAATCAAAAAATTTACAGACACGATATGCATCTGAAATTGGACCCAAAGTACTATCTTATTATGAAAAATATTTTGATGTGCCATATCCGTTACCCAAGCAAGATATGGTAGCAGTGCCTGATTTTTACGCCGGAGCCATGGAAAATTGGGGTATCATCACCTATAGAGAAAACGCTTTGTTATATCTACCTAATGTATCGTCTACATCCAGTAAATTCCGTGTCGCAAGTGTTCGTATATTTTATTTAAATATTTTTACTCCGTCAAAATGATTACAATATCCAAAATAAAACATACGTTTGATTTCATATTGCAGGTGGTTGCTCATGAATTGGCTCATCAATGGTTCGGAAATCTGGTCACAATGAAATGGTGGACTGATTTGTGGCTGAACGAAGGATTTGCAACATATGTATCAATTCTTGGAGTGCATCACGTTCATCCCGAATGGAACGTCCTCAATGAGGAGGCCGTTGATAATTTAGTAGATGTTTTCAGGCTGGATTCTCTAAACACATCTCATCCTGTAATATTCTTTTTGCAGATTTTATATCAATTTAATAGCTATTGAAATTATAATATCAATATTATTTTATTTAGGTGTCAGTACCGATTGGACACCCGAGTGAAATCGATCAAATATTCGATGTAATATCATACAAAAAAGGATCTGCTATCATAAGAATGATGAATCTGTTCTTGGGAGAGGAAGTCTTTCGCGATGGTGTCAGTAGGTATAATAAGAAACAAATATTATCTTAAAAACAAATATGACGATAGAAATATAATTAAATTATTTCAATCCAGTTACCTGAAGAAATACAAGTACAAAAATGCCGAGCAAGATGATCTTTGGCAGTCTCTAACTGAAGCAGCTCATGCTGCCAAATCTCTCGCGAAAGATATCACCGTCAAAGAAATTATGGACAGTTGGACTAAACAAACCGGTTATCCCATAATAAATATTGAGAGGAATTATGCAGACAATACAGCCAATGTATCACAGGTATAACGCAATGCATAATTGATATTTTTACAGTAGATCGAAAATGTGTTAATAAATTGTGTTGTTCAAATAGAAAGTGTACCAGAGCATAAGCGAAATCAAAAATAAGCCCAATACCGAAACGTGGTGGGTTCCTCTAAGTTTTACTAGTTCGGATCAAATTGACAATAGAACTTCCCGTCCTTCGGAATGGTTGCGAAAGACTTCACACATGGAAGTGAAGAATATGCCCAATCCAGACTCGTGGGTGCTTTTCAACGTAGATATGGCAGGTTAAAAATATATTTTTATTCTCTACGAAATATTACTCACTAAATAGTTTCAGTAATTAATTCATAATAATGTATCGATTTTTAGGATTGTACAGAGTAAAATATGACGACAAAAATTGGGAATTACTAACCAACGAATTGAAAAAGCCATCTCACGGGGGAATCCCAACGCTCAATAGAATGCAATTGGTTCTTGATTCTATGGATCTTGCATGGACTAGACAATTAGACTACAATATGTCACTGAGGTAATATTGACCTTTTGATTAGTGAGTTCGTTTTAAATTGAGTTGATTGATTTATGTCCACGCAAATCCATTTGTCTCTCAGGACCGCGCAGCGTGAATAAAACTTGTACATCAACAAATGAACCCTAACACTGTTGATATTGTTGGGGCCCCTTAATGGCGTTTCAAATAGAATCACTTTTGTTACCGGACTGAGTTTTATGTATATAATTGATTTATATAATTAATTCTAAAAAGATCATCAGCGATCTAAGAAAACCCCACACTCAATGGTTTTCAACCGATCTGAATAAAAGAGATCGTAAATGTAATGTTTAAAATAATGACTGGAATAAATAATAATATTGTATTAGAAATAGAAGTATGGCATTGAAAATTAAGCGCTATGGATCGCTTATATTGAAATCAAAAACTAAACCTAGCTAAGATAAATAAATAGATATTTGAATTGATACTAAATTAGGCTAAAATATTATATATATTTATGGGGAGGGGGGGGGGGTTGCCTGGTTTTGCACGCGACCACATTGGCGCGGGCCACCTGCTTACACTAGCCGCTGGGGGTGCGATATCGATAGGGTCATAGTAGCCCCCAGGAACGCATTATGCCCTAAACGAGGAGGGAGTGGCCACCAGATCTGTGTGCCTAACCGGTCCGCTTCTCAGGCCGCTGACACTGCGAAAGCCCGGACATGTCCACAGAACGTGGTCTGCGTCCATGTCTGGATCGCCGCATGGACACTCCGAAACCGGGGAGAGCTGAAACCTAAAAAGCGAAGCACTAAACCGCCCGTGCCCTATGAGACGTGTAGACCTTGCCATCGATGTACGAATGTATGATGAGACGCAAGACACCCATCTTTATCTCCGATTCATTCATCTTCGCACTCAATGTACGAGAATGCTTTCTCTATCACTCGATCCCGAACGCACATTACTCATCAACGGGTTAATACGCTTTATCGTATTAATTAAGCAACTGTGACTGTAGCGAACGCGTCTCTCTTCTGACGCCAATCGATCACCGTAACAATGGTCCCGACGCACGAGTCGGCTGCGATGAACGGCGGAACATGTTTATGATTTAATTCGCTCGGTGATAGAGATCGAAAAGAGGTAGATGCTGCAGGTGATCAATAAAATATCGAACAGTCGGCATAACGTATTTATTCAATTAATCCACAATATAACAACCAGTGGAAAGCAAGCGAACGTACGTTATACGGAGCAAGCGGGTGATGATCCACCCGATGATAGACGCTTTGTTGTAGCGTCTTCTCCCACTCGTAGCTGGTCGTCTTCTCGAAATTTCTTCCCTGTTGGGGTTCCAGAAGCGAAGAGAGATCCCTCGTGGGTGGTCGGGGGTGGGGTCGAAGAGCTGATTGTCCAAGGAGGCTTGATTTGATCACCGCCGGATCCCTTTTTGACAGTCTGCCGCTATTTTGACATTTGGCTGCTGTTTTGATAATTCGCCGCTGATGTGATGACACCTCATGGGAGGCGTGGCGTCATCATCCAAGTATCACTACTCTTTTGCAAAAATCTCTTCTTCAATGTAGAAAATCCGAATCTGATAGCCTTGCAATTTTCCCAAGATTTTCTACCACTTTACAATGACTGTAATAAAAAAAAAACTTAAATTTAACTAAATGCTTTTTAAAAGCCTGATGTCGATCACAAAAATATAAGCAAACGAATAAATCTAACCATGTTTGTGTAATATATAATAAAATAGGCTTACTGCTGGTGTAGTGGTTGCTTTATGCGCGTGTAGACTCACACAAACACAATAGAGACGGTGCGGCGCATGCGCATACGGTTTCTATGATATACATATTATATTTTATTTTAACACATTGTTTGCGGAAGCAGAGCATCATCAACAGTCATCACTTTAGATTCGACTTTTTGGATGGAATTTTTGTTATAATAAATACAATTTTATTTAAACTATCGGTAGATTATTGGAGTACATCAACAACGAAGAAGAATACATACCGTGGAGGGGCGCAATGATTGGTTTGGGTCGCATACATTCCATATTGAAAAGAACACCAGACTATGGCATTTTCAAGAAGTACATGAGAAAATTAATCGCACCGGCGTTTAAAAAAACCGGAGGACTGTTTAGCAAAATCGTCGCCACTCCAGACAAATTGGACTCTGTTAAACATCAGGTAATTCATCGGGATGTTGCATGATATTTTCACAAGTTGGCATTGTTTTATGTGATTTTTTAAAAATATTTTTAGATATTAATCAGCAGCTGGGCGTGTAGAGTCGATGTACCGAGCTGTAAAGAACATGCTTTGGAGCTTTTTGATATGTGGATGAAGGAACCTAACCCTGATGAAAAGAATGAGTAATTTATTTATTCGATACAATGCATATTTATTAATATATGATAATATTGAAAATGTTTGTTATACTGCTTTTAGCATTCCAAGTGATCTTCGCAGTGAAGTTTATTGTATCGGTATAAATAGAGGAGGAGAAGCTGAATGGGACTTTTTATGGAAAAGATACCTAAATACCAATATAGCGAGCGAAAGAGAAATATTATTAAGAAGTTTGGGTTGCACTTCAGAAGTATGGATGATGAAGAGGTGAAATATAATCCATTTCATATTTAATTTATATAATATTACAGTATTAAATATTTAACATAACGTCATTCAAACGTATGCCGCAGGCTTGCTCGGTTGTAAAACAAAAATTAATAGTAATATAATTCATTTATCTGCTTTTAGAATCCTAGAATGGTCCATAACAGAGAAGAGTGGTATCCGACAACAAGATGCTTATACGGTATTCGATAAGATCGGCAGCTCCGACATTGGATATTATGTTGCTAAACATTTCTTATATGAAAAAGCTAACGATATCAGGAAATAGTATGTCATTATTTGTATTAAATCTGATATGTTTTATTTATAATGTAATAGTTTTAAAATAACTAATAACAATTGTGTAATTTCAAGTCACAAAGCGACACCTTCCGTAATGGGACGATACATAAGAACTATTGCTGGCCAAATTTCATCACGAAATGAGTTAAAAGAAGTAAATATACAATTGCATTGTTTTTTGTTTCAACAAATTTAGATTTCATGCATTCAATCATTATTTTATTTTTGCAGTTCTCAAAATGGATAGAAGATAATCGTAGCTTATTCAAGGAATCGAGCCTTGCCATCGGTCAATCGCTCGAGTCTGGTATCGTCAGATTGGAATGGAAAGACGTACACCAAAAAACTGTCATAGACGTTTTGAAAGGACTTATTTAATAACATTATCTTATGAAATATGAAATATCGTTAGAATGTTAGAATAATACAAAGTATAGTTGTGTATAAGTTTTGTTTTTAATTTTGCATCTATTAAATGTACTTAATAAATATATTATAAAGTAATCTAGAATGGTTAGTGATTGACAAATGTAATTTGTTTCGTTATGTTATTAGCCATTTGAATGCTGTGATTACAGTATTATTAATGTTTTTGTTGATAAAATATTTCTGTTAATCTTTTGCTGTTTATAATTCGTTTATTTATATTTTGTTGACGTGCTAAATACAAATTTGACCATATGAGTTTCTATAGATTTTAATAAGGAAAGTAGGAAATTTAATTTTAAACCAGTGTATATTAGAGTGGATTTTTATGTTTTTAAAAATGACTATGATTTCAATAAAATATATTTATATTCATAAATGTTAAGTGCTTCATAGTGTATTTATAATTAAATAGAATGTTAATGTGTACTGTCTTTTTTTTAATTATTTCTTTATATGGGCATTTTTCAATAAACCGGGCAACTCATTGTCTCAGATCAATATTGTATGAAAAAGTATAAATTATTATATATTTCACAGTTAACTTTAAAAGAGCTAATATTCTTGTGCTCATATTCAAAAACAATTCCCTGGTTCCTTTACTTTCATTCTTATTCTTGTCGGCGATCCAAAAAGCGGACCGATTAAACACACACACACCTTGTAGCCACTCCATTCTCTTTTAGGGCTTTTTGCTGCATTTGCTATGATCTGCACGATCCCAGAATCTCCCTCAGAGGCTAATTTACATAGGTGGCTCGCAAAGCAAACACGGCACCCATCTTGTACACGGTTTTCTCATGTTCAAATGTTCATATGTGATATACAGCATTTTTTGAAAAGTCTACCATATTTACCAACTCGCGTACTTATAGTCGACGGACATCCAATACCATTTTGTGGATTTTTTCACCATTTCTGGGGTGATTACCTCATTTGGTCGACCACTGGGCTGTTCGTCTTGGCAGCTCGTACGGCCTCATTTAAATTCTGCCACTCAAAATCTTTAAATAAAAGTATGTCTATGCTTACAAATTCATCGAGAACGTTTACTATTGAATGCTGCCAAACAAATATTAAACAACATATTTAATATATTTTTATTAAACTTTTTTTTTAAAAAAGTGGGGGGACGCATGATAATTTAATAAATTATATAATAAGAAACGAATATTTATAAACAATGTAACTCTTACAATTAAAATTTTAATTGAAATGAGACTTGAAATGAGAATGAGAGATTGAATTATCATGAAATTAAAATAAAATGTTTTTATTTTATTATTTCGACGCAATTCAAAGACATTTAGATATGGCCAAATAATGTGATGTTATGGCCGTGTGTGTATTTATGAAAGGCGTTTGTTGTGTCAATTGACAGCGCGCTCTCGCACAGTCGTTTGATCAATTCTTGTATTGTATTGCTTATACTCCTGAGAGCAACAAAGTAAGTATTCCAAGTTAATCTAATTTCAAAATGTATTCGCATATATTAAAAATATGAATACATTTTTCAAAAAGTGCGATTTTACTATTTTAGCACTTAAAATGTTGTTCCTTTCATATTTTTGTGGAAATATTGTATGATTTCGACTAAAAAGAGTATAAAGGAATATCAATTATGAACGGAATGTTCTCTGATCAATATTTTCACATTGAAATGCACAAATCTTTGTTATTTAGACAAATAGCAGCATGTGTTTTTTTTTAAATAGCGTGACTGTAATTTTTACATTCCGAAACTACCTACATGAAACAATCACATATCATTATTCCCAAAAACATAAAAAGCATAAAAATTTCAGTACCGTATTGAAATATTAGGTAAAACGGAAAGAAATGTAATTTTTCTGTTATTTGGATTTATTTAATAAAAGCTGTACAATATTACTCAATTAAATAATTTCCATTGTTATTTATAATTGCCCTCCACAGATTAGTTAGCTTTTTAATGCCTCTTTCATAAAATTCGGCCGGTTTTCCACTAAAGTAAAAATTCAAATGATTTTTCACTTGTTCACAAGGGAATTTTTTTATCGCGAAGCGAATGTTCTAATGACTTGAAAAGATGATAGTCTGAACGTGCAATGTCAGGAGAATAAGGTGAATGTTGCAGCAGTTCCAAATCCAGCTCCCTTATTTTGTTCTGCGTAATCCTTGCTGCGTGTGGTCTTACATTATCATGCTGTAATATTATTCTTTGGTTGCTAACTAGCACTGATCGCTTTTTGAGCATTTCCGCTTTTAGCCTATCTAATTGTGCACAGTATAGCTCTGCTGTGACAGTTTAGCCAAGTTTTAATAATTCATAGTGATTTACGTTAAAAAATCCCACCAAACACAAAGAAGGACCTTTTTCAAGGATAATGACAGTCGAGGGTTAGAAACAGGTACTTGATTTCAAGAAAGCCACTGTTTTTCCTTCTTGGACTTTTGTAGAGGACCCACTTCTCATCCCCAGTAATGATCCTTTTTAAAAATGGATCGGTTTCATACCTGGACAATGGCGATGAACAAATGATTATCCGTTGTTCGTGCGGTACCCAAATTCCCTGTCTATATTTTATTCCCGAGTCTTTTCAAATGGTCTTTTACTGTCAAATGGGTACAGCCGATGTTTAGCGATAATTCCAGAGAATTTAATGCATCATCATCGATTATTGGAGATCTTTTTGATTTTGGTTTATTTTTCAAATCTCTGTCGCCACTTTTGAATTTGTTGAACCATCTATGGCATTTTAGAATATTCAATATGTTGCCATATGTATCACAGATGCTCTGGATAGCTTCTTTTGCTTTTAATCCTTTATCGAATAAAAACAGTAAACAATATCGCAAATGGGTCTCATCAATTTCTGACATGGACATTTTCACTATGGCTAAAAAAATATAAAAATATTTGAAAAAGTAAGACAAACAACAGAGCTTCAAAATGACACCAACCTACTGATGTATTCACCCAACAGCAACCCGAGGCAAACTAAACACATTTTGCTTTCGCTTTATCTAATATGAAAATGAGGCTTTTCACAAGGCGAGTTTTAGTTTTGGTCGAGATACTCCTATCCAAAAACCGTGTTCTTTAATACATTTTTTTTATTCCGTCGTAATTTTTGAAAAACAGAACTTTAATCTTATATTCGAATTTATAATTAAGCTAATTTATAACTAATATATTTTTCAGAACATGTCTGACTGGGAGATAGACAGCTACAGAACTGAACATGAATCTGATGAACATTGGGAGCTCAGGCGAGGCTTTATGGAGGCACACAAGAGTAGGTTCACAGAGGACAAGCTCGTTTGCCTTGCCAGAGTATTCACAAACGTTGAATTGCTGGGATGTCGGTGAGTTTTCATCTTGAAAATGCAAAATAATTTCCAAAACAATAATCTTCAATTGAAATGAGGTCTTTGATAATTAAAAATCATCATCATCATCATAGTGCAGCCGTAGAGTCCACTGCAAAATTGTGCTCTCTTCAATATCTAATTATAATAGGTCGCATCAATATCAAAGTGCTTTTGTGACTGTCTCAATAAGAATTGGGCTTTCCGAATTACATGGAGTCTAGTACCTCCTTTTCTTGGTATTGTTGGGCATCATATATCTCGGATTCACTTAAATAAATACCAACTGAAAGTGTATTCCTGTTCACTTACACACACAACTTCTCCGAGCCAATTCGAGACTGAATGGTCTCTTTCAGGTTGACCCTCTCAGTTCAGCGATTTCAAAATGATATAGAAGTTAACGGAAGACAATGCTGTTAATGTTTCAAAGTGATATTCTTCGTATGACTCTCCTCAAGGCGTATATTTGGTGTTCTTCTTGTCCTTGTTCTGTTCTTAAAGCTTCTTGGCTCCGAACCGGTAAGGTTCATCATGCTCCATATTATTGGGTAAAGTCGATTATGTAAGAGATAGCGAGTGATAAGCAAGTCATGATTTGTAAAAGTAGCAATGAATTGTAGATAAACTGAGAATCAGCTTGCTGTTAAAAGAGTATTTAAGTATTTACTTTGTAAATAAGTAATAGTCAAGTGGCCAATAGTTAAAATTGTATAAGCATAGTAGTTAGGAGTAGACAAATGTGATTAGGCCGCAATAAAGTATTAGTCAAATTCTAAATATTGTTTTGATCTCTTTTAGATATCCACAACAAACTATGAGAATGGTCGCAGAATTATCGAAAGACGTGGCTTCGGATTATAGAAAAAAACGGGAAACAAAATTGAAGAGAACATTTGTCCAAGCTAGTGATGCCGCTCAGCAAAAAGCAAAACGTTAATATTCATAAAATTACCATAATATTAAGAATGACTCCAATGAAGTACTGTTTTAAAATAAATCATGACTGGATAAAATAAATAAAATTTTCATAATATCAATAATTATTTTTTCTTAAAATTCCTTTATTATTTCTACATATTAAAAAGTCATACAAAATATAAACTTATTCCTTAATAGAATAGAATTCTGCGATTCTTAATATCGTTTTGAACTCCCTAAATACACATAAAATAGCATATATCAAAACACTACAAATTTTAGAACAAAACTACCATTTTTATAACAGAATATTTTATAGAACAAGTGTTTTTTTAAAAAACGTGATATTGCCATTATCATTAATAGAGAACAATAAACATCAAATGCAATTTCTTCAATATGTTATTTCAATACTATCTATCATTAAATAAACAGACAAAATTTATCTTCTCCCGCAACAAGGGAATGAATAATGCGATCTTCTTGCGTAGATTCAGAATCGGTACTTAAATACACTATTTTAACTCTTCATAGTACCATTATAAATTGCACTCAATTTATACATTAAGATAAATCCTCCATATTCGAAATGTAACATATTAACAATAGGTATTTATAAAAGTAAAATTCAATAAACTTTGAATTTTGCAATTAAAAATTATATTTCCAATGTGTAAAACGGATTAAAAGAATATTCATTCGAGTCAATTTAAACCGTACGCACTCTTCGTCAAAGCGTGAGAAATTTTTAGTCAATTTAAAAAAACTAAACTTTCAAGTCACTAACACTTATCATTGTGTTTTGAGCGACTTTTACACTTGGGTTACAAATTCTTGCTGATGACGAACGCATCCTTTAACATAAGATCTCTGAGATTCCACAATGCCTTCACTATTTTTGGATTCTGATGCAGCGGCACAAAATCGTTGGGATTGCTCGCAGACTCGTTGGACGCCGCCAGGTTGTTGACCAATTCTTCGCTGAACCAATGAACGGGGATTTTGCTCACATTCGTCGGGTAGCCTTCGGGAATTGCGGGCGCGGGAGTGAGAGTTTTATCCCACGGCGTAATGTATTTTTGCTCCGAGTGCAATCCTTCTATATACCTGCTGATCACAAATGGCATTAAAGTCTGTATCGTATAAAACAATTAAAGCCAACTGAATAACACATGTATACACGACTGGGTTAAAAATGTAAAGCATATTAAACAACCTAACGTAGGCCTCGGAGTGCTGTACGCGATGTGGACGTGGAGGTACTGATATGAACAATGCTTCAGGGGCAGCTGGTCGACCCGGTTGCGAGACAGCAGGCGCTAACGGAGCAGGAGACGGTGTACCACGAGACAATGGAGACAACTGAGATAACGAAACTGGAAAAACAAATAATTAACGATGACAAATCAGAAAGCCGATTTAATTAATAAATTTTAAGAAGAAAATGATACCTGTTTGACCAGAGCTTGCAGTTTGAGGTTGCGGTCGATGTTGGATTACGGAAGGTTTTGGTTTGTTACGCGAAGGCATGAAGTTTCTATAAATACCAAGTAAAATTTTTAACAAATTCAAAAACACTATTTTATTAAAAATATTATTGGGTGTGAATAAGTTCTCGCCGTTTTTCATGAAAATAAAGATCTAAGGGTTTGGTTGGGTTGGAGCAGCTCATAAAATACTACGCCCAGCAGAAACCACCAAATACAGAAGCATAAGCTTGAAACCACGGATATTCCGCATCGGTATCAATGTTACTGCTTAGCCGGATTTAATCCAACGCTTGGGATTATCATAGTATGTCCACTTTTTTTAACTTACTTTTACACTGACGATGTGCAGTTTGGGTTCAAGACGAACACATCTACACGCTCAAGCAAGTCATCAGATATTACACCAGCAGGAGGATAGTGGTCTATGCTTGCTTTCTCGATCTGAGCAAGGCCAAGCTGAGGAAGAGAGGCGCCCCATCTAATCTGGTCAATCTGTTGGCCAATTGGTATCGTGGGCGATGCTATACAGTGCGCTGTAATGGTCATCTATCGAATTCTTTCAGCACCAGGTGCGGTGTTAGATATGGCGACTCTATGTTGTCAGATCTTTTTGGCAGATGATCTCTCTTTGGCACTCAGAAACCGCAGTTGATTGCCAGCTGGGCGACAAGTGCATGAACCACATCCTTTATGCATATGACATGGTGCTGTTGGCGCCTTCAATCAAGGCACTGAGAGCACTATTAGACGTCTACGTGGATTATACCATCACTCTCAAACTGACTTTCAATATATCTAAGTCAGTGGTGATGGTGTTTCGATATGGAAAGGCCCCGCATTATGATCCACCCGTATCCATCGAGTGAAGACGACTCGTGATGGTTGTGAGAGTTTAAATATCTCGGGCATCTCATCAACTTAACAGAATGACGCACACTGATTTTAAAGCTAGATTATAGTGCTTCAATATAGATGCATCACCACTTAAACTATACGCACAATTGTTAAACGGCAGGAACTTATTCACCCACCCAATACTATTTAGCCTTGAAGATAATTTGGATTAAAAAATAGACTTACTTGCTCCGTTCATTTACAGGAACGTTCCTCCCATTACCCTTATTGATATGAAGATCGCGTACATGCCGAGTTAATCTAGCCAAATGAGGAAAAGGTGCGGCAGTAGCGCTTCTTTTCATTCTAGTGCAACCTCGCCATATGCACTGATATGTGGCCCCTCTATTTGAGCTATGATATTGTTGCACGTGACCTAAGAACACAACGCGGAATATAAAAATAAATGACATAACGGTTACAATTAGACGAATTCTTGATTGTTTGATTATAGAACAAATCTTATGGTTAAAAAATAGTCGGCTAAAAATTCTGATAGTTCTATAAATACAAACATAAAAGATTCCCCCCAGTGGACAAGAACGATGATAGATTGTATATTCAGTCAAACTTCAATTGGATTAATATTTTTACTAAATTAAATGTGGCTCGTTTAAAAATATAAGCTGCTGAAGTTTACTTGTATATACATAGCGACAAAGATGATGAGGAACAAACAAGCAATACCCCATGCTGTTAGTAATGACTCCCAACCAGCGACTGCTGCAAGGAGTTAATGAAACGATTGTTATTTTTTATTTACCAACCAGTACTTTCACCTATGCAATGTTCGGTGCAATCTGCAAAATCTTCGAATTGATAATCGCAGCTGTCCCACAAGCACTCAAAGACAAAGTCCGGATGTAGCGATTTCTCAGCATGCTAAAAGAGATATTTCAAATGAAAATAGTTCTATGACATCAACCACATTAGCGAATACAAATAAACAATTTTTATACCTGCGAGTTGGTCGTCGTAGAGTTATTCGTCATAGTAGATGGAGAAGGAGGTACGAGAAGATCCGCAGCATTAAGCAGCTTTGCAGCTGTTTCTTCGTTGCATTTAGCCGCCTTTTCTTCCCATGCTTGTTTTGTAGACGATGGAAGAGATCTCCATTCATTTCCGACTAATCTTGATATTTCGCCTAAGATATGCCATAATTAATTATCAATATTCAAATTTGTAAATCGTAAATTATTTAAAATATCAATTACCAAAAGTAGACTCGGGATTATTGGCTGATATAGCTTTTCGAACATCGCTGGAATATAATATATAACCGGTGACGATTTTTTTGCCATCTTTCTTCTTCTTGGAATGAAGAGGAGTAGCCTGTGATGAATTTCCTTGTAGATTGTTTGATAAAGAAGTCGATGTGCTTGATATCGTACCGCCGATTAAACCGCCCATCGAAAGAGGCGTGGCCGGAGACTGCATCGATGAATCGTCCAGAGAGTTCTCCAATAACATCTCAACGTCTTCCGATTTCATGGTATCGGAATAACTTCCGAACTGTGACTTAATCTCCTAATTAAATAAAAACACATTGATGCAAATTTAAGTGAAAAACGTGTACATGTTGGAATGTTAGTAAAGTGTTAATAATGCATTACCACGTCCATAAAAGAATTGGATGTAGCAAGATTAGAAATATTTGCCTTTATGATATGCGATGACGCTGAAGCATCCTGTCCATTGGCTAACGGAGGAGGCCCAAGTGTTCGAGGAAACCAATATACCTGCAACATTATACATAAAGCTTTCTGAGAACTGGAGCGATAACAAAACACAACAGTAAATTAATCAATTAATACTTTCCAAAACGCCTTAAACACACTTACACACCGACACAAACTAATAACACTTTTCCCAGCGGTTTGGAAATTAGCAAATGCTATTCCCGTAGCTAAACTGGGGAATAACAGCAGCAATCCTATTAACTATAGGCCAATCTGCTTACTTTTGTTGATGAGTAAACTTTTCGAGAGGTTAATCTCAAAAAAAAGGTTGGCTGACGAATGTTCGTGGAATTTCTAACTTGTTAGCTATTTCGCGAACAGTATATCGCGGGTTTTCTTCAACCATGACTATGATTAGATCTGTGTTCATTTGCGAAAGAAACTTATAGGACAACCTAATATATAAATAATAATCTGTTTGTATGTAATGCGCTGCCAAATAGTTTATCAGATTGCGATAAAACTTCATCCACATATTTCTAAGGATTGCGAGAGTAACATAGGCATAGTCTAATATATAAAAATAAATGTTTGTTTGTTCGTATTTAATCCACTTCCATATTATTCATCGGATTGTGATAAAACTTTGTCAACTTACTGTTTACGATTCCGTGAATAACATAGGCATAGTAAAAATATTGTATGGATACACCATGTATATGAAAGAATGCAGGTGCAATACGGTGATTAACCTTGTGGATTCTAGTTCTTCGGCTCGCGCTACACGTGACCTGATGCAATAAACCACGTACTGCGAATCTTTGTATTTATTGGCAAACCCTCAAATGCAGCGTCGCATCTGTGTTCAAGTAACGATAATATAGAACAATTGCGCACGGAGATAAGCAGTGGGCCTTCAGCCCCGCTTTCGAAATTAGACAATGGAATGCGGCCGGGATGTTTTCATCCTGGAGAGTTGGTAAAACTAGCATCCATTCCATAGATGCCATTGCCGAACTTCCGTTGGCCTCCCACCATCCATGACGCTGTGTATGGGGGTCCGCGCCCTTACTGAGCGGTTCTTCTCTTTTCGTCTCGGTTTGGACTTCGGGCGAGAATGATCTCCCGGAGAGGCGCTGGATTCTTGGGTTGCAAAATCTAGATTCCGGCGCCACTGGCCGTCGCTATAGTCAAACCTATCGCCGTACACACGCTACCTTCCGCACCCCTTTTGTTTGGTCAACATTTACTGCCGGTTCTCTACCGTTAAATCAAGAATAAATGCGTTGTGTGGCCAATGTGAAATTTTATTAACTCCTGCGGACCTTCTTCATTTCGAACACTCTCCCGGTCTTGGGTCGAATAATCCTGACGAAAACCGCTGTAGGCCATCGTTGATCCGTGGGTCCGGCAGATTGATAGGACACAACATTGAAGGCTGCTTGACCTCTGCACGTCAGGCGGGGTCAACGTAACAATAGTTTATTTTATAAAATACATATTAAATAAAGGTTAATCAAACAAAAAATAAAAGACTGCACTGACAATTAAGAAAAATAATAACAAGGACCAAGATGATGGTGGCGGTTATTAAAAAACCATGGATAAACCTTCATTGCTTGAAATATCAGAAAACCTTAAGCTTTTATCGTCATTTGGCGATAAATCCTACAAAATTTAGTGCTATACATGTTGACGATTTATGGTTTACATATTTACACATTAATTAATAATAAAAAAGTACATTACCTCATCAGCCGTTACAGAATCAGTGTGTTCATACTTTCGTAGACCAGTCTTTAATTTGCGTGATGTTCTGTTAGATTCATCATAAAGAGCTTCACACACAAACACATCTGTTTCTGGTATCTCAGTCGGGCGACCTAAATTTGTTTGTTTATTTAAATTAACAATCATATTTAATTGCATAATTACTAATATGCCTTTGAGAGTCTACAGAAATTGAATAATTGCAAGGATATGAATATTCTTTTAATACGTACATTTTAAATATTCATCATAATGCAGAACTGAACATTTTCCGACAATACCGATCAATGGACTAGAATCATGGACTGCAGTCAGCATCACCTCTTGTTTGTAAAACACCTTAAAATCGTAATAAGACAATACAGTAAGATGTCGTTTAAGGTTTCATTTAGCAAGTTCTTTGGGTTTTTTATTATCAAAATAACTAGTTGTTCTGCCAATTCTTGAATGTTCACACCTTGAAACCTACAGTAATTCCTCAATATCCCGCACATCTACATCGCGTAGTTTTAGTACTTCAATTGCATTGACAATTTGACTAACGATAGACTATTCTTATTTGGAACCATTGGATACCTCCAAACATAGCTTCTTCAACACTCCATTCATGGATTTATTGATAAGTGGACACATTACATGAGATCAAATAAACATACAAATGTAAAATTCTTACTTTGTTCAGTGAGCCGGCGACTTCCGATGGGAATATTAGCCACGGACCGCGGAAATAGCATTTACCACTGAAAATTTTAAATCAGTGCGATTAATAAAATAAATATTAGACATATTCCATTTAATTTCATCTCAGATACATACTCTTTGGTCTCCCAGATTGTATCCACTTGTGCGATCATTTGTTTTCCTCCGTCGGTTACAACGTATACGTAATCGCCAGTTTTAATGACGCCCGAACATACAGTATTGTATTGTTCGTAATACGAATTTTCATCATCAGATCCGAGCGGGTTATAAACGACGACATTCTAAATAAAAAAATGAATAGTTAAAAAAAGGCATTTAAAAAATAGTACGCAATAAATGTATAAAAAGCTTACAGGTCTTTCTTTTTCTTGGACATTTTCAAGAATCTCTAATTCCGCCAATTCGTCCTTGTGTTTTTCGACGCGATCTCTGAACACAGACATAACTCTCTTCGGTTCCAACAATTCGGAACGACTAACAAATTGTTCGTTTTCACCAGGCGTGGGCCAAATTTTTATCTTTTTGAATGATCTCGTCCTGGTATTATATCGGGATTCACACACATACACATCCTTATCGGCGTATCCTATACACGTTGAGATAGATCTTATAATTTTGAAATTATAAAAACAAAAATTATATTTCGTAGCAATTACCTTCTGGTTTCAGTTTAAAGTAATCTTTTACGCTCATGACGTAGCATTTTCCGGTGACCTGATCCAATGGAACTGCTTGAAACGATTCCGTTTTAAAGATTTCTTGTTCCAAAAATTTACGAGTCGTCACATGATAGGTTTCATACGGTCTAAAAATGATTTTTGAATTATTCTTCGCTATCCTATGCATATAACGACGTATAGGCGCGGGGAAAAAATGTGTTTACCTGTAATACGTGTTACCGTATACCATGGGAATGTTTTCAGTATTTGTCCATACTCGTTCAATTTGCATTATTGTAGAATCTTGTTGGCCTTTTTTAGCTTGAATGTATACAAAATCGCCTTTATTGTATTGCGTCTGTGAAAGTGGCTGTCCGCCTGGTGGAATACTACTTTCATCGCAGCTAGATCTTGAACCAAAGTAAAAATTTGCAATAAAATAGATGAAGTTTTCGATAAAAATTGACACTACCATAAATAAGAAATCTACTTTACAATAAGATGATCAATCTATATATGTAAAAATTAATGTGTGTTTGTTTACACCGTATACATTCCTATACCATCCGTCTGATTGTGATGAAATTTCGGCGAATTGTTGTGTTCACACCAGTAAAGGTTATTGAATTAGTACAACCATAGTTTGTGTACGCAATTTGTTTTGTGAGACGTTTCGCAGATGTATCATACTGTAGTTGTACACGCATTAGTCTTCAATGTCATAGCTAGATGACGCACAGGTCAGGTTAACAAATGCTAATGATATCAGAAACAGGGATATAGCTTTTACCGAAGAGGCACTGAGGACGGCTACGACAAAAATGGGAAGAGGAAAAGCGCCGTGACCGAGGCGCGTCCCCAATGAGGCGATCATCGAGGTGGCAAGGAATCTCCATAATGAACTACTGAATGTGTATAATGTGTGTCTGAAAGAGGGCGTGTTTGGAGAGGCAGAGACTCGTACTTATACATAAGACGAGCTCTGCTGGAACTCCTTCCAGTTATAGGCCATTATGCATGCTGGACAGCTTCTGGAGAGAATACTTCTGCAGAGGCTCCAGCCGTACTTGGAGTGCAAGAACGGGAGGCTCTCAAACTGCCAACACAGATTTAGGCGCAGTCGGTCCACGATCGACACCGTATCTCGTGTCGTAAGACTTTAGGGGAACGGTATGGAAGGGGTCCGTGAGGGCTAGTAAGCATGTCATCATAGTGACCTTGGAGGCTCTTCGGTGAGTGGAAAGGTGGCTCCGGTCAGCTGGACTGCAACTTGCCGTCCACAAGACCAAGGCTATTCTTTTCAAATGTGCACACCGCTGCTGATGCTGACGGGCTTTGAGTTACCATAGGTGGATTCACTGAGATATCTCAAATTCTGGCTGGACCGCAAACTCCGGTTCGCAGTCCACATCGAGAAGGCAGCAACGAAAGTGGGCAAAACTTTGGAGTAACTTGCCAGATTGATGTCAGACATCGGCTGACATTTTATCTGACATCAGACATTTTGCTGGTACCCGCTAATATTAAATAAAATAGTAACCTTGTTTCATTTTCTTCGTCCGTATGTTCTTCTAGCATCTTACATTGCTTGACGAGTTCAATTGCGGAAAGAATGTCTTCTTTCTTTATGCGAAGAGCCGGCGATTGTAATGTGGCACCATCAGCACAGAGCTGATCTCTCGTTGCTATATAAAACAGCTGCATTTCGACGGCATCTTCAAACACTTGACTGTCAGTTCGAGACAGATTTCGCGCCCTTAAAAAATCATTTATTTAAAAAACGTAAGCACATCATTTATATTCATAATGATAAACACTTCAAAGCACGTACCTCTCCCAAACAGCAAATAAATCTTCCTGAAAATGATCTAGCCGTTTATATAAACCTTTATCGAGACGACGTTTAATAAGATCGAGAGAAACGCCCCGAATTTTAGAACCATTTAATTCATCATGCTCCGGAAGTTCAGCCATACTATCAGAAAAACATCTACGAAAAAAACCACATTTATTTTCATTGAAAATTTTAAATTCAATACTCTTTTAATAACCGTTACATTAATTACCTTCCTTCTTCATCTTGATGGTTATACACTGTAGTAAATAATGTCATTAGTAGCTCTTGTATTATAGCTGCAACATCCGGCACTGATTCATCATCTTCCCTATAATAATAAGCAATATATAAACATCAAGATTAACACAATGCAACAAAAATGAACATCATAAAATATTTAAAAATCAATACCGCAGAACTTGTTTGGTTTGAAGGCAGACGCGTTGTAGAACCAACGCGTCTTTGTATATTTGCGAATCAGGCTCGTTGTATTTGCACGCGTTGTCAAACATGAGTATAAAATCGGAAGCCAATTCATTCACCGTCGTATAATTGTTTCCTTTCAATTTATGAGCAATCCGCTCCATATCAATGGGATTTTTGATGAGTTCATAATAATCAGGATATTCCGATTTATTTGGTAGCTTCATGAATATGAGCGCCAGTTGCCTGTTTCCTTTCGGCTCTTTATAATCCCTGATGGTATCGTAAAGAACTTTCAACTTTTGATCATTCGGAGAAACGTTTTTGGTCCGGGGCCTAGGTGTTCTAGTCGTGGTTCTTTTTTCTATTACGTTCATTTCTTTCAGTTTGTCGTTCAATACCTTCTCGAGTAAATTGGCGTCTTCGTATATCATGGAACATTCTTCGTTATATTGGCGACAGTTCCAAAACATCAATCTGAAATCGGCTATCATTTGTTCGAGGGATGTGTAACGGTCGTTCTAAAACATCAAAAACAATGAGTAAATGTACAATCTTAAAATTTAATATGCGTGTAATTGATTTTACCTTTATATTTGATTCGATTGTCAACATATCGATGGGCTTTTCAATGACATTGTAATAATCGGGATATAGTTTTTTTGATGGTTTTTCCATGAAAAGTAACATCGGCTGTCGACCATCAGAACATGTAAACTCCAACAAATGCCTCTGTAAACCGTGTAATCTTTTCCTGAGCGGGATAGCATTACCCATGCTCAATTTTGAAGGTGTATTCGGATTAGTACTCGAATTAGAATTGCTCGGAGGTGAAGATGCAGGAAGAGGATTGATTCGTGGGCGACCTATTTTTTTAATAATTAATAAAGTAAGTATTCCGAACCAATTAAATAGTAACTAAAAATAAATCAATGTTTAAAAATAGCACCTCTTCCTCTAGCAACTGCGCTTTTAACAGACGATAAACTTTCATCATCGTCACTTGATGAATCCTGAACTATATCTAAAAGTTCATGTACTCGTTGCTGCATGAGTCTTTGTAATTTTACTGCGTCTTTGTATAATCTAAAAATTTATTTTTGATATGATATTATTTGATATTAAACTAATTTGATATGGTAAGTACATAATAAGTATTAAAACTAACCTTGATGTATGTAAATTATATTGTTTAGCATTTTCAAACATAATATTCATATCGCCAGCAACTTCAGATAATGTGCCATATGCGCCTTTTTTAATTTTATCTCTAATTTGGCAAAGGGATACGGGATTTTTTATTTCTTTAAAGTAATCCGGATAGAATTTTTTAGATGGAAGTTTCCAAAATGCTTCTGAAACTGGTATTCCTATTGGGAAAAAAATACATTAGATACAAAGTATAAAATTTTAACAATTCCACACTACTAAAAGTCAATTAGCTACTATGTAAGTATTGATTACAACAGAAGTAGTATACGGAATGTTCACATTAAGTAGCTCTTATAGCACTATAAGAGAGTCCCGGCCACCAACAAAAAATTCCATCTGTCCTAAGCCTCTTCCCTATAATTATCTAAACCCAGATGTGCGGTGTCTTTATCTATCTGATCAGCTCAACGTAGTCGAGGTCTTCCAATGGTTCTGTTCCCATTCGATTCCAAATATACGATAATATACCTCTTCAAACAATCAGGTTAACTACCAAAGTCCTACGGAAGAAGATCTCCGCGGGGGAGGGTCTCCTCTTTGCTTCTGAACCTTAACGAAGGAGGAACATCAAGAAGAAGATCAACTTCGAATTCGAGAAGATGGTCTGACAAAGCGTCTACCCTCAGGTGGATCATCACCCGCTTGCACCGTATCACACACGTTTGCTTGCTTGCCACTGGTTCTACTGTGGGTTAATAAAATACATGCATTGTGTCGATTGTTCGACATTTTATTGATCACCTGCAGCACCTACCTCATTTCGACCTCTAGCACCGAGTGAATAAAATCATAAACGTGTTCCGTTGTTCATCGCAGCCGACTTGTGAGTCGGGACCATTGTTACGGATTGCGCTGCAATCGATCACGCCGAGATGCTCTCAATTGCGAACAACGCGATCTTCAAGACGCAGTGACGAATATAGGCAACCTCTTAACATCAGAAGAGGTGTGTTTGCTACAATAGATTTTAATTTTCGCCAATAGTGATTTATTCCCAAATATATTTTTCAGGTAATGGTAGTACCGATTAGTATGTTAAATCCTGGAGGTTAGTTCGATAGTCATTAGGTCCCTCTTCGAATTAGGTTCCATTTTGCGGAAGATTTTTGGTCCTCGCTGGAGCGAGATCTTATCAATCACCAGCTTCGTTCGGATGCTGTCCCTCTTAAGTCCCTCATACCATATTAGATATGAGACCGATTGGAAGTCCTCATCTATGCTAGGATAGACAGGTAGACTTAGACATCGTACATCTAGATCTTAGCAATTAGAGGGAAGAGGCTCAGAACAGATGGAAATGGCGGCATGCATTGTCCATGGCCAGGACTTTCATATAGTGTTATGTGAACCATTTATGTATGTATGTATTAGGTCTCTCTCTGAAGATGGATCCCAGGTATTTGAACTCTTCTCTCTATGATCGGGTGGATGTTAAACTCCACAATGCACACTCATAAAATCCCAGGGGTAATGATGTGGAGTAGAGGTGCACGAAAGCTGCAAGTAGCCTCGTCAGTTTGCTCATCAACATGTGTGGTGCGCAGATCACCCTGTGCGCGCACCCATAAAGGGGTATGTGGGACAGCCGATTACAGTAGTTGCAGGAGACTGTGTCAAAGGCTCACCACTATCCTCAACAGCGTAGGCATACAGGGGAGAACGATTTTAGGCTGTTTGATTGGTAACTCGTCTCTGTGGCTAGATACTACAAATGACCGAACTGAGACAAGTACCATGGGGAAGGGTTAGCCCCTGCAGTTCGTCATCTGCTGCAGCCCCCTTCAAACTGAGGTTGGACTCGTGGTGGCAGTGAGCCCGCGGTAGATAAATCTGTCATGTCTCGTTGATTTGTTGACAGCCGAATACAAAGCTCGATACACTGGAGTTATGAAATGGGAAGCGCGGGAGGCGACCATGGCAGAGTGGCAGAAACAAAAGTGGAGCGAAAGGAGACACGGATGTCTGAGTTATCATTTGACCCAGCTCCTCACTGGGAAATCCAGATAGATACAAGTATAATTTAATTTTTAATAACAAAATAAATTTACCATTCGGTCCATTAAAGCTTCTAACAGTATCAAATAGTCGCCACTGCGGACTGTCGCTGAAATTTGAAGATTCGCTATCACTATCCATCGCTTTTTCTGTATCACTATCAACGTTTTCTGGAGGAACAATGACGGCTCCTAAAGTAAAAAATAAATGTTACACTCTTCAAACCTTCAATTAATAAATTTGGCATTTAAATAGTAACAATCTAACCTGAAACAGCAGCACTTGAAAGAGCTATCGGTGTAGGTCGTGCTTTTTTACTGCGAATGCGTTCTGATGTTTTCGCAGGTGTCTGTGTACGTCCATGTTCCAATTCTTGTTTCTTACTTTGTATAACCTGATAAAATTAATTTTAAAAAAATGAAATCACCTCGAAAAATTATTGCTGGAATATATATATATAAAGCTTTAAAACAATGAGTTTTAAGCATTATTAGCACAATAATTACCTTCTTTAAAGCTTTAGCATCTTTATATATTTGAGATCCTGGCTCGTTAAACATGCAGGCATTCTTCGTCATTAATAAATAATCTCTTTCCAATTGACCGAGAGTGGTATATTCACAATTTTGTACTTTAGTGGCAATTATTTTTAAATCAATGGGATTTTTAATTACTTCATAGTATTCCGGATATTGCTTTTTGGATGGTAGCGTTAAAAATTCAGTGTGTAATGGACGTCCTTCAACAGTAGCTAACATCACCTATAAATTTTGTGCAAATGTTTTAATCACATCAGATTTATAATTTTCTTTATATGGATCCAGTTTTAATGCTTTTAACTGCAACTGAACAGCAACGAGTCTATCAGGATTTCGTGCTGACATGCCGCATAATAAGGAAAACGGGTGTTTCAAGGACTGAGAATGGCCAGAAAGGCAATAAATCTGAGCGTATTCTAGATAGGAATAGACAGATATCAAAGCAAGCAAAGGTGCTTAAAGTACAGCATGGTACATAGGCTATTACATATTACATAGGCACAGAAACCCAGTTGATAATAGAATTTGTTTCTGATCTCGCATTTTCAATAAATGGACAAAGAGAAGCCTCAGTTATAATACGCCTCGAGCCTCACAAGAGCTAAATTCACCACAATAAGGCACCAGGACTAAAATATTTACAAATAGTGATTACCCGGCATGCGTTGCAATGCATGACAAACTGCATACACATACAATACTTTTACTATGCCTATGTTATTCCCGCAAGTGTAAACAATAAGTTGACAAAGTTTTATCGCAATCGGATGAACGGTATGCCAGCGCATTAAATACAGACAAACAAACATTGATTTTTATATATAAGACTATGCTTATGTTACTAACGCAATGCTTAGCAATAAGTGGACGAAGTTTTATTGCAATCTGATGAACAGTATGGTAGCGCATTACATACGAACAAAGATTAATTTTTATATATTAACATTTGGCCCATTTTTTAAGTTTACCCACTGTCTTAGAGCAATAAATTTGGTCAATTGCTTTATAATTGACCAAGCTAAGAAAAACAAAATGTGTGAGACAGACCATTAGAAATTGAGATAGCCGGCCTTTTCACACTGCCAACCACTTCGTCAGTAATGACTGCACAGTACGGCGTCCAATTGCGAGGCGTTCATTCGTCATGTCAGCGGTCGGAAAAGTGGACCGATTGGACACACAGACCCTTTTAGGGATTTTTGCAGTATTTCAGGGATAAATACGTACTCGGGGACTATGCACCTTTACCGAGCAAGCTGACATGGTCCCGAATAGCGGGACCAATAAACAGCTTAAATCAGTGGAGGGTCCAAATTTTTAAAAATGAATTTCTAGGAAAGTTCGGCGCAAGTTAGATACTTGCCACGAGCGCTTCATATCCTTGTCACAGCTCTGTTGGAGAATGTCAATAATAGAGGTCGATGCGGTACCCCAACAATACAATAAAATACACCCATATATTTTAAGAAATACTAATGGAAGTGTTTATTAAAAGACGTGACAATAAATGAAGAAATTATCCTCCCGATGCAACGCCTCGTAACCACTGCTGATTCATTTCTATTAAATAAATGGGCCGAACCACTAATTGGATTTCTACATGACCATCTAATGCGGAGCGAATCATTCACGCTCGTCCATCCTGAAGCGTTTACCCCTTGGACCTCTACATAACAATAGAAAAAATATCTTGAAATATAGACTTACACCGACAAAGTATTCTTCAAACAATTCCTCATCGTCATTATTTGTAGACGTTTCCGAAAGATCTCCTTCGATATTCTCTAAGCTCGTCGTCGATTTTCTAGAAGACGATGCAAGCCGAGACATTCGAGATTGTTTTAAGTCATCTGCTATAAAAATTACATAATGATTTGTTGCAAAATAACAAATAACAAAATGAAAGATTATTTATCAACTCACATGTGGAATTTTCGAGCGATTGTTTCGTTTGAAGGAATAAATTCCACAAACTGACTGCGTCTTTATGTTCGACACTATCGGGCTTATAAAATGCCTTTGCATTATTCACTAAGAGTTCAATATCGGCAGATAGTTCTTCGGTATCTTCGTATGTGTCCGTTTTTAGCTTTTGTTGCACCTTAAAATTATCATTTATTAGAAATCTGTCGTCACGTTTCAAATGTACGTTTTATTACATTACTAACCCTGAGAAGATCGATAGGCTGCGATACGACTTCGTAGTATTGAGGTTCTTGTCGACGTTTTGGGGCTCTTATAAACGAATCGCACAAAAGACTCCCGTCGTCCTTTCGATGACATCTGAGCGTATCGTATATTTGTTGACACAGCTCACCCTTTAAATACAAATAAAATCATTTGCTACGAACTTCTTTGTTGTTTAATAAAGCTGACAAAATATTTAGTTTAAAGTAACATCAAATAAATTGATAAAAATCGTATCAAACAAAATATTATTACAGGGTCTGGGCGTTTCTTCTTTCGTGATGATGGAGGAGGATGATCTGGCGCGCTGTCGCTTTCTTCCCCATCGCCGTCACCTTCACCTCTGCTGGTAGCTGAAGATGCTCTTCTCCCTCTTTTACTCATTATTTCACTTCTTAGATCTTTAAAGAACACCAATTCTAAACTACAACCTCAACACTGCAACGATTTGTCCATAAAAATATAATTTGGCTTTTCATCAGGTCAAGTATTCAATACAACGCATCGAAATAGATATTACAAATAAGAATGAATCAGAGTAATTCAATATAAACAACAAAATAGAAACCTATTTGAAAAAGATGTGTAGAACAAGACAAACTAAATTTAGCAAGCCGGCAGTATATAGCCGAACGCTTGACTTGAGTTTGTTGAATGTTGCCAGTATAAAAAAATATTCATTTATTCGCAATAAATCCTATTTTTTATGTATTGAATCAATATTCGGTATTGTGATAATTTATTATTGTAATTAATGCAAATAAAATCATAATTTAAATATATTTATATTTTTTTAATGCACATAAAAAATATTTAGTGAATTTAATAAAAAATATAAATACGTTGATTATATTAATTAATTCCCCGTTTATTAATATTTTTATTTTTAAATAATTTTAATAAATATATATTATAATTCATTCAAAAATAAATAAATTACAATTTTTAAGCCCAATAGAAATTTATTGTACTGGCAGCACTGCATATTGCCATAACAAACGTCAATGTTATTCATTCTTTGGCGTGTTTAGTAGATATTATAAAGCTTAGTCAATGGATCGTTAATATTTTAAGTAATTTGGTTTCGCCGCTTGTTTTTAGTGTTGCAATGCATCCTTACAATGCCGTAATTTAATCATAGCCGCTGTAAATTTGCGATGTACATGTTTTTATATATGCAGACCGACTTGTATTTGTATTATGAGAAATGAAAAATGCCAAAATTATGTATTTTAATGCAATATTACTTTAACATCTTTTCATTTTCATAATTTATAACTAAAATACGAAGATATGTTTGAAAATGAAGAGGTCCGGTGGTCTTACAGAGGCGTTAAAAAATGTCCTAAATGTAAAACCTTCAATGGTTATCGTACAGCACATTGTAGAAATGCAGCGTGCCGTAATGTGCTTTTGGAGAATGTTCAAAAACCAATGCCTTTAGTCATCGCTTCTAAACTAGTGACCGAATCGCTGCAGTCGATATATTCCGTCCGGATTAGGAATACCGGACCCGATTATAGAGAATTCGTTGAGCTTCGAGATGAGGAAAACTGCTGGGTTTTATCGAATTGCATACAAAATAATTCACCGTCTGGATCGTGCTATATCAAAAATTGTTTAACGGCGTTCATCCAAAATTATTCGTCTGAACTCAAAGATCCCGCAAATAATGTTCATTGTCAACATATTCAAGCCTGTATTAATACCAAACACGTTGCAGGTATTCATTTAAATGCGTATATTGGGTGTGTGAATAAGTTCCTGCCGTTTTTCATGAAACTAAAGCCATTGTTTTAAAAAAGGAAATCAAATAAAAGCGACGCATCTTTTGAGGCCATCCAAGAATTGACTGATTTTTTGATATCTTCATAAGAAGTAAAATGCTGCTCAGTCAGACAATGAGTAATCAATCTGAAAAGTGGTAATCAGTGGGGTAAAACATCCCATTTCATCGTTCCCAGGTAGATTTTGACTGTTGATGCAACATGCGGCCTAGCGCTGTCATGTTGCGAAATCACTGTCGTGTCTTTTTGGACATATTTTGACCACTTTTCCTTCAATGCTCGTTTCAAACGCATCAATTGCCTTCAGTAGAGATTTCCTGCTTGACTGGACTTAATCTAATACTTGGGTTTATCATAGTATATCCACTTTACATCGCCAGTCACGATACAATGTAAAAAAAGCATTTTTTATTTGCGCCATTAAAGCAGCTGTGCACAATTATTATACAGCGAAATGGCAGGAACTTATTCACACACCCAATACTTAAACAATGCACTATTTAATTTCAATTTATCAATCGTGTATTTTATGTTGTGACTTTCAGAACCTTTAAATTTGAACAATTCCGTTCTCGATTTGTTAAATTTAAGTACAACGATGAAACTCGATATGTTGAAAATGGTCTCCGAACAAAAATGCCCTCTCGTACAGAGAATTTCTAAACAAGTCGTCGTTATTAAGACCGATATAAGTCAAAAGCATCCGCTGGGTTATCTTCACATGTTGTTTTTGTCTTCTAAAAAAAGGTAACTATTCATTTATAAGCATTGTATTTTGTCGATATAAATGGATTTGATTCTTAATCATTTTCAAACGTCTATTCTTTTTCAGATACTACTGCAATTGTGATAAGTTTGCTTTAAAATCGGCCAAAAAGAAAAAAACTTTAAGAACGCAAGAATTAGATTGTAACGCAAGCAATGAAAGTAATATGATGCCGCTTAATGAAAAATGTATACATTTTTACACAAGTATTTGGGCTTTTGCATCTGATGCAGTTTTATTAAAAGAATTTAAATATTTCGTCGGCTTAATTGTAGCAAACGACGATTTGAAAAAAATTGCAGATTTATTATCAAATGGTAAATATTAGGGGGGTTAAAGAGTATTCGCATATTTAGTAAAAAACGCGGCTGCAACGTGCAATCCACCGTGATGAATGTTTTTGTAAAAACTTTCGGGCTTAGAAGCAAAAAACTATTGTAAATCCATTTCCACTTCAGCTGCATTTTTGAATCGTTTTTCTCTCAAGCTGTGCTCAATATTGGAGTATTTTAAAAGCTTTTGTGACATTACAACCCAAATCAAAAAAATATGCGAATATTCTTCGATCCTTAATAATCATAATGACATATTTAAAGGCTTCTAAGATTGTATTTTAATTTTTATATAGATATTTATAACGCACCACCATCAAAGGATAACGATAATATTGATCAGTTAGTCGATGAAATACCGATGAATTTAGAAATAGAAAATAGCGTATCATTGCAGTATACAACTCAAACTATAGAACTTCAAGATGGAAATACGCTTATGATGGAATTACATACCGATTCACAAAATTGGAAAGTCGACGATAACGACAAAATCAATGAAAATAGTAAAGTCGAATTAGACGATGTAATTTTTCTGAAAGCTGACAAAGATAATGAAATCGATATGTGCGATGTTTTCTTGACTGATAATAATAATGAACAATTAACGTCTAATAACAACAAACCTTTAGATATTGAGATTATGTTTGAGGAAGGTTCTGATTTGATCAAGCTTCCCAATTTTATAATTAAAGAATTACCAATCCAATACGATGCGACTCTCTCATCTGCCAAAAATGGTTTTAGTGGTATTTGTGAAGCTAAAGATATAAGCGGTGATCTTCAAAACAATGAAAATGAAATTTTTACCAAAGAAAAAGAATCTTCAAATAATATCAACGCTTTTACCGGCGACGATTTAGCTATATTCTCCGATAATTATAATTCTTTGGAGATTATATCGTCAGAACAGTTTAATAATTTTCTAAATAAGCAAGGAAATTATAATGATTTGTATAATAAAAAGAGTAATCAAAAATTAGATTCACTCTCGATGTCCGAGTCTGACGACGAATTATTATTTCTGGGTCTTAATGAACCGACTACTGATAATAATGGAAGATGTATCGTAAAAGCTCACAAACTTTCTTCTCTAGACAAAAGTTCCATAAATTTAAATAAAAATCTCATCAAAAAGGGTACAAAAAAGGGCACAAAAATAAAAGCTGCATCGGGAGACGCTCACAGTGCGAATACCAGAATTTTAATTGTGAACAATAACGAAATTAATAACCTGAAACAACTTTTAGAAATACAAAATGCTACTAATTCGAATAGTGAGCCTTTAATATTAAACGATAGCGTGATATCCGGAATAATAACAATAGATGCAACTCTCGATAATGGAGCTCAGAATATCAACGACATGAGCATATTGGATGGCGTCATTCATCATAATAGGAACGATACTACCGCTATCAACGACGAGAGTAAAAATTTATTTTCTGAAAATATTGTCACGACTCTAAACGACGCTGACGTGCATATCAACGTAAATTTAACGTTCATTAATTGGCTTAGCAGCGTGACGGAAAGGATAAACCAAACCATGCACTTCCAGTTTAACGGCAAACCGAATCCTTTCATCTATCAAGTGCCTCACGTAATTATATTTCACTAATGACATTAATTTCAACGTCAATTAATTAATTATGAATTTTCATTTTAGTCATTTTTCGAATGCTTTCGAGATCGGATGTGTCCCGATTATCGAAAAAAGAGACTACCGGACTCGATAACCGAATTCAAAAAAACCGAAGGGATACCATTAGGAAAATTTATTAAATATACGTGGAATATTATAAAAGTGAATCAAGTCAAAAGAATTTTTGATACGCCAGAGGTATAATATACATTTAACCATGTTAAAAAATAAATAATCTTAGATGTAAAATATTCTGATGGTCTCGTTTTTTATCATTTTTTTAGATACTATTAGAAATTACGCAGTTCTTCTTGCAGAATACCGACGGTACATATACAAAAATTGATAAACCGATGCCAAATAAATCGATATTTACAATGCCTACCCCAAACGCTAAACATAAGAACAAACTACAAAATATTCGACCCGGTGCTTTAATAACATATTTGAAAGTAGGCAACACCGCCCCGGATCAAATAATACCGACCCCGTTCTGCATCGAATGGGTACCAAACATCTTACCCAAGTCTAAAGTCGGAGAATTAAAATTGATATTTGAATTTGGGCACAAAAGCAATTTCGCCATGTGATATTAAAATAAATATATATCTTATTTTGATTTAAAAATATATTTACTGTAGTATAGAATCGTTAGATTGAATAGCATAAATTTCTAGCAAACAATTATTCATATTATCAATGTTGAAATGTTACAAATTTTATGTTGTATTAAAATAATACTATCCTGTGTTATTGCTATTTTGTTAATACTGTTTACTCTTGTATTTATTTAAAAAATATATATAAACTATTTTTCAACTATATGTTATTTTCAAATAATGATGCTGACGCTGCTGTGCGGTCTGACCCGGGTATCCCCAGGACTAGCCACACAAAATATCTTCAATCACTGGGAGCACTGCGTACAAAACTTCCAGGCGCCCATGGGAAATACCGACTTCAGACTACGTGCATCCGAGGGTGCAATGGATAAAAGGAGGGAATAAGCCAATCTAAAAATATAACAGGGAATATTAATGCGACGTCATTGCCACCACAAGTTCAACCTTAGCTTGAAGGGGGCTACAGCAAATGAACTGCAGGGGCTCACCTTCCAAATGGTATTCATATTGGTTTCGGTCATTCAAAGTCCCTAGCTACGAATACGAGCAGCCATTGCTTTTTTTCCAAAGGAGAAATCAAAGAAAGATCTTCAAAAGAAACCACTATTTTGTTTGGGATTTCTACCCACTAAAACCCCTCTCCTCTTCTGCTGCCACCCGGCTACTAGCTAAGTATTGCTCCTGGGCTCTTCAGCTATTCAGCTATTCAGCTTGTGGATTATTCTACCTATTCAGTGGGGGGTGCTTCGAAAGCTCTTCGCCTCTAACGTTTGGCATTTTACCTCTGCTGCATAACGCACTTTGTCCTAGGATTGCCCTGGCGTAGGATTGCCCTCGCACGGGGTGTTATGGGTAGGCACCATAGAGTGAGACACAAACTTATCTGAATATGAACAATGCTATTTTTTTTTTATATACACGGAAGATAGGTTCTGCCAGATCGCCGTGTTAAGCGAAATCGTGTTAATAATCTATTTTGTTTTGGTTAATTCAATAGCTGAATTTCAATTGCGATAAACACTAATTCATCCAATTATTCAGTGATTATAGATCCTCTTTCTTTTTTTCTTTCCCTATTTTAGTTGTTTTGTCAACCAAAACCAAAAATCAACCAAACTATTCCAATTTCGTTAGTCACATTTTGTTAGAGTTATTATTCGTGCTCGGGGCGCTCTACATTACACTGGTGTCAGAAGTGGTATTCGAAATCATGTTCAGTATCAGAGGACAGGACTTCACATAGGGCTATTGTTTTGCCCGCAACAATTAACAAAATATATTTTTTAAATAATGTCAATTTCACGCACAGTTATATAATCCTTCATATATAAAATATTTTTTTAAATGAATATCTTAACGTTAATTAGATAAGAGACTTGCAAACTTTTTTTTTTGAAAGGGTCAAATCGCAAATAACAAACAGCATAAACAAGCACAGGTCATAATTTGTCAATCCCTGATCTATCGTTCATAAAAAAGAAATGATTCATAAAAAACTAATTATAAAACACTATATCATAATGTAATAAGTATCTTGTAGATTTTTAAGATATAATCTATTTATCTTTGCTCTATACAGGTATTCGATTAATCTTTATAAATCAATGATAATTTGATATGATTTGCTGGCGTGAAGCTCAGCCCGGGAGTTCTGCCGCCCGGGACTACGTTACACTGGTGTCAGAAATGGTATTCGAACCTACGCCCCATGTCAAAAGACAGGACTTCCACCCAGGGGTATTATTTCGCCCACAACAATAAACACAACATTATTTATAAATAATATCAATCTCGTTGCGCAGATATAGATTCTCTCCTGCCTAAAATATAACAAATATAATTTTATATGCAAAATTCATAATAAATTAAAGATGAACTACCGTGCAAATAGTTTATTCAAAAGCTGAGTTTATAACAGAAGCAACGAGCAATCAAATGTATATATAACATACAAAATATTTACAACGTAAAATTATAACTTATCATATTTTACATTACCACTTCTGAACATATCAAAAAATAATTTATGGGCCTTTGTGTCCAAATAGTGATGTTGTACAGCAGGATCTTTTTTCATCATTTCTATCCAAGCATTCTAAAATATAATATTGATTTGAATGAATAGTAAAATAGCATATTGTGTTTATATTCATGAGGCTAAATTAAGGAAAGGCTTTTGGACCTCTCTGGGATGAGACCATAGACACCAAATGTGAGTCTTTCGTCGCTATCTCCATTGAGTAGGTCATGTAATATGGCTATATAAAATCGTATCAGATTCGGGACCGAGTGTGAGCAGACCCGTCGGAAGACATCACTTACACTGGCTGATTTTCCTAGCGCAGACAAAACGTCTGGATGATTGAAAAAAGGAAGCTCACGCTAGATGTAAATAGCGGAATGCGTCATAGGTTTTTCAGAGCGATCTTATAGGAAATGCCCGGTGCACATGAGCATGGTTTACTAGCATACTGCAATTATTGCAGTGAAGTGACCACGCGTTTAAGATCACAGTATTACTTTTGTCAGCTATTCCGTCATCGGTTGCACTTTCAAAGCTTTCCTATAAAATGTTATTAATAACAAAGACATTATTTAGTGTTAAAAACTTGTCTCATAAGTGATCGTTAGTCTAAAAGTGTGATCAATTTACTGCAGTAATGGGCATGATAGTAAACCATGCACAATAAACCACGCTCGTTTGCACCGGGCATAAGTAAAGTATTTATATGGCTACTTACAAGAGTTTTGAACTTATTTTCATCGATTTTATATACATCTCCGCCATATTCAGTCATCAAACCGAGTCGTTCAAACCACGGCCAGATCATATAATCTACCATTCCAGGAGTGCTACCAGCGAGAAAAGTTGTGGACCGATTTGTCAGATGATCTTGAATGTCTTCCAAGCCGCTAAAGTAGTCATCGACTGAAGGCAGATTTTTCATAACAACATTGAAGAATGCGCCAATAGTCTAAAAAAAAAACAAACAATCAGCTTCTGGACTGTACAAGAATTCAACAAAGCACAATGAAATAGTTACCTTTCCAAAGTTTTCTACAATCAATTTGTCCTGAGCTTTTCTCAATGGATCATTTGAAGTTAATGGATTTTCTGAATATTTATCGTCGAGATACTCTGCCGTTATCAAACTTTCGTATATTGTCACTCCTTCTTTTACTTCCAATGCAGGCACTTTACCTATTATTACAGATTAAAGATGGATATCAAAGATGTGATATATTTATTTATATGAGAACGTATTTATTATCATACCGAGTGGACTCTTCGATATCAACCATTCTGGTTTTTCGATGAGATTTACATTGATAACTTCATATGGAACCTCTTTAGCATTCAATACAAGAAGAGTTCTGTGAGCGTAGGGACAATATCTCATGCTGTAAATTCTCAATTTGCCAACGTAAGGCGGCAAGATTGATCCTGGAAAAAAATATTAATATTAGGCGGGAGCGAGAGCCGAAGAGCCCCAGTGTTGTTTTCCGCCCGCGCGGGTTCGTTCGCTTTCGGGTCGCTGAAGAAGACACAAAGAAAGATGAAAATGACTCCACAAACATACAATACTACAGATATTCATTTTTATATAGATAGAATAATATTTGACTTTCACCTTGCAGAATTTATTTGATTGTATTTATCTAATAGTACTGTAATCTTTACTTTTTATTAATCCTGTTAAATCAATACCTCAGATAATACTGTTATCAGCCCAAATTCCAACTTGTAATCTTTAATCATTATTATGTATTTTGTTTTGTTTATCTCTTCCTGTATATTTGCTGTGTGGCTAGACTGAGACTCTCAGATTTCGATTTGTTTCCTAGTGTACTCCGAGTTGGGACTTCTAACTAATAAGTGAATTTTATTATTATTTACTTTTTGCTCTAATTATTATACCTTCAATATATCGGCGGGAATAGCACGTCTTCCCGCGGTCAAGACCACTGGACGACACTCTCGTTTCGAATCAACCGTGAAGAGTTTAATTATTTAAAAAATAGATATACCATTGATATTTCTTATTGTGTAGGAGCCATGGGAAACGTTTTACATTGTGAATTAAAAATATGCTTCATTGATTAAACCAAATTAATCAAGACGCCATTGTATTGATATATCAACAAAATAAATCTTCATTTTTTTAGGCGGTAGCAAGATAAGAAGAAATATATGATAGAAAACATCTTTCTTTATTCAATTTAATTGTAGAAAATCTCACAATTTAAAAAAAAATATATAATTGATATATATTAGAACAGTACCTTTAGTTAAATAATGTCTGGTCATGTTGGCACGTCCAATATCGATGTTAATTTGACCGAAACTGATCAAACTGGAATACTTGTTCAGCTCTATATCTGTTGCATTTTTTACTCAGTCATTCTTACTAATGAACATTAGTATTAATGTCACATATATCAAAAATGTATCCAAAGACAGCAGGTATTTTCAATCGTCGCTTGCTATAAATGTTGTATTATTTTTTTAAATTAATTTAGGCTATTCTGCAGAGCCGTAACAAGGAGGTGGCAAAGCAAGGGGTCACCACGGGCGCAAAACGCAGAATACCAACCCAGTCGAGATTTGCACATGGTTTTAATTTTATTTGACCCTTCTACTTTACACCGCGAGCCGCTCATTCGTCATATCAGCGGTCCAAAAAGCGGACCGATTGGATACACTGACCTTGTGGCCACTCCGTCCTCTTGTAGGACTTTTTGTGGCATTTTCTATAATCTATACGATCGTGCAAGTTCATGTTTTGCACCTTGCTGTACACTTTTATTGAGCGAGCTGGTTCCTGAATAGCAGGACTAAAAAACGACTCGGATCTATTGCTGTAAAACATCGCCAAACACTCGCTTGAAACACCATCAAACACAATGAGCACATTTTGTGCAAAGACGGCACTCATCTTGCGCACGGCTTTCTCATGTCCAAATTTTCAGTCAATATGCGATGTACAGCATTTTTTGAAAGGCTTACTATGTCTGCTAGCTTGCGCACTTACAGTCGACGGTTAATGATAACCATTGATAAACTTGAAACTTAAGTTTTATAAGGTAGACACTTTCTATTATAGTATTTTTTTACCCTCCTCATTGATGATAAAAAGGATACTGAAGGATAGAATCTCAGTACCACAAGGCTCCGCTGTCGTATAAGCTCCGGCTGATGACGACATTCAATCCCTTAAGAGGGGCACTTATCAACCAAATATTTTAACTTAAATTATGATCGTTACAAAATTTTGCATATTAATAAAAATAAAATATAGAGATACAAGGGCCATCTAGAAAATAACTTTAAAAGGGCTTCCGAGGCCAGAGATTTTTTTTTATTATTTCGAAATTTGCGCACCTGGCATGTAGGATGGATCTTAAAGATCAGTTTATTTGGTCCCGCGTGTTTGTCAGCCATTTTTTTCAGTCACAGTAAATTCTTCCGGTGATGGAGAGGTCGTCTCGCACTCCATTTTTTAACTTTGCAGAACAACATCACCGCGAATATTCATCAGAAGCTTATGGTAGTAATGTGATGAGTCGACAACATATCACGAAGTGGGTTAAGTCGTTCAGAGAAGACCGCACTAAATCTATACTATATTTTATTAATATTTTAAGAGTAATGGCATTTTATGTAAATATACATTATTTATGCCTGACGTTGATTATGAAAATATATAACAAGTTAATATAATGCACAATTTACATATATAATGTTAAGTCACTGTCACAATAATCTTTGTACGTTTAAATAAATGTTTTATGGTTCCAAGATAAGTGCAGTACAAAAAAGTAATATGGATACAAATGATATCATTTGAAAATTGCGAAACCAGATCAATTTTCAGTAATTAAATCATAGAAAGAGGTCTTAATATTGGTATCGACTCTTAACATTAAAGCAAGCCTATTTATCCGAGCAATAGCATCGAGTTTAACTCTTTAGTATCCGCGCTAACCAGCGGAACTCGGTTTTGAGCTGGTATCTACAAGACTATTAAAAAAAAAAACAATTATTGAATAAAATACATATATTTATATATTTCAACAGTATTAACATTAGAAATAATATTTGATAATTAACATAGACATCACAAACAAGCACCATTTAACATTCATATTGGATTTGAGATTGATCCCAACAAGTCAATACATTTATTTGGAAATGGAAGACAATAATCTATAAATCCAAAAAATATACTTTTTATACCTAAACGCTTAATTTCAGCTTACTTTATGCCAATATTAAAGTCTCATTACAAAAATAGACAGAAGGGGGTTTCGATATGGGAAACGAAAAAATGATATTTATTCTAAAATTCTATACGCGTTACATTGACTGATTTATTAAATTTTAATCGCGCATGATAAAAACCGTTCAATTTCACTAGAGTGGATACAAAATACGAGAATACCGAATGTGCGAAACACGAAATCCAACGTGACGAAATGATGCCATAAGTTTTTATGCGAAACTCAAATATAAAATAATAATTATTGACATTTAATTATTTCTTACGTCTAAGTCGGCTAATATAATATTATTTTCAAAATCACCCTGCAGATACGTCTTAATGCTAATATTTTTTTATGCATATTAAGAATTGGAATAAGATAGACAAGCATTTTCGCATTGTATTTGAATGAAAATTGATATATCTAATAAAAGATAGCCGTTTCTTAACCCTTCTGTCAATAAGTAGGTCTGGTCGGATCTTTTTACTTTTGTGATAATTTTTTTTAATAATAGCTATGGTTAGATCTTACCAAATCTCCCTGACTTTGTCCATTTAATGGTTTTACAGAATTAGAAAAAAGAAAAATTATACGCCCAGAGCCAATGAAATAGGTCTGTTTAGACCTAGATTTTTTTTTCATAGGATTTGTATGGGAAATCACATCACGCAGATATTTTTTTTACACTAATAGAGTCCCTCGAACCATTTTGACTTTGCGGCTGAATGGCAGTAAACCTCGGCTATGCTGGACTTATCATTTTTTTTTATCAAGAGTTGCTACTATATTTCTATCTTTTGGAGATAGCTTTTTTCTACGATATGCTGGATATTGCAGCATTGGCATCATTCATAGTTTATAAGAATTTGAACCAGAAAACAAATCATCCCACTGATGAATGCTGAAATTTTTTACAATTAGATGAACGACCCACATATAATTGGAAGGTTTTATGTCTGAAATGGTATCAAAGCTTTTTTCGCAGGACCTTTGCAACACAAACCATCACAACCAAGTGACAGCCAAACATCAGCAGGATAGAAATTGTCATTTCCTATACAAAATGTATGAGGATCCAGCCAAATCTATTTCATTAACGGGAGGAAATTGAAACTTTCATTGACAAAAGGGTTAATGATGATTTTAAATACAAGATCATTAATTGAAACTTTTAGAACCGGCTTTACATATTCAGTTCAAGGTTCAATCAATGGTTTTTATTAATTTTACCTTCAATTTTGTTATAATTTAAATAATTTTAAGTGTTGCGTTTGCTTATCATTCAACAATAAAAATTAAGATTTTCATAAAAATAAATTCTATCAACATAAATATTTAAAAATTCCATCTTAAATATGAGCATACATAATTGTGACTAAAAAACTACGATTAATAAAAACTACATCTGATAAAAAATAATACTAAATGGTAATAAATGTATTGAATGAATAATGTGCTAAGCAAACAGTCTAAATTTTAGAGTACATATCTTCATGCAAATTATATTTTTGAAAACATTATTTTATTAAGAATTTTAGTATTATAGGAATCATTTTTGAAAATTAACCGTACATCACTGATTCAGTACTTAAAAATTAAATAATTTAAAAAACGATAGTTAAAAACTACGAAAACATTATTAATAAAAATTAAAATGCATATAAACTACTCAAACCACAAACGGTTTCAAATCGGCAATGAACACTTCTTCAAATTCACATTTTTCCACATTAGATTAAACCATGTGTACTTTTTTAATTTAAGAACTCAAATAATACGTAACATTTAACATAATGCAAATGCATTGTATCATTGGTAAAAAAAAATCACAACTTGCGTGTATAAATCACCACATATCATTCTTAAAAATAAATAATGTCTACGTATAAATAAAATTTTTGCGTTGATTGATTTTCACAAAAATTATGTTGCACTTCATGTTCGATAAACTTTATACACGGATGTAAAAGAAAAGTCTAAAATTGTGCTCAAAAATCATCGATATTACAAAATCACAAGGTATCAAAACTAGCTTACTATAATATGGGGTTATAATCTTTTGGATTGTATATCTAAGTCTACTGGCAACTCGTGAATAGATTCTTTCTTTATAAGAGCTTTCTTCTCCGGGTCTTTGGATTTCTTTGGCGTTTTCTTCTTTTGATGCCTGAAAACAAAATAAAATGAATGGTTTAACGTTTGAATTTAATAACATTTAAAGATTAGAATTCAATACAATCTATAAAAAGGAAGCAATTTGAATAAAAAGCCTTTTATTTCAATCGTTCCATTGGATATTGTCCAATGAACCACCAGAACTGATCAATTCCTTCTCTCCTTCTAAGGCCAATTTTGCTTAATATACATATGTATCCTTGTTATCCATTATTATAACGGCTTCGAAATTTGCATTTCTACAGTTGTTTGTTCAGAGGACCTTATTTTGTATTGTGGCTGCCATTTAGTTTATTACAACTGGGGCATATCCCTTCTGAAAATTGGATACAAACTATTTGAGGCTGTCTCCCATCGTGGAGGAACTTCTTGGGGAGTACCAATGCTGTTTCAGACCGGGCAGGTCCACTGTGGACTGATTATTTAATGTGAGAATATTCTCGCAAAGAATGTGGGAATGCGTTGTTGATTTTCACCACATATTTATAGATTTTTGCAAGGTATATGACAGATCTATAAACAGTATATATAAGATCTACTGTAAGTTAATTGTTCTATACCTATACTATTCGAGAAAGTGCAAACAATAAGTTGGCAAAGTTTTATCACAATCCGATGAACGGTATGGCAGCGCATTTCGAACAAACAAAACCCAATTAATTTTTATATATTAGATTAATAAGGCTTGTAGTGGCTTACGACGGTGAAACATGGACCATGATCAAACAAGCTTCTTCTGAACCCGCTGTATCCAGTGGGCAGGCCATGTGGCATGGATGCTGACTAATAGAGTCTCTAGAACCATTTTGGATGACAGTAAACCCATCAGAAGACCTCGGTTACGCTGGATTAATCAGGTTAAAAAAGACGCCACACTCCTATAGGGCTGAAGGAGTCACCCAAAGTAAAGTATGTAAGTGTAACATGGGTAAGCCCTAGCCGAATATCGAAGCCCAGTTATCTTCGTTGCGGGCCGATCGCTCTCTCTTCTTCTTGGACCCGGCATGCGATGGTATTCTCAGCACGAATTTTGCAATGACCCATGGCCGCCTTGTCACTTGTAACGTCAGCGGGAAGGACTCAATAAAAGGGGATGGAAGGTGGTGGATCTCAAGTCGATGAACTTTAAAGACGGCGTCTTCTCTTTAACATCTTTATTGTCCTCACTTCAGAGAGGCTGCGAAGCGTAGAAAATGTCGAAACTTGAAGCTCGGAGCGGGAGAGATTTGTTCTGAGCTGAATCTCAAGCTGATAGCTCAACCGAAGCTACACCGGGTCTTCTGTCAGTCGAGCCGTAGCTCGATCCCTCAGTGTCCTATATGATAACCCGAACCTCTTTTATACCTGGCTAAATGATCTCCTTATCTTGCAGTGATCTTTCTGGAAGACAATTTCATTGCCCAGTTGTTATGGAATTCAAACTAATTACAATGTGAACATTGCTCTTATCAACCTCTGTAATGTTTCCAGTGTTCGATCATTGGCCTTGTTTTAAAAATGTCGTTACTTTGATTGGAAATTATCCTTATCGTCCCTTGGGAATGTTAATCATGTTTCCAGAGAGTTCGATGAATTGCATCGTTTTGTAAAAAGGTCACTATTATGGTTTTTAAGAATATGCTTGCAATTTTGACCATGAGAACGTCTTGGAGTGAGTCATTTAGCCGAGTATCATTACTCCCTTGTGAAATCTTTCCTTTAAAAAGAAATCGACAGCACCGCGAGGCATCCAAATTCGATAGTAAAAGCATAAACAGAGCAGCATTTAGATAGTCGATAATGACGAATAATTGGAATCCCTAATTGCAAGTCTATGTGTATAAACCGTGAGCAAAGCCACGGTGAACATTTGAACGATGTTAAATTCCATACTTTATGCCATAAAACGTTCTTTCAAATAAAATAAAAATTCAGTAGATATCTCACACACAACTTGGTTTATTTACATTTAAAAATCGAGCATCCTTATTGTGATGCTTTTTATTTGTTTATTGTTAATAAAAATTAATATTATATTCGCAAATGAGAAAATGAATACTAATAGTCAGTCAAGCCAATCAAACATTCTTAAGAGCGATGTGTAATTCGAAGCGGATGTATTAAGCATTTAGATAGAAGAAACCAACATTTACGATTAGTTTTCCTTCCGTTTCAAAGCCCTAGTTTAAACACAAGAAATTGGTTTAAAAATTATCAAATATTGTAAACAAATACATTTTATTTCTTACCGATTTATAACACCGTTTTCCTCATCCATCATTCTCAATATAGTATTTTGATCAGATGAATCGATTGGGGCGACAGATATATCTCTTACAGCTCTAAATTGTCCACAATTATTGAGATGTTCATTCTCCAAGCGGAAGAAGTTCCAAATAAACCTCCTGAACGAAAAAAAAGGGATTAAACAACGCTTTTACAAATAATACATAATCATTTTATGAATAAAACGTGTATTACCTGCACACTTCTAATACAGCCAGCAGTGTAGTCATTATTTCACCATTTACCCATTTATTCTGAGTGACTACAAAGGACAATGCCCAAATAAATCTCAAAACCAAATCTTCAAAAATTGCAAAATAGTAATAAAACTAAAAAAAAAGTACAAATAAAATATTATAAAAGTCGAGCATAATTTGTAGTTAGTTTATGTTTGTTATGTTTTTTTTAACTTTAGTCGTAATACTCACACTAGAACTGTAAACAATTTCTTCTCGTAAATATTTATTTTCAGGTGGAGCATTTTTATCTAACAACCCCCAATCCATTTTTAAATCCCACGTATACGCATAACACGATGAAATAAATTGTGACATGAGCCATAAATATAAAAATGGATTATCATAAGGATCTGAATAAGATTCTAAAATAATCAATAAACATTTAATAACAATATAATATTGAATTAGTCTCAATTAGAAATAACAAGCATCCTTTACTAACGATTATAGAAGTTTTTAAGCGTAAGAAATATAACGACAATAAACGTTGTAGAATATTTTCCCGCATTGACCAAATGAGGAAACATTTCTTTAGAATCTCTGTATCTTCGAAGGCATTGGGCAAATCTAAACCAAGCTGGCAAGCAATTTACTATCGGTCGGGTGATATACGACGTTTCCAAGCATTGCTTAGTATCTAAAATAGAACAATTGCGTGCAATTATAATGTAATATTACATATAAATATGAAATCGAATAAATGCCACAATTTACCGCCGGCTTCCAACCAATTTCCATTTGTTATATAAAAGCACGTCAAAAAATGTAGATCCAAAAGAGACGTCACTAAAGAATTCAATTGATCAGCCATCCAAAAATCAGCAAAGGTCACTTGAAAAAATGGAGCAGCAATCATTCTACCCTAAAATATGTATTATTTAATAGTATTGTATCTAAATATTACGAGTGGGATTCAAATATGATCTGAAATTTTGCTGCACAAATTTATGAGTGATATACAAAAGTACATTAAGAAGAAGAATAAATAAAGTGTATATCAAGGATTGAAACAGTATTCCTAGAGTAAGTAATTTGCAACATGTAACTTAAATACAGTCAACCCTTCTATAGCGTCGAGATAGGGACCATGCTATAAAAACCCATACAAAATTTGTGCGTGTTTAGTTTATTGTGGGGCATTGACCATGCATATTTTGCCCGTTACTTACGCAAAAGACGCCGCAAACAAAGTGGACGTTATAGGAAGGTTGACTGTATAACGATAATTTCGAATAACATAAAACTCTACTAACTTTGGGAATATATATATCTTAAGAAAAACATACATTTTTTGCACTGATAATTAAAAAAATTGGTAACACTTACTTTGGCAGATACAGTAATAATTCATTTTTTCGCATAAATTGTCAATAGTGAACATTTTCTATTTAAAAATTTACAACATAATTCATGTTAGGTAATATTTCGGCGACGCGCGAGGGTGATTCAAATATAGCCTGGAATTTTGCTGTACAAATTTATTAGTGATATATAAAAATACAAATGGAGTATCTTATTTCTCTACATAGTTCCCTTCGTTAGAAAAAAATGGCTGCTCAGAAAACCGCAGCATTGTCTTGAAATCGTTGTTCTCCTTATCTAAGTCTCGACTGTAATATATGTGGGGGTTCTAGTTTTCCAGTATAATTGGGTATGTTTATCACAAGTTACACCGGTTGTATGCGGTCGCGCTTTGTCATGCAGAAGGACATGGGACCCCCCACTGGTTTATTGACCCCGCTATTGTGCAAAATTAAATTTATGTCCTACCAAGGCCCGCTATTTCTCCACTACTTATGACCACTTGCACTCTGAGCTGCTCCCGGGGAGAGGAGGTTGCCTCTGCAACCATATTGAGTTCATAGAAGTCCCCAAGAACGAATTTTTCATTAATTATCAAGGCCCAATGCCCTAAAATTGGAGGGAGTGGCCACAAGGTTTCCGTGTCCAACCGGTCCAAACTTTGGACCGCTGACACATCGAAATAGCACATCGGACATATCCACACAACATGGTTTGCGTCCATGAACAGATCTCCACATGGGCACTCCGAGAATTGGGAAATCCTGAATCTGTGAAGAGAAGCCCTAATTCACTTGTATCCCATGAGGAACCGGGATATCTAGTAATCCAGGATGACCCAGCGACACCGCATGCGGTACCTAACGTTTTAAAAGAACAGAAAGAGATGGCGGCCGGAAGTAGATGCGGAACACCTCTCTTGCCAGCTAACTATTGCGGTCTCTCTTGCGTGATGACGGAGGTTGCCAAACTGTATTTATAGGAATGCCTTTGCCGCCGATTTCCGGAGACCCACCTTTCTCCGCTACGAACTTTGCAGAAGAAGGACATGGGGCCCGAGCTGTTTATTGACCCCCACTATTCGGGGCCATGCCAAACCGTGCAATAGAAGTGTACGCTCGCGTGCAAAAATTTAATATCCATGTCCTGCAAGGACCCACTATTTCTCAACTACTTGTGGCTACTAGCGTTCTGAGCGCAGGGGGATGAACTAGCTTAGGGATGGAAATACCTAAGACTAGATATATAATACATACATATTTAAGTAAATATAATAATAAATAATTTTATGATATACATATATGAATTATAGGAAAAAGGGTATTTGAGCTCTGTTCGCAATCCAAGGAGGGTGCGAGCCCACTGAGTCTACTGGCTGCCTGGGGGGAACCTCTATGGCCCTATCGAGATCGTAGAAGGCCCCAGAAATACATTTTTCCCCAAATTTATCACAGAAAGCCCTAAAATTGGACCACAAGGTTTCTGTGTCCAACCGGTCCAAATTCTGAACTGCTGATTTCGAGTTTCAAATTACTATCACTTTTCCAGCAAACTGTTTCTCGATGTTCAGACCTTTACAAAACTTTTGGACCTAATCAAATATTTGAGTAGCATCACCGAACTGTGCTTTAAGTCTCCTTAAAATTTCGCACAACTTCACGCCTTCGTTTAGGAGAAAACAAATAATTATGCGTTACATAACAGAGGATGCTATTTCTCACCTTCTTTCTTCAGTGACAGGATCAAGAAACTTCCTAACCAATGGAATAAATATATTTCTAATGAAGGAAACTATATCGAAAAATAAGATACTCAATTTGTATTTTTATAAATCACTCATAAATTTATACGGCAAAATTTCGGGTTATATTTGAATTCCCCTCGTAGACAGTCCAGTCTAAAATGTCGTTTTATCACGATTTAATCGTTAAAAGAAAAAATAACCATTTTTACACTATGGATCTAACAGTAAGAAAAGCTCTTTTTATGGTAGGATTCCAGTGGAATAATTTGCCATGAACCCCATCCGTATATTCGAACCATAACAAGTAAGATTTATTGTTCGCATCACATCAAAACGTTGAATTTTATTCTTCCTGAATAGACGGGGAAAGGTTGTGTCTACTGAAGGAGAATACATTTTATCGATGAAATGAGTTAATAATTTTTTTGTTTGAATTTTAACTCAGGCATTTAAAAAGCAACATTTCTGACTGTACCAGCTAATATTTAAAAATCATATAAAAAAATTTTCAGCAAATCAGTCATAAAACTCTTTATCCTTTTATTTGATGTCATGAAAATTAAATATTTGTATTGAATAGTTACCATTGCATTTAAGCGCAAGGCTCCCTAGATAAAATTAGCAAATATTGGACAATATTCGGTTAAGAATAGAATAAAACGCAAAAGCTGTACTAATAAAGGTTGTGGAAATATTTGCTTATAATTCTAAGAAGCAGCAGAATCATTATCTCGGGTTATCTGTTTATCTATCCAGTTAAATATGCAAACGTTATTGTTGGATAAAAGCTCATAGCGTTCAATAATTGGATTCAAGTATGAATCTTTTCATTGTTTGAAGATCTCAAAGAATAATTAAATATTTATTTTAAGCAAACGATGTTGACATTTTTCAAAAATACATATCAATTAGTGAAAGACAATAAAAAAATAAAATCACTTACGCATATTCGAAGGAACCAAAATCTTGCTTCGTGTTGTAATATTTTAAACGGGTTAAGAACAAACGCCCACATGATAACAGTCAAAAACAACGGATTGACAAACGGAGGAATGCTTAAACTAGAGCTATAAAGAAAACTGAGAATGCTCAATGCCCAAACGACGCCAAATATCGACGCCATCTCCATCAAATGTTGCTCCGATAGATGATTTCGAGGATCCAATTCGAATATCAAAACGTGGTTTACCCCAGAAGATCGCCAACCATAAACATTAACGCCCATTAAAAATAAGAACATTATAATTAGCATAGGGCCACGATACAATCGCAGGGCTATTATTAAATTCTCCATTGAACCATCGTGGAAAAGAGCTGCAATAGATTAAACTGATTTAATAAAAAATAAATATATATAAACACAATAATAAAAATATTTTAAAAAATACCCGAAAGCAAAACTGCAATAAAGAGCACAATGAATGATCCGGAAAATAGGCCAACTTTGAACGTTGTCCACGGACTTTGTTGTTCGCCAAGAGGAGGAACTCTCAGTCTTTTCATTGCTCTTTGTCGATCTCCGCCTTCCAATTCATTAGTGACTGCGGCTTCAGTGTCATTGATTAATTTATCTATATCTTTATTAATATAAAAATGAGATTGTTCAACGTGTTCAGTGCGCCATTTCGCTCCGACGTCTACCGATAATAGCTGAAATCGTTTTAAATTTAATTGTACATAATTAATGCAAATATACAGAATCGAAAGAAATTTTAATATTACCTTATCGTGTTTTTTCAATATCTTTCTGAAACCGGTGTGATTCAAATTTTGATAATTCTGCAACAGGATTAAACTAAGATAGAATTCACTGAATGCAAGTTTTAGTTCTTGGACTTTCCTGTGAGGTATTGCATTGCGTTTTCCTTCAGACTTTTTTATGTCGAATGATAGTTTCATTTCGCTTTGTAACGTGGCAAATTTTCTAGTAGCTTCGGCGAGTTTTTCTGAAATAATTAAATAAGATTTTACCAAGCAATAAATAAAAGCATCAAAAGTTGTATTAAGGGTCGTTTCTACCTTTCTTTTAAAATTTTTTTTTGCAAAAAGTATTAAATATAGAATATTGATATTTAGTATGTTGACTAGGCTATCTTTATTGAACATAAAAATATTTTTTAAAGTTTGACAAAGTATGGTAATGGGACTGGGGAGAGCCACGTATGTCGTTGAGTGAGCGATGACGTTCTTCATCATGGAAGTCCTAAGTCCTGGAGCCCCATTGTTGGCAATTATTTTTGCTTGCGGTCCAATTGTGATGCTCATTATTTCCATCATATGCAGCAGAAATGTGATGTGATTGCGAGCAATAGTGACATCCGTCTTGTACACATCTTTCTCATGTCCAAATTTTCAGTCAATATGCGATGTATGGCATTTTTTTAAATGCCTACCATATCTGCTAGCTCACGCACTTTTAGTCAACGATCATCCAATGCCATTTTGTGGATTTTCTTCGACATTTGTTTGTCTTGGCAGCTCGTACAGCTTCGTTTAAACTCTGCTACTTAATATTTTACTGTTGTAAGTAAAGGAGCCGACTCCCCTAAAGTACGTAATGTCGGGTACTTCTGTGACTTTCCTCATAATTATCAGAAAATCAAAAAATAAATTCTCTATGATTTTAAATGGAAAATATTCCCATAAATATAATGTCGAGGGTACCGTCGTTAGTTCTATCTAACATTTGTTCTTCAAGTGTGAAAATTAAACATAGAATCGAGCTTAAAACATACAAACGGAATAATTTTTTATGCACTTACCTGAGTAAAATGTATTGATTTTTTTAAGTTCTTGATCGCAATAATGAAAAAAGTTTTCATCAAAATTAGCAAAATGTCTAGATAGAATTTCAGGTTCAACATTTTCTGCAGATGGAGCTTCTTCTACTGCTATATAAAGCATTGCTTTCATTTCCTAATTAAATCAACATATATATTATTTTAATTTTATGGACCATAGGAAATAATATGAGCTATAAATTTGACTGATTCAATTTTGAATTGATTTAACTATACTGTATATAAATTTATTAATTTGAAGTGGTAATAGCTAAGAGTATATTTTAAATTGCAAATAATTATTAAGCGTTACAGGCAAGATATTCCCATATAAAGAATATTTTTTGAACTATGCTTTTAATCATTATCCATGAAAAAAAAACAACAATACCATATTCAAAATCCATATAAAGAAAATGTAATTTAATGGCTCAATTGACAATGTAATGTGTTTTTAATATTATGAATAAAATGTGTTTTTAATAATTCATGTTGTTTGTCACACAATTTAATGAAGACAAATTTAGAAGTATTTTCATATAAAAAAACACAATAATATAAAAACGATCAGGAATAATTGTATACTTGAGGTATAGAAAAAATCTCATTTTAATCGCATTGATTGTAATATAAACTTGTCGACTGTCTTAATAAAACAATAGAGAAAAAAATGCGAAAACAAATTAATGATAAAGAGCTTGTTGATCTTTGAGGGCATGTATTGATAAAAAATAGGTTAATTGTACAACGACTGACATTTAATGAATAAACAAAATACAGCAAGCAATTATACAAAACTGAAATGTATGAACCTCATAGTTTATGTATTGTTTTCTCCATTCGGGCGTGATGTGAGCCGTCAGATGCTCAGCAAACTTCATCCTTGCTGACCTTCTTCGAGCGACTACACCCGATTAGACCTCGAGCGCATTTGACGTTTTGTCGAAAGGTGCGCAAAATCATATTGTTTGGCCTTAAACGCCGTCGACATATGGGCATATACTTATAACATTTTATTTATTAAATTAATCATTTAAATTGTATGTGTACATTTTTGAGTCGAAATAAATCTAAATAATAAGCAATCAAATTAAAATTCAGGTTATTGGATAAAAAATATATTAAATTTATTTATGAATTTAAATTATAATTATATATACTAAGAGAGCGATTTTTCAAAAAATGACGTATTTAAAACTACTGTTAATAATCTATTTAAATATAATAATTTTAATTACATAAAGTTACTTTTTTCAAAACAAATCGGTGATACTAAATAATTACACAATGATTCATTTTATTAAGTTTTAAATATTTTGCGATTTAAAAAAATGAATATAATATTATACATTTACAAAAATATTTCATTTGGTCCAAAGCTGTAAATTTACCGGCATACGTAAAATTTGACAGTTAGTTGTGTTTATAGGAAAGAAATCTGCCGGTACACGTGGGATGGCTCGACTCGGGTGGGTGACTGCGTTGGCGCTTTTGACTGCCTTCGTCTGTCAGGCTGCAGACGATAACTCTTCCGAGACATTCAAACCAACCGACGAATGGCAGACTGTCAAGAAAGGTGAGCGAAAATCATTTCGAATACCTCGAACATATCTTCAAAAAATAAATCTCATTTCCATTTAATATCATTTTCAGCAGGAATGAACAAAAGCAATTATATTGATCTTTAATGTTCTCAACTGATACATATCTAAAATACCAGTTATTAAGAAAAATACATTCAAATAATATATGTATTAATTTGGCAATTAAATTGCCAAAATATGTATAGATGATTAAATGTATTCAATCTGAGGTTAAGATCAAGCTTTCAATTTTCCCATAAAACGTCAATGATCTTATGAATAAACATATTGATATTTATTGCGTAGTTATTAATGTTTTATTATATTATTTGACATTGTCATAAAATAGAATACTAATTTTATATATGACATACAAATACAATTTTATTGAAATGAACACACAACCATCCCTTATTTAATACGACATTTGCTTAATATGGTTTCGCTTTAGCATGGTTTCATTTTGTCGTGTGTATGGTTATCATATTGGATCCATTTATCATCATCTTCTTTTTCTCTGTGTGCTCTGTCTTTCAAGAATTTTGGCAACGAGAAGTCCCATCTTGATCGACAGAGTTGGTTTCAAATGTAACATGTCCATTTTTTTTCTGACGTGACAATACACCGCAGCGCAATCTAACTTTCTGAGTTAGGTTGAAGAAAATAGTTGCTTTAAAATGCGGCATTTAAAAGTTATCAACGAATTATCAGAGAATCAGAGCGTGCGTTCCCGTGAACCTCTTTTTGAAGCAATGCAACACGGTGCAATGGATCGTTCTATGGATTGCCATTAAATTTTGCGTTAAACTTGGGAAGTCTGCCATGAATCGTTTATATTCATTCAGCAGACCTATGGGAGTGATTGCTTGTCCATATCACAAGTCATTCAATGAAGGCCGGTTGAGCCTTCAATGAATAGCAAAAACTCTAAACATAGCAAAAACAACCATTTATCGCATTGTAACCGAGGTTTTGAACATAAAAACGTACGGAAACTTCATCATGACAACCCACCAAGTCACAGTATCTTCATTGTCAACGATTTTCTGACCAGGACCCGCATCCCAATGGTTCCGCAGCTTCCCTACAGCTCTGATCTGGCTTACTCAGACTTTCTTTTGTTTCCTTGCTTAAAAGGAGTGCCAAAAGCCATTGGAATATGATTGAAACCATCCAAGCTCATGTTACATTAGCTCTAAAAAATATTCCGGAGTAGGCCTTCCAGGCCTGGTAACGCTGCCTCCAGAGGTGTATCATTGCAGGAGGATACTATTTCAAAGATTTTTAACTACATAGTTTTATGAATATGGATGCATTACTTTTTGAATGCATCCTGTAGATCCTATGATAGATAATTTTGATCATAATTCTTAGGGGTATTTAAAAAAAAGAGAATCCACCATAATACTGTAAATACTCAACCATCCTGCAAAGAAAAATACTGGCTATCTCTCATATAATAATTTATTTTTCACACTTATTGATTAAAAATATTGCTAATTTATTATTTCGTTTTTTCAGGACAATCCGTTCCAGCAGGACTTCATGTAAAAATGAATCTGGAAATGGGAACAGTGGAGGCAAAATTGATGGATTCCAAAGAAGAGGGAAAAAAAGCTCTCTCCGTTCTTCCTAAAAATGAAAGCGATAGTGATTCGAATTCAAATAATACAATCGCCGACGATACATCCGAAGAGAGTATAAATACTGTCACAAAAATGAAAGAAGCGCTAAAAAACATACCGAATGAAGATCCAAATGAAAAGGGAGAGACGTACTTCAGAACACTCGACGAACTAAAATCTGAATTCAGCGATATGAAAATAAAAGTCAAAACAGACATGCAAATATTAGCGAATCTCTTCCGACGCTATGAAAGATTAAAAAGATTACATCCGACTCTATCTCCTTCATCCAAGGGAAACCTGAACGAGATCCCCGATAAATCATATTCGGCGGAAATGTTAGATATATTAGTCGACTTTGAATATTTAGTGCATCAAATCGACAACGGTAATGAATTTGTTCGATTGAAAGGTCTCGAAAATATCATCTATCCCCACTTGAACGGAACTGACAATATATTAAAAGCCGAAGTATTGAAGGTGCTGTGCGCATGTTTGCAGAATAACATCAAAGCGCAAACGTATGCATTGGAGACCGATTTAGGCGATAAATTATTGAGAATTTTATCGCTAGACTCTAATGAACACGTGAAAGAGAGAGCGATCCGCACTATGAGCACGTTAATTCGAGGTTTTCCCCTAGCGCAAAAGCACGTACTCTCAAATCACGCGATGGACGTTTTCAATAAACTCTTGATGTCGCCCAGTCACTTCAAACTTAAGATCACACTTTTAATTTTATTAGACGATCTAGTTTTAGAGTACAGATTGATATCAGAATTTCATTCGTCGAGACAGGAAGATGTGGAAAAATTGAAACAATACCGGGAAGTCGATATACTTGGTAAGCTAGCAAATCCTATATTTTGTGATACGCTCAGCAAGCTCTTGCGAGAGTATTTTAAATATGACGATTCTGCGTTGGATTATCTACATCAAATCATTATTACAATGACGACGTTTGCACAACCGTGCCGGAGTTTTCATTATAAAGATGATGATTTAATATTGACACTTAGTAAAATGCAGAGATCTTTTAAGAAAATAATGCAGAAGGTCGCTGCGGAGAATATCGAATTACCCAAAGAGAAAAATGAATATTATACAAACATTTTGGATTTTATCCAAAATTATTTCGATATACTGCACAACAGAAAACTCAGAGACGAATTGTAAAATGGTTAAAAATCTTAAATGTTGAGTGGTTATGTTTTATATTAACATTAATTGTGCTATGTTTTACGTTTTTGGTGCATAATCATTTGAATGTTTGTTAATTTTTATAACACTAGTTCCCAAATAACCGATAAAATAATCTTTAGAGTTACTTAACTTCTTAAATTGACACGTCTGTTTATAATGTATTTGGAATTTGTTCTTAATACGATACTGAAATATTTTCAAATTACGCTTTGTGAATTTTTTGAAATCAATATTTATTATTGGGTGTGTGAATAAGTTCTCACCATTTTTAAAACAATATATATGCAATTCAATTAAAGTATTGCCCATCGGTAACCACTACTTTTGCTCATCTTTCTGGTAGCATTTTAATTCCACGTTTTTTAAGGCTATCCAAGAATTGACCTATTTTTTGGTATCTTCATAAGAAGTAAAGAGCTATTCACCCTCGATACCACCATATATTTCATCTTTTCAAAAAAATACAGAACATGAGCTTGGAACCATGGATATTCTGCTTTGACGTCGGTACTACTGCTAGGCCAGGCTTAGCCAATATTTTTTGACGCCTTTCCACATCTTTCGGCTTCAAGTCGTAAGGCATCCAAGATCCTCCCTTTTGTATCATTCCCAATGCTGTCAGACGTTTTAAAATTCAATTATATCAACTCTTAATGATTTTTCATGTTCAGATTGCATTTGACATGGATCTTCATTAAGCGATGTTTCCGATTCTTCGCCGTCAAACTTTTCAACTTCAAGCATCACCGTGTTCTCATCAAAATCATTATTTATGCTACGAAACGGCAGGGACGTATTCAAACACCCAATATATCTTAATTTAAAATGTATGAGATATACAATACACCCGATCTTTTTTTGGTGCACTGTTTGGAATATATTTCTCGTGCAAAAAGCGGTTCGGGCGTATTTGAAATTTATACTCAATGTTTTTTTTAAATGCTGCATCTGTGAATCTGATTGATTTATTTGAGGATTTATATTTATTTTTGCCTCAAATGCTTTTTATTTTTGACATGTGGATCATTTAAAATAAACATCCCAATTGCTAATGTAATGTAAAATGTATACAATGTGATAAATGTGATTTTTTTTTTCTTTAAATACAGACTGCATTTAAATAATTTTAATTTTCAGCTGTAAAAACAGTTTAACCTCTCGAGCTGATATTAATGTTTTCGAGTGTCAATTTATGAAGGGACATATTGGACTGAACGAAGAACTGATTCGTAGGATAAGTTAGGAAAGGTTTTAAATCGTACGCGTAAAACTGTTAACGGAACTGAATATAACATTTTTATGTATGTATAAATACTTAAGCTGGAGGAGTTAAACTGTTCGTTTTTAATTTGTAAAATATTTAAGTGATGTGATACCTCGATTTACGTGTTTTATTATATAAATGTTAATTATTGTAACTATTTATTTTTACGATGAAGGGATGGCAAAAATCTCAATTCGTCGTGATTGTTTTTTGCTGAGCCGGTTATTATGGCGTCAGTAAAAATATCTGAAAAACCAAAAAATATGAGTTGAAATACGCGATAATCAGTGCGTATTTCGTATCTTCTTTGGATCTAATATTTAATAAAGACAATTTAATGCGTTCATTATATTCAAGCATTAATTAATAAAATGTGCAACTGCCATATTTTGCTTAAATATATTGATTTTCGTCCTCTATGCTTATTATCTTTTATTTCTTATACGATATATAAATAGTTGAATCTATATTAAATTCTGTTGGAATTATTTATACGCCTTCCAATAATAAAGATTGTGCAAATGTGACCTCACATTTGGATGGCAATTATGAGTTTACTTTATCGAGGTATTGCCATACATTTTTCATTGTATTTAAATGTACTAACGTTTGCAATGCAGGTTATATTCTTTATTTTCTAATCGTCAATGGTTTATATTACTTATCTACGCCTGTACTCATACTTTTGTTCTGTCTATATATTCTGGTCTCTTCAAAATGTTGCATGTTTCTACCCCCATATAAATTTATAAGAAAATAAAGTGTGTTCAATTTCTATTTACTTTTATTATAAATTGTTTGATTATGTATCCATCGATAATACCTAGTCATAGTCGTATTCAAGACTTATTATACTATTTATATAAAAAAGAAATCAATTCAGTATTTCTAATATAATTAAATGTAATATACGTTGTACGTTGATACTATTTTTAAATAATTTTTTAATCGGATGATATATATTTTAGAGATGCGCACTATGAAGAATAATATTGTGCACGTCTAGAATCAATGAAAAGTGCGTTATGAGAACACTAAAGAGACATTGCAGACATTTTTGTGTGCTTTTCATTACTGGAATGTCCATAAAACTCAATCATAATATGCCCCAAATAAAATTATGACATTAAAATGATGATTATATAACAACGCTCAATCAGAATTTTAATAAGACGGATTTATATGGCTGACCTACGACATTTATAATTATTTAATAATCACATTTTGAGAGTTACAAGTATTCCGCTTACTTTAAGCGCTCTAATTAACGCTATCGTGATTAAACCGAGTTGTTCGCATCTTTAATACAAAGAAAATAAAATGACGCCGGCAATAGATTTCTAATTTTCAATAGCCGACTTAATTGAAAGCGTGGAAAGCTAACTACGTCCTCAGCGTTGCCCAGACCCATTCTATTCCCTATGTGTATGCAAATAAGATTACAGCACCTTTTTGTGCAAGCAAATTGCCCCGGTGCTATAAACAAAGAAGGCGCAAATTGTCTACGAGGGGCGCATTTTTAATTAAGGTCAATTTAATGTCTTCCCAAAGGCGACCCTTGACGATATCAAATTAACGGTCATTAATTATCGAGCAATTTTATCTCATATTTTTATATTAAACACATCTATAACCGCTATATATACGCATGGAGATTTGTAAAAAAATACTACTGCAGTATATTGAAAAAGCATCTATGACTATTTTATACGCAATTTAACCATTGTTTCTTACTTTATCCTTGGCTGTCTAGCGAGAATATCCCGTTGTATAAACAACAGGTGTCGCTAGCTGGAACAAAACAACATCTTGACAGGGATAAATAGGTTTCTTAGTATCATCTTTGAAGCGTCTTCAAACTTTTTAAAAGTCAGAACCTCCAAATTTTCATTTTGAAATATATTGGGTTATCCCGAAAGAAATCCATTATTTATTTTTCTAAATTGAAACTATTTTTTATCAATTATTTTTACACAAATCGATTTAAAATATTATCGCTTTCATTATTAACAATTAATTTAACCCACTCTTCCTGCAAAATTTCTATCATTTTATAGATATTAAATAGTTTCTTCTCGTGTTCGAATGAAATATATAGTAATAAGAAGGTGCTAAATCTTGTAAATATGGAGGATACGCTAGAACTTCCCGGTTTAGTTTTTTTTATATTTGCAAATGTGTTTGGCTTTATGTGAGTATGCGTTATCATGTTGTAAAATAACTGTTCTTTGATTGAAAAAACCCGGCTATTTTACTTACAATTTCTTGACTGCAGATGGAACTGTCTTTGCCTTCTTTTGAACATATTCTCCCTTTTCAGTTCATTGTTTTTCATAAACGCAGACCATATTCTATGGACTTTTTCGAGCATGGAGTCTGATCGCGAGACACTCAATCGTTGTGTCGGCGATCCGAGAAGCGGACCGGTTGGACACACAGACCTTGTGACCACTCCGTCTTCTTTTGGGGTTTTGCAGAATTTTCGGTGATAAATGCGTACTCGAGGTCTTCTATTATCTGTACCATTTTCAATTTATAATATGTGTATGTATCTTAGCTAGTTTTTTTAGTTTTAAGTTAGAAAATCTAGCTAGTTTCTCTCCTGTGGTCATAGCGCAAGCAAGTGACCAATCGAAGATGAGAATGAGCGTATCCTCACGGATATGGATATTAAATTAAGGTTTTGTATCTTACTGTGCACTTTTATTGAGCGGGCTGACATGGTCTCGAATAGCGGGACCAATAAACAGATTGGGTCAGTAGAAAGTCCCCATGTTGCTGAATCCATGTTTTATTTATGGTTATAAATCAATGTAAAAACTTGGCTTTGTAGTTATGAAACATCGTAAATCCCCGATTGAAACATTATCACGACGCTGCTTTTGTTCCATTGTGAGCAAACGCGGCACCAATCTTGCGCACAGCTTTCTCATGTTCAATTTTTCAATCAATATACGATGTACAGTATTCTTTGAAATTTCTATTGTAGCTGAGGATTTAATTCGTCAGATTAACAGCGACATCTTCCGTTTCTCTTTAGGTGCAATTTGTTATTTAAACAGCGCCATTTCTTGTGGCCCTGCGGAGACATTGCACCTGCATACCGACCGATCGCTTATTGCGCGTGCACCGTTGCCGGTTGGGTGGTGATGCGCAGGAGGTGGGAGTCAGAAGGAGTCGTCGGTTGGCCTTGGCTGCGGGAGGTCGTCCTTCCTGCAGCCAGATATCTCTCTTCTTTTGAGACGACCTAATATAAATACTTTATTTTTATGACATGATCTACCCGACTTAAATACCTAAACACCAAATTATTTGTAATATTTTGAGAAATTTTGCCAGCTGCTTATAGAATTTTCGTTCTTCCTCCTTTTGGCATACGAGCGTAACCATATGGTCACGCAGCTAACCATTGTTTTTGATCGTCTGCATTCAATCGCATTGTATAAAATTGACCATTTGTATTCGCTTCTTTGAAGATTTTACTCAGGAGGACCTGAAAAAATATTGCACCATAAAAGAAGTCAGCTTTAAAATGATGAAATTCAAATTCGTCTTTAAGGAATACTGCCCACTTCGGAATAAATCCAAAACGAGCGACTTTAAAACAACGACGCTCATTCGTCGTAACAAAATTTCAGATCCTCGTATATATTTTCCCGACGAAACGAGCGTTTTATTTTCTTGCGCTATAAGGGGGCGCTTTTTTTACGATTTTTATTCACCCTGTCAATTCGTCTTTCGCAACATGTAAGCCCATAAAGGACTTATACGACCCGAACGAAATGTCTTCGGCATCTTGAGGCGATGAAAAATCTGGAAATCGTCCCGGCCAGGTGAAAGATCGCCTATGATCTTCCTTTTATTGTCGTTCGAAATACAGTTTGAGAGGCACTGGATCTAATCACCTGACGCCTTGCATACCGTCGACGTTGCTGTATTTATAATTATTTCCCTCACAGTCCGTAATAAATCATCATTTCAATTTTACACAATACCACGGATGGAGCGGAATTCGGCTTGGAATTTAACATTTTGGAAGTTTTGTCGGATACCGTTAGAAAACTTGGGCTCTGAATACTTTGAAAATTAATGTAGGACCTAATATTCGCCAGGAATGAGGCTTTGTTGCGTATAAAATACAATCGAATGATCTTTGGTAATGTTCGGTGATTGATTGCAATGGATTATTCATGTGAGTGAGCTTAGACATTGATAATTTGTTATGCATGTTTAGTTCAAAGGTTTATGTTTTACAAACCTATTATTATTAATGTTCTGCTGTTGATAGAATTTTGAAATAAATTGAACGTTATGTAACCACTTTTTTTGTTACAAATAATACGACATTACTTTTCGCTTCGCTCTATACAATTACAACAAAATTTAAAAAGAATAGAGTCCTACAATCTATTGTATCCCTTAACAACTAACATTTATAGCTTACTAGTGATTACCCGGCATGCGTTGCAATGCCACGTCTCGCATAATAAACAATATTTTTACTATGCCTATATTATTTCCGCAAGTGTAAACAATAAGTTGACAAAGTGTTATCGCAATCGAATGAACGGTATGGCAGCGCATTAAATACAGACAAACAAACATTGATTTTTATATATTAGACTGTACCTATGTTACTCGCGCAATCTTTAGCAATAAGTGGACGAAGTTTTATTGCAATCTGATGAACGGTATGGCAGCGCATTACATACGAACAAACAGATATTAGTCAATCAGCTGAAAATTAGCTTAAAACACTAAATTTAAGCCCGGTTTAATAGTAAAAAACATTCATACTAGAGTTTTACAATGCGTTTAATTGATTTAATCCTGATGTCATGAAAGTAAATGATTAGCAAAAATTTTTAACCCTTTCGAATCGGAAAGCAGACAAGGTGTGCTCCAGTGTAAATCCACTTTTCTGTCAGCTCCGCCGCAGTGTGTAACAAGCTTTATAATGGCCAAAGCTCAATAAATGAACCTTAACACTATTGATAGCACACAATATTCGTTCATTACTTCGGAATATTTCTTAATGTTCAACTTGCATGGTATATGCTTTCTGTTATCAAGTTATTTTTGCCTATTAATGTGTTGCGAAAATAAAAGGACAGGGTTACCGTACAAGCCTGCCCTTTACTCCCGAAGGAGTAGATTTTGCAAAGGAGTGGTGATACTCGGCTAATGACGCCACTCCAGAATAGTCAAGGGGGAATAACAAAATTGGTCAAAGATAAGAATGATGCGAGTATCTTAATTATCAAAACAAACGCCTGCTTCCAAGACAACACGAACGAAAGCTGTCTTATCTTTGTTGAAAGAACTTAATAGCTTAGTTTTTTTTAAATATTCGATAGGATTAAACGTGTGTCTTCCCCACGAAAATTTAACATAAATATCCTTCCAAGATCTCAATAATATAATATAATGCAGGAGGAATTGGACTTCATATACTCCAAAAAGTCCTTTCCGATAAAATCAAATAAGCCACAAGTTTGTTTATTATTATTAAATTGTTTTTAATTTAGAATTTGTATTTGAATTCCGAACGGAGGAGTCGTCCGAGAGTCTTGGCCGCGGAAAGATGTGTTATACACGGGATGGTTTATTTTGTCTCATAGCAGCCAGGTTCACTTATAAGACGTAATTCAAAATCAAATAAAACCCAAAATAAGTGCTTTGTACACAATTACAAAGATTGTGATTATGTATTTTCCATTTTAATAGTTGATTTATAGTTTTGGAATCATAATTCTTTCTTTGCGTGGGGAATTTTGTGACTCATTTGAAAGTCCTATCATTTGATTGATATTGCTGAAGACCTGTTAATGGCAAAATAATGGATCACAAATCGATATCGCTATAATTTGCAGAAAATGTCAGATGATGAAATTGCGCTAAAATCAAAATCTTAAAATTGCAATTTGAAAAAAGAACTTTGGAAGAGCTTTTAAAGGAAATTATTTTGTATTCTTATCCATTTACATAGACGTATTTAAAGTAGCATCACCGAACTGTTTCTCAAGTTTCCTCAAAATTTCACTTGATTTACCTTCGTTTATGAGGAAATGAACAATTACGCGTTGCGCAACAGATGATGCTACTTCTCGCTCACACATGGCTGTACTGAATATATATGTTAGGGCAATGTGTGTAGGTATTCTCCCTCCGAGCTCTTAACTACTGATTCTCTCATAATAATTACAACACAAGATGTGATTATCATTTTTGTAGGGGGGGGGGGGGGACAATTTTCTTTTCGTTTAAAGATGATAAAAATTTCTTAGGCCATTATTATACTAAGAACTGGGCACACGCCTCAAATACATTTCCGGATTGTATCAAATATTTGAGCAGTTGAAACATGTCATCGTGGCTTGGCAAATGGTCAAAACGACCATCAATTCATAGGAAAGTTCATTTGTTCCGAGCGATAAATTCCTATTGGGAAACTGTGGGATATAAATAATTTTTATCATTCCGAAGTCATCGACCATTCCACTTTCACCCCCCCGAAATGTCTGCGAATAATTTAGAAAATCTTTCAAAAAAATGAAATATACTTGTTCCGCGCCAAATGCCCGGCATCCGTAAATTTTTGCATATCGCTCCTCTTCATCTCGATCCCTTAATGGGACGTCGAACTTCAACTTTGTCTTCGGTTCGTTGGAAATAATTTTATTTGTTTCCAAAAATAATGTGGAAACGCACAGAATGGATGACTTTCATCAATTGCCGAATAAATTTCGGCGAAGAGGGTCTGATGAAATATATGAGAAGTGAATCCTTTCAAGTCATAAAAGTATATGACACTCAAGTACTCCTTTAATGCCCCGAAGACAAATTGCCAAACTGGGAGCGTTCACACACGATAATATATTAAGGTACCTCAACGACATCGATGGGGATGGCAAAGATCAATCACAATTTTCCTATTTAAAATGAATTTTTCCTGGAATATTTTAGCATATATATTATGCATAATATTTGATCATATTAAAAATATTTTCATCGCATTGTAACCAACGTACATTTATAATGAAATACGGATATAGCGAGGAAATAAGAATATTTTACGTTTATAACGAGCGAAATTCCAAAAATATCAATACAGAAACAAACGGTCAATGTGTTGCTGTTGTAAATCTTAATCGATAGCAATAAGAAAAAAATGTGTTTCTTAAATTAGTCGAGCTTTTATTGTAATGGGCGGATTCCACGAGCGTGGTTTCTTGTGCATGGTTTATTAGTATGCCGATTACTGCAATGAAGTGACCACACGTTTAGGCTCACAATATTACTTTTGTCAGCTATTCCGTCATCGATTGCACTTTAAAAGCTTCCCTATAAAATGTTATTAATAACAAAGACATTATTTAGTGTTGAAAAGATGTCTCACGAGTGATCGTTAACCTAAAAGTGTGATCACTTCACTACAATAATCGCCATGCTAGTAAACCATGCACAAGAAACCACGTTCGTGGAATCCTCCCATAATAATATTTTTTCCTGGATTTCCAGCGCATAAAATTCAGATTAGAATAGTTTGAATTGCACCATAAAAACAATTTAATCCTCGTCAAGTAGAGCGGATGAGAACTCGCATGTGCGTCTGTTCATTATTGGACCGCTGAAGCAGAAAGACGGTCAGGTGATGGACGATAGTCGATTCATGGGCGCAGACCATGTTCTGTGGACATGTTTGGGCATGACTTTCGATCGCGCAGCGCTCTTTCGGTGTGTTAGTAGTCCGAAATTCGGACCGGTTGGACACGGAAACCTCGTGGCCACTCCTTCTAATTTTAAGACATTTAAGGCTTTTATAAGAATCTTGGGGAAAAAGATATTCCAGGGACTTTCTTTGATGTCCACTAGATTGTAAAAGCCATTCCCAGCGGCCGGTAATAACTAATTTAGCAATTTATAAAAAAATAAAACTAATTCGATAAGAGCGTAAATAACCGCAAAACGTAGAGAATGAACTTGTTTTCGCGGACATGGAATTTTAAACTCATGATTTTTCATAGCGAATGTATGTCTTAAAAATGTGATCGCCGGCCACATCTCCTGTAGATTTGAACCTAAAATGATTGAATTACGAGTTCAACTGCTTAGATGCCAAACTAACTACAGTTCAAATATATTATAAGCATCCACTAGGAGATCATAGGTAATTCTGCGGAAAGAAAACATCTTCCCGTGGATAAGATTATCGGTCAACTTTCGCGTTCGCATTATTCCAATTTCAACTCACCTCTTGGAAAAAGGGGAGGAGATGCACGCACATACGCAAGACGACAAGAAGCAATTGCTGTTAATCTGAAGAATTAGATAAACGTCACGCGTGTGAAACGATCGGCTTTTATCGCTATAAGACCTAAGAAGAGACGCCGCAAGGTGGATGCAGATCAGACAAAAACCAAAGAATAGGCGATTGGTTCAGGATATTTATTTGATAGTGTCTGTGAAACTTTAGGATAATTAATTTCTTTCTAGAACATGATCCTTTATTCACAAAAAAAACGCCATTAATATCATGATCAGATATCAACAAGTACCATAGTCGATCGTCTGAGTTTCATTTTGACATTGATATTCATAAAATGTGTAACCCATATACAAAAATGAATTTATTTAACACACTGATATAAATCAATTTTATTGCACACAGGGCATGTGTCCCAATTTCACTTTGATCCGCATTGACTGTTTAATATCAGTTTTGTGTACGTGCAAAGGGTTATATTTTAACCAAATATTTATCGTGGAACATTTAAGACATTCAGTAAGCATATTAATAAAATAAGAAACGTTTGAGTATTAAGATCTATTTTTTGGCGATGTTTTATCTTCAATGACCCATTTTTAGTGTCATATAAATTTATCAAAATGATAAGCATTCGCATGATAATACATTGATTCATCCTTTGTGGTTTAAATTAAAATACATACAACAAATGTGAGAATCTTCCCATGTCTTTTTGCAACATTTTGTGATTCATTGGTCAATGCATTCCGTGAAATAATAGTATTTTTGTCCAAGAAAATGTCACCACAGGCATGTTTTCCAAGATAAACAACCGCCATCGAGCTGAATTATAATTGCCGGGAGGAGTGCGAATATAAATAAGGAAATAGTAAAATTTCCTCGTAAAATATTTGGGTCAATGCCATTTCGGATGTAATATCCAAATTTCTGCCTAACTATTAAACATACACATGACAAAACGCTTAATTTTCAGGATTTTCCTCGTCGCTTGTGTTTCGTGGAAATTCTCTTCGAGCGATTTCTTCAATTTCTGAGTCCGAATCTCGTTTCAAATAGCAGCGCAGTTTAATGCACAATGAAAGTCACTTGTCCGCATAAGTCGCAGTGTAATTAGAAAAGCAGTATAAGGAAAAGACTTATTTTGTTACAGGGTCGTCGACGAGACAGTCATAAATTGTGTTATTTAAATGCGCTTATATGTATATGCGTTATTAAAATTGTATTTATGAAATGTTTATAATGACCGAGTCACGTTTATACGCATTTTTAATGTCATGGTGGTCTTAATTATCTGAAAATTGGCCATATGTGCGCAGAATATTACAGCAATAAATCTGCCGTACGGCTTAACTGCAAGAAATATATAATATTAACAATAACGAGCTAATTATAAATTGAGTATAACATAGACGCTATATTCGTATATCATACAAACAATATTTTCTCTCAGGACCGCGCAGCATGAATAGATCTTGTATATCAATAAATGAACCTTAACACTGTTGATAGCACACAATATTCATTAATTTATTCGCGCAAATATAAACAATAAACATGTGTATCTTCAGTTTTAGTAACAAAAAATGCATTTATGGAAGCTTGATGAATATGGGCCGATCGCTTTTTGCTATATTTGAGAATAACTTAAATTTGTGACGTGTAAGCACGATCTTGCCATCGATGTATGAGTGTATGATGAGATGCAAGACATCACTTCAAATAATTGGGAAGCACTGCCATAAATAATTCTGATGCTCTGCAAGATATTTGATGGACTGTAACCATTGAAGAATATGTACTATGTGCATGTATAATTTAGCTCGCGCGTGGTCATGCTCAAAAATATATTTGTGATGAATCGTTCGCTTTATATTTCGACCAATATTTAAATTTCGTCTTCTTTTCAGATAATGACAGTAAAAGCGCCAGAAATAGATCATTAAATTTAAATCGGAACGTTTCTCCTGTGATCCAACATGATGAATACGGCGAAGCCATCGGTGTGTTATGGCATTAAAAAACCGCACGATATTATACAATAATATTATGTTCGAATAAAAGTATGATGTACTTTTATACTGTGATATTAGGCGGACCCAAAAGTATTCGTATATTTTGAGATCTTATGTTTGAGTCCAATTTGTGTCCAAACACAGTCACAAAAGTCAATAAAACATTCAAAAAAATTTATAATGAAAAGGTAACAATTCTCAGATGCCAATATTAGTTCCAGAAATTTAAATGCAAAAGAAGATTCATTGAGAATGGGAGGATCTTCGATATTTAATGACGATGCACTAAAATCCCTAATCGAGTCAAACCCATGGCAAACAATCGAGGAGTTATGGCAGAGTGGAATACATACAGATTACTATACAGATACATTTAAAACTCATCAGCAAAATGAATAGGATAGACGTTATGGGGTAGGATGGGTACCGCACGCCACGATGAAACACGTGCTGCCCCTTCTTAACAACACGTGATGAGAAATGACTTATTTACGATAATACAAAGGTCATCCAGGAAGTATAGTTTCAATATTTATGTAGGATTGTACATTACTTATATTTAATTGAAATTCACAAGATAGAGTCCAGAAAAGCTTCTCCCTCCTGTGCAAAACGAGTCAAAAATTCAAGCGCGGCGGTCACGCGATTTTGATGGTGCTCCAGTGTGAGCATTCTGGGCACCCATGAAGCACATAACTTCTTGTAACCGATATTTATTGATACAATATCATCAGGGAGACTTCGATAAATGTCAGGAAATTCTTCATGAAGGTCGTCAAGCGTCACACGGCAGTCATTTCGAACTTGTTCTTCGATTTTTTGCACAAATTCATCAGTAATCGCCGATGGTCTCCCACTCTTTGCCTCGTCGCGAGTTTCAGTCAGGCCTTCTCTGAGCAACATAAACCACTTTGTAATATGTTGTTAACTCCTATCATTATCATAAACTTCTACGAGCATCTGATGGATATCCGGAGCGGTATTGTTTTGCAAATTCAAAAAATGGAAGAGATCGGGCAGACAGCGATGTAATGGTGTTTGGTTTCCTTTTAGGCAGATTCCATGCCCTGCACTGCTATGTGGTCTGCTCCAAGCGCCTTCAGACTAGCCACATAAGAATGTCTTTCAACTCTCTTTGATCTCACTCCGTTTCGTTAGGTACTACAAATGACTCGTTAGGTACTACGAAACCCTCGCCATAATCAACGAATGGATGCGAGGAAATCGCCTGCAGCTAGCAGCAGAAAAACAGAATCAATGATCTGCAGCAGATGGAGAAGGTCGAGAGTAAATCAGTTTCTTGTCAACGGCAACAAGATAAACACTAAGATACCTCGGGATCCTCATGGACAACAAGCTGACCTTCAGCAAACACGTATAAGCAGCTGCGCAGAAGGTAGCCAGCGATCTCGGACGGTTCATGCCTAATGTTAGAGGGTGGAAGCCGTGCAGAAGAAGAACTATAAATGAGGTAATACAATCAATCCTTCTGTACGGAACCCCAATATGGCATGCGTAGCTCAGACATATGAGCAATAGAAAGAAATTGGTCAGGGTTCAGCGGCAGGGAGCGCTCCGAATTACCGCAGCGTACAGAACAGGTGCTCGTGATTACTGGAATCACCCCACTGGACCTCCAATCAAATAAGAGGGTCTTGGACTTTGAAGATCCCAAAAAATCATGCAGAGCACGAGCAGAATATGAGGAAAGCCTGGCAACAAAGATGGGATCAGTCCTACAAAGGAAGGTGAACCCACCAATAAAGGTGACCGACGGTCATAAGCCGGTGGAGGCCGGTACTCGGGGTAGCCAAGCTCAAAGTCGAAGACATAGTCCACGAAGCATGATGGTGAGTTAGGAGAACTGGGACATTTGGCGAGAATATGTGGAAGAAATTATGAGCGCCAAAGAGGGCAGTAAGAGAGAGAGACATAGACCGGCTCTCCAACACTAGAATAGGGCTAGTTATCTAAGGTCATACTACCTGTCCTCCTGAAGCAATGCGATAAACAATATCAGGGGGACAGAGAAGGACAAGGGAGAGATTTAGTTAGTAAGATTCAGCAGTTCAGGATGAGCTGCACACCAAACTGATGTTGGGTTCGACTTTTACCCACGGACGTAGGGTTGCCCCCTCTGAGGTTTTATGGGTGAGCATCGTAGAGTGAAACGCCCACTCAGAAAAAAACAGATCTCCCACGGACGAGAAATGGCGAGAGCGCGCGACGATTTCTCCATCGGAAGAATTTACTGTGACTGAACAAAACGGCTGACAAATACGCGGGACGAAACAAATTCACCGTTAGGATTCCTCCTAAACGCCAGCTGCGCTAACTTCGAAGCAAATAACTTTTCAAACTAAATTTTCGAATACTTTCGGATCCTCTAATATGTAAAGTAATAATATTTTATATGGTTCTAATAATACATTAATGAGTTACTAAAATCTGTAATTTCGTAACTTTTTGCGCGCAAATTTGAGATTTATAGTTGGGTCTAATTATGTTTGACCACAAACGTCGGATGATACTTAAAGTTATTTCAATGTTTCATGCCGCTGGGATTTTGGTTCTTCGAAATAAGACACGATGTAGTTTTTTGTGCTCATTATTTTTCGCGTGAAATTCGCGTCAAATCCCGAATGACGTCATCAGAAATATAATTTTCTTCGCGGCGCTGTGAAAAGTCCCCGCGAAAACTATCCAGATTATTCACTAGTTTGCGCAGAGTACGGGATTAAGGTGTTAACTTTAATTAGAATGTAGTGTTAGTGTTTGATTATACATGTAATTTTCCTGCTCACCTGTTTGATGAATTAGGCATAAGTTTATAATTCTGCTTGGGATACGTTTTCTTTGACATTTCAACGGAAATTACATATTAGATCGTACGTAATTGGGAGCACATCTTATTTGAAGCACATGTAAATTTGTAAGACGTATATATCAAAGTCTGAGAGGGTAAATCATAGTAAATATAATTATAAAAATGTATCCGTAATAATTATGTCGGGCGACGTCCATTTGATTACGCTTATGACAGCCGATGCATAAACGTCAAATTTGAATTTTGGCAATAAGAGCGTCCGAACTGTCCAAACGCATTTGTGCGTATTTGTGTATTGTAATACTTTGCGCCAAACGTCACATCGATTTAAATTATTTAAAAATATATTTATAATATAATATTTTATGTATTTTATTTTTGCCTATTTATGGCAGGCATGTAAAATATATTTGTATTTTTTAAAGTCGCTGTGAGTTGGATGATCCATGTCCTTGAGTGCACGTGCACTCCGTCAATTGCTGAAGAGCTATCACCGTCCCGGTGCTTCGCATCCTGAAGAAGTCAGTTTGCCGCGGGCAGCCGAGGCGGAAGGACGCACTGTTTGTTCCAGTATGTCCGGAAAAACTCTGCGAAGAAAACTTCGCAGACGCGATAGATTTCGAACTTTTCTCTGCAAAAATCTCTAACTCGGCATCATCAAAATTTGAATAACACAAAAGAGAAATACATTTTCCATTAATTTAAATTTGTGCAAATGTTGAAATGTTTAAACAATATTATTTCGCCTCCTGAGAAAATCCTGCAATCGTTATTACAAATGGTGAGTAATTCTCTTTATTTTATCTTATTTAAATTAAAAAATAGTATTAAATTAATTTATTAAATGCATTTATTTTGTGGCAAAAAAATTTTTTTTTCATCATTAAAAAAATAATTTAGCACTAATTTTGTGCGTATATATTAGGGTGTATCATAAGAACATTCGGAATTCGCTAATGGGAATTAAAACGCCATAACTTTTTTTAAAAATCCATTAACATTATTTATTCGATCAAAATAATCGCTATTAGCTTCAATAGCATTTCGCCAATTAAATATTAGGTAAACCCAATATTAATGTCCGTTTTTATCAATGAAACTCAATCTCAATTTTTCAATTATTTATTTAAATATTGTTATACAAAGTAATTTCCATTGTTATGTATAATCATGTTCCATCTACTAACTTAATCAAAAATATCATTTTTATAAAAATCGCTTGATTTTGAGTTGATAAACTCGGAAAAGGCCGACTCTATCTCTTTCAATGATGCAGGATGCAATAAAGTGTCCTAATAGAAGTCCTTAATTTTTTTTACCAGGTCGGGCGTTATCATATTGCAGGATTATGCTACAATTTTTAGCCAAATCTGATCTCATTGACATCTGACAAGTTCTTTCTTTAATTGTTTCATTTTGATTTACAAAATCTTACAAAACATAATTTCCTTCATTACTTCATTACGGAAATGGTTTTTGTCTCAGCAAAAGCCATTGACGTTTACGTCTTAAATTGTCATAAACAATACATTTTCATCCCCAGTCACAATTCAGTGCAATAAACAACAAAATGTTTGTCTTGACAACAAAACTTTGCATGTGTTTCCTCGCTCTCTTTTGTTATCTTTGCACAGTTCGTGCGGCATCCAAATCCCCATTCGATTCGTCTTCCTGATACGTTTTAAATGCTTTTGAACTGTCAAGCACAATGAAAGTGGTGGTCCATGGAAATCCAATTTAGTTAACTAATACTGTTATAAATGCAATATATTAATTACTATTATAATATATAGGTTCAAAATAATATACAAAGATAGTCCCAAAAGTACCCGATAAGTGTCTAGACGACACGTTGTTTCCGTGATCGTACAGATCATAAAAAATGCCGCGTAAAAAGTGCTAAAAGAAGAAGGAATGGCCATAAGGTTTGTATGCTCAATCGGTCCACTTTTCGGACCGCTGATAAGACGATTGAGCGGTTCGCGATCGGATGCCATACTTGAATATAACGATAATGAAGAAAAGAGGGATTAGACAACATAGTATTATTATAAAAACGGACAGAGTCAATCAGTGTTGATTCATGTGAAGTAGAATGGGTGAGTAAAATAAAAACCATGCGTAACTCTCGACCGGGTCGATATTCTGCGTTTTGCGCCCGTGGCGGGCGCCTGCTTTGCCACGCCCTTGTTACGACCCTGGTTGTATTTAATTCCTGATAAAAAAAAACAACAGCATATAATACCAAATGTGATATCGGTCGATTTTGGGCTTTGAGTAGATAGTTCTTTTCAAAAATAAACTTACGGAAACACTGTCTTTACAATGTCTGGACACAAATCGAGCTAAAGCCGACGTCTATCAAAATCAGCAAGGATTTATCGGTACACTTAATACAACTTCACATTCCACCACACACAAAATAATTATTTTTATGTAGTCTTGCTTTTGAGTTTTTTATTTTTAATATTCGAATAGAGAACCCATTTTTCATCTCCTGTTATTAAATCTTTAAGAAACTGCTGTTTTCTCGCTATAATTTGCATATGTTGAGGCATTCCATCTTATTGTAATCGGACAGGCGGATCTAAACACATTTTTCAGGAACCTTTGAGTGACGGTTCAGGATACACCGATCTTCTTTGATAATTCACCGAGAGTCAATTTTAGATTTAATTTAAATGTCAACAAATGTCTCTTATGGACGACGGGCTAAAGATGTCTGTTTAAAAATTGCATTTGTGAAAATGCGCCATTAATACTAGGTTTACCTAATATTTTTATACACACCATTAGAATCAATAAATTCGTCGAAACTTTGAATTTTCTTATCCTGGTTTCGGATTTTTCCCCTGGTTTCAAGAATGATCAATGTATTATGTCCTTATTTATCCAACATGTAGTAATCATGATTTTTTTTAAATACATTTATTTGTATTCAACCGCTGTCTAAATGTTTTAAATACAATTAAAAACTACAATACCTTTGTATTGTACATTAAAAATAGTGGAAATTTGACTTACTAAAAATCCGAATCTTCATGTGTAACTGCGGTATATATCAAGAGTTTTCGTACGTATTAATACTTAAACGTCTCGAAAAGGACTATTTTGATTGCCCTTTTAAAATTCCATAACAAACAAAGAGCATCATCAATCTTTCATGTGCTCCTGCTTCCATGTCGATATTGAAGATGCCATATAATATTAATTTTGTTTGCGACAAAGACGCTTGAATATCAAAGTTGGACCGCAAAGTTGTAAAAATTCGGCGAGTGCTTTTAAATTCGACTATTTTCTTTCGGGATCACAATTTCATGCGAGCTGGAAAAAATCGGATGAAAAACTTTTGAGACGGTCAACTTTATCTATAAAAATCTCTTTTTTTTGGTGTCAAATATGAAAGAATGGCATGCAAAATAACACAATTTAACGATGCATACGTGATTTAAATTACGCAATGGCCTGAGATGAAAAATAAATGATGATCGAATCAATGGATTTTCAGATATTGATTGATTCAAATACTATACACATTTGATATATCATACATTAACGTCCATTAATAACATCTTTGTTTGATTATTAAGCAATTAATTAGGCTGCCTTACATTTCATTCGCGATCCAAACATCGATCGACATTGAAAATTTGCCGATGCTCAATCAAGTCGTTCAAATCTAAATATTATATTATAGCCAATAAGCTTCTATTATAAATGTGTATGTGTGGATTGAATCATGCCAATGGCATCATAGCTGTTATTATACAAATTATCAGCAATCGAATTAAAGAAATATTTCGTAAAAATACGATAATCATGCTGAACTATATTAAAGGCTTTTTCGATGTCTAAAAACACAAATGTTGGGTCTATTTTCAATCTTATTTTTTATTAAGCGTATTCAATTTTATTTATCATTTAAAGGACAGATAATCAATGCTTTAAAAATTAGGACTGTTAATGATTTTTATAAAAAAAAAATTTATTCCATTAAATTAAATTATTTTATCATTGTATTAAAAATATAATGATAATTTAAGTAGTCTTTCAAGTGTTTGGACCTTTATTTAACCACAAATGGTTGACAATTGGAAACTATAATAAGCGTGCAGCATGGTAACTACCTTATTTTAAAAATGAATAACACAAATAGAATAGGGGATATCAGTTTAATTATTTGTTCATATTATAGAGAAACATTTAAAGTTTTTATTTATTTTATTTTAAAAAATATATCATTAAGGTGGCCTCAGTTTGATCAATGCATTAAGATAGTCGAGTTTTGAAATTTCTCTCTGCACTTTCCAACATATTGACTGGTATATTGTCGATAGCAGTTTACCAAAGTCCTTATACAGTTATTGTAAATTAGGAGTTTTGGGCATACATTTTAAATATAAAATATTCATTACACTAGGACGTTTTTGTGACCAAAAAACAAATATTTCACCCAATAATACCTTAGCAGACTATGCAAATTTAATGATTATATTCCGGACCGTGCACGTAGAGATGCTCTCGTACATAATGTTGAACTGTCAGTGGTCAAAACTGAGTCATGTATAAATGCAACCGGATCCGAGATATAATCGTTATGTAAATCATACGACGGGAATATATTTAGGGCCTCGGATAGCTTATCTTCGGATTTTTGCGAGATTTAATAAAGGAGCCGAAGAAGAAACGGGGCGACCCTTCCCGTATCAGAATCAAAATTTCATCGCAAATTGATGCAAATTGCGCTTTCGTAAATATGCCTTCGTTGAATAATATATTTGTTCGTTCAGTCATCGCGGTTTGATAGTATGAAATAATAATAAACATGGTTTTTCATGGTGTTTTGACGTGTATTCGCGAAATTTCTTGTGCGTCATTGAAGCACAGCTGATTAAATCATCCCATCGATACACGAAAAGATGAATTATATTTGTATAAGAGCATAAAAATATGAATATTTAAAACAGTCCCGATGAAATTTGAATATTTCCGCCATCTTTGTTTCGAAAGAGGACGCTCGATTAGACGTCAGATTGATTATGGCGACCAGGGCCTTAAAAAGGGGGTGGCAGAGCAGGCGCCCGTGGCGGGCGCAAAACGCAGAATACCGACCCAGTCGAGAGTTTCACATGATTTTTATTTTGCTTGATCATTCTACTTTACATGAATGAACACTGATTGACCCTGTCCGTTTTTATAATATATACAAAGTTTTCCAATCCCTATTTTCTTCGTTGTCGTTTAAACACTAGGCCGACCCAGTCGGCATAATCCGGCACCCGATTAATCTTCTTCTGTAGATAAGTTCGAGTACGGCGTCCGATCGCGAGGCGTTTTTTCATCATGTCAGCGGTACGAAAAGCGGACCAGTTAGACACACAGACCTTGTGACTATTCTGTCCTCTTTTAAGATTTTTCGCGTCATTTTTGGGTATAAATACGTACCCACGATCATGAAAGCTCCCTCAGAAGCTAGCTACGAGGTCGTAAACAAATCTAGATTTTCCCTCCACCCGTAAAAGCTATATATTTATCTATCTTACTAATTTATGCTTCTATCATAAGTATTTTTTTTTTAGTTTTAAGTTAGAAAATCTAGGTGATTTCTCCCCCGCTCTCAGAACGTAAGTGGCACTAGAAGTTGAGAATGAGCGTGTCCTTGCGGACATAGATATTAAATTCAGGTTAGCGTTCATTCGTCATATCAGCGTTCCGAAAAGCGGACCGATTGGGCGTACAAACCTTGTGGCCACTCCGTCCTCTTTTAGGACTTTTTGCGACTTAATATTGAGGTGATCTTTGCGGACATAGATATTATTTTCAGGTTTTGCACCTTGCTGTACATTTTTATGAGCGGATTGGCATGGTCCCGAATAGCGGAACCGACAAGCATCTCCGGTCAGCGGAGGCTCCCTATATTCTTCTATCTCAGATGTGAAGTAATGGACCATTGGCTATAAATCGATGCAAAAATTCTGCTTTATTACTGTGAAACACTCGATTGAAACATCATCACGACGCTTTTTTGTTTCATTGTGAGTAAACGCGGCACCCATCTTGCGCACAGCTTTTTCATGTTCAAATTTTCGGTCAATATGCGGTGTACAGCATTTTTTGAAAGCTTTCCTTTATCATGATGTATTTACTACAATTCAGCTCAAATAATAGCAATATGGTGTACCAAAAAAACCTCGACTCTAATATGGTGTACCAAATACATATCATCGTCAACTGTACGTTAGGTCGGGTACTTTTTGAACCATTTTCGTATATTTTTTAAAAATATGCGTTGAGATAATATTTCATATATTGCATTTATAATAGTATTATTTAGCTTTAAACTCTTGGGGGAGAAGGGCGCTTCATACCCTCGTTATGGCTCTGATGGCGACCTATGACGAAATTTTATGTCCATAACATAATCATTTTCACGATTTAAATGCTGGTTTATTTAAATACAATTGGACAATATTTAAATTTATTTTCCTTGTTGCTCTTGTGGGATACTTCATAATGCTGTGGTATATTTTTTATAGTCCACACTGACACTTACAATGCGAACCTCGAGCATGAAACTAGCAATAAATTTCGCAAATGGCCGCGGATAAAATCTTCAAAAGTATATTTATTGTAATGCAAGGCGTATGTGTTTCATATTATTGTCTCTTTTTGGAGTTTTAAAGTGCCAACTGACTCGCGACGATCTTATCTGCGGCCATTCCTTACGTCCACATACGTCCTTTCGGGGGGAAGGCAATTAAACTGCAATGCTCATAAATACGTCGATTTGACCCCGATCTTTTAAAAAAGGCATTTGAATGTGGCGTTTACATGAAAAATGATTTCGAATTGCGACATTTGCATCATAACGTGACGATGATTCGGTCATTGCGCTAACAATGCCGTTCGTCATGGGCCTTCTGCCAATAATTGTCTCCAAAAAATATACATAAGCAATTATACTGAAATTGCATAATTTTTATGAAATCTGTGTGTCTGCGCCAAGTGTTACGCATCTCATTGTTTTATGGCCGATTAAATAACTATTGCTTGGCGATGAAAGCCGATTATCCGTGGGAAGAATCCTTTAATGTTCCGTCATTTTGTTTGGTTATATTTCATGTCAACACTATATTTTAATAGATATTCTAGACAACATTCAATTTTGAATTAGATTCGCTAAGCAGCATGAATATCAAATATTCTTAACAGCTTTATATTCGTTTAACCCGTTGATTAGTAATCGCGCATATATGCGTTCAATTGTATTTCTTCGATTTTTTTTCATAGAGTACAAAATACAGAGTCATCCAATCAGTAGACGACGACAAAATAAATATTAAAATTATAATGGAATTCAGGACATCCTTTAAATTTTACGAATGATGCAAGACGTCCTTTAAATGTTACCAAAAATGTTATTTTTTAATTGCCTTATTGTTTTCCTGTTTTTTTATTAACTTTTTTTATGCGATTTTGGATACATTTTATATAGCGGTTTCAAAGTTATGCGGTTTTTAAAATCCGTAGAACGCATCTTCACTTTTTCTATGTAAGTCTTAGCTTTTTTTGTGCGATTTTCCACGGAACGCATCTACCGCACAAAAAAAGTTTAAGTGTATAGGTTATTCTTATATCGTTGGTGCTCTTTATAGAATCATAATAAATAGAATAAATCAATTATATGCTCAAATTTATCAGGCTTCAACATATGTATTATTTTGTTACTAAAACTGAAGATACAAATGTGTATTGTTGATGTTTACGCAAATAAATTAACTAATATTGTATGCTATCAATAGTGTAAAGGCTCATTTATTGATGTACAAGATTGACTCATGCTGCGCGGTTGTGAGAGAAAATCTTGTGTGCACGATAAGTGATGGACATCCCAAATCAATTTAAAACTACTTCTCTAATCAGCGGCCATCCTGAGATTTTATTCACCCTTTGACTTTCATATATTAACCCTTTCCAATCACAATTTTTTTTGGATCGTGTTTTTTCAGTGTTCATACTCTATATTTTTTAAAATAAGAATGAAACGTTTTGCATAAGTCTTTTGTTCAACAGAAAATTTACATATCGTACATATTTTGAGTACATATATGATTTTCACATTCACAATTTCACAATACATAATTTTAACCATTTACCAATTGTTTTATTGTTTTGACACGTTTCATTTTTCATTGTTCGACAATTTATCGACGTTGAACAAGACTTTCAATCGGAATTGATTATTCTGCGTGCCAAATAAAAAGCTATACATATTCAATATCATATCGCGTCATGCGCATGCTCGTTTACTAAGGAATAACAGTTATTCCGCGACCATGAGCCCGACAAGACGATCGAAATATCGGAAGGGGGTATAGTTTGAATGTTTAACTAATCACTCAAAAATATAATATTAATATGACTCATGTAAATCTTTAAAAAAGGCTTATCCCAAAAGTCATGAAATATCTTTCTATTTTTTTCCAGGGCTTCGAATCATTTTTTTTAATTTCATCGGGAAAAATAACATTTTTACCGTTTATCGGACTTCTGGTGGGTTAATTCTTTGACTTTTTGTATGTAAATGTAAATTGACAATTGACAGACAATTAATAAAGTCAGACAGAATTGTCTATAAGTGAAAAACATGTTAAATATTTAAAGTCATCCTCTTCAGAATCATCAATTAAATTTAGCGTATTTTTAAGATATCTTCAATTCAATTACTTCGTCGTTTTGCAACTCTTGAGTATCATTCAAAATTAATCAACGTCTACCATTCATCCGGTCATCTTGACACTTAATCTGTCCATTGCTATTTCAAAAGCTTAACACTAATAGCAATATCACTATCGTTATGCTATGAAAATAATTTAAAGCCTTAATTAAACAGATTGATATAACACATCACTCAATAATGCGGCGTTTGCTCGCAATCGATAAAAAACAACGCGTCCACGATTCAGAGCGCTGTTTGGAGCTTTTTCGGCGCAATAAAAATATTTTTTTTCATGCGTTATGTGATTATGGATAAAACATGGATCCATCATTACACTCCAGACTTAAATTGACAGTCAGCTGAGCGGACAGCAAGCAAAAATAGCATAAAAAGGGCTTTTAGTGAACAAAGAAAAATCGGTCTTTTAAATTTATCCTGTGGTTCATTTTCAGCTAAAACGATAATTGTTAGTTCGTAATCAACTAATGTGATTGAGCAATCATTGAATGAGGCAAAATCGTCCAAGACAATATCGCTTCGCTGATTTGTTCAATTTGAAGAGTTTCATTTAGTAAATTGATTTTTAATAGTGTATTCAACTCAAATTATATTAGCGAAAAGTGAAGAATATGATTCTATCATAGCAATATTTAATCCAAAATCATTGCACCGATGCATTTATTATTTTACGATCAATTTCGCTTTGATCAAAGCATACTGATGTTCTTTTTAGATATGACAAACATTTCTGGCGTTCGATCAATTTTAACGTGCCAAGATAATCTTGCAGGATGCTGCTGAATCAATTTGTTTCGACTCTTGTATCGTGTAGTCATTTATACAAGTCCCCAATGATGATCATCTTTCCCTGTTAAATTTTCCAGCGATTAGTTTGAGATATTTCGGCAAGATCTTTTTGCGAAATCTTTGACCTCCCCTCGCATATTGTAATTTCAATCCGACGAAGATATACCTTCGGATCAGAAGTGTCTTAACTCTTTTATGTCGAGTCTCTCGACGACTCGACATTGTTCGGGTACGTGTTGTAAATTGATACGTGGTGACCCCTGTCGATCAAACTTAAGATACAAACGTGGACCATCTGTTCATGGGATGCTGTGGAATAAGAAAAGTTTTTTCATTTAACCCATTTCCGACCGAATCCGCCAAAATGACAGCCGCGGCGAAATTAAATTTAGTCGTCTGCCCTTCCAACTTTTTGCATTCAATTATCAATTCATTCAAAATACATGTATTTCGCTTCGGTTTTGAGATTAGATAATGAGATTTGAATTCTCAGAGTGCCATGCGTATAGTTAATATGATCGTCACGAGCTTCTTTTATTACGCCCGACGGTCCAGGTCAGGATTTACGGAGGTTTCCCACTCTGATCATTCCTATGCCATAAAACTACCCTGGCTACATTCAAAATATAAAATGTTTGAAGCATAAAAATGGATGGCGTTAACGAAAGTACAGTTCGTCGAATATAATAGCAATCGGAAACATCTGTTAGTTATAAAACTAAATCAATTTACCTAGAAACTTTATCTTGATAAGCTAAGAGCTCGGATAGTATTCCGAATTTCGTAACGTGTAAAGAGTAAAAAATTGAAGAGCATTGAATACATGGAGTTCTATTATTAACCATTCATCGAGGTACTTGGCTGTCATTGACGTCACTATAGATCGGTGGAAGAGTATGAAGATAAGTGCCGGTATATCGGATTCAATATTTTCGATATCACCCTCATGCATGGGAAAATAATTCACAAATTTAATACTATTAACCAAAAATGAATCGGAGACAGAGACGAAGAGAGTGTCTTTCATCTTATCATATACTCGTTCATGTGTTAATAAAACTGAAGACACACATGTATATTGTTTATATTTACGCGAAGAAGTGAACGAATATTGTGTGCTATCAATAGTGTAAAGGCTCATTTATTAATATACAAGATTAACTCACGCTGCGCGGTTGCAAGAGAAAAGTGGATTTGTATGGACGATAAGCGGTGCACATACAAGTTTATCATCAACGTTTGCATTAATTATAAATTAACTCACTAATCAAAGGGTTACCACTTTACTTGCGGGGTTGTTTTGGTTTGCCACACATTGATCGCAGCATAAAATTCTTGCAAAACATATTTTGAACAGCCACAAATAATCAATTCATACATTCTATATCATACCTCGTCATGCTCATGATCGTTTAGTAAGGAATAACAGTTATTCCGCGACCATGAGCCCAACGAGAAACTCGAAATATAAGAAAAATATATTATTTTTTAGCTAGGCTCAATGTATGTCTCAGAATAATTTATAATAAGGTTTTACCCTCAAAATGAAGAAATTAAGATGTAGCCCACCTTAAAAAATAAACAAAATGCGCTGTAGAAGTAAAACTTCTTAACCCCTAAGAACAATTTTTTTTCCATTTATTAATGGAAATTGTTAGTTAAAATATATGGCTGGATGTTGTGTAATCTATATATATATATATAAATGAATGTGTCAGCGAGCGGGCAGTTTGTAAATTTCAGATACATCCATATACCATTCATTTGATTGCGATGAAACTTTGATTAGTTATTGGGATTGTATTCAAGAAGATTTTTACATTAGCACAAGCATTATTCGTGTGCGGAATTTGTTTTGCGAGACGATTAACGCATGCACCATATTGGCGCATATTGGTCTAGAGAAGTGAAGCGGGGCCACGAGGCGGGGAGAGGAAAAAAGATGAGCGCAAAATGCAGCGGAGAGAGGGATACAGTCGGTATTCGAGACGAGAGAGGGCGCACGAATTGGATCCTAATCCCACACTATACTACTATGTTTTTTTTAAATAATTACTAAGCGCGTATGGTACTGCAACGCACATCGGATAGTCGCTAGTCTAATATATAAAAAATAATATCTATTTGTTCGTATGTAATGCACTGCCATACCGTTCATCAGATTGCAATAAAACTTCGTCCACTTACTGCTAAAAACTGCGCGAGTAACATAGGCATATTTTCTTCTAATATATAAAAAACAATGTTTGTTTGTTCGTATTTAATGCGCTGCCATACCGTTCATCCGATTGCAATAAAACTTTGTCAACTTATTGTTTACACTTACCGAAATAACATAGGCATAGTAAAAATATTGTTTTTGTACGCAGTTTGTTATGCGAGACGTGGCATTGCAACGCATGCCGGGTATTCGCTATATATAATAAAATAAATTCGTTCTGGTGTAGTAATTGCTATTGTTAATATAGATTTGATCGTTAATATTTTACAAAAATATCTATTAGCTAAACATCAGCTTATTTTATCGTTTTGTTTGAATTATATTGAAAGGCTGTATCATATCGAATCTCCATGATTAGTTTGAAAGGTTGATGCATAAATTGGTTGTTTCAAACAATTCAGTATATAAGAATATCGTTAATTGGAACAACAAGTGACCATAAGAAATTGAGAACCTGAGGTCTTGATTTGTCTCACAAATATCGCTGATATTGGATCAAATTACTGCCCAAACGCGCTTCATAACATGATCAAATGTATTAAAATTCAAAAATTGACAAGGGTAAGGCGTATTAAATTGACATCATATCGTCCGGTGCACCCTGTGCTTTTAACTAAGATTTAAACCAAACAATAAAGTGTAGCGGAATCTCCTCAATTGATTCCAATATAAAAGACTCGTTTTCAATTGGATCGAGCTTTCCGTCACTCGTGTATGATACAAATTCATTAGTTCTCGCATTGGTGCACGACATGTATTACCTTGCAAAAAATGGGTCAATAGCGTAAAGATACCGACTAATTTGCGAAGAAAAAAAGCTTTACATATGTCATCGGTGCTGCATTCGCAAACATAACAATTGGCAATTATTGGGAGTGATAAATGGACCCCCCGACCGTATACGTAAGTTCATTACAACAACTACTGTTGATGTTGACCCAAAGATGACGAATGGTATTTGAAAGTCCATGACCTCCCGAAGCTTGCATCGTGCCATTTTTATTGCGATATGCTAATATTCGAATATTTTCATTTCAAAATTTGTTTGAATTTGATGATATTTAGTTCGTAGACGATGAATGAATTGTTTTAGACAATCAAAGCTTTTTTTATTTTTTTTTTGATATTAAATTCGTATGTGCACCGCTTATCGTCCGCACAAATCCAATTTTCTCTCAAAACCGCGCAGCGTGAGTCAATCTTGTATATCAATAAATGAACCTTAACACTGTTGATAGCATCCAATATTCTTTTAAAAAAATGGTTCAAATATTGTATTCCTTTATAGAAATACAAGTGATTCTTAGAAGCACGGCGTTGACAATGAAGCGCTTTGGATCGCTTTTCGCAATATTTGAGAATATTCAAACGTGTAGGGGTACCTTTACCGCACCACCTTATCATCGATGTACGAGTGTATGATGAGACGCAAGACACTTTCCCCGTCTCTGTCTCCGATTCACAATCTCCGCACTCAACGGGTTAAGGCAACTGTTTTTTCTAAGCATAATTTGCGCTGGAATTGCCCAATTTATGAATTTTGATTATTTTTTTCACGTCTCCGGCAAGTTGATAAATTACACGGTGTGCAGGATGTACACATTTTACAATTTTTGCGGAACAAATAGACACGTCTTTTATTTGGCTTCTGTAACAATAGAACGTAGGAAGATCTGCACTATAATTTTTTGTATTGTCAATGAATAATAAACGAAAAATAAGAATGTCTACTGATGAAGTAAGTTCAGATAATCACATAAAAAAACTGAATTGATTTGATTGTTTATATATAATATTAATGATCAAATTGACAAGGATATCTATCGGATTGATATAAATATTTTAGCGAATAATATTGGGGATATTCATTAGTAATTAACCAATCGCAACTCCAAAACTTTGGGCTATTTAGGACCTCATTGCTTAGGTTTGGGCTTTCACTGATTTCAGAGGGTCCATGCGGGGATCCGTGTCAGTGGTCCGAAATTAGGACCGGTTGGACAAGAAAACCTTGTGGCCACTCTCTTTGATTATAGGGCATTTAGGGCTTTTTGTAAGAGTTTTGCTGTGCACTTGCATACACTGCGAACAGACAGACATGATGCCGAATAGAGTTACCAATATACAGCTGGGATCAGGGGAGGATTCCCATGTCGGTAGTGATGTCTCCAGCACGATAATGCATGATCTCCCACAGATCTGATTTTCACCTATTTCCTTCTATAAAACATTTTTTATGGAATCAAAATGTCAGTTCTATAAAATGTTTGAAAACCACCTTTTCATGCTATTTTCAGTCAAAATCCACTGGATTTTACACATTTTAAAAATGGCAGAATATATAAGATTATTGTAAGAATTCACTTTGTATAGGAAAAGTTCTATTAAACTTAAGAGAACACATTTTGAATTGCGTTGTAAAAAAAACGACTTACACGATCACTGAGCACCCCTAATATTTGATTATACTAACATAATTTTTCTCCCCTCAAAACTGATGAATAACAACCTTTTTAAAGTTATTCTTATGCATAAAAGAAACTTGCAGAATACTTTCTATTGAATTTCAGTCTAGCCAACAAAGTATAGTCCTTGAAAATGTTTTAAAGGTCTGTGGTGAAGTGCATTTACGTCATTTTTTATTTATGAATTTCATAAAGCATAATAAGCATAGTGATCCATCCCAGATATCCATAGTGAATATATAACTAGCTCAAAGGCGGTTTGCATAATTATCATCAATAGATAAATCAATAACTGATGAAGCCACATAACGGACGATCTTTGAAACCTGATGATGTCTAGTTTGAAGCCATAATTGACGTCGATCATCGTCTTGATTTCAAAATGATTTAACACATTGAAGATGCGAGTCAACCGATTATCTTTGATGAGACATTTATACGACACGGGGATGGTTTCAAAACTACGACGCTTGGATTCCTCGTCACTTGTCAGCTGCCAATTTAATGGATCGTGTTTAATATGTTACTCAAATATGAGACATTTTGCTTTGATGATATATCAAGTAAATCAATAAAGTTACAGTCTACCAAGCTTTCAGCGTTGCGGACATTAATAACAATTTTAGAAACATGAATATTTGTACATACCGGTATTGAATTTAAATCTACAAAGCTGCTTTTGGATCTACAAGTAGTTTAGGTTAATTATGGTTAAATGTACTTCATCTATGTTCGATATGAGGTGGATAGGACTTCAGTAGACGTGGCTAAGATGTAGATTAAAGTATTTTAAACATTTTGCATAATAATCATTTTTGCCAATTGTGTGTCGAAACATGCATTAAAGTTTACTCAAATGCGTTTATTCTTCAAGTTAAAACAGATGTTCTTTACCAATTGTCAAACATTATAAATTACACATTTGTGCTAAAAACAAAGCATATTTGATGATCTGAGAATTTCTTAGAGTATATTGCAATAAATCGATAAAAAGAGTGCTAATCATTATGAAAATAACAGTTTTCAAACGATCGGCAAAAAGCCTGTTAGTGTTGTTGAATTCGTTGTTTATTTTATTTGAGGTATGTCATAAAAATAATATAATAGTTAATTAATGATATTTTGAAGAAAATGATAAAAAATGTTTCGATATATTTGCATCAATCCAATAGATTATATCGAACAAACATACATGTTTTGACGTATCTTATGGGGATGATTATCTATTAAATTATTATGTATGATATTAATTATAATTAATACCTTGTGAATTCATTCCATCGTTAAATTTTGTTGATTTATTTAATCAAATAGTCAATGAAATTAACATAGACATCATATATAAGCCAAGGATAATTTACCCTATAACTAGTCCCTTCAATGTCAGTTCTTATTTGCATATTCGTCTCACTATATGCATGAATTTGAGAGCTTTGAAGGCAATTCTAAGTTTGAGTAAAGACCGACATGATTCTATTAATATATATATATCTCAGAAATCTAAATACAATCGATAATCTACTGTATATATACATTTTAGCACATGAAATTCACATTAAATCAAGGCTTCGAACTGGGACTGAACCAAAAACAACCGGTAAAACCGTTATTTTGAGCGGAATGTTAATCGAATCTGACCTGAATCAATAATATCGGTTTTATCGGTTCGATACACGACAAGGACTCCCAGACTTACAGCTTTAAATTAAGGTTTACCATGTTGTTCTATATATAGGTCAATCTTCCTTATACTTTCCAATATTAATTCTTTTAATGTGGTATTTGATATGAAAAAAAAATGGAAATAATACATTAAAACGGTCAGATATAAATGATACACCCAAAATTGAGCTATCATTTATCTTCCTTAAGATTTCGCAAATAATCAATACATTAGAGTTTTCCAGGGTAAAAAACGCTGTTACATAAAGTCATTTATTATTATCCAGAATTTTCAGCGCCATAAATCAAGTACTTACGTTCTTCGCGGGAAGACATTATCGTAAATAAAATACATGCAATAACAGTTCCATCAATTCGAAAACCATCAAATAACTCATAAATAAAGACCTTGGTCCAGTTTTTTGCAGAATCATGCGGGAACTTTGTGCAATATCAATAAATAAACGAAAAAATCCCGTTAGTGGAAATGCATTAGTCACCAGTAAGTGGAAATTGAAACGGAGGTCAATCGTTCCTTATCCCGGTTCTTTATGTGTTGAGGCCCGTTTGATAGCTTAGGCGTTTTTTTATTAAATCTCATCGTAATTCATTGAAATTAAATTTATTTCAAGACTATTTTCCGGGATCCCTAAATCTGCATAGGCTCATTTTTATCTGAATATTAGTAGTATTTGTTAAAATTGAGCTATTCTGTGACATTTAAGAGTTGTTGCTTTTACTAAATATACAAGGGTAGTTCCAAAAGTACCGATTTATTACCCTGTTTATAGTGAGAACCGTTGAGTTCCTCAAAATAGATATCAAAAGCCAACTCCACTTCTTCATTGTTGACAAATATTTTATCACTGAGCAGTTGTTTCCAGTAATTTTGTCTTGATTTCATCACTCAAATGTTGCAATAAATTTGCATAATACTTGCCACTGATTGTCTTTCCTTTTTGAAGATAATAAATGAAAATTAATCCATGCGAATCCCAAAAATCTGACGCCATAACTTTACCCATGTTTGGTCCATGGTTATAAATCGACGCAAAAACTCATCTTTATTGCTGTAAACATCGACAAACACTCAATTGAAACGTCCCTACGACGCTATTTTTGTTCCATTGTGAGCAAACGCGGCACCCATCTTGCGCACAGCTTTTTCATGTCCAAATTTACAGTCAATATGTGATTCACAGCATTTTTGAAATGCTTACCATATCTGTTAGCTCGCACACTTTTAGTCGATGGTTATCCAATATCATTTTGTGGATTTTCTTCACCGTTTCTGGTGTGGTCATTTGGTCGATGTTCGTCTTGGCAGCTCATACGGCCTCGTTTGAACTTTGCCATCTAATATTTTACTATCGTATACGAAGAAACAGACTCCCCCAGAATAGAATCCAGCTTGGCTTTGACATTGGTTGGACTGAAACCTTTCTACCATAGTATTTGTTTTTAAAACAACAACCGTCATCAGGTTGGGTATTTTTGGGACTACCCTTGTATCTTCATCAAAATTTGAAGGGTCGTTCTGATTTAAGAGTATCCTGTAAGTTTCTTTGTTGGTTTCGGACCTCGCCTTGTTTATCCTTAACCCTTTGAACTCCAATGTCGAGATGGCCTAGACATTTTTTACTCCAGCTTCGATTACATTTATTTAGAGCTATTCTAATGTTTCCATTTGTTGAAACATCGTAGCAACTGTTCTAGGATTGATACTGTTGCGTTTAAAGCCCCTTGCCGTCTTCAGGGGCCCGCAATCTTCGTCGCAGCTGCCTCAAACAGCCCGCCACGAGGGGCGTCTCGAATCGCGGGGCGCTCCGGGGGCCGGACGCACCCCTGCGCCTCTCATCTCGGCCCGAAGGGCCTCGACGAGAAGCGAAGGGGCTCCGCCCTCAGGGGCGAAGAAACCCCGCGACACCGAGACAAACTCGAAGCATCCGCGACGGAATATGCGTATACCTCCGCCGAGGGGGCGATTCTTTAACTTCGACCGCTCATATGACGACACCAAAAAGGAGGAAACCTCAAAACGAGAGGGAAACAATTAAAACATGATGAACTTCGTTTAATAAATTTTATTTACCATTTTTGTGATACGGCAGACGATCACGACGCAGAGGCTTGATGATGGAAACGTAGCGCGAAATTAACACGACTGGTCCCCAAGGCGCCCAGAAAAGAACAGAAAGAATTTGCTCGGCCTACGACCCTTAAGAACGGTTGAGGTCCGAACGCCAAATTAAACGACCCGCTTTGACGACCAAAAATCGATATTAAACGACGAAATTAATTAATTTATTTTTACAATCAATAAAAACAATCGCAAATTATTCCCACGCTACAATACATTTCTTATTTTAGGACAAACCACCCATTTATTCACGTCCTGATTTTTTTCCGTACAAGTTATATTTCCACATTTGTAACATATTATAGAAGATCAGGGATTGATTAAATAAAAATCAAAAATATGGTTGAGGTGGACACCACTAACCAATTATGCGTAAAGCATTAAAGTGGTGGAGAAAATGATTTTTGTTAGGCGAAATTTAAAAATTGAAGTGAAAAAATGATCACTTGTACTCATTTTCTAATATATAAAAAATAATATTTCTTTGTTCGTACGTAATGCGCTGCCATAACGTTCATCAAATTGCGATAAAACTTTGTATACTTATTGCTAAAGATTACGCGAGTAACATAGGTATAGTCTAATATACAAAAATAAAAATAAATGTTTGTTCGTATTTAATGCGCTTCCATACCGTTCATCCGATTGCAATATAACTTTGTCAACTGATTGTTTACACTTGCGAGAATAATATAGGCATATTAAAAATGTTGTATGAATGCACATATTGGTCTGGTGAAATGAAGTTTGAAGAAAACGGTGAGAGATCCCCCACGATTTCTTTTGGGAAGACCTAATATATCTTATATCATCTAAACGCCAAACTATTTGTAACATTTTAAGAAATTTCAACCGTTACTTATAGAATTTTCCCTTTTTCTCCATTGAGAATACGAACGTAATCATATGGTCACGGCATTATTTTTTATTTTTAAAACACAAGAGTATATCTCCAGAATTAATATATAATATGTCACTTATAGTAACTGGATGCAAAGACATAATAACATGGATTCAAATGACGATACATCAATTCTTCTGCACGAAAGCTCCATTATTACAGACGTCTGCAATTTAACTCAATGCGATCGAGAATACTTCAGCATAATTGCGTACCATCAATTTAAAACGCTATTTTTAAATGTTCGCCGATGTGGATACAAGGATGTATTTCTACGTAATCCGAGGGATGTTTTATATGATAAACTTTAAAGGCCGGGGGTGAATATCAAAGGCGTCGTTATTTTCCAGGCGCAAATATCCCGAATTTGAATATATCCTAAGCGTTCATAAATCATTATAATAAACAAGCTGTCAATGTATCCTCACACTTATCCTGCGTGTCAACTATACCATGTTCCATCACGAACGTATGGAAATGGGCCTAAAATTGATACCTCCTTGGGCGTCGAACAGAATTTAATTACAGCATACATCCTGTCCAAAATTAACGTCCACTCGATATAATATGAACGTTGCATTTATTATACACATCCCTATTAATATCCCATCGTCCTGGCTATTAAATGACATCACGCAATGCATTCCGTTTGAATAATGATCCTTCGTTTCGTGGATAATTCATCGGGATAGCACGCCATTGAGGTCCTGTCACGTTTCAATTATCAAATGATAATTACAATAATACCACAATAAATGATTTTTTCGTCGCATTCTCGAGTCGTGTCGTAATGAGCATTCATTAAAGGCATATTTACACCGGTTTGACTTGACGAAAAAATATTAATTCGAATTTTTTATCGTAAATACCATTCGTAATGATAATCAATTCGCGTACGTATTTTTTGCATAGCTTTCATCAATCTGAGTGGGTGCTCTCAGATGATAGTGGCAGTTAATCATCTGAGGCTGTCAAGAAATTCACCTGTCAATTCCAGTAGCCATCCGAAAAAATGTCTAAAAGCTACAAAAAATATTTCTATAATCATTGGCTTCGCATGGATGTGGCAAAAAATCGCTTTTGTGGAATATTTTAATATGTAATATCATTCCGGTCAGTCTTTTGACTGATATTTATATCATAAAAGATCTTACATTTTACTATTCATTATTATTTTATTGAAAGATTATTAAAATATTGAGTGGTGTTTGTGTAATATATAAAAAATGTTACTGGTTCTTTTATGCTATTTATACACACAGCAGACATGGCGCATGCGCATAGCGCGTCTATGCACGCGTATAGGCGACGGAGAGAGAGTCGATACAATTCTCTTTCTATTTCCAACTAACAACAGCTTGGAGTTTTACTTTTCGTCTCATTCAGCCGAATATCCAATACTATTGTACTGTAAAAGAGATGAGAGAAAGTCAGAAAATGAGATATATTGTTTCAAATTCTTAAGCCTTTAGCCACCAGCGGATTTAGAAATACTATAAATTGCATAAAAAGTTGCTTGACTTATATATTTTATTGTCTAAAGGAGACTTGTATATCATAGACGCACCGGTGCAGCATCTTATGCACGCGGAATGATTAGTCGTCATGGGTGGCGGCAGATGTTAGAATAAACGAATTCTTGCACTCATTAAATGCTTTCTTAAAATAGTTTAATATTATATATATAGAGTGTTTTACACATGGACCAACATTTTTTTTTTGTGTTTTGAAAAAGTTTGTGTTTTACATTTTGAAAAAATATCCTAAAGTTCATCTTTGGATCGTCATAACTTTTTAATTTGTGATCGCCACGCGAGCCACGGAATAGGGCACATCCCCAGACAAAGAAATCCAGTGGTGTCAGATCTGGAAACCGTGCGAGCCATGGAATAGGGCATAGGGCAATCTATGGAATATATGATTAATTATCTCGTTTTTAAAATGATTTTAAAATCAAGCTTAAATGATTCCAAAAAAAATCAATAAAAAATACATAAATGTAAATATTATAGGATTATTAATCCACTGAATGCTAAACAGCGATATATCGCCGATTGTGAAAATAACAAAGATTGCACATAAAAATTAGAATTATTGACTTCAAAATATTTGAATATGGACAGTTTCTGTATGTCAGGGTATCAGTGTTTAACTTTGTAACGCATCTTACTCAGGCGTTAACGCGATCAAACAAGAGAGAAGAAGATAGAAAATAAATTTCCGTTCATGACGAAACGCCAAAGGTACACGTAGCAGCCAAAGGATTGACTATTTTTTGTTTCAAAAGATTATTATATTATATTTATACCAAATATAAAACACATTGCACAATAGAAATACTCTCTTCTCTAAATAACTATTTATTTCACACAAGAGAGAGATCTGGCTGCAAGAGGGACGACCTCCCGCAACCAAGGCTAACCGACGACTTTCCCGACTCCCACCTCCTGCGCGTCACTATCCAACCGCCAACGCGCAAGAAGCGATCGGTCGGTATGCAGGTGCAATGTTTCCGCAGTGGCACAACAGATGGCGCTGTTAAAATAACACATTGCACCTGAAGAGAGATGGAAGATGTCGCTGTTAACAGCGGTACTACGTGGGGATGGTAAATCACCCACGCTACAACACAATAGGAGGCCAAAGATACTAGTTTAAACCTGGATTAATATGATCGATTGGGAATATAAATGTATTTACATGATTTTATTATAGATTATTACATATATATCTATGTACTAGTTGATGGATGCATGTATATATTTTGAACATGGGGCTAAAAAATGTGGTTATTTATCGCGATGCCGACGACTGTACTCTTCTGCACGAAATTGGTTTGACTGACAGATTTCTTACGGGAAATTATTTCATCGTTTATTATTAAATGGCCAGTGAAGCAAAAACGAGAATCGCACTTGCATACAAAAATAAATAATTGTTGACGTAAGCTGCGATGACATGCTTCTTGTGAAGATTGTATGGGCCCACGTATTCGAGATGCTTTGCAAAAAACAAACCACTAAATCACATTCGGTATGGACCAAAAATAACAATACAACAGAAATGCTATAAATACAAAGCGCAAGAAACGAGGGCTTGCCCTCTTACAGCGTCGTTCATACTATTCGATATGACATAAACGATCAAATTGAATTATTGCCAAATTTGAGTCGAGTTTTTATTCTTTCCGGTCCTTTGTCTCACCTGTTGAGACATAAATTTCGTTCCGATGGGTCATATGTTGAGTGTAAATTGGTATGTTTATATTTAGCATAGATTTTAATCGCTTGAGTGCTAAGGCGAATTTCATTTAATTTCTGACATTTTTATCGTAATTTTATATTCCTAATAATTTTGTGCAAAAGAGACAGCTATTAAAAATTGCAAAAAAACACTGATATATGGGAGTCATCCAGAAAATGATGTTACAAGGACTCCGGAGATCGGGGGATTTTTTTTCGAAGTTTTGAAGCACACCTAGCGTGTAGGAAGAATTCTAAAGATCAATTTGTTTGATCCCTTGTATTTATCGGCCATTTTGTTCAGTCACAGTAAATTCTCGCGATGGAGAGGTGGTCGCGCGCCGAAAAACACGCGGATTCAAATAAACTGACCGTTAGGATCCCTACGAATACAACACGAATCTTCAGAATTTATAGCAGCAGTGATCAAATACATATTCTCCGATTGTCAATACACTAGAACTTTTTTTGTGCGGAAGATACGTCCCGTGAAAAAAACCACAAAAAAGCCTTGACTTACATAGAAAAATGTCATGGATTTTAAAAATAATTTAATATATATTTTTGAAACAGCTATATAAAATATATCCAAAATCGCACAAAAAAAGTTAATAAAAACCAAAAAAAGAATAAGACATAAAATAAATTAAATCTAAATTATTTTATTGAATAATAGCATTTTTTGTAATATTTTAAGGGTGTCCCGCATTTTTAGTAAAATTTTAAGGATGTCTGGCAACTCTAATTCTTGATATCTACTAGAGAAATAATAATGATTTGACATTATTATAACTTTACTACAACTCAACTTAGTGTAATAAATACAACATAGTAAAGGATAGGTTAAAAAAATTTTTAGGCTTTATTTTTTCGGTTTTAATTTTTTTTTAAATATTTTTATCATAAATTTGGTAGGAACAATAGAAGATTACATAAAAAAAAGATTCTTATTCAATTTGAAGTAAATCAGCTAATTAGAACTTAAGATATCATGTCAACGGTGTTGAAAAAAGTTATTTCGATGAAGTAATCGGCTTAGTTGCCGCGTCACTAAAATAGCTATAAGTCTGTAAGTAATTGAAATTTTAGAAATTCCTTTGGAGGGTGTATTTATAAAAGTCTAATCTTTGAAAAAATATAAAGAAAAAAAACGATTTTTTTCAAAATTTATTTATACAGTCCAAAGTGTTGATATATTAAAAAAAATATATTTTTATTAAAAAAAAAAACAAAAAGAGGTTTGAATGCAGAAGAACACTATGGAAAGATATTACCAAAAGTCCAAATATATTTTTTTGTTAGTCAAAAATCTATGAACGTGTACTGCATCATTACAATTTTTTTTACCAAAGAATTGATCAAAAATCTTACAACCGAAACAAATATCTATGCATTCAAAATATGTTAAATTTTAAGTTAACTAAGAAATGGGCCACTTTGACCGTGTGAATTATTTTAATGAGGATTTTCTATCGCGTCAACAAATTTCAAGCGCAAATACTCTGTCTAATTCAATAAATATATAAATTATGGAATTGGTTTATTCCAGTACAGCAAAAATCCTGTTATCGCCTTACAAGTCTTCATAATAGCCACACATTATCGGAACAGTCTCTCTCAATCGATACTTAAATAGTTTTTATGTGAAATAACATAAATTCAAACGAGTCGCCCGAGTGCATACTGATCATAAAGCCGATGACTCACTAGTCAAGTCTAGGAAAACATAGAAAATAATATAAATCCATTTATTAAATGGGAAAAATATGACTAGGGCGTTTAGCCTCGTTATTAAATCAGTCATGGCGAAAAGGCAAGCGCTCGACGGCCGTTCGAAATTTGACAGATTTGACCAAAACAATGTTTTTGTCCGCCATAGACGGACGCATAAACGCTGCAAACACGGTATTACTTTGCACATTTTTGCCCTGACATAATCACCTAATAAGTGTTCTCTCACAGTGCTAATTATTAAACGCAACGTCATTCCGTTTGTTAAAGAAGTATCTTTCACATATCGAGTTCATTAAAAGATCGCCTTATAAGGCCGCTGCCATGTCCATTCAGCACGATGCGTTTATGTCGATAATTATGCTTGTTATTTTTTTTTTACAAAACGATCTGTTGTCAATCCTCCCCAGAAGGGACGCGTCATTCAAACAATAGCAAAAAAAAAACAAACAATAAAACTCTCATCGTGCATAAATGAGATAAAAAAGGGGGAGCTTAAAAAGGGGCAGGGCTGTTATTACAGGCACTCGGACTCCATCGCAGGAATTAAGACTTGTGCATAAAATATGATCGTATACGATATTTACAGGCGGATAAATGCTTTCCAAAAATTTGACGATCGTTGTATATTTGCGCGAAAGCCGTTTCACTCCAGGGATACTAAAAATATCCTTAGACATAAAAGTTGCCCAAATGGTAAACACATATTGTATTTCTGGTCATGAGCCGGAACCATAATAACACTTTGTGTGGTGAATATTTTATGCTTTATGTAACACAATAAACAAACATTTAACTCGCTGTAAAAATATAAGTGCCGAAGACGTAAATATGAAGAATATTGCTTTCAGAATGTGTTTTCAAATCAAAAAAATAATTAAATAGACGCGGAAATGTCGTTTTCTTCTTAACACATTTCCGACAGGTTGCGCATATTATATGTGCGTCTTTTGGGTAATATCAATATCTGTGCGTCTTTAGCACATATTGTTCGGTCGCAGCGTTATCTTGAAATCGTTGCCCTCTTAATGCTTCTTTTAATGGATCAAACATATGGTAAATACATGAGGCCATGTCTGGACTAAGTTAACTAGGTGTTCAAGTGTTTCCCAGTATAATTTGGTGAATCAAGCGTTATCATGCAGAAGAAAGACAACTCGAATCGGTTTTCTTCGTCTTTTGTTATGTTAAACAGCCCGGAAATTCATTGACAAATAGAATACACTCAAACCTCTTTTTGTGCGATTTCGAAGTTATGCGGTTTTTTTAAAGCATTTTTTTTCATTTCATAAAGAGTACGTATCGAGATATTTTGGATAAAATAGGAAATAAATCATCAACACTTACCGAAATTTAGAAAAAAAAATATAATTTGGAACTGTGTAAATCATATTACATCTGCTAAATTTAGGTTCTTGAAAAAATTGATTTCGTTTTTTTTTAGATTTTTCCAATGTTTCGACTTTTAAAAATACATTCTCCAAACAAATTTCCAAAATTTCAACTACTTACGGTGTTATAGCTATTTTAGTGACGCGGTGACTTGAAGGGTCCTACCATAATTAAATCTTTTTCTCGAAACTACTTTTTGCAATACGGTTGACAAACTGGGTACGAATCTTAAATGACTTTTATTAAACAGTCGCCATTTTGTAATTATTTTTTTTTAGTTAGGGACTACAATGGCATCTTTACTAAGTTATCCGACGGGAATGTGTTAAGATGTTCATTATTATATAATAGATGATCTCCATTAGAGACTTTTCTGAGAATATTATATTTATATAGTTGAAGATTTATGAATCAGTGGTGAAATTATCGTTGTTGTATAGTGATATTTAAATTACTGTTACAAATGAGTCATTGATAGGCCCTGCCTTTTTTGTAAACAATCTCAGTGCTCACTTTTTTATATTATTATTTCCGATCTCACAAATTTATTGATATGGCGACTATATTTTCTACAATCAAGATATAAGCCTAGGAAGCGAACTAATATACCAAAATTTAGTTGAGAAAATATCACCAAATCGTTTTTTTTTGTGATGATTTGTTGACTTTTTATCTTCCTGGATTTGGGCCAAAAATACGAAAAAATCATAAAGTTTTATTTTGGCTATTTTTTGGACAATAAACAGCAGTAAAACTGTCTTTTTTTAGTTTCATCTTTAATTGATAGCATTCATCAGGTACAATTTTTTTTCTTACTTATTCACTATATAGTATATTTTTAACTATATTTTCATATTTATATATACAATTTTAAATCTTAGATATTTTTTATTGTGGTAACATAAAATCATTATGTCGAATCCCATTGAAATATCTATGAAAATTACATATAAATAAATAAACTTAGTTTGCATTTGGAGACATTTATGCACATTAAAATGACTTTATGTTTTGAGCTATTTCTCCAAATTTTTAAGAGCCGAGCGTGACAATATGGTAACCATAAATATCATTGTCAAACCTAATAGCTCTTCAAAATTCTTTTAAAAAATATTTTAGCAAAATTTGGTTCTGGTGATGATTGATTGATGGCCTAATTACTTTCAATATATTATTGATTTTCTGTGGATACATAGTTTCTAATATAGCCTTTTCTTGTAAGTAAAGGTAGTTCCCGATTATAGTGAAGACCTAATCTTAACACTTTACAGTCCGAGTGTTCCGCACAAAACTTCGCCTGGAGTCCGGATGAATTTTGCACAAAATACATGAAACGCGACCTCTTTAGCAAAATTGATAAGATCTTTTAGGTTCGGAATTGAAATATACAATAATACATTTAGATTACGGCTTCACTGTTATAAATAATGGTTAAATAAACACTTCTTATTGTAAAATTGTGGACTCGATTCGATCGAATATATTTTGGCATTTTCATTTTGAATGATAATCATTGAAACATTTCACACGCGTAATGGTATTTTGCAAAGTTTACAATTTTGTTTCGTATTGTTTGAAAAGCAAATCTACAGCCTCTTCTCTGCTGCTTTTTATTACTTTTCTTGAGGATTTTTATTAATTAATGCTTTATCAAATCTGAAGATATCCAATCAATTGAATCAGAAAGTATTCTAGAAGAAAATATGGACGTGGAAGGTGTCCCGAGATCATTTTTGCCACATTAAGGCAAGTTAATTATTCAATAAAAATCTTTTTATTTAATTTTTATGGACAGATTAAGATTGAACAGAGACCATTGAAGAAAACCATTGAACAGAGCACAGTTAAATAGATAAAACACTATTTTTTTTGGTTATTGAGTTCAACGTTGTGAATAGTGAAAATCATCCAAATGTCTCTCTTTTTTTTCTGTTTTCCACAATTGCACAAAAAATCTCCTTTCTGCTGATGTTTCGTTTCGAAAATTCACTCAATAAGTTCGTATGATTTATTTTTCACTTTAAATTGCTTTCTTCTTCATTTAGGGTTGTTTTTTGTATTTTCTTAAAAGTAAAAAATGATGTCTTACAGGGTTGTCACCGTATAAAATAAATAAGTTCTATAATTTATAACTTCCCGTGTATAATTTAAAATTATAGATATATTCAGAATCTGATTTACAGAACATGTTTTTAAAAATCGTTAATAATAACAAATCAAAATTATCTGCTTGAAATAAGGACCGCTCCGTATGGATGAATAGCGCTGTTGATCTGAGCAGATTTAATTTGCCAGATTAACAGCGACATCTTCCGTCTCTTTCTCTAGGCGCAATGTGTTAATTTAACAACGCCATCTTCTGTGGCGACCGATCGCTTCTTGCGCGTGTACCGTTTTCGGTTAGGCGGGAGTCGACTAGAAGTCGTCGGTTGGCCTTGGCTGCGAGAGAACGCCCTTCTCGCAGCCAGATCAGTACGGTCTTATCTGAAAAACTTAACCCATTTCGTGATATGTTGTTGACTCTTCAGATCACTACCATAAACTTGCATGAGCTTCTTTCCGAGATCTTGATCGATTCTTGACGATCTTTCCACTGGAAAAATTTACTGTGATTGAACAAAATGGTCGATAAACACGCGAGATCAAACAAACTGACCGTTAGGATCCCTCCTACATCATAAAGTTAAGTAGAGGATACACTTACGTTGTAAATTTTCTGATTTACAATTGGAAGATTTGCTTGTTGATTAATAAAAGTGATTGAGGTTAAATTAAAATATACTTTGCTCTAATCTTGTTTATCAAATCCATTATTTTATATGCATTTATATGGATTATATAATTTGATGTAGCTGTGAATAATGGCTTTAGACGAGAATGGAACTTTCAACACAAATCTTTCGTATGTATAAGCCAAGCAATTGTATATGAAAATAGCAAACAATTGTTCATATTGTACATAGTTGTTTTCTGGATGTATGCGCGGTTATTACAATTCGAAACTTTATTTAATATTCCTTGACGAACTAAAAGGAAATGTAAATTTAGTAATTACTTTCCAGTAATTTGTTTTGTACGCTATGGGCTGAACAACCCTGTTAATGCACACAGCATGCCCATAAATTATATTACAAATTAACAAACTTTCAAACCTTTTACAGCTATTGCTATTAACTTTCATATTCAGACGCACGCTTAGTAAAACTACAATAATTACTGGGAACGAAATAATACGTAATTCCAATATAATTCAAGTCTTGCTGCGGGATTTTGAAGATCTCTCTGTGAATAAACATGCAAAATTAATGCAAAATCTCTCGCTATTAAAGTGATTTCATAATAAATTTTTCGGTTCCAGATTATACAGATTTATGTTAATTTTATGAGCTTTTCCAGATTTAAGGCTTACATTTTTTTGCTTTCCAAATTGAGTTATCATCTGGTCTAAAGCCGAAAATGTTTGGGCTAATTTTGGTTCGCCTATGCTTTCACATACAACCCGCAGCTAATCCCGATTTAAATGTGCCAAATTAAACGCTATATCTTCGCTAATTTATTTCGTATAGGCCCGGCGATAAATCACAGGATGTTTACAAGAGCGCTTTGAGAAAATAATCCAGACTTATATAAATTCGAAAGCAAAAAATCAAAGGTGGTCAAAGGCGCAATTAAACAGGGACAGTTGTCCCGGGTCGTAACTAAATTCACCGTCTGTGAAATCGTGAATTATTTAAGTGAAATTGTTTTATCTGGCTTAAAATTTAAATCCAAAGGACGAAATGTATGCGAGTGCGGTGGCAGTATTTTATTTTTAAGTCCTCAAGTCCTGTGCCGAATCATTTAACTTAACCCATAAACGTCCGGGTTGCTTTTATTGCACTCGACTGCCCTGATGGCTAAAAGTTTGCTTGAAATCTGTTCAAAATTGTTCAAATACGCCACGGGTTTTACACAAATTTTATAAAATCGATCATGTTCAAATTGAAAAATGGAATGTGAAATGTGAGTCAAATAATACCCATTTGGCCAAAAATAAAGCTACGGAAACAACAAGCAAAATTATGTATGATAAGCAAAAATATATGATTATACGGTCACATATATTGGTGATTGATACAATAGTTAACCATCTATAAAAAATATATTTATATCTTCCAATATATAAAAATTAATTTTTGGAAATGGGTTTTGTTCGTTCGAAATGCGCTGCCATACCGTTCATAGGATTGCGATAAAACTTCGTCCACTTATTGTTAAAAATTTTGCGAGTAATATAGGCATAGCCTAATGTATAAAAAAATAATGTTTGTTTGTCTGTATTTAATGCGCTGCTATACCGTTCATTCGATTGCGATAAAACTTTACCAACTTATTTTTTGCACTTTCTCAAATAATATAGATATAATACAATTAACTTACAGTAGATCTTATATATAAAAATCAATGTTTGTATGTTTGTTCATATTTATAATTAAATCAAAAAATTAAAATAAATTTCATTATTTCTATTATTCCTGGTTAAACAAGATAGATCTTTCAAATTTCAAACGATATTTTTAGAATGATTAATAAATAAAACTATATTATTATAATGAGTAATCCAAATGTGACGCCTAGATATCAGCACTGTCCATAGTTGAAACTGTATTACATTCTACCAAAACAAAATGGTTTGTATCACTTGAAAGGGCTTGACGAGCAAACACTATACATTGTTGACATATAGGCGTCACATTTGGATGACCCTCTATTATTATATATTAGCTTGAGTCACTTATTGCGGATCCAAATAATTGTTTCATATGCATAATAAAATATTCACATCCTGTTATCACAACCTACTTTTTTAGCAATACAAACATAGCCTTATAGATAATACAGAGGATTAAATGCATTGAGATAACCCTTCGAGTAATGTATGTAATAAAATTGAAACACCTGAAAAATTGCTCATGTTTTACACCCAATGACATGTAATAATGATAATACAATAGTATTACTAATTAGCCCTTTGATGAGTATGCACGCACATGTATTGTGCAGCGCTCCATAGCGCCTTATTTACAATGGCGTGCTACTATTTCTAATTATTCATCCAAACCCAAACCCACCAAACGTTGCAATAAATTCGCATAATACTTGTCGTTTATTAATCAATAAATATTTTCCGATGTGCATCCCAGATGGGTCTGTTTTCGCCTTCTTAGAGTCGATTCTCTCCTTTCTATACATTGTTTTGACCGTTCCTTTGTATCAGATGTGAAATTATAGACCCATTTAATCCATGATTATGAATCAACGCAAAAAAAATGGCTTTGTTGCTGTGAAACATCGCCAAACGCTTGATTAAAACATCCTCACGACGCTATTTTTATTACACTGTGAGCAAATGCGGCGCTCATCTTGCGCACAGCTTTCTCATGTCCAAATTTTCAGTCAATATGCGATGTACAGCATTTTTTGACAACTTTGTTTTGTAATGAGAGTTCGTAATCGTTTAGGTATGGCGTCCATTCGCAAGGCGTTCATTCGTCATGATGTTAACGATCCGAAAAGCGGACCGGTTGGACACAGAGATCTTGTAGCCACTCCGTCTTTTTTAGGGCTTTTTGCGGCATTTTCTATGCACTGTCCGATCACGAGAGCTCCCTCAGAGACTAACTTACATTGGTGGCTTGCGCCAAATGAGGTCGCGAGTGAATCTAGACTTCCTCCCTCCCATAAAAACTGTATAATTTTCTTCGAAATTGAAAATGAGCATATCCTTGGGGACATGGATATTAAATTCAGGTTTTGCACCTCATATATATCAGGTCGGGTACTTCTGGGACTACAGAAGGTGTTATGAGTTTTAAATGATTTCTTAATATGACGCTTGAAACCTGTCTCAAATATAATGGATGACTAAAAAAAACAAAAATAGAAACTTTGAGGACTATTGAAATGGTCTTCCTTTGATCGCCACTAACAATATTCAAACAATAAATAAAGGGCCAAGAATTTGGCAACCGTGACTGGCGTAAAAAGGTACTCGGCCATTTGTTATCGTTTCTCTTGAATCATTTGTTTTCGTTTTTTGGCGAACAGATCCTTTTAGTCGCCATTAATACGTTTCAAGAATTTAAAATTCGTTCCATATTATATTCGAACGATATTACCCAGAAAACCTCGGACGAAGCGTCCTTTGGGTATGTTTTAAAATTTCATCATACAATGCGAGATAATTTCGCGCGTAATATGATCGATTATGCAGATTCCAGAACATTGAATAATTATGATATCGTTGAGAGATTGCAGGAATGAATTATTCTCGAGTCTCGACGAGATTTGGCCGCCGTTTCTGTGCTTAGTGCCAATTTGCGGATTAATTTAGTGCCCAGTTAATCCGAGTGTTTAACTTAATTTATTACGGATAAAGGTTATTAGGATTAATTTAAAGCAACTTTAAATATTCGTGTCAAATCTTCAGACGGAATTAATGAACGCAATAAAGCAGTGCGAACGTATACGCTGTGGACTGAATTATTTTAATGGCCAAGAGTCTTCAAATACGCAAGAGACCGGGGAATGAAGCTCCGACGAGCAATTCGATGATTTTGATGAAAAAAATAATGAATTACGCGAAATTTTCGCGGGGTATGTCGCGAAAATTCAATTCGGACAAATTCCATGGATACAACTTTTTTTCAAATTGGCCAAAAGATCCCCGTAGAGCCTGCAGCAATACAGACCGAAGTAATCAGAAAGTTAGAAAAGTGTACAAAAAATGAAACAATTTGAATTTCGAAGCGAAAATGTAGGAGTCTTTTTAAGGGTCGTGGGATAAGAATTCCAAGAGAAAATTAGATCAATTCCATAAAAATAATACAAACATATATCAACTGGACTAGATCAATAACTCAAGGGCATATGATACATATTTTAATTTCGTAAAAAGTGCAAAATTAATTATCTTTCAATATCATTTCTTATTAAAGTGCTATAAATGGCGTTAAAAATGATTTCATCATTTTGATCCCAAATTGTCTTCCACGTATGATTCAATTAGGATACGCTTATTTGAATATACATTTTTAAACAGAAGATGTTCTATGAATGAACGTTGTGATCATTATCATTTTAATCTATGTTACAAATCAATCATTCATGCCCTGCCCGACTTCATTTATCATTTCAGTATTTATTTTCTATAACCAGAAAATTAAGTTGAATCTGGATCGAGACGATCGATCATTAATAAATTAACGTGATTGACTCGCATAAATTTTAAAGACTCTAATATATTATATAATACTAGTGATTATCCGGCATGCGCTGCAATGTCACGTCTCGCATAACAAACTGCGTACACAAACAATATTTTTACTATACTTATGTTATTTTTGCAAGTGTAAACAATAAGTTGACAAAGTTTTATCGTAATCGGATGAACGGTATGGCAGCGCATTAAATACGAACAAACAAACATTGATTTTTATACATTAGACTTTGCCTATGTTACTCGTGCAAACTTTAGCAATAAGTGGATGAAGTTTTATTGTAATCTAATGAATGATATGGCAGCGCATTACATACGAACAAAGAGAGATTAATATTTATATATTAGTAGATAGAAGATACAGGCTGTTTAGCACATGGACCGACAATTTTTTTAGGACGTTAAGGAAGTCTTTTGCTACGTTTCATACATAGGCCCTATGTCCTATCAATAAGTTGTTAAATTTGAGCATTTACACAAAAAAATTCTATGGTGTCAAGTCTGGAGACCGTGCAGGCTACAGAATAGGGCACGTCCCCGGGCAAAGAATTCCAGTGGTGTCAGGTCTGGAGACTATGTGAGCCAAGGAATAAAGCCACCAAAAGAATTAATTTAAGCAACAGAGATACCCACAAAATAAATACTAATTAAAGGAATAATTGACAATAAGACAACCCTGACACATGTGTAAAACGTAGTAAAAGACCCCCCTCCCCCTAACTAAAAAAAAGTCAATCCATGTGCAATAAGTACTGTTACCAAATTCATAAAAAAACATTTATTGAACACACATTTTCCTATAGCGATCGTTTCTATAGAGTTTTTTTCCTATAGCGTTTGCGGCATCTTTTATATAAGCAACGGGCAAAATATTTAAGATCAATGCCCACTCGTGCGTGTTAGTCACTTGTGCTTATTAATAAACGTCCAAATTTTGTATGGGTGCCTAACTTTTTATAACGTGATCTTTATCTCGACGCTATAGAAGAATTGACTGTATTCGTAAAATTAGTCAAAAATATTCGAAATAGCACCCTTCTGCATTGATACATTTCTGGAGGCAGTATTTCCTGGTCTAGAAGGCATCCTAGAAGACTTTCTCTGGAGCGTCCTTTATCCTGGATGTTTTCAATTGTGTCCCAATATTTCCACTTAACAACTTCTTTTAAGCGAGAAAACAAAAAATCAAGGGGAACCAATGGGTGCGGGTCTTGGCCAGGAAATTGTTGAAAACGTTGACGGATGACGTTGATTGTTTCTAAGAGTAATATAGTAAAAATATTTACCATTATCCTAATTTTAATCAACCTAACTTGATCAAAATTAATCAACCTAACTTGATCAAAATTAATCAAACTAACTTGATCAAAATTAATCAACCTAACTTGATCAAAATTAATCAACCTAACTTGATCAAAATAAGTATTTTCATACGTCAATGATGGGCGGATTCTACGAGCGTGGTTTCTTGTGCACGGTTGATGCCCTCCAGAATCAATCGGAGAAGACGATATTTATTTCCTCGTAACACATGATCCGTTCTTCTATCGGGCCGTGATGTTGCTGGACGAATGGATGAATAACTATTTATTTCACATGAGAGAGTGAGATCTGGCTGCAGGAAGGACGACCTCCCGCAATCAAGGCTAACCTACGACTCTCTCGACTTTTATTAAATGCAGTACGTGCAACTTCTATTCGGTACCTTACTTCTATATCTGGGTTGAGCGCCTTTTGTTAAGTTGCTGCCAAGGTATTTGGATTGTTCAAATCCACTCCATTTAGCTGTAGAGATATTCCAAAATAATCAAGTCTCCCAAATGTCAAATCATATCTAGGAGGTTTTGAAGATCATATAAACTTTCAGTCAATATAACTCTGCCGTCAGCATGTCTGATATTATTTATTTCGACTTCATTGATCTTTACTCTTTCAATACTGATCTCTGCTATTTCTTTCCAGTAAATGTTTTTAATAAAGTTTTGGTCTTTAGAGTTAATATCGCCTTCGCTGAGCATCTTCATTGGTGTAATTTTAAGATATAGTTTTAGTTCATGGCTCATTAGGCTAATCATCACCCACATTATAGAATGTTATAACGTTTCTTATGGTTATGAATTAATGTTTAATTGTATTTTTTTATTTTTTCAGATCGACTTCAGTTTGAAAATGGACGTTCAAAGCGTAAACAAAATAACGTAAAAGCTTCCAGCTTTAAAAATCGAATAAATTTGATACTAAAGTAATATTCCAAAAGTAAGATATCGAAGTATTGTACAAAATAATCGCTTTAATAATATAACATGCAATTTTATATGAATGTTTAAGCAACTAATCCAAAAGTGAAGTCATTTTATAAATTTGTATTTTTATAAATTATCAAAGAGATATTCATTCATACGCTTCCTCAAATAAATGCCTAAACTTAGTCAACTTATTAAGAGTATACCACATCGAATAATAATATATATTATACGTATAAATTTGGAAGTGCACGCAATTGGATGCATTTTTTTGTATAAATAATAATTACTATATAAACATATGATTTCAACAATATCGTCAACCGTGGGTCCGTTTACTACAGTACAGTCGCTAGCAGCGCCGATAAACGCGACAAAATTGCACAATCGGCCCAATTCGAGCCTGTTCTTGTACGGTTACAATGAGAGCCTTCAGGAGCCAAGTCTGTCGGCGTTCGCCAATCAGCTCGGATTCGACCAGAGCGAATCCTACAATCCTGCAACGGTCGCGGCGGCGGCCGAAGACGACGCGAATTCGACGCTCGCTCACTTCATCAGGAGCCTGGAGGCGGCCAACTCGACGAATCCTACCAACACTACGGTGGACGCAGACTTCCCGCAGATCCCGGCCTACATAAGAACGACGTCTATGGTGTTTTGTATTATTATTATGTGTTTGGGTGTGGTCGGCAACGTGATGGTGCCGATAGTTATAATGAAGACTAAGGACATGAGGAATTCGACGAATATTTTCCTGATGAACTTGAGCATAGCCGATCTGATGGTGCTGCTCGTCTGCACTCCGACGGTGCTGGTCGAAGTCAACACGAGGCCGGAAACATGGGTACTTGGAAAGGAAATGTGTAAGTATTTTTTTAATTTTTTTTTATCAAAACGTTCTTCTACGAGGGACATTCAAATATGATCCGGAATTTTTCTGCACAAATTTATTAGTCATATATAATTTTTTACATAGTTTCATTCATTAGTAATACATTTAATCCATCGGATAAGAAGTTTCTTGATCCATCAATAAAGAAAAAAGGCAGCTGCTTCCAAAACAAGTTGCGCATGTATTGTTCAACCGCAGCGTTGTCTCGAAATTGTTGCCCTCCTAATGCCTCTATAAACATATGGTAGTTACATGGAGCTAAGTCTGGACTGCATGGTACTCCCAGTATAAGCCACAAAGTTTCCGTGTCCAAACGGTCCAAATTTTGGATTGCTGAAAGTAGTAGATCGTATTCACCGTTTGTCATGTATCGCTAAAATACCGTAGCCATCACTTTTCCAGCATACTATTTTTCGACTTTCAGACCTTCACGAAAGTGTTGGATCCAATCAAACACTTTTGGGTCTTACTATACTGAAAAGTAAGATACACCATTTGTATTTTTATATATCCACTAATAAATTTGTGCAGCAAAATTCCGGATCATATTTGAATGTTCCTCGTATAAACCAATTTCCACATTATATGTAAAAGATACATTCTTGAAAAGTTATACGTAAATTTAATATTTTTTAAATATAACGCATCACTCAATAAGTTCGTAGGATATTCACTCCAAATGAATAAGTAAAATATTTGAAGTGGAAAAAATCCTATGAACTTATTGAGAAAGTTCAGTCAAGTATTTGTCCAAAAAATTATATCGAGTATCAGGATTTGTTGATTTTCCAGAAATAAGTACATACAGTAAGACCCCGTTTAACGCTAGGGATACGTTCCAATAAATTGAAACGATTAACGCACAGCGTTTGACGAGGTCAACTTATTAACACGTAAACTATGGGGATAAATTAAATAGAACAGAGAATAAGAAAATGTATCCGTTATATCAGGAACATTTATTATTAAATACTTTTTCATTGCGTTTTCGGCGGATGTTGTCCATTTAGTTGACTGCCGATTTGATTCTGGAGTATATTGATAGATCCATCTTCCATTCATAATCACATACCGCATGAAAAGCTCATTTATAATATGCGGAAACAGCTCCAAACAGCGCTCTGAATTGTGGACGCGTTGTTCTTTTTGATAGACTGCGAGCAAACGCGGCTTCGTATAGCGATATTTTTAGTGATCTCAATTAAAATACAAGTTTACAAACATACTATCGCCATACAATCGATGGCGAGGAGCATGTTAAAAGCCTCTTAATTAGACTGATCAAAAATTATCTATTATTGATTAACCTCCCTTGAAGGTTTTAAAAATAAGCAATTTTTCGAAATAAATAAAAATATAACAACGCATTGATTTTTAGTTTAAAAAATTCAATTGCAAATTCTTTATGCTTTTCTATTTGTTTTCTATAAACCAATGTTCTAATTTATAAGCCAAATCTAAACCCTCATTTATTGTTTTTAACATGGGGTTGTTTCACTGGAATGGCTTTCCGTGTCATTACTCTTTGTAAATTCGCCAAGCATTTCTACTATCTAATTGTTTCAGAAGTTTCAACGTTTTTTTAAGAAAATATATTGTTGTTTTGGTTGTTTTTATTAATTTAATCAATAACATATTTGCCATTGATTGCCAGAATAATTCCTTGATTACGACATACAAATGGAAATCAAAACCCTTTTGGCGACATAATATCGACATACGAATGGAAATGGTTAATATGTAAATTCGATAAGATGTGTTCATCCAATACAACTCCATTTGATCTGATATATTGTATAAAGGCAATTTGATGTTAAGCATTGTATTGTACATATTTATGAATTCCATAGCAAACTTTTTGAAGGCTGATGAATGATTTTTGATCTTTAGATATTGATCGAACGATATTTTTAAGCTCTAGCTTAATAATATGTCTGCCTAATGTATTTATGTTCTAATCTGGAATAAGCTAAACATCAAATTGTTGCTTTGTTGAAGTTAAAATTCTGGCAAGCGTTGATTTTTTTAGCAAAAATTTTAATATTGGCCATTTTCATTCATATTTTACATTTATTGTGATCTAACAACCCCAATAATTTTATATAAACTGGTATCAAATTGCTTTATAATATATATTTTGTTGCGCAAGCATTCCGTTTGTGTTGGGCTCAAATTGCCTACATTTCGGCAAATATTTATTCGCCAAAAAACTATTTTAATCACTGGTATTGTTCAAGCATAGCAACTGCGCCCGTTGCTTTGTCTCATACTAATTTGAGTGGGGGCATAAATCATTTGAGGGGGTAGAAATGAATTTTTCACGAACCCGACGATTCTTACGCCCGGCTGATTTGTAGGCTTTGTAGGTATTTTAATCCAAATTCAGCGGCTCCAATAAAAAGAAATCCGCATCATTCCAATCAGGAATTTTCGGGACAATTTCACTGATGGCTGTAAAATACCTTTTTCAATCATCCAGCGCCGAGAAAAATATGACCTCGTTATTCAAAGCGACGGAAGATATATCGGCTTAATCTTCCAAAAAAAGGTTTTCCCGATGCAGTACAAAGACCAGACTATTTCCAGCGTATATGGGGCACAAAACGTTTAATTTTGCCATGTTATTTATAAAATAATTTATTTTCGTCCGTTCAATCTAATAAAGAAAGGTTGGCTTGTCTTCTTTGAGACTCTTTGAAAAACGACCTGAATCTACCCTCATTACAACAAGCCTCAGCTAAACAAAATTAATTACATTAAAACGCATTTACTGAGCGTCTAAGTCCTATTAAGATACCATGCAAGGGATGTTGAAGATTAATTTAAAAATACATCCAAAAGGATGGATTTTCTTTTCGAAGCTAAATCTTCGAAACCACAGTTTCTTAAACATAAATTATAAACCATTTTCTTTAATCAAATATTAAAATCTATTAACCCAAACCAACATTCATTATAAACTTTCACATTTACAGAACGATTCCTCGGTATATATTTGATGAAAAAAGTACCAATTTTAATGTGTCATATAAATGTCAAATTAGTCTTCGAAAATGGACTTTAAATGCATCTACTTATCAAAAACAAGCATAAAAAAGATACTAAATGCTAAGAATAATGATATGAGATTGGCTTCAATCCCAGATGCAAGTATAACCGTAGCATTAAACATTCTGTTATAATTATATATATTTTCTTGAGCTCATCAAAAAATGCAATTTTTGCATTAAAGATGCATATAATCGAAAAGTCGTGGGCTATTATAAAATAAGGTCGCGTCCCGAAAAAGGTTGAGAAGCCTCTCTCTAAGCGAACGTGATTAACTCATCGCAATTTTGTCTAGACTTTAAAGTAAGGCATTAACCTCTCCTGTACAAAGCTTGCTCATTTAAGACTCAAATATTTTAGATCAAAATAACAATAAAATTAAATTATTTAAGAATTTAAATGTATCATTGTTTTGTAAAACCATTCGAGACAATCATGTTGATTTAAATCATTTAACCCTTATCGGTCGTAAGTCATCTCTCACAAAGTACTTTGTCGCTACGGTCATAGGTCAATTGGGGGATGACAAGACGCAACTTGCTGTATGTGGAATGCGAGCTCAGTTAACATATCTAGTGATATTCTGCTTTTTATACTTAATTTTAAGTGATGAGACTAGCAGTGGCATCTTACTAAATTCCATGAAAAGAAGGGTTATACTGTTACATTGGAGCGGGGGCCCTCTCGGGGCGTCCCCGGGCAGCTCCCCGCTTCCACGTGCTCATAGGCAGACCGTGCTAACACACGGGTCAATTCTTATTTCGGATTATGTGTAGCCGCACGGATGGATGGACGTCGAAAAAAAGACTCTTCTCTAGATGACTATTCACACAAGAGAGAAAGATCTGGCTGCGGGAAGGACGGCCTCCCGCAGTCAAGGTCAACCGACGACTCCCCTTGACTCCCGTCTCCTGGGCGACCCAACCAACAACGGTAGAAATTTTTAATATGATTGCTTATAATTTTATTATAAGCCGCGTTTTCAATGGGTAGGCTCAATGAAATAAATTTTCATAAAAACCTTAATGGAAAATAATAACAAAAATTATATCAATAATTTTATACATGTACTATTGTGAGGGTCACTCAAAGGATTAATTCAACTCAAGAGCTTATCAATTAATGTCGGTTCATGGTAAATTGTTTGTAGACAATAGAGCGATGCTGTAATTGTTTAACAATTAGTTAATTCACTTTGGATAAACGATGTACTATAAGTACATTTAAGCAAATCCTTTAAATATTTTGATCTAATTTGTGTAAAGTGTATATATATTTCTCGTCTTCATCATTCGATGAATATTTTTTTGGGCACATATATTTAATTTATCGGCCATCAATACAAGTCGTCCAAGTTTAGTTTTATCGATTTAGGAACCATGTGTGCGTATAAAATATGTTGTTCGCAATTTAATTAGCATCAGGGTTGTTCTGCGTATGTAAATACTAATCATAAATAACAAACAAGATCTAGCGTGGAGCAATTTAATGTCGTCACAATTTGTGAGCTTTCCAGTTTACGTTATTCACCCCCTCCAAAGAACGGTACACAGTTAATTGAATTATTTACAATAGTGACAGTTATTTATTAAGGGCAGCTTAGGTCGGGGTACGTACTGGAGATTAAGGTCTTATATTTGACGTGGAGAGTCTCTTAAGTAATACTTTGTGGCCTTTGATGGACGCCCTTCGAAGATTAGGGAGATTCTGGATGCCTGGAAGTAAAATAAAATTAATGAAAAACTTTACAGGCGATTAACAAGCCGTGCAAAATCTATATATATCTCAAGCATGTGACATTTTATCGTGGTCATTTTTAAAAAGTCGTTGTATCTGAACGTATTTCAATATTAGAATTTTTAAAGAGAAGACTTCATACATTTAATAATGATGTTCTTCTGTCATTAGTGAAATCAGATCTTCGTTAAACAATAGGAAAATTGTCAATAGTTCTGGAGTATCATTAGTTGTCGCTAATCGCATTACATTAACAAATCTGGCCATCTCTTATGTTCAAGTGTAAAACTGATTGATTTTGCAACGATTTTTTTATTGTAATAATCAGTATGTATTGTACTGATCAATAATCATTAACAATGAAAAAGGTTCTTCTCTGTGTATTGTGAGATATTAATGAAGTAATTCGTTTCGAATTGTTTGAACCTAATCAGACAATCGCAGTAGTAATATATTATCAAAAATAGAAAGAAAAACAGAACAAGATCTTATAAAATATGATCAGTTTCAATCAATAACAAAAAAATGAATTGAACCCTTATATGCAAAATTGCATATATACATATGAAAGTGGCTCATTTAGCCCTATAAGAGAGGCCCGGCCATCGAATTTCGCCATTTCCGTCAACCCTAAACTTCTTCCCTTAAATTCCTCATATAATTTCAGCATGTGGTATTAGGAATCTCTTCCGGCAGGTTTGCTACTAGCCAGTCCCAAATCTAAATTGTGCATATGACCTGCTCGAACCCTTGACCTGATTGAACGATATGACTTTCTGGGGGTAGTGTACCGTGGACAAATTATTTTCCCCATGGGATATCTTCCGTCTCTCTTTAGGTGCAATGTGTTATTTTAACAGCGCCATCTTTTGTGGCGCTGCGATGACATTACACCTGCAATACCAACCGATCGCTTCTTATGCGTGCACTGTTGCCGGTTGGATAGTAACACGCAGGAGGGAGTCATGAGAAGTTGTCGTTTAGCCTTGGCTACGGGAAGACGTCCTACCCGCAGCCAGATCGCTCTCTTGCGTTGAATAAAGAGTTATCTAGAGAAGAGAGTCTTTCTGATCGACGCCCGTCTATCCTCATCCATCCGTCTGGCTACATCATGACCCGAAAGAAGAACGGACACCTGGGGATTGGGGAGAGCGTTTTCGCTCTTACGGTACACTGGTGTCAGAAGTCTTTCATTCTGGAGAAAATCGAAAACTTTTCTCAATTTTTTTTCTTTCGAACCTCTTGAAGCATAAAATTTAGTACAATAAAATAAATTGTCAATAACTATTAGCTCTTTCCAGTCCTATGTCTCACTTGTTGAAATATCGATGTGATTCCGATAGGTTTTATGTATATTTAGAGCATATTTTAGCTATTGGAACGCTATGCTAAATTTCGCCAATTCTTACCAAAAATGCAACGCATAAAAATGGCAAATCATAATAGACAAATTTGGTTACAAAATTTTTAAAAAAAAACTTAATAAAACCGATTACATTTTTTTTTTTAGGAGTAATTGTATATGAAACTATAATTAAAAATATATGCAAACAGAATGCAAAACGCATCACCGCGTTCAGTAAACATTTTCCGATCGGTTCAACGTCTATATATCGCCACACCGCACTTTTGGCGGAAATTTCTTTCAAAGACTTATTCCTGTTTTGCATTCAGGTGCTTAAATTATTCGATTATTTATTATACTCCTTGTATTATATTTACGAGATGGATTCAAATATAACCCGGAATTTTGCATACATACATACAAAATCGAGAATAAACCATAAAATATGAGTGCATTGGATTCTCCACAATCTGGATTTGAACCCGAGCCTTTACAGTAAGAGCCCAAGATCTAAATCACTATACTAACATTTAGTCGTGTTTTTTAGGAGGTTATTTTAAAAACAATGTGAAGTAATGTAATTAAATTTTAAATGCTAACAATATTGATAGTTGTTTTATTTCAATCACATACTAAGATAATAGTATTTATTTCGAATTTTAGAAATTTAAGAACTGAAATCGATAATTAACATTTCTCAAGATATGAAAATCATCGAGAGATCAGAATCCCTAGTTGCCAATATTGAAAAATTGCATACAAATCGTTCTAAATTCAATCAATATTTTGTCAGATATTTGGCCAGTGTCACCGCATGTACAATATGACGCGACGTCTTTTACTCCGCATTTATTAGTAATAAATGAGATTGTGTACAGATAAAAGGGGGCAATGAATTTTAAAATGTTTGGGGCATTTAACCTCGCTGGATTTGATGCCGGGATAGGTGCTCTATATTTCTGTCACGTAAGTCACCGACTAGGGTAAGATATGTATATACGGGACACAACGGAATATGTCCCGGGAAATGTAGCCAAAAATGGCTGCGAGAAGAGAAAGTGAAATTTAGCGAGGGCGTCTTATCGTCGGCTATATTACTTTGCCAACATATTACGCGGCAAATTAAAATTTATTCGGGGGACATTTTGTAAATTAAAAACGGTTTCGTCGCATGAACGGAGCGAAATAATTGAGCGCTTCGATTTATTTGGATCAGACGTTCTCGGCTGCTCGAAAACGGGTGATCAGGCGACGAGGATAATATGGAAAATATGATTTTCGACCATTTTGCCTAGTCATAGTAAATTCTTCCGATGGAGAACTCGTCGCGCTCCCATCTGTGCGAGATCCGCGCGGTATGATAGTGTAGAAAACAAGAAGGACTAAGAATGGTATGAAAAAGAATAGAGATATCGACATGCGAAACTATAAAGTCAGCCAAAATTTATTGGCTTGGTTGAGACAAACTTCTACGGTGGTTTCATCGCGATATTCCTGTTCACTATATTCTACCACCGCTAGGATTGGACTGAAACCAGAAAAAAAGCAAACTTATAGCCAAAATTTGCTTTATTTCATAATTAAACTTTGAATTTTAATGTGGATTTAGAATAGAATCATTTTGCCAGATTTATAGAACACAAAACAATTAGCTGGAAAGCACATAAAAGCATTGCTACATAAAATCATGCAGCATTGAAATGTCACTTTGTTTGGTCCCACGTGTTTGTCGGCCATTTTGTTCAGTCACAATAAATTCTTCCGATAGAGAAGTCGGCGCGCTCATCCATTTTTTTTGAATTTGCAGAGCAATACTGCCGTAATACAATCTAACAGAAATCGTACAGCTCACCAGTACTTCCAGTAAAGCTACTAAATCGAGACATTCCCGCCGAAATCTCAACGCTTGGAAATAGTGGCGTAACTACTAATTGGCGAGCTTAGACGACGCTTAAGGGCAGTGACTGTCTAATCTATGTATACATATATATATAGTACATATATGTTTATCAAATTGCCATATTAACATTTCCCTACCGGTGATGTATTTACTACACTTCAACGCTAATAATGGTAATATCAATATGAAATATAATAGATACGGGGTTCAGATTTTTTGTATTCCTCCGTAATATAATTGCGAATCACATCAAAGTATTATAGTATATAAGTATTCATCTGCAGCGACGGAAATAAATAATTTGTCGGTAAATCGGGAATTTTGCGAGTTTTAGTTCGTGTCTCGGCAGAAAGGAATTTTATCAGTCACATTTTTGGTATTATATGAAAATGGGAGCTCATGCGGTCGTCAACTCGAACTAGCATTTAAATATCTGATGACGATACCTACGATAAATGTAGAGGCTGAGCGTACATTTTCAGCAGCAAGTTACCTGGCTATCAAAATCAGATCTAGACTAAATGAAGAAACACTAGATATTTAATGTTACTTCCATATGACACTTGACGATCCTTAAAAAGAACCTCCTGACATTTCTCGAAGTCTCTTTGATGATATCGTGTCAGAAAAACTTGGTTACAAGAAGTTATGTGCGAGATGGTTGCCCAGAAAGCTCAAACGGGAGCATCATCGAAATTTCCATCGTGGCGGGGAATGAGAGGTGGGTGTGTTATTATACCCCAGAATCCAAAATGAACTGGCGGCGTTGAATAATAGTTTATTACATCTGTGAAGTATCCTTTGAATTTCAATTCATAAATGTTGTAACCTTACTTTCTGGATGATCCACATTTAACGCGAACACTTAATAAATAAATATGTCTCATTTCTTATCCAATGTCGTCTTTGTAGTTCGAGACAATATTTTTGATCCGTTGAATGTGACTTTAGCGCTTGAGATAATTTAATTCGAAAGTTTCTATCGGCGGAGAATATCGCCGGACAAACGTGTACGGATGTATATTTTTATAGAGTGCTACTTTACCGACTCACACCCCAGACTTGTTTGTTTGTTTCATTTTGTGAATTGACGTCATCCGACACAGGGATAACTTTCGCTTTCCAGCTGTTAGAGCTCCTACGATCTGGCTCCATTCACCAACTTCCCGTGGTATTCATGGGAATAATTTTGAAGTTCGCTCAAAGACTTCATTACTGTGACCATTTAAAAGCAGCAGTATAGCGCCGAGCTTAATATATATTACATTTGATAAAAATACTATTAAAAGATCCTCTCCGCGAGAGAGGCTGAAATGTTTTCTTCAGTCAATTATAATGCGAAGTTATTAAATAAATGCCCTCTCCGGTCCATAAAGTTGCGGACTTTTGGCCGTAAATAAAATGTGGTTCTAGTTTTTACATGACCCCCCGTTTTACGCTCAAATATGGAAATCTATTCAAATTCAGCCTTTTGTTTTAAACATTCCGCCTTTCAACATAATCTTTGTTCTTTTCCATTAGCGGATGCAAATCTTTCGGAAAATCATTTTGCACGCCGCTGATGATCGGGTCGATAATATTTTTCAATAAATGTTTACCATTTAAAGCATAATATTTACGCTCATAAATATGTAATACTTGCAAAATATAACGCATCCATCGATATGAATTTTCATAGTCAAAATTTTGCACACTTATGGTCGTCATTCGTTATTATCTATTGATAATATCTAAAAATCCACGTTGGAGTATAGAAGATAATCTCCAAGCAAAGAGATCCTCAATTTCAAAACTCTTTTTTTTATTTCTTATATCTATTGACCATATTTAAAGATGCAAAAAAATATTAAAAAATCACACCATTTTATTTAAACACTACTAAAACATACAGTTTTTATTTTTTTTAATAAAACTTATTTCGGCTATTAATGTATTTTTTTTAATAAAATTTAAATATCCTATTGATTTATAACAAAAATTGGGACTTTCACAAGTTTCGGAGGCAGCAAACTTTGATGGCGAACTTCCATTGACGGCAGCTCATAACTTGAATATTTCTGGCGGAAATTACTAAAAAAAAATCAGATATACACTTGAGTCTGTTTTTATGCGATAGATACGTTCCATGGGGATTCGCATAAAATAAGACTTGAACTACATAAAAAACTTAGGGATAGGTTCCGTTATTTTTAAAAACCGCATAACTTCAAATCAATGTGATATAATGTAGCAAAAATCGCATAAAAAAAGTTTTATAAAAAAATCATGTAAATAAAAACACAATACATATTTATCTTAAAATTGCTTTATTGAAGTTTATTTTACTCGATAATCATAAGATTTTTTTCATGCGCATTCGCATAAAAAAAACTTTGTCCTCTATAGAAAATTGAAGGATAGGTTCCATTATTTTTGAAAATCACATTTAAAAAAAATCAGCATAAAAACAGACCCAAGTGTACTTCAAAATATTGATAAAATAATCTATATGTTTAAAATAATTCTACTTATTTTTTACCTGTTAAAAAAAAATACGGAAAACGCTAAAAAATCTAAAATGCCTATTTAAAACACCCCCACCTTGCAGAAATTTTTCTCCTGCTAGGAAGAAGGGCTGCGGTTTTTCTCCTTCTATCGTTCGTCTCTTACTGTTACTGCACTTACGCCAAATGGATTAATGATTTGTCCTGCGATCAGTCCATACTATGAGCTTGTAATTTACTGTCAAATTGCAATTATCGGTAAAACGGTAAAATTCTTCCCATCATCGGTCTACCGGCTAATAACCGCTAAATGAAAAAGTCTTAAAATAGAGAAATATACATAAAAATTATATTTGAATTTTATATATATATATATATATATATATATATATCACGAAAAGTGAAATACTTCCCCTATCCCTGATTCCAGAATGCTGATAAATAATAATCATTTTTTACTCTCTTACTTTAACCAGCAGTTGGTAAAAAGAGATCGTTTGTAATGTGTCCATCGCTTATATCATGGTCTCCATGATGCGCATGCGCCGCACGTAGCATAAAGCAACCACTACACTAGTGTCACGCCTAGTTTATTATATATTACACAACCCACAGGGTAATATTTTAACTAACAGTTTCCTTTAACAAATAGGGAAAAAGGCAACATATAAAATCATGTTTTTTTAGGGGATAATAAGTTTTACTTCTACCTCATGAAAGGCATGACTGAGGGTTATGAGACTCTGATTAGATTGGCTCAGCAATGAGACTAAATAATGTAAAACTTTTTAATACGCTGAAAGTATCCGTGCGAGAAAATGTCAATAATTTTAAATTTGGAGTACCATAATCATTTTGATACAATTTTTATTGACGAATATATGTTTTAAAAATGTGGTCGCCAACTACACCTCCTGTAGATATGAACCCATGGCGATTGAGTTAATAGTCAAATTGCTTAATAGTAAGATTATCTACAGATCAAAAGGTGTATGTAACATTGTTTGAGTATTTTTAAATTGATTTAAAATTTCACTTTGGATTATCTCATCTTCAACTTTAAGTGGGTTATTCAAATTCAGCATATCTTAACCCTTTCCGCTTGCATTTTTTTTGTAAAGGTATCGTTAGCTCGTAGTTAATTTCGCAAAGGCACTTATTTAATATTTTATAAATAATACAGTCATAAAAAATATATTTATTTATTGGAATATAGTTGTATCAATTTCAACTATATTTAATTTTTACATGTATTGTAATACATTTTTAGATAAAATACGTACATATAGGCGCGGATATCTGTGCTTCTATAGTAAAATAATATCTATAGTATACATATATAATATAATAAATGCCAAAAATAATGAATACAACATAATAAATGGTATATAAACGAGTTTAAAATTTTGGCGACAAAATGTCGACATACAAGTGGAAGGCGTTTTTATATTCACAAAAATAATTTTTCTTCAAGTCATTAATTTTTAAGTTATTTTGGATGAAAAATGTAAAGATTTCTTGATCTCAAAATGCGAATTCATAAACATGCACATGTCTATTTCATTTTGTATATTGTTTTTTCGCCAAAAATCCAGACTGATCGTTTTTGAGCGCTAAATCATTTTTTTAAACTGGAAGAACCAATATATACAATGAAAGGATTGATTAAATTTAATCCATTACATTGCCAATTTGTATTCGGGCACTCTGATGAATTGTTGCTCTTCCATGAACCGAATTGCGAAATTGAATTTCTGCATCATTGTTCTATAAAATAATTTCTTCCCACTCGATGTCTTTCCGCACAAGACAGATGGCGGAAATGTTTACTCATTGGCTATTTGAAAATCCGTTATCGAGTCGGCATTGACGCATTATCGCGTCTTCCCGAGCGTTATAGCTACGAGCTCCGTTCCATCCAGTAATCTGTATGGGAAATATTATTCCCATTTGATATTCTATTGGCGAAGTCCCCCCCCATTGTTATGTATAAACTGTTTTTATTCCCGAATGCATTCAATAAGCGTAAATCGTTTCGGGTCACTTCTCGAGCGCCCAAAAAGGGGCATAATGGAAAAACCCGTGATATCTTCTTAAAAATACGTCAGTCATTTTAAGGTTGCCAAGGAAACCTATTTACGGCACTTTCCGCCCATAAGCCTTGTGTTTTTATGCCCTAATAAACATGAAAATTACAGTCATAAGGATCGATGTCATTCAACGTGCGTATATCCTTTGTTGGTATCGATCAGCCTCTGCCCTTTTTTGATCCACCGGATATGCTTCGACATATGAGATTTTTTCCTACGTTTTTATTTCCTACTTCCCTTTATTCTCCCTCGCCACAATCGTAAAGTAACGATTCTCGCTTGATAGTCCCGTTTATATTTCGTGACTATATTTTAAGTCCTTTGATCTAGGAGTTTACCACAAAATTCACGTTATATTCCACGTCTACGTAATAACTTAACAATGTGACGTTTCGGCATGATTTAATATGTTATTCTGGATTTAAACACGTCCAATTTCATTTTGAAAACTTAAATAAATACTCGATGTTTGACGATTTATTTTAAAATACTCTGTACATCGATACCTCGCTTTGCGGCCTAGATACGTTTCAGAAAGGTCGTAAAGCGAAAATCCGTATAAGTGAGAAGCTGAAAGTAAACAGAAAGTCGCTAATGTAGATATTTTGGCCGTATAACGAAACATTGTAAGCCGTAAATCGAAAAATTACCATAATTAATATCAATTGCCTTCTGTATAGAATCTAGAACAATTAATTCATCTTGATTTACTGAATTTACTAATCTAAAGTTATACATAAGTATGCATGAGCTTGAACCAGGCCTACGAGCCGGTTGATGAAAATTTCCAAAACAGATATAATAATTATATTGACACCCAAATGTATGAGTCCCGCAATTAAGCGTTTGGATTAGTGACTCAATCGTCATGAATTCAAATCTATTTTTAAAATGTATACACTTAAACCTTTTTTGTGCGGTAGATGCGTTTCGCGGAAAATCGTACAAAAAGAAATCGCACAAAAAAAGTTAATGAAAAACAGGAAAACAATAAGGCAATTAAAATTCAAAAACAGTCTCAAATTATAATTTTTTTCCAATTTTCGGTTATTGTTGATGATTTATTTCCTATTTGATCCAAAATATCTCGATACGTACTCGTTGTGAAATAAAAAAATTAAACAAATTTCTTTAATAAAAAACCACATAACTTCGAAATCGCACAAAAAGAAGTTTGAGTGTATTCGCTATGAAAAACCATGTAAAATGGTTGGTAATAATCCCAAAAAAAGATATTGCCAAAAGCCAATTCAGTGTATTCATAAGTTTCCTGACTTAATTTAAGTATAATCCGTGAATTCATATTAAAAACAAATAATCAAGTTAGTGATTGAAAATATACAAATATCCACCAAAGCAACAAAATAGTAATTTGTTTAAGATTGATGTTTTAAAATATGCGTTTGATAGAATTATAAGAGCGAAAATATTTAGCACCAAAAATATAAAAAGTAGATATTATCAAGCGTCTTTGCCTGTGAATTCAATTTATCACGTAAAAATAGACTGTATATACAGTCAACCCGTCTATAGCATATATTTAAAAAGAGTTTTTTCCTATAGCGTTTGCGGCGGTCTTTTCGTATAACATTCCAGGGGTCTTTTTTTGTATAACATCACAATACAGTAAGAAAATATTTTTTTTAAAGGATAAACTTTTTTTATGCGAATGCGCATAAAAAAATCTAAAACTGACACTGAATCTAATTTAAAATCATGATAAACTTAGGCAATATATTCGTATGTCCACCACCTATCATCCGTAGAAGTCTACTTATCTGTCAGGACCGGCGCAGCGTGTAAGACTCTTGTATTTAAATAAATAAACACTGTTGATAGCACACAATATACGATCATACGATGTACGCAAGATACTCTCTCCGTCTCTGTTTCTCTCCAAACTCAACGTGCAAGACGTTCTCCGTCTCTGTCTATCTCCGAGCTCAACGTGTAAGAATACTTTTTCTGAATCACAGGAGGATGACGAATAAATGCATGCTAACTGATATCGAAAATTTGTATGATTATAGAGTGAAATAGACCTTAGTAAAATAATTTTAAAATAAATATGTAGTGTTTTCATTTTTATGAACTTTTTTATGCGATTTTTGGTACATTCTATCACAATTATTTGAAGTTATGCTGTTTTTAAAAAAAATGGAACCTATGCCTCAGTTTTCTATGTAGTTCAAGTCTTTTTTTATGCGATTTTTTTATATGTGACTCAACAGATCACTTTACAATGTTGATCAACATTGTAAAGTGATCTGATGAAATTAGATAGTTGTCTTATAGTCTAAAATCAATTTTAAAAAGGTTTCACAGAGACATGAAAAGGTTAAAATGCAAGCCCTTAAACATCTCGATTATATTCGCGTCAAAAAGATTCACATCACGTAGATTTTCAGACGATTTTTCGCCATTGTTCACGAAATTGTTCTATTCAGATGATAGATTCAAGAAAATTGAACGTTCGTCCATATCGCAGGGATGAAAAAAGTTCATCGCAGCTAAAGGATCCGAATAATGAAATTGAAAAAGCGACTCATGCCCATTATTGACTTCAGGCATTGTCCGTAACTGAATTCCTCAAATATCTATCTCCGACACTATTTCTCAGGTGCAGTCAACTTTACTAGTAGAATTAACATTTAAACTGCTTTTTATATTATCAATTTCACGGCCAAATATATCCACCCGAGCGATATTTGCCTGTAGAGCAGAATAAATGTCAAATAAGCATTCATTCACTCAGTGTAGTTTATATATATGTCAATTTTTAGTTTATCTTGAAGTTACCCCGAAACACTCCCTGTTCCCTGGATTTTGCTACATCACGCTTTTTTGACGCTATCGACACTCTCCTTATCTCTTATTTACAAACCAACGTTCGCAAAAATGTGAAAACCACCCACTTTACGCCCACGATTCGCGACGGTGCGTAATGTTTAACAGGGTGCAAAGGGGAGATGTAAATAATCTTAGGGAAGAGAATAAAAGAACAAAGATAGAGCCTTCCCAGTGAATACTTATTTATTAGTATCGCGTTTTGACAATTATTTATGGCTATTTTCATTGTCGCGAGACCGAGTCGAAAATTACATTTCACACCGATTTTTTCTCTCAATAAAATATATTGTTTTGCTGTGTCGCCTGTTTGTTACAACCATCTATTTTTACATACTTGACATATCATTATTTGACGGCTGTATTTCAGCGTTTTATGGCGAAAATGTATCCAAAGTATATCCAATAATTACTCAAAATTCATACATCCTATATTTTAATTGTGGCCATTTTAAATAATAAGTCAGAAACAAAATATTGCCACAAGTAACGTTATAATTTTTATGTTTTACTTTTCTGATTTTCTTAAGGATAAAAATACATATTAAGCCTTCAAGAAAGATTTTTTTAATTGTTGTTTGTTTGTAGAAAATTTAGCTGCGTGACTGTATGGTCACAGAAAGTTTTTGAAATTGTTAAAAAAAAATAGATTTTATTCCCGTGGTATGGTGTCATATCTTGTTTTTGGATGTAATACCAAATTTGTTATTCAGATATGTCAAAAATGAAATAGATACAACAGTGATTTTGGCGTGACCGTATGGTCACGCTCCACTTTAATATTAACACATTCCCGTCGGGTTACGTCTGTGCGTGTCTTTCGTGTACTACAGGTGAACGCGTGCCCTTCCGACATTAGTCATGTGATTCATTGGCTTTAAAAAAAGGGTCTTTTGTCCTGAAATCCCCAAACTTTTTTGGCCTTGAATCAACAGTCATTTTTTTTCTGCTTTTGGTAGACCCCCTGCTTTCCAAATATTTCCTAAAACTGCTTAATTTTACAATTGATGGTTGGTATTTCAATCACGATTTCCATATGTAAAAGTAAAATCGTTTATTTCAAAGAATAAACATATTCTTTAGCATTTCTTTTGAATCCCTTGAATTGGGCGATGGATCAAAAACCTTTTTGGGGCCCGAGTCACTGTGAATTGGTACTATCTATGTTGAATGTGGAGATGAATTATTAATTTTACGAGAAGCCAATGTTTTGGTGACAACTTGTTCCAATGAGATCTATTCACGTGGGCTGTTGTTTTGGCATTTTTTCCCTCACTGACAGGTACTTTGGGGGGGGGAGGGGAATCCCACCACGTAATATTACTCTGTATTTTAAAAAAAAATAAAAAAGTAGACTATGGAATTATGTACTCTCAGGATATACGAGGGTCATCTAGAAAGTCGGATTACAAAGGCTTCTGAGGCCGAGGGAAAAATATATTTCGAAGTTTATCGCCCCTGGTATTCTAATAGTCAATTTGTTTGGTCCCACGTGTTTGTCGGCCATTTTGTTCAGTCACAGTAAATTCTTCCCATGGAGAGGTCGTCGCGTGCTCACGCCACATTCCGTTTAAAGACCTTCCCAAAGAATTTCCTGACATTTCTCGAAGTCTCCTTGGCGATATTATATTAAACATGCTGTGACAGACAGCGGCTTACGACACCCATGGATTATATTCCATACTATCCTGCACTATGCTGTACGGTCTGTTTCGGGTTATCCAGGACTAGCCACACATAATATCATCCACTGAACTTTATCCCAGTAGAATGACACTCACGCAAGAGCTTCTAGGTGCAAAGGCGAGGTCCCTACAAGGAGAACAGCTTCTGATTTTGCATATACCTAAAGGTACGATGGACTAAAGGACTATGGGAATTGGATGGAGACGAGTTATGCTAAGATCAAGGAAAATACTAACCACGAATTCACTGCCCCACGTGTCAGTTTGGGCTGCAAAATGGACAAGTCCAGACTGTTGGGGCTTCAACCCCTTTCCCGTGGTGCTCGTATTGGTTCGGTCATTCGTAGTACCTAGCACGGAAACGAGTCGCCATTTGAACAGCCTATAACTAATTCTCCTCTGTCTGCCGAAACAGTTGAGGATAGTGGTATATCTTTTACACAGATTCCCACTTCTGATATCACCTGGGTTTCTATGGGTGTGCACTGTGGAGTCTAGCACACACTCGGGGCGATATTATGTCGGAAAAACTTGGTTACGGTGACTTGGCACCGTCAAAGATTAGAATGTCTCCTGAGGTCGGTAGATATTTTTTGTTTGATCCTAACGGTTTTTATTCAGTCACAGTAAATTCTTCCAATGTAGAAGTCGTCGCGTGCTCGAGTCACCTGTCCGTGCGAGATCCGTGGGGTCATCCGTTTTTTGACTTTTGCAGAACAATACCGTCGCGAATATTCATCGGAAGCTCGTGAAAGCTTATAGTATTGAAGTCGACAACATCTCAGAAAGTGGATTAGGTTATTCAGAGAAGACCGCACTGTTATTCATGAGAAGGTAAGAAGTAGGAAACCATCAGTCATTTTTTAACAAATTTTTATAAAAAATTGAATAACAAATGCAAAATGATCGACGTGTGACGCTTGACGATCTTCACAAAGAATTTCCTGACATTTATCAAAGTCTCTTTGGTGATATTGTATCGAAAAAAATTGGTTACAAGAAGTTGTGTGCTCCATAGGTGCCCAGAATGCTTATACAAGAGCACCGTCAAAATCGTGTGACCACCGCGCGTATATTTTTGGATCGTTTTGCACAGGGGGATGAAGATTTTTTGGACTCTTTAGTGACGGGGATGAAATATGGGTATGTCACTATACACAAGAATCCAAAAGACAATCAAAAAAGAATTGGCGGCGGAGATCTATGACACTGGCATAGAAAAACTGGCACTACATACTACAGAAATATCTCAATCTCGATTACATTGAAAAATGGTTTAATATATTTGTGGTCCTACATAAATGTTGTAAACTTAATTTCTGGATGAGCCTCATAATAGTATTTTGTTAGCCCATTGAAAAACTGCCATAATTGAAGCTGTCACTACATGAAAACTTCAATCACTTTCTATAGGCGCCATTTGATAACATGAATCCTGTCTTTTATGTGTTATACAAACATGGAATTAATTATTATGAAGCGAGTTCATCAAACTCGATTCCCAGTCAGTCCGAGCAATTAGCAAATGGCGTCCCAAAAAAACTATACACATAATATACTATTCGGCATTCAATATGTGCTGAGTTGATAGTTGTTATCGTCCACCGGTTCGTTTCACACATATTATCTATTAACTATTTTACTGCTTTACATACCCACTATAAAAATGTATGCTAAAATGCGTAATTTATGACCTGTTTTTACCGCAAAATATGCATTATTAATTGTTGCGTTTAATTGCATGCAATGCAAACGGGAATATTCTTGGGGGGCTTTTTTGGAATTCAAACAAATTTTTTTTTTTTATCAAAGCCAACTTCCAATATATTTACACGACTTATAGTAATGTTCATATATTAATAACCATGAATTCATGCAAAAAGTAGCATCTCAATGATCAATAGTCATCAAATGAGATATTAGAGCGTCGATAAAAATTAATGATTTCGGCGTTATTAATATTTTCGGGCTTTTTATAGTCATTATGACTAAGTACCAGCAGTCTCCCTCATGCAGGCTTGTCAAAATAGCCCCACATTAATTCATCTTATCATCGTTCGATATATTATTTTAGCTATGGAGCATAAGAAAGCATATGTGCCGATTTTTATGACTTTTTTAGAGTATTGCTTATCAGAAATGTACTATTAAAATAATTAGTCATTTGCCAAATGAATATAGTACCACCATTGCGATAAGGATAGTATTCATTTTCAGGTTAAAATTTTATGATAGCGAAGTCGCTAATCGGTATGAAATATGGTGTGTAATTTGCAAAGGCGTTTTTATTTTAATGATTTCAACATGCATGACATAAAATTATGCAACAATTTAGCAGGTCGTAAAATTTATATACTGTGTAAAGCCAAAAACTATTATAATGGCTTAATATCGAATTGATTGATGGATAGTAAGATCAAAATCGGATTAATATAATCCACTTCGCTTTATAATTACAATATATCGATTAAAACACAATTCTGACAATCAATTATATTTCCACAAGAACATTCTGAAAATCAAAACAATTCAAGTTTAAATGAAAAATATCGTATATCTTTCTAATATTTGTTTATCTTTCTGTTGTGTTCGTTGAAGGCGTGCGATACCCATCCTACCGGATAACATCCATCCTATTCGTTTTGCAGATGAGTTTTAAATGTGCACGTAGTCCATGGGGATATCAGTCTTTGCGATAGCTCTACGATTGTTTGCCGTGGATCTGAATCGATTGGGGATCAAATTTGAAGGTGGTCCCGTCCTCGGTTCATCCCTTCAGCTTCTATTGCCCGATTTATATTTTTTGAATCAATATTAACATTAACAAGCTGTCAACACTTAACTATAAACATCTATGGGTGTTTTACTGGGTTTTGTGGCATTCCAAATCAGTAAAAAACTTGGTCGTCGACTGAAACTAACGAGTCCATAAGGACTTTATTAGTTTTGGGTCTGGAAATTTTACCATTAATAATAAAAATAAATATATTGCATAAAAATAATGTTTAACATTAATTCTACAAATAAAATAACTTACAAAGATATTTTCATCACTATGCCTGGTCACAAACTGACATCAAACATAAAGTCTCGTAAAAATACGCGATTATTTTCTGGTCTTCCTAATATTTAGATAAAAAATCATCATACATTATTAAGTATATATTTAAGATTTTTTAAATTCTGGATAGGCAACGACTCTGAGATTAATAGGATTTAGTGGAATTGCTATAATACTATGCCTATTTGTAGATGTAGAATAATAGAAGTTTAAGAGAATTTTTATAAAATCGATGTTTTTTACATATTTTTTGCAAAATTTAGACTTTTAAGAATATATTCTTCAGAGAAATTTCCAAAATTCTTATAATTAATGCAGTTATTTGAATTTAAGTAATGCGATAACTAAGCCGGTCCTAACTTTGCTCAAATCTTTAAACGCGTTTTTTTCGAAATTACTCTTTTTATCACGGTTGACATAATATCTCAAGTTTTGATTAACCAATTAACTTCAAATTTAGTAAAAATATATTTGAAATAATTTTTTATCATCCCTACCAGACTTACATCAATTTTTTTATTATCAATCAATCAAAAGTGAAAAAATAAGAGCAAAAAAACTTATATATATATATTTTTTTTAAACAGTTGCCATTTTTCGAAAAACATTTTTTTCTCTGGGTTATTTCGACATTTTTACTAATTAAAAATATTTTTTAAATTAACGATGACTAAACGGGTTGGAATCGTGTTAATCAGGACGTGCTCCTCTTTTTACCCTTTTTTACCAGCTATAACTTTTTTAGTTTTTTTTTTTAAATTGAATATTTTGAGAAAAAAAGAAATCAGAAGACATTGACAGACACACAATTAGATTTCTATTAACATAATTGTTTTACAGATGGGTGCATTCTTAATACTGCATTAATTAAAGCCTGATTGGTAAGATTGAAATCTTCAAATTCTTAATGTAAGTTTGAGAATAATGCCTCATATTTTGAAAGCAAATTGCCTTGAACGTCACGAAAAATGAAACTCCAGCCCACAGATGGCCGGAAAGAAAATCATTTATAGTGTTGCATAAGCAACCACTGAATCAGTATTAAGTATATTTTATTATATATTACACAAACGTGTTTGTTTTTTAATAAGATGGACTGCATTTCAATTTCTTCATTCAGAGGAAAAAAATCCAAAAATATTATAAACTATTCTGAAGCATACAATGTTGAAATGTAGGGGATTCAATTTCCTTATGGATAGCTCATTCATTTTAATGTCCATGAGTTCTTGTAGGAATATTGAAAAAACCCAAGGGCTCTTTCGTTTCGATTTCTTTGCAAAAATTGTGGATTTACATTTTATTGAGTCGTGGTGCATATTCTAAAAATATTTTTTGTGGAAGTCTTCCATTTGGAAACGTATCGCTTTAATTGAAAATGCGTCAGTTGTACTCATGCTATCCAAAGATCGTGGGTGATTGATGAAAAATAGTATGGAAGCATTTCCTATTGTTGCCTTAACCTGTTTTCTATTGCCGTTCGTAATTGCTTTATCTGCTTTCGAAACAACTGTTAATGGATATTACGGCTTAACTGCTTATCGCCTTAATTAAAGGAGCGGTTTTCTTAAAATTCTTGGGATTCTAACGCAATTCAACGATGGTGATTCAGCAGTGCGTCCTATTTTATTCGGCCTTTGGCGAACGATTCACATTAGCGTCCATTGACAACGAATAAAGCGGACGACAGACTTTCGATGAACGACCATGATGCCAATTAAAGATGGATTATTTCTGATAATCCCGACCGTTTTCATTGAGCCTCAATGAGGATTTATTCGTCGATACACAAAAGGAGCGAACTGCAAGAGCTTAAAACAAAGTTCTTCGCGGTTAAATGAGGATGTCGCCGAATGATGACTTCCCGGACTTGACCTTATACCGCACTTTTATCCATCTGATAGTTTATTAAAAGGTGTCCGAAGCCAATAAGAGTCAATCATAATAAAGGTTTGAGTAATGCGGAAGTCTCCAGGATAAATAGACCAATAATGGCATCGAGTACTTTGTGGCCAAACGACGACAGCTCGTTTAACACTTCAACACTTTGTATAAATTTCAATCATCGTTCAATACTAGGCGACCTTATTTGTAAGCCTGAATTTCTTCATGACGTTCTAGCTCCACTACGCCCCGAAAATACACAGAAATTTGGCCAGTAATAAATGTTAGCGATTTTGTATGAAACGCTTGCGAAACTGTTATTACGCACTTAGGAAGATTGAGAAGACATTTCGAATCTATCCACATCACGAAAATACGTGACAACGTTGTGTAAAAATATACAAAACGCTATAAAATGTATTGTTGTGTGCAATTCTGGCCAAAGTGAACGTAATCACTAACCACTCCTAATAATATACATATTTTGAGTTATGAATAGTTAAAGATAACCCAGCAGAGTTATAATATAGCCTAATAACGACACAAAAATATGTTTAATGTACATTTTATCAAAGACATATTATTAACACATTCCCGTCGGGTTACGCATGGCATTGTTGAAAGACGCGGGTCGCATTTGTGAAAATTTGCAACATTAGAAAAAATACTCTAACTTTTTAAGTAGTACACTTAAACCTTTTTTTGTGCGGTAGATGCGTTCTGCAGAAAATAGCACAAAAAGAAACCGCACAAAAAAGCTATGAAATTAAAAAAAAGAAAAAAATGCGGTACTATCCTGTTAACGGGGGGCAAGCATATTGGTGAATTGAAAACGCGTTCATTTCAACACAATTAAAATAAAAAACCTAACTTAACCCAACCTAACCAGATTAGAATTTAAATTTAGTTTTAAAAAAAACAAAAAACAAGTATTAGTAGTCTTTTAATAAAACCGCATAACTTCGAAATCGCACAAAAAAAGTCGCATAAAAAGAGGTTTAAGTGTACATAGTTTATAGAAAAAAATAAAAAAATATCTATGGTATATTACTGAATAGAAATATGCAAAAAGAGTAGTAGTTTTTAAGTCGTAATACAATATATTTTTTTATAGAGTTCAAAATCGATTTTCATCACATAAAATTTTTCAACAGATGATAAGAAAATAAATATTTAATTACTATCTTTGGGTCTATTTAGATCGTTGTTGGTCTCCTTAGAATCATAATAAATAGTAGAAAACAAAAATGATTCTATTTGAAACGCCATTGCATTGATAGGCCCAAATTTATGGATTTCTAGTTTCAACAAATGCATTATTTTGTTGCTAAAACTGAAGACCCACACTTGTATTATTTATATTGACGCAAATGAAATGATTGAATATTATGTTCTATCAACAGTGTTAAGGTTCATTTATTGATTTACGAGCTTGACTCACGCTGCGCGATCTTGAGAGAAAAATAGATTTGTGCCGACGATAAGTGATGGACATACGCATTTACGTTTATCAATATAAAATTAAATGACAGGCAATGAATCACGCTTTTACCGATAGTATCCAACAGACGCACACATGCGTAACCCGACGGGAATGTGTTAATAATAGGATGATTTCGAGCTAAATAATGAAGAATATATCCGAAAGAAATAATTCAGATTTAAAAAGACTTTTGGAAATTAACTACTTGAATCGACCAACCACAATAAGCATCAAAAAAGAAAAGGTGTCAGACAAGGATATGTATTTTCATACAATGGTTTTGCTGTCATTCAATTCCGAATTTAATATGATTAGATGGACTGCACGACCTGCGCAATGTAAACAACAGGTTCCAATGATGCTGACGATTAACGCTTCACCGTGCATGTCCATGACCTCCCGATGGCACGACTTCGATGCTCAGCGCTTCATCCCCGAAGGATCCAAATATCGAAAATGTTTATTTCGATTCTTTAAAAGCATAACATATAGTTTTTACATATTTTCCATTCTAAAAATCAATCAAGTTTAAAAAATGTGCTTTTGATTAATTATAAAATAATTTTTGATTTAGTCAAGACTTATAAAATGTTAATCAGGAATGTTACAGTCTACCAAACTTTCAACTTCGCGGATATTAATAACAATTTTCGATACTTGAATATTTGTACATGCTGGCATTAAACTAAAATCTACAAAGCTGTTTTTGTGTCTACAAGTAGTTTACGTTAATTATTGTTAAATGAAAGTAGTCTACTTTGGATACAAGATGTTTAGGGCTTCGGTAGAGGTGGGATTCGGCGGTCGTCGCGAACGGATCAGTTTTTGTGAGCTCCGCCGAAAGTCGTGGAAAACGTGTGATTTTAAGTGACCAATCGGTGGACAACATTAATATGGCCTGGCGCTAATTTGCGCGGCGCGACTAAGTGCTCTTTTTAACGATACAGACGTTTTATTAAATTTATTAAATTATTATTGTTGCAAGATGCTCTGATAATTAATTTTTAACTTTTAATTACGTGACCGTTCGGGTTTTTCCCCAACGGCACCGAAACCAAGTGAAGCGTGGAGGGCCTACGAGCCCCCCTGTGAAAGCGCGGCGCGAAAAGGAAAAAACTTAAGTGATAAACAGACAATTTTGTGCAATCATTATTAATTTATATTTTTAATTTTTGAGCAAACTTTCTCGGATTTTCCTAGAACTCCATAAATATGTGCGCGCCTACTACAAGGTAGAGATCCCGCGAAAACGCGTTGGAAATAGCTCATCGCAAGAGCAACATTGATTGGCATTCTTCGTTCTACACTATGGACTTCATCAATAGAAAAATGACTGAAATGGAGAAATTATTGAAGGAACTTGAGAGCTTCATCCACAGCAACACTAACAAGAAGCTGAGGGAAAAAGTCCTAAACGCTCAGTCCCTTGCGGATGACATCTTCGCGTGGATAAGACAGAACAGTGCGGGAAATCGCAGGAGTGTGGAAGATGGTTCGCGGCCAGAGTGCTCCAACAAGAGCACTCAGACTGCGGATGCACATGTCAGCAGCGCAGCGCCTAAGGAGACTGCGAAGAAAACCAACAAGAAAACAACGGGAACTAACACTGCAGCAGCTAACATCTTGACGTACGCAGAGAGGACAATGGCCAATCTTCTCAGAAAAGAGTGCGACAGGATTGCGGCCCAAAAACAACAGGGGGGAAACTCAAGGAAGCCCCCCCCTCACCAACAGCAGCAGCAGCTATCACAACAAAGCAGAACGAAGACACCACTGCAACCCACTGAACGCCCAACTACAGCTCCTACCGAATGGAGGGTAGTAGGCAAAAAGAGGAGACGGAGGGGCGAGGGAGACAAACAGAATGAAAAGCGCAGATCGCTCAAACCCCGGATCCGAAAGGACGCCATCGTCATAAGCCTGCAGGAGAATGAAGGTGGAAACACATATGCCGACACCCTAAAAATCCTCCGCAAAACGATCAAGCCTGATGAGCTGGGATACAAGATTGCGTCCGTGAGGAGAACACGGAAAGGAGACGCAATCATTGAACTTGGAAAAGATTCCAAGGAAGATCCAGCCAAACTCGTCGGAGCAATAGCAGACGCCTTGGGACCCGAGACCAAGGTTAAGCAGCTCGTCCAGGTCGAGACACTTACAATTCTTGACATTGAGGAGGGAGTTGACGAGAGTGAGGTCATTGAGGCCTTACGCGCTGCCTGCGACCTCGGAACAGAACAAGAGATCGAGGTCAAGTACCTGAAAGCAGGAACACAGGGCACTCAACTGGCAATAGTCACGGTGCCCATCAGAGCAGGGATCAAACTCCTGGAATCGGGCAAGCTGAGGATCGGCTGGACCTACTGCCGAGTGCGTAGGAAAACCAGCGTCTCCAAATGTTTCCGATGCCTGGGAGTTGGCCACATAGCGAAACAATGCAAATCACCAGACCGCTCTGCGTCTTGCCTCAGATGCGGTGAGACTGGGCAAATGGCAGCCGCGTGCGACAAGGAGCCCTGTTGCTACACGTGCAATGGAAAGGGAGACCCAAAGCACCTCATGGGAACTAGGGAGTGCCCTGCGTACCGAAAAGAAGAGAGAAAAATGAAAAAATGGACATCGTAGTTCTACAAATAAATCTCAACGGATGCAGGGCAGCCCAAGACCTTATGGAAAGGGTAGCGGAAGAGAGGGGAGCGGACCTGGTTTTGATATCTGAACAATACCGGGGCAGCAACCCATCGCGTTATTTCTCCAGCGCGGACGAGAAAGCGGCCATCTGGGTTGCATCGACCAGACTCCGCATCACAGGAGCGCAAGGAGCTGCGGTCGACGGCTGGACGTGGATTGAGACGGGAGGAGTGAGGGTTTACTCCTGCTACTTTTCCCCGAACTCAACGCTCGCTGACTTCGCGGGAGATCTCTCTCGTCTCGCGGACAGCATACGAACCTCCACGCTACCCGCCGTAGTAAGCGGGGACTTCAATGCTAAAGCGCCCGAATGGGGCTCCCCCCGAACGGACAGACGGGGCGCCCTTCTTGCCGACATGGCATCGCAACTTCGTCTGCATGCGATAAACACGGGTGCAAATACCTTTATGCGAAGGGGAAGTACCTCTGCCATCGACGTCACCTTTGTGGGCGAGACGGTACTAGGAAGGATCGGCGGATGGGAAGTGGTCGACACATACTCCCACAGTGACCACCTCTACATACAATATTGGATAAGCAACGGCGCAAAAAAACGCTGCCGAGTCCCGACTACGGGATGGGCCACCGGGAGACTGGATGCAGAAGCGCTCGAGCATGCCGTGGGACTTAGCAGAGAGGCGGCCGCGGACGGAAACATAAGTGGAGCGGAAGCGGAAAAAACCGCAAACATCGTCAATAAGCTCCTGAAATTTGCCTGCGACGCCACCATGCCGAGACGCGCGACCTGCTCGAAGCGAGCACCGGTCTACTGGTGGAATGACGACATCGCAATGCTTAGAAGGGAATGCCTGGTAGCCCAAAGGAGATCACAGCGTCATCCATCCCGCGAAGACCTGAGACTTGTTTTTAGGTCAGCGAGGAAAACACTGCGCTACGCAATCAAATATTACAAAGCGAAGTGCTGGGATGAACTGTGCGACTCTGTAAATAACGACCCATGGGGAAACCCTTACAAGATTGTCAGACGGAAACTGCAGGCGGTGAACACGGATTCATACCTGAACAACTCTGGGAATCTGGAATCAGTGATTGCCACACTCTTCCCGAACCCGACACTAGTGGACATGGAGCATACTCTGGTCACAGAAGACGAGAAGGGTCCCCCTTTTACCGCAGGAGAACTTGTCACGGCCGTAAGGCGTCTGACGCCCGGAAAGGCACCCGGATTGGACGGAGTACCGAACATAGTCATCAGGCTGGTTGCCGGGTTCGACCCGAACCTCCTGCTGACAGTACTTAATACCTGCCTAGCGGAGGGGGTCTTCCCAGCGCCATGGAAGAGACAGAAGCTGGTCCTCATCCCTAAGGGGAAAGCAACCCCAGGACCGTCGGCGTACAGACCGCTGTGCATGCTGGACGGGATGGGAAAACTGCTGGAGAGAATGATCCTCCAGCGACTCCAGCAGTACATCGAACCAGGACTATCCCCACAGCAGTACGGCTTCCGTGCGGGCCGCTCCACGATCGACGCCATCTCCCAAGTCATCGACACGGTGAGAACGGCATGGAGGGGAAGCTTGAAAGCCAGCGCACACGTCGTGCTGATAGCCCTCGACGTCAAGAATGCCTTCAACTCGGCCAGATGGCATCTCGTCATCAGAGCGCTGAAGGAAATTGACGCCCCGCCATATCTTCTAAAAATGGTGGAGAGCTATCTGCACGACAGGATACTGGTGTACACAGACGCCGAAGGAGGCCAAAAGGAAAGACCGGTAACTGCCGGCGTTCCACAGGGGTCCATACTCGGACCTACACTGTGGAACGTCATGTATGACGGTCTGCTAAAAGTTACACTAATGTCAGGGGCAAAGATGGTCGCCTTTGCTGACGACATAGCCATACTAGCCACGGCCAAGACCACGGAGCTTCTGCAAATAATCTGCGAGAACACCCTGAAGAAGGCGGAGAACTGGCTAACGGAGGCAGGGCTAAAACTCGCCGTACAGAAAACGGAAGCCCTCTTCTTCACGAGGCGCAGAAAGCTTGCACCTCCCAACCTGAGGATCGGAAACTCGACGATTAAATTCTCAAGATCGATACGATACCTCGGGGTGGAGATAGACGACAAGCTCAGCTTTGTGGCACACACGGAGAAAGCGGCAGCAAGGGCGGCCGGAATTGCAGAGGGCCTGGCCAGGTTGATGCCTAACATCGGTGGCCCGAAGACCAACCGGAGGAAGCTTTATAATGAGGTAGTGCATTCGGTGCTGTTGTACGGCGCGCCGATATGGGCCGATGCACTGCACATAGAGCGGGCCAGGCTCAACTTGGCCAGGGTCCAGAGGAGGAGCGCGATCAGGGTTGCGGCGGCGTACCGCACGGTGTCAGAGGACGCAGTCCTGGCGCTGACCGCGGTACCGCCGATAGATCTTCTCGCCAAGGAGAGGAAGACCACACGGTTCGGTGAAGACAAGAAGAGAGCCAAGGAGCTCACCATGGAGGCATGGCAGACTCGCTGGCAAAACTCCATCAAAGGCCGGTGGACCCACCGAATCCTGCCGACCCTGAAGCCCTGGGTGGACAGAAAGCACGGGCAACTGTGCTACCACCTAACCCAGGTGCTCACCGGGCACGGTTGCTTCGGTGGCTATCTCCATAGAATTGGAAAAGAAACCGGACCGGGATGCCACCACTGCAATGCAGAAACGGATGATGCTGCACATACGACATTCGTCTGTCCAGCGTTCGACGCAGAGAGGGAAAACCTAAAGGGGAAGCTTGGTTTGAATACGCTCTCCCCCGACATCATGATACCCTCGATGCTGACTAGCGCGGAGACATGGAATGCGTGGTGCAGATACGCAACGGCTGTAATCCGGGCCAAGGAAGAAGCGGAGCGCGAGAGACGTCGCCTTCGCCCCCCATCTGAACCATCGTAGATGACAACATAGAGGACCCGAGAGGGACACATTGCTGCCACCCTGGCATTGCTTCACTTGTAGCCGGGTGGCAGTGGAAGAAAAAAGAAAAGAAAGATCCAGACTAAATGACGAAACATTCGATGCTTTAATGTTACTTCGGGCATATTTTCAAAATAATATTTGAATTTTTTAGTTTGCTATTTATCTACTTTTGAATTGTATTTTTCTTTCCTTAAATAAATAAAAAAAAAAAAAAAAAAAGACGTGGCTAAATTTGTAGCGTGGGAACTTGATTAAAATATTATAGCATTCAAAAGCAACAACATTATCATAATAGACTGGCGTTTTGTATACTTACAATATTATAATAGCAAAATTAGATAGAATCAAGTTTGTATGAATAATTATACAAATAGTTTTGATGCCTCCTTTATTATTAAAATCGTACGTTTATGTGCAAAATTACATTTTTCTACAAATTATAGCAAAATTTTCGCTTTTTGCGAAATTGCGCTCGTTATAACCGAGTTCAACTGCATATTTCATTTAAAATAATGCTTATCCAAACATTGTCATTAGATTATCACACTATTTGCTTTAATAATGCAATTCCACATAATGCTATCGAATGTCTTGGAAAGTCAGAAGAACGTGCGTGTGTAGTTAACGTTGATGGTATGCATGTCATACGTCCATCTATGCGTTATGATAAAAGTTCTTCAGCGATTCTAGAACTGTATGAAATAAGCATGTTTATACAATATCTTTCATTCGTGCGGATTTTTAACACAGCAGCAGACGGCAATGTCTTTAAGCATTTAATTTTCGAATTAAATTTTCGCAAACATATTCGGAATGAATATATAAACTCGCGCATATATCGCGAATTCTGTACGGGAAGGTGAGTTAAAATTCCGACGGCGAAACGCCATTGTCAGAATAAATTTTCCAATGCTTTGCATTACAATTTTAATTACAGTTTCGGCTCCGAGCATTATTTGCCTCCGTATAATTAAAGACATTCTTTGTGCTTCTTAAAACACCCCTTCTTCATATTAAGTGAGCCTGAGGACTCAAAACTTTCGTCCCGAGTCACAGACGGTCTGACTTTGTCGGACGTGAATTATTTTGGATGGAAATAATTTATGAAAAACGTATCAGGCTTGTAATTTTCGGCCCATTAATACGGCCATGGAATATTAATAAAAGTAAGGGATGTTTCCGCCCACCTGTTTCCATTTGTGGATCTCCCACGCGCCATCCTTATTTATTGGACGCAAATATCCGGTTTATTATTTGTCCGTAGTTTAATTATTTAAATACAATTCTATGGGGTAAGTTTTAGTGAACGGTCAGTATTCGTTTGTTCGGTTGGAAGTAGTATTTCAAGCCATTAGCGACGGGGTTCCGTGGAGATATATGGGAATACGGGGATAACATGGGAAGCCCCATGGAGTTTCACTGAGAGAGGTCAGTGGTGGTCACGAGCGACAAGGGCGACAAACTTTCCCATTAAACAACCTTGGAAGAAGGATTCGACGAATATTTGCAAGAAAACCGGGGCGAAATTGTATTTATTTGCCGCGCGTTAAATCTATTTTTATTCGTTTAAAAGATTTTCCGGGAATACATTTGATGAATTGGCATGCCGAAGAGATTAATGCCGAAAAAATATTATAGGTAATACGATTCGCTTCTGTCAAACACGAGTCCAATATTTACAAAATACGGCGTTCAACGTAATCGTCTTTGACTTTCATCTTTTATTCGCACTGATTCCGTGTCTGAGTAATGTATGCAAATATTTCAGCACAAAGGCGGAACGATTCGATGAATTTAGATCGTGTTTCAGCGGGAAAAAAGCGTTTCAGACGGAGGAATAATGAGCTGTGAGGTAAGGTCACGGTGACGTCACTTCCACTATGGCGGGTGAATTTCATACCGGAAATGAGAATAGAGCCTTCCGCACTGCTGCTCAATACAGTTTCAACTTTACATCTCTTCCCGGAACTACCCCGTCTTTCCGGCCTCTTAAGTCGCATTAAGATAAATTATTTATTTTGGATACGCGACGACTTTTTTAATATCCTCCGGTTTTATAAACTGGGGATGAAGTGTTATATTCGAGCGTATATCAGCAAACTGGGCAACTCGTTGTCTCATTGGTCAATATTGTGTGAAAAAATAGAAATTATTATATATTTCGTAGTAAAATTTAAAAGATTCTCAACAACTTTATTAAAAAGCGTTTTTCTAACGCTCATAAACAGTTCCCTGATGTTTCGCCAAAGCATCGTTTTATGTCGAATGTCACTCGACATCGATTTCTACCGCGTGGGTCTCATGTCGAATGTCATTCGACATATTTTTACATCGTTAGTATTATTAAATTGAAATGCAACGCAATTTTTTTTTTCACTTATATTTATTAGAACAGTATGTTGACAATAGGATAGGATAAATGATTTTTTTGCTCATTGGAATGTGTAACTTGGAAGGGATACAAAAGAGTAGTTTTAGGGGCTCACAAGGCATGTTAACCGAGCTTTGCAATCAAGTTACACTTGCTCCAAATTATTACCGAATTTTAGTAAAACACAGATTGCACAGTGTGTTCTAAGTTTTGTTTATTATTGTGTTTTTATTTAAAAAAAAAAAAATGAAGAAAATAATAGTTTCTCCTAAAATTCTGAAAATCTATTGTGGACCTGGTGGGAACAAAATTTTTTTTTTGGGCAACGGAAAGGGTTAAGAAACGTTTCTTCCTTGTTAGTTAAAAATAAAAAAATAAATATTTCATCGTGTATCGGAAAGAACCAATGCTTTAGAATACGTTCAATAAATTTGAAGTCGATACAAATGAAATTTGTACTTTACCTACTTTTTCCAAGCTCACGGAAGTGCTCCCACTCGCAGTAGATGAGCATTCCTCATGAAATTTAGCAGGCATATGTATAATAAACGTCTTCATAGTATAGACTACAATTATTTTAAAATATTCAAAAATTTTATATTTAATGAACGAAAAACTACAAAAAATGTTGGTAAAAACACACATTTTTCTTCAACTGCTCACAGTTTTTTTTATTTTTTAATATATTTTAGACCAAGTGTTGGTATAGTGGCTTAGATCCTGGACTCTTGTTGCAAAGGTTCGGGTTCAAATCCAGATTGTGGAAAAAATTTTCACCGTACCAACAAATTTGGGAGATCGGAAATATTAATATTTCTGATCGATCGTCTCGATCCAGGTTTACCCTGATTTCCTGGATTAGAAAAAGTAAATTCTGAGGCGATTAATAAAGTCGTGCAGGGACGCCCATGAGTGAGTAATTGAATTTGCAACAATAATTAAATTATCATTTATATATATAATGATAATTTCGCTACTCACTCATAGATTCTCTCCTCTCCTACCTTTCCAAATAATCCTATCCTTACTTTACCACGTGTGGAAGGCAACGGGAAACCACCACATTAAATCATCTCCCAAGTAAGATCTCCTATGGAGATCACCCTATATCCGTTATCGGATATGACACATCAAAGATTCATGCTTTGATGGACGTCATAAGGATTTAAAAAAAAAAAAAAAAATATTTTTTTTTAATTATAGTCTAAGCTATACACAATATTATACAGAATAAAAATATGTTTAATTTTTTTGCTGAAAATCACTCATCCAGGACTTAGAACTTCCATGGTGAAGAATATCATCGCTCGTCCATTGACATACGTAGCTCTCCACACTCCCATTACTATATTTTGTCAAATTTAAAAAAAATATTTTTATGTTCATTAAGTATTGCCTAATCAACATATTAAATATCAACATTCTATATTTAATACTTTAAGCATAGAAAAATGTTAAAAAATCAATCTTTTTTATTCCCAACAAGATAGAAACGTTCTTTAAACATAAGTAACCTGATGTTCTTTGTGCAACAAAATAACTTAATATAATTATATTTTGTGCTATTTTTTGATGAGAATTAATTAAACAGTCTCCAGGCAATTGTTCCCTACACCATAACACGCCATATGTGAAATATAGGTATATTTGAGCTTAATTAATAAGATTTATGAAAATGATGGCAAAATTCATGTTATATTTCTTAACCCTTTGAATAGTGAGTTAATGTTAAATCATCATAAGCTTAGATGCTATATTCATGTCCCTCACTTATCGTCCGTACAAATCTACTTATCAGTCAGGACCTCGCAACGTGTATGAAGCTTGTATTTCTATAAATAAATACTGACGATAAGCACACAATATTCATTAACCCATCTGTCAATGAAATTTAATAGGCAAACAAACTATCGTATGAAATATCATAAATTAAAAAAGCAAAAGGATTAAAATTTATTAACGGAAAATGAAGAAAAACGCGATATCCTGATTAAATCCTTTGAAAAAATATCTAGGTCTAGCCAAAAGCCGGAAAGCGTCTAGACGCTATATTGCTACCGTGATCGTATAAATCATAAAAAATGCCCTAAAAGAGGATAGAGTGACCACAAGGTTTGTGTGTCCAATCGGTCCGCTTTTCGGACCGCTGATATAACGAATGAGCGTCTCGTGTCGGACACCATACCTATACAAGTCTAGAGAAGAACGATTACTAATATTGTTGTCCTTGTTTTATTGCGGGCTTATGCCGTCTAGGTCGGCCCAATGTTCAAGCAATAACGAAGAAAAAATGGATTAGACAACTTAGTGTATATTATAAAAACGGACAGAGTCAATCATTGTTGATTCTTGTAAAGTAGAATGGTCGAATAAAATAAAAACCATATACAACTCTCGATCGGGTCGATATTTTGCATTTGCGCCCTAAGCCCATTTGCTCCCGTGGCGGGCGCCTGCTTTGCCATACTCTTGTCGCGGCCCTGATTTTTCATTAACCAGGTAAATTTGATCAATATAAATTCTGGACAACCATCTCAGTTTACTGAGAAACGCCCATATAATGAGCATGTAATCGATAGCATATTTTACAACGTGTCCAAATTTTCCTTTGTTCAAAAGAATGGACTTGCAACTAAAAGGGTTTCAAGATTGGATCATTACCATCCTCACTTCACATAATCACATGGTCGTAAAATATCGGATCAACTCAACATGCGAGCTTTATTTGCGCCCTTTTTCATCTCTGCACAGTTCCAATTATTATTTTCATATACATTGATCCATCTTAGATCATCGTCTTTCAGACTGAAAAACTTAATTATTCAGCTCGTGTGTGTTCGAGCTGTTTGCGTTAATATATTGGCAATCTTCGCCTGAAATATTATGATACGACGTACAGATCCAAGCAAAGCCATTTCATACGTTTCATAATTACTCGGGAACGTTTTCATTAATTAAATGCTGCAATTTAAATCATGGAAATAAATTTAAGCCATTGAGCCGTAGACATGATTGTGTAATCGCTTAATACGGTCCAACTGTTAATGTAATTGGATTACGGACAGTGCCAGCAAACGTATCAGATTATATGTTTTTAATACGAATCGATCTCGTAACTAACGAATGAATATTGGTAAAATGATCTAGGACTTATTATAAAAGGTCAGGTTCAGATTAATTTGGAAATTTGGAAGTATTCATTTTTTCTAAATCTGAAAATACTAAATAAATACTGGGATGATTAATAAAGTTGTGCTGGGCAACCAACCTATCTTAGTGTTTCTTCTCGATAATTATTTCTCAAGAATTTCTCGAGAACTTCTTTAGAAATTTGCAAAATAGAAGAAAGAAGAAAAACCTTAATAGGTTGTTTGGAATACGATGTTTGTTGAATAGGTTGTTTGTGCAATGCTTGGCAAGTTGTTTATAGTTTTAAGTTAAAACAATTGTGTGTTAATAATTTGCTTGAGTTTTGCAAGTTTCTTTAACATTTTAATATTCATTTAATCAGTGATTTTCTTATATATAAAAACTTATCTCTCTTGTTCGTATTTAATGCGCTGCCATACCGTTCATCAGATTGCAATAAAACTTCGTCCACTTATTGCTAAGGATTTTGCAAGTAGCATAGGCATAGTCTAATGTACAAAAATAAAAATTTGTTTGTCCGTATTTTATGCGCTGCCATACCGTTTATTCGATTGCAATAAAACTTTTCCAACTTAGTGTTTGCACTTTTTCAAATAATATAGTAGTATATATAAATTTCATTATTGCTGATAATTCCTAATTAAGCAAGATAACTCTTTCAAATTTCAAACGATTTTTTTAGAATCATTACTTCTATGACAGCAACGCGCCAGGTATCAGATAGTTGATTTATAAATACTATTTTACACACATTGTTTTATTTATCAAAATTTCTCGAGAATTTTCGAGAAATTTGAGAAATGATGTTGAAAATTCTCATTTCACGAGTAATAAAAATCATCGAGAAATCAGAATCCCTAACCTATCCTAATTTAATCATATGCGAAATAAATGGAAAACCACCACATAATCGCCTAAGTCCCATATCTTAAAAATTGATATTGATCTATCAATAATGCTGAAAATACGTGCCGTTTTTTATCCATTTTAAGTGTGTAAGAAAGAAAAAAACAACAACACGACTTCAGTCAATAATATATTTTTTCACTAGTCTATTAGAGTTTTCCGACTGGTTTATAATTTTTAAATTATCCTGTTTTAGAAATTTCTTCGGTTTAGAAGCAAAAACGAAAAAAGACAGTTTTTACACTCTTCTCCTCGTAATTCCTATTCAAAATATCTAATTTTTTAATTGAAATTTTGACAACGTGACTGGTCAAAATAAGCTGAAAAGTATCTGTTTCGAAGAATATAGCAAAAAACCATTACAAAATAACTTTTCTGAACAAAAATGTAAAAACGGCACGTATTTTTGGCACAATCGATAGAATACTGTCAGTTATTAGAATATATTTTGAACACTTGATTCTTGATATATTTTTAATAAACAAAACTCAATTACCAATCATTGAAAGGCATATAAATAGAATTAAGGCTTTGTGAATCATCTTAAAATTGGTTTTAACGGTTATAACGAGTATCATTTGTCACGTCAATTCTACGATTCTCGTTTGAATGACGGTTTTTATTTAATTTGAAAATAAATAAATATGATTTCCTTAGGGTTTTCGCTTGTGGGTAGAATATTTTATTGCGGAGGGCTATTATTAACCTAAATGGATCCATGAGAAAAAAGGAATAAAGCTGGATCTTGAATAATATATATTGCTTGGGAAAATGTCTTTATTTTTCTGTGCTAATCTGATTTCGAATATCAAAATTATGCCATGGCATTTTTCTATTACGAACTTACTTAAAAATATATTTGAACTTAAAAAAGAATAATAAATTACAAGAAAATCTGATTATAAATAATTTAATAGATATTATTAGCTTCTACAGTTTTTTTAACAACGAGTACAACTAAAATTAACCCACAGATATAGGATGCAGACCCTTTCTGTGTCAAAAGCATGTCTGCTGTTGGAAAGATGAACCCCAAAATTAGACTTATAATGACTCTGTTTGCAACATCTGACGTTTTCTTTGAACCAGGTTTCAAAGTTACTGCTTGTTTGCCCCAAATAGATAGAATTACAGGCGTTATAATTTAGACAGTAAGGACATCTTACCTTCAATCTTTGACCAAAGCATTGTTATAATACGGCACTACTCTTAAAAAATGCTCGCTATAAATATATTCAAACAACTATACGTATATATGATACATTTAGAATCTCCCCATTTAATTGGTACAACGTGTTTTTCTTTTTAAAATCAAGCTGCTTTGAATCCAAATCTTTATTATAATAGTTCAAAAAACTAACCTACTATAGTAATATTTGATTTTTTTCCTTAAATTACATTACATAATTATTTTGTATAGAATCGCGATAATTTGCTCGTTATATCCGTGATACCCTAAGGAATTGAGCTGTATTATTTAGACTGCTAAATTCTGCTATAAATATATTAAGCTATCGTTCACTATCATTTCAAAAAGTCTATATAAATATCGATTAAGAATAGAAAAAATTCACAAGTCCATTGATATTTGTTCTATTAAAAGTGTTAATTTTATATTGTTTTTTGCTTCGTTTTAGCATAATTTCCCCAGTAATTTTAATATGAAGATATATCTATAGCTTGAATTGATATTTTTCTATCACTACTTGTTAAAAAATATATTTTTTTGTTGTGGATTTCCATAATAAAATATTTATATCTCGCTATAAAAAGAATCGCTACAAATTCACGACCAGCCTAAATTGATTGTCTCCGATGTCGTTAATATCAGATCGTGGATTTATTTGGGGTCCCGAATAAACTTTAATAGAGTACCAATTAAAAAGTTGATCTTGTAACTCTTATATTTAAAACATTGAGGCCCGAGTGCTCGTTATCCTAATTTACTTAGCAGACTTAGCATTCATAAAGCCCCGATTGATCGGCCCAACAAATTAAGATTAACTCTCATGAAAATGTTGGAAGTGTTTTTGCCCTTCTTCCAAAAGCAAATCGTTAGTTCCATTTTGGAAGTTTCGAACGCGAATAAAACAATTAAGCGCATGTATGAAAGATTAAAGGCTTCCGCAATTTGGACGGAAGAGCGGATTAAATATTTACGCCCGCCAAATCGATGCACGCCTAATGGATTCCATCAATATATGCCCCTGGCTAAAAATACTGTTTAAATATGCTGGATCGACTTTAAAATCATTCCGCCGCTTATCACACATTTTTGTAGTCTAATCAATGTATACATATATAGAGAACATATATATCATTCAAATTGTTATATTAATCTTTACTTACCGGTGATGTATTTACTACACCTCGACTCTAATAATGGGAATATCGTTATGAAATATAATAGATACGGGGTTCAGAGTTTTTGTATTCTTCCGTAATATAATTATGAATCACATCAAAGTGTTATAGTATATAAGTATTCATCTGCAGCGACGGAAATAAATAATTTGTCAGGAAATCGGGAATTTTGCGAGTTTTAGTCCAGTAGTCCTCCCCTTTGTTTCATCGTAAGTATCAGTACGGCCACTATTATAAACTTTCACGAGCTTCCAATGGATATTCGTGGCGGTATTGTTCTGCAAAATCGAAAAACCGATGACCGCGTGTATCTCACACGGATGGAAGGTGGCGGGAGTGCGCGACGACCTCTCCATCGGAAGAATTCACTGTTAGTAGTCTCCCTACACGACACGAATTAGGGTTAACACAATATATTAACGCATTTAATTCGAACTTTTAAATTATATTACATCATGATTTATGACGAAAACTATTAGATGAAATATGCTCTATATGCATTTTATGTCGTAACCAAAGTAAGAAGGACTTTTTACTATGTCATTTCAGGCATGCCCTTCATATGCGATGAAATATTACCTCAATATATTTCATCCTTCGCGAGCATATTTTTCATTTTGTCCACGGGCATTCGGACGTTCTGCGGTCAGCTCCCTTTGTGTATGTATATTAGATGAGTAATATCATTTCGGAGCGATATTGCATCTGAACTTGACATTCCCGGTTGGCCCTTTCAAGATCAAGTTTGCGTGACCTTTAGGGGATGAAGGCTCATTTCGACCCCGAAGCTAAAAGCCTCGCAACTATTTCGGATAACAACCGACGCTCCGTAGATTTTTACGGATATTTCACACAATAAGGTGATGGGCTATTCTCGGTAAAATCGCTGAAAATATTTTTATACGTTGTGTATTTTGCTCTCATTGTTTTTGTTGCCGAGGATACCGAAACGTTCATGTAATATAAGGATAATTTATATTGCGGCTTTGTAGGAAAAACTACCAAAAAATACTTCGATAAAAAACCCTAAAAAACAAAAAAAATTCTAATAAACGGGTTTTTTTATTTCGGCGTGTTTTTATTAAAATAAAAACAATCAATTTTATTTCAATAAATTAAACGATCCAAACAGTAAAATAGATTGCCGGTACACAGTGATTTAATTCGCTACGTTCAAGTCGATTTTCATTACAGCGGACGTTTAAATTTAAGTTAATATTATAAAAATAGAATTAAATTTTCGTAGACTATTCAATTTTATCTATTACTAGCTGATACCCGGCGCATTGCTACCATAGAAGTAATAATTCTAAAAATATCGTTTGAAATTTGAAAGAGCTATCTGGCTTAATTAGGAATTATCAGCAAGAATGAAGTTTATATATACTACTATATTATTTGAAAAAGTGCAAACAATAAGTTGGCAAAGTTTTATCGCAATCGAATAAACAGTATGGCAGCGCATAAAATACGAACAAACATTTTTTTTATTTTTGTATATTAAACTATGCTTATGTTACTCGCGCAATCTTTAGCAATAAGTGGACGAAGTTTTATTGCAATCTGATGAACGGTATGGCGGCGCATTACATACGAACAAACAGATACTAATTTTTATATATCAGATTAAAATAAACAAGAAAATATGGAATGGAAACATTCTCAATTTTCAACTCATCAACGATATTCTCCTTTTTTTGGGACTCCAAGGAGAAAAGAAAGAAATGCTAAAGTATTCTCTCAATTATTCCTATCATTTTCCAGTAGACTTCTATATATCTGATCTTCTAAAAGTAGCCCTTTGAAGAAGAAAAAAATAAATGAATAGGAGCAATTATTGACAATTGAACAAAGTGTATTTTAAAAGCAAGATCTTTTTTAGTGTGGTTTAAATAAAATCTACAGCTAGAATGTAAACAAAAACATTACCCTTAGTCTTCTATTTCTTCCATAGTAGTTTTATGATCGAAATTAAATTTTTGGTGTAATTTTCAAAATAAACTTGAGGAATGTTATTCAGAGGAATGGTTGGACATTTTAGAATAATCTCTTCCTTCCTCCTCCATTGGGTACACGTAATCTGAAACCGTTCTTCCAGCGAGAACCTCGCCTCCTTTTCGAAGGCGCCTGGAAACTACATGCGTAGTGTTTCTCAGTTGTAAGATCAAAGAGCATTTAAAGTTGCGTGAGATAGTTGACACCCTAAATATATCAGAAGGCAGTGTATTCACCATTTTGCATTAAAATTTGTCCATGGCAAAGTTCTGTTCGAAGTGGGCACCGCGTTTGCTCATCACAATCGACCAAAAACAACAACGCGTCCACAATTCGGAGCGCTGTTTGGAGCCGTTTCAGGACAATTAAAATGATTTTTTGAGATCATGCATAAAACAATAAATAAATGATAAAACAACGAACGAAACAACCAAATGAAGAAGATAAAAATAAAAGAAAAATAGTGATTATTGACAATTAGATAAAGTGTATTATAGAAGCAGAGTCTTTTCTATTATGATTAAAATAAAATCTACAACTAGAATGTGGATAAAAACGTTACCCTTTCAACTCTTAGTCTTCTGCTTCTTCCATAGCATTTATATGTTGGGCATTATTAATATTTTAAACAACTTTATTTATTAGTACCTGCTTCCATGTTTTTTTCGAAAAGATTGCACTCCCACGCGGGTTTGTTTTACTTTCGGGTCGATATAAGGCCGAACGTTGGAATGGTGTTAGTTGAATGCTGATACAAATACTGTCGTCTTAACTATTTTTATTTAATTTATCGAGAAAGAGGGTGGTGACACGCAAAAGGCGGCAGTCGAAAGAAGTCGGCGGTTGGCCTTGACTGCGGGAGGACGTCCTTTCCACAGCCAGATCCCTCTCTCTTGTGCTGAAAAAAAGTTACCTAGAGAAGAGAATATTTTCGTTAGCGTGGTTATCCCGACGAGCGAGTGGGGGTGGGGAACTGCCCGGGGACTCGAAAGGTCCCGAAAGGAACCCGAAAGCTCCCCCGCTCCTACGTAGCACCATGCTATATTTATGAATTTTGAAAATATGATTAGTATAATGTTTTTTTAGCGATATACCTCAATTTTATTATGTTCGTATTTGATAATACTTTCTTTGGGCAGTATATTATCCAAAAGACAAATTCAATTCTAGGAAGAAAAACAATTTCATTTAATAGTCTCACCGTTTGATTTATACAAGTGATTTGCAACATCTGAGTCCGAATGTGGGTTCCGCTAAAAGCCCACTGCGGATGGATAAATCAGTTCGCAGATCTTAAGGGCATGAATTTAATCCATCACAAATATTCAATTAAGAATCCAGAATTTGTACGCGACGATAAATTTGCACGGGATAAATTTTAAGTCGGCCCCGAGGTGGGAAAATTCTGCTCGGATGAAATCCTCTTTATTGCGCACTGCAAAAGCTCCCTGGAAAAACATGTACAACGCGGGGGAGGCTTCGTCTTTCTCGGTTATTTGAGAATCGGGATATTCGTCTGCAGCAGCTTCATTTACTTAAAATGGATATTGCAGAGGGCACTTTCAGAAGTATCAATTGACTCGTCGAGAGTGTTCCATATTACTAACAAATAAACCACCATGCCAGACTGAAACCTTACACTTTCGCTTTCAGTGCCTGTTTTCATGCGCAAGTATATTTACACATTCATATAGACGTTGCCGTTTGAGAGACCGAAAGAGTGGAAGATTTCGACATTACCGTCCCGGAAATTTGGAGAAAAATGAGGGATTGAAGCAGGAGTTTACATGTGAGAAAGGTGGAGGAGAATACGTGACGTGGGAAACCAAATATTTCAGATCCGCAGACCCGAAGATGTATATAAATATGTCTATCGAGACAAAGAAAAAACAAAAAGTGTAAAAAATCACGTTCGCTTCCTACTCGGAAGAAGCTCAATAAACGGAACCGAGGTGTCCGCAGTAATGCAACGTTCGAGGTATTTTGATTAAATTTAAGCACCTGAATTTGTGTTTTTATTAAGAGAGAATGCCTCGGGTATGAGTCGCATAGAATTAGAAGTAAGTACATTTGAGAGCCCCTGCTTATTAGCGTAATAAGGCTTTACATTTAAGTGGTCCCTCAGCGACAGTAGATTCAAGTTTTCTCGGCCGTAGACGCGATTTTGGTGTGCGCCAAATGTAACGATCTACCCCGGCCCGAATGCCACCTAAATTATACTCTATCTTAGAAAGAAAACACTTGCTAAGCGGAACAAAAACACTTACGAAAGGACATATTTGTTTTCATTAGATCACGCTCTCAGATTCGAGACGAAAGCAAAAATTTTATAAGACATTCGATAGATGAACAAGCGCCGGAAATTGATATCAATTCAATACCACATAATCTTTGAACAGAAATAAATATCTATAAATATATAAAAATTAATGTGCGCGTGCTGTCAGTATGTTTCGATCCGATCATGGACGCAGATCACGTTCTGTGAACAAGTCTGGGCATGGCGTCCGATCGCGAGGCGCTCATTCGACGTGTCAGCGGTCTGAAAGCCGGACCGGTTGGACACACAACTCTTGTGGCCGCCCCCTCATATTTTAGCGTATTTAGGGCTTTTTATGTAATTTATGAGGAAAAATGCATTCCCGGAGCTTTCTACGATCTCCATGTTCAAGAAACCTCCCCCCCCCCTAAAGGCTAATTTACTTCTCGCAGTCAAGGCTGATCGACGACTCTCCCGATTCCCACCTCCTGCGCATCACTCCCCAACCGGCAACGGTGCACGCGCAAGAAACGAACGGTCAGTATGCAGGTACAATGTCTCCATAGGGCCACAAGAGATGGCGCTGTTAAAATAACACATTGCACCTGAAGAGAGACGGAAGATGTCTTTATTTATCTGATGAATTGAATCTGCTCAGATTAACAGCGCTACTACGTGGGGATGGTAAACTCTAGGGTTCAAGGCGATGTGAGGTGCTATCAGTGTCCGAAAAATATAATAGGGAATAAATTTCTACAAGATCAAAATTTAAAAAAAACAATTAACAGTCTGGGTGCTCCGCACTAACCTAATCAGTTAATAGATTGAAACGAAATTTTAATACTGCCTACAAAACAACCGAGCTTACTGCATCGACATATTTAAATAAAACAGGTATCTTGCTGTTGCGTGTCATCGCGCTATCGCGTATCATCGCTGAGGAAGGTGTACCAGATATATCCTTAGGCTTTTAGTGAAAAAGATGATGAATATCGAAGCTATAGTTTGAAATGGATAAAAGATGTTGTATCCCAATTATTTCGGCTGATGTACCTTTCGAATTGAAACGTGTGCAGTTTCCGATGCAAGCATCAACAAAGTACAGGGACACACAGGGTATGCGTGCATGCTTCTCAAATGGATAGCTGCATACGGCCTGCTCACGCCTTTTTAATTTATTACCAGATGCTATGCACTACGCATAAAAATATTGTGGGATCTTTGGGACGGGGAAAAATATAGGAAGTTTCAAGCCTAACAAAAAAACTAAGGGAAAAACGAAAATCAGAAAGCTTATTAGATCTAATGCGCAACCTGCATCATGTTGTATATTGAACAATTCAGTAGATAGATCACCCATAGTGACAAACCAAGAAATGAATCTCCTAAAGTTATTGATGATCGCATAGCTTCAGTTCAGTTTTTCATTTAATAAATGCCAAAGAAAGAAAGAAGAAGAACGCTCATATCGCTAAAATCACTCATTAACGCACTTAGATGGAGAACGGTTTAAAATCTTGACTTGGTACCATCTGATTACCATTTATTTTGTTCCTTACAGATTTTTTTAGATGGAATAAACATACATTAAATGATGGTATAAAAACGGTCTCTTGGGTTATTTTAAATCGAACCTCCCTCATATTTTTGAAAAAAGAATAAAAATTTTAACCAATAGGTAGAAGAAGATTTTAAATATCGATGGTAATTATTTTATGGAATAATATTTGTAAATAAATTTGTTATAAATGAACTTCAACATCAAAACCGCTGTATCGATTTCCCGATCATTGCTTGTGTGACATTTTGACATTTTTCGCGCGAAATGATATTGCCATAAATAAAAATGATCCGATTTAAATTCCGCTCGTCATTTCGAGTGGCAACACTTTAAAATATGATTTGATCCCATATTATATTTTTATGTAGATCGTTAATTTTGCTTCGGATCTCGCTTTGGAGTGCCATAAATTCTAGCGACTTTACAAGGATATCCTGTCTAGACATTTTTAAGGTGCGATCAAAATAATTTACTTGCTCCTTTTAAGTTTTATACACACAATAAAGCGATGTCACTCAATTGTAAATCCGTTCTAATAGGATTGTCTCATAATTAAGGCTAAGCTAATGGCCACAGCACGCTGGGATTTTAACGATTTTTTTGTAATTAATATTAACGCTATGAAACGTCATCTGCCTCGTTAAATTGACCAGCTGGAAAAGATGGTCCCGGGTCGTAAATTAACGATTTTAAACTCAATAAAAATGTTTATTGCCCCATTGGGGCATAACTACTGGATTCAATATTCTTCTTAATGTGCCATATCTTTTATCGTATGTAATCAATCTCTCTATGTGACTTTTCTCGAGAGAAGACATTTCATGTGTTGTTTTCTTGTTGAATTTCATATGTGATTGAATTGGGATGGAATATTAAAAATTTTCAATTACTCAAAATTTTAAAAAATACACTGGTGTCAGAACCAGATATGAAAATACTTATTATTGGACCCAATGGAAAATGATGATTATTGAACAACTCAATCTGTATCCTTAAGAAACACAATGCCTTCTTGATTTTCATCATCGGGCTATTCAATATTAACATTGATTTTAAGTCTACAGAACATGTTGTTTTATCAACTCGGACATCATCTTAATATAGTTTCTTTGATCGAAGTTTTAAACAAGAGCAACATATGACACTTCACTCAATAATTTCGTAGTTTATAGTAAGACAAATCCATATGACTTTTAGATAATAACTTTCAAATAATACGTGTCAATATTTTATAACAATCTGACTTTTCGAGATTTATCGAGACATTTATAGGCAATAATTTTGGCCGATTGTAAAATTTAAATAACTCACCCAAACAGTCTTCTTCGGACAACTTCATTTTGAAATGAGAGTTCGTAATCGTTGTGTAGACATGTTTAGATATGGCGTCCGATCGCGAGGCGCTCATTCGTCATCATGTCAGCGATCCGAAAAGCGGACCGGTTGAACACGCTGACTTTGTGGCCACTCCGTCCTCTTTTAGGGCTTTTGCGGTATTTTCTTTGATCTATACGATCACGGAAGCTCCCTCAGAGGCTAATTTACATAGGTGGTTTGCGCCAAATGAGGTCGCGAACGAGTCTAGAATTCCCCCCATGTTTACAAATTCACCGAAAATGTTCACTATTAAATATACTATATAATGGCTGCTAAACAAATACTAAACAATGTAGCGTTTTAAAACTTAAATTTTATAAAGTAAACACTTTCTATAATAGGAAGCTCTATGCGTAGTGTTTCTCGTAGGATCAAAGAGCATTTAAAGTTGCGTTAGAAAGCTGACACCCTAAATATGTCAGAAGGCAGCGTGTTCACCATTTTGCATTAACATTTTTCCATGGGAAAGCTCTGTTCGAAGTGGGTACCGCGTTTGCTCACAGTCGATCAAAAACAACAACGCGTCCATAATTCAGAGCGCTGTTTGGAACCTAATTTAACCACTCGGTTACATCTTCGTCGCATATAGAAAATTGTGCTATTCCTTCCGCCGGTTCTACCGCATTACTGGAACTTACTAAAAAGCTCTCTAATTTAAGCCGATCTCATCGGCATTGTATATAAATTCTTCGTCGAATCCTTCCTTCTCCAAGAATAGCTTCAATGTGTCAATAAATACGTTTGCTGAAGGTACATCAGAAGAAAGCTTTTCCCTATGAATTTCAAATTCACTGATGCCATGTCATCCTTTGAATTTTTCAAGCCATCCCGAAGTAGCTATTAAGGTGGAATCTCCATTTAATTTTGTATCGAATAATATTGCCTTTTCACACAGTAATAGATCATATATTGGCTGTCCAGTTGTTCGCCTTTGTATGAACCACATAAAAATACACTCTTCAACTTCTATATTTCCTGATATTATCATAACTTTTTTGCTCTGATCTTCCATCTTCTCATATTAAATAATTAGTAAACTTCATGATATGTAATCCATCACGTATATGAGCAAAAGTAGATCCAATTCTCTACTTGTAAATCAGCAAATTATTATTTTTGATAATCGAGGTTCATATAATCATACGTCTATCTATATGTAATCTTACGAACTTATTGAGTAATGAATTATCATAAGCGTCGAAGGCTAAATGGTAATATATTGGGATATTTTACCCATTCACATCTGATATTGTAGCCATCATCAGTTAATAACTTTGGACTTTTAATCTGATGTCCTCCTGAAATATTTATTGCGCTGGAAGAATATAATTTTTCGCTTTTAAATCAGTTTTTCATACGAAAATGATGTATTTGAGTAGGGAATAAAATAGTGTATTACAAAATTGCCTCGTGATTTTCATGTATTTTCATAACATAAATGTCCCGTGTTTCCGACAGCTACTTTTTGACACTATTCATACACAGGAAAAACGTCGACATGTATTCCCAAGGATTACTTCCTCCAGGAAGCGAATAGGCATTCCGTACAAAGTGTGGCAGATCTCAACAACTTTTCCTACTTGCGAATCTAGTCGTTTTGCTTATTTTTCAGATGGTTATTTATTACGCCAACGATATGAGTAATTCGCATCGAAGTTTAATGTTGAATTTGCAAAACATTGTCTTTCGCGATAGGTAAGTTTCCGTGTTCTCCCTCGTGTTAACACGCTCCTCCCGGAAATGTTTCGAGACTTTCCCAACGCAATAAAAGTTGGAGCGTCCTCTGGAACACCGGGAGAGAGTCAAGTTCATATTTACGATTGTATAAATCTCGACTCTTTGACAGTTTATTTTTTTTCGCCGACCGTACTTCACGAAGCGCTTTGATGTTCTGGATTGGCGTTTTAAAACTTTTTTTCACACTTTATCACTTCTTTTTCTTGTAGCGCTCGCTAACCTCATCCCATTTATCCAGAGCCCGTTCAACTTTATTAGGATGATTTATTATTATAATGTCACGAAGTGGAAAGTAATCTCTTTTCGCCTCGTCATTGTGGATCTATAATAAAAATGTAACGACCATCGCAAATTTTCTGATTGAACAACTGGTACTTTGGATATAAATCAAAAATATTCGACAACAGACAAGTTTTAAGAAACTTGTATAATATTTACAGCATCCATGCAAAGTTATTTTTAATCCGGATATAAATATTTTAAAATGTCTAAATTTTTGAGCCATATATTAACATAATGTAGAGCCTTTTGAATAAAATATTCAAGCGACCCTCGGTACTTTTTATTCACGTAAAATTCTCGCATAAGCGTTATTTTTTGCATAATTTTACCAAAGTCGTATCAAGAATACGAAATCATATCTTAACATATTTGAGTTCTAGTATTTTTTCATAAATTCTCTTCCCAAAACTTGTTTATATTAACCGACATTTTGTTGTATTTGGAAAACAATATTTACTCGATACAACTTTCACAACATGTCCATGTTGTATCTTATCACACTTTAACTTTATCACAAACTAAGCACTCCCTTTATATATCTTTATTTTTTCAGGGGAAAGCTCTTTCAGCAAATTCGTTCCGGGTTGTCTTCGGTAATTTGTTTTCAGTTTTTCTCAGTATTCCCCAAGGCATGAACGTATATGAAAATCAATCGATTTCATATATTTATACATTGTATACGCAATACACCTTTAACATCGAGGTTGAATACCGTGAAATTCATTCGATAGGGATGATGGATGGCCGAAATTCATCCCTTTTTATACGAATAAAATTAAAGCACGCATTTCAACAGCATTCGGAAAGCTTTAAGCTTACACGAAGGTCGGAGTAATAAGAGTTGCAGCAGACTATAAAATCGCAAAAGACAAAACACATTACAAGAACGATGACCCGACATTAAAGTCACAAAATCACCTATCAGTACTCCGGATGAAAAATAACTGCCCATAACGTATTCAACGACAATCTAAAAGTGTAACGAATGGACGATTTTGACAGTGCAGATTTGCAGAAACTCTATGCATGATGAATATTTATGAGGCTGTCATTAGAGACCGTATGTAGATATTTCATATTTTCGCTCGCACAACTACGTATGTACATCCGCGAAAAACTGATAAAACTTGCGGCGATTTCCATAAAATTTCGGCCATATTTATTCATTACTTGTGTACAAATGTCCGGAGATGAGTTCCGAAGACGAATGGCGAAGCAATCTAGAATGATGAATTGTTAAAACGTTTGCTTCCATTTTCGAAAAGCGACAATTTGTAAATTTTATACGAATGAAATTTGAATTTGGGCACGTGTTTTCGTCGGGCGATTCAGTATTCGACGTTTTTCATATTTTTATGTATGTCAAGCGCAAGTTTGTATTACAACATATAAAACAAATTGAATATATGTCAATCTGTTCGCCATATAATCCTATATCTAATATATAAAAATCAATGTTTGTTTGTCCGTATTTAATACGCTGCCATACCGTTCATCCGATTGCGATAAAACTTTGTCAACTTATTGTTTACATTTGCGGGAATAACATAAGCATAGTAAAAATATTGTTTGTATACGTAGTTTGTTGTGCGAGACGTGGCATTGCAACGTATGCCGGGTAGAATATCTCTTTAAATTGCGATATCCATTAACGATCAAAGGCGATCCCCATAAGAGATTTTCCTATAGATTAAATATTTTACATGATCTAAATAAGGATTATATATAAAAAATTATCCATAATTGAACCGAAAATCGATAAAACCGTTATTTTTGACGGAACAATCGAAAATATCGGTATAATCTTTAATATGTGTTTATCCTGTTAAATCAATACTTCAGATCATATTGTTATCAACCCAAATTCCACTTTAAGCTAATCATGTAATCATTATTATGTACTTCATTTCCTATATATTTGCTATGTACCCAGATTGAAACTCTCAGATTTAAATTTGTTTCCTAGAATTACACACTACAAGCAGGGTTTTCCAAACTTCCAGCTTATAAGCATCAAGTCAATGCCATTTCGATTTATAAATTACATTATTACAGACATCTAGTTGTGATTATTGATGCTTTTAATCAATTAATTATATAATACTAGCAAGTACCCGGCATGCGTTGCAATATCACACGCACTTAGTAATGATTTATTGCTTCAAGCTACGTGTAGCGCTGGTTGAAAAGCTAGGATCCAAAAATATGCGCGTACTCGCTCTCGCTTCAAAGACAGACTATCTCCCTCTCTCCCGTGAGCAGAGTTCAACCATCGCATTGCGCGCGCATCCTTCTTCTCTCCGTCCCCGCGGCTACGCTACACTTCACCAGATCACTATGCGCCAACATGGTGCATTCGCTAAATGTCTCACATAACAAATTGCGTATACAAACAATAGTTATATTACGTTCAAAAACAATACGTTCACAAAAGTATAAATAATAATTTCTCAAAGTTTCATCGCAATCGGATAAATAATATAGGAATGTATAAAATACAAACAAACATACAGACAATATTTTTTTATTTTCTTATGATTTTAGGATTATTTAGATGGGAATTATAATTAATTTAGGAGAGGAGAGAATCTATAATTTGAGTCAGTAGCTAAATTGCACGACTTTATTAATCGCCCCAGTATTTACTTCTTCAGATCCAAAAAATCAGGATAAACCTGGATCGAGACAATGTACTATATTTATATTATTTGAAAAAGTGCAAACAATAAGTAGGCAAAGTTTTATCGAAATCGATTAAACGGTATGGCAGCGCATAAAATACGAACAAATAAACATTAATTTTTATATATTAGATTATATCTATGTTACTCGCGGAGTCTTTAGCAATATGTGGACGAAGTTTTATTACAATCCAATAAACGATATGGCAGCGCATTTCGAACGAACAAAACCCAATTCATTTTTATATATTAGATATAATATTCATATTTCAAATCTCCCAAATTTGTTGGTGTGTGATTTTTTTTTCAAACGTTCACAGTAAGAATATATCTAAACTACCATAACCCTACTTGTTCTACATATGTATACATGTATATAGACTAATTTAAAACCTTCTTGGATACACGCTCAATAAATCACTAAAGTTTCATCGCAATCGGATATAGGAATATAATTTTCACCTATTTCATTATATGGAAGATTTTTTATGAGATCAAAATTTCAGTTCTAATAAAGTGCTTTAGACTATTTTCAGTAAAACGAATCGCATTGAGAAAAAAACGACACCACGTATGGGTATCCCTAATAACATTACACTCTTCCGTTACATGGCAATAATTATTATCCATTTATATGTTAACGTATACAACATATACAACATATTTTCAATTACATGGCTGACTACAATCGACCAAAAATTGTACGTGTACATAATACGTTAACATGAATTAACACTGTTGTTTCCTAAGGCTCCTCTTATTCTTTGCAATTGAAAATGTTCTATTGTCCTGGATTAATTTCCTTAATAATCTAATAATTCATCTGGCGTTGAACACTCTCTATTTAGTGCTAATATAAATTCCTCCTCGATTCGGAAGATTTCAGTCAACTTGACATAATTTGTGCCCATCAGATATCATTTAAGGATTTACTACGTCCGCTGGCGCATTCAGTTACTACTAAGCGAGCATGCTCCTTTAACGCGTTGTAGATCCCTGAAACAATCGTAACAGGATATGTTTACAGTAGCTGTAATCTTGCGGATCGTGACCTTTTGTCCCCTCGGAATTGTGGTCCTAGTCCATCTCTGGACACCATGATTTATGTTGACAACTCTCGAGGATAAACTCTGCAGCAGGAGCGGGATTGGACAGTAGTTCGAAACCGGTTCGTCATTAGGCGCGGCGTCACGACTTTTGGTGACGCTGACCACAATGGCCACCATTAATTTTCGACATTGAACTATCATTCCACGTCAGCCCATTTCAGTCTAATGAATGCGATTTGAGATGCGTATGGTGTGAAGAAAGACGCTGAGATGAATCCCGACTTCGAGCTCGTCTAGGGACCACCGTTTTTTCTGTCCTTTATTGGGGTCATTCCGTATAAGGAGAGCAAAGATGATGAGGCACAATTACGTTTTTCATTAAAAACAATATTTATTATGGTATTCTGGGGGCTGCCATAATAAATATATACTGCTTAAATTTTATCTTAAAGGAAGCAACAAAACCACATTAATTGACGGCATATTATTTTAAGCAGTACATAAAATATTTAAGATCCGCATAAGCCTACATTTCATTTTATGTATCTCTTAAAACATGAGTTTTAAATTCTTGTGGGTTTTATATCAAGGGAAGGATTGAGCCAAAAAATAATTCTTAAGATTTAACAATTTTCAAATGCCATTTAATACCAAAATACAAACGTCCGACTTAATCCTGAAGCATAATGATGAATTAATGAAAAAAACATTTTTATTGCGCTCTAAACAGCGCTCCGAATTATGGACGCTTTGTTGTTTTTGATCGATTGTGAGCAAATGCGGTACCCACTTCGAACAGATCTTTTTCATAGATAAATCTTAATGCAAATTATTGAATGCAATGCTTTTAAGATGTCAGCTAACTGTTTTGTGGACTATTTTATCATCCTACAAACTTATTGAGTGATGTTATTTTATATAAAAAATCACTTTTGCTGTCTATTTCGATTGATCTTCTCGAATTTCAAATTATAATACTGTCAATCATCCAAATTAATTTCCTTATAAACGTACGAAAAAATTCGTACAATGTTTTTCAGACAAAATGTCTTTGAACCCGTCTGTATGCCATATATTTTACATCCTCGAATTATTATACATTATCTATGCCTTTATGGATAGATGGAATGTTCAAATTTTCTTCGGCGAAACTTTTAGGCATGTGAGGAAATTTATCCTGTCATAATCAATAAACCAACTTAGTTACTGGATATAGTATTTCATATTCATATATTTATTTCGTTCTGGATTTGTTTTTCGCATATCTTCGCGATCAAAGCATTATGAAAATGAGATTATGATTTAATTGAAAATTGTTCTACTTGCCTAAAATTTTCTACCAAATCCATAATAAAATGCCAACTGAATGGTTATATTTTGAATGATTTATAAAGGGAATGTGTTAGTATGTTAGGAATAAACCATCGTACACGAAATAACAATTCTGTATAGCATTTTAACATTATTTAGCTTTGAAATCTTGTGAATAATATGAAAATATCTTTATTAACAAACCACTATTACTATCTATATTCAACGTATAGTGAGATAAATGTATGAAACTAATGGCATTGTGTTGTTCCTTGTCTTTAAATTAATATTGATGCGACCCTATCTCTTATAATTTATTGCGTAAAAATCCTTTAAATTGTTGAGAATCTATATATTCTCAACAATTTAAAGAAAGAAAGAAAATATAGATTATTCACTAATCGGAAAAAATGTTATGGTGTTTGTCGGCCATTTTATATAGTAACAGTAAATTCTTCCGATAGAGAAGTCATCGCGCGCTCTTGCCAACAATATATTTTGGCATTGCAAAACAATATCGCTGCGAATGTCCATCGGAAGCTTGTGGAAGTTACAAGTTACATAAATGTTGTAACCTTAATTTCTGGATGGCCATCGTATGCCATTATTATTTTAGATAATCTCGTTTTAAACATAATTTTCTTGGTCTTCAGTTAATCAGATCCGGAAGATCCTACGCAAAACCGTCATTTTAATGCATTTCGCGTATAAAAACATATTTTCTTCCCCATCCTAAAATCATTGAGAAGAAGAAACTCATCGTTATTAATCCTTGCAGATGGGTTTTTTATTTGGATTAACTGTTTTTGACATGTTTTTCTGATCTACGTCCACCTTGCAGCACCTCCTAAGAAGCGAATATCTATGTGGGAAGTTGATTACCCCCCAAACAACCTCCTATTTGATTTAATAAAATATATCATCAGAAACTTGGCATAATACGACTATCAAAGCTTTGAAAATTCGATAATTACAACGGAATTACTTGATATTCAATTGACCCTATTGCAGAAGAGCTGGATTAAGCCTCAGAATTTAATTGTAGTTATTGGACTCGTTGGATGTAATGTATAAAGTAATTTAAAAAAACTAACAGGAATTACCCAGGATAAAGTTAATCTTATCACCGAATTAATTGTATCGCAGAATAAGCGATATCATAAAATTATCCAAGTACATATGTACATCAGGAAAAAAACAGGATTTAGGTATTTTTATTATTAAATTCCTTTAATTTTTGGCATTCTAATACGAAGATATTTATGTAAATATTTCTTTACAGGGATTTGATTGCGATTCATAAATTGTATATATTACATCGTCATGCGGATATTTTGCTCCGAAAAAAATTAAGGCCCAGCTTAAAATACACAAATTGACAAAAGCCAAATATTTTATTACATAATATCCTTATAACGAAACCCAGGACAAAAGGACAACAAAATATACTCGTCCTCTGACGAGACATTGAGAAATAACTCCGCGGGGAAATCCAGCCATGCCATTTGTATTTTGATTTTCAAACGCGGAATCTTATTTTATATCCGAATTGCATACGGAAAAAAATCGAGGAGAAATCCTGGAACACGGCGATATGAATCGTTCCGGAAAATTGAAATTAGACGACGCGAATTATTCAGGCGCCTTTGTATTTACCGCGTCCTCTGGAATTCGCGGGGTCCTGGTCTAAAATGGGTCGCGAATTTATACGCAACACTCCTGTATCGTAATGAAATTTTATTTTCTTCCATTTGTGTGGAATCAATATCTATTTTCGGGGAATTTCTTTATACTTCCCGAAGCGATGAGGCTCTTTTACCCTTATTACGGCGTCCCAAATACTGCGATAACAGACCTTAAATAAATAATAAAAAAATCTCCGGCGAGTCGACGCGGGAAGGAAATAAATAAATCTTAGTTTTTGCCAAATAACTTATCGGGGGATACCAAAAAAGCATTGCGCCAAATACACGTGAAAGCAATAAATTAATTTAATCTATCAAAGATAATCAAGTTAGATCTGAAAGTCGTCGTCGTCATTCGCCGTGCTCTAATATCAATGAGACGCCGTAAAAAGTTATCCCAGACGCAATAAATTAATAAAATGTAGCCAGGTTCTTCGGCATGTTAAGTCCATGTTTTTAATGTATCGGGTTCAATTGCCTCGCAGCTTCTTAAATTAAACTAGATTTTTCCAATCTCCAAATGATGCTGCTCAAAGTCAGACGAGGGTAATGAAAAGCTAATCGGATAGAAGACGTTATCGTCGCTCACCTGCTTCCATTAAGTATGGAATGGGTAATTTGGGTCTTTCATAATATTAGGGTCCAAGATTAAAATCTCATCAGGCTGCAGATTAATCCGGCTTGATTAAATTTTATTTTTACAATAAATTTGGACGAGTTTTAATCCCTCAATAGTGTTGATATAAAGTTTATGTGCAAAATTCAACCACTTGTTGTTTATAATGTTGTAATGGAAATTTTTAGCTAAAATATTATGCTGTGTGTTGTGTAATATATAATAAAATAGGCGCGCCACTTGTCTAGCGGTTGTTTTATGTTGCGTATACACGTACATACAACATACTATAAATGATTCTTCATCTCTTTCCGACCAAGTGTTGTTTGGGGTTTCACATTTCGTGACGTTTGAGCTAATTTGTCCTATTAATTTAAATAATATAATTATTATATCACTCTTAAGCTATTTTATTTTATCTATAGCGATGTTTTATATTTATTTAAACTATTTTTAAACAAACACAAAAAATCCAATCATCAATGGCCCACTTGGTTCATTCTTTATCGGATCGTAGATGAGACACTAAAAATTGAATGGGATTAAAAAAAATCTATAATAAAAGCATCGTAATCTAGGAAACAGCAAATTGCGCACAAATGATTTAAATTGAAAATTTAGATTTTCTACCGTATGCCTTGCACCACATATCACCCTATTATAATCAAGTATTCCTCTTCATTCCCTATGCCTTATATGTAGCAGGCTTGGAGATTTCGTATTCAAGGACATGTAAATCAAAATTCTAGTATAATTTCATTTATAAACTTTTATCATTATTATATCATCATATTACAGCCATAAACAGTCCCCTGCGGGATTAGGATCTTTTCAATATCCATTCACAGGAAGATTTTAAATCGTCATAACTTTTTAATCTGTGTTTGTAATAGCACGAAATAACTTTGTATTTTTGTTCTAAATAAATAATTATTTTAAAAGAAATTTTCATTAGCGAAAATTAGCTCCATGCTTCCAAACTTACATAAACGCCCAAACGAAAAAATAAATGTCATTTTCTGAATTCTTTAAACAAAAAACTAACTATTTTGAACTTAATTCGCACGATCTCCCGACCTGACACCGCTTGATTTCTTTCTGGGGACGTGCCCTATTTCGTGACTTGCATGGTCTCCAGACCTGACACCACTGGATTTCTTTGCCAGGGGACATGCCATATTCCGTAATTCGCATGGTCTTCAGACCTGACACCACTGGATTTCTTTGTCTGGGGACATGCAAATGAATTAATTTACACAACAAAGAGATCCTAATTAAAAGAATAATTGTCGTCTTTGCAAAAATGAAAAAGGAAATGTTACTTAAGACAACTATAGTTGAAATAGGGAAAAGCTATAGTGCAAGCATACGAAGCAAAATTGGCCAATTCGAGCAAGTTTTGTAAATAAATAGTAAAATATCTTAAGCATAACAAAGTATTTTCTTAACCCTGACCCTGGCAAACTGGTAGCTTTTCAAGTTTAACGACTTATTGTATGATATGGTTGAAAAGAGTATAATCTAAAGATATTTTTGAGCAAAACTAAGTTCAAAATAGTTATTAGTTTTTGCTTAGAGAATTTAAAAATTGACGTTTCTTATTCGTTTCCATATTTTTTGTGACTTTGGAGCCTCAGAAGAAATTTTCTGTAAACAAATTGCTTAAATAATGATTTATTTAGATCAAAAAAATATTTCAAAATACAATTATTTCGTATGTTGTGACGATTTAGAGGTGAAATTGTGGGTATTTTTTAACAAATTAAAAAAAAATCTATTTCGACAACACTGGCATTTAGGACATAAGGCTTGGGTGTGAAACGTAGCAAGTTTTTTTAATTGATTTGTTCAATTTCTTCAATTTCATATGATGTAAAATGTGTTCTATATGGCATGTATGAAAATTTAAAAAAAACCTGAATCTGAAGCTTATTAAAGTGCATCTTAGTAGATTCGTATTCAGACTATTCTTCGACCACAGTTGAGATGAAAATTGAGGTATTTTTATGAATGAAACGCAGAATGAGCACCAAAGCAGTGTTGGCTGAGGGTATTTTTGAATTAATCATGCGACTCAGCACTTGCTATGATTAGAACAACGTCCTGTTGGGAACCTTGACCTCCTTCACGGCAACAAAAAAGTGATAAAAGCACGTGCCCCTCATCAATTTAGGATGATGAGAACAATTTTGATGCGTCGGACGAAAGACGGCAAGTTTTGGGTCGACGACCGTAGCATCTTAGTATTCTTCGCACTTTGACTGTTTTTTCTTCCCTTTGCGAATATTTTAAATGCCGATCATGCTCCTAATGGGAATTTTTGAAAATGGATCTTGCATCGATAAAAGCTTGCATTTTAATCAATACGAATATCAAGGCTGAAAAGCCCTTATCCCATGAAACTTTATATGTTTGTTTAGGGAATACAAAAAATAGCTATTATTGGTTATAAATCATAGAAATCGCGGCCAATGGAAGATCGATTTGTTGGCATAGCGACTCTCGTATTCGCTTCAATCAAGTGGTACGTAAAAATATTGTAAACTGATATCCAGCACCAATTATGAGAGAAACTACTCGAAGCAGAGCAAACAATCCTCATGAGCTTACACAGAGACAATAAAGCTATTCTTTCGCTCGCCCAACCCACAAACTCTTCATTTTTTTATGGCGAAACATACCCAACCATCAACCACCCCCAAAACTGCCGATCTTTCACATCCGATCCGACCCCATCAAAGTCACATAACGATACGGCCGGGGCTGCTACTCAAAATACCGATACTTGTCTCGATGTGGAGTTGTTCAATTTTTTATAGGCAGCCTCGTTCGGATGTAATTAATTCGCTTAAATCTACAATGGGATCAAAGAAAACAACGAGCCGACATCAAAGCATTAAAAGCCTCATCCGCATAAAAATGCCCGACTTCATTAAATTTAAAAGAGAGGTATCCGACGAATAATTGCGCTCATAAAAACACATTAAAGTGTATCCCGGCTCATAAACTCATTTTGTTTAGGAATCGAGCTCATTGCGAGCAATCAAAACTATATTTTTCGAAAGAAACAGGCGATCAAAATTGAATTAGACCCCGTCTTCGACGCAGAGCGTCTAATGGAAGCTTTTTATGGGCCTACTTACGGCAATCCTTTATCAACCACTACCAACACGTTGTATTCTTTATTATAAAACGAGTATTTTGACCCGTTAGAATTAAATAAACGCGTGCTATCATTCCGCAGATATTGTATTTAAAAAAAACATCAACAACAACCGAAAATATAACATTAAATGGAGGATGTATTCGACCGTAAAATGAGCAATACAAGATCAAATTTGCCTTTTATACACCTACATTGCCTCGATCAACATTATTTCTGTGGAATTAAATTTACCAGTCAGTCATTCAGAAAGTAAGGTTACAATTATTTAGAAAATATGCCCAATGTTTCTTTCTGCTGAGACACGAACTAAAGCTCGCAAAACTCCCGATTTCCCGACAAATCATTTATTTCCGTCGCTGCAGATGAATACTTATCTACTATGATACTTTGATGTGATTCGTGATTATATTACGGAGGAATATAAAAATTCTGAACCCCGTATCTATTATATTTCATATCGATATTCCCATTATTAGAGTCGAGGTGTAGTAAATACATCACCGGTAGGGAAAAGTTAAAATAACAATTTGAAAAACATACATGTACTCTATATACGTATACATAGATTAGACAGTTACTGCCCCTAGACGTCGCCTAAGCTTGCCAATTAGTAGTTACGCCACTGTTTCCAAGCGTTCAGATTTCGGCCGAAATTTCTCAATTTAATAGCCTTCATCATGCTGGTGAAGTGTACGATTTCTTTTAGATAAAAATTTCAATCCCGAATTTTTCGGCATTGAAAACATTTTTCGACAAAGCTGAAAAAACATACGGCATTTATATTGTTGTATTGGTGAAATGGCATCCTCCGCGCAGAAGGTGGGGAGTCGCTAGTCAGCCTTGACTGCGGGAAGATGTTCTTCCCGCGTGCTGATAGCTGTAACCTCTCTCTCCATAAATAAAATAAATTAGTTAAGATGACATTATTTCCATGAGAACCCGACCTCTTCCATACCACCGTTTGGCATCACCGCGGCCCGAATGCAGAACGAACCCGCATGCGAACGTGACCGCCTTGAAAAACACGCGGGAACGGGGAGTGCCCTCGCTCTACGTTACAATATATTATATTTTTGCAAAAGCTCAAACTTTTGTGTACTCAATCGTCATGGATTCAAATCTACAGGAGATTTGGCTAGCCAACACATTTTCAAAACATATTTATCAACATATATGATAATCATCATCATTAATAAACGATAATAATCGGCATGGTTTATGAACTTGGCCCAAATCACTTTCATTACTGGATGAAATACCCAGTTTATCAGATGTTGAACGCAAATGTTTCTTTACAATTAGAATTGCTATTAATTTCATCATCATTCTGTGTTGACATCGTAATTTTTAAAATGTAATCAGTGATTAAACTTTGCAAACATTTTTTACGCAGTTCGTGATATGGAGAATGTGGTATTTATTTGGTAGCCATCAATAGTGAACGTTCTCAGTCAATTGCTTATCATTATGTGATACAATATTTTTATTTGAAAGGTCTCAAATATTGGGTGACAGAGTTTAAACGAGGCATATTGACTGAAAATTTGGACATGAGAAAGCTGTGCGCAAGATGGGTACCGCGTTTGCTCACAATGGATCAGAAACAGCGTCATAAGAATGTTTCAATCAAGTGTTCGGCAATGTTTCATCAATTTGTAGCGTGGGTGATTTACCATTCCCACATAGTAGCGCTGTTAATCTGAGCAGACATATTTTGTCTCTCTCCAGGTGCAATGTGCTATTTTAACAGCGCCATCTCTTGTGGCCCTACGGAGACATTGCACCTGTTGTTGGTTGGGTAGTGACCCACAGAAAGCGAGAGTCGGGGGGATTAATCGATTAGCCTTGGATGCGGGAATTTGTCCTACCTGCAGCCAAATCTCTCTCTCTCGTGTGGAATAAATAGTTATTTAGAGAAGAGAGTCTTTCTATTAGACGCCCGTCTATTCCCCTCGTATTTTATTCTTTTTCCAAGCTTAACTACCCTCGTATGTTTAAAAACTATGTACAAACGTCCAAGAAGTTTCCCCGTATATAATGTGTTAATAATAATTCCATGTACACATATTACATTCTCCATTTCTTCATTCAATGCTAATGTTCAATGAAGCTGATTTTAGAATTTAATTTAAATTTATATCAACAAGACTTACTCTTACTCGTCTTAAAGTGCTGAATGCTTCAGCATAATAGCTGTGGGCGTGAAAAAAGCAGACTGCTTTATGGGTGTTATATTGGCTGTATAATGTCGCTAAAAATAATGAATATTTTCGACTAGTTTTTGTGTTTGAAATAATTTAGAACTGCTAAAAATTCAGAAAGAAAACGCTTTGAAGTTTTTTAGTGATTTGCACGTTGATGTTTGATAAGCATAAAATTTGAGAGTTATTGAAGAGATCTCGCAAAGCAGCATTATTTTGAATTCAAATACGATCCAGCGAATTGAAGATAAACAACCGAACGCGTCTTAAAAATGTGCCTGGGTGTTGATTACACGAGAGAAATGCTGAGGTGTCAAAGATGATCGTTATTTATATTGTTAAGGCCAATCAAAATAACAACGCACATGAGATGCTTATTGCATGGATTATTAATTTAATTACATATTTACTTCATACATTTGATATCATCAGACGGCTGTTTTGTCTCGCATGTAAATATCTTACAAACAATGAAGTGATCAAACCTTGTTCGGCAACACTTAAGGGAAGATCCTCTCGACTGAGCATATTTCCTCCCCAATTTATATTTATTCTTCGACGGATAACCAATTTATTGTACACTAAATTTCTTGAGAACATGCAAATTGCCTTAACAATTACCACCCGCTGGAGGCTTTCGGGGAGGCTGTAAAATGTACGGTATGAATTAAAAACCGAGGGCGAACGAACACGGAAGGTTTCGCAGTCTATAAATCCTCCGCCCGAATCTCAATTGTAACAATATATAGGATAACGATAACAGGGCAAGATTATGGAGTAATTTATTTTAAGTCATTGTACAATGTGAGAACCCTTTCATGGGAGCGAATCAAATAGTTATTTTATGCTTTATTCCAAGTAATCGCATAAAATGTATAGACCGCCCTTATTTTGCGATTGTTCATTTTCGGCCGTTATTTCATATTTAATTTATGGCTCGAATTGAATTTATTATTGAGGGCGTTGAAAAACAAATTAAAAAACTAGTGGTGTTTGGGACGAAATTTTAAATTCGTCGGAATGGAGCTGAAGTATATTGGAATGGCAGTTGTGAGACTTTCTCCCGAAATGTACGAAGTGTTCTTTGCGAAAGTATAAATTATTGCTGTAAACTCGTTTCCTTGAAATGTCAAATTTTCTTCATAGACTTGCTTGGAATATATATCACTGAGCGAAAATAATATACGTTTGGCGTGAAACTATTTGCAACCCCTAAAAATTACTATGCGAATTCTTTCTGTCGAAGTTGCTTTGGTCTATCGCATATTCATCGGAGAATTCCATTTATCAAAGACAAATATCAAATTCCTTAGATAGATAATGGTAATTGAATGAACCTAAATATCATACATTCATTCTAAATTTAAGATACAGAAAATCAAGAAAAACTTAAATCGAGACGATCGATTAGAAATATTAAGGGGACCCGAAAGAATTCGAATATTTAGTTTTAAAAAAATCAAATGTATAACCAAAAAATAAATGATTTTACCATCCTATTCGTTTTACCAATGAGTTTTAAATAGTCCCAATAGGATCAACAAGTCTTTGCAATAAATCCTCGATTATTTACCATGGGTCTAAGTCGATTAGATATTTTAGTGTTATCAAAATTCAAAGATCCTCCCATTCTCGGTTTATCCCTTAAGCTTCAATTATCTGATTTAATTTTCTCGAACCAATATTGGCTTTTGTGGACTGTTACTACTACACCATAAGCATCTCCAGCACCCTTCTGGTAGAGTCATTGCATAAGGATGATAATATGCCCACGCTACACTTTTACTCTCTTAATATCGACCGTCCCTGGTCGACTACGTTTTTTACATAAGATAAATTTTCAAAAAAATTAAAAGTTTCGCAACTGGCTTTCTCCAAATATATTTTATATCCAGTCGCTTCATCGCCCCCCTGTGGTGTCTTAACTCTTTTCCACGTGACCGTTGATGCGCATGGTCTCGTCCATCAAACTCCAAACTTCTTCCGATAAAGCCCGATGAAGCCAGCGCACCATCCACATCATCGTTCCAGGACTGAATGCCGGCGGATTCTCGGCTATCCTATAATAACAACAACATGAGAGAGAAATCTGGCTGCGGGAAGGACGTCCTCTCGCTCCCAAGGCTATCCGAATACTCTTCATAACTCCCGCCTTCTGCGCGTTATCACCGAACCGATAACAGTGCACGCTCAAGGAGCAATCGGTATTGATCTTTCAGACGCGAAGATGTCGCTGTTAATCTGGCGAATTAAATCTACAGATTAACAGTGCTCCATTGCATGGAGATGATAGTTCGTCCATGCTACAGTTTCTAATATCTCTTATTCCCGAACGTTAATGATCTTCACAACTTCGTCTGTTTATTTGTGTAAATTTTAAAATAAATATATAGACGTTCCATTTGCATGTATTTTTATTTCTTGTGAACTGAAGTATAAAAACTGGAATGTTTCTCTGGAACGCGATTTTATAGAACGAATTTAGTGCTATCGTATGCTATGCATTTGCGCAATTTTTTGAATTTACTTAAACGTGATTTATTACTTTGCATGATTTTTCAAAACAGCAACCAATCAATATAGAATTTGGCACATCTCTGGACTTTTTCGAATTTCATTGCACAAAAACGTCATAATTTAAAAAATTCGAAGTACATATTTCCAATTTGGAATTCAATCATAGCTATTATTTAAAATAGTAATTACAAAATCTAAAAAGAGATTGCATAAACCATCGGGTATATACTAATACTCGGTTTTAACGAGCGACATGGGACCAAAGTAAATTTACCCTTCGATTAGTGGATTAAGCATAGATGATATATTCGTATGTCTACCATTTATCATCCACACAAATCCATTTTTCTCTCAGGAGCGCGCAGCGTGAGTCAAGCCTGTAAATCAATAAATGAGCCTTAACACTTTTGATAGTACACAATATTTGTTAATTTCTTAGTGTTTCAATCGCTTTTATTATCAGATTTAAGTATATAATTGATTTATGTGGCTTTCTACTATTTATTATGATTCTGAGACGACCACCAACGATCTAATAATACCTGATGGTTTTCAACTGGATACAGATCTCTGATTATTTACTCGTTACATCCGATATGTAGTAATTTCAATTGTGGTATATTTGTATTATATGTTATAGCGAAGTTTGATTATAAAATAACATACTTTATAGTAAACAACTTTCATCAAGTAAATTAACTGTACAATGATAATTAAAATCATATTCTATGGCTTCTTACTATGAGGGGTTCGATTGATTTTCCAACAGTTTTTTTCATGAATTCACGTCCATTCGTCAGCCAAAAACAACCAAGTCGCTCTGAAACCTTATTTCGATTATACCCAAAAATCTATTCAACATTGGCTACGTTGAAAAAAAAATGATGTCTTCCTACCCGCTTGTTTATATACAAATTAATATCCTTATGTAAATATGTGTTTTGCCTTTACATGTAATAAATTTGTTTTTCCAAACAAGTCCAGAATAAGGCTAAGTTTGTTTGTTCAATGTAATTTTATTACTCGTCCAGTCGCCCTCAAACTTTTCGATTAATTTGCCGATTTTCGCAGACATGGCCGAAAAATCCCAAATAATAAACGTAAATTCATCTTTGATATTTCGATACAAAAAATACTCGCGCTGGAAATTTATTTCTTGCGATAGCAATGACGTGATATGTTCTAAGAAATAAATCCCACTACGACAATCTTACAAGTGATATTTCGTAATAAAGCGGTTATTTCACGCTTTTATTGCGAGTCAAACAAAATGTCTTCCAGGGTCGTATTAAAAAAAAATAGTTATGTATTCTTGTAAATATTTTCGTGAGATGCTTCATTTAACGTCGGAGCTTTCCGGGCGATTCAGTATTATAGACATGTGATGTCTGACTGATATTTAGCATTTCGACAAAGGCTTTCTGGGAAATGCTAAAAAAGACAAATACGCGTAATGGACTCTCGGTACGCGTCTTCGTCTGTGATGAATATTTTGCGATTTTCCTAATTTTCCAGGACGACAGTTGAAATTCTTCTTTCTTGCAGAGCCTGTGGGAAAATTTATTACGACCATTTAAGTGGTCTTAAAACTTTTCTTTTCTTCTAAAAATCAGCTCATTTCAATGTTCTTAAAACATACTTTTCTTAGCACTTCCTTTATGCAGTAATTATTTTTCTTCTATCTTCATATAGTCGACTTAACCCAAAGTCATAGTTTTTTATTTGATTTGAGATAATAAATCAATTGATCCTTCAATACACTTCCAACAAATTTTACTTAAAACGATACATTCTCTGAAAATATATATATACATTCAACTTTATAAAATATCTTTATTTCGCGATGGTGGCTTGTGATATATTAAACAGTATATAAAACTTATACTATCGACTGCCATCATGGCTTTAATATTTGATAGATTTTTATAAGAAAATTGGAGCTTTAATCCTAGATCACTAATCATTAGTCTCACAGAATACAGACAAGGAACGCATTCGGTTATAGCGAGCGCCTGACTAAGAAACTTCGTATTATTATGCACATATTGTATATTATGTTGCTTTCATTGCATGATTCAAGCCTTCAATTCATATAAAATTTAATATAGCGTGGGCGATCTACCATCTCCGCGTAGTAGCGCTGTTAACAGCGACATCTTCCATCTCTCTTCAGGTGCAATGTGTTATTTTGACAGCGCCATCTCTTGTGGTCCTGCGGAGACATTGCACCTGCATACCGACCGATCGCTTCTTGCGCATGCACCGTTGCGTCGGGGGAGTCGTCGGTTAGCCTTCGCTGCGGGAAGTCGTCCCTCCTGCAGCCAGATCTCTCTCTCGTGTGGAATAAATAGTTATTTAGAGAAGAGGGTCTTTCTATTCGACGCCTGTTTATTCCCATTCATTCGTCCAGCAACATCACGACCCGATAGAAGAACGGACCCGTACGCCATTATATGTCTCTTCTATAGCGAGTTCTGTGTCGCTATCATATTAGTATTCTGGTCCTTCTATAGCGTATCTAATATCTAATAACATAATAAGACCTATGTAACATTTATTCCCTTAAGCGTCGATATCTTTGATGTGTAATTCAATACTTTGTGGGCTTTAAATTTTATTGATTTTTTTATATCCTTCCAAACTGTAAAAAAGAAATAATCAAATTATTTTTGGATTTATTTGTATTCTTTAACCATGTTGTCCAAAGGAAAGACTGAAAATATTTTTTTTTTGCTTTAACAAAAAACGTAACATATATTTACTAATAATTGGTAACATTTTTGCTCGTTATACCCGTGATATATACAGATTGTTTTGCACATGGACCTACAAAAACTTTTTGAGGGTTTTTTTGCTGCATTTCACACATAGATCCTATGTCCGTAAGTATCAGGGTTGTCTGATATCGAAAAAAACTGTTTTTGTATTTTTTGGATTTTGGATCTAAATAAATAATTATTTTATGCAAATGGCTTAAAAAAAATACTTTTTAACTTCCAAAATCCAAAAAACTTCTAAATTCTTTAAACAAAAAACTAACTATTTTGAACTTAATTTTGTTACGAGTTTGACAGTCTCCAGACCTGACACCAATGGAATTTTTAGGCTGAGGACATCCCCTATTCCGTAGCTTACACGGTTTTCAGACCTGACACCACTGAGTTTCTTTATATGGGGACGTGCACTATTCTGTGGCTCTCACGGTATCCAGATCTGACACCACTGGATTTCTTTGTCTAGGAACGTACAATATTATACACAATAGATACAACTACACCAAATAATTTAGGTTTTCTTATATTACTTATTTTCTTGTTATGTAATTTGTTTTAGCTCAATCAAATTGAATTGTAAGACGTTAAAGGATACACGACTGAGGCTAGTTTTTTGAGTCGTCCAATATATACCATTGGGTTTATATTAACCATAAAATTAATTCAGGGTAATTTATCGTTTGACTTAATATTTTACGTATAAATTCCTTTGCAAATACCATAATAAATGTCAAAGCCCAACTGAAGTTGAATTATAGTGAATTTCTCCCACAACATCGTTAAGGCAGATCGATCATACATTACATTACTAACACGAGTAATTCCACAACAGCAAAAAATCGCAAAAGCCGTATAATTATGCAATAGATTTATATTAACGTTGGTCGTAAACTTGTAAAAATCGCGCACCAAATCGGCCCAAAATTATAATAAAACTTTATAATGTGCGTTTCCCATTTAAGGCTCAAATGGGCCCTACGGCCAAAAACTATTTCCATGCAAAATGAATGAAAATCGGCCTTCAGGCTTTAACAGTTCGCAGAATTGAAATATATGCATCCCTCGCATAAATTTTTCATAATGTTATACTGGCTGAAAATGAATAAACAACGCTTTTTAACGGCCCCCGAGCAATAAAGGATGCTTAAAGTGGCCATAAAGGAACGCGTCATCTTTTGTTTCGGATCTTCAATTTTATAGTGCACAATAAAAATCGAGTGTGCCATACAACTTTTCATTTTTTTCGTCCACCCCCTTCTCGATAAGGCTTCCGGGGGCATAGAAAGAGGAAGTCACCCCATCGGTTTTGCGGGACGGAAGTGACGTAATGGTGACGTAAAAGTGAAAAAGTAACCCGCCGATGGAACTGTAAAATATGGAATAAAAATCGATCCTGAGGCCTCGTAGATTCGCCAGTCTCCGATGTATTTATTTGCGAGCGGCCAAAATAAAGATTAGCTATTTCTGAATGCGAGAAAAGCGTACGAGTTATGAAGATGATCCATCATAGTCCGATGGAAAAAATCTTATGAGTTCTGTATTAATACAGAGAAGAGGAGCTCTTTTATCATTAGCAATATCTAAGTTTGATTAAATAAAAAATGGCAATATTTTATGAATAAATAATTAAATGTATTTGTAATATAATTTGTAAATAATACCTAAAAGATTAGGCTATTACTACAACGATATTTTTACATAGAGTATAAAATAGTACTTTTTTGATAATTTTTACCCAAAAAAAATCATTTATTTACGCGAAAACCTTAAAAATTGAGCTAAGTTGACTAGATAATATTATAGCGAAAAACATACCAAAATTTCAGCCAGATTGATCAACAGCTTTTTAAGCTACAGCTGGCGAACATTTTAAAAATGCAGTTTCGAGATAATCTCGTTTAAAGTTTCAATACGATAAAACTATCAATTTTAGTGACTTGCCGATCAATCAATGATTCCAGATGCATATAATAGATCTCCAGCTTTCTCAAAAAGTTGATTATCTTCAACTAACTATTGTTTTCGGGCTATACGAGCTGCTTTTGTCTCAGAAAGACTCATACGGTTCTACCTCACTATCCGCGCTTCATCGGTATTTTCAGCAAAGACTTTATAGTAGGTGCCAATAATTATATTTAATGTATTCATCATCTTAAAAATTAGCTGTCGTCGTTATTAAATATCCCAGTAGCAATGTATGTTAATACTTCAATGATTTTTATACCAGAATGCATGTTGATTAAGTTGATCGTCTTTGTATGAACCACATAAAAATACGCTCTTCAACATCTGTATTTCCTAATTTGCTCACAACTTTTCGCTCTAAGCTTCCATCTTCTGATATTAAACAATTAGTATACTTCGTAATGCAAGCAATGCACAATTATCCACGTGCAAATCTGCAAATGATATATATTGATATATGTTTACGCAAATAAACGAAAATTGTGCGCTATCAACGGTGTTAAGGTTCATTTATTGATATACAAGCTTCACTCATGCTGCGCGGTCCGTACGTTAAATAAATCTATCTGTGAATAAATTTATCTTATGCTTGATTATTGCCCTTATACATAATATATTTTATCATCCAAGATGAAGACCTTATTTTTGGCTTTGTCTAATATAAGTTTTAAACAGTGATAAAATATCCCTTATTTTTTAAAAAAAATGTCATTTCAAATACCGTACCAAATTAGATAAAGTTTTTTATGCTCTTTCTTCTCCGAGTAAATTATGCATGAAAATTTCTACGCCATAATTGACGCTGTGTTTCTTTCTTTTCATAGAGTCCAATTCCGCTTTTTGTTAATATTGCTGCAGTTATGCTAATCAAGTCTATTTACTTTTATTTGTGTTCCATGAATTAGATTGTGCAAATTTGTATATGCAGAACAGTTTTTGTATTAAAATTTATTTTGGATGGGTCAAAGTCACATAAGAGCTAATGACTCACCGGTGAGTCGTTCTGTTTCTTCTTAGTAAAGCAAATATTTTTTTAATATCTAAGAATTATTATGGTAGGGATGCATATTTGTGCACGTTGCACATATACGTGCATAGACACGCTACGCGCATGCGCTAATGCGCGTGTATCCTATTCTATGTGTGTATACATAAGACAGACAACCAATAGCAATTTTTATATATTACACAAACGTGAAAAAAATGACGATAACACAAATACATGTACAGTGGTGCAGACCTTTAGATAATGAAAGAATGCGAATAAACCGCAAAAAAAAGTGTTAACAAGTACCTTGGAAATATATATAAAATAGGCTAGACGCATCGTGAATTCTCTTTTCCAACTCCAAGCGGCAGTTTTTATCCATATATCATATATCACGCGCTTAGTTATTTGAAAAGAATCGCAGTAGTATAGTTACGCGGTAGCGCGGACTGAAGGGGTTAGAATCCAAAAGCATGCGTGCACTCTCTCTTGCTTCAAAGACTGACTGTCTCCCTCTCTCCGCTCCGCGACCCCGCTTCACTTCACCAGACCAATATGCGCCAACATGGTGCATCCGTTAAACGTCTTCCAAAACAATTCCGCACACGAATAAAGCTTTCACTAATATAAAAACTTTCTTGGATAAACGCGCAATAACAGTATAAAAATGTATCTGGAACTTATAAACTGTCCGCACGCCGACACACGTTCATTTATATTATATATATATATATATATATAGATTACACAAAACACAGATTCAGCTAACTATATTTGTTTACAAATGGAAAAAAGCATTGCATATAATCGACTTTTCCTAGGAACTAAGAAATATTACTTTACTGTGCAAAAAGTATGATTTATTTAATGACTGACATAAAAAGTTAAAGACTCACATTCTTCAATAATTTAAAATATACTGTCGAATTCTTCAACGGCTAATTTAATCGGATTTGATGTTTTGCCTTGGTCATTTTTATCTAATTTTAAATCCATTAGGGGGTTTTTGTGGTATGTTTTTTACTGTTTAAAATATTTCATCGGTTCAAATAAATTTCTTCTTATTTTACAATCTAAAAGATGGCTTAACTCTTTTAAGTCGTTAATTGAAATAATATTTCATAAGGAATTAGAGAAGGAAATCGAGCTAAAATTGTATTTTAGTAACTGTTTATACAATGAAAAAAGGTTTTGATTTGAATTCAAATCATGGTAAATAGATTCTTATCGATCATTTTGATCCAGGTTTTATCTGGTTTTTAGCTTCTGAAATATTATAGTAAATACTGAGATGATCATACAGCGATCTTGCGAAGATAATAGCAAATCTCCACATTAAAATCCTTTTTTCCTATAAATATCAATGGATTTCCACTTCCACATCCAAATAACAGATATGTAACATTACAAAAAGGAAGTAACAAAGTGCATTATTACTAGATAATTAATACTGACGCAATCAAACACATAAAGTGAAATGTAACTTTTAGCTAGTAAAACTTCCAAATACGTATCAATAATTTTGATATTTACCCACAACCAAACAACCTAAATGATACAAAATTAGTTAAAAGTTTGCTCAATATTGATGTAAAATACATGAGAAGCAATGCTAATACTATAAATTACTTATGTACCCAAATGTTGGTCTAACAACCCAAACTTTTCGAAGGTCTTCGAAGGAAGTGAAAGTTTAAAACCGTCGTCTATTTATATATAAAGAGGTCTCAATTCATGAGCTCTCGTAGAACAATCGATTGTGAAAAGTTTCCTCAATCCTTGTAGGAAGGATATTGTATGCGGGTCGTGTCACGGGCAGTCATTCAAATGGAAAATGGAGAAAGAAAAAGGTGTCGATGGGTTATAAATCTGATTAGAAAAAAAGTCGTCGCATTGATAGCTCGATGAGGTCCTCTTCTGGAGAGGCGGAAAGGGAGGAATGTTGATATATGGTAGACAGTAAAAGGCATTAGGAAGTTTTTGCGTCGCCCCCAGAGGATGATGACAAACTTGGCGCTCATTTGAAGTTGTCCTCGGAGTGTGTGCGTGTCCGTGACACAAACAGGATTAACCGAACCGACGACAAATCTCCTTTATGAGCCATCCTACCGATCTATTTGTCGGTTCGTGTTTTAAATGGCTGTTATTCCCGGGATTCATTTTCAACTTTAAAAATGCTATTAATGCTGTCTGCGAACTCGATCTCTGCGGTGTTATTCGCGAGCCCCCCCTCAAAAGCCTGGGTTCGATTAGGGATGGAAATTTGTTTACCAATTGAGAATTTTATCATTTTTATACATTGTCCCAAAAGTCATGAAATATATATATTTATTAACAATGCCGGTACAAACTCACGGGGTTTCGAAAGCTTGTTTGAGCAATTCATTTCGAATTTCGACAGCTTTTTTGTCGATTTTTGTGCAAAATTTTATCGCCCAACGTTGTTTGGAAGTATCTGCCATCGTGCATTGTGATGTAGTCTCCAAACAAGGATGCACTTAATCAGCTATGCACTTAATCCAATCGATCAAACACACTGTGATCAGTAGGGACGTGAAAAAAAATATATTTCATGACTTATGGGACAAATCCTATGTTAGGTAAATCTGATTGGATTGTCGTTTTTCGAACAGGATGCTTCAATATCAAAAATATTTCTACATGTGTGAAACATCCATGAAATTAAACTGCGTTGAGAGTATTGGGAAATTATTTAAATTACAATTCGATATTTTGTAGGTCAGAGCTTCGAAACGTTTTTAATTTCGAATTTCTTTCTGTACAATTCCAAACATTTATATCGATTCGGTTACAGTTTTCGTTCCGGGAAATATAACGGTTTTTACGGTTTTGAATTCAGCTCCAGGCGATTAAACAAATCTGGGAGTCAGATTACAACCTGGAACTTGAGCTGATAACAATATTACCCGAAGTCTTGATTTAACAGTTAGTTTGAGTAAAGATTACAGCATCATCAGATGAATACAATCAAACAATTTCTATATACAAATGGTCACATATTATAATAACATAAAATATCTAACGAACCGATATATTCGAACCGGTTCAGTTCGGATTTTCATCCCAACAAAAGTGGCGATTTTCGCGTCAATTATAGCTCGAAATTAACACATCCAATAAAGTGTATTCTTAAAGAAAATATTAATAAAAATAGATAAGATCCTTTTAGATCCGACTTTTTACCTTTGGAAAAAAAATATTTTTGAAAAAATCTGTTATCTGAAACAACAAGTTCAATTTTTCAATAAAAACAGCGTGTACATTACAATGTACAAATGGGTTAAAATGATGTAAAATAATTTTTAAATTGTCAAACTGGATTTCAAAAACAATGTATTACAATTAAAAAACTTTTTTATATTACAAAACAAAATTAAAAAGGTGTTTTACCAGGAAAAAATACTGTTTTTTAAATTAAATTATTATCGACGTCATTTTTGTCGTCGCTTTTTAGTGATTCAACCTCAGAAATATTTCCATAGTAAAATTCTGCCCCAAATATCTTCATGTAAGGACATCTGGTTTAAAAGCTCTAAAGAATTTATTTAAAAAATATACGATTGATATCAAAATATTTATAATTTGCATAAAATATCTTGCAGAAATTAATACGGTTAAGTTACAGTGACTATTTGTTGGAAACACGACAACATGTAAACTGACATGTCAAACTAACCTAGAAACCATATGTACATTTCAATGTACACAAAGCTAAATCTCGAATTACAGTGCAATGCATAACAACTCACGATGAAATCTTGAGTTAATCCAATAAAAAAACAACGAGAAATCGATTCGCGACATTGTGGACAATTTGTCATATATCTTAATTCTCGTATCTTTGATGGCAACATTGGCAATACCAGCTGAATGAATAAAATGTACACCAAAATATATGAAAGGTCCCAAATACAATAATACGTAAGCTAATCTACAAAGAATATTTAGAATTATTGTACATTGTAATGTGCACAGGGAGTAAAAGAGTTAATATTGCAGCCCAGTCTTATTTTTTTCAATTATAAGATAACTGGGGAAAGATTAGGCTTTATGCCCAAATGTCGTAAAGGCACTGACTATATTAAAGATATTATATTATTATAAAACTGTCGAACCCTATGGCTATAAAATATCGATGGTGTATTGGTTGCGTCGTACATTTTTGCATGAACGTTTATTAAATCGGAAAAGGTGGCGTATTTTATAAAATTTTGTTCAATAACTTAGTCTGGCAACTGACAACAATGATGTCAATCAATTTTAAGAAAATTTTCTTAAAAGGACTTATCAATAAAGGCTTGATTGAATTTGAGGAACAACACAATCCAAAGTATTTATATGAATTTTAATACGGACTCAAATATGTTTATCAACCTTTTCTTCTGTGTAAAAATGCAAGTTCTTTAGAATAATGTAACGAAAAAAAGCTCCAAGTATAAATATGAATTTTCAAAGCTTCTCTCAAATTCTCCCGAGAAGACATTTTCTAGATGAGTAACAGCATCCAGCCAAGGATTACCCTCGTCTTCATTATAAAATTTCGACCTAATAATGACTCATTAAATATTCAGCTCTCCCATGGCCATCTTTGATCATTTATGCAATTAATCGGATTAACTCGTGAACTTATAACATTGTACCAAATAAAGCCATCTTCAAAGGAAAAGTAATGTTTTCCAAAATACTATTCATTTCCAAGAAAAACCGTATAAAAACTAATTACGTATCATTACGCTTATTATATTCTCCACGCTCCGAGGAATGAATAATCTTTTTTTATTAGCGAAGACAAATCGGACAAATCCTGTACAGCTGCCACAATATTTACGGTGCCAGCTTCCTTCCTTGTTCTTTATTTTTTCGCAAAAGAGATTAAATAACAGTCGTAATGGCCAATGCGTATTTATGGTGGCCTTTGAAAGCTACGCATTTAAATAAATGTAGCATTAATTCTCCGAATTCGGGACTGCCACTATATGCCCTGGATAGAGACATTCTCTCCCATTTTCTTTTTTATTCTGATCAAATTACTTCATAAGTATCACTTAATATAGATTATATACTAATTATATTGATCATCTAGGACTACCTCAGAAAACAACTCGGTAACAACTCGCACGCCACTATTTACGGCTGTCTTTAACTCTTTGATGAGTATGCACGCACATGTGGCGTCCAATCCCAAATGTCCAAGGCTTCCCGGTTCGATTTCATAGATTCGACGCTTTATCGACCTTATCGGCACTAGAGGTCCTGAAGAGGTTCGAAAATTGCTTTCAAAACTCCTATTGAAACTCGCGAGATGCATCACCCTACAAATATTCCATGTTTCGTAAATAACAATATTAAATATTTTTAAAATATCACTTCAAAGGATTCTGGAAATATATACAGGACTCCCTTAAGACAGGAAATTAATCGGGAAAATAATGACATCTCAACGGCATATCATTCATCCCCTTTTATTCTTTTTGTAAAATTTATCTTTGGAGATATTTCAATTTTATTCATGAATCAATCATCTGTATGCTTTTCAGCGATAAAATACTGCCATTTTTAAGATGAATACATTTCAAACGAATATAAATAAGACATTTCAAAGATTGCTCAAATAAAAGAGAAATTTTGACAATATTTCTAAAGCACAAATGCAGAAATATATTTACAGCAAACATTGCTGATTAAACAAATCCATTATTTTCTATCATGCGGTTGACATAGTTAATGGCAGAGCCGTAGCATATTTTAAAATAATATACGAAGATAGTCACAAAAAAACCCGACTTGAATATCCACCACTTGCGCGCCATCTAAGCGCGGGGGAGAAACTAGCTAAATTTTGTAATTTACAACTAAAAGGTTTTCATGATCGTACAGATCATAGAACACCCTAGGTACGCATTTATACCCGAAAACGCCACAACAGGATCTGTGTATCCAACCGGTCCACTTTTCGGACCGCCGATATAACGAATGAACGCCTCGCAATTTGACGCCATATCCGAACATGTCTGCAGAACGATTACGAACTCTCATTACAAAACGAGGTTATCCGAAGAAGACTGATCGGATGGGTTGCTAAAATTTTACAATCGGTCGAAAATATTATTGTCTTTATTCTATTGTGGGCTTATGCCGCATGGGTTGGCTCAATGTTTAAGCGATAACGAAAAAAGAGGAATAAGACCATTTAGTATATGTTATAAAAACTGACAGCGTCAATTAATGTTGATTAATCAAATTAATTAATCAAATCACGACTGGGTCGGTATTCTGCGTTTTGCGCCCCAAGCCCATTCGCGCTCGTGGCGGGCGCCTGCTTTGCCACCCCCTTGTTACGGCTCTGGTTAATGGTTATTATATTCATTCCATACAATGATAAAAACATTAAATCGTACGATCAAATTACTATATTAAACATTCCTATCATTTAGAGCGTTTTATAAGATGTTTAAGAACCATCTAAATTTCCAAAATATGGTGATAGAAATATGTGATCTCATTTGAAAATTCGTTCGAAAAGTCTTTAACCCGTTGATGAGTAGTCACGCATATGTGCGTTCTCTCATCATACGTTCGTACATAAATAGCAAAGTCGTACTGTAAAGTTACCCCTACACGTCTAAATATTCTCAAATATTGCAAACACAAAGAATCACTTGTATTTCTATATTGAAATACAATATTTGAACGATTTTGTTTTTCATAGAGTACAAAATAGAATCGGTTTTTCATAGAGACAAAATAAACATCTGGTATGGGGTCATCTTAGAATCATAATAAATAATAAAAAGTCACACGAATCAATTATATACATGTAACTAAGGAATCAAATCTAACAGAAATCGTACACTTCACCAGCACGATGAAGGCTACAAATCGAAACATTCCTGCAGAAATCTGAACGCTTGGAAACAGTGACATAAGTACTAATTGGCGAATTTAGGCGATGCCTAGGGACAATAACTGTCTAATCTATGTATATACATATATATATAGGACATATTTGTTTTTCAAATTGTTATATTAGGCTTTGTCTACCGGTGATGTATTTACTACACCTCGACTCTAATAATGGGAATATCGGTATGAAAAATAATAGATACGCGGTTCAGAATTTTTTTACTCCTCCGTTATATAATTACGAATCGTATTGTAAAAGATTAAATTCTACCCTTTTCGCGTTAATCACACACAAAAGTACATACTTGAGACTAGATATTAACTTCTTTCCATCGTGCAATTCGATAGTTTTAACAAGACCAACAGATGGCACATGCAATATTTGATGTGCATCATTTTTCATGGAGCCATCGCCGAAAACGTATGTGATCTTTTGGTCTTATTAAAGCATTCTATAACGCCCTGGTGTGTAATAAATTCTTCAAACGTCGTAAAACGAATACCACTTCAGTTTGCAAAACTAATTTCGCATTTAAAGATGTGCTTACATACTTCCAACTTTAATGGCAAACTTGTTGAGACCGCTTGAATATAAATGTACTTGGAGTGCATTCCTGTGCATTTATGGAGAAACGCAGTCTGTTATTGTGGTAGAAATACGTCACTCTACTCAGAGTATTAAAATAATAATATATGAATATAATACAGACGAATAATTCCAGTAATTTCCGAAGAGGGGTTAAACATAATCTTATGGGAAAACATCATTGACCTATATATCATGTTTAGGCCTTTGGAAATGGATTTTAATAAATTAATAGCTTAGCCTAAGACACATTTAATTATTTTGTGTATATATCGAATTATTACATGTGGTTATTACCTGCAAGCCACACGTATTAGATGTAATTGCTTTTACAGCGGTTTACACTGTACGTGCAAGCTATTACCACTAGCTAGTGAGCTTTGATTATCATACAGTATTGATTGAATTTAATCCAGAAATTTTCCACACTATTTATAGAAAATACAGCGGGTTTTCAGTAATTCAACGATGAGCCCGTAAACTTTACGGTTGCACATCGTAAATAAATATTTCACGATGCATCTCAGTCGTCGCCTGATAGTAAAAAGCCACGCATAACTGGGCACAATTTCACTTTCGTAAATCGAGTGTTAAAAATGACCCTTTAGCTACCGTCCATTAAGCTCGCGATGTGATTTAATACTCGTCGCGTGCGAGAAATTGCACTTTTAAATTTAATATCGACTTCAAAGCGACGCCGGAATATTTTATCTCGCAGTCGAAAATATTCGCTGACAAATATATGTACATTCGGGAATTTTAGGGATGTTAATTCATCATCGTCTTCCTTAAAAAACTCACGTCGCTCGGGCAAAAAAGTAAATAAAAGGACCTTTCCTTGTGTATTTTCCTATATTGCTTTCGAGACGGAAGATTCTGAGGCATGCGATATTGAAACAGGTTCAAAGGAGGTTTTATTCTAAGGGCAAAATTGACATCTCATAATATAAATCGCAAAAAAACATCACAATGCGAAAATATTTGCCCGTGTTTTTTTACGAAAAATTTGCAATTTTATCAAGCATAGATAAACTTGCCCGGATCTTTTATACATTGTGATTTTTTGGCATTACATCACATTCCATTATAAAACCTCGAGAAATAACATAGGGAAGGTCTTAATGATCAGTTTGTTTGGTTCCGCATGTTTGTCGGCCATTTTGTTCAGTCACAGTAAATTCTTCCGATGGAAAGGTCAGTCGCGCGCTCCCGCCTTCTCCCATCCATGCAAGATCCACGCAGTCATTCGTGTTTTTGACATTGCAGAACAATAACGCCACGAATATCCATTGGAAGCTCGTGGAAATTTATGGTAGTGATGTGATAAGTCGACAATATGTCTATAAGTGGGCAAGATGTGGGAGTCAACAAAATGGCCGACAAACACGTGGAACCAAACAAACTGACCATCAAGATTCTGCTTAGACGCCACGGCTTCAGGCACCATTATAACCTTACTATCTGGATACCATGGACCTTAGTACCATGGATAATCATATATTTTATAGATTTAAATTCAAGATTTATTATTTACAAGCTGGTCTCCGGCGCGTTGTTGCCACAGAAGTAATAATTCTAAAAATATCGTTTGAAATTTGAAAGAGTTATCTTGTTTATTTATATTTTGTTGGTTTTATTATAAATATGAACAAACATACAAACATTGCTTTTTATATATAAGATCTAATGTAAGTTAATTGTACTATGCCTATATTATTTGAGTAAGTGCAAACAATAAGTTGACAGAGTTTTATCGCAATCGAATGAACGGTATGGCGGCGCATAAAATACGAACAAACATTTTTATTTTATTTTTGTATATTAGACTATGCCTATGTTATTCGCGCGATCTTTAGCAATAAATGGAAAAAGTTTTATCACAAACTGATAAACGGTATGGCAGCGCATTACATACAAACAAACAGATATTATTTTTTATATATTAGATTAAAAAGGTTTACTTTATGTGAGATTTTTATTGCGAGCGACATCATCCACCCTTTTTGAAATAGAGTGTCGCTTCAGGGTGCGCGTTTCAAATAAGGTAGTTTCCCTGCCGCACCTTGAACTTATGTAGGCACCAAAAGCTGAATAAAGATGATTAGGCAAAAATGGACAGTTTGGATCTATTCAAAATTCAAATCCCCTTTCTCCCACCCATACAAGCGTGACCATATGGCAACACTAAAATTTCGCGCAGTGTGTAGTGTAATATATAATAAAATAGGCGTGCTACTTGTCTAGTGGTAGCTGCATATAAGACATACGCACACACAAACAAGGACTAGGACTATAAACGATTCTCCCTCTCTTTCCGACCAACTACCGCTTGGAGTTTCACATTTCGTGACGTTCAAACCAATTATATTTAACACTTTGGCTGCTGAACTTAAGATATAAGATCTCATATACGTTTTAAAACATTTTCACTAAATTAATTCATTTGATTATTATCTTTTTTCCTTATATTATTCCTTGATATGGCAGAAAGTGGGTTAGTATTATAATACCGCCGGTTGCTTTTAGGTACGCCCGTTACCTATTATACTTTATTCGTTTTACGCAGACAAAATATTTGGCAGCGATGCACCCAAAGCTAATGGATTAAACTAGCACGAAGGCCTTCAACGTAAACACGCAAGCTTTTCCAATAAAAAGCTCCGACAATACTTGAGAACGATTTGATGCCGTTTCATCATCAATTGATGACGGAGATGACCGCAGCATCACAATCGATCGAAGGTTGAATCCATTCCGTGTTTATTGAGCTTCAAGCTATAATGCAATCAAACAGAGTTGAAGTTTACCTTCGCATTGCTCTCGAGTGCTTTTCTAGGACTGCTTTTAAAACAATATTGCTGCAATATCTGGATTAAATTGTTCTTGGACTTATCAATTAAGTTTGAACGCTTGGAACGATGATATTAAACGTAAAAACAAGTAGTTTATATATAAAATGTTTTATGATTACGCTGTCTAGACTTGATACATCATGAGAAGAGTCTGCTTTATTCGATACTAAAATTATACACTTGATCGCTTATAATTGATAAATTAATCTCAAAATATTTTCATTATATCAAATCTCAAAATATAGAATGGTCGTTAATAATGTTTACCAAGTCGACGTACGTTAGGTCGCTCTGTTTACATCACTCAATAAATACTCAATTAGGAGATGTAATCTAATCCGTAACATCCCTCTGGAGACAATGCTCGTACCTTCAGGTATCGACAATAACAATACATCCCTCCATAAAGACTGGACTTATCTCCCGAATACGTATCCAACAAGTGAAGCAAACGTAAATACAATTCGGCCCAATCGATCGGAACATTAGATGCACGACATCAGAACAATCGCCAAATTCCAAACTGCCCATCCATAAGGGTCCCCCAAGAATTATTTCGAAGCAAGTGGTTTATGTGATGCGTAAACAGGATATCTGGGTCAGATCCCTGGTGCGTTCGTCACGTAGTCCAAGACGATGGTACCTTCAAAGGAGTGTAGATTAATTCACAAAGTGCCAAAGGCGATTGACGTGATAGTGTGCAGAGCAATTTATGATCGCTCCTATTTCGGGGAATGAATCCCCAACCCAAACTGACCTGATTGACTGCCGAGGGGAAAGACTGAAATTGCATTCTGCATTGCAAGCTTTGACCCTTTGGGCCGATATCGAAATTGGATGGAAGGCAAACTGGGTCAACAAATAAGAAATATTGCCTCCAACGAGAACGGAGTTCGTCGTCTTTTTTCATCATATACGTCGATGTCAATGTTCACGATATCGTTCATTAATATTTTGTTGACGGCTGGATGTTGTCTTGAAATATCCTTTGTTTCGTCTGCTATTTTTTTTTTTTCAATAAAAACACTCTGAAAAGTACATCAGTGACCCAAAAATGAAACCACAATGCAATACTTGCCAAACTATTTAACATTATATAAGCCCTCAAGTATTTTTTTCATACACTAATAATACTAAACAATCGAATTGTATAAGGTGTGTCCAAAAGTCATGAAATATATTTTTTTTCTACATCCCTACTAGTCGCAGCGTGTTTGAAGTAATTGGATGGGGTGGAAGAGACCCTTAGCTTTACAAAACACCAAAGTTCAGTCTGTTATGAACATCAATAGAATCAGAATGGTTGATTTAATGCACCAATGTTGCGAGACTACGTCACGATGCACGATGGCGGATAGTTCCGAATAACGTTGGGCGATCAAATTTTATACAAAACTCGACAAAAAAGGTATATTTGGCACTTGGTAGAGTTCATGTCCTGCGCTACTGTGCGGTCTATTCCGAGCACCCTTGAACTATCTATACAGGAATTTCTTCCACTGCTCGTTGATCTCCGAGAAACACTGCGCACAGAGCTTCTAGGCAGCCACTCATTTCATTTCGCACCCTCCAGAAGGAAGTGGTTTCAGACTACGTGCACCCAAAGGTGCGATAGAGCAGGAAGGAAGATGATACACTAAAACGTAAAGGAACTACTACGCGAGGCCATCACTGAATCCAACCTCAGCTTGAAGGGGCCTACAGCAGATGACTAACTGCAGAGGACTCCTCTTATCCCATGATACTCATATTGGTACCCGTAAGCCGTTTTCCCCTGTAAGCATCAGGTTATTGAAAATAGGGTGCCATCTATTGTGCAGAGCCCTCCTGCTTCTTTTGTAATCGGCAGTTTCACATTCTACTCTACGAGTATGTAACATAGGGTAAGCTGCTCACCCATCTTATGTTAGTTAAGCTATCCCAGCATCATTTGATGAGCAAACCGACAAGGCTGCTTTTGTCCACCTCTACTCTACATCAATACCCCAGGGATTCGACTATTACCCACGAGCATAGGGTTGCCCCCACCCCTCCCCGGCGTAAAACGCTCTACGGTGCCCACTCACGAAGAGTAAATTAAACGCGGCAATGGAGTTACGAAACTTTATTGTTCGGGACAACGTGTTGCGGAGCCACAAGGCAAAGTTTACAAAGTGCGCGCGCTCGCTCTCTCCTTGCGGACTGGTTCTCGCTCCTCTTCGTCAGCAGAGCCTAACCGCTGCGTTGCGCGCGCAGCCTTTCTTACCCCTCCCCGCGATCCACGCTTCTGCCCACAGCGCTTCAGGTCCACATTCATGAGTATGCCCGCAACATGTGCGGACATTCTCATCATTATCATATTATTCAATACAAAAAATGCAATTTTTGTCTATACGCAGATTGGTGTATGAATAAGTATATTAATGGGTCGTAAATCCACCACAACGCTATAACAATAATCTTATAGCGTAATATTTTTGGCATTAAATACAATAAATTACAAATTGTTTACATATGAGTACACATTACATGCTTATATTTGTGGGAGGCAAATAAATAAATTAACACTATGATAGCTCATAAAAATATATATAGATATACAAATACGTAAACATCGACGTCTTGAAGACAACAGCAGATTCTTCGAGTTCCTGAAAAATGCCTCGATTTTAATGAAATATTTTTCTTCATAACATAAATGTATTACGCTGTAAAATAATCTGAAAATCCATATAAATGTTTACGTCAATTTCAATCATTTTTAATATTATACAGCAGATCTTTTGATGATCGATGGATCCTTAGATATTATATCGACTTTGGTGGTGTTATCGAACGTTGAACAAATAAAATGAGAACATATCAACACACCTTCGATATCACGCCCCAAATTGTCATGTTCGTTTTATTTGCGACCCTCACGCAACCATTTGTGGATGATTTATGGTATTCCTATATTCACGCAATACGAAATTTAAAAAATACAACGGCGACTAAATATAGTGAATGTTTATTAATTTTTGGCATGGTTCGCCATAGTGAACATCAAACTTAATAGCACACAATTATATTTCTCCGAAAGCGAAAACTATTTGTTCGGCCGAACAAATAAATACCATTTGTAAGCATTGCTTTTCCGCATTCAATATTGACGACAAAATTGCTTCTTAAACTCATATCCGATCCCTATATTGAATGGACCGATTGTGCCTCTCCAGACGTGCCTCTTAACAATCGGCCATTCTTCCTGATTCTTTAAATAACGACACATTTGTTGATGGCAATTATATCGTACACGTGAAGCGTATTACGTTACAAGAGCAATTGCTTCCGGCGTAGACGTATTACTATTCCTTTTGGTTATTTTCGTCGGATAGGACGAAAATAGGATCTGGCCAAAATCATCTATATCAACAAATCTATGATTCTCGTGCCATGTTAATCATTTCATCGATCAAATAAACATTTGAGCGGTGATCTTTGATTTTTTCCTTCGTATTTATGCTCTTTAGAAAGCTCTCAATGGCACATTGTAAGCTCAAAAGCTAAAGTTCACTCCAGTGAGGCGAACCTTAGAAAATTGCTTCTATGCTGTAAATCGATTGACGGCTCGTTATTTTAGAATGAAATTTAATTCATCATTTTCACATATTCGCAATATTGTTAAAACACTAACAATATCACCAAGACCATATTTAATACCGTTGATAATTTCTTAAAACATATTGCTCCGGTGATACTTAGATCATCGTACTTGAAGAGCTATCATAAATATGTTTTCGTATGTAATTTTTCCAACAAAATTTTTATTACAATATGGAGCTGTATATTATGATGATTATGATCCAAGTCACGATTTCTTCAAAATAAAGCATTTACTGCTATATTCAGTAATGAAATGATCAATTTATCGCTCTTTGTTGCTAAATACGAAGTTAGGCTGAAAACTAATGCACATATGCTTGTAGAGTGCGAACAAAAACAAATAGGAAGTTCGAGCAAAAAATACATTAGTATTAGGGTGTCCCATATTTTTTTTCGTTTTCATATTAAGAAAATAAATAAACAATTATTTGTATTACATCAACATTTATTGAATTATATATGATCCATTTTGTTTTATTACCTATCTCCATCTTTTCGGAAGCCTCGTAATGTCTTCTTGCCAAAATTTCCCAGGTTTTTTGGCAAAATATTGATCAAGGTACATTTTTATATCATTTTTTGAATTAAAATTTTTACCACATAAAGAATTTTTCAATGAAAAAATAAATAATAATTTGAAGAGGCAATGTCCGGAGAATATGGAGGATGAAGTAAAACATCTCAGTCAAATGATAATAATTTATTTCTGACGAGCAAAGACACATGAGGCTTGGCGTTATAGTGATGAAAAACAATGCCTCGTCTGTTCGCTAATTCTGACCGTTTTCTGGCAATTGCATCCTTTAGATTGTCTAGTTGGAGACAATATTGTTGAATTGATCGTTTCACTCTTGCTGAAGTAGCTCATAATAAACTACCACCTTCCAATCCCATCAAATGCATAGCAAAACTTTTTTTGGGTGTAGGCCAGGTTTAGCTACAGTTAAAGCTTCTGTATTATTGGTCCAAGACTGTTTACATTGGATATTCTCATAGAGTATCCAACTTTCATCTCCAGTGACAAGTCTCTTCAAAAAAGGTTGGCTATTATGTCGTTGGAGAAGAAGATCGCATGTTGAAATACGCTGAAGTTTATTTGAATCAGTCAGTTCATGTGGAAATCACACATCTGAACGATTGATGTAGCCCAATTTTGTCAGATGATTATGGACGGATGTTCGTAGAATTTCTAGCTTGTTAGCAATTTCGCGAACAGTATATCGCAAGTTTTCTTCAACCATGGCTATGATTAGTTCTGTGTTCATATGCGAAAGAAACTTATGGGACAACCTAATATTTCGCCTGTGCTAATGATTGGACATTACCACCACTTGTCGAGTTTATGAAGATCATTTCATTCGCGGTCTATAAGCATGTGTGCATTAATTTTCAGCCCATTTTCAAAGAATCTTCCACTGATGAAATCTCATCGAATTTATTTATTATTTCAAACGAATCCAAATTGGTCGCCATTTATGTGTTAAAATTTGCAAAGGATCAATCGTCACACTGCAAAAAATTGCAACAGATCGTAGATTATTAGCAAATTTTTGAGCATTAATTTCATTGAGCAAATTCAGAATTTATTATAGCCACCGATTTTCTATTTAATCCCATAACTGTGCTGAATTTCATCGCTATTTTTCGACATTCTCTCTATTGTTGGTCTTGGTGTCGTTCTCAGACAATTCCCCTTGGAGAAAAAAAATCGTAAAATATGACATCAAATAAATTGGTAATAAATTCAGAAGAAATATTATATACCACAACCAAACTACGATCCGTTGCCGAATTTGGTACACGCGTAAAAATACATAACTTTTATGTAAATTTGATAGATTGATCGCTTATATTAAACAGCTGTATACATTTCAAAAACTTCATGTAATGCATTGTTTTTTTTCCATTTGTTAATAAAAAAAAATATATTAGCTAAAAGTTTAAGATATGTTGTATAATATATAATAAAATAGGCTTGCTACTCGTCTAGTGGATGCTTTATGTTCTAACGTGAACGAAATAGCATCCCGACGCTGTTAATCTGTACAGATGCAATTTGCCATATTAACAGGGACTTTACCCTGAGAGCGCTCCCGCTTCATCTTACACTGGTGTCAGAATCTGCCAGTCGTTAAGATGCTGAGCCGTTCAGGATGTCTGTAGCTGCGGTGCTAACGTATACGAACGGAAAGTATAAAGCCACACCGACATAATCATTAGATTTGTATACAACAATTCATTATCACTACTTTTAAGAGCGTTTTTTTAAATTTGCGTGTGTTAACCCATTAATGAGGAATCCCGCATATACTGCGAATGGGTTTGATTGATACAAAAAGATTATCGATTTCAAGCTTCAACAAATGCTTTATTTTGTTCCCAAAACTGTAAACACACATGGGTATTGTTTATGTTTATGCAAATAAATGAACGAATATTGTATGCTATCAACAGCGTTAAGGTTTCTTAATTAATTTATTAATATACAAGCTTAACTCACGCTGCGCGGTCCTGGAGAGAAAAGTGGATCTGTATGAACAAAGAGCGGGACACATACGAATATAAATTCTACGTTTACGTCATTTTAAAATGAGGAGAAACTTGAAATGCGTTTTTCTCAAAACTACTTTTTCCAAGCTCATGGAAGAGCTCCCACACGCCCTAGATAAGCATTCTTTATAAAATTTGGCAAGCACGTTTAAAATAAATGTCTTTATCGTATAGACTAGAATTATCTAAAAATATACAAAATTGTTTATTTAATGAATAAAAAACTACAAAAAATCTTGGTCAAAGCACAAGTTTTTTTTCGATCACTCACTATATTTTTATTTATCAATATTTTTTTTTAATTGTAGTCTAAGCTATACAAAATATTATATACAGTAAAAATATGTTTAATTTATTTGCTGCAAATCATCTGTTCAGAACTTAGGACTTCCATAGTGAAGAATGTCATCGTTCGCCCACCGACATATGTGGGTCCATCCACTCCCACTATCATACTTTGTCAAACATTAAAAAATATTTTTATGTTCAATAATGATGGCCTAATCAACACACTAAATATCAATATTCTATATTTAATACTTTTTGCATAAAAAAATGTTCACTTTTAGGCCCAACAAGGTAGAAACGTCCCTTAAAAGATTATGTGCGTATCATTCCTAGCTTAATACTTTGCTATGGAAGAAGTTGTACATGAAAGTGCGCAAAAAATATAAATAATTAGCTAATCAGAAAAGTTTTATCACCTCACTCCTTCTGACATAAAACCTAGATATAGAAATCTGATGCGAAAACTTCTCTAGAAGTTGTTTATACCATCGAAACAAATCCATTAATCTTCCGCTGGTGGAAAGAGAAGAGGCGACGAAGTATGATAGACTCTAGACGAGTGCCCCGAAAGAAAACGCCAACTCGAGTGGAACGATTATACACGACATATCCGTCGAAGTCCTCCTCCCGATACAAACTTCTTCTCCAATTTATACGCGATTAAATACTCCTTTATTGGATATCTTTCCGGGATGGGAAGAAGAATCTCCATTGCCTTATCAGCATCCGTAAGGAGCTTCTTTCATTACTTATCCGCGTTTTTTGCGTATTTACAGCGCGAGGGCCGTATTAAAGGTGCCATTAATCAAGCAAGGGAAACGGAAGAGCGTGTGTACTCGACAGTAAATAAACAGATCATAAAATATATGTACGTTTTCTTTTTTATGTCTCCTTAATGAAATGAAATCTACCCTTACGTATATCGCCGTATTAAATTGTTCACATGACATCACTAATCGTCCAAATTAGGCGGAAATAAATAACGGTAAACGCTTCGTCGACGGATTTCAACGACGTTTTATTTTTATGCCTGCGGGAGAGTATTTAAAGCGTCCTATCTGTCAACAAATGGGCCATAATTGTTCTATTTAAATTTAATTCAAACGTGACAAAACAATAAAATAGATCGTAAATGTTTGACGTCAATAATTTTAATAAATATAGGCGAAGCTACTATGAAGCGGTGCACACAACATGTGCGTGCATACTCTTTCTGGATCAATTGAGTGTACACGCACACAGCATGTGAGTGCATACTAATCAAAGGGCTAATATTTATTTTGTAGGGTTTAATTTGAATAAAACTACCCAAATACAATACTTCATACTGATAATAAAAACCTGTATCCAACAGTCGTAATTTCGTTGCTCATATTTCTCTCCTAGCACATCACTCAATAAGTTCGTAGGATACTTTTTTTTTGAAAAAAAATAAACTACAAAAATCGACGCCAAATATAGAACATAGTTAAGAGTGAATTAATCCTACGAACTTATTGAGTGATGTGTTATGTGGACCACTCCTACGATCCGATAGTGAACGTACTCAGTGAGGCCATACGTTTGGAAGCGTAAACTAATCGTTTTTGAACTTTAAAAATAAAATAGATTTTCAATTAAATTTGTAAAATTTATTGTGAAATTTTTGAAGAATTTGCCGTTTTTTGCTTATTAATTAAAAAGCGTCCAGATTAAAGCGATTTTTTCAAAATGAAAGTTCATCGAAGCGTAGAGGATTAAAACCATATTTTCTGATCAATTTCATATTACAACCGCGATTGACCTTTTTCGTCCGGTTTGGCTATTAATTTTGATACGATGGACCTTTTTCAAGGTCGGATTTAACTCCCCGCCCCCCATGAACGGTCCATTTAATTCAATTATTTCAGCCCCCGGTCAAAAAAACGGTATCAAGAAAGCGTTCATCATTTCGTTGATGTTTTTAGATCCGTCATAAGGGTGTGCGATTGACAAGTTGATCGGAGGTCGGTTCGTGAGATTAATCCTCGACGGATAATTAAATCCAGAAGGATATTGAGATTGAGTTCCATGATTACAATGCGTTAAATAGGACGGCGGTTATAGACGGCTTTATATGCGTCGAAATGAATTTTGGTTATGTTTATATATTGTCATCGAATGTATGAAAAGCTTTCATGATTGTCGTTACCAAAGAAAATAAATATTTCAATATGATCTCCCAAAAACTCATTGCATATCCTTTTGGAATACTTTTAAACAACGAAATGAAATAATTCGAGAAGGGTTTTATTTAGGCTTTGTGGGGGATGGTTCAGTTGTTGGAACCCATATTGTTGAATGACAGACTGAACTTTGGCAGACATGTGCACTGGTGCGTTGTCATGCACTTTAAAAGCTTTCATCGCCTTTTCTCTTTGTGTGGGCATACATATTTCCTGCCATTTCAAAAATGTATTTGTTTCACGGTGAAAAAAATCTACTCTAAATTTCCCCATGTGAACTAATGATCTTTGTTATATTTGCTGCTGGTTGTCCATTGGATAAAATATTCCAGTTCTTCATTAAGTTGTCGTGATTTTGCTCTCGCTGTATTAAAATAAACCAAAAAAGAGACAAACGTCTTGTTAATACCACAATATTTATCTCCATTGGTTTTAATATTTTTAGAAATAAATCGATCAAGATAAATGGTAAAACTGTAATTTTGTCGGAACGAAAACCGATAGAGAACCGATTCGAAAATATTGGTTTTTTCGGTTCGGTACACGTCTTACGCATAAGAGAGATTGGATGATTATGTTGATGTAATTTTTAATCTTCACAATTCTTAGGCAGATTTTTTGATTGAAAATTTGTGATAATACTGTAATCTTTACTCCTTGTTGATCCTGTTAATTGTCCTGTGAAATCACTACATTTGCTATGCAAGCAGATTATGATTCCAATATTTCAACTTGAATCCTAATGTTATATACTACAAGTTGGAACTCCCAAATTTCCCATACTTAGAAGCAGAAATCTAAAATAATACGTTAACTTAGGTATCATCAATAATTAATGAGAGTATATTCAAAAATATTATTCATGTAGAATACTGTGTGATATAATGAATAAAATGTTATAAATTATGTTAGAAAATAAGTATTAAAAGCAAGTTAAAACGTTTAAAAGAATGTATCATCCGGAGCTGGGCCAATAAACTCCCGGAACGATATGCTTGGAACTAAACCGAAACTAAAACCGAAATGAATATATAGAAAATAAATCAGGGTATTGCTGGATCAAGACAATTGATCGGAAATATTGATATTGACAGTCTTCCAAAATTTTTTGATGTACAGTCTCGGTTTGAAACCGAAGAGTATGCCCGCATATGTTGCGTGCAGCACTAAATTTTCAATAAATTGATTTCTAATACAGTATTTTCGAATTGTGATGTCAAACATCACATTTACTATCTCTTTTATTATTTTGTCACGTTTCAATTAAATTTTATTAACACAAGTATAAAATTATTCCCGAAGCGTGTGCGTTACAAAATTTAACTCGCAAATAAAAGGGTTAATCGTTGCATCAACACTTGTTTTAAGATGACAAATCCTTTCCCTATAACATTATCCTATGGAGATCATCTATTTCCAATAATAGGATAAGAATTTATCTTGAAAAGAAGAAGACTCTAATATAAAAAAGACATCCAGAATGTAAGAGTACAACAATTATTTAGGATCGAAGAATGCTTGTATTTAATTGAAATTCATAGAATCATTCACAAATATATTGAAGTATTGATCCCACGTATTTTTCGTCCATTTTGTTCAGTCACAGTAAACTCTTCCGATGGACAGGTCGTCGCGCAACACGATCTAAAAATTCACGCGCGGCGCTCACGCAATTTTAACAGTGCTCCAGTGTGAGTATTCTGGACACTCATGGAACACACAATTTGCCATAAACAAGTTTTTCAGACACAATATCACCAAGGAGACTTCCAGAAATGTCAGGAGGTTCCTCTTGGGGGTCGTCAAGTGTCACACGGTGGTCATTTCTTACTTTTGCACAAATTCGTCAGAAATCACTGATGGTCTTCCACACGTTGCCTCATCGTGAGTATCAATGCAGACTTCACTGAAAAACCTAAACCATTTTGTAACAAGTTGTCGACTCATCACATCGCGGTAGCGTAAATTGGTCTGAACTTCACGAAAAGTGAAACTCTAATCGCCAATTGGTTGAAAATGGCAAATTTTAATGTAATCTATATATATATATATATATCTATATATATATATATATATATATATATAAATCAATGTGTGTCCGTTCCAAATTTGCTAAGATAAACAAAGCTTTTTATCAACTATGCCTGTCTGAAATGTCTGTCCAAAGTCCGTTGTCTGTCCGATCCGCTTTGCTAAGGTAAACAAAGCCTTTTGTCAACTATGCCGAGAGGCGGAAATGGCATGCCCGGTTTTGCTAAGGTAAAAGAAGCAATGCCATGCGTGGTGGGGGGCTCACGAGGCGGGGTTTGGCCACGTGGCATAGCAGAGCCGCGGGGCACGTTGAGGAAGACAGTCGCTTTTCGAGGAAGGAAGAGTGTACGCATGCGCATATCAATCTTAACCTCTCAGTCTTTATTTTCAAATTATTACTAAGCGCGTGTAGCTTTGCAACCACATCCTATATGTGCATATTTTTATCTTTAAAATTAACAAATCAATCATTCGTGTGTTATAAAAGCGAGTACCTTCATTAAGGCACCAATAACCAAGCAAAAAAAATCTGAAAGTGCAAACAATTTACCACGAAGCGATGGAAATGCATAGCCCAACAAAGCACTGGATGGAGGATGCTCACAAGCAGCATCACCAAAGTGCCGGCAGCTATTCCGCGTCCATGAGTCCGATAGGAGACTCGAAATATCGGAAAAAAATACTGTGACTGAATAAAATAGCCGACAAACTCGTGAGACCAAACAAATTAACCGTTAAGATCCCCCTACACGTGATTCTCAAATGTGATTTTAAAAAATATGTATATGTAATTGGAATGTTTTTTGTTGGCAGGTCTTGCAGTTCCTTTTGTTGAACTGACAGTGGCTCATGCTTCAGTTTTGACAATACTGGCCATCAGCTTCGAGAGATATTACGCCATATGCGAGCCATTGAAGGCTGGATACGTCTGCACGAAGACGAGGGCTGCCTTAATATGCTTCTTTGCCTGGTTCATAGCTGCTGTCTTCACCAGGTAACTATGCTTCTCTGATCCTATACGAAAATATCGAATGCTTCGTTTTGCGATTCAAAATAACAACGCTTTTGTGATGTCGAAGGGATTGATGATGTTTTGTAATACGTAGCTTTTTGAAAATGTGTTTTTTAAAATCGATTATTTTTACTAATATCTCTTTGTCTTCCAGCATGGACTTTATAAAAGGCTTTATTAACAATTCAGCTGTCAGCTTAACGTCGATTATTATCGCAGATGCTTCGCAACAGTGTCGAAAATTATCCTGCATTATATTAGCGTCAATATTTATCCCGAAGATTTCCCCTCGACGTGATAAATTGAATTCCAGCCGACGTCCCAATATACATTTACATATCGAGAAAAAAGAGGAAATCGATATATTTCCTTGACAGAAATAGCGCCGGCTTTTGACAGAATAATTCATTGACAAATCTCCTACTGTCAGAATACTTTTCTGGAATATTTGTAATAAAGAAAATAAACAATTTTCCTATCAATCTTCGGATTGCGGCTGAAAAACATTTATTTTTTGCGAACAGTACCGAAAACATATATCACCCTTTTCATGCGAAAAACAAAATGCCGGCATCCTATTCGAATATTCCATGCTCATTGAATGGGTTCCATCCACATCGGTTGCAGTTATCCGGTGAAAAATGGCGTAGTGATATTGTCCGTTTCTCCCCTTTTCTTTTCGGGGCATTTATATTATCAGTAGAACATGTGTTCCGAGATGAGAACCCAACGTCTGAATTTACGAAGCAAAACCATAAATACATATATCCATCTCAATTTAAAACAATGCGTCGGAAAGAGATGGTATTAGAATTGTCTATAGATTATACGCACGGAATAGGTAAAGCGTACGCTGATTTTCTTATTGTAAGTAGATCTGGGTGCAACAGTCTGACTTTATGAAATTCTCATCTCTTAACAGAATTTCGCGCGTATACTACATCCGCATGAAATATATTAAGTCTTTTTATTACTTTTAATTAAATTTTTCAATTAATCAATTTTTTTGCCAACCAATTATTATTTATTCATTCAAATCAGTATTTTATTCTGAAACGTTTCAATTAAATTTCCAACAAAATTTTACGAACACAAAGAATCGCTTGTGTTTCTATAAGGGAATACAATATTTAAACGATTTATATTAAAATACGTATAAAATAGAAAGTCATCACATAAATCATCAATAGATGATGACCAAACAAACATTAAGATTACAACGTAATTTGTTCGTAACCGGTTGAAAACCATCGAATATGGGGTTTTCTTAGATCTTTGTAGAAAACCTTATAAACCAATTATATACTTCAAACGCATTATTTTGTTACTAAAACTAAACATACACATGTATATTATTTATGTTTACGCGAAGAAATTAACGAATATTGTGTGCTATCAACGGTGTTAAGGCTTATTTATCGACATACAAACTTAACTCACGCTGCGCGGTCCTGAGAGAAAAGCGGATTTATGTGGACGATAAGAGATGGATATACGAATATGACATCTATGTTTAAGTCAATTTATAATTAACTCACCAATCAATCTACTTTTTGAAGTAAATCTTCTCTAGACACGATAGCGCAAATAGGTCTGAACGTCACGAAAAGCGAAACGCTTCTCCTTCCAAAACAAAAAGAGAGATAATCGTTTCAAGTATCTAGGGCACGTATGCTTTAAGCTAGACGCATGCGCAACGAGACTCTTATCTTTCTCCGATTTCAAGCGATAGTTGGTCGGAAAGAGACAGAAAATCGCTTCTATTATCTCTGTCTTTATCGCATACGTCATAAAACTCTAGGCGCATGCGCGTTTGTATAGTCATATGTGTCTATATATAGCATAAAGCATTCTATTTTATTACGTATTACACACACATCCCCACGTAGTAGCGCTGTCAACAGCGACATCTTCCATCTCTCTTCAGGTGCAATGTGTTATTTTAACAGCGCCATCTCTTGTGGCCCTGCGAAGACATAGCACCTGCATACCGACCGATTGCTTCTTGCGCGCGCACCGTTGCCGGTTGGGTAGTGACGCGCGGGAGGCGGGAGTTGGGGAGTCGTCGGTTAACCTTGGCTGCGGGAAGTCATCCCTCCTGCAGCCAGATCTCTCTCTGGAATAAATAGTTATTAAGAGAAGAGAGTTCTTCTAATCGACGCCCGTCTATTCCCATCCATTCGTCCAGCAACATCACGGCCCGATAGAAAAACGGACCCGTGCGCTAGCGCGGTCATTTCGACGAGCACATGGGGGTGGGGAGCCGCCTGTGGACTCTTCCTCCAAAAGCGCCCCCGCCTCAACGTATAGTTTTCTGAATAGTTCTGACACCACAGTAAGCTTATAAATCTCGCTTTCAAGCTTATGCCAAATATTGATCCATGCAACATGTAAAAATATGTTTAAAACTGTATATATTCAACATTTTATCACTAAGCGAAACGTCCTATATAATTGGAAGAAAAATTACAAACAATTTGGATCAACGAATGACCGAAAAAAATGGAAGATCTTCTTAGGTCATGTTAAAAATATGTCTGTAGATTTCAATGCGGCACGTCATGAATGTCATATATTTGTCTTGTGGTTAAAAAAAATTGATACAAAATACACGCTTAATTCACAAACAACAATTGGCTTGCGATAGTTCATGCGGCACCCTTATTAAATTTGATAATTCAAGATCTGTCGCTCTATAAGCCAAGTCGATGACTTCATACACATATACAACAATTTGTCGCCATTGCTTTCGTAACGATGTTTTAATTCAATCTATATTATAATATGATGAATAGTCTTGCGAATGTAAGAATGCTTATATGTATGGGTGTACGGGGCATGTGTGATTCAGTTGGTAACATCGCTCGGAGAATACAATTATGCATTTTTGTAAAAGTATGAGCAAATTTTGATTCTTCGATAGATTGCACGATGAAAGCTACTCAATTGTAGTTATACGCATGTCTTTCAGTATATATTGTTTAAACAATTTCAAATGTATTTCATTGTCTTTATAATATATTCAATTACAGCTAAAATTATTTTTTAATAAAAAAATCGTGTGATCATATAAACACGCTCGTCTTTATTACTAAGATCATCTAGAAAGTGAGGCTATTTTTTTATTTTAAAGTTGGCGTATTTGACATGTGTAGGGTATCTTAACGATCAGTTTATTTGGTCCCGCGTATTTGTCGGCCATTTTGTTCAGTCACAGTAAATTCTTCCGATGGAGAGATCATCGCATCTCGTGAAGGTTTATGATAGTGATGTGATAAGTCGACAATATGTCACAAGGTGGATTAGATTAGATTAGTGCGCGCGTCGATCTCTCCATCGGAAGAATTTACTGTGACTGAACAAAATGGCAGCCAAATACGTGGAATCTTAAACCTTACTTTTTGGATGATCCTCGTAAAAACGTATATTATAGGCATACGGTTAGAATTTATCACTTAAAATGACTTTATAATACAAATTTGAACCCTTTTTAATGTAAGTATTAAATATTCCATGTACACTATACAGTTAATACAACAGCCATAAAAACATTCAGGGGTCGTGAATTAAGAAGGTTCGCCTGAGTTATGTTAATTAAATTTTATAAATGGCTAAATATCTCTGTTATCAATTTAAACTTGGCTGCTTGAGGCTCCTCTCAACCGCGACGTGGTTCATATTAATTCTGTCTTTTCTGCTGAGAAAATTCATTTCCCTCGGGATTCGCCATTTTTATCTGGATAAGTGCATTCGTGATAAGCCCAAGTTTCGGGATGAAAAGATAAAGGTCTTTTGTGCCGCCGCAGAATCCCAACAACGCGGGACCGAAAATAGACCTCCGTATATAATATAAAGATAAATTGGCTCAGGAAATTACTAGGCTTATGGAATTAGTTAGATTTGGATGGAAAATAACGAGTTTTTTGTGATGTCAAGTGTGTGCGTGCATCTGCTCTGCGGTCACAATCAATTATGCCGGATCATCCCTAAAACACCGCAATCTTTTCCCGCAAAATATATATCATCATTCAACTAAACATAGTGATTCGTGAGTATATGAAGACTATGTACTGTCGAAATCTCCCCCAAACTTCGACATTACCATAAATTATCAAAAGCTCTCCGCGCAAGCATAATAAAAGTACTTAAAAGACACGTGTTGAATCCTAAACTCGCAAAAAAACTTTTTAATTTTCCGCCTACATCTTGCAGCTGTGTTTACATGCAAAGAAAGTTTTTTTCGATGTTATTTGATGGCAACACTGGGCCTTTTGATGTAAACTTTTTCAATAAACAGGGCAATTTGACCCAGTTCCTATTTTTATCTCGTTCTTTATCACATTGTCTGGTGACGACACTTCCAGATTCACTGATGCAGTATCCTCTTTTACATCCCTTCGCCTTTGTAAGGGCATAAAAAATGGCGAAGGCTGCACCCTACTTCGCGCAGATTCGGTTTAGCTGACGCGAAAATAAATTGCGACCATTTTTCCTTATAAAGACAACGACTCCATACGTTATTGTATGCATTTAAATCTGAAATGAGATAAGGCTCCCCTTTTTTTCCGTTGTTTATGGCTTAGAAGTTCGGTTGTAATTCATCGGAACAACGTGATCGACATTAATCTATGATCAACTCGATATTTATAAGCTTAGTAATAATTATTTAGTATTAATCTATTGAATTTATTTATTAAGCCAAAACATTATTTATGACTCAATAATATGTAATTATTTGTATTCCTGTAATTTAAATCAAGATCTAAGCATGTTCTCAATTTTTCATGGTCACTCACTGTTTCAAATTACATATAAGCTTTATTTTCAATCAAACCTATTATTATATTATTGACAAACAGCTGGTTACCTTTCAGTGTGTGACAATAGAACCATATTATTGCTAGTAGCATTCTGACAAATAAATGAAGTAGGATAATAATGATCATCCAAAATATTAGGAGGACCTGAAAGTATTAGTACATTTTAAGCTCGGTTTGAGTTCAGACATTAAATCCATTAAATCCTCCCCCCCCCCCTCTTAATCATCGTCTATCAAGAATAACAACAACAAAAAATTATCTACAAATATCTACAAAAAAGATCGAATATATGCTTAAGGTATGTTGATTTTCTGTTCCTAGGATTTAGGAGGACCCGAAAATATTCGCGTATTTTGAGACCTTATGTTTGACAAAACTAACGAAATTCACATCCAGCATTGTATGCTGCTTTTTTAGTTATGGTTAGAATGCTATCATTTCAAAAATGGTTATGGGTTTTAGATATTGGTTCCAGAAAATTAAATCGGGTAACAGAAACTTAAGGGATGGACCAAGAACGGGAGAATTTTCGAATTTTCATAATGATATACTAAAGTCCCTAATCGAGTCAAATCCGCAGCGAATAATCGAAGAATTATCGCAAAGACTGAGATCCTATTGAGACTATTTAAAACTCATCGGAAAAATGAATAGGATGGGTGTTATAGGATAGGATAGGTATCACATCTCTTATCTGAACTCGTCTGAAAAACGTGCGACGAAACACATACCACAAATTCTTGACAACACAAAATAAAATCCCTTTGTATAGCATTTGTGGTAATATACGACAAAAAATAAATAGTTTTCTCGGAAAAAAAAGACCCAATTCTAACCCAAAAGTCTAAATCAATTGTTACGTTGGAAGCGGAGGCGCTCTCAGGGGCAGAGTCCCCGGGCGACTTCCCGCTTCCACGTGCTCGTCGGGATGGCCGAGCTACTGCACGGGTCCGTTCTTCTATCGGATCATATATAGTCGGACGGATGGATGGGGGTGGACGGGCGTCGAACGAAAATACTCTCTTCTCTTAGGTTATTTTGTGGTAGGTTATGCGGGGAATAATTCAGGTGGCAAATGCAGCTGAAGTGGACATAATCGTAAGTAGGGTATGAGGTGCCCGTGGCAAGTATCTAACTTAACACCCCCCTCCCCCAGAAATCCATTTTATTTTTTTAAGTTAACCAATACTATTATAAATGCAATATATTAAATACTATCATAATGTATGTTTTAAAATAATATACAAAGATAGTCCCAAAAATACCCGACCTAACGTATAAATGGCGATTACTCTTGTAAAAAAAAACACTATGATAGAATGTGTCTAGAAGCTACGTTGCTTCCGTGATCGTACAGATCATATTTAATGCCGCAAACGGTCCTAAAAGAGGACGGAGTGGCCATAAGGTATGCATGCTCAATCGGTCCACTTTTCGGACCGCTGATATGACGAATGAGCGGCTCGCAATCGAATGCTATACCTGAATGTAACTATAACGAATAAAAGTCAATCAGTGTTGGTTCATGTAAAATAGAATGGTTAGGTAAAATAAAAAGCATGTGCAACTCTCGGCCAGGTCGGTATTCTGGGTTTTGCGCTCCAAGCTCATTTGCGCCTGCTTTGCCATGCCTTAGTTACGGCCCTGGAAGTGGAAATATTCGAATACTTTCGGGTTACCCTAATATTTTGCTAAAGTTTGGTAATAAGATTTTTTCCACCCCTATAAAGAGTTGAAATATCTACTGGAAGTTATAGGAAAGCTATTTTCTGGTAGAATTTATGATACAGAAGACATTCATAACAAAAAAGATTTATGCTTATACAATGATTTCTTTGCGAAAGACCATCAAAAAGAAAAGAAAAAATTTCTTAAAAGCAATCCTGCATATAAAAGCTCAGGCTTTAATTCAGGAATATGTGTTTCATAAACTTAACCAGTACATCCTAGGTCTAGTTTCTTCGGATTTTTTGTACTTTAGGGGAGGATTAAATTAAATGTTTCTTACTTAAAAAAAAAAAAACTAAAAGCTTTAAACTAACAATATGGACGTTGATAACAGCGGTTTGACAGTCGCGATTATAAAGTTATACATTCTTTTTACATCAATTATCGATGAAATTTCATGCTTTTCCACGAAAGATAAACATAATACAAATCCAAATGATAGGTTTACACCATGCGAGATGTAACGCCTTTGGGCAAATTTCTTAAATACAATAAATCGACTAATGGATTCTTATACACTATGAGCAATGGTAACCTCGGAGACAGATTCGTGGTTAGTTTCTTAATTGTATTTCCTCTTGAAAACATTTATTTGTTAGACGCTTCCGGAAGAGCAGCCCTGCTATGGAGCCTCCCTAGGGATCCAAGGCTACATCCACACACAGCAGAAAAACTTCAATATCCTTACATTTACATATCATTCTATTTTTTTACGAAATCGATGCCTTTAACGAACCGTCTATTTATACAATGCGATAATTGCCTCTGAATGGATGAATTCTTGTGGCACAATAAGATTTTTATCTTCCTTCGCGTCCATATTAAAATTCAATCACGAAATCGCTTTATTTTTATACAAAGCCAACTTATCGTCTGAAGATCGCGGTGTTAAATTGATCAAAATGGAGGAGAGCTTCTGACCTAAATTCATAAGAGGCAATTGTGACCCCATTAAAAGTCCATTAAATATTTTTTCGCCAGTTTAGGTGAGTTTATTTTTTAAAATGGCATACTTTGGGATTGTTGTTTATGCGAATTTAGGCATCTCAAAGGAAACTTTTTTGGCCATCGCAACGCCAGATAGTTTTGTTAATATCGAATTCAGGCCATCCAGTGAAAGGATTCTTGTATTCGCGAAAGGATTCTATTTTCGCCGACGAAGATATCGAATGGCAAGCCTTTTTCTAAAAATGATTTATTATGAAAACATATTTTAGCACTTTTCTTCGAGCGCTCATTTATAGATTGATGTGAATATTTTCTAATAATCTTATCGATTTGCGCCTTAATATTAAATTTTCGTAACTTTTCCAATACTTCAGGAGGCATTCAATGTCAGTTAAGGGACATTATCGCGAAATTAACTATTTTAAAATTAAATTCAAGGAAGTTGTTCAGGATTCTTTCAGCGACTTTGAAGCGTCTGGAAAATTTCCACTTCAAAGCGACCTTCAAATGAAGCCCTTTTTTCTCAATTGTAATCAGATTATAAGCTGTCGCTTTCAATCGATATTGATACCAAAAGTATCTGAAAATTACATAATTTTAAATCATTCTTTTGGAGCTAAATATAAGATATACAATTTAATAACTAAAAAATATTTATTTAGGATTTTTTGACGTATTCAAATGTTTATATAGAATTTATACAAATAAGATTTGTCGTAATTTTTTAATTTAAGCTTAGTATACGCTCAAAATACGCAATTATTAGAAAATCCGAATCTATAATATTTTATTTTATATATTATATGTTCTTCGACTTTTGTTGAAAATTGCCAATTGAGGCCGTGGATTTTTGTTTTGTTTAAAAATTGGCGAAACTGACGCATAGAGAAGATCCTAATGATCAATTTGTTTGGTCCCGTGTATTTGTTGGCCATTTTGTTCAGTCACAGTAAATTCTTCCTATGGAGAGATCGTCGCGCGCTCCCACCACCTCTTTTCGTGTAGTGACACCCATAAAACCCTAGGGGGGAGGGCAACCCTACGCCCGTGGGTAACAGTCAAATTCCAGAGGTAATGTTATAGAGTAGAGATAAGCGAAAATGCGGCTGAGATATCCCAACTAATATGAGTTGGGTGCACAGTTTATCCTGTACTGCCTACTACTTACTCATTTACTTATGATGGCTTCTGCAGCCCTATAAGAGAGTCCCGGCCACCGACAACGCTTACCGCCATTTTCGTCTGTCCTGAACCTCCTCACTTCAATTTCCTAGTCCAAGACGTGCGGCGTTTTTTTTTTACTTGATCAGCCCAGCGTAGCCGAGGTCTTCCGACGAGTCTGCTATCATTCGGCCCCGAATTCAAAATGGTTCGAAGGACTCTATTCGACGGCATCCGTGCCACATGGCCTGCCTACTGGAGACGGGGGTTCTGACGAAGCTTATTATTGACGCCTCGCCATACATGTCCACGACCTCAAGATTTGATTACTTCGGAGTAAGGGGTTTTATCCTGGAGGGATCCAAAATAAATTCTTAGTATTTTAAGCTGCCTACTAGTAAAGTGGAGTGTGGAACTGCCGATTACAGAAGAAGCAGGAGGACTACGACTATCTTCAACAGCCTAGTGCACATAGGGTAGAACGGTTACGGCTGCTCATCTCTGTGGCTAGGGATTACGAATGATCGAAACCAATATGAGTACCATGAGGAAAGGAGAGCCCCTACAGTCCGTCATTTGCTGCAGCCTCCTTTAAACTAAGGTTGGACTTGCATAGTAGTTCCTTTGCGTTTAAGCGTAACCTCTTATTTCTACCTCCATCGCACCTTCGGGTGCACTTAGTCTGAAACCGATCTTTTTGCGGGAACCTCGTCTCCTTTATAGGGTGGGGAGTGAAAGGAATAGGCGCCTGAAAACTCTGTGCGTAGCGTTTCCCACGTCCTCACTCACATCTTATTCCCCATCACAATAATCTAGAGAAGTTTCAATCAGTGGCCACGCGATTTTGACGGTACACCGATGGGAGCAATCTGGGCACCCATCTCACATACAACTCGCCGTAACCAAGTTTTCCCGACACAATACCACCAAGGAGGCTTCCAAAAATGTCAGGAAATTCTTCGTGAAGTTCGTCATGCGCCACAAGGTGATAATTTTGCCCTTGTTCTTCAATTTTTTGCATAGGTTCATCAAAAATCCCTGATGGTCACCCACGCCTTCAGTCTGTGAGTGTCAGTATGGCTTTCTCTAAACAATCTAACCCACTTCATGATATGTTGTCGACTCATTACATCACTACCATAAACTTCCATGATTGCACGGTAATGTTCTGCTAAGTCAAAAAAACGGATGAACGAGAGGTAGCGAGAGCGTGCGACGACCTTTCCATCGGAAAAATTTACGGTGGCTGAACAAAATGGCCGACAAACACGCGGGACCAAACAAATTGACCGTTAGGAGTTCCCCCTACACGCCAGGTAATCTCCGCTCTCAGGATCTTTTCAGATGAACCTTGTCTGCTAAAATTAGAAACTCTAAAAAGCCATTTATATTTTTTGGAAAATCTTAATTATGTCAATGTATGTATATGAAATCGTTCGAAAAATAAATTTTATTTTTGAATTGAAACCTCTATGAAAGCGCAAATCAGCTTGAACGTCACGAAAAGTGAAACTCTTACCATGTCAATGTCCGTCGCGTGCATCATATAGACGCTATGCGCATGCGCCGCCTATGCTGTGTGACTGTGTCTATACTTAGCATAAAGCAACCACTACACCAATAGCAAACGTAATTTTTAATGCAATCCATTTATAAAATGGACACAATATGATACCCATGGCAATTTTTTTATGTATGCAATAGAATGTGGGATAAATCCGAACGTCGCACTTGAGAGATATGCACACATGCTAAGACAATGGATTAATTAAAATTGCGGTCAGATTTTTTGCGTTTTTATTAGTGTATTGTGTAAACATTTCTGAATATTAGTGCTTTAGCAACAAAACAAACAAAGAAAAACATCCATATCAACCGATGACAAGTTTATACGTACGTAAGACTTAAGATAAACAAAACTTGGCTCGGGTGTTTCCATACGTCATCGGCTTATTGTTTGTTGAACTCTCATTTTTATGTTGTTCTTCGCGTAAAAACTGTCCATAAAATTTTCAATTTCGATAAACAATAAGCTGATAGTGTTTCTATGTGTTCGTTTGGACTACATCATTGGAGATTCGAAAGGGATAAGAATCTGCAAACTGTCCCGTGGGTCACACAGATACCATCCTATCTAAGAAACGACTCCATCTCAGGTGCAAAAACCCTCAACGCTTTGATTATATAACCAAAAAAAAATCTTGGCTTTGGAGGCTTTTTTTTTGGGGGGTAGTTTATATTTTATTTAACATAACGTGCGATAAATTTTATCCTCGTAGATAAATTTAAGATTAATTTTGTCCTCCCAAAGGAGCAGCATTTATCCTATTTCATATAGATATTCATATCATATAATATAAATGAGTGCTATGGAAAAAGGCCAAGTTGATACAAAAGGATATCAAAGGATTTTCCTTGAACGATTTCATATGAAAATTGTGAATTTTCCTTCGTCTCATAATGGCGTGCGAGTTTTCCCAGCTGTTACACTCGAAACACAGAAGACGGTAATTTCGTCTATTTTGCAACTTTATTTCTACTTTTTCTCAAACACACAAAATAAGCAAACACTAATAAAACGTCTTAATTTTCAGCAATCGATAAATACTATTTCATAGCGTTCATTTTCCCCTATATAAATCCGGTTTTTTTTTTTAATTAATTGCTTATTCAATAAATCTCTCCATGGGAGCAATCTTGTAACCGAATAGCAATTTCAAAATTTACATATAAACGCCATAAATTTATTCAGCTGTAAAAAGTATACAAAAACAAACACCACCTGACACATGTGGGGTATATAAATTATCTCGGAAATAAATATGGAAGAACACGTCATACGTCATCGGATCAAAGTGGTCCATGTTATTCAATCCAAATATACATACGGATGCGAAATCGATACTCTTAATGATGTCCGTATATCAACGATCCATCAAATTTGTGTTGTAACATCACGGCCTACTTTCATTTCGAATCTGGTCACAGAGACGGCCATCGATGATCGGTTATAGTATCAAATTATAATAAATCATCACCGTAGAACATCATTTATCATACGGTTCTTTCACTAATTCGAGTGTAGTCGCACATGTTGCGGGCGCACTCGAGTGATGCATAGATAGTATGCCCGCACATGTAGCGTGCAGCACTCTATATCTAATAAAATATTATTATTTATTCAAATTATAATTTCAAAATTACATTGAACACCTCTTTTATTATATTGTCACGTCTGAATCAAATTTCCAAACAATTTTTACGATCATACATACAAAAATATAAAGAGTGACATATTTCTATAAAGAAATATACAGAGTGTTTTGCAGATGGACCGACAATTTTTTTTTTTCAATATTTTGAAAAAATTTCACCATTAAATCGTTGTTATAGCACAAAATAACTATTTTTGTATGTTTTATCTAAATAAATTATTTTTTGTAATTGGTTTTAAAGAAAACTACATCTGAGCTTCCAAAGTGACATAAAATATGCAAATGAATGAGAAGTGTAAACTCCTGAATTCTTTAAACAAAAAACTAACAAATATTTTGAACTAAAATTAGTTTGATACGAAACGGACCGTAATTTTGCCGGACGAATGGATGGGAATAGACGGGCGTTGAATAGAAAGACTCTCTTCTCTAAATAACTATTTATTAGAGAGAGAGAGAGAGAAATCTGGCTGCAGGAAGGACGACCTCCCGCAGCCAAGGCTAATCGACGAATCACCCAACTCCCGTCTCCTACGCGTCACTCCCTAACCGGTAACGGTGCATGCGCAAGAAGCGATCCGTTGGTATGCAGATGCAATGTCCCCGCAGGGCCACAAGAGATGGCGCTGTTAAAATAACACATTGCACCTGAAGAGAGACGGAAGATATCGCTGTTAATCTGGAAAATTAAATCTGCTCAGACTAACAGCGCTATTGTGTGGAGATGTTAAATCGCCCACGCTACAAAGTCATACAAATCATTCAATAAGTCGTTATACTTGAAGAGGCTCGGCAGGGCCAAAGTTAAGAAATTTGACAGGACCAGAGTTAAGAATTTTTTTTTTATGTTTAAGATGTTTTCATTATATTTATTTACAAAATTTGTTCAAGTTGGCCACCTGTGCTTCGTATGAACGCAAGACACATTTTTCTTATTTCAAATGTAGTTGTCTGAAGTAGCATTTCTTCTCTCATTTTGCAAAGGCGGCGCTTATCGCATAGTCTCCAGACCTAACACCACTGGATTTTTTACCTGGGGACGTTCCCTATTCCGTAGTTCGCACGGTCCCCAGACCTAACACCACTGAATTTATTAAGGACGCATTGTACCCGTATGTAGTCCCGCGATTAAGCGGTTGGACTCGTAACTCAATCATCTTGGGTTCGAATCGATTGGCGATGGTCCCATAAAAAGGATTGCTAAAAACCACCAATGTAAATTTGAAAATGCCCAGAAAAATAACACTGAACATGGTTTTAACGAGCAAATGCTGTAAGATTACACGATCGCTCTAAATTTATTTCATGATCCAAAATGCATCTATATAGAAACATGATAAAATCATATAACATTTGATAGAATAACTATCTCAAAATTAATAATTAGAGTGCTAAAAACAGTAAACAAATCTCCGTTTAACAAAATACACCGTAGCAGCCAAAGAGTTAAAGGTCTGATATTTGGGCTCTTGTATTGAAACTCACATAAATTTTAATTAGTAACCACATTTTTAAATGTCGTATTTACTAAGAAAACCATGTTCCACGTATCAAAATATAAGTATAAAATCCATCCCAAATATTTTCCAAAATATTGCTCGCTATAACCGTGATTTCATCCTAAATGCACTATTAATAAATGAATTTAATTGTAATCTATAATGATAATAATTACATACCTAAAGCATTATTAAAGGCGTATATCTTGTTTTACCATGATTACTCTTTCCAATGTTTTTTTTTTTGGGGGGGGGAACACAAATATAAAATTTCAATTAAAATATTAAAATCGTATACGGAATAAAATTATCATATCAATAAAAAAAATACCCATATCCATAGTTCTAGAAACTCATTTAATTTGGGTTCCAAAATTTAATAAATTCGCATTTTGCTGCGAAAACTTAAAATTTATTCCTTAATTCCATATTGAATTTTAAATCAACGATTTGTGTTCGACGGTCGACGTTCATCTCTTGAATTCTATTTTCATTAAATGCAAATAGATTAACGAAAAGTGTAATATTATCTTGTTATTTGAGACGAATTCAAACAAAACAAGGATTAATTTGTCTGATTGAATCCTTCTTAGCTAAATCTTTTCATTCAAACAAATTTTCTGAAAGACCTGATGAATGTACCTTAATATTGACGCTTAAGTATACGTGATTTGGCGACCACAAATGAAAATGCTTCCCATGGAAACATAAACGACATGTGCATGACAGACGACAGACAGGCGAAATGCCAATATTTTATTCGAGCATATTTATTAGTATAATTGGAGTAATTCGTCTTTTTAATTCCATATGAAATGTTTGTCTATTGTCTTTGCTTTCTTTGATCGTATCTGTTGTCCGAGTCCTACAAATGAGTGCATGGTGTAGAAAAAGCAATTGGATTAATTTAAGATAAATGCAATAGAAATGAGGTCACAAGAGGAGTCTGTGAGGATGTGATAAGATCAACACTCAGCAATTATATCTAAGTTGAATTAAAAAAGGACGACGAAGGAGAATTTTCTTGATAAAATTGTGAAAGAACAATGGATGAAATTCTTATTGGACAAGACTACAAAGACATATTGCAATGGAAAGAACAGCTCAAAATCCAACAAGAACAAAAATAATTATTATATCTCATGCTTTTACACCAGTTTTTGTTTTGTCAAATGTCGCAGATATTAGGTGGACCCGAAAGTATTCGAATATTCAGTGAAAAATAGTTCAAATGTATTAATAACAAATGTTTTTAACATGCAACATTATAAAATATAATTCTCTTTATTATTTAACACATCTTCCAATCGTTTTAGTACCGCTTCGATCCCTTTTTTTGTAACAACTTTGCGACTTAAAAACAAAAAACGATTATAAATGCATTTCCACTTCGACCGCATTTTTTTCTTAGACTGTGTTCCATGGTCTGAATGAAGTCCAGTAAATAAGAAGGATGCTGTAACACTTATACGGTGTTATATCAAGGCATGCGGTATCCATCCTACCCCATAACACCCATCCTATTCATTTTGCTGATGAGTTTTACCACAATTTAAAAAAAAATCTGGATACAAACTATGCTCAAACATAAGGTCTCAAAATATTCGAATACTTTCGGGTCCCCCTAATATAAATTGATATTTTCAATAGTTTTAATTGATTCATCAATATATAACGTCTACGTTATGCAGAGTACGTTATTATTCAAGATTATTGACCGCAGATGAGATCATATAGATACCTATGTATATCTCAGTCCCATAAATTGTTTATGGAATGTAATAAATCCAATTTTTACCCAGATTGCGCCGTATTTATTCACTTTTAAAGCACTCCAGGTGGTCTTCGCATTTATTCGCAGATCAAAATAGCATTTTAACGGTTGGAATCAGGTACTGTTGCGGATGATTGCCAGCTGTGTTGACGCTGATCAGCCAATTATTGAGGATATTGCCGTTTCGCGCATCTCTTTTATAAGCTTTGTGTTCATGATGAGGCTTTGGTATATTTTCATGTGATATTTGTGCTATTTTACGCTTCCAACAGCCACCAAAAAAAACCAACACTCTGCCAAAAACGCATAAATTGAATTTGCTTTAAACGCTTTAAACGACTCACTCAAAAATAAACACGCAAAACTAAAACTTCTCTCATATACGCAACTAACATAATTTTGAACTTAAACTTTAACGCGTCAAGGACAATAAAATTTGCTGAATTTTAAACGCCATCGCGTTGAAATAGCTAATGCTCAATAGTCTACGCTATTGTTCCAAAATGAAACAGCTCCAACTATTTGATAGCTTAATAAACTTTCTCAAAAGTAATTTGAATGCATCGAATTACTGTTTAACTTGTATTTCTTGAGGCTGCACGGTTCAATATCGAGGGGTTGAATTGTGTATACAGTATAATGTAGAGGGTTAAATAGGTCATTCGAAATTAATTTCGAGAGCTAACATTTGAATTAGGGGCTAAATTCAGCCAAATATTAATCTTTATAATTGAGCATTCCGCATAAATTCATTCATGTTTTATTAATTTGACCCCAATCGCGATGCGGTTTTAATTACTTCTGTCAGATTTCTAAAAAGTAAATCTAAAAAAGTCTTTTTCAATTTAAAAATAAGCCAAACATGTACGGTATTAATATATTCAATATTACAATACGTATTCTACCAGATCAAGTGTTATTAATTTTGCTCCATTGCCGCTATTAAATTGCTTTGGAAAAGTTCGAAATTATACATCATAAAACACGCTTGTAAAAAAATATTCTACGAGGTTCATCCAGAAAGTAAGGTTACAACATTTATGTGGGATATTAAACTATTTTTCAACGTAATCGTCGTCGAGATCGAGACATTTCTGTAGTCGGGATACTAGCATTTGTATGCCAATGTCATAGTCCTCAGCCGCTAGCTCTCTGGATTGTCTTTTGAATTGTGTTTTGGATCTTTTATTGTCACGATAGAATCCAAAAAAGCTTCTCCTTCTTACAACAGAACGTCTCACGTTTCTTCCCTTCTGTTAGGTACCGCTGGATGTCGCTGAGTCGTCCTAGATCACTGGACGTCACAGTTCCTCACAGGACACGGGCGGTTTGGGCTTTCAACGACTTTGGAGTATCCATGCGGAGATTAGTTCATGGACGCAGACCGTGTTCTGTGAACATATTCGGGCATGGCGTCCAATCGCGAGGCGCTCCTTCGGTGTATCAGTGATCCGAAATTTGGACCGGTTGGACACGGAAATCTTGTGGTCACCCCCTCTAATTCTTAATGGCCGGTAATAATACATGGGATTGCACCCTTTTTCGGAGCAACGAGTGAGACTCAAAACTCTTCATATCTATACAAAATTTCATCATCTTTTGCATCATCCTGTGCACTTTGCGAGCGAGCTGGAATGCTCCCGAATAGCGGGATCTACACACAACTTGGGCCAAAGGAAGGTCCCCATGTTGTTGTATATGCGATTTTGACGATGCTCTGGTGTGAATATTCTGGGCATCCATCTCTCGCGCACACAATATCTCCAAGGAGACTTCGAGAAATATCTGGAAGTTCTTCTTTTGCACAAGTTCGTCAGAAATGACTGATGGTCTCCCACTCCTTGCCTCATCTTGTACGGCCACATCAGTACGACTATTCTCTGAACAACCTAACCCACTTCATAACGTATTGTTGACTCATCACATCACTATAATAAACTTCCACGAGCTTTTGATGGATATTCGTGGAGGTATTGTTCTGCAAAGTCAAACGGATGAGCGCGCCGACTTCTCCATTGGAAGAATTCATTGTGACTGAACAAAATGACCGACAAATACGCGCAAAAATCCCGCGGCCTCAAGAGTCTTTGTAACCTTACTTTCTAGATGACCCTCGTACATTATCTTACTTGAAAATTGATTGCAGTATTGGTAACACTTCATCTGGCGAATTTGTATTACAACGTCAATTACCACAAAAATAAAATACATTTAATTACTAACATAATACTAATGCAGTGCCGTATTATTAATGTTTTTTAAATAGCAATACATGAAATATTTTTCCAGATTTCGTCAAATGATTCTATGTAAAAATGCTTTTATGTGCTTTCCAGCTAATTGTTTTGTGTCCTATAAATCTGGCAAAATGGTTCTATTCTAAATCCACATTAAAACTCAAAGTTTAATTATGAAATAAAGCAAATTTTGGCTATAAGGTTGGTTTTTTTCTGGTTTCAGCCCAATCCTAGCGGTGGCAGAATATAGTCAACAGGAATATCACGATGGAACCACCGTAGCAGTTTGTCTCACCCAAGCCAATAAATTTTGGCCGACTCTATACTTTCACATGACGATATCTCTATTCTTCCTCATACCATTCTTAGTCCTTCTTGTCCTCTACACTATAATAGCGAAAAACCTCATTTCCACGGCTTCAAAGGTCGTCATGAACAAACACGTAGACTGTTACAATTTCAGAGCCAGGCGTCAAGTTGTCATGATGCTAGGAACAGTCGTCCTCAGCTTCTTCATTTGTCTCATGCCATTCAAATTCCTCACCCTGTGGATCATAACAGTACCGGATGAAAGCCTCAATCAACTCGGCGTAGAGACATACTATAACATCCTTTATTTCAGCAGAACGATGCTCTATTTAAATTCAGCCATCAATCCCATCCTGTACAATCTCATGTCGTCGAAATTCAGAGACGGATTTTTATTGGTGTGTCATCTGAAGAAGAAAAATCAATTGAAAAACTACAGGAGAGGCTGTCGAAGCAGAGCTGGAACATTTCATACGACGTCTTCGTACACGACGAGCAGTTCCCTGTCGCGCAGAAGCAATAGTCTTAAGAACATGATCTTCAAAAAGTCCAGCTTCGAAAGCAGAAGCACGGTCAGGTCCAACGATCAAACGCCGAGCGTAGATAGTAACAAGATCTTCGACGACACTAAAAATTTCTCAATGGATGAACCAATAGCGAATCAACCAAACGATCCATCCTCGAATATCGAAAACAAGAATAAATGTGTCAAACCCAAATTAGACCGCAGCATCAGCATGTTGCCCAATATCTTCACATACAAACCCATCATCAGGCGGCAGTCGGCTCAATGTAACGATAAATCTGACACAAACGCCTCAAAAATCCAATGGAAAAAATGCAACAGAAACGACGATGACATCTCAGAAGACTCCGACACTGAAAAAACCAAAATAAAATTCAACACAGATCCATGTGAAAAATCAACATTGCTAAACAAGCAACGCTCTTTGGATTCCAGCTGCGGTTCCGGAAATTATTCCCTTAGGAAAAACGTCATATTAAAAAGCGCCAACAGCAAAAGTTTCGAAGACAAAGACTTCAAGGAATTCAGAAACATCCCACGTGAGAGCTACGTTTGAAATTGGCGCCAATTCCATCATATATAGCTTTCCCGCTTCAATAATCAACGACGATATACAACACTGCGTTTATTATTTACGGGACCAACATGAATACATAATTTCAAACTAATGGCCAACGGCTATTTAGAACTTAACGCTTTAACTTATATTTCCAGTATTAATATTTAAGACAATTGTTGCATTTAGTAATGGAACAAACCAAAGATTTTTTTAATCGCATGTAATATACTTAATTTTTAATAAACACTTTAAGAAATTTCTGAACGCATTATTTTTATTAAATCTATTGATGTATCTTTGAGCCAACAGATGATTTTCAGATCCAGAAAAATGTCGATCGACAAATTTTTGACGAATAAGATGTAGATGTCGCACATTATCCAATGCTTTTACAATGTCCAAAAAAAAATTAGCAGAGTACTATTTCATCTCGTTTCTTCTTGAGATAACATTTACTACTGCAAATAGTTTTTTTTTTAAATAAAAATATATTAAAACACTTTATTGACAGGCGGTTTTTACGCAAATTCGAAATTTTTAGCACAATCTATTGTATTGGATTTATAATTTTTTACGAAACTTTCAGAATTTATTCATTATGAACGTATTTAAATTTTGATATAAAAAATGTATGTGTTTTAAATTAATTTAATCAAGGAATACATACTAAATATTTTTATAAAAATTAGTTTTGATTTACACGATTTTTTTAAAAATCTACATCTCAAAAATATAAAAGATAAATATATTTGATCATGAATTAATTATTTATTCATTTGTACTGCTATCTTCTTTCAAATTTTCGAATCATAAATGAAACGTCTTGGTTTATTAACGAGCAAAGTCTGACGTATCTGAGGACGCCATATTAACGCCTGCGGTCGATAAAGTGTTAAGTATAATTATGAAATCATGTAATGGTTATTTTACTCAATTTAAGACTGAAGTTATCAGTATAACTGCATAAATTTGGGGTTGTTAATCTAAATATAGAAGTTTTATTACGTCTAGGAATGAAATATAAGCTGTAATTCCACGGTCCTTAGTAGACACAGAATTTATCTTCTTTTAGGTCAACACTGTAGTAATTCTTCACGTGGTTCTGTTTTATGTTCTAAGGGTAATATAAAATGTTTTATCCCCATAAAATAATATTTAGGCTGATGCTTATTTACAACCCTTAAACTACATGACGTTTATGCCTCTCTGAGATTACCATCAGTGCAGAATTATATTTTATTATTAAAATAATGGCTGTTTAACTGAGATTGTTTCTTCTCGGTGTGATTTATGCGATCGTCATACATTTTTAAAATAATAAGCTATTAATATTGTCACAATAAAAATAGCGATCACCTCATAAAGACGTCCACAGCTTCAAATTTGGAACAAAGAATAATTAAACCATTATTCCAACGTGCATATTAATACAGTGTTCTCAGAATCTTTCAACTTTCCCAAAAAAAAAAAAAACACGCACAACAATAAGAACCAGCGGAAAACGATTTATTTCCCAAGGAACATAATCAAATTTCATATTTTCTAACGGCATAAACAAATTTGAATCTCAAAAAGCGCCCTATATCCACTCATGCTTGATCCCAGGGGGAGTTGAAGTTTTTTTACAACCCTCACTGTAAATTTGCGTAAATCAGTGTCGTCTTTCTTCACATTTTCTATTTCTTTCTTCGCAATAAATTCGGGAATATGATATCAGCGCAACTGGATACCTTTTATGTAACGAACCTCAATAAATTACTTCTATAGAAATATTTTCCCAGCGCAAAAGACAATCACGTGCCCCGCACAAACGAGGTTACATTTAATATAAATGCGACCAAATATAATGTGGCGATAATATTGTCAATGTTTGATATATTTTGAATCATATTTTAGCGTCTTCTTGGTGGAATATGATTGTTTGAACGTATTTCTATCCGATTTAATTATTCACACGATTAACCACAATAAAATCTATTATAAACCATATGAATTCCTTGGGTTTCAAACTTATTTCGAACAAGACACAAAGTATACATATGCAAAAGTAATCCATAAAGGCTACAGCATTTATGTATCATCGAAAAACCTTCGCCGCCAGCTCTTTTTGAATTGTCTTTTGAATGTTGAGGTATAGTGACATACCCACGTCTCATCCCCCGTCATGATAGTCTAAAAAAGCTTCCCCTTCCTGTGTAAAATTATCCAAAAATGCTTCAATATGAGCATTCTGGGCATCATTCTTCGATCATCGCACACAGCTTCTTCTAACCAGCGCAATTTTCTCGTCGTGACTAGGGTTTATACAAAAAGCATGGCACAGATTGTTCTTCAACTATTTCTACACACTCCTCTTCAAATTTTATTTCTTCCGCGAGAATAGGATCTATCCTTGTTAACCCTTTGAGTAGTAAGCTAACTTTAAAACATAAACATAGATGCTATATTCGCATGTCCGCCACTTACCATCCGAACAAATCCATTTATCTGTCAGAACTGTCGCAGCGTGTATGAAACTTGTACTTGAATAAAATAACACTGTCGATAGCACATCATATTCTTCATTTCGTAAACATAAACAATCTACTTGAAATCGATACATATCATTATCAGTCGATAAATTCGATTTAACGATCTATACAAACGTACGATGTACGCAACATACTCTCTTTGTCTCTGTCTCCCATTCACAATATCACTGCTGCGAGATACTATTTCCGTCTCTATTTCTTTCCAAGCTCAACGTGCAAGATACCCTCTATCTCGGTCGAATCACCGAAATTCGGATACAACTCTGTGTCTTAACTCTTTAAAGGGTTAATATGCTTTCTTTCATTTAAAAACTCCATTTTTTTAAGCAAGTGCTAACGCACTATTTTTTCGATGTATATTTTGAATTTTGCAACCCATTGTAAAGATAAGAATTCATTTCGAGAAAGGTTCAAAATTATTTTCCGAGAAGAACGTTTTCTTACCTTTTTCGTCTAAATTTTTTTTAATAATGAAAATCCCACTTCCCAAACAACTCAACCCACTTTGTGACACGTTGTCGACTCATCACATCACTACCATAAGCTTTCACGAGCTTCTGATGGATATTCGTGGCGGTATTCTTCTGCAAAGTCAAAAAACGGTGCGAATCTCGCGCCGACGACTTCTTCATCGGATGAATTTACTATGACTAAACAAAATGGCCGACAAATATGCGGGACACCTAATTTGTCTACACCAAATTTGGCATTTTTTGCAACGCAAAACATGCACAATTCCTGAATGTATCAGGTCAGTCCAAAAGTTCATGCGCATTTTTGAGAATTTTTTAAATAGTGTAAATATAATACAATTTAGTATTTTAATCAATGATATATTTTTCTCCACTGCCTACAATTTCTTGCTATCTCACGGGTAGCTTTTTAATTCCACTGTTGTAGAAAGTTGAGTCAAAAAAACTTGAAATTTCATTTTGTACATCCTGTTAAGAATTTAATTTTTCTCTAATAAAAAAATAGGAAGGTACGAAATAAGTGAAAATCACTTGGGGCAATATCCGGGGAGCAAACGGGAAGCTCCCAATTAAATTTACTATTTTTTTGTAGCGTTGTTTGAGACGTATAAGGTCTAAGCGCTATCATGATATTACAAATTTTCCCAAAAATGCGCATGAACTTTTGGACTGACCTGATAATTCAAATTAATTTGAAAGTAGTGACGACAATGATTATATGCATGAATTGGACGTTGAGTTGGAAAGATTATCCTTAGTTAATGTGTCTTGCAAAAAAAAAAACAAAAAAGATAATAGCTCTATTTCCTGATAATCAAATTCGGAGAAATTTGGATTCCTGTAAATTGACCAATTGACAATAGTAGTCCACTATGGGAAGATGTTACCAATAATGATGATTGTAGTCCAAATATATATTTTTTCTGTTATATGAATTTTATGAACGTGAACTGCTCCATTACAATTTTTTCAATTATTTTTTACAAAAACAACCACCAAACAAATACAAACAAAACAAATATCTATTCAGCCAAAACAATACGTAGTTACAAAATATGTTGTTTTTTTTTAAAACATTTAGGGACTTATTTATAAAATATTTTTTAAACTCCAAAGGCTTAGATTGAAAAACACATTTATATTTAAATCGTTACTTTGAGCGAATATAAATTTGAATTGTCTATAATGGACGCTTTTCATGATAATATCTATTACAATTGATAAGTCTCGCTCGCTCTTACATCATTTAACGCAATGAGTGCGAGCGAGAAAAAATATGTCACGTGATAAATTTCGCTTCGGATGTTAGCTTTTGAAACCTATTCAATTTTACTCAAAAGTATTTGAATAATCGAATCAAAGATGCTCAAACATTATTATGATTTACAAATTAATTAATTATTTTTTTCTACATTTTCAGTCCGATCCTCAGCGTTGCTTCATATTCGAAGGAAGAATACTACGACGGGTCAATGGTGCCGGTCTGTCTCACCCAAGCGGACACCTTCTGGCCAGCATTGTTCTTCATCAGCACAATCTCCGTCTTCTTCATTATACCCTTGGCCATACTTATAATTTTGTACACAATAATAGCTAAAAACCTCATGGAAAATCCCGGCATTATCACGCAAAACAATAAACACAACGCCATATCGGGGAACAGCGTTCTCAGATACAGGAAACAAGTAGTGATGATGCTGGGAACGGTTGTCTTATCGTTTTTCGTATGCCTTCTACCATTCAGGGCATTAACTTTATGGATAATAATTGTTCCTCCCGAAACTGTTATGTCATTAGGCGTAGAAGGCTATTATATACTTTTATACTTCAGTAGAATAATGCTTTATTTAAATTCGGCAGTCAATCCAATATTATACAACCTCATGTCTTCGAAATTCCGCGACGGATTTTTAAGATTATTGAGATTGAATAAGATTAAGAAGCTGCAAAGATACAAAGGTGATACCATACAGAGAAAGGACACGTTCAATACGACCACATCGACCAACTATTCCAGCAGTCAGCATACGTCCGATTCGTTTTGGCGACGATACAGCAACAGGAACGCCTCCCAAAAATCCCCCCAAAAGCAAATCGTGAACGGCAGCGCCAGGAAATATTCGCAAAACGGTCCAGAACAACGACAGCAGAGTTTCAAAAAAGTGGGCGACATCGTCAACGTCCAAAACAATCGAAGAAACAGCATGCGCTTCGTGAGCGATGTGATTCTGATACCGAAAGAAGACAAAGTCGACAACAACAGGAGAAATGCCAACTTGCAAAGCTATCTGGAAACGCCTTACGACGACGTGAAGAGCGGCGCCGGATTGGATGCTGCCGAAGAAATCGACGAAAATGCCAAATTGGAAGAGAGGAGCGATGAAGTGCAAAACAGCAGCACAATAAGGGATGGCATAATCGTGGAAGGATTGATCAGCGTAGGAGACAAGAAGACTCATTTCGTCAGGGTTCCACTTTTGGTATCGAAAAATTCGTCTACAATGTCCAAGAATTGTATTAGTCAATTTGGCAAGGAAAGTTTTGTATGATCTCTCGTTTTTATACTAATTTAGAATAAATGCCAACTACCAAAAATATATTTTGTACGCTTAGATGTAAATTTTTCTATTGTAGTTAACCAAAAAAATACTGAAAATGAAACGAAATATATATATATATTGTAACCATGACATCTGATAACCAAATATTTTCATTACTGGCGTTGATTAGGCAAGTCTCATATTTTTACAACACGATCAAAAGTATTGAGCAACTCAAATTTTTACCAATTTGCTTGAATTTGCTGCTGACTCAATGGAAGAAATCAGATCAATTTCTTCAAGAAATACAATAAAAAGGCTAAGCTTAGATCATTTAAAATAAAAATGTACATAAACGTACTCGAAACGACATTGACACCTTCGTTTTCTTCGATATTCACGATTTTCCGCGACACAACAATGGATTACGTCAAATTCGGTTTGTTTGGAAACGGTTTAAATTTGACATCATATTTTTGCACTTTTATATCACTAAATAAATCTGAAAGGCATTCTACAGCGAGAAAAACATTAGTAATACAATAAAATTGAGTCTAATACTGATAAAAACTGAGGAAGATCCATTTAAATGTCGATTTAACCTTATGAATACCGTGCGCACAAATCTGTGCGTTTCATCGCTTCGACATTATATTCGAAAAAACACGTTCAAAATGATTTTCACTTAAACGTATTAATTTAACATGTTGTATAGAGATATTACCAATATTATATTAAATTAAAATATTACCAAAACAAGTATTATTGACTATTTCTGAAGGATCAAAACTTGGACAAAAAAATCCGTTTTCTTAAAATTGATCAGCTTTAAATTTGTACACACGTATTGTTTTATGCTAATATTTTTTATGCATTTTGTACATATATATTAGGAAGATCGAAAAGTATTCAATAAAAATAGTACAAATTATTAAATACAATTTTTTTTATATACAACATGATAAAATATTCAATACAACTTCCTATTACTTGTAAAAACTTTTTAGCTTACAAGCAAAAGACTATTTTAAATGCATTTCCACTTAAAGAGGTCCGGTGTATTAACGTAAATGAGCTATTTTTCAATGCTGTTTAAAAAGGGACTATTTTTTGTGTTGTCAAGAGGGCGTAGCATTCGATGAAGGCGTGTCATACCCATCCTACCCCATAACGCCCATCCTATTCGTTTTATCGATGAGTTTTAGCCTAATTTAAAAAAAACAGCATACAATGCCGGATGTGGACTGTCTTAATTTCGAGTCTGGACATTTATTCTAAATTTAAAAAAAACTGTAGCACAAACATAATGTTTAACAATAGTTCTACAGAACTTTTTGATATCATTAAAGGAACTGGGTCCCTTTAATGATATCAAACTACCTCAAATGGTCATTTTTAATGGTCTTCCAAATACACATTCATCATTTTTTAAGTGTTTTAAATTTATTTTCATTGGGTTTATATACGTAAGCTATCTAAGCACTTTACAGGGATAAAGTTTTTAATGAGTGCTCAATACTTTTGGCGAATTCAGTTTTATACAAAAAGTTCATACAATCGACCAAAATATGAAAAGCATCCACGACACACTTTTGCAATTCTCTTCGTTAAAAGAACTTCGTTCCTCGTATTAATTCCATGGTGTTTCTTGGCTAATTCTAATTTATGTGGCTTCGTACATTTTATAGCACAAAGGAAAACACGTGGAATTATTGACTTTCTTCCAAAAATACCTCAACCAAAAACAATGCCTTCTCTCAATAGCCCTTCAGCCCTTAGTCTGATCGAAATATTTTTTGCACAGGCCAAACGATCCGAAGAACATCGATCGATGCGACCGCTTTTTGTCCGGATTTTCCGTCCATCGAAATTCGTCAAAGTGATCGAATGTATCCAACCGGAAATTTTTACAAAGTGCAATACTATTATATTATTGATAATTTAATTGTTCGTTATGATTGATTCGTTGCTCTTTTGAACTAGTTGAATATTTATAAAATGAAATGTATCATTATATAACCAAAGAACAATAAATACGACAAATACAATAATTTCGTTATTTTTTAATTAATTAGTATATTTATTTGTACGGAGTTTGTAAATATACTGAGAGAATATGCGTGGGGTCGTAAGTACGATGGAAATATTTATATACATAGTATTTAAAATAGGTGAACATTTTGGGAAACGGCGATGAGTAATCGTTGCATCTTATTTATAGTGTGGTCCAAAAATTGCGAGATTAATTTATTTTTAATAGGCATCTAATGTAATATATTAATACTATTTCATCTTATCATTTTTTTATTTTTTTTAATACACCAAAAAGTTGTTGATTGGTGTTTTTTATGGGTTTGATCGGACATTAAGTCTGGAATGATATTACAAACTTATGCCGGTCAATTACTGAAGAAGAATATGGTCGGGTCATATATTTAAAATTTAAATTGTCGTGCCTTTCTTATATAATTATATTATAACATGGTTTATGCTATTTTTCATTACAACTACACTTCCTAGTGATTTAACTACTATTGATTGTCAGTCAATTCTTAACAAGTCCCTGTATTCCTTTTTTCCCAGAATGTCTCATCCTACGCAAATTTGATTCGTTAATGACTTTTTGCTCCAAATATTTACATCCCTAAGCTCAAATAATGTATAGACATCGAATTCAATAAATGGGAGTATTGTAACACACTGACTCAATAAGTTCGTAGGATTTTTTTTGTTTTGAAGAAAATGTGTTAATACGATCCAAAATGAATTTAAAAAAGTTTAAAAATGAAAAAAAATCCTACGAACCTATTGATTGAAGGCGTCATATAGCAATTTGTATGACTCTATTTGGTCTTAAAGTGGATATATTAGCGAATAATTTGATTGATCACTTCAATCTGATATTACAATATGTGGCTATTTAATAACGATACTGATGATGTTAACTCGATTTGAATAATAAAAACCTATCCTTCAATATATTCCGTTTTTGCCTTTAAGCACTCCTGCATTTTAGTATTACTAAGAAAGTCCAAAAAATCATAGTTTTCTAGTACATCGACTTCTGTTTTACCACAGGATTGTACTGAAAGATTCATCGATTAATAATTGAATTTTGCAGTAAAATTGTCTAGTCCTAAATAAGTCTAGTCTCGTTATTTAATAGCCATATTCCAATGAAAGATTTGTGTCCTCTTTTTCAAATGTATCATTTGCATCAAAATTATATTGTAACTTAGACTGATTTCTTTTTATGCAAGGGTCATCCAGAAAGTAAGGTTACAACATTTATGTTGGATCGAAAAACCTCCGCCGCCAACTCTTTTTGAATTGTCTTTTGGATTCTGGGGTATAAAGACACACCCACGTTTCATCCCCTGTTACGATAGTCCAAAAAAGCTTCTCCTTCTTGTGTAAAATGATAAAAAAAAACGCACTGATGTGAGCATTCTGGGCATCTATCTCTCACACAACTTCTTGTAACCAAGTTTTTTCGACACAATACCATCAAGGAGACTTTGATAAATCTCAGGAAAATCCCTTATGAAGGTCGTCAAGCATCACATGGTGATCATTTCGCATTGTTTTTCCATTTTTTGTACAAATTTATCAGAAATCACTGATGGTCTCCCACTCTTTGCCTCGTCGTGTGTATCAATACGACCTTCTTTGAACAACCTAACCCACATCGTGACATATTGTCGACTCATCACATCACTACCATAAATTTGTACGAGCTTCCGATGGATATTCCCGGTGGTATTCTTCTGCAAAGTCAAAAAATGACTTCTTCATCGAATTAATTTACTATGACTAAACAAAATGGCCGAAAAACATGCGGGACCAAAATAACTGATTATTGGGATTCCCCCTACAATGCAAGGTGTACCAATTTCGAAACAATAAATTTACCCCAGTCTCAGGAGCCTTTGTAACCTTATTTTCTAGAAGATCATCGTGCTGTATTTCTTCCATCTTTGGCTTATTTTTATAAATATTTCCTATAAAAATATATTGAATGCATCCATCCAACTTCATATTTATCATTTGATGTTTTTATGAGTCAAATTGCATTATTCCGAAGCATATTTGATCCATCTTTGCCCGATTTTCGAGCCTGAGCTCAAGTTTCCCCAACTCCATTACAGTTATTTAATATGCACTCTGATATCTTGAACTTTGTTGTTTTCTTGGAACCCTTTTTTCTTTTCCCTATCTAACCCAGTTTCCCAAGCGCCCATCCTCCATTGTGCGTTTCGGAAATATTACATCATTTAGCTCATGTGGCCTCCCTAAAAAGATAACATCTCTCACAACGAATGCTTTTGTATTGCTCAAAATTTTGCTCATGTTTATCGCAATTTAGCACCACAAATATATTTTAATATGGACCATGCTATATTTAAAGGGTCGGTTTTTATACAATGAGGGGTGCACGTAATGGCGAGTCAATAATGTAATTGTAATACCTCAAAACTTTTATAAATTGTAATAAATTTGTAATTTGAATAATAAAACATAGCATGTGTATATTCTTATAACGTGAAAATGAGAAAAATGTATTAATTTAAATGTGATAATGTTATATACTAAATGTCCAATGATTGAGTTTTATACGACAGAGAACGTATAATAAAGAAATAACTGTTATTTGCCGCCTTTTGTATTGCGTTTTTTACCCATTCATCCCCCGTCCTAAATTTGGCCCTGAATGAAGAATGAATTTATAAATATTCCCAAAATCCTAATTCCATCGTGATACCCTTAATGAATATCGAAATGTAAAGAAAGAGGATTTACATCGCATTGCAGAGGGGGGTAGCTTCGTCTATAATTAAATTCCCCCATTGCGAACTTTCAAGCTTGAATAATTCCGGAACAATCAAGATGTGAAGGATAACTTGCATATCCGAAAGTGCACAAAATTTTCCCCGTCGGGATAAAATGTAAAAAGGGATCCATCAAACAGGATGTGGCCTAAAATTTTAACGAAATTCAACATTATTAAATTATAACACTGAGCTGTTGATGCCGTCCTTTTCATTGGATTGATCAAAGGAACGAAATCGTTTGTTTTTGCTCTCGGCTTTAAGTAAATTTTCAGCAATCAATCAAACCCTTTTCAAAGACTTTAAAGTAACAAAATCAATAAGCCGTAATTCTCGAATCTGAAATAATTTAGCTCCAGTTGCTACATTTTTCAAGCTCATATTTTCGGCCGATGGCAATTTATGTAATAGTTTATGGCGTCGTAAGAGCTTCGATATTTAAGGTCACCATATAAAAAGCTCCTAAGATTAATACTCAGCCACTTTTAACCATAAGCTACAAATTTAATGCAAAAACACGTCTATGGCTTATAATATAAACGTATTTGAAATTAATTTTTTATTTAAATATATTACATTAGGGGTATCCGAAAGTATTCGTGTATTTAGTATAAAAAGTTCAAAGTTGGCTACATTTTTCTCTCAGACTCAGAAGTGAGGTTCGGTGAATAAGGAGGATGCATTAACACTTATGCGGTGCTTTATCAAGGCATGCGGTACCTATCCTAGCCCGTAACACCCATCCTATTCGTTTGACTGATGAATTTCACCGGATTCAAACATAAGATCTCAAAATATTCGAATACTTTCGGGTCCCCTTAATTTAAATTGGTATTTTTCAATAGTTTTAATTCAAACATCAATACAATACAGAATACGTTATGACTCAAGATTATTGACCGCAGATGAGATCATCTAGATACTATCTATGTATATCTTAGTTCCAAAAATTGTTAATGGAATGTAATAAATCCATTTTTTAGCCTGATTGTGCCGTAGTTATTCACTTTTAAAGCACTCCAGGTGGTATTCGCAGATCGAATTCTTCCAAAATAGCATTTCAACGGTTGGAATCAGGTAATGTTGCGGATGATTGCCAGCTGTGTTGACGCTGATCAGCCAATTATTGAGGATATTGCCATTTCGCACATCTATTTTATAAGATTTTTATTCATGATGAGGCTTTGGGATATTTTCATGCGATACTGGATTTTGTGGCATTCCATATGGACTATTTTTACAAGAAAAAAATAACTTACAAAATACGAAGATGTTTCCATTAATGTGCCTGGACCCAATCTGAGCTCTAACATTGAATCTCAAAAATTACGAATACTTTCGGGTCCTCCTAATGTAAAGTATGAACTTTTAGTAATAAGATATAAGAAGATATAAAGAGAATAAGAAATCGAAAAATTCACTTTAATAACATGTAAAATTAACATTTAACCTTAGAAAGAATCTATAAGCATGTGAAGAGATTATCATTATTTTAAAATTACATTTTTATCATCAAATAAGTCATTAATAGGCAGCCCCATCCAACTTTATGAATGATATATATTAACACATTCTGGTCCGCTCAATTGAAAACTTACACACTCTTTTTAGGTCCGTCTACACGACTACGCGGAAAATTATCAAATTATAAGTATCAAATTCTTTCTGTATTTATTTGTTCTGAGCACTAAACATCTATTTTATGATTCATGCAAATAGCAAAATCAAATACACTCAAAACTATTTTTGTGCGACATTATTTTGTGCGATTTTGAAGTTATGCGGTTTTCTTTAAAACATGTTTTTCTTTTTTCTAATTTCATAAAGAGTACGTACAGAGATAATTTGGATAAAATAGGAAATAAATCATCAACACTAATAAAAAATATAATTTGGGACTGTGTAAATCGTATTGCATCTGCTATCGCTGAATTACGACCACGCCCTTTGTTCTGGTTTAGATTTTTGAAAAAATTCATTTCGTTTTTTTTTGCATTTTTTCCAATGTTTCGACTTTAAAAAATACATTCCCCAAAGGAATATCCAAAATTCCAACTACTAAGGAGTTATATCTATTTTAGTGAGCCGGCAACTTGGCCGGTCCTACCATAATGAAATCTTTTAACGCGTTTTTCTCAAAACTACTTTTTTCAACACGGTTGACATGATTTCTCTAGTTTTAATTAATTAATTTACTTCAAATTGGGTACGAATCTTTTCTATATAACCCTATGTTTTTTTTATTGCCTTATTGTTTTTTTATTAACTTTTTTTATGCGATTTTGGATATATTTTCTATAGCTGTTTCAAAGTTATGCGGTTTTATTATTTTGTGCTTTTAGTGGGATATTCAAGGAATTATGCACTATGAATTTATAAACCCTGGTGAAAAAATAATTGTAGGTATGCATTATCAGCAATTGGAAAGGATGAAAAAAAAATTGAAAGCTAAACGTCAAGAATTAATCAGGAATAATTTGAGGGACATTTCTACTTTGTTGGCCTTAAAAACGACTTTTTAGCATTTTTTTAAGCGAAAATTATTAAATATAGAATGTTACTATTTCGTGTGTTGACTAAGCGACCTTCATTGAATATAAAATATTTTTTAAACTTCAATAAAGTATGGTAGTGGGAGTGGGAGGAGCCACGTATATCGGTGCGCAAGCGATGACATTCTTCACCACGGAAGTTCTAAGTCCTGGACAGATGATTTACAGCAATAAAATTAAACACATTTTTTCTTTGTATAATATTTTCTATAGCTTAAACTATAATTATGAAAAAATATTGGAAAATAAAAAAAATAGTGAGCAATCGAAAAAAGTGTGTATTTTTACAAACATTTTTTTGTAGTTTTTTGTTCATTAAATAAAAACTTTTAAATATTTTTGGATAATTGTAGTCTATACGATGAAGATATTTATTATATACATACTTGTCAAATTTTATAAAGAATGCTCGTCTAAGACGTGTGGAAGGACTTCCATGAGCTTGGAAAAAATCTCTCCTCTCTTCAGGTTCGCAAAGCGCAGCTTCTCGTTGTCGGCCTATAACTTTGCTTATTTATTTTATATCGACTTGAAATATACTGAAAGTATTCTTAAACATTGGTTCTTTCTGATACACAAGAAAAAAAAAGTTTTTGAACCAACAAGATAGAAACGTCCCTTGATGATTCTGCAAAAATTTTCACAATAATCTTATTTTTCGATCTTGAAAACCTGAGGAAAACCCGTAATAGTAAGTAGTAATGAAGGAAATTATATTTTGTAAATGAAAATGATAAAATAAATTAATTATTTCATTGTTAAAAACTGTCAAAGTCTTTTCGATAGTCTAATATTCAAATTTATTCACAACCCCTAAATGTATTTCGTATCTATTGCCTTGCATGTATAAAGGATTTATAAATTGTCATTGATTTATGCCATCAACTTTAGCATTTACATAAATCATAATAATACAGAGCGACTTTGGTTGGATCTTTAATATATCCCCCAAGCTAAAACGACATTACTTCAAGCTTCACCCGTTAAACGTTGAATTTCATCCAAATAAACTGAGTCGTTCGGATCTCGCCCATCACCCTTTATATACATCCATTTCAATTAATTCTTGCATTCCTGTTTTAATAGCCAAAAAGCTAATAATAGACAGTTAAGACCCCTCGTCTTCTTCGGGCCATAAATTAATTTTTCAATTTGCCCTGACACAATTTCTCCGGTAAACATAAAGCTGAATTCACCACAATCCCCTTCTGTTTGCACTAAATAACCCACTTTTCTCGAGACACCTTCTTGCTTATTCGCAACATCATACTTCAGGGCACGGACTGATTAGGCCCTACTTGGAATCGTGAATAATTAACGAATTAATAAAACATTCCAGCGCCAGAACAGCCTCCGAAATCCAAGCTAAAAATTTCAATTTGAATGACCAAATTATTCAAGAAGGGCCGACAAAAATGATGGATCGAATCCTGGGCATCTATGAGGATTCTCATCTAATCCATTATGGGATGGTCTATGATAAGGGTTTGCTCCAATTTGCGCATAGGCTATTAGCTGCTGTCTATCCTTTTAACCTTACATATATGCAGAAGAAATCTGCATAAATACAACATCAACCTACTTTCGATCCCCATCTTTAATCGCCCCTGATGTTGCTCCCACACTCTGCTTACATTAAGGCATATTAGCTTCCTTTCATGTTTTTATTTATGCAGGCGAAGGATAAAAGCATCGGACGTGGGAAAAAATCACTATAGAAAATTAAAGCTTTCGCAGTGCGTTGCATTTCTTTTCTCCGTTGTTTGAATGTGAAATGCTTAGCCTTATGCTGAAAGCACTGTGGAAGTCTGCAGAAATTCACAAATAACATGAATCGTCTTTCACGGTGCTGAAATGCATTTCATAACAAAGTTATTTCGAGCAAAAGTACCGAGTTTTAAATTTATACTTTCTAGCTGAATATTTGACGCTTTCCTTTGATTTCTTATTTCCTTTGAAGCTCTTTTCTAGTACTTAACATATTATGCCTTTGATATCTTAAGGCAAAAGCCGCCACGACTTGAAATTCTCATCAAAAACTTTTTTTCAACAAAATTATTTACATTGGAACTAAGTTCTATTATAAACATAATATCTATCTTTGCGTTTGAATACTTGCCAACTATCCGCCAAACTTCAATTCAGTCATTATTTTTTTATCAATTAAGGGGACACTTGATTTTAAATGGAAATTGTTAGCTAAAAGATATAACTACGTGTTGTGTATTATATAATAAAATAGGCTCAACAGAACCATGTTACTACTGGTGTAGTGGTTGCTTTATGCTACGTATAGACACGCAGAGAATAGAATCTCTGTGATGTATTTGAAGGACACGGGCATACTATAAACGATTTTTCCCTCTCTTTCTGACCAATTGCCGCTTGGAGTTTCATTTTGCGTGACGTTTGAGCCAATTTGCCCTACCACGCCTATACAAGTTTCACATTAAAAAAATTGAAACAATTTTAATATCACTTTGTATTGAGACACAGTTCATGAAACGTATTTTTTTATTAAAATTAGAAAATGAAGATTGTGAATTTATGAACAATGCCATATCCATGAATCGAAGAATATTTGCAAAATTGTTTGCTGTTTATTTATTTATTGCCATTTTTAAAACTTAAATAGTGGCATAGGTGGTAATAGGACAATTTTGAAACGGGAATGCCCTATAAATTCGTGAAATCAGAACCTTGTCAAACACGTAGAAAATTATTTGGGAGACTAAAGAGTATTTGCATATTTTGAAACCTTATATTTGAGCTCATTATGTGTCCACAGTAACGGAAATGTCTTTGCACATTTCCTTTTTTGTAGAAATGTCGTTAAGCATTACTTTTGAGTAACGACCTTTCTTTAATTATTAAGGGTAAAATATCCAGACTTAGTGACAAATACATTTTATAATATTCACGAGCATGCATACAATAATTCTTCAAAATTTCATTATAATCGGATGAATAGTATAGAAACGTATATGAAACAAACAAACAAACAAACATTCATATATAGATCGTTTTTATGAAAAAGAGATAAAAAGATTGTCCGATGAATGGAGTGACGTTTTGATTATTGAATGTCGATGGTGATTATTTTGTAGAATAATCGTTGTAAATACATTATTATAAAATATAAAACGGCATTTTTTCTGGGTACTCCTAATATGATTAAAAATAAAACATTATTTTCAAATTTATTTTATAGTGACATCTAACAATATTTTTATGCACTAAACTATAAATAGACACCCGTTAAAGGTTCGATTATTCGCTAAAATAGTATCTTTTAGTGGCAGTCGTTGACATAAGATAAGCGCGTAAGGTATGCGCATTCCGATTTCACACTTGAAAAGACGTAATTAATAATTAGAGTATAGTGCGTCCCACACGATGTTTAAACATTTTCATTTATTAATCATTTCTATGTGAAAAATAACATTCATCAACAGAAATGTTATAATAACCTCAAATAAAGTAAACAAATGTCAATTTTACGTGGTGAAACGTGTACGTTTTTTATATTTTTGAATAAGTTCTTCTAAAAGTAACGTTGCTGAAATCAAACATAATGTAAGTAAAATTATCTATTATTTTTGTGTGCAAAAAGATAATCAATTTTATTCATTGATTAATCATAAACATTTATTATACAGTAAAAAACCGATTTATTGTAACCACATTTCACCCGTAGAGTTAATTTTTTTTTTTTTATTAATTTTAAATTTAATTAAAATATTATATTTTTTTAACTAAAAAGCTTAAAATCCGACAAAAAATAATCAACTACATATGTGTATTTTTGTATTATCTTTGTAGAAAGATTCATTTTCATTGAACAAACACTTTAGATATGCACATAATTAAACACATAAAATCGTTAAAACATCATAAACGATAAGCTTAAATAAAATAAAAGGAAGGCTGCGTACATCACGATAGAACTATAATCAAATTAACACATCGTTCACCGGAAATTATTTGGAAATTGAATCGCTGCTTTCGATAGAAAAAAGTTCAACTGGTGGTTTTTGGAAGATTTTTTTAATAAATGTTAAACTTTTTAAGTTATTAGAGTAGTACATAGTAGAGTTTTTAGCTATTATCTATTTATTTCTGCATTTTGCAGCCCAAAAGATCAGGACTTCGAACCGTTAAAATCGATATAACCGTTAAAATCGTTATTTTTGTCGGAATGAAAACCATATGAAATGAAAAAATAGCAGTTCGAAGCCAAATTATAATTTTACTTGCAATTTATATGGCGTTGAACAGCCTATTGTGGAGTTGCAAGATAAAAGCAATTATATTCCATTGTAGAATTCATGATCAGTGATGATATTAACACTTTAATTGCGGGGTTAATTTGGCTTATATTGCATTGAACGCTGGGGTATCAAAGACCCGCAACACTAAAAACTATACATATTCAATGTAAAAAAATACATATACACCATAACATACATTGCCCATATATTTTTAAATGTTACACTTTTATAAACATAGTTTAAGTAGCACTTTATTCATATTATAAACAAACAGATTTTAAAAAATCAATATTTTACATGGAAATAACGCAAAAAATAGTCTGCTTTATGAAGTTCAACTTTACAAATAGTGGCAGATGTATTTTGTGTTATCATCGTTAAATAAATAAAAAACATTTACATTATCGCGGATTAAAATCGCAAAATAACCGCAAACGCTTCAAAACTTTAAAAATTGGCATTCCAAACTAATAGATCAAACTATTTATCTAAAATCGATTTGGTTACTTGAGTTAAATGAAGTGTATTTTTTAAAATAACGATTTTAGCCACGGCTTCGAACCAGAAACACACAGAAAACCGTTATTTTTGTCGGAACGATAGCTAAAATTGAACCGGTTCAAAAATATCCGTTTATTTGGATTCGGCACTCGCCTTTCACAAAAGTGAATTAGTTTTTTTATCTTTTACTGAATGAAACCTAATTAACAAGTATTGTACACTCAAACCTCTTTTTGTGCGATTTCGAAGTTATACGGTTTTTTTAAAGCATTTTTTAATTTCATAGAGAGTGCGTATCGAGATATTTTGGATAAAATAGGAAATAAATCATAAACACTAACCGAAACTAAAAAATATTATAATTTGGGACTGTGTAAATCATATCTATCGCTGAATTATGACTATACCCTTTATTCTGGTTTAGATTTTTTAAAAAAATTCATTCGTTTTTTTGCATTTTTCCAATGTTTTGATTTTTAAAAATATATCTGTTATGTATTGTCAGGAGTAGGGAATCGAATCCCGGGATCCCGGATCCCGGGATCCCGGACAGTTTCAGGTACTTAAGAATCCCGGGATTAGAAAACGTAATCCCGAAAATCCCGGGATTGAAATTTTTATCTAACAGAAATCGTACACCTCACCAACACGATGAAGGCTACTAAATCGAGACATTCCCGACGAAATCTGGACACTTGGAAACAGTGGCGTAATTACTAATTGGCGAACTTAGGCGATAGGAGCAGTGACTATCTAATCTATGTATACATATATACAGCACATGTATGTTTTTCAAATTGTTATAGTAACCTTTCCCTACCGGTGATGTATTTACTACACCTCGACGAATAATGGGAATATCGATATGAAATATAATATATACGAGGTTCAGATTTTTTGTATTCCTCTGTAATATAATTACAAATCACATCAAAGTATTATAGTATATAAGTATTCATCTGCAGCGACGGAAATAAATAATTTGTCGGGAAATCGGGAATTTTGCGATTTTTAGTCCGTGTCTCAGCAGAAAAGAATGTTATCAGTCACATTGATGGTATTATACGAAAATGAGGGCTCACGCGATCATAAACTCGAACTAGCATTTAAATATCTGATGACGATACCTCCAACGAGTGTGGAAGCTGAGCGTGCATTTTCATCAGCAAGTTGTCTGACTTCCAAAATCAGATCCAGACTAAATGACGAAACACTAATGTTTAATGTTAATGTTACTTCGGGCATATTTTCAAAATAATATTTGAATTTTTTAGTGTTTTATTGATCTATTTTTGAATTGTATTTTTATCTTTTCTTAAATAAATAAAATTCTTTGGCCTTCAAGTGATTTTTTATATTGAACAAATGGACTGATTCGTAATTTTTGATAAAATTCATCAAGGTAATTTCTTAAAATATTGAAAATCCCAATCCCGAGATCCCGGGACTGGTCCCGGGATTGTCTAATGGAATCCCGAAATCCCGGGATCGAAATTTTGGCTCGGGATTGGATTCCCTAGTAATAATGTTTATTTATTCGAAGCTTATGAAAGACGATGAGAGATGGTGTTTATTTTACTCGAAGAGCACCATGTTTGCAAATGCACATAAATTAGACACTCTAAAATAGATAAGACAGCGTGGGAAAGAATGTGAGACAAAAAGGATGATGTAAAACCGATGTGAAGCAAAAACATGGTCTCAATGATGTACATTTCAATTTTAGAAAAACTCATGTCACTGGGTTGACAATCCAGAATGGCGAGTACATAACATATCCCCCAAAGGAATTTCCAAAATTTCAACTACTTACGCAGTTGTAGCTATTTTAGTGAAGCGGCAACTTTGCCAGTCTTACCATAATGAAATCTTTTAACGCGTTTTTTTCGAAACTACTTTTTTCAACACGGTTGACATCATATCTCAAGTTTTAATTAATTGATTCACTTCAAACTGGGTACGAATCTGTTATATATATTATTCCTACCAGATTTTTGTCAAAATTTATTTTTTAACTATTTAAAAAAAAAACTGGGGCAAAATAAGGCCAAAAATTGACTTGACTGAATTTTTTTTAAATAGTTTCATTTTGTGACTTTTATGACATTTTTGCTAATTATGAATAATATTGTGGCATTTGAGATGCCAGATATCCTTAAAATTTTACAAATGATGCAAGATATCCTTTAAATGTTGCCAAAAATGTTTTTTTTATTGCCTTATTGTTTTTTTATTAACTTTTTTTATGCGATTTTGGATATATTTTATATAGCTGTTTCAAAGTTATGCAGTTTTTAAAGTCCAAGGAACGCATTCTCACTTTTTTTTAGTCATATACTCCTTTCCAAAAAAATCCGGACTATAAGGGGTCGAGGGCAGTCCTCTATAGTCCGACAAATTGAGCAATCTGGCATTGCCTTGCCTGCCTTCCAAAAGTATGTATAAAACTAGTCAACCCGTCCCCGATTCGTAATTTTTGTCTTCCGCTTTTAACGCGATGATAGTGATTCTGTGCTCCCGCAAGCAATGTTTTTAATTAGGCACATACATATATTATGATGGAACTAAAAGAACGACAAGACATGTGGTCACTCAGTGTATTATTTGAAGGTTGCATCCTCATTTATTTCTATATATTCGAGTCTAGATCCATGTGATGATGTGTACCCGATATTGTTTATAAACCGCGATTAAACTGTCATCTCAATTGGACACGCGTACAATTTGGCATTCAAGGAATTTGAATAACACAATGTTATCGAGATAATGTTATGATTTGTTTTATCAAATCTGGTAATGCAACATTTCCATTTAGTTTGAAGGCGCTTATGTCAGTTGACAAGCGGTCGTCTCGTGGAGCGGTTGCCCGTCTCTTATTGCCCAACGCGTTAAAAACTCCAACGTACGCGGAACTCCAAAACAGCTCATCCTTCAAATTCAACTCCAACAAATTACAGAGGTACCGTGTGTTCATATTCAACGGCGCGAATTCCATCATAAATTATCATTTTTACAAAAAAATACCAAATATAGTAGACTACTAGAGCGTGACAATGGTTCACTATGAATTTTTATCAAGAAATCACCGCAAGTACATTTTTGCATCACGGCCACAATCATACCGGTTTCGTACTTACAACGTACGTTTACTTTCATTTTCAATCACTTTTGATTCCCGGTTCGCTCCCCTTTTATTACAACTCCGTGCTTCATGTCGGCAAATTTATCTCCTTTTTTATAACGACTCGTCGTGCTTGATTTATGGCCGATTTAAACGGCGTTTTAGCCAAATCGTCGCACGCTTTTCAAATTTTAACACTTTATAACCGGGTGATTTCGCAAGAAATTCATGAAACTCCTTTCGTAAAATTGGTATAATTCCTAAACCAGCAGATGGATTGGAACGAAATTTTAGGGGTGCCTACAAAAGAGCTTACTGCATCGATATATTTAAGCATAACAGTGGTTTTCAATCTGTGGTGTGTGTACCCGCGTGATAAAACACAAAAAGTGATTATTTTTTACTAAAATTGTATGAATATGTTATATTTTCCCGACGGATAACATTTACATATATTTTTACGATTAAAATATTGTCAATGTGTTTACTGTCATCCCTAGAAAGAAATTTAAATCTATATCAAGTTCATACATTTATTTCAAGCTAAACAGGTGAATATTGTCCCATAGATATTTTACCAAATATTTTGTAAAATATCTTCTCAAACTAGTATTTCTAGTTTCGTTTTTGAGCTAAAAACAGCTTTAAAACAAAGCTAGTTATGTTTACACAAAGCTAGAATTGCTAGTTTGTTTTTTGGCACTAGCTTGAAACTGTTCGTGTGAACCGGGTATTAGACTTATATCATCAGTTGTATGTCTTGTGTCTGTAGGAACTCTCTTAAATGCACGTTGCAAGATTTAATAAGATTAAACGACTACTACTCGACTAAATAATTCACAATCGTTTGAAGCAATCTTTTTAGTAAAAGACATGCATTGTCGCTAAATAATTTGCACGATTGTAATAAAATTGGATTTCAATGCCAATTAAATTTAATCTGCAATTAACCGGTTTGCCATATCCATTATTAGGACATTGATTCAATAGGATATCAGAGAGTAAATCAGATTTAATCTACGTCTTCAGAGAATCAGGAATCTAATACATAAAAATGAATATCTGTTTGTTCGTATGTAATGCACTGTCATACCGTTCATCATATTGCAATAAAATTTCGTCCACTTATTGCTAAGGATTGCGCGAGTAACATAAGCATAGTCTTATGTATAAAAATCAATGTTTGTTTGTCCGTATTTAATGCGCTTCCATACCGTTCATCCGATTGCGATAAAACTTTGTCCACTTACTGTTTACACTTGCGAGAATAACATAGGCATAATAAAAATATTGTATGGCATTTTTAGCGCACATTGTCTGGTGAAATGAAGTTTGGGCTACGGAGACGGGGAGAATCGGTTTATCGCTATGACGAATGCCAGGTAATCGCTAGTTCTTAATAAATCTGGATTAAAACAATTCATCGGAAATATATTGATATGAATTTTTTGTACGCCTTTTTCAAACGCAATCCACTCTCGCCAAGACCGCTGAGAACGACCTGTTTTTTTTCTCAAAACAATGACATTAAAAGTGTCGATAATAATTTTATGATAACACTTCAGATAAAATTGCGTTTGTGCAAATTATCATTTTTAACAATAACTTATCTGGGTGTTTTCGCCCGAATACTTGATAGTTCAACGCCCCCAATATCTAATTTATTTTTAATTTTCGAATTAACGAATTTGAACTCTTTTCCTTCGTCGTTATCAGTCAAATTAAACTTATTGTCGATGAACGAAAGCCCCTTATATTTGTTTATAGGATTATCTATTGTATCCAACTACCTGAACACCAGCGTCTCACCGATGAGTCGCTTTGTTTGACCGAGATCCATGTTTCCCGCAAAAAATGTGTTAAATTAACAGTTCACATTATGACATCATCTATAATACCCATAGATCACGTCCCTGAAACTACGCTAATCCATTTTTATTATTTTCCTGGCGGAAATAGCATTTGGTTTAGAAGCATCCTATTGCTCGAGAAACTTATGAATTTTAATGGAATTATGCAATGATGTGTTTATATCAGAAGTTATTTCAACGCATTCGAGCCGTCTTCGTATTGAATCGTCCGTTGATTAATTAAAAAAGTCATGGACTGCATCCAATTCGTAGTGAATTCGAGGGCGATTCAAATATAACCCGGAATTTGCTGTACAAATTTAGTAGTGATGCATAAAAATACAAATGGGGTATCTTATTTTTCTACGTAGTGCCCTAAATTAGAAAAAAAAACATCAGATAGAAAGCTTTTTGATCGCATCACTGAAGAAAGAAGCAGCATCTTCTGTTGCGCAACGCGTAATTATTCGTTTTCTCCTATTTGTTCAACACTGGTTCTCGTCTTTCAGACCTTCAATCAAACACTTACTTAGAGAAGCATCACCGAACTGTGCGTCAAGCATCCTCAAAATTTCACTTGATTTCACGCCTTCGTTGAAGAGAAAACGAATAAATACGCGTTGCGCAACAGAGGATGCTACTTCTCGTGGTCTTTCTTCAGCGACGGGATCAAGAAGCTCTCATCTGATGAAATAAATGTATTCCTGGTTATATTTGAATCGCCCAAGTATATCAGAAATCCTTGAGATTTGAGAGTTGTTCATCTTGGACTGGACTCGTGTATATCCCTAGCATAAGCATGAAGACCACGTGTTATCCTGCGAGATCATTTATGGGTTTTGATCATTTCTTCTTCAGGATTGTCACAGCGCATCTTTTTTTTACAAGGCATTCTGACCCATAATAGATTCAGTCTCGCGGCAAAAATCATTCAATGGGCAGCCCTGATGATCTCTTTTGAATTCATTTAAAAACTAGTGATTACCCGGCATACGTTGCAATGCCACGCCTCGCTTAACAAACTGCGCACACAAACAATATTTTTACTATGCTCATGTTATTCCCGCATGTGTAAACAATAAGTTGACAAAGTTTTATCGCAATCGGATGAACGATATGGCAGCGCATTAAATACGAACAAAGAAACATTATTTTTTTTTAAAATATATATAAGACTATGCCTATGTTATTCGCGCAATCCTTAGCAATAAGTGGACGAAGTTTTATTGCAATCTGATGAACGATATGACAGCGCATTACGTACGAACAAACAGAGATTGATTATTACATATTAGATAAAATGGAAACACCAAGATCTATGAAAATAATGGCTTAATCATTTTAAGAGGTAAAAAAAGGATGTGTCTTGATTGACACAATTTCAACCCTTCTAGTTAGCTAAAATTTAAAAAAATAAAAAGATTCTTAATTAGTAAAGATGTTGCTATAGTCCCTACCTCAAAAAAAATTATAAAATGGCGATTATTAAAAAAAAATTATTGCCTTATTTTTTGAGTTTTTGTTTTTTTTAATAGCTAAAAATACAAATTTGACATAAATCTGGTAGGAACAATAGAAGGTTTCTGCTGAGACACGGACTAAAACTAACAAAATTCCCGATTTCCCGACAAATTATTTATTTCCGTCGCTACAGATGAATACTTATATACTATAATACTTTGATGTGATTCTCAATTATATTACGGAGGAATACAAAAATTCTGAACCCCGTATCTATTATATTTCATATCGATATTCCCATTATTAGAGTCGATGTGTAGTAAATACATCACCGGTAGGGAAAGGTTAATATAACAATTTGAAAAAAACATATATGCACTGTATATATTTATACATATTTTTCGGGATTACGTTTACTAATCCCGGGATTCATGAGCACCTAAAACTGTCCGGGATCCCGAGATTGAATTCCCTACTCGTGATGATGCAACATATGCATCACCGACCATGAAAGTGTTAAGGCTGAATCAAATAATGCAAACATTTAAGGGCGAGCTTGAGCTTTTTTTTGTATTATTGAAAAATATTTTTATTTTAATTTTTACAGAAACAATGGCGGCCAGTGACGTATTAATTGGCGGAATTGAAGGGTGAGTATTTTTGAACGCTTTTTATATCTTTTAAAAACCATAAATACGGTGTGTACGCACCGACGATCAGTTTCTCAATGAGACGTGCGTACAAACTGCATCAAACATTTAACACTTAAAATACAGGTTAAATAACGGGTTCGGTGTATTTCAAAATATATGTGTGAGCACCTGCTCGTATCACATTCCACGAAACTTCACGGTCACTTCGGCACGTATGCATCATCTTACGAAACTTCGTACCGTCGAAATGCCTTCAATTTGCCGACAAGGGTTAAAATCGCAATTCAAATTTGGAGCATTCAATTATGTAAACAACTTACGCGCCATTAAAACATTCAAATCTGACAGATCGGTGGTAATAGCAGGTCAAATGTCAAGCATGACCGTTCAAGGTGCAATGTGTACTCCGATTTATTTGTTTTTATTCGAAACGCAATACTATGAAGGCAGATTGTTAAATTATCATTTATAATAATGTCCTTCGTTTCTTTTTCACGTCGATATCGCCACTCGTGACGTCGATATGATGTCATTAATAAATCAATGAAAATAAAATGAGATGGTGTCAATAATGAAACGCAAAAGGGGATTATCCTCTCGCTTATCGATGTGCTTACAACGTTATTGCCTATCATAAATTTTACAATGCTATCGGCAAAATTCTTAGCATCTTATCAGCGAATTGTAAAATAAATTGCCGTCAAAAATGACAACAATGAAAAAATTTCATAGCGTAAAAAAATTATTCTAATAGACATTTTTACCGCTAAAAAAATCTAGGAGAGACATATGCATATTTGACCCTCTTATGGCCAAACAACGATAAATCATCGCGTCGCAAGAAGACTCTTTCTTAATCCTTTCATTAGTGAGTTAATTTTCAATTGAGTTAAAGTCCACATAAATCCGATTTCTCTCAAGATCGCGCAGCATGAATAAAGCTTGTACATCAATAAATAAACCTTAGCACTGTTGATATTCTTGGGCTCTATAATAGCGTTTCAAATAAAATCACTCAGAGTACTACTGCAGACCCGCGCTAATCCGGCCTCAGTCTAATCCGGCACCCCCTGTAGTCCGACATCCCAATACAAGTATTGTACATATGTAAGGTAAAGCTTCGTCAATGTAAAAAATGCGGTTCTTGATCGCCTAAATTGTAATGAACGATCCACAATTTATGATACAAAAAAGATCCATGTGAACATTCAAAAGTTTGTCTTCACCGTTAATTGTGGTCCAGGCAAGAGGCAAACTTTCAAGATAGCTAAACATCCAAATATGGAGGATGCTTTATATATGTGGTTTCTTCAAGAAAAAACAGGCCTAAACCTATTTCTGGTCACATATTGGACATGAAAGCAAAGTTGTTTTACAAGGAGATAATCAAAAGAAGAATTTGTATCCAGCAAGGGATAGTTAAAACGCTTCAAAAATCTTCATGGAATACGTTTGATGACGGTAACAGGTTTTTACTTTTTACAACAAAGGATCGCGAGGCAGTACTCTATAGTCCGACAAATTCGATAATCCGACACTACCTTCAACATAAACTCTTCTATTTTATCTTTGAATAACAACTGAAAGATTTAATACTTGAACCACCAAATCAATTGAATTCTTTGGAATATTTTTAATTTTGTCGAATGTCTTCCTGTTTATATCAATCCTCACTTTTATCTCTTAGATTGACGTCACATTTCTGTTGTTCCAAATTTCGAAACATTTGCATTCTTGAGTCTGCTCAATCGAATGTCTTCTGATCGTCAAATTTCTGTGCAAATTTTAATGCTATTGCATCTACCATTTAAAAAGCATCTCATCCATCGAGAGCCACACACTTCAATAGGCTGTCCGCGTTTGACTCGATCGAAGGCTTTCTCAATGTCTGCAAAATAGTCGCACAACAAGGCTCCATTTGAATCTGAATCAGATATCACTAATAATGTATTCATAGTTTTGCCAGAGTAATAAATTCGTTTATTGTTAATATAATTACATAGTATCACATGAAGATTCGGAATTACAAACATGAACTTAGTCAAAGATCGACCGTAATTGAAAGGTTCCATACAATGTTTTACATATCCGATTATTTGAAATAGACAAAGGCATTGTAGTCTTCGATTGTTTTTAAATATGGAATCATTGTTGCTATTTATATTGATTTGTATGACATCCAACAAGGTGGCGTCAACAAAGATTTCCGCTTACTTTTTTATATGAGTTTTTATAAGTAGAAATATTAATGAGCAACGACACAAAACCGTCATTAGTGATGAATATTTAAATGCCATAATGGAATCTAATCCACAAACAATAAGATGATCAGTTACTTGTGTGTTAAATGCCGATGTTGCGTCTATTTCTTGCCATCTCGCTTCAATGGGAAAGCCTAGAAAGCTAAATAAGTGTTAATAAAACGAAACAAGTAATTTAGTCTCTCATAGATAGAAGACTATTGAAGCTAATGTATTTTATTTTGATGTAATAAATTATGTTTTATAAAATTTATGACATTTTAATTCTCAGTTATAAATTCCGAACGTTCATGTGATATGTCTTAAGGAGTCATCTACCTTTATCGCGTAAAAAAACCGGTTTTTTTAATCTCATTTTTCAAAAGTACATATCTCTAAGAATGTCGTCTATAACTTTGGTTAAGAAATTCGGATTATTTCAATGCTTTACAGCTAATTCACGAAATGCGCTCGAAGCAATCACTCCGTCCAGATTGCGCCCCAACGGCTCTGAGACAGCTGCGGTCGCAAGCTTGCCCCTATACCTGCTTTTGTTTGCAGCCCAGAGGTTCCTGTTGGGGATCATTCTTATCTTTGTTCTAGCAAGGAAGCAAATTTTGTAAAAAAAAATGTTAACACAGATTTACAAAAGGCAAATACGCAAGTGAATATTAAGGGCACAAAAAGGAAGAGCTCTATACGAAGTGCTTCGAAAATCAAACAGCCAACTAATGAATTGATAAAAGATTTATCTAATTATTATGGTTTAGTTATCTGCCGACATCCTGACTCAATAAAAATATGAAAAATGCTATTTGGGCCACATACTATTATAAAACTACGACTGATGAAGTCCCTCAGCATTCACACTGTCCGAAAGGCGCAGATTTTTAATGCGAATGGCAGAAATACGTAAATATAAGTTCGATATATTTGTACAAGCATCTTCCTGCTTTCGAAGAGGAAGTTTAGCAATTCTTAAGACCCATTTATGAAGAATTATCGTCTGATGATTTATTGGAAAGATGGCTTGCTTCGAATACCCAAAATAACAATGAGAGTTTCAACGCAATGGTCTCAGGTACTAAAACAGATTTTTTGTGGCATAAACATACTGGAAATCGCGACAAATACTACAGTTTGTATACGAAGGATTTGAACCCATTTTAAGAATAATGGTCGTCATAGAGATCACAATCGGTTCAAATCCTTATACACATTATCAACCATCGCGACTCCGAATCTTCTAAATAAGCTAAAATAGCTTCCAGAGACGCCAGAACAACCAAAAAATACACAAATAAGATAGCTGAAGGATTGCTTTATGGAGCTGGAATCACTGATTAGTAGTATGTTTTTATTTTCGACAATTTTTAAGTACTTAAAACTTTAAACACGTTTTTCTCGAAACGATATTTTTGCAAGTGGTGTTGAAAGAATTTCGAAAAACCAAGTCGTCGATTGGTCTGAAATTTTACGAGCTTATTTTACACATGTATAGCTATGACAGTTCGCAAAATCAGGCCAAAATATTTATTTTATCTTACGTTTTACATTTAAAAATACCCAAAAAAAGGGCATTTTTTCCAAACGTTTTTTCAAACCAGCGCCATTTTGTTACTTTTAAACAAAACTTATTGAGTGCTATATAATAGCGACCCTCATACATTTGGATTGAAACTGATGCCTTAGGACTGACTCGTAGGAAGTCTATTATTATTCTATTGGTATGGTCTGGAATGTGTGTATAATGACTAAGACTATGTCATTTTATCCCGAATCATCTTATAATGATTCCAGTATTACTGGTGATGTGCTTGAAATTTTAATTGTCTTGAATCTTCAATCTGATGTTAGTTTTTGTTCAAGAAGATTCAGATATTGCTTATCCATCCGGCGACGTTTTGAATCTTAAAGAGCAACAAGTTTCCAAAAGCTACAAACAGCTCAGCTTGAAAGATGGAATAATTGATGGACCATTTGATCAAATGCCAAAATAGATAGTAGACGGATGAAAGTCACATTGGCTAAATACCAGTAATTAGTTAAAACAATGTTTAGGACACGACGAATGAAATTGATTTATGACAGAGACGAATAGAAGTCAATTGATGAGGCCATTGTCCTGCAATGGACTCAATCAGTTCCAATGACGATGATGATATATTTCAAAAGAGATTATATGCAATGTTACCATTTTATGAACCAATAATTCGACGAATAATCTATGTATATTTATGACTCAGATACGTTGCAAACAATTCTCGATAGATATTTTGCTTTTAATACGTTCGAGACGCTACACAGAGTTTTTTCTGCGTATATCTAATTTTCCAATGCGTATAAAGTAATAACAAATAAGCCATATAATAAACAATATTATCTAAATACTACTAAAATTTGATAAAACCAATGGACAATTTTCAAGTGCAATGTTATGCTTCTTGAGATATTTACAACATGGTTTTCTTGCAGATAAAATGAACAAATTGTATTGGATAAATCCAAAAATATATTCAACCCTTCTATAGCGTCAGTATAGGGACCACGCTATATAAAGCTAGGCACCCAAACTAAATTTGTACACGCACGAGTGGACATCGACCTTATAAATTTTACCCGTTGTTTACGTAAAAGACACCGCAAACAAAATTGACGCTATAGAAGGTTTGAACCAAAAAAATATTTATCTTTTATTCAAATTTCAAATAGCATAAAGATATTAAAAAAGCGATACCGTTATTATCTCGTGTCTGCTTTACTTTCTTCTGTATCAAAAATTCAACAATGATCTTATTGGTTGACAAAGTGATAAAACTCGTCTTATTTTGGTATATTCAAATATTTAACATTGTTAGAGATATGAACGAATTATTTGCAAAACATGTATATGCACTTCATATTTTATGCCATTTAATCATTTATCATTAAAAACATATAATTAATTGCAAATTACAATGATTAATTGCATTAAATCCATTGTATTATTCTATTAGAGTGTACCACATGAACGTTCGGTACTCATAGATGAGTATTAAACGCTATAACTTTTATAAAACATAAATTATTCAATCGAAATAAAATACATTAGCTTCAATGGTCTTTTGCCAATGAGAAAGTAAATTATTCATTCCATTTTACTGAGAGTCCTGGTGAAAATGCTGCAAAAATCCCTAAAAGAGGACGGAGTGCCCACAAAGTTTGCGTGTCCATCCGGTCCGCTTTTCGGACCGCCGACATTACGAATGAGCGCCTCGCGATTGGACGCCATACCCGAACATTACGAACTCTCATTACAAAACGAAGTTGTCCGAAGAAGACTGATCGGATGGGTTGCTTAAGTTTTACAATGGGTCGAAAATATGATTGTCTTTATTTATTGCGGGCTTGTAATTCCGAATCTTCATGTGGTACTATGTAATAATTGAGATAATTTGATATCTTTTACATAGCATAATGCATGATGTTCCTACTTAAATATTTTTTACGTACATATTTATAGCAATTTGACCTCCAAGCATTCCCATGTCTGTTGGTTATCTGCATTACATTTTGAAACACATTCATATCATTAAAATTGTGTAATCCTGTTTTTATACAATGTATTTCTATTGGAATGTAATGAATGATTTTATAAAAATCACACCAAGCCTTTTTTATATTGAGCAACGTTACAATCCGACTAGAGTTTTTATCGTTTACCACTTTTTGAATCGTATTGTCCGAAGAAGACTGATCGGATGGGTTGTTTAAATTTAATAATCGGATATTGATGGATTCGACAAATAAAAACAGACAGTCAATCAATGTTGATTCATGTAAAATAGAAATAAAATAAAAACCATGTGCAACTCTCGATTGGGTCAGTATTCTGCGTTTTGCGCCCCAAGCCTTGTTACGACCCTGGACCCTATAATAAGTTACAGCATTCCACATGAGATTGGTTGGTAGTGAGTCCATTATCTAATTTTGGATTAACTGTGAATCGTCTGGACATACTTTTCAATTATTTGCTGCCCGATATAAATTGAATTTGTACCGCAGACAAACGGTTCTCTCGTATCAATTGACCATTTGTCGTATCAACATACCAAGTATTATTTAACTGCTATTTGATTACTATCAAATACACAAAATATTCTAATGGCTTTTAATCTAGTATTGTATTTTCAAAAAATATTACTATACATACGTTATATCAATGAAATAATATATAAATAAGGTTTATATATGTGTACCCTTTTAACGAACATCTATAATTGCTTTCATTTTATTTACCCTTATTTAGATTTATATCACACATGTCTATAATGTCTCGACAAATTATGACATGCGTCAATAACGGGGGATTACGTTGTATATAATCTCTGTATAGAATCATTTTTCAGAAGTTGGGAAACGGCCTAAATACTAAGGTTAGTATTTTTATATATATAATATGTAACATGGTTTTATTTTTACAGAGGTGCTACACATTCTCAACTGTGCATTTATTCCGGAGATGGTCGCGAACTGGCTAAAATAAAAGGTCCCGGCACAAACCACTGGATGCTCGGGATGGAAGAATGTGCTTCGCGTATTACCAAAATGGTTGCCGAGGGAAAAGAATTAGCCGGTATTCCAAAAGAGACCAAATTGAACGTTCTCGTAAGCCAATGGAAAATAACACTGTTTTATTTTTATTGAAATGACTTATCGTGCGTTACTAATGTGTTGTATTTCAGGGACTTTCATTATCCGGATGTGAACAAGAAGCCAGCAATATTAAACTAGCAGAAGCTGTGAAGAATGCAGATCCAAATTCAGCGGAATCGTTGCTGGTTTGCTCAGATACAGCGGGAAGCGTTGCAACCGCTGCCCCGAGAGGTGGCGTCGTTATAATAAGCGGTATTCAGATATATTTTAATTTTAACAATGAGATCTGATTGTGTGTTTATTAGCTATTTTATCATAAATTTTATTTTAGGAACTGGCTCAAATACACTTCTATGCAACCCCAATGGAACTCAACACGGGTGCGGAGGATGGGGATATTTTCTAGGCGATGAAGCCAGTGGTATAATAATTAATTTTATTTCACCACTTTTAGATTAATAAATATATAAAAGGGAGATCCACCACACTTCTGAGCATGTATCATGGTCAAATATATACGACCTGCCCACAGCACCCACATCTAATAACACTGTTCTACTGTTAGACTAATTTAATGTCTCCCGAGAGGACCGCACACTGCTCCAGCTGATGATCGAGTGCATTGCACGGGACAGATCTGAAATTTGAAGAGATATAAAAAGATAATGGGACCCTCCACTGACTCGAGCTGTTCCCGCTATTTCTTCACTACTTGCGCTCTGAGCATGAGGGGATGAACTAGCTATGGGATGGAAATATCTAATACTAGCTATATAATACATACATAAATAAGCAAATATAATAATAAATAATTTTATGATATACATATATAAATTATAGGAAAAAGGGTATTTGAGCTTGCGACCCTGGGAGGGTGCGAGTCCGCTGAGTCTACTGGCCTCCAGAGGGGTCCCTACGACTCTATCGAGATCGTAGAAAGCTGCAAGAATACATTTTTCCCCAACTTTATTACAGAAAGCCCTAAAATTGGAGGGAGTGGCCACAAGGTTTACGTGTCCAACAGGTCCAAACTCTGGACTGCTGACACAACGAAATAGCGCCTCGCAATCGGACACCATGTCCGGACATGTCCACAGAACATGGTCTGCGTCCATGAACGGATCTCCACATGGGCACTGCGAGAAGTAGGAAATCAGTTCACCCACATATCACTATATAATTGTTTACATGAGTCGCAGTATGGTTGTCCAGCGGTGGCTGAGGGCCTCCAATGAAGCATGCGATTTGTTGGCTTCTACTATTATACGAGATGTGTGCGATTCTACTACTTAGTGTGGGTTATGATTTTACTTTAAAGGCGGCTGCTACGAATCATTCTATTAAATAATATGAATATTTATATGCAGGAGCAACAAATTTAATCAATAAAATCATGCTTTTTGGTAAAAATTGAAGAATTTTTTATACACTTTGTGTAGATCGCAATCAAGACCATTTGAATTTGTGTTTATTTATGATTAAATCTCTTCATTTTGTAATTACCTATCAAACAATATTTTTATCCACTTATATATAAATTTATTATAATATTAAAGAAACTACCTTATTTTAAAAATGATTAATACAAATAGGAAATGTGAGATTGGACAGACAGCGACTTACCAATATTTGGTCTCTTCGTGGCAGAGTTTTTGTCTGAGCACTGCTGTGATGTTTGACCCGGGTGCCCCCGGACTAGCAACACAGAATGTCTTCCATCAGTCTTTCAAACCGAGATCGAACTGAGGCTCCAAGAGCAAGATCAACAGATCAGCTTGAGACTGCATGCACCCGAAGGTGAAATGAAGAATAGGAGGAAATAAAACAAACTAATAATATAAAAAGAGCTACTAACATGAGGCCACTGCTACCATGAGACCTCAAGGGCTCCCGCTTTCTCATGGTGCTCGTATTGGTTTTGACCGTTAAAGACGAGTTGCCGTTCGAACAGCTGTAGCCATTGCCTTTTGTGCCCTAGGCTGTTGAAAATAGTGGTGTCACCATTTTAACAGATCTTCTTACTCCTGTAATTGACAGTTCCATATTCCATTTTCCGTGTAACACAGAATAAGCCACATTTGATTAGTAAACCATCGAGGTTTCTCTCATAACATGGAAAAAAAAACTAAACTGATATCTCCTATACTGTTTGTATTGTTCACTTTTAAAATAAGGTAGTTTCCGCAGCCGCACCCTATATTACAAAACTATAATAAAGTTCAAAGATAAATTATTAGCATACTTTATAAACATATGATATTTATTGTTTACATTCTAGCCTTCTGGATAGCTCATCGGGCGATTAAAATATATTTTGATGAACAAGATAACTTTTCACCGCCTCCACATCCTACTAAATACGTTTGGGAAGCTGCAAAAAAACACTTCAACATAAAGGAAAGAATAGATCTTTTAGATCATTGCTATGTGAAATTCGATAAACCATTTTTCGCCGGTAAAGTATTTTTCAATCGTCACTAAACACAATATCAAATTCCAATTTCTTACTATTATTTGTTTTCTTTTAAGGACTCTGTTCAAAGCTCTCGGAAGGTGCCAAAAAAGGCGACGCCCTATGCATTTATTTATTCAAAGAAGCTGGAAAACTAATGGCTCAATCTGTGATAGCGCTCACGCCAAAAATGAATCCAGATCTATATATGGAATCTCCTCTAAAAATAGTTTGCGTCGGTTCCGTTTGGTTGAGTTGGGACTTTTTAAAACCCGGTTTTCTGGAGATACTCAATGAACGAAAAATACAGTTTGATATTGAATTTGTGAGACTGACAACATCATCTGCCCTCGGGACTGTATATTTAGCTGCTGACCACATCAAGTTTGATTTCAAGAAAGAATACGAAAAAAATTATGATTCGTTTTACAGATTCGATGGTATGAAATCACGGGAAGAATACATTAGATGGGAACAACATTTCGCAACGCTTTAAGATTTATGTTCTCAATTGTAATTTAAATTTGACTATTGTGAAGTCTTGCAAATACAATGTTTTGAGATGAGAGCACTTTTCCATGTTAATAATTAGATTTTCATATTTCTTAAGTAATTTAATATTTTTGAAATTGTTTCCTTCCAAATCCAAACCTTCAGCTGAAAATTAAACTGTTAACAAATTAATTCTTAATAAAATATCGTAGGAAAAATTCATTTTAAGAGTTACGAAATGTAAAAATAATTCAAAATTTATATCCAAATCGGTTTAAAAATAATATAAGGATGAAATTCGGTTTCATAAATTATAAATGTCGTTTTAAAATTCACGCCGTAATTAATATGATTCATAAATGCTTATTAAATTTCCTTTGAATATTATACAGAGTACGGCAGGGAAACTACCTTATTAAAAAATTAATAACGCATACAATATGTGCATTAACGACATGGGATCTTCCTCTAATCCGAGCTGTACATTGAGTCCTGCTATTCGAGATCATTCCAGCCTGCTCCCAAAAGTGCACAGTACAACCGTAAATTAAATTCCGCGAAGGCACACTCTTTCTCCAATTCTTGCAGCCACTTGAGCAGCTCTGAGCGGAAGTGTTAGCAATGACCGAGTGACCACAATGTTTTCGTGTTCAACTGGTCTGGATTTCAGACCGCTGACACATCGAAAGAGCGCCTCATGATCGTTACCAAACCTACATGACAGAAAATGTTAGGTTCGCAGTCAAGGCACAGCATTTCAAATAAAGAAGTTTCCCTACCGCACTCTGTATAATCTAATCATATAACAATAACTCATGATCCATAGTCATAATTTGATACTCAATTCATATTCTCATTTGAATTAACATTACGAAAACCATTAATTTCGGCTTGTATTTTGTAGCTAGCAGAGTGATGCATGCGGCTGAATCCCTACCTAACAATCGACGTCAAGTATCCGATTTAATCAAAATCTTTGGCGACAACAAGCTTTCATAACGCGTCCTCAAAAAAATATCCAATTAAAAACTATTTTTAACAGTTAGATGTATCGAGTTCGGAGCTCTAAAATTTCATCAGTATTTTTTATGTTTAAGCTAAACAATATGTTCAGTATTTTACAATGTACAATTAATACATATTTTTATAAAACTTGCATTTTCTTTTGTACATTAAAAATTCATTGTGCATCTTACATTTGACTATAAATAAGCAAACGGAATATTTTAATTTAAATGTTAGAATTTAGGAAAATCCATCAGCTTCTTTTATACCTGAAATGCCAAAAATAACAATAACAATAAAGCATGCCATTTTATAAACACCGTCTAATTTTTTAACCATTTAAAATTGAACATGTGTACATTTCTTTTAAAAAATAACGAAGACAATAGATTAATTGTAAAAATCTGCATAGTTGAAAATTGTAAATAAAGATATATATGTTTTTTTATTTCTTTTATATTCAATCGTTCTATTGATGCTCCTAGATTACTAAATCATTAAAAATATTTTTAAAAATACCCAAGTACGAAAATTAACGAAACAAGAACTTACCAGTGTGAGAGTTTTAATCGTTATTGGTCTAACCTAACATATAAAACACATTAGTGAGAAATCTCATTCTAAAGTTATACTATATTCAAAGGGACTACTATGCAAGGTCACTGCCACTATGAGTCCAACCTCCTCTCCATGTAGAAGTGAGGTGGACTATCGAAAGAAAGGGTTCTTTCACGTCTCTTTGAATTAATATTGGGCAACTTTATAGCATAAATATTCTACAAGCGCAAGTCCTCAACATCAAAATTGTCCAGCAGGCGGAGACAGCTGTTGCAAATAGCGCAAAGTTGTAACTAGAGAACTCAATAATTTCCACCATGATAAGCCACCCTTGACTGCATAAGTTCAAAAAGTCATCAAACCAGTCTATGAAGATTAAGTCTACTCCTTTAATGCTATGAAAAGATGATACATAATGCAGTACGTGTCCACCAACATGTTAAATTATTAAATAAATTATCACAAAATTTGCAACATATTCTGTCTTCTTTCTTGATTATGCTCTTTTCGTTGCCTTGTTGTCTTTAGAGTAGGCGTTTGTTTTTATAATTAAGATACTCGCATCATTCTTATCGTTGACCAATTTTGTTATTCCCTCTTGACAGTTCTGGGATGGCGTCTTTAGCCGAGTATCACTACTCCTTTGCAAAATTTACACCTTTAGAAGTAAACTGACAGGTTTGCACGGTAACCCTGTCCTTTTATTTTCGCAACACATTATAGCTGAACAACAGAAAGCAGATGCCATGCAAGAGCGTAGCGTGTATGTTCTTCAATTTGAAAGAGTTAATATGTTATATAACGCCTGAGACATTTCTAGCGTTAATTCCGCCACTAAACTGATTTTGAGGCCACCTGGATTCGTTAAGTCTAACCCCTTATTTTATAATACCCGAGGTGAGCCTTTTTTTTTTTTTTCTATGGGCGAGGAATCTTCACAAGACTCCCAGAGAATCTGGGTAGTGTAGGATTCACGATTTTTCGGTCGTGTCTACCTACTAAACCTCCCCCTTGTCCTTCTCTGCCCCCCTGGTATTGTTTTCCACATTGCTTCAGGAGGACAGGTAGTCTGGCCTTAGGTGATTGGCCCTATTCTATTGTTGGAGAGGCTGTTGCGCTCTGCGTCTCTCTCTTTCACTGCCCTCTTTGGCGCTCAGAATCTCTTCTACGTATTCGCGCCAAAGGTCCCAGTTCTTCTGGCTCTCCATCATGCTGTGGACCATGTTGTTGACGTTGAGCTCGGCTACCCCGAGTGCTTGTTTCAGCAGTTTCCTCTGGGGTGCCCAAGCCTCACAGCCAATGATGGTGTGCTCTGCGTCATCGACCTCCGCTTGGCAGTGGTGGCAATTGGCAGATGTTTCCTTGCCAATCCGCTTTAGGTACACTCCGAAACATCTGTGTCCGGTGAGCGCCTGAGTTAAGCGGTAGGTCGTTTCGCCGTATTTTCTGGCCCTCCACCGACTTACGACCGGTATAAGTCGGTGGGTCCATCTTCCTTTTGTGGACTGATCCCATCTCTGTTGCCAGGCTTCCTTCAGTTTCTGTTCATGTTTGTTGCGGTTTTTGGGATCTTCATAGTCCAAGGCCCTCTTTTTTGCTAGGAGGTCCAGCGGCGAGATTCCTGCAATCACGAGCACCGCTTCTTCTGATACTAAACCGAGGTGAGCCTAAAGCAAGGTTTTACAACTCCACCACACTCGTCAGGATCTTAATAAACAGGGGCTATCTATAGTTTTGATATTCTCAAAAAAAAAATCCTAGCATTAACTTTACAAAAAATTTATTGAACTGAAGAACAGATACACTTAAAAACATCTTATAATATACACTCATGACATTTATTTTATTTCTACAGAATCATTTAGTGAAGAAAAAACTACTTGCTATTATGTGAAAATATTTAAATTTACAGAGTTGCACTTTTATCGTGGATATATATTTGCAAACCCGCGTTGAGAAAATTTTCTATCGTAATATTTTCATGTTTAAAACGCTAAAAATTAATGAAAACTTATCTTACAGGTTTGACATAAAATTGTACATTTCGTTATTGCAAAATTCTTCTAAAATGTATTCTTATAGATTATACTAAATCCATCAATCTAATAGAAATTCTTAATGCCAACAATACGTTTTACGGATCAATAAGACATTTTCTATTATCGCGCGCGCTATATATACAGGCAAAGCTGATTCAAATGATATCAAATTTACTATGATGATTTCACAAATCACATTTATAACATTTTAAAAATAAATTCATGTATTATCTAAAATCAAATAAGGCATAAAATTACGAAGATATGTTAGTAGAATCTAAAATACGGCTATCTTTATAATGGAATTTGTAGAACAAAAGAGAGCGGATAATCGCTACGTTAAGGCGAAGAATCGATAACGACCAACGGACGAAAAAAAGAGACATTGCGGTTCTTGATAAAATTCCATTAGTTATCATTTTTCATCCGTTGATCATTATCCCATATTGCTTATCGAATACAATTGAATAAATATTTAAGACCATCGATATTTTAAAGCGGTATACCTACGTCGTCAAAGGTTTGGTGATTTTTCTTCTATCTTTAACAAAAATACAATAAATGAAGTCACAGCGATGGTATGAAAAATTATCACTTTGAAAATCAATTACGAAATATAAAAATCACATTAACATAAAATATGCGACGTTTGATAAATAGTCAAATAATACGTCATGTATTGGTATATTAAAAACCACTGCTAACTACATTCAAATGCTTTAAATATTAACTATAATATTTTAAAACGGCGTCTAATCGTAACTATAAATTTAACTTTAATATCAAGAAAAATTTGGTCACAAAGCAACGAGTAAAACATGTCAAATAGAAAAAAAATAAAGACTTGCAATATTACGATCAACGTATAAAACTCATAATCTAACATTCTATAAGAAGCATGTATTTTAAAAGATCACCATTTTTTGTTTTTGAAAATCCTGGCAATATAAATTAAAATGAAAAAAAAACTATATACAAATTATTTATTTATTCACTAGACGTTAATCATTGGAGCCCTCCGACGTTTCGGCGCGTTTATTTTCAATATCGCCGCTGACGTTATCGTCGACCGGGTTCTCGGGAAAGCTACTCTTTTCCATCTCGGCCTCGACACCCTTCGTTTCGTTTTTAATAACACTTATGAGATTATTTTGATCTATTAATATAACAGAATCATTAAACTGAACACTATTTGATCTAGTTCTTTTGGTTTTATTTATAATGGCAGTAGTATCACTTTTAGTCCTTAAATGTAATTTCAAAGATCTTTTCCGCTTAACACCTTTAACTTTTTCCCCGTTCAGATCATCTTCAAATGTACTATTCACTAGAATACTTTCAGTCTTGGTTTCAACAGTCTCCTTTTCACAATTAAAGGAATTCTTCACGTTAATATTGCTTTTGGTTGTACTATCACCGAGTCCGATTTTACTCAAATTCTCCCTGGCCTTTCCTCTGAGATTTATGCCTTCCTGTTCGACTAAAGACAGCCTGATTATTTCAACATCTCTATCTATTCCTTGAAGCTCTTTCAGTGGTTCAGCTTTTTCATTATTACTCGCTAAGCTTTGTCTTGCTTTTACAATTGTCTTCACCACACTATTGTTTAAGGCATTGCTAGCCCTCCTTCGATATTTACGTTTCCTGACTTTTTTTGGTGGAGGATCATCCTAAATATAAATTCAAAAATATATTAATAACATGCAAAAATAAACAATTTCAATCTTTATTGTTGAAAAATGGTCCATATTATCATTTGTAACATATAAGAAGTATCGGGAAATGAATATCATTTCATTTGACCGTTTTCGAGGATTAGTTGCGCCTCAGTTGCTGCATAATTAATTGAAATCGCTATCGCCGGATAAGCTATTAAGCTCTTTCAACAAATATAAGACGACTTTTGTTCGTGTTGTCTTGAGAGTAAGCGTTTGTTTTGATAATTAAGATACTCGCATCATTCTTATCTTTGATCAATTTTGCTATTCCCTCTCGACTGTTCTGGGGTGGCGTCATTAGCCGAGTATCACCACTCCTTTGCAAAATCTACTCCTTCAGAAGTAAACTGGCAGGCTTGCACGGTAACCCTGTCTTTCCCAATAAGCAAAAATAGCTGAACAACAGAAAGTAGATGCCATGCAAGTTGAAATTTAAAAAATACGACCCTCTCTCATGCATCAAACACGAGTGTTATTTTTTAATAAACGATATTCTTTTCCGGTACTCCTTATTCATGAAGGCCATGTCAATAACTGCCACATATGAAAAAGGAAGCTGTCCTCTATAGACCATGATAATTTGAATACAATTTAAAAAATAATTTAATGATATTGGTACAAAGAACATTTTCAATTGTGCTTTTAGAAAATTATACAGGATTGTCACTATTTTATTTAGCGAGCGCATTTGGTTTAACATTTCTGGACGTGCCCTGACACGTCACCAACGAATATAATTTAAGAATGCATCAACCAGAAATAAATATGAGATTTGCAACTAGACGCTTATGGCGTGTAGGGATGGATTCTCGGACGTAATCAGAGACACCTGTGGCACTTAATCGGTTAGATAAAAATTGAAAATGAGAATAAAATATACATATACAAAGCAAAATATACCTGTTTAGGCTTAGCACCGATATAACCTGCACATCGTTTTGTGCCACATAAACATTTCTTCTTATCGTCGCCGGCGCATGTTAAATTATAATTAAACGTAACTTCTGATCCCTGAAAATATTAACAAGTATTTTTAGTTCATAGTTGTGTATAAAAAAAAAGGAATACATTATTTTAACATCATCATAAATCAGCGACGGTGAACCTTTTGAGAAGTGAATCAAATTGTGTTCATATTTCAATACTAGCCTGTGGATCGTGGATTAATGGCGTCACTTGGAAGGGAATGATAAAAAGGGTACATATAATTTAGAAAATTTATTAATTAAGCGTCATCTTCCATCTCTCTTTAGATGCAACATACTATTTTAAAAGCGTCATCTTTTGTGGTGCTGCAGGAACATTGCACCTGCAAAACCAACCGACCGCTTCTTGCGCGTGTATCGTTGGTGATTGGGTGGTGACGCGCAGGAGATGAAAGTCGAGCCATCAATTGGCCTTGACTGCGGGAGGGCGTCCTTCCCGCAGTCAAGGCCATCTTGTGTGAAAAGAAGAAAGTCTTTCTGTTTGACGCCTGTCCATTCCCATCCATCCATCCGGCTACACATGACCCGAAAGAAGAACGGACCCATGCGCTAGCGTGGTCGTTCCGACGAACAAGTGGGAGCAGAGTGCCGCCTGAGGACTCTGCCTCGAGAGCCCCCGCTCCTATGTAACAATATCATAGTTTTCCCATGGTACAAGTCATTCAAGGAGGTCACCAACAACATGTAGACATTCCTCAATCTCCCGAATTGACGAAAATGTGATGCATGTGCGTGATTATTTGAACTCTGACCGACTGTTGAGCCTTCAATGGATAGTAGAAACTCTAAGCATAACGAAAACAACCATAATCCTCATTGTAACTGAAGATTAGAACACAATGACGCATGGAAATGATTTTCTGGACAAAACCTGCTCCCCATTGGCTTCCCTACAGCCCTGACCTGGCTCTCCCAGACTTTTTTGTTTCCCCGTTTAAAAGGAATCCTGAAAGGGATATTAAAACATCATTGAAACCATCCAAAAGCTTATGTTACATCGGCTCTAAAGGATATCCCGGAGAAGGCTTTCCAGGATGCCTTCTAGGCCTGGAAACACCGCCTCCAGAAGAACGAATTACTTTTTGAACGCACCATTTTCGATTGTCTGTGTATCATTCAAAAAGGCTCTGTGGATCAGTATCTGACCCGCGGATCATAGGTTCACCACCACTGATCTAAATCCAAAATAACTCAAAACAAAATATTAATCTTCAAAATTACTTACAGCAGGAATGTCTTTCAATGCAAAAAGACCGACTCTGATATCGCCGTTAACTGTCCACTTCTGTGTTTCACAATTAGGTTCGCAGGAGTGATTCATAAAGCTAAAAATATAAATAACACAATAAATAATTACGTACATCGATGATTTTCTATTCGCTGAAATTAAACACAAATATACCGGGCAGCGTTTCCTTTGGGTCCGGCATCAATCATCCTATCCTTATCCAGTGTAAGGAAATAATAATTCTCATCTCTGATCTCCTGCCTCCGTGCCATCCTTCGTTGAAACTCGGCTTCATCAATAACTTCCCCGACATATTCTATCACAAATTCTCCTGCAATTTAAGAAGCAGATATCAAAAACAAATTCTCCATGAAAATTACCACGCGCTATAAAAAATGCATACCTTTCTTAATATCGACGAGAGTTTTAAGACCCCAACCTCTGTGCGTAGTACGACTCGGCTCTAAGTTTGGATAGAGCCTCTTTTCAAATGCTTGATTACAACATCTTTCTCCAGCAGCACACGTATCCGGCGAACACTCGGTGAGTAACATTCTATAATTTTAAAATTATTTTTTTAGCATAATTGAAGGCGTCGCATTTGAACAACGATTATATAAAAGAACTATGTGAAATAAGATTAAGAACTAAATGGTTACCTATTAAGACAGTCAGATTCAGGTGCGCACGGTCTTTCTAAATTAGGATTACAATCGCATTTTGAAGGCGCACCCTCGCCTGCGGATTTTGAGATTATAACGGCGCCGCCAATCGGTCGATTAATTTTCAACTTCACATACTTCGGCGGAAGAAGACTCGATACTAGTTCGTCGTCTTCCGATCCTCTCTGCTTTAAACCTAACGACGAAGCATATTAAATATACAACTAAACGAAATTTCGTCATACGTTCAAAATAAATAATAAAATCCGTACTTTTGATTATATCGTATGCTTTTTGTGCCTGTTTAACGGCCGTTAAAAACGCATTATCCACCGATGATTTTTTACTTGAAGCGTGACCCGTATCGCCTGAAAACGAGCATAAAATAAACAATTAAATCACCGATAATTAGCAACGGGTACGTCAACACGATTCAGGATTAATATATGTACAACCTTCTTGATATGGGAAGACGCGTCCACTATTTACCCAATAGTGATCGTATATTCCGAAAAATCTAACTGCAAATTGTCCCGATAAATGCGGTAACGAATTTATGTTCGGCGGTATTTCAGATGGGTGCAATACGAGCGCAGGCCACCAGCGATATTGGCCGAGTTTAACCCATACCAATTCTCCGTACAGTGGTAAACGACCGGTCTCGCAATCTTCGCAAATATATCCGCCTAAAAAAATTGATTTTTATTAATATTTACTTAGTTTCGTGCGTCATTAAAATCATAATTTTACGCTATTATATTTACCATAAAATACTGACCTTCTGGAAGCGGTATATTCAAACACTCGGCATGGAATGATGTCGGACACGTTTCGCAGCACACGAGCATACCTCCTCTCGCGCAAATAAAACACCAAGCAGTATTTACGTGATATGGAATCCTTCCGGCTCTAATAATATAAAAATCATTATAATTCGTAGACATATTACAAAACGGTAACAGTAAGCTCTATCTAATTTTTACTCACTTATAATCACAATGCTTGGGACAAATTATCTGCGATGCGGTTATTAATCGTGTCCCCGCTGGTATGCATTGAGTGAACGAATGATAAGTAGCGGGACATCGGATACACCGCGCGAGTTTATCGCCGGAAAATCTGGTTTTACAGCCTTGCGGATCGTCCGAAACGCACGTATGACAAACGTGTCTAGGGCAAGACAATGCCTCGGCGGTTCTGCTGCCCTTCGTTAGAGTGCCCGCATTATATTTCGTTTGCGGCCACGCTTTAAGACATTCGGGATGATAAAATTGATGGCAGTGTATGATATTGCATCGCTGTCGAAAATCAGATCCGGTATTCGGTTGAACGGCGGATTTACAAACAAAGCACAGCGGAATATCAGACTTGAGGCAATGATTGCATTTGAAGGCATCGTCGGTATCGTTGGAATCTTTCGATTCCGGACGTGGACTCGAAACTTTTTTGTTGGTTTTTAAAACCTTCGCATCGACGATGATGCACTGGCCCGCTTGTATGCTATTCCAGCCGCAATCGTCATAAGACGACATCGACGCGTTTTCTAAATCGATAGGCGTTTCGCTCTCCATCATTTCCATAATCTTTTCAGATATTTGCTTTTCGAAATCGACTACATCGTCGACAGTTCGTATGGATAAGGAAGTATTTAGGGGAAAACTCTCCGATATATTATTTAAGTCTTGCGATGTTTTATAAGGTGGAATTTCAATCTGGCCGTCTAAGCGCGGTTCTATTACGGCTTTTAATCCATATTTTACATTTTCGTTATTAATACATTCTGCGCCCAAAGCCGACGTGGAGAGCGATTCACTCGCGTCTAAATCTTCTATGGACATGTCCGCGCTTTCGGAAGATTCCGGCTTTTTTACTTGATATCCTTTGACTCGGCCGCGTTTTCTTTTTCTTTTAATTGTGTTTTTATTATCCGACGGAGACGGCTCGGTCTGCTTTTTAATGCACGTTATATGAAACATCCCCTGACAGGGTCCTTTACATTTGACCAAATTCGAAGGACATTCGCAGATTTCGCAAACTTTTTCCCTTACGTAGCCTTTGAATATATTGGGTTTCGGTTTTTTCAAGGCTTCCATATACATATCGTCATCGTTCTCTAATTTATTCGGAGAGTCGTTGAGCTTCGGTTTGAAAGTCGCATCAACGGCAGGCTTTGGCAGATTATTACTGCTGCTCTTATCGATATCTTCCTTATTTTTTTTATATATAAAATCACTATCACTGTTGGAAGAATCGGATTCGTCGCCGCAAAAGTATGATTTTATATTTTTTCTTTTCCTCGGTATATTCTCTCTATTAGTACTGGGACTGTGGGGTAAATCATTTTCCTCTGCGATATGTTTTCTCGTCTTTTTAGGCGGCGACGGTAAAATATCATCGGCCATCCCTTTGACCAAACAAACTGAATTACTATTCTTCATTTCGTCCAACATCTGACTTTCGCCATACTCCCATACTCGATATAAATATGATAAAATTTCGCTTTCATCAAGAGACGGATTTTCATCCATAAATGCATCCCTTTTAAGCTCCAAAAATTGTTGGAAATCAGGATCGTCGTACTTGGCAGTTGCTTTTCGAATAGGTTTATTTTCATCTGATTTGGCGTTTTTACCAGCGTCTGACGTAGTTGGTTCTTCTTCGCTTTCTTGTTCGACCCTAACGTTATGATTGAGTGCTCTTTTTTTGTGCTTTCTACTCGGAGTATTGACTTCTATTTTGGTAATTTCATGAGTGTTCATTTCATCTTTTGGTTCTTGTAACTCTGTTGTCTTAATTTCATGTGATGAACTATGATTGGTTGGCTCACTAGTTATGTCATTTTCATATTCCACTTTCAATCCGTTGCATTCCGACTGGTTTATAGACGTTTTATCTGTTGACGGAGATATTGTACAATTTAATTTTATTGGAAGTTTGAGTTTCAACAATATTTTCTAATTCGTTTGCCAGCATTTTCAACTAAATCAGAGCTCAAAGAACTCTCATTATGTTTAGAATCGTCGAAATCATCATGACTTAAATTCTCGTTAGACTGATCTTTCCTCCAAACCCATTTATCTAAGTTAGTTTGACCTTTAATTTTCCTTTTCTTTTTAATTCGAACTTTTGATACAGCCTCCGTATCATAATTTGAATCATCATCGTTGCTGTTTAAAAGTAGACTATCAAAAAGAGATTCACTAAGAGATACATTTTCTGTTTTTTCCGCCTTTCTTTTCGGCTTTACTTTTTTGCTTTTCTTCCCGAGTTTTTTTACAGAATTTGACCAAGGCGCAGACATTTTCAGCAACGATTCCTCTCTCATTTCCGGAGGTCTTCTAAAAAGCATTTCTGCTTCCGAAACAGCAGAACGCCATTTAGCTTCTTTATTTGCTTTCACTTCAAAAGCAGCACAAAATTTGGGGTCTTTCTTTCTCATCTAGAAATAAATAATAAATACAAATAAATACACACATAATACAAGAGTTTCAAAACAGAATCAGCAGAATTTTGGGTGCCTTGCGACTTGAAGCCGAAAGGCATGGAAAGGCATCTTTTTGCATGTGAACTGCTCCAACGACTAAATAATATATATTTTTTAGCCGTTGGGCGATAAAAAGTGGATATACTACGATAATCCCAAGTGTGGATTAAGCCTGGCCAGGCAAGTAGCATCAAGATAAATCATAACACATCATAAATATATTTTCTATAAAATAACAGATTATGCCACAAACCTCAGGCGTAATTTCATTTTTTTTCCGGTTGAATTCTTCTAATCCTTCAAATTTCATCAAAAAATGATCTAAAAGCCAACTGTGCCTTCCACTGTCGGCAAAAAATGTAACATGTAGTGCATAAGATGGCTGAGCTGATCGTCCAACCACTGTAAAATAATATTAAAAACATGTATTTCAAATATATATGAATGAGGGGATCATAAAACTATCAGACTAAAATATAAGATAACAATGTAATACAGGATGCGGTACGAAAATTACCTTATTTTTAAAAACTAATAACACAAAAAGTATAGGAGATACCGGTTTAATTATTTTTTCCGTGTTACAGAGAGACTTTTTGAGGGCAACGTAACATGGTGCAATAGATTGCTATCAAATTTTGTGATAAACTTGGGAAGTCCATCACCGAACGCAGAAGGGTACTATTTTGAAGACTTAACTATGTTCAATACATGATTTTTTATGAATTCGGATGCATTACTTTTGGAATCCACCCTGTAACATTTAAAACAATAAATAAAAACTTTAAATGTCTCTCTGTGACATAGAAAAAATAATTAAACTGATATCTCAATTTCTCTCTCTCTCGCTTATGAATCTCATATGTATTCATATTATTACAGAGTCCACCATATCAAATGTTACCAACTTTGCTCATTATCACATGTCAATTTATAATGTTGCCATATATTAATGTGATTCGACTTGTGTTGTGATTCTATGTGATAAGCTTTCTGAGAACTTGAGCGATAACAAAACACACACAACAGTAAATGAATCAATTAGTACATTCCAAAACGCCTTAAATACACTTACACACCGATGCAAACTAATAACACCTACAGGAATTTCCAAAGTATTCGCTAAACTCAAAAACAAAAAATCCCCAGGTCTTGACACAATAATTAAAACCTTCCTTTCAGGGTGGTTATCCAAATGACAAAAATATTTAATATTTAATAGTATTTTGAATTCAGCTTTAGTAAGTATGTAGTACACTGTTTGATTGTCGATCTTTACTTTCAAGCTATCAACAACAAAGCATTAAAATGAATAATGAATCAGTAATATTATATTTCAATCGGCAAATAAATACTAATCAGTTAAATATGAAGAAAGGGTCATTATTCATGTTATTTATGCGGCCGAGAGCCCATCCCTACAGACTTGCTATGTTCGTTATTGACGTCTCGTAATATGTCTAGAAAAATATGGTAGCTCAATTTGGAATGTAATCAGGTCAATGTGCATTTATGAAAAGCACTGGTGCTACTGCTCAGTAGGCCAATAAACTAACATGTGTCTCATATTTCACACCTAATGCGATTCGTATGTTTGTATTCTTCGATGTTTTTTTACACATGCGCTTTTGAAATACCTACAAAATGTTGTGCCTTGCAGACCTTTTGTGTTTATTAACCTTTTTGTTGTTATTCTTTGGTTTTTTTTATCTAGAAAGTCGAAAGCTAAATTATCTTACTATAGAACGGCAGAAGAATGTAGACAATGTGTAGATGAATCTTCAATGAGAAATGTATTTCAGAATTGCACTTACATTTGTCACTACACATTACGTAATGACGATTGACGCGCACACACATTATATACGTCCGAGTCACTAATTTGCTTATTTAGAAAGATACTGATCAGGGCGAGAAGGGGAATACATATACGTGTCAAATGCATTCCGAGTCTGTAGTGTGTGAGACTAATGATTAGTGATCTAAGGTTAATGGAAATATTTTCTAATATTATATGAAAATTTTATGTTAAAATATATAAAACCAGCAAATCCATTATAATTATAATCGATAACACTCGATATAAATGAATTACAAACCTAAACATATTTAAATTTAAATAATGAAATGCAACTCTACTGATAAAACACATCACATTTCCGCTAATTCAGCCAAACCATTAAAAATCGCAATGAAATTTTTGCAACACTTTCAAAAATTACATAACTAAAGCATCAATTTTCTAGACAATATTTTATTAATAGACTTACTTTTGCTCTTCACAAATTTTCCGTTCAGCGGATCCTCTTGTTATTAAGCACGGCCACATCGGATGTCCTCCCACTCTGGCCCAAGCTATTTCGCCCTCCTCCCAAGAGCACGCCTTCTCGATATCGTCAAGAGCTCCGTTGAAATATTCAGTTTTTACCGGGACGGGAAGAGATTCGCTCTCGTACATTTCATATATTTCCGAGTCGAAATTGAGACTCTTCAGGACGATCTCGTTCTTTTTCGGCGTGCATTTAAACACGCCTTTCGGAGATTTCTTCAATATGATTTTCTCGAATGGGCGTATGATTCAACTTTTCGGGGCTAGCTTCGCTGGAATTGGACACGTTTGCGTTTTTAACGGGCGAAAACATACTCCTCATCAAATTGGCGGTTTCCTCTTTGTTGGTTTTCTTTTGTATTAAATCTTTTCGAACGTAAACCTTGGTTTGATTTTTGTGCATTATATAATTTGGCGACATCTTCTGTCCGTCGTCGGGAGGGCTGAAGCTGTTTCTGGAGTTTTTAATTTTGTCCGGAGTTTTTTTACCATTTTGCACTTTGTTTTTCTCTGGGGGCGATTTCGAAGGAGATTTTTCACCTTTTCCATTTTTCGGCGAAGTCAAATTTCCATCGACCACATAATCGGGTATCACCTTTTGCCTTATGGTCCTTCCATATCTGCTGACGTTCGGAGGACTGCTATCATCGAAAATGTCATCCGAGTCCGATGCATTATTTTCCTCTGCGGCGTGCTGTCCTGAAGTTGAACAGCTGGAGACATCAGCGCAGGAAAAATTATCAGATTCAACCAAATCATAATTTTTGAGAGGATTATTCATCTTATATTTTTTGCTAATATCTCCATTCATAAAAGCGGAGTTACCAATTTCATTTTCATTGCAGTGTATGGAATCGTTTACGAAATTATTTTTCAATGGAATTTCAGCCATTTGACTCATTTTATCTCTTTGTGTAGAACTTTGAATTCTCGTCACTGTCATATCGCATTTTCCAGCCACTGAAAAAAATCAAAACAAGACAATTACATAACTGCATTACAGCGCTTCATGTTTTTGTAGAATATGATAAATAAGTCCAATCCTCTTTTTTGCGCGGGATTAAAACTAATACAATCAAGAAAATTAACAGATTTTGCTTTAATACTGATTAAAAAATAATGTAAATAATATGGATGTATGTATAATTTACAAAAATAAACATTTAGTACTGTTGTTTATATTACATCATATATGGTATGTTGCTGCCCGAACACACGATGCGTCATTAGTCAGATTTTAATTGAAAACTTTGTACATTCATAAATTCTTTAATACATTAAAGAATAAAAGCGATATGACTCTCCTCACACTCAATTATAATTTTATAGTATTCAATTATGAGGATAAAAATTCACTAAAATGCTTATCAGAAAAAATATGCTTCTCGACCGAATGACAATTCTGGGGTAAATACTATGAAATCTCTCACAATCATCTTAACTGAAAAGCGAATCCAACATCAACTGTTACATCATTCTTCAGGGCCATGTTGTTAAAAGAACGTCTATCAAATGTATTGCTCAAACTCAACTCCGAAATGGACACAAAAAAATAAAAAAGAGCTGTTGTGCACAATACTCAAACAGAAAATCACAGAAAAACACAAAATAAGAAAACTTGAGTAAATAATGAGATTGCCGGAAAATAAAAACAAACTAAACTGAGCTATAAAAAGCTTAAAAATGCCATCACTAAAAGCGAAAATGAAACAATCAGCGACTACCTCAACAGGCTAACTGCCACTGAAGCCACAGAATACTCACTGTGGAAAGCTACAAAATACCTAAAACAACCCCAAACAACATCACCGCCTATCAAAAGGAAAAACGGAGAATGGGCTAGAAATAACAAAGAAAAGACGGAAATATTCGCTAGACATTTGACAGAAGTATTCATTCCACACATGAATACTTCAGAGAGCGAAGATGAGATTCACCGGCCCCCAAATACAACAAAACCAACCATTTGCATCAAAAAATTCACAAGACGAGAAGTCAGATTAGTCATAGCAAAGCTTGATTAAAAAAATCGTCTGGCTACGATCTTATCGCGGGAAGAATGATAAACGAACTTCCTAAAGGATTTAAGTTCTTGGTGCAAACATTCAATGTGGTACTAAAAATGGGCTATTTTCCCCCGTAACTGAAAGTGGCTAAGATTATTCTAATCCACAAGCCTGGCAAGGATATACATGATGCCAAATCATACAGACCCATCAGCTTACTCCCAATAATTTCCAAAATTTTTGAAAAACTACTACTGAAGAGACTTAATCCAATAATTGAATTGAAAAACTAATCACCAATTTCGATTCCGTCAACAACATGCAACTGTGGAACAAATACACAGGATCTTTAATAGAATCCACGAGGACTTAGAAGTTAAAAAATATTGCTCGGCAGCATTCCTGGATGTAATTCAGGTTTTTGAAAAGTGTGGTATCCGGGGTTGCTATATAAAATTGGAAAACTGTCCACAAATTACTTCTTCAATAATACCTGACAAATAGAACATTCTACGTCAAATACAAAGACGAAGCCACTACATTGCACGATATAAAATCCGGCATCCCTCAAGGCAGCGTACTTCGTCCAGTTTTATATCTAAATACACAGCTGACATTCCGACAACAGACACCACAACAACTGCCACCTTCGCTGATGACACAGCTCTTCTGACCTCGCATAATGACCCTACAACATAATCTCAACAACATACAAAAATGGCTCAAGAAGTGGCGCATAAAGGCTAATGAAAACAAATCTACCCATTTCACTTTCACCAACAAAAAAGAGACATGTCTCACTAAATGACTGTGTACTGCCATAAGCAGACACAGTAAAATATCTCGGTATGCACTTGGACAGACACTTAACATGGAAAACGCACATCAGTAAGAAAAGAAAGCAACTCGAAATTAAAATGAGAACGCTATACTGGCCGATGGGTCGAAAATCGAAACTATCCGTAGAAAATAAAACACTTATATACAAAACAATACTAAAATCTATTTGGACACACGGAATACAGCTCCGGGGTACCGCATCGACCTCCAATATTGACATTCTCCAACGCTTTCAGTCCAAAGTGCTGCGTACTATAGGCAATGCTGCATGGTACGTGACAAATGACAATGCCATGTGTTCGCTGATTAGCAACGAGGACCGTTTTTGGATAAACGGATGTGTAAAGAAGCAAATTTGTCAGATTTGAAACGATACTAATCCTCACGAGATACACCAGCACCAAATGCAAGTCACTGTTTGGTGAGAATTTTGGTCCGACGATAATAATAACCTCTTGTGGCCTAAACTGAATGATATGTATAAGGACGACATGTGGTTCCAACAAGACGACGCTACATACCACACATAACACAATGGACATTATGCACAAGCTATTTGAAGGCACGATCATCTCGCGCAGCCGTGACGTGAACTGGCCACCAAAATCGTGCGATTTAACGCCCTTAGACTATTTCCTTTGGGGTTGTCTTAAATCGCAGGTCTATGCGTATAAACCGAATGTCATCCAGCAAATTTAATCATATTTATGCGACAAAGTCGTCGAAAATTAGACCTCCTTAATACGTGCCATGCCTAGCATAATACACTCTTGAGATTCCTTCGTACCTCATGAAAATTATCCTCTCCTCTCTCAACGACAGATCCTTCCTAGTAGCACTCAGCAATGTAAAATCAACCTGTCTAACATACTCTTACATAACATCCTAAAAACGGCATCAACGAACATCATGCTTTATGCTGAAGACACAGCTTACTTTGCGAGCTCTCGCAGCGACCATTTACAACGCGCCCTGAATACAGCGAACAAATATTTCCGTAAATAGAAATTAACGCAATCAACGACAACCTCGACTGATCCACATTGGAGCTCGCCAAATCCCCTGGAAACTCCATGTAAGATATCTAGGAGTGAATCTGGACACGAAATTGAAGTGGAGAGAACACATTTCGTCGTCTCGAGCACGAGAGCTGGCAGCTCTGGGAGCGCTCTCTTCCATATACCGTAGACAGAGTGCCCTATCGACTGATATCAAGCTCCCTCCTGTTTAAGACAGTAATTCGTCCAGCGTTCACATACACCGCGTCCATCTGGAGTAATGCATCCCAAACATTTCAAAGCTGCAAGTCGTGCAAAATAAGGCACTAAAAATCGCTCATAATACCGCTCTGTTCACTAATTTTAAAAGGCTCTATAAAGCAATAAAATTGCCTGATGTCAAAGAATATGTTTACAGACACACTAAATGCTTCTACGCTAAGATTCCTCTTTATCCCTCGTATCATCCCTAGGCAACTACAGCAACGATGGCAGACATTTCAAATATGTACACAAGATGTCCAAAGGCATCTTATTTAAAAAATGTAAAGTAAGCAATGTGAGTCCTGATTATTGAGCAACATGTGTGCAAGGTGGCATGAATGTGCGACTTAATTCGGCAACAAACAGTCGAATGAATAGTATTAAGTGTTATATTTATTTAGTTTATAAGCTAGCATAAGGAACTTATCTCACAAAGAGGTCTTCACAAGCCATTTTTCCTCTATAATATTATTATATATTACTCTTATGATAACTAAAATATATTAGATGTTAGAATTTAGCTTGTAATTATGATAAGGATATGAATCCAAAATTTTCGTGTAATATAGACACGTTTATTTTGTAAAATACATATTAAATAAAGGTTAACTGGTCAAAAAAATATCTTGGTTGTATCGGAATATCTTGGATACAGAAAAATATCAGCAAAGTGGATTCCGTGTCTGCTTAGTGAAGCACAAAATAATGTACAAAAAGACATCTCTCAGCGACTTTTTAATAGCTATGAAGGAGAGGTTTTTTTGGATCGTATTGTAACCTGCGATGAAACGTGGGTCCACCACTACACCCAAACAAGAGATCAAGTATGGCGTGGAGGAAACCTGGATAGAAGGTGCCGATCAAGGAGAAAACAGCTGCTAGATGACGACAAGACTGCTTATCGTAACTATATGTGACATGTGATTACCATATGTTTGATCCGGTGAAAAATGCATTAGAAAGGCAACGATTTCAAGACAACACTGCGATCGAAAAATATGTGTGCAACTGGTTTACAGAGCAGCCTTCTTTCTTCAGTGACAGGATTAATAAGCTTCCTATACGATGAAATAATAATAATAAATTTGTAAAGCAAAATTCCAGTTTATATTTGAATTGCCTTCGTATTTACTCATTTATCTTTATTGAAAAACAATTATCATTTTTATTTTCTTGATAAACTTATAAACACTCTATGATACGACACATGTGCATCTCGACGTACACTTTTTTGATTCATTCGATCGAGACGCATCAATAACACTGACATGCGTGATAAAATTTCAAACTATATTGAAATTTAACGCTTCATAATTACTAAATGCTACAATATTTTTAATTACAATAACGTCAATAATTCTATTCTCTTCCGTGAAAAATGTGAAATTTTCTTCGAGCATAAAATATAGTTTATAAAAAGGCGGTTTTAATTTATTTTACTTAAAACGATATCACTGACGATTCTAATGTCGATAACGCAGACAGTAATAAATGTACGATTATAATATCGAAGCACATAAACTGTACAAATTATGATTCGTTCATTGATAATTTTAAAGCGGCATATATTCAATGACGATATGGACCAAAATTAATATATAATATACATAAAATATTATAGTTTTAGATTACAACCTGAACTTGATGAAATCTGACAATCGACGGATCTTTGGCAATTCACTTTGTAAATGAATTTTTTATAAAATTGACGTTGGAGTAAAATTTAGAAATGGAGGTAAACGCAAAAAGGTTTTAATAGGACGGTATGTATGCTCAGCCTATGGAATAAATTTGTAATGTCTGGAATTTCGACTGGACAATGTGTGCATGTGAATGCGGGATGATAAAGAGGGAGCTGATGTATTTATACTGATGTAAAGTCTTTTGAAAATGAAATTTGGATGGGTTAGGGGTTATGTTGCGAGATGCGCGGGAACAATTTTAATGTCGAACGAGGATGGTTAACCAAATGGCGTCTCTCGGATGCGACGAGAAGACTGGCGCGTCACTCACCGTCATAGGCGAATTCGGGGAGAGAGGGGGCGTCGAGAGAGAAGGCGGAGGAGTCGCGCCGACCGCTGCCGTACGTCAAACGCGCACAATCTACTTTACCGACGTTGCGTCTTTCGTTTTTCCCGCCGTTTCCGACTCGTTTGACGTTTCCGTCCGAAGCGTCAGGTGACAGATGGATCGCGCCGACTCCGCTCGGACATTAATTAGTTATTATTTATCGAAGAGAATGTTGCGAAGTCTGCGCCAAATGCGAAAGCGTAAACCGTCAGAATGGTCATATTGTTTTTATGTATTTATTTTTTATTGTTATTTTTGGAAGTCAAACTGCTGTATTTTCTCAGTGATTTTAACGACACCTGGATCGAAATGAAGAAATCTTCTCGATCGACAGCCGGATCGATTCGGACCGGCCGCCCGCCTTCGGTGACTTCGGTCCGACGGGGGGGGGCCGGAATTCGAATCCAGATCGAGACTCAAAATTAGACGTCGACGGGGACCCCCCTCGACTCGTTCCGACGGGGAGCGGAGCCCGAGATCGCCCGCTTTACCAGAAATAGGCCGGACGGTGTGCCGACGTTCATCCTCGTGAAATGCGACGCGAAAACGCACGCCGACGTCCCGTGCGTCACCGGCGGGGGCCCGGAGGGGTCCGGCCCCGCTCAAAAGATTCGGCCCCGCCCTCCGGAAGGCGGCGGACGTCACCTGCGAGCCTCCGGCGGCGTCCGAGCGGTCGTGGGGCCGCGCGTCGGTAAAGCAGAGCGCGCCGACGCCGCTCGCCGGCCCCCGCCTGAAGCCGCTCCCCCGCTGGAGAGGCGCCGGTGACCTCAAAGACGAAGACTCACCGTGAGAATCCGCTCCTCGGGGCTCCGAGACGCAGCCGCGAAGCCTCGCCGGAAGCGGACGACCGGAAACGAGAAGTCGAAGGCGTCGGAGTCGCTATGCGGAACGCGCGACCGTCCGGTCCGCGGGAGACTGAGGCCGAGCGCGCCCGGGGAGGCCCGAGGCGAGGCGCCGCAGCGCGCGGCGACGCGATAATAATAAATCCGACGCTCTCCCGTCCAATCCCGAACTTCAGCCGGCCAGGACATCACAATTTACCACTTCGAGGCGCTCAAAATCCGACATTTTTCGAATTGCATCCGTCAAAATCGAATGGCAGCTAATTTTAAACGAATTTATCGCGCCCATCTCTAATTGCTCGACGTTCTTTCGGCATCAAAACGCAAACATTTAGCGCCTTCTTCATTTAAAAACCGTCATTTCGACGCGAGACATTCAAATTTGTAAACAAAATACATAATAGCAATTCGAAAAAACGTCACAAACAAAACCCCCCCATGCATTTAAATATCACTCTAACTTTCAATTATCGAATGTTTCCTTTGCAAATTTATATTCAATCGACTTCTCTAACCACATGTGACTTCCTAAATTATCAATTTTTCAAAGCGACTAAAAATTAATTCTTCGGAGTGAACGTCGTCCAACGGGCCCCATCGTTGAAAATTTGCCAGGGATTATGATCTTGTCGTTTCTACTTTTTACAACAAATCTCTACAATTGATACATCCACCTGGTCATCATATAGATCCAAATAAAACAAATAATATATTCCTAAATACAACCGAACCTGACTTTCTACATCATCATAATAACCACATCCACAGCAATACGGCAACCAATTTAATTTAAATATGCTAATTTAACTAAACACCGTCAATGCATAATACAAATGCACTTTCAGCCTGTAAAATATGAATCCAAGCGATGAACCGAGAATTAAATCACATAATATTGATGTATTTATACTTTCAGATATGAAAAACACAACGATGCTATCCATCTGCCGAAAACTTATCTATTTCAAGACGCTTTCAGAATATAACGAGTCACATAAGCCATGCTCAAATTTTATCTGAAATATTTTCATAGAACACACGTTTAATCTGAAAACCTGAGATGTCTCTTTATCAGCACAATAAACGTGTACTTAAAATCTATTGTATAGTAAATGTATGCATCCTTGAAATAAGAAACTTTATCTATAGAGCGTTTACTATACGGTAAACGTACAGTCGTCTCTGCTATCCGAATGAATTGTGATTAGACGGTGATCTGAACATCACTGATTTTCAGATGTTTACTTCTTTTATAAGCTGTACAACGTCAATATTTGCTCGCTAATTTGGAAGAAGTGTAAATCCTACATTTTTTGTAAGATTCAAGTTGAATATTCAAACAAGTATAATTTAGATTATTGTAATTTTAGGGTTTATCCAACTTTTTGGAACATATTGTGTATGAAAAATTAAATAAAAATTATGGATAAATTTATCCTGTTCAGGTATCTGATCTGCGAAAATCAAGTAGGGATTAAATTATCCTGAAAAATTGCGCGCCAAATATGACAAAAAAAACTAAAAAATTGAGCAGTTATTTATTTATTTTTATATGTAGTACAACAGATTGGAGCTGATTTTTAATAATACACTTCAAATAACTACGATAATCGCTAAAATCATCCGACCTGTTCAAATAAATAGAAACGCTAGCGATTAATGGGTTAACAACGATTCTAAATTATCAACAGACAGTCAATCATATCGTTGTAAATATATTCGCAATTTACATAAAAATTGACGCATAATATCGTTCATATTTTTAAATATCATTACTTGAAATGAACACAAAAGCATTGTAAGCAATTGACAATAAAAATATTGAATTAATTACAATGTATACAAAATCATTTGAAAAACACACATTTTCCCAGCGTAAAGATAACTGAATTGAGATTAAATGAGCTGTATTTTATAAAAGGTATTGATAAGTTTGTATTTTTCAATATCGTTATATTTCTGATAACTGTATGTGCATTGCTGTATTTAAAACTGATAAAAAACGTATTGTATATAAAGCTATTTATGCTTGTGTGACGCCACCTGTTCTAGAATAATAAACAATTCATTTCGCACGACGAAATATTTAACGAGGGTGTGACAGTGAATAAATTCATGGCCGTAATTTTGCAGCTTATATTTTTGAATCGGCTTAAAAAATATATGTTTTTTAAACGTGCATACAGTCTTAACAACATCACGTGCGGCATTAGCTAATTTGTAAATCATCTAATAAATAAATTGAATGCATCCCTGACAATTTTCTAGCTCGACATAGCATATGAATTCAGAAGCACACTCTTATGTATAAATAGATTTTTAAATGTCTTCCAAATTCAACATATCAAAAAACAGCTGCCTATACGATTATTACGTTTTTTTTTTTGTATAACGATAAGACATTTTAGCGTTCGATTAAATTATTATAATTCATAGGCAATTCTTATCATTTTCGTCTGAACTATCCAATATTTTTGGAATCAATTGATATTGTGTGTAGTAAAAATGTAAACTATAAAAACAATCAGTATATGAATAAATAAAACTGATTTTATGTACCTTGTAAATATTTTTTTAAATTTACAAATCAAATTTAACATGCTGATTTTATTGTAAAAATATATTCATTATTTGCATAATTAATCCAACGTTGATTGTTTTTATACATCGGTTATGGTCAATTAAATTATGATTTATGTTTAAAATTTTGTATGTATTGTTCAGAATGCATCACTTTAAAATGCATTGGTTAATGGATCGAAGAATACAATTGGGAATTTAAAAATTTATGAAGTCCATCTTTGTGAAAACGTTGTAAAAATACATGACATGGTGTTCGTTTGCAATAATAAATATCCAAGAAGAGCACCAAAACGATTGTTAGTTCAGTGGAACACCGCTAGATGTCAGATCGATGATCTGTCAATTTATTTGACAGAAAAATGTCACGGTCCGGATCGGGTCGAGGTTCTGGAGGTCCCGGAGAAGTTGCGGCGTTGAGTGAAGGAGCCCTGCGCAATAATGCGGCCCTCGTTGAATACTGCCGTACTTCCATGGCCGCCTTGGCGGGCTCCACTGCTGGTATACATCACTTGATTAACACATAACCTCAAATCGTTCTCTCTAACATCCTTCAAATCAATTAAACGTTAATAATCAATTAAACGAAATACTACTGTAATGCCTCTCAACGATATGAGTCATCTGCCGTATTAAAATATATTGATGCTGTTAATTTATGCTCAATGAATGTCAAAACATAAACAAATATCAATGATTATCATTGATTATGGCATGGTAGTGATTGTATCCGAGAAGCTTCAACGATGAGCATAATCTCCATTTATATTTTTTAATGGAACAGCCTTGTATATAGATGCGTAATTAAATATATTTCATGTTTAACTAATTAATGTGATCCAGGATTAATTCTCGACTAAATCACATTTATTGTTATTTTCTATGCCCTCTAAGCATGTCTTAAATTGTATTTTTTTTATTGCAGGACTTCTCGGTCTGACAGGCTTCTATGGATTTGGATTCTACCTCTTTTCCGTATTCAGCCTTTGGTCTTTATTGTTAATGAAGGCCGGATCTGGATGGCAAAAATATTTCATGTCCAGAAGAAGCTTATTAACAAATGGATTTTTAGGCGCGTTGTTCACGTACATCCTGTTTTGGACATTCATATACGGCATGGTCCACGTTTATTAAGTGTTAAAAGTGATGTTGTTTCAAAAAATTCCATACAAAATGCACGTACATATTTTAACGGGGATTCTGATTATGTATTTTTATAATATCACATAACGTGTCCCTACGGATATAAGAAGATGGTTAATATTTGCATTTATGATCAAAAAAGTATGTTTCATTGTATAAATTATGAAAGTTATTTCATTTTTAATCAATGAAATTTAAATTCATTTGGTACATGTGCGTTTTATTTAAGGAAAATAGACCAATTTTATGTTACTATATTCTATTTAAAAATATGCAAATAAATATTATTTAAATCTATATAAAGACTATTTATTTCAGTCCAAATATAATTTTGATGAATTAATAATACATTTTTATTCTTATTTAGTAGTCAATGCGTATGACTTTGATTAAAAAAAAAAAAAAACTGTTAAAAGCTACTATTAATTATTCCAACTATTTTAAAATTCATTAATATGAAGTATTGGTCAAATATGATGAAAATTTGGCAATAAAAATAACAAAAGTAAGTGAAACAACCAATACAAAAACATAATTTATAATGCGCAGATCAAGTGCGTTGCAAGATTTTTAAAGGTTTTGAGCTTATAAATATTAATGAGGAAGGCCAATGCTAAATAAAAATTATTAAATTGCCAAGATATAAACAAAATAGCTCCCATATTTGATATATTACATACGCCAAATCAATAATCATGTATTTAATTCTGTTATTAGATAATTTTAACTATCGGTAAATACTTTTTTGCATATCAATGTGACAAATCTAAGTATTATAATAACATTAAAGAGTCACATAATACAGAATATGCTACATAATCGTTATTATTTATATTTCATCTAATACATAAAAATTAATCTTTGTTCGTATTTTATGCGCTGCCATACCGTTGATTCGATTGCGATAAAACTTTGCCAATTTATTGTTTGCACTTTCTCAAATAATATAGGTATAGTACAATTAACTTACAGAAGATTTCAATTATAAAAATCAATGTTGTTCTCTCTTATATATCATTCGATTTCAATAAATGTATTCATTATCGGAAAGAAAATAAATTTCATTTATTCTATCGTTCCTAATTAAACAAGATCTTCCAAATTTCAAACAATATTTTTAGAATTATTACTTCTGTAGTACTTCGGCAGTATCGTGCCGGGTACCAGCTAGTAAATAATAAAATCACGATAACAAATATATAGTATGTATATACATATGTATCGTGCAACGATATAACATACGACATATTTCAATTTCTAACATTCCCCTTCCTCGCTTTCATATACTCGGGAAGTAAAAAAGCCCAGATTTTGTATTTCCCTAAGCCCGGCTCCCAATTTCGCATACTTGTGGTACCTAATTTCATTTGTCAATGAACAAAGATGGATAGAAACCTTAAAAGGCCATGCACTGGTCTTTAGAAACCATACAAATTACCAATCGATAATTTGATGAATAGACACGTACTGGCATTTACAGGTATTTAATATACAGCCAGCTCGAAAATGTGGATGGATTTTTTTTTCCATAAAAAAAATATTTTAAAAGTTTAAACATGTTTATAATTGATTTGTAATGGATAGTTTCGAATTTGGCGCATGTGGCATGAAGGGTGGATTCGAGTGGTCAGTTTGTATGGTCCCGCGTGTTTGTCGGCCATTTTGTTCAGTCACAGTAAATTCATCCGATGGAAAGATCTTCGCGCGCTCCCGCCTCCTCTCGTCCATGCGAAATCCGCGCGATCATCCGTTTTTTGACTTTGCAAAACAATACCGCCGCGAATATCCATCGGAAGCTCGTGGATTTTTATGGTATTGATGTAATGAGTCGACCAGAGCCCTAACGAGAGAATGGAGCGCCCGTAGCAAGTATCTAGCTCCCTTCCCCTCATCTAGAATTGAACGAGTTGGCAGAAATGATAGGCCTTTCAAAAAATGCTGTACATCACATATTGACTAAAAATTTGGACATGAGAAAGCTGTGCGCAAAATGGGTGCCGCATTTGCTCACAATGGAACAAAAACAGCGTCGCGACGATGTTTCAATTGAGTATTTGGCGATGTTCCACAGCAATAAAATTGAGTTTTTGCATTTAGGATGAAACTTCCCATCTATCCACCACTTCCATCACTTGATATATGAGACAAAATAATATGGGGACCCTCCACTGACCCGAACTATTTATTGGTCCCGAATAGCGGGATACCAACTCGCTCAACAAAAGTGCACAGCAAGGCGCAAAACCTGAATTTAATATCCATGTTTGCAAGGCCGATTTTAAAAGTTAAAACTAAAAGGCATCCAGATCCCAGGCACGGATTTATCATCGAAAATATCACAAAAAGCCCTAAAAGAGAACGAAGTGGCTACAAAGTCTGTGTATCCAATCGGTCCGCTTTTCGGATCGCTCGCGATCGGACGCCATATCTAAATATATCTATAGAACGACTACGAACTCTCATTACAAAACAAAGTCGTCCGAAGAAGATTAATCGGGTGGGTTGTTTAAATTTTACAATCGATCAAAAATATTGTTGTCTGTATTTTACTGTGGGCTCATGCCAGCTTGATCGGCTCAAAGTTTAAGCGATAACAAAGAAAAAAAAAAGGATTAGATAACTTAATATATATTATAAAAAAGGACAAAGTCAACCAGTGTAAATTCGTGTAAAGTATAATATAAGGTTAAGTAAAATAAAAACTATGTGCAAATCTCGACTTGGTCGCTATTCTGCGTTTTGCACCCCAAGCCCAGTTGCGCCCATCGTGGGCGCCTGCGTTGCCACCTCCTTGTTGCGGTTCTGAAATCGACAACATGTCACGAAGTGGGTTAGGTTGTTCAGAGAAGACCGTATTGATACTCAAGACCATCAGTGATTTCTGACGAGTTTGTGCAAAACATTGAAAAATTAGTGCGAAATGACAACAGTGTGGCGCTTGACGACCTTCACGAAGAATTTCCTGTAATTTCTCGAAGTCTTCTTGGTGATATTGTGTCGAAAAAATTTGGTTACGGTGAGTTGTATGCTCGATGGATGCCCAGAATGCTGATACTGGAACATCGTCAAAATCGCGTGGAATTTTTGGATCATTTTGCACAGGAGGGAGAAACTTTTCTGGACTCTATCATGAAGGGGGATGAGACGTGGGTGTGTCTCTACACCCTAGAATCCAAAAAGTCTAAGACACTGGTATACAAAAGCTGGTATCCCAACTGCAGAAATGTCTCTCTGAAATATTTGTGAAGTATCCTGAAATTTTCAATTAAAAACATATAGCATTTTTAGATCCTATATAAATGTTATATCCTCACTTCCTGGATGAAATGGAATTTTCGGGATTCAGCTTGCGATGAAGATCCGAAAAAAATGAGCCTTTATAGGATAAAAACTACAAAATGTTTTAACAAAAGAGTGAAATCAAAATTAATCTACTATCAAAAAATTGTGTGCATATATAAATATGTTATAAATAATTGTTTTTATCGAATTGGAATAAAAGAGGACGGAGTGGCCACAATGTCAGTGTGTCCGACTGGTCCGCTTTTCAAACCGCTGACACGACGAAAGAACGCCTCGCAATCGGACGCCATACCCAAATATGTTGTTTAAATTTTACAATCGGTCGAAAGTAGTAAAGGTAAGGCTGAGCCTGCCCAATGTTTGAGCGATAACGAAGAAAAGAGGTTAACGATAACCCTTTGAATAGTGAGCTAATTTTAAATCATCATAAACTTAGATGCAATATATTTTCTGTGAGGACCGTCGCAGCGTGTATGAAGCTTGTATATATATAAATAAACACTGGCGATAGCGCACAATACTCGTTCATTTCTTTGCGTAAACATCTTGAAATCGATTCAGTTTATCATTCACATATCATTATTAGAATTAGTTGAGTGTTTTACTGGCGTACAAAGATGTTTCGGTCACTGTGTCTGGACACAAACATAAGAACTTAAAATTTCATCTAAAAATCACATAATTTCAATGAACTCGGTTATAGCGAACACCGTTGGAGAGATTTGATTGGCTCGGAAAAAAAACGAATTTGAGTTGTTTAAGCTTTCACTTTTACATGTTTTGGATTTTTAAACAAAAATTGGACCATATATGAGCTTCTTTTCCAAATAATAATTCCAAACGCAACTTTTTCAATAACTATTCTTATTCTTTCGAAATTCCATTTTATTTTTTACAAAGGCATCGTCAATACCTATATTTCAGCTCGCGAATAATTTAAAGCCTTGCCATATATTAATATTTTTATTGCTCGCTATATCCGTAATCTAATTATGACCGTGCTCGTAATAATTTAATTTGTATTTTTAAATGACTTGAAGAACTTTGAATTTGAATACTTTTTTTTTACATTAATTTCGTACATCTTTTATACGCTTTGGCCTTACGCGTTGAATACTGAAAATAAGTATGGTGGAAAAGTTGGTTAGATTCAATAAAAGTAAATCATTGATATTTTTATGTAATATTAATTAGTCGCGAATCGTTTCGATATTTTATGTAATCCGAATCGTAACTTTCAAGGAAATTTTTCGGAGTGAGGGAAAACATTTCATTCGAAATGTGACGTGTATTGTCCTTTTATGAATTCCTTTTTATGAGTGTAAGCCTTTGTATCCTCAAATATTAAAAGGCACCTGATGCTGTAATATTAAATGATCCTCGTCGAAGAACGACGATGGCACGTGCCGTGACCAGCGTTTGACCAGGAACGTGCGCCGTCATCGCAGCAACGCTATTATGTTACCACCGGATGATTACATTTACGATTTAGATTGTCCCTTTAAGATTGTAATTGATATCAGTATTTAACGCGATTGTTAAACTCATCCAAGCAGTAATCCAGAATTTTATAGGGACGCAAATGGAGGATGATTCTATGACTAACTGCTGCGTAGCTGCGACCCAAATCATGACCTACACAAGTCACTCACAAAATATTATGGTCACTCACTGTTCCAAATCCAGCTAATTTTTGTTTCATTCAATGTCTATACAATGCATAAATATATAGTTTTTATGGCTGAGGGCTCCTGTGATTGTAAAAATAATGGAAAATGTCGCAAAAAGCCCTAAAAAAAGAACGAAGTGGCCACTAGGTTTGTATGTCCAATCGGTACGCTTTTCGGACCGCTGATACGACAAACGAGCGCCTCGCGATCGGACGCCATATCAGAACATGTCTACAAAACAAATTCTCATTACAAAAATAAGTTGTACAAAGAAAACTTATCGGGTGGGTTGTTAAAATTTTGGCAATCGATCGAAAATATCGTTGTCTTTATTTTATTGCGGGCTTATGGCGGCTGAGCCTGTCCAATGTTTGAGCGATAACGAAGAAAAGTGGGATTAGACAACTTAGTACATATTATAAAAACGAACAGAGTCAATCAGTGTTGATTCGTGTAAAGTAGATTGGTCAAGTAAAATAAAAGCCATGTGCAACTCTCGAGCGGGTCTATATAGTGCATTTTGCGCCCCAAGCCCAGTTGCGCCCGTGGCGGGCACCTGCTTTGCCACGCTCTTGTTACAGCCCTGCAGTCTTGTATGGACAGGTCCGAAAATCGTTGATATAACCCTTTGAGCAGTGAGCTAATTTTAAATCATCATAAACTTGGATGCTATATCTTATCTGTCAATACCGTCGCAGCGTGTATGAAGCTTGTATATTATTAATTAACACTGTCGATAGCACACAATACTAGGTCCATTTCTTTGGGTAAACATCTCGAAATCGATTCAGTATATCATTCACATATCATTATTAGAAGATAAATTTGGGTTGACGATCTATATAATGGAACGATGTACGCAAGATACTCTCGCCGTCTCTGTCTATCTCCATGCTCAAATGTAAGAATGCTTTTTCTGAATCACTGGAATTCGGACACACAAATTTGTTTTACCTCGTTACATAAGCATTCTGTTCAAAATATTCAGTTCACAAACTTTAGCTAGTTGCCAAATAAAGAGTTTAATTAACAGTCAACCCTCCTATAGCGTCCACTTCGTTTACTGCGTCTTATACGTAAGCAACGGGTAATATACGTAGGATTAATGCCCCTTGCCAACTTGTTAATAAACCAAACACTTACAAATTTCTGTAGCGTTTTGCTTCTATAGCGCGGTACTTATCTCGACGCTATAGAGGAGTTGACTGTAAATCATTTATAGACATAATCTCATTGCTTTTAAATGCACATTATACTCTTATTAAAAACGTTTTGAACCAAAATAGAAGCTATGAATATACTCTTATTTTAATTAGAACTTCAAGAAATTGGTTTTAAAGGATAATAAACAGAAACATTTGGACATCTACAAATAAATTTTGGACCAATGTTTGAAAGATTAATTCTAAAATCATTGAAAGAGCTTGAGAGTAAGTCGTATAATATGGAGTAGAAACTTCATCAGCTTAAGATCCTTAAAATTGAAACTCTATCAGGAAAAAAGTCTTGATCTTGTTATATTTTAAAAGCAATTATTCTAAGACTATCAAGGAGATTATATTGAAAAATGCATTATAAATATAGCAAATAGCTGTTTTTATGTTTCAATTAGAACATAGTGCTTTCCTGGTCTTGTAATCTAGTAATATAATATGTATATGAATAAATATATTTTATTTTTATTTTTGAGAAACATAGTATTATATCCATTGAGGTTTTATAACCAATCGTAACAGACGATTTGATTGTTTCGGGTTTTCTTGTTCGAAAAGGGTCACGTTTTCGCAATTTCATTGTGCGGACCTGCTCACAATTAAATCGAGTTTCGCAAAATTAAAACTTTTAGGGGCTTTTTTCAGAATTATATAAGGATAAAAAGGGCTGTCGTCATATTCGAAATACACCTCGACGAAATAAGAAATTAATCATGAAAGCTTCCATAGCTAAAATGTTGATGCATAAGCGGATGTTTAATTTGTTTCCATTATATCTCATTTGGAAATTTGGAATACTGGATTTGGAAAATTACCGAAATATGTAATTTTAGACAATCATACAATATTAGAATGCTAATTTAACCACAAAATCCTCGAGTGTATTTTAAAAAAACCGTAACAAAGTTATTATTTAGCGTCATCACGCTGTAGAAAAAACTATTATTTAGCAGGGCCGTAACAAGGGCGTGGCAAAGCAGGCGCCCGCCACGGGCACAACTGAGCTTGGGGCGCAAAACGCAGAACACCGACCTGGTCGAGAATTGCACATGATTTTTATTTTACTCAACCATTCTACTTTACATGAACCAAAACTAATTGAATCTGCCCGTTTTTATAATATATACTAAGTTGTCTAATCCCTCTTCTTCGTTATCGTTATGTTCAGATATGGCATTCGATCGTCGTATCAGCGGTCCGAAAAGCGGACCGATTGAGCATACAAACATTTTAGTCACTCCGTCCACTTTTAGGGCTTTTTGTAGCATTTTTATATGATCTGTAGGATCATGGAGGTAGCATAGCATCCAGATATTTTCTATCATAGTTACATACAACAGTAACCGCCATCGTCGAGTTTTTTTGCGACTATTTTTGTATATTATTTTAAAACATAGATAGATACTTGCCACCGGTACTTCATATCCTAATTACGGCTCGGTTATTTAGTGCAGAAAAAAAAAACATTTAAACATAGCTGGGAAACTTTATTATGAAAAAAGATCAATATGTTGACCGTACAACTTTAAAAATAGAGATCAGAAAAGAAGGGATTAAATCACAAGCGTAAACCGAGTTCATTGTGATCACAGTTTGTAAGAGATAGATCTTTCTACGACAGAATTCATACAAAAAGTCGCAAACAAATAAAGTCCAACAACAGTAAGAATAGCGAATGACTATGAAAATATTATTTTTATGCTTTATTTCATTCATACTTTTAAGAATGTAAATAATTTATCAATAAGGAGAATATTTTTCTAATTTCGAAGACTCATACAAATATAAGTTTAACAAATTCTACGCAAAAATTGAGCTCCAATTTTGGAAATTCCGGTTTGAATTTCGTTTGGGATAATTTTTTAACTGTGCAAAAATTCTTCTGGTTCTAAACAAGTTACAGACAATCAATAAATTCAAACGAAGCCAAAATTGTAAAACTATATTATTACGTGTAGATCATATTTCAATTTTTCAGCATAGAAATCATCCATCAAATGATTGCTGGAATAGCCAATTTACAAATAATCAATATGTAAATTTAAAATTGATTCTGTAAGATCATTTCACATAATTCATAGTCAATCTACGCAGAAATAGATCATTGCAGCAAGTCGCTCAAAAAAGTTCGAATATTATCTTCTCAACTGAGAGAATATCCAGTTTTAAAATTTGTCAAACAATTAAAAAAATTGTATCAATGAGTAGCGTTGAGAAAACGAAGATCTTTACAGGTCATGACTTAGGTTACAGTAGCTAGCTTTTTAATCTGGAAGTTCTATAAGAATAAGTTTTAAGTTTTTGATACAAGCTCTTGGAATATATAGTCGAATGGATATGTGGCTGCAATATGACGATGATAATAATAATGGGTCTAATAAAGGGTATTTCAATAGGAACGCTCAATATTTGTTAGATTATAGCAGCCATATTATTAAATTAATATATATCAAATTTATTGTAAATTATTTATTAATATATGGCAAATTATTATTAAAAAAATATAATTAGAAAACTATGCTGAAACGCAAGATTTGCTGAAAATATCGCTGCTGTACGCAAGAGCGTAGGGGAAAACTCAAGGCAGTCAATTTCTCATCGATCGCAAGAACTTAGCCTTTCTGCAATTTAATCTTGATGAATTTTGCATTGAGACTTGGGTTTGCATCCAAATGATCACAAATGATCCAAGAAACTTAAGATAGACGATCATAAACAATATATATCGATCCGTACTTCTTCCAAAACGAAACTGATATTGCCATAACCATCAATGGCGAGTGCTACAGATCGATGATAATCAACTTTTTGTGACCTAAACTGGATGATATGAATACCCACGATATGTGATTCTAACAGGACGTGCCATACAACGCATGTCACCATAGACATTCTGCGTGAGCGATTTGAAAGCATGGTTATCTCACGTGGCGGCAACGTGAACTGGCTACCGAAATTGTGCGATTTAACGCCTTTAGATTTCTTCCCTTGAGGATATCTTAAATCGCAGGTCTATGGGTATAAACCGCAAACAATTGATGCCCTTAAAGTCAACATAACGAACACCATCCAGCAAATACAGCCAGATTTATGGGACAAAATCATTGGACCTCCCAAACGAAGAATGGCTCGTAATTCTTCACTAAGTTACAGTTTTTTTCTACTGACACTAAAAGGGATATATTAGAGGTAGTAAAAATGAATGTCGTTTCTATTGTTGACCGTTTTCGAGGGTTAGTTGTGCTTCGGCTGTTGCTTTTTCACATCGTGTTTTATGCTCTTTCGGTGACCATACTTGTCAGGAATAAATTGTGGTTTGTTAAATTCAAATTTAACAACCCATTTTACAATGAATCAATTTTCGCCGAACGAAGAATTTTTCCGTTATTCAATGCTTTTTCATTTTATTAAGAAAAAACTGCAGTGGTTGCCACTAAAAATATTTGTGGCATACTGGGCGATATTTTAGATGTTCGCAAGTGTCAAAGATGGTTTAAAAAATTTCGATCTGGAAATTTTGATCTGAAGAATAGCCCTGGAAGTGGAAGACCATGTGAGGTGGCTCCCGCCATACTGACTGCTGAAATTGAAAGTGATCCTACGGCTTCTATAGAAAAAATTGAGGACAAACTTGGATGCTCATGGTCGAGTGTAAAAAACATTTTAAAAAAATCGGGAAGACGTGGAGAAAAGGAAGATGGGTACCGCACGCGCTAAGCGAAGAGAATCTGGGCGAGCGCATACACGCATGCGAAGATTTATTGAAAAAGGAATCCGAAACACTGTTTTTAAATGATTTAATAACTGGAGATGAGAAATGGGTGCTGTACTCTAACCACGGATGCAAAAATCAATGGCTATCGAAGGGGCAGGTAGCAAAACCAACCCCGAAGCCCGGATTCACGACAAAAAGGTTCTTTTGTCTGTTTGGTGGGACAGCAAGGGAATTATTAATTTCGAAACTCTTAAACCCGGCAAACAATAAATGCAAAAGTTTATTGTGAGAAATTAGATCGTTTAACGGCAGAAATTAAAAAAAAAACGACCCTCTCTCGTGAATCGAAGACAAGTGTTTTTACAGCATGACAAAACTCGCCCCCATACTGCAAAAATAACGCGGAAAAAAATTGACAGCCTTGGATGGAAGGTAATTTGACATCCTCCGTATTCACCAGACATCGCTCCTTCGGATTATCATCTCTTTAGGTCCATGCAGCACTATTTGGACGGTAAAAATTATAAAACATACGATGATATAAAAAAAGGGTTAAAAGATTATTTCGATTCAAAGCCGATGATGTTTTATGAAAGAGGCAACAAAATGTTGCCAGATAGGTGGAGGAGGGTTATTTCTAGTGATGGAAATTATATTATGTAAAATATTATTCAAAATAAAAAAAATATGAGAATTTAAATCTTTCATTTAAAAAACGACATTCATTTATAATACCTCTAATATTATTATTGAGGTGAAAAGATCAAATTTGATAGTTTTTATTAAAAGTGTATCAATTTTTGCGTAATTAATTTCGAAGCAATCCACATGGGCACAACAAATTGTTTCGAGCAACCGCCCAGTGCCCAGCTTATAACATTGGAGGTATTGATTTCGCGATGTCTTCCTCTACATGCGTTATTTAAGTGCACCAACGTATGTCTTTTTGGAAGATTAAATACCACAATATGGGGTTCGTATTAAAATTGAAACACTATATTTATCACCACGGGCACGTGTGCTCAGTCCATCACACTAAGTAGGTATTTGAAGGCTCCTGCTGCGGCCAATCCACCCTAAAAGTAAACATGCATCCCCCGTGTTCGTGCGAATTTTAATTTCGACCATTTTTTGTTGTTGTAAGCGAATACATACTGTTTTCAAACATCAAATATATATGTGTTTCACTTGGGCTATTGTAATTATTTTTTGAAGACAATTGTATCGAGTAAAATATTTGAAAAGCTCGTGAAGTAAATCTGCAAATATTTGAACAATTACCTGTTCCCTATGATGGCACCTGTGTTTGCTCAAAAGCTCAATTCCGGTATCATATCATGGATGGTTGGAGGTCAGCTTATTTATTCAAAGAGGGCTACCAGATTCTGCATTCAAATAGGGGTTGATCTGTATTCGGGGATGAGCTACCTCAATAGCTATGGTTACACCATGATCAACACGCGACTGAGCTTATCGACCAATCTTAAAACCCATTATCAAAAGAGAGCATCCCCCAATCTTCTGTGGGGCGCTTCAATGCAATTTGATGAATAAAAATACCACAAATTGATATTTGTTCGAAGGATACATTGAGCGTTTAAATATAAAATCAATATCAGGATTGCCTTTAAGTTCAATCAGAAGTTATTGATATTTTCACTGTTGAAGGGAACAATGTAGAAAGATAAGATTTTTCGATATCAGTTGATATTTGGAAGATGAATTATGATATTTTGTATTGATAACTAATATAAATCGAAGGCGTTTTGCATATACAATTAATCGCAATATTCGGAAGATTTTAATTTTAACATGAACATCATAAATAATAAGAAGCCAAATTGGCAAATTTTAAATAGTTCAAGATTTAATGATTAAAAATGTGTCTAGAAATTATATTATTATTCCTTTGGGAGACGCCAATGTATATTTATAATCTAAATAATAGTACGATTGCTTTTAGAACCTAATCTCTATAATGCCCATGCATTATTTTTTATCCACAAATAACTTTTAAAACATTCAAAATTAATATTATGTTGATTTTGAAGAAATATTAGGGGGACCCGAAAGTATTCAAAAAAATTTGAACATCTTATGTTTGAGCTCAATTTGTGTCCAGATACAGTGACAGAAATATTTTTGTAAGCTAATTTCATTGGCGGAACTATTTTTAAGCATTATTTTTGTTCAAAAGATTTATTTTATTGCTAAGGGTAAAATGTATAGACCTGAAACTAATTAAGTCCTCATCCAGCATTGTATGCTGCTTTTTTGAAGAACAGCAAGACCTTCGATTTTTTTAAAACGATATATTTAGATCCCTAATCGAATCAGATCCACCAGTTATCGCAAAGACTAGGATCTCCATGGAACACTATGCAAATAGAATAGGATGGGTGTTATGTGGTAGGATGGGTATTACACGCCTTGAACGAACATAACATAACTTTTTGAATAGCATTGTAATTGGTGATGAGAAATAGTACATTTACGATAATATACGACGAAAAAATCAATGGCTTTCTCAACAACAACAAAAATTCAAGCCAAGCTGACAATTACAATAAATATTTTGTGTCAAAATAAAGCAAAAATGACACTGGTTAAAATACGGGAATTAAACTGGGAAGTGTTACGGTATCCAACTTATTAACGGGACCTCACTCCGACGGATCACTATCTTTTCAGGATCATGGAGTACAGCATAAGAGAAAAATATAGCTGAAGTGGAAATCGTTGTTTGGGGAATCGTTTATTGCTTCTAAGTCGGTTTTAATTATAAAAAAGGAATCAAAAAAATTTGCAAACGACTGAATAAAATGTAGAACATCAATTAAAAAAAAGCTGACAGAAAAATACACTCAGTATTACTTAACCAACCAGAATTTCACGATAAAATTGAAGAAAATCAAATCCAAAATAGACATTCAATTAACAATACATGCAAATTTGATTTTTAAAAAAGGATTCATCAACAATCTGAAGAGCATAACAATTAACCAAACAGATTTGAACTCGACAGCGCTCTGGAATAAAAATGAAAATCAAAATATTGTCTTCTTCTATTTTGACTATGCTAAACTTTGCTATTATTTTTCTCGTTGTCGTCTCGATTTTTTGCAGACAAATTGTTTTTCTTTGAAAATTAATTTCAAGCTACACGCAAATTTATCGGAACTCGACTCTGAAAATTCAGCGACTACGAATAAGGGTTACGCTGAATTCGTTCTCCAATAACAATGCGGCTTAAATTTTCGTCCGCCAATGGGCGCTTTCTCCTTGGCGGATGGGCGGGGCTAGACAGGACAGGGGGAGAAAAACGATTTTACCTGTTGGTCGTCATAGTTACTATGCCACCCTTCATGAGTAAAATGCCGAGTTATTTTCCCACATTTGGATTCTCAAACTTTTTAAAAACATCCCCTAGTGGGACACAATTCAATCATACCTACTATTTCCATCTTATACCGCGTTTTTCAATAAGGACGCTAAATTTTTAATCTTAAATAAAACAAGTTGTGTATAATATATACACAATCTATATTCTACAATATTTTATGACATTAAGTATGAAATATAATGTTGTTCAAATGTCTACGGCGGTCCGCTTATGAGTTATTAGACGACTTCCCGTAATAATTGATATATATAAAAACAATGATAATTTCGCTACTTAGATATAGATCCTCTTCTACCCGAAAAAATCACATTAAAGTAATCCTATCCTGATTTAACCACGCGTGGAAGGCAAATAGGAAACCACCATATGAAAATCATTTCCCTGGAAGAATCTTAAGAATAAGAATTAAGAAAAGGTCAACGATTCTAGAGAGAAATTATATTAATAATCATATTACAATGAATGAATTTAAGCTCTGTAATATCTCAAGTAGATGCAAATATCAGTAGTGCCAAAAATGCATGCCGTTTTTATATAAATTTTGTCAGTGTAATAAAAAAACATAACACCATTTTAATCAAAAATATATTCTCCCTCTGAATCTACCACAGTTTGTCATCTGGATAACAGTTTTTGGATTCCCCTGTTGTAGAAATTCTTTGACTTTGAGAAGAAAAAAGCGAAGAGAGGCAGTTTTTTTACCTTCCAAATTCGTAAAAAAAATGTTTCCAAAAACTGTTGGGAAACAAATTAAAAACCAAAAGAGCACAATCAAGGGAATAAGGTGGAGATGTAATAGTAATTCTCAGTCCCTATTTTTTTAATGGAGCGACCTGGATTTGTCTGGATTTTGTAGAACGTCGTTATCCAGTGTTTTAGGCCTCTTACGTGCATCGAAAAAACATTACAAAACTTACGCCCCTCATATTTTTTTATAACTTTTCTAAACAAATGTGTAAAAACGGCACGTATTTTTGGCACTCCTTTATAAAAAACAATCAAAAGTCATTGTAAAGCAATCTACCTCTAATTCTTACACAAAAAAAAGAATTACAACTGAAAAATTCAACAACCGAACATTCACAATGACTTAACAATGTATACTGAATATGTAGCAAATCTAAAAGAAAACTCATTAAATACCAACCTTAAAAAAAGTGATTTTCTGAAAAAATCTTACTTCTTTTTCTATATACTTCACAGTGTGATTTTTATTTTTAAAAAAACTGTTTTAGAACATGCAATGTGTAAATAGAATCAAATTATAAATTTGCAATCGTCCCTCTTTTAGAACGGGTTTTTTTGCGCGATTTTGAAATTACACGGACAAGAATAAGTTCAGATTTTTTTGCATTTAATGTGATAATTTTTTTTTTAAATAATATAAATACGAATGGATCTGTTTATGTATTATTTACGAAAATACACTTTTTCATATTCTGAGCTTAGTTTAAGCAATGGAACCGTAGTATTTTCATATGGACATTTTTTCTTTTTTGAAAAAATAAAAGATTGGATGTACTTTGACATGATTTTCATATTTTTGAAAACAATTGTGTTTTTGTGCGAAAACAACAACATTGTTTTCAATAAAGTTTTCAAAAATATGGTCGCCAAACAAATTCAGATCAGATTGCTTGAATTATGCTAAATCACGGAGAATTATATATTATTTTTGTAGTTTGTCAACTCTTTTTGGATGGTCTTTTGGATTCTGAGGTGTACGTCGCCCACGTCTCCCACGTCTCATCCCCTGTCACGGTAGAGTCCAGAAAAGCTTCTCACTTCTATGCAAAACGATCCAAAAAATCACGCGCAGCGATCACGCGATTTTAATGGCGCTCCGGTGTAAGCATTCTGGGCACCCATGGAGCACCCAGCTCGCCGTAACCAAGTTTTTCCGACACAATATCACCGAGAAGACTTCGAGAAATGTCAGGAAATTATTCATGAGGATCGTCAAGCGTCACATGGTGATCATTTCGCACTTGTTCTTCAATTTTTTGCACAAACTCGTTTAAGAAATTACTGATGGTCTCCCACTCCTTTTCTGAATAACCTAACTCACTTCGTGACATGTTGTCGACTCATCACATCACTACCATAAACTTCCACGAGCTTTCGATGGGTATTGGCGGCGGTATTGTTCTGCAAAGTCAAAAAACGGATGACCGCGTGCATCTCACACGGATAGAAGGTGGCGGAAGCGTGTGACGATCTCTCCATCGGAAGAATTTACTGTAACTGAACAAAATGGCCGACACACACGCAGAACTAAACCAACTGACCGTCATGATCCCCCCTACACGCTAAATGTGCTAACTTCAAGACAAAAAATAAGTTTTAAGATCAATTCAGAAAGGAAAGATTGGGTAATTTGAAAAATTAATCAATCATAATATTAAATTATATTAATCGTCGCCTTTATATGAAACGCATATAAAGGATATGGAGATCGTCTACGATGGATGACGAATATTTCACCATGAAGTGAGGAATCTGGGCGAGTCCTTAATATTAATATTATAATTGTTTCAATTTAAATTCATTCCGAGGACTACTTTAAGGCTCTTGGTCTAATTCCCTCGACAATGAACTATCGGTTTTTATATTGAAAGTATCAAGTGACGTTTATTTTAAGTTGACATGTAAAGGAGTTTAGACCATATTAGTCGCACGCGAACAGAACGGCCGGAAGAGGATGTGTCGCCTTTGACCGGAAAAGGATCGAATGTAATTCTTCCTGTGGATCAGCGGTTTCGGATCCCATCAACAACAATACAACTTCATTATTAATATATCGTTCCAGGATTGTATAAACAATGGCGTCAAATTTTATAGAACAAAGCCCCCAGCAATAAATCGAAGGAAATCTTCCAAAAAAAAAAAAAAAAATGCAAAAATTGTTTTATATTATATTTATGTAGCATTTTTATGCGTAAATTATATAAAAATAAATTAAATAATATATTTTTGTCATATAATATTGACTCAAAACAGTCACACACAAAGTGCATATGTCCTTTTGTCTTGTATAGCTGTTCGGTCATTCGAAAAGGGAAGTAATGTAACCTTAGACTTTATAGGGTAGTTACCGTATGGATAAAGGAAAAAATGGGGTACATCAAAAAGGGGGATGAACGGATGATTAACCATCTGGTAATTAATAAAGATAGGTCCATCCATCCTTGCACCGGCATAGGAAGTATGCAATATTAGACATAAAAAAGGATTGACGGAAGCTCAGCATTTAATGCATCATTGACGATCGACACACCATCCAAATGTGCACTATTTCGATTGTGGCGAATTCGAATATAAATGCATTCGATTAGATCGAAGCGATTGTCGTTTCAAGAATTTCTATGGGTCATCAGCTTACGGTGTTATTAACAAATGATCACACATAATGTAAGACACCATGGGAGCGAGGATCCTGCAATTGCTCAATGATCTGTGATCTGATCCGCCAGCATTACGAGACATCGATCGACTCCGTGTGTGGCATCCAACGTCAAGTATTCGCACACCTAATTTGTTCACAAGGCAGTCAACCCTCGGCTTCGTCTTCAAGGATGCTGATGGAAAACATGCTGGACGATTATCATCAGAATATTAATTAATAATCACATTGTTAAATTGTCCGTTTTGCCTCCTCCCCTTTGTATTAATAATTTTAATAAATTTGCAACTATAATGGCATTATTTTAATGTGCCGATAAATTAGCATCTCATTATAAACCAAGGCTTCGAACCGGAACCAAACCGATTCAAAAATATTGGTTTTTTCCGGTTCGATATACGCCTTAAATGAGTGGGGTTGATTTTGTTTGGTTGATATAATATGGGACATTCGCCATTCTTAAGCAGAATTTATTTGATTGTATTCATCTGATAATAATGTAATATTTACTCCTTGTTTATCCTGGTTATTGTCCTGTTACATCAATGATTTAAATAATATTGTTATCAGCTCAAATTCCAGCTTTTAGACTATAGTCATCATTATATGTATTTTGTTTAGCTTATCTCTTCCTATATATTTGCCATGTTACCAGACTGGTACTCCCCGATTTCAATTCGTTTTCTAGTGCTGATATCGATGATTAAAGAGAGTAAATTCGGCAATGTTATCCATGTAGAATGCTTATTATAAAATAAATAAAAATTAATATTTGTTTGTTCATATTTAATGCGCTCCCATACCGTTCATCAGATTGCAATAAAACTTTGCCCATTTATTGTTAAGGATTACGCGAGCTACATAGTCATAGTCTAATATACAAAAATAAATATTTGTTTGTTCGTATTGTATGCAATGCCATACCGTTCATTCGATTGCGATAAAATTTTGCCAATTTATTGTTTGCAACTGCTCAAATTATATAGGTATAGTAAAATTAACTTATTCAAATTTCAAACGATATTTTAAGAATTATTACTTTTGTGGCAGCATCGCGCCGGGTAATAAGCAATAAATTGTTCTAAATTACGCTTGAAAATAAGTTTTTAACCGTTATATTCCTCGTAACGAAAACCGTAACCGTAAATGTTTGGAAAAATGAAAAAAATAACGGTTTGAATCACCTCATGAGCACGTTGAAGGCTACTAAATTCAGACATTCTCGCCGAAATCTGGACGCTTGGAAACAGTGGCGTAATTACTAATTGGTGAGCTTAGGCGACGCCTATGGGTTGTAACTGTGTAATCTATGTATACATATATACAGTACATATATGTTAATCAAATTGTTATATTACCCTTTCCCTACCGGTGATGTATTTACTACACCTCGACTCTAATAACGGGAATATCCATATGAAATATAATAGATACGGGGTTCAGATTTTTCTTATTTCTCCGTAATATAATTACGAATCACATCAAAGTGTTATAGTATATAAGTATTCATCTGCAGCGGAGGAAATAAATAATTTGTCGGGAAATCGGGAATTTTGCGAGTTTAAGTCCGCGTCTCAGCAGAAAGGAATTTTATCAGTCAGCATTGATTTTTTATTTTGAATCTATTTTTGAATTGTATTTTTATCTTCTGAAATTCTTTCGTCCCCGAAAAAATCCCGATCCCGGGATTCCGAAATGGTCTGATGCAATCCTGAAATCCCGAGATAGAAATTTTGGCTCCGGATTGGATTCCCTAATTGTGCATACCGGCATTAAATTAAAATCTACAAAGCTGCTTCTTCTTCTATAAATAGTTTTCGTTAATTATTGCTAAATATACGTCATCTACTTTCGATATAAGGTGGTCAAGGCTTCAATAGACGTGGTTCAAAAATTGTCATAAATGTCGGCAAAAATGTTGCGATAGACTGCAATTTTGTTTACTTACAATATAAAAACAGCAAAATAAGAAAGAATCAGCTTTGAAGGAATAATTAAGCACTGCATGTGTATTTACACGTTCGATATCAAACACGCATCTACGATACTCCCGCACTGAATGTGTTATTTTCGATGTGGAAATATTTCATAAATTTGATGACATCCCTGCACTTAACACATGAGCGGGCTGATTGCGTGTTTACACCCTGAAAGTCCGGGTTCACATCCACCAGTTTTTTTAACTTCCACGGTATTGCACTTCCAATATCCACGTCGAATGCAGAAAAAATGCAGGCATTTCACTTGTGACACCTGAACTTCGTGTAACCGACGAACTTTGCGATACCGCAATTTGTAGTTTTTTAACGAATTTCGCTAGCAAATGGATCTTTCATCGGCGATTGGCGATGCATGCGAGTGGAATTATCGGGATAAGTGCATTTATTGGAAGAATGTGGTTGCAACAAGATAGGCTCTAGCGCTACGTCAGATCGATAAAGCACGATGTTTCGTTATGTGCGGTTTTGAAATCTTCCAACTCATTATGGAAGACTCAAACGATAAAAATATCACAAAATTCATACCATAAATTGCTAAAATTAACAATAATACACTTACTTTCATGGGGTTAAATTTACAACAACAACAAAAATTGACGAGGTATTTTTACATGTTATTTTTCTATTTTTTTCCCTTGAATGACAAATAAATCCCAATAATTAGTAATAGAAATATGTAGGTACTGGTAGGAATGTATCTATACATACACATAAAAGAAATGCTAATGCGCTCATACATGTCAGCTCATGTGTCTTACGTATATATGCGAAGAGCACATGTGTATGACACAGGGTCGAATTGCAAATTTGCTCATCCATAATATCATGAACAAACACTATATTAATGTACATCATTATCAATTGCTTAATTCATAAAAGTGTATGACCACTGAATTACAATGAATGAATTACTAGGGATGAAACAGAGTCGACCACCAGATATTAAATCTGATATTAATAGGAAATAAAACATCAAGTGCATATAAATTTGATATCCATATGTAGCATAAGCATAATTTGTATACGATTATAGCGAAAAAACATTGATAAAATGGTCGAAATGGGTCCAATACGAACATTTAACGCTTATAACGAGCATAATAAATTATATCATATCGAACAAAAAGTCGCATTTTTTTAAAAAATTTACGCAAAAGTCATCACATTACACTTTGAAATTATAAAATAATTTGCCAGAGGATTTAAATCGACACTGCTCTAATTTTTTTAAAAATCATTTTAATAAAATTTATAATCTGAGAAGATTTGGATTTATGATAGTCAATCTGGTCCCTATCTGCATGAAAGCTTGAATGCCCACTGCTAGATGGTTGAAGTTATGAAAGATAATTTAACTTTAGAAAAGAAAACCTGTGTTAAAATTTAAAAATTACCTTCATTGTACAAGATGCGGCAGGGAAACTACCTTATTTAAAATGCGCACTTTAAAGCGACAGTTATTTTGAAAAATATGAAATGACAGTCATACGAAAGAACAAAATCTAACGTTTTTTGTTATGTAGGTTTATTAACGATTATGCAGTGGATGAAGGAGGAGCGCGCGTTCGCCTTAGAGGCGTCATCCCATCCTTCTCAGAATAATAACAAATAAGGAAGTTTCTCTGCCGCCCTCTGTATTCGAATGCGGGAAAAATTATATTTAATTTATCGATACCTTTCCCTAGCTCATATCTTGTAGAATCAGTTCCGTAAATCATATTAGGATTAAACGGAGAAACAATCTGAATACTTCCGAAAGAGAAGATTATACGTTTAGATAGTAATTTGCGACAATCATTAAAATATAATTTTAAATTATATAAAACAAATATATAAAATTGGCTATACAGTCGACCCTCCTATAGCGTCCACTTCTATAGAGTTTTCTTCTATGGCGTTTGCGGCGTCTTTTACGTACATACTTTTGCGAATAATTTTAAGGAGTTTCAAGTATTTTGAAATTTAATTCATTTTTTTTATATTATTCAAATTTTGCGTACTTTTTCTGGATAAGATTGACTGGTGATTGTACGAAGGTTTTTATATTTTACTAGCTAGTACCCGGCGCGTTGCTGCCAGAGACACAGAAGTATTCTAAAAATATCCTTTGAAATTTAAAAGAGTTATCTTGTTTAATTAGGAATGATAGAAACAATGAAATTTATTTTATTTTGTTGATTTTATTATAAATATGAACAAACATTGATTTTCATATATAAGATCTACTGCACGTGAATTGTACTATACCTAGATTATTTGAGAAAGTGCAAACAATAAGATGGCAAAATTTTACCGCAATCGAATGAACGGTATGGCAGCGCATTAAATACGGACAAACAAACATTGATTTTTATATATTAGACTGTACCTATGTTACTTGCGAAATCCTTAGCAATAATTGTACGAAGTTTTATTGTAATCTGATGAACGGCATGGCAGCGCATTTTGAACGAACAAAACCCAATTCATTTTTATATATTAGATTTGAGCACAACACATTTCAAAATGCAATAATTGTACTTTTTTGTATACAACTGTGCCAAAAATTCATTTTTTTTTAGATCCTTCATTCAATCACGAGATCAATTGAACAGAAAATATTTATATTTTTGATTTCATATTTAAGATATCATGAGTTATCCTGACTACCGCGAGAATACTTTTTTTCGTAGAGGTTTCCGAAAACCAAGTTTCAACGGTTGAATTTTCAAGATTTTTAAATAAGAATTTTATAAAATATTGTTTAAATGTTGCTCTTTCATATGCTTTAAAGTTTGAATGAAATTTTTCTTTTATTATATTAAAAAAAAAATAGAGAAAATATGCCTTTTTTAGCGCGTTAAAAATCCATTATTCGCATAATCTTAAAATATTGAGGTCTATAAATAAGCTGTATAAGTACAATAGATGATTTATTGTGATAAATATTGTATTTAAGATCCACCACCGGCCCTGGTGTGGTAACACTATACCCCCGTGTATTTTTTCATCGGGGGTAGGTGTTGTTGATCAACCCGCCGATGCCTTCTTGTTACAATGTTTTGAAGCCCCCTTTTAGTCAATAGCCAATTATGTCAATCGACAGTTGCTTCTCGCTCACATTTTTCTTATCTCCCGAAAACTTCATCAGTGCTTTCGTAAAAGCGATCGAAATAATTCATCATCAGCCTCAAGAAAGTGATATTTTCAACGTATTTTTTAAAATATGTTCGACGGTAAAACGCTGTTGATGGGGATTTAAAACGTCAAAATGTCATATGTATTTCGAAAAGATGAAATGGTGAACTCAATGGCGAAGATAATGTGTGCACTTTGAATTTAATTCGGCAGTGATTTTTAAAAAAAGTGAAATAAATTAAAGTCTTGTGATAAGTTCGGAAACGGAAATAATATGGTTGTTCGTGCTGCATATGTTGGAGACCGATTAAGATAGGTAATATATGTTTTATTCGACATCAAAATTGCGTTAATTAAAGGCGACATTTGCTACATTTTTGCCACTTTGAAGATTTTGCAGGGTTTCAAAAACTTAATCAAACTCTTAAGATTGCCCTTTCTTATGATCTGTTATACGAAAAAAACGAATTACGTATCCTCAAATAGGTTCCAGAAAAAATGTTTTAAATAACGTGACTAGAATACAATACAATCTTAAGACTGTAGGTTCAACCCCTCAGCACGCAATGCTGCGAAACCTTAGAAAACATTTTCATTAGATCGCCCACGAATAAAAAATAAGTAATTGTGCAAAGAGCAAAGCTCAATCCTTCAAAAAATGCTACCAGAACCCCCTTTTATAACATTAAACCCATTTGTAATTAAGATCAAAGGAAGAAACTCCGAATATTAATGCAAGATTTTCAAAATTAATCCCTCAATTTGCATGAATTTATATAACGACGCAATTATAAAAAATGGGTTATTAACAAACTGCTTAAAGCTTTAATTTAATAAAATATTTTGATATATTAATTGAACGACCTAAATATTTTAATCCGCATATTTTAGAATGCTGTTTTAATATGTTTATTCCTGGACTTTTTATTTTAAAGGTTCTGGTCCAAAATTCAGACTATGGAGAAAAAATATTAAATATTTTCGATCGATCGTTCAAATCCAGGTTTAGCCTGATTTTCCGAATGACTGAATTTCCTAGAATTACTGAATTTGCAATATTAATTCAATATCATTAATAGTTTGGTGATCTTGGTGTTTCCATTTTATTTTTAAATAAATTCAACACAAATCATCAGGGCTGCCCATTGAATGATCTTTGCTACGTATCTGAATCTATTTTGGCATATTTTGGTCGGAATGCCTTACAAAAAAATGTAAATGATCCCTTAAATGGTATACACGCATATACTTGTACTAGAAGACACAAGCCGCTTTTAGATATTAAAATATACAAATTAAACGAATTTTTACGCAATTTCTAATTTGTCTAAAATCGCTGGCGGTTAAAAAATTAACCATGTGTCTAAGAAAATGAGAAACCACCCATTAAAATGTCCTATTGTAGAAAAATCTCCATGGAGATTGCCTACTTTCGATAAGATGTCTTGGTATATGGAACATAATTAATTACTATCCTAAAATTCATAATAATAAGAACTTAATGTAAATGATGAAAAACTTTTTGTACAATGTCCACATGACCGTCTTAAAAATATGCAAAAATTATATTAAATATCAAGATTTATAAGCCATTTTCATTGTATTAAATTTGACTACCAACGAGACAATAATATTAATCGTCCTTATAAAATTGAAGAGATATCCGACGGACTAAAATTCTCGATTGTAGTGTAAATTCACTATTGACATTGTATATACAGATAATTGATTGATCTCATTAAAAATATTGTTCAGTTAGATATATGAATTAAAAAATAATACCATTTTATGATCAGCTATCAGTATTTAAGAGGTAGTTTTCGATTTAAATCATGTACAAATCTTATAGCCGATTTGTCCTGTGATGAATACTAAGACAATCAATGAAAATGGATCGTCTGTGTTTATTAAATACATTTACTAAAATTAGTGTGATATTTTGCTATCTATTACTAGATTGTAATATATCGAAACTTAAGAAATATTGAAATATTAGTACGGGCGTTTTTATAAAATATTTTTAATATCAATAAGAAATTACATCGAATAATTTAGAACTTACGCTTTATATATATTCATCGTTATGCTCAAATCATACCTAGATATATTCAGCAGACCCACGGTAATCCAGCCCCAGTCTAATCCGGCACCCCCTGTAATCCGGCATCCCAATACATTTATAGTACATATATACGGCAAAGCTTTGTCAATGTAGAAAATGTAAAAATGTGATCCTGAATGGCTTAAAACATAATGAATGATCCACAATTTATGATACAAAAAAGATATGCGATTCAAAAGTTCGTCTCCACCATTGATTGTGGGCCAGGCAAGAGGCAAACTTTCAAGAAAGTTAACCATCCAGAAGTGGAAGAAGCTTTGTATATGTGGTTTTTCTGGACCTATATTGGCCATGATAGCATTTTTTTTGTACAAGGAGATAACAAAAAAAGACTTTGCAGCAAACAAGGGATAATTAAAACGCTTCAAAATCGTCATGAAATACATTTGATGGCGGTAACAGGCTATTATTTTTTACAACTGCAATGACTATTGTGTTTATGGCGTTGATTCTATAATATGAAACCTTGTGTTTTCTATGTGTATCTCATCATTTACATATTTTTTCGGTTTACAAGTACTCCTTTCCTAAAAAATCCGGACTACAAGGGGTCGGGGGCAGTACTCTATAGTCCGACAAATTGGACAATCCGACACCGCTTTGCAAAACGTTTGTCGGATTATCGCGGGTCTGCTTTATTAATTTATCCCAAAAGAAATCCATTTTTTTTGACTTAAAGCATTATTTTTTAACATAAGACAATATAAAATATATACATCTATATTTTTAACAACCAACTATTCAATTTAGTTGCTATATTTTTTCACAAATGATTTTGGCTTTAGTCTTCGATATACGCGGTTTCCTATGTCGATTTTACTATGACGACCTAGTTTTTCAATTGAAGGTTAGTTTTTCAATTGAAGGTTAGTTTTTCAATCACGATTTCATTTCAAATGATGAGGAAATTCTTTAAGCTATTTCTTGAATCCCGATGGGTTAAAAACTTTCTGAAGCCTCCCTAAAATTTACAAGGCCTCCCTGAATTTCTGAGGTCCGCCACTATCTGTAATTTAAAAAACTCGTTCGTTTTTCTTACAGTATTCGTCAAAGCGTATCTAATTGTCGGCAATGGAACGGAATAAAGGCTTGTTTCTTAGAAAATCATGTTTTTACATTATCGTATAATATTAAATTCTCATCTCTGGTAATAATTTACAGGAGAAAAGATTGCGTTTTTTATTTCTTCGTTCTGCCTTGTTATCCGCGTACGTATATCTTTCAACCTTCAATTGAAAAACTAGGCATCTAATTCCGCGTTATAGCGAGATCGTAATAGGAAACGCGTAACAATCGAGTATCAGAATTTCTCTCAAGTTAAAAATCAAGTAATTAAGTGTTAAGTCCGCCACTGGACGGGGTTCTGATTCAATTAAAAATTGTAGCATATCTTCATAAAAAATTTAGGGTTGTCTTGATTCAGGGGATTGCTGTGGTTTTTTTTCCGCCTGATTTAAAACATCAACTGGCATTTGTTTATACTTTCCCTTATGGTGTTAAAAAAAACCCGTGCGCTTCCATGATATGTATTTAGTACACCATATGAAATTCTAAAAAACTCTGAACCCCGTGTCTATTATATTTCATATCGATATTTTCATTATTAGAATTGTATTGTAGTAAATACATCATGGTCAAGGAAAGCCTATCGTTAGGTGATAAACCAAATGCGTGCGAAAATAATGGATTTCTTTCGGGGGCACCTAATAAATGTGTAGATTTAATGCTTATTAAGAGTAAATTAAAATATTTTTATAAGTCGGAAAGTGTCCAAATATGTAGGATTATCCCATGGCTTAATGGTTTCGAATAAAAATTTAAATTATGCAAATATTTAGAATCACTTTATGGGAATATTTATATTGAAGTTTGGGTGCTGTGGAAAGCTCTCGTTAGGGTTGAGAGTTGAAGCGAAGTCGACGACCGCCTTTAATCGGTTTTCCTTTTCGTTCCAGGTGTCGAAGAAGGGGAGGCAAATAGGAGTGCTACTCCTAAATTTTCCAGGGGATGCTGTTACTGGAGCTCACCGCACACAATGGCCGTTGCCAACCGAGCGAAACGCCAGAACGCGAAATGGAAATCCTGCAAGAGCAGATTGCGCGCGAAACGGAAAGAGACGAACGAATTTCCGTGAGATCCGTCGAAGATGGATTTTCATGAATTTTCTTCCCTCCCGAGCGAACCGCAAATAATCTACTAGCAAAAGCAGTGGGCGTTGCGAACGAATTTTATCAGGATTCATATAAAAAAGGCCTTCACAATGGAGTCCTGCTATATCCCAAACAACCCCCAGTACGGGCTGTCTCTGGAGTACACGGCGTACAACAACGGAGCCAGCTTCAACGGGACCATCACCGGCTTTCCGAGCAGCGATCCCGTCAACGACAACGTGCTCTGTTGTAGTGGTCTCCTGCAGAACTGTGGCTCGTGCGACGGTGAATTGGGACCCTTGAGGGACTGCGGCGCGCACTGTCATCTGCAGTGCGATGACGGACTGAACGGTGACTTGGACGATTTTAGTAATAAGTTAGACAATTACGACACTAGGTTAGCGGAATGCGGCGGAAGACTGACTAATTGTGATAACCTGTCCGCGGACGAATTGGGCAACTGCGACGATCATCTGAGGGCGTGCGAAGGGCGGCTGATCGATTGCGGCGATCAGCTCGGGGAGTGCGACGACAGGTTGGTGGACTGCGACGATCGCCTCAGACAATGCGACGGTCAGCTGGAGGAGTGCAACAATAGTTTTAGGGATTGCGATAACGGACTGAGGGAGTGCGACGGTGGTTTAGAGTGCCAGGACGCTTTGGGCGGCTGCGAGGTCGATCAAGAAGGAACGACGGCGGAGCAGGTCGGAGCTGCCGGTTGCTGGACCTCCGACGACATGGGCTCTTTCTCCCTACCGTCGCTGGACTTGGACCCGTTGCCTAGCCTCTTTCCATTCTCGCCTTGTTCAGCTGGCTACAAGTAAGTACTCACATTATTCTTTTTTTCTTTCGAATCGTTCAAACGTCTACCGCGGCTTTGCTTGATGGCACGTATTCGGGAGATCTAATTTTCGATGACTTTAAAGGCATCAAATGTTTGAGCGGCGATTTAATCCATTGAATAATGAGCTAATTTGCATAAATAAATAAACGCTGTCGATAGCACACGATATTCGATAATTTCTTTGCGTAAACATAAACAATTCACATGAAATCGATTCATTATATCATTATTAGTCGATAAAATTGGGTTAACGATCTATACAATCGTATGATTTACGCAAGATACTTTCTCCGTCTCTGTTTGTCTCTAAGCTCAACGTGCAAAAATACTCTTTCTGAACCATTGGAATTCGAACAACACTGTGTCTTATCTCTTTAATTGATTAAGATAGCCCCAAAGGAAGAAGTCTAAAGGCGTTTAATCATGCCTTCAAATAGCTGATGCAGAATATCCATCGTAACATGCGCTATCTTAGCACATAGCGCTATCCTATTTGAACCACATATCGTCGATATCCATATCATCCAGTTTAGAACACAAGAAGTTGCTTATCAACGATTTTATCGCCCCATAACGATGATTCCACCAGACCAAAATCCGCACCAAACACTGACTTTCTCGGGATGCATTTAGTGCCAATATATCGCTTGTGGTTTGGTCTAAATCTGACAATTTGGCTTGTTCACATATTCATTCATCCAAAATGGGCCGCATCGCTAATGATGATATTTTTGGCGAAACATTTCTCGAACGGAGCACTGATTTTGAAAATAAAATTTGATAATTTACACACATTGTTCAATACCACCTTCCATAATAATTTGCCATATGTTAATAAATAATTCACGATAAATTTTAGAGATTTTGCTTAAACATTATGGTCGCTATAATCTAACAAACGTTCTTATTAAAAGTCTCCATATCGTAAGCTATTGTACATGAAAAGTTATGGGAAAAAAATGCTCAGAAAGATTTTTGACGATCGCAATTATGAAAATGATATTCACAATATCATCGAAGAGACTTTTGATCATTTCCTTAAGCATTGATAATGTTGATGAAGATCTGGGGTACTCAAACTTGTAAAATCACCTCTTAAATACAAAAAGATGTAGTCAAATGTATCATTTTATCTATGATTTTGAGGTGGCTTTGAACAATTCCTTTTATGAGACTATCGCCAACCTTTTTTAAATGGTAAATTTAATTATAATTATAAATGAGATCCTTGTTATTGTTACTGCAAAACTAAATATTTACTCCTCTTTCGAAAATATTCAGACGGTTTCTCTGTTTGGTCATAATATGATTAGCATTAAAATCTGATTCTACAATATGTTAGATATGGAACGGTATGACCATTTTCCACGTATTCTGATATAGTGAAGGTTTTTTAAAAATTTGCCATGGATTTTCATATCCACTATTTCTTAAATTAAGTTAACTTTCTTCAATATATATATAATTCCTAAGAGTTCTTTTTAGAAAGTTGTATCAACTTCTTCCAATGGAATCTTTCAATCTCCTACTTACATCTTTTATAAACATGACAAACCCACTAGCGCCCACTATAAACGCTTGAACGCCAAATAATGAGTGTTAGAAACCACTGATATAGATCATAGGGTTTCTTTTGATCGCTGAGGGAATCTGTTTCAAATTAAAATTAATTTGAGAGATTTTTCTATTCAACTATGTTTGGAAAATGTTGAAGATGAAAGACCTGCTTAAAAGAGAAGTTCGCTAATTATCTAAAAGTGCATGTTTGGATCGATTTTATGCATTTTTTGATTCGGTGTTGGAATACCTGGAAAATAAAGACAATGATGCGACTCAATTTGAAACTACGAAATGACGAATTAAATCTGTATTTGTTGCAAAACATTTTTATATCCAAACAAAACCCGGGAAGAAGAGAATGCTCTCAGTTTCTGAATATTTCAAAAACGAGATGATTTGCTTGCTTATTATCAACGATTAACGGCTCCTCATTCTGACCACAACCAAAGATTTGAAAACATTCATCTTATTATCCCTGATTAAATCCTTTTATGAATAGATTTACAAAATCAGATGAATCCATACTAATACAGGAATAATTTATTGAATTATCCCGAAAGAATCGCACATATTCTTTGATTTTTGATATTTTGATTGCTCTCCCGTCTTTCTATTTAGCAGAACATGGACACAAAACATGAATTGACCCCCACAATCTCAAGACTTGTTTCCAATCGAGCTATTGTGGAACAAAATCGATCGAGAAATGAAAAAATCGTTTGGCAATTTGTACCAAAATGTTTTTGAATAACTTTGGATGCAAAATGCTTTGAATTAAATTATTACAAAGTATACATGCAAAAATATATACGAAAAGTAGACACATTGATTAAGTTAAGAAGGAAATGCTTAACAGTGTGTATATTTTTTAATGTCATTAAATTATGATTTATATTAAGTTTTTTCGTGGAATAAGCGTTTCCAAACTTATTGTTGGTAGTGTACATGCATTGGTGGCATAATCCCATAGGATTTGATATTTCTGGAACAGATTGAAACAACTGGAATCGTGCACTTATGATATTTTATCGGCTTGAAGTATTTGGCTTTATATCATTTGATAATTGAGACTTCCGAATTTTTTTTATTAGTGCTATCAAAATCATGGTGGAAAACAGATTTTTCAGAAAACAGACATTTTAAAATCCTCACTCAATAAGTTAGTAGGATGACATGTATAATAATTAGTGTCACTATTGACAAATTCTTATGAATTTTAAGGAAGTGCCTGCCTTTAATTTCATAACAATCTAGCATTTAGTACAAAAGTTTAGGTGGTCTTAATGACGCTAATTTTCAAAACAATAGAAAAGTCTGCATTTCGTGTGTTAATAAAGCATTGCTTTTTAATGGGAAAAAATTATGATCAACCAAAGCAATGGCTTGATAAGTGTTATTCGAATTTTGCTCCATTGAGACAAATGGTATAGAAGTTCCAGAAAACATAAAGAGTTCACAAAATAGCTTTGGTCAATATAGAATTGAAGTTGTGTGAGATAGCCGACACCTTAAAGATATCAAATGGAAGTGTATTTATTATTTTGCATCAACATTTGTCCATGAGAAAGCTCTGATCGAAGTTGGTGCCACGTTTGCTCACAGTCGATCAAAAATAACAACGCGTCCAAAATTCAGAGCGCTGTTTGGAGCTTTTTCAGCGCAATAAAAAGGATTTTTTATCATATAATATGTGACAATGGATGAAATATAGGTCCAATCATATACTCCAGCAACCGATGAAAGCCGCCCAAAGATCATCAATAGCGAATATTATATGGTGTTATTGAGAAGAAAAAAGATTGCCGAAACTGAAGCATTTCATGAGGCCAAAGATAAATCGTTCTACAAAAAAGGAATCGAAATGTTAGAGAAGCGTTGGAATTAATGTGTCATTCTTGAAGGAGATTATGTTGATAAATAAAGTCATTTTGTTGTTTATTAAAAAATTGACAAACGTTTTCATCTGATTATTTATTGTTCAAATATTTCATTATTTTCTTCAGAAGCTCTTGATCTTTCATAATCGAATTGTTTGATACAGATTGAAAAGAAGTCTAATTTCTATAACACCAAAGAGCACATAAAAGTAGCTACCACAGAATGATATTCGCATTGGTAAAATCAATTATGGTACTCAAATATTAAGATTTTTAAACTGAGTATTATTGGACTGCCCTAAGATAAAATATCTTCAATTTATCATCAAAAAATAAGTGATCTTTATAAGTTTTAACCTTTCCCTTACGATGCTATGTATTTAGTACACCATATGACATTCTAAATCGATAATGTATGATTGTAAAAATTCCCATTATTATAACTTTACTGCAACTCGATTCAGTGTAGTAAATACACCATAGCAAAGGAAAGGTTAAGTATCATTGTCAACAAAACAGAAAAGAGTTCGATCGAAACTATCGATTCTGAATGATGCAATCAATGTATCAAATGTATCTGAATTCAATACATCAATTTAAAAACATAAATCCGAGATAAATATAGTTTTTGAACTCGAGAAAAACCTTCAAACTTCCAGGATGTTACATAGCCCCAATCGAGGCGAAAAAATATGCCTGTTAGCTTAAATCTGAGAGCTTTAATAATTTAACTTTGAGCGTTTTGCTGGCTTTTTTGTGGCATTCCAATCCAAAACAAATAAAAACAGCACACAATGTCGGGTGTGAATGCGTCGCAAAATACGCGAATACTTTTCGATACCCCTAATATAATAAGCTCATCCAAGCAATTACTGCATCAAGAAAACACTGCTATACTTAAAACTCATTAGATCAGATAATCATTGTAATGGATTCTTAATAAAATAGACGATGAATCCATCAATGACATTGAGAAATGGAAAGGCTTCATGATTTTGAAGTTTATTATTAATATTTAACCTGAAAAAAACATAAAGGCCAGAGCAATTGGAATTATATTTATTTGAATTAAGACCCTTCCATTTAAAGGAATACAAACTGTAAGAGATAGCTTCACAAGTGCTTATAGAGATTTTATATAGATCTCACAGCCAAAATAAAAGCATAGAAAAACAGAAATTGCTGAAGACAGCTTCAAAAATATGATTATTTGGCAAATAAGAAAGACCCTCCCTTAAATTCGATTGGGTAATGATGACGAAGAAAACTATACATAATATTAACACGCAATACTTTTGATCGGTCTTGTTTCCAAAAGCACATTTTTCTTGGATATAAAACAAAAAAAATCGATTTTGATACATTCTGGTCTTTTTTGATTAATTGAAGCATTAAAAATCCATTTTTTTAGACACGCAGAAACAAATGTAAGTAAAAAACGAAAGACAAATACAACGCAAAACGTGCCATCACTTCAAGTACGCAATTTCTGATTGTAATTCAACGTCTATGTATCGCCACATCGCATTTTTGGTGAAAATTTCTCGCTGCCCAAAACAATTAAATCATTTTTTATATTCATTTTAGATAGGGATGTTTATACATTCCTTCACAGTATTCAGTTTGTCTTCTAAAAATTACAAGGAATAGGATATTATTTTTATATTATTCAAACAAATGATTTTAGGGGAGAATTGAAAGAAAAACAGCCTCATGAAGTTGCCGATGTTTTACTATCATTAAAGCATGCTGTCGTACATCCCGGTGCAGAATTGGCACCACCCTATTCACAACAAGATGCCATCCATCCTCAGGTTTGAACATTGTTTATATGCTTTTGACGCTGAAAAAGCTTAATACGTTTTAATTTGCAAAAATTATTCATTATAGATGGTTATGGGTGGACCAGGATGTTATGATTCATGCGGTCCAAGTGTTTTTCCTACAATGAGCGTCAACGTTTCGATGAACATGACTATGCATGGATATCCACCCGATCAAATGTGTCCTCAGGTACCAAAACTCTATTATATTCCCTAAAATATTCTATTTAAAAATAATGAAATAACAATTAGAATTATTTATAGATGCAATGGGGCCAAAATCCATCGACGTCTCCAATGAACGTTATGTATTCGCAAAACCAAGGAATGTTAAGTCCCGCTCCGTATCCTGGTTCGGCCACATATTCCTTCACGGCAGACTTCAGAACTCCCAATCAATCGGATCCACTCATAACAGCGACGTCTTCTTTCAAGCCCATACAAATATCAGCTCAAAAATCGGCCCAAAATATTCAAAACTATAACATTTTTGGACAGAAACCGGCCCAATCAAACTTCACGAATTTGGGTCAAAAACAATTAAATTTTGCCAATAATAACACTAGTCAAATGAAGACAAGATCATCCTCCAAGCTGCAGCTCAATCCTGAACATTTGGGCCCAAGCTCTGGTCCGACATATCAAATTTTAGGCGGACAGAATCAAGGACACATCAATTCCCACGGTTTAGGATTCCAGCACCTGAACAACGGAATTAGCTTACAAAACGGCATGTCTCCGGGCGGCGGCAAAGTACAAATCGGGGCACTGAGTGGATGCTCCGAATCCGAAGACGAACAAAAGCCCAACTTGTGCAGAATCTGCGGAAAGACCTATGCTAGACCGAGCACGCTAAAAACTCATTTAAGAACGCACTCCGGAGAGAGACCCTACAGGTATTTTGAGACAAACATCTCGCTTTTAATTCGTCTACAATAATATAATACAAATTTAAAACATTTCAGATGTTCAGACTGCAACAAAAGTTTCTCTCAGGCTGCTAATCTTACAGCTCATGTTAGAACGCATACAGGACAAAAACCGTTTAGGTAATATTAGCGATATTTTTAATTGACATTATATATTTATTGATATGTAAAATGGACATATTTTTAAATCCAGATGCCCCATTTGCGATAGAAGATTTAGCCAAAGTTCTAGCGTCACGACTCATATGAGAACTCATTCAGGAGAGAGACCCTACAGGTAAATGCATCATCAATCCTTAACAAAATGTTCATGAAATGTCGATAAATCTGCGGAATTAAAAATGAATTTATATTATAGATGCCGTGCTTGCAAAAAAGCATTCTCAGATAGTTCGACGTTGACCAAGCATTTAAGGATACATTCGGGAGAAAAGCCGTATCAATGCAAATTGTGTTTGCTGAGGTTGATAAAATTGATATTTTTGATTATATAATTATATATTCATCCCTTGTAATGCGATCGCTTTAATTTATACAGGTTTTCACAATCGGGAAATCTAAACCGACATATGAGAGTGCACGGAAACAACGGCTCAATACTTGGGTGACAGTACACTCATCCATATAGTCACCTGGCCGCTGTGTATTTCTAAAATTTCACCACGTTATCAAAAACAATGTTGCACTTTTCCTACAAAAAGATCAAAATACATGTTTTATAAAAAGTATGCATGTTTAAAATTGGAATTAAAGCGAGTCCGTGTAATATATCTACGCTTAAAATATATGTGAAGAACAAATATTGATGGTCTAAGATGTACAAAGCACGTTTATCAACATATTAACTTGTAAAACATTAATATTTGATAACTATTTAAATATATCATCGTTGTCATTGTGCAGCCACAAATAGTCCCCTGCAGAACAAGGGCATGTTCAATATAAATTCATAGGAACCGAGTTTCATTTAGAACCCAGCGGATCATTTGGGTGAACATATCGAAGGGCGCTTTCAGTGTGGAAACTGCAATAGGATGAAGATGAGGAGATGCATTTCGGATTCGCTCCTACACCAATTGAGGGTGTCTTCTCGTACCCAAGCATATTGAAGATCGGTTGGCTTCCTCGTTCAGGTTTACTCTCCCAGTTCAGCATCTAAATGTATATATATGTTACAGTCAAAATCCGTATTTAATTAGAACATATTTTTACTAGTTTATACTGGATGCCTTCATCACATCTAGAATTGCATATCAGAATACTGTATGCATCAGGAATTGATACAATTATATTAGCACTGATTTATACAGGAACGTGTATTGAATCCAAAACCAATTTTCTTGTTTGTCTCTGGGCCCGTTTTGCCAAGTATAGAGGAGCTTTTTCTTTGGATACTGTTATTCAACTATAGCTTCTGAGTCTTCTTCAGATTGTCTACAACTATCAACTACAGTGGTTACCTCCTCTGAAAAATTCAATATGCCTTCGTTTTAATAGCAATAAATTCTAGTTATAACAAAAAATCCAGTATAAACTAGTTTTAACTAATAAAAACGTGTTTATAACTAAATACGGGTTTTGACGGTAACGTATAAACATATACCTCGCTATACAACCTGTTTAATTACAGCATTTTTTCGATTTACAATCCACAATGTTTCATTATACGGCCAAAAAATGCTGTAGCAACCTTCTGTTTAGTTTCAGCTTCTCCGTTATACGGCTCTTCACTTTACGCCTAACTTTTCCGAAACATATCTAAGCTGTAAAGAGAAGTACGGATGTATTATGAATATATGAACATTCAAAATTAATTATTATAACTGAATCGGCTATTTAAATTTTCATATATCATTCGCAAACAAATAAAACAATCAAAATGTTCAAATCCACAAAACTTATACATGATCTATTTGCATATTCAGTATCAAACACAATTAAAACATACAACGTCTTTCTCTCATAATAAAAGCGACCTTTTTTTTCAGAAAAATGTTAACGAGCACCATTTCATGCCTTTGTTTTATCCGACAACGTATGCGCGTCAATTTATATCGATAAAAAATTCAAAAGCTCCTTATATTTAATGTCTATCACCAAATATGTATAATATCTGTTATATATAAATAGATAGTTTTATATAAAAAATATTCACCTAATGGCTGAAGAAATGTAACATTTTTATATATAAATTCATTTCTAAAATTTCACACACATCTGTGATAATTATTACGTTAATATAACCAAGAACAGGTTTAAATATAACTTTGTATAAAATTCACCTAAAATTGTATGTATTATATAAGAACTAAATTAATATTTGCTTTTTTAAAAAGCAGAATTTTCATAATTCAATAAACTACGTGTTGAAACATCAATAAAATTTCTAATTAATATTTCAACATAATAAAATAATGTTTTTGTACAATATATAAATTATTCGACAGAAAAGTGTAAACAACGATTAAATAAATAAAGTTTTAAAAGATTGTATATATATTAATTTCGTTGTAAATATTGATAATGTTATTGATTGTACAATTAAGCAAAGATCTAGTCATTTGTATGTCAATATAAAATTGTATTATTTTAAAATGTGTTTCATTAATGTAATCCATTAAACACTGTTCCTAATTTGTAATATAATTAAATAAGATAGAGACCATTGAGAAAATATTAAGAAATATACAGAAAATGCAGTAAGTACTCAATCAAACAAACAAAAATATTTCATACTGGACCATCACCTATTCAGTTAATATTTAGCATATCCTGGTTTGCCAATAGTTCTTTCTGGTTTTGAAATTTAAACGTAAACATTCGTAACAATAATTTATGTTGGGTGTCATATTTATTCAAAATACCGCTCTAATGTGACAGTTCGACTAAGAAAAGTGGACTAAACAAGACAATCGCCAACCATTGCATTTATTACAAAAAAAATAAAATTGTTTTACACAATACTTGCATATGGTGCTTAAAATTCATCTTGCTATCTATATTAACAAAATGATTTTTTTTGACCGAAATATTTTTGTTAAACATAATTAACATTAAAACAAAAATATTTATTAATTTAACAATATTAGTATTTTATTTTTTTAATTCTTGTAAAATATTGACTATATAAATATGTAAATAAACTACATTTTATTTGAATAAAAATCTGTTTTTTCCATATTTTATTATAGTGAAAACAAATTTATCGACAGAAATATTTATATATTATTATTTTTATTTATCTTTATAACTCAAATGATCTGTGTCATTAAATTGAATTGTTGTCGTTAAATATTTTAGAGCTGAATTCAAATTTATATTTGTCCTTTTATTGAAAAAAATATAGAATTCTGTCAAAAATATAGTATGCAGCGTGTTCGTTAATCCGAGAGCTCGCGAGCGCGTCTCGATAACAATTGATGACAGCTGTCACATTCTTGTCATTCCAATCATTTGACTTTATGTCGCGTGCAGTGTCGTGATCAATTTCAATCTTCAATCATTAATATTCACTATACTCAGTCACCTATCGACCTGTCAGTAAGCACTGAGTTAACAAAAAATAAATAAACGATAAAATGAGTGCCAAAATGCGAACCGGTAAATATAATATATATTTCCACATAAGCATGTTATTTTTAATCTTGACTTTGATCTTGAATTTATCTTTCACCATTTATCTATTTTGATTAATTAGAACGCCATCTATGCACTTGATATCGTTCATTTTGCAGATTTAATTTTTTCAGATATTTCCTTGTAGAACAACATTTACCTTCGCCTACGAAACATATTTGTTAAATGGATTTCGATGATTCAGAAGCAATGAGATCGAATCTCCTCGTCAGTTTGTTTAAGCAAGCGATAAAAACGTTCGCGCCCATAAATGTATGTGATAAAGAATTTCTTTGCAATTTCAAAGATCTAAAAGGCTTATTAGATAAAGTGAGAGCAGCAGATGTGCGGCTGGATCCGTCGTTCAATGATATTTCTCTGTGGGAAAGCAAAGAAAAGGCACCGTGTACTTATATTGAAATATTTCAAAATCAGAATGTTAATATGAGCATATTTGTTTTGAGACCCGGTTTTACTATGCCGTTGCACGATCATCCGCAAATGCACGGTCTGTTAAAAGTCATATCCGGCACTGTGAGAGTCAGGAGCTTCAGCAAAATCAAGAACGAAAATGACCTTTCTAACGATAAACTGTTCCTAGCAAAAATACAAAATGATATATCATGCAATGCAGAATCTGAAAGCTGCATTTTGACACCGGAAGACTCAAACTATCACGAAATAGAAGCTGTCGGAGGTCCTTCGGCATTTTTGGATATTCTTGCACCGCCGTACTCTACTTATATAAGAGAAAGGGAAGAGCGCCAGTGTAGATATTATAATGTATCGCAAGAAATAAACGACCGCATAGTACAGCTGCAAGAAATACCGCCACCCGGTTGGTTTTATTGCGATCAAGCTCCGTATTTGGGTCCAGTACTGACTTAATTATTTTTTTATGATGTGTTATTTGTTTAAAATATTAAAATTGTACTGTACATTGCGTTAAACTTTAGAAATTTTGCTGCTTTTTATAAGTACTAACTCTGTCCGTAAACATTTAAAACGATCCCTTTTCAAAAGTGTATGTATATAATGAATTTGCAAATATGGTAACAACCAGTATTATAAAAATAAAGGAATGAATGTGGATTTATTAAAAATGTTGAACGATTATTGCTATGTATAATTTTTGTTTGTATAGCAGCTTAATCATGTGAATATTTTTATTCTTATAATTTCAAAATGTATTCACCTTAGCCCTTTTGGTAGATCTTTCGTTTTAAATATGGTGTTAAAATCTGAACCTCTTCAGATATAATTTGCCTGTGAAAATCGTTGCTTTGTAATATCTTACCATTGTATTTACGAGGGTAGCCGCAGAAGTACCTTACCTGACTTATGGTAAAATATATTGTCTACGTTGTTTAGTATGTGATACAATACTTTATTGCCGAGCTAGATTCTACTTTGGGGGAGTCTGCTCCTTAATTTACAACAGTAAAATATTGGGTGACATAGTTTAAACAAGGTTGCACGAGCTGCCAAGACGAATATCGCAGTGATCAACCAAATAAGGTAACATGAGTCCATCACTTCACACCTGAGATTAAGGAACAGTCAAATTGATGAGCTGAAAGGGGATAATCGGTTCCAAAGAAGGAATGTTGAGCTATAAACATTATTTTTTTTGGGTTTTCTTTGTTAGGTCGGGTACTTCTGAAACTACCCTGGTATAAGTCCATTTTAAACGATCAGAGACAATAGGTAAATTATAATCAATATCATTTTAAAAACTTAATAAATTACTGCCATTGATTGTGCAGAATGTGCAGTCATCTCCATGTTACATAAAAATTTATTCGTTTTGAAAATATTAAAAGAGAGCGACTATTTAATTGAAACAAAAAAAATAATATTCTCGCTGAATAAAAAAGCATTCCACTGTATTCATCAGCTTCAGGTGTTGCGTAATCTAAAAATAATTAGAATTTATATAATGGAATTAAGGGGAAACAATTGTTGAAGTATTTATTTTATAGCAATATTCAAATTGTTAATTTGTGTATTAGAAAGTATTAAAATAATCCTTGTATAACTATAGAAAAATGTAGCGTCATCATCATATTTCATTAGGAGAGACGGTTTAATAATTTACCCATGTGCGTAGTTTTTTTTTTTAATAATAAACTAACAGTATAATTTTAAGTATTTTTTTGCTTTGTGATTAGATTGTCCAATTTTCTTATGACTGTTTTATCGCTTTGTTTTTATTGATTTTTGTATTTATTTTGAGAGATTAAGATGTTTAACTTTAAATTAGATTTTTTAACGCGAGTTTGTTTATTAAATAAAATGTTAGTATTCCATCAACATTTCTGTTTTAGTTTAGAATTTTTAATAGTAAGATCAAGAGCTCACTAACAAGAGTTACCGACTCCTTAAATACAATTCATGTCATAGATCCTTTTTTAAATACAAAAAGACATCTAAACGCATTGAAACTTGTGTGAAATTATAAAATGTGTCATACGGTTGATTAAGGAAAGGTTTTATAAATAATAATATATGTTTAATCTGTATGTATAATTGTAAATTACAATCATGTGAAAATATTGCTCAAAGGAATGATACGACTATTTGACCTAAAAATATCGCACCATACGAGTTATTGAATTTATTGTTTGTATTTCTAAGATTTGGTCTTTATTTTTCCCTAGCGATTATTTCCATATCACATTATAACAACGTGTAACAACGCTTACTTTTATTTTGATTGACTGCTACCTTTTAATTGCAATATAAATTACTTAATGAAAATATAATGTGATATTAGTAGTTTCAATTTAGTTATTATAGAATACAAATAGATTTTTCTAAAATATGTTTTTGTTGTATATATAGATTCTTTTTTAAAGCATAAGTATTGTATTGTTAAATATAAATGTGCTGGAAAACTTTATTCAATAAAAAAAGAATTAACTACGTCATCATGATTGTTTTAAATTGCACTTTGAAAGTGCTTAATTCTGATTCCAAAAGTGTAGCTATCTTATCTATTAAATATGATACATAGGTTTCTAAAGAAAGTATCAAATATTTATCAGCGAAATGCTGACAAAATCAATTTTGATAACGCAGCAACTGTGCCAGTGATGACAACATTATTGATGCACCATATTAACATTTTCTATTCTATTGTAACGAAATCTAAAATACAATTTTATTGCCTCCACTTTGAAAAATAAATCTTGATTGAGGACATAACAAAAGAAAGACTTGAAGGTCAGATAACTAAGTGTTTATATTGACGATAAAATTACATTTGAAACGTGTAGATGTGACGATGGAAAAGGCTGCAGTTGTGGCAAACTGAAGGATCTCGTCTCCTCCCATGAGTCAGAATCGAGTGTGCAGCATATCTCCTCCCAGTAGCGTGCCTTATATTTCTGTATCATTTTTCGCAGGTTACCCTGGGTGTTTATTGTCACTGCATTCGATTTTCTGCCTCTTGTTAACCTATGCCCGCTCGCAAGACAGACTCTCCGTTTATGAAAGGAAGAACCTACCAATTGATGCCAAAGACCTTAGGCATTTAGAAAACATGGAGAAATGGTCTGTATGCCCAACTGGTCCGCTTTTCAGACCGCTGACACTTCGAATGAGCGCGTCGCGATCGAACGCCATGCTCGAACATGTCTACAGAACGTGATCTGCGTCTGTGACCGGGTCACTCCGAAATCAGGGAGAAACCAAACCGCCCGTGCCTTGTGAGGAACTGGGAGGTCCAGTACAAATATAGTACATATGTATGGTAAACCTTCGTCAATGTAAAAAAATGCAAAATTGTGATTCTAGACCACCCAAATTGCAATGAATCTTTTTGTAAGTTGACATGTGAGTGCAGCGTAGGACGATCCACAACTTTGATACAAAAAAGAACCGCGAGAACATTCAAGTTTGTGTCCGCCATTGATTGGGGGCCAGGCAAGAGGCGAATTTTCAAGAAAACTAAACATCCAGAAGTGGAGGAAGCTTTGTATATATGATTTCTTCAAGAAACAGACATATACCTATTTCTGAAACCATATTGGCCATGAAAGCAAAGTTGTTTAACAAGGAGACAATAAAAAGACTTTGTAGCAAGCAAGGGATAGTTTTTATAACTGCTACGGCCATTATTTATAGCATGAGTCACGACATAGCATGAGTCGCTCAGATATGAGAGCTTCAGAAAGAAGCTGGCCAGGGTCCAACCGTAGCGTACAGAACAGTATCTGAAGATGCGTTGAAACGACCTAGCGCTTGACCCGAGACTTGACTGCGAGTGAAACGACCTAGCGCTTGACCCAGGTGCTCACTGGACATGGATGTTTCGATGCGTACCTGAAATGGATCGGCAAAGAAGCATCTACGGCGTGCCACCACTGGCAAGCGGAGGTCGATGATGCCAAACACACCTTCAATGATTGAGACTTGGATACCCCAGAGAAATAAACTGAAACAAGCATTCGGGGTAGCCAAGCTTAACGCTGACAACATGGTCCACAGCATGATGGTGAGCAAGAAAAACTGAAACCTTTGGCGAGATTTTGTTGTAGAAATCATGAGCGCCAAAGAGGACAGTGAGAGAGAGGCGCAAAGCGGTTCTCCAACACTAGAATAAGGCCAGTTACATAAGGCCAGACTACCTGTCCTCCTAAAGCAGTGCGATAAACAATACCAGTGGGACAGAGAAGGGAAAGGGAGGGGTTTAGTCAGTAAGAATCTGACACTACCCTGGGATCAAACCCAGGGTCTCTTATGTAAGATTCCTATATATATCTATATATATCTGGGAGCAGGGACAGTACTCTATAGTCCGACAAATTCGATAATCCGACACACTGCCTTGCAAAACGTTTATCAGATTACCATGGGTCTGCTGTACAACATTTTCATTGAAAATTTGTAGTGATAATATTACAGCTATTTCATATGCCATTCAAATCAAACAACATATTGAAATCTATAGGAAAAGTAATGGTAAAAAATAATATATAAATACTTGTAAAACCACAAAAAGGAACTGCAAAAAACAATTTAATTTATATAATGATTCTCAAGGAAAATTAGAAAACAAATAAAACCAGAAAAATGTCATTGTCATGATATATTTATAAATGGTAACATTTTCGTATTTTAAGAATATTATCAACAATTATCTCATCATAAAAATACACTTTATAAATTATATGGCTATATTCGAAACTAGACATTCTCTCGGTGTTTCATAACAAATTGTCAAAATTGATTTAACAAATAAACATTGAATAATTTACAACTTTAACTGTGCATAAAGACAAAACGTACAATTATCACTATACATTTTGTGCGAAACTGTATATAGCATTTAAAACGTATCGCTGGATAAAATTTCTAAAAAGGAATGAAAATTCTCATACTAATGAAACATGTAGTGTAGAAAAATTGAGCATTCCATGAGCATAATAAGAAAAACACCCTGAAAACATAATACTTTTTTAATATACAATAAAACTAAAATATACATATTGGTGACTTGAAAATCAACTGGCCTTATATGATCGAATCACATTACGAAGCAATTTTTACAACAGATTTCACAACCGTCGACGGTCGACTGGCGTAACTTAAGACGGACACAAATTTGATACAAAGCATGCAGATACAATTTTTTTTAAAATATACATTTTACAATATGGCAGCATCATTGGGAATTGCTAAATTTGAGTCGAAACAATCAAAAATATTAGCACCAAATTTTTAAAACTATGTATTAATAATCTAAATACAACATAACAAAATACTTTCACAGCGATATATTTATCAGGGAGTCATTTAACAGGGTGTTTTCTAATTTGAATTAAAATGTATGCGCGTATTTAAAAATGAAATGATTTCGCATTTGTGGATTTCTAAAAACTTATTGCATTGTAAATAAAATATTATTATAGGTCGCGTTTTTAGAATCACAAGATAGGTTCATATTTGTTATTTTGAGTAAACTGACGATGAATCGAACCGCGTGTAAATAAATAATACATTTGTGGGATGCATAAATGAAAAAAAGTATTTTATAACAAGGCATAACAAAAATTGAAGAATTAATATTAGATAAAGCCAATATTAATGTCGCATTTTCACAAATGCAATTTTTAAACGGATATCTTCAGTCAATCGTTCAGACGCATTATAACAGTTCCATATGAAATAAACCGTCTGTTTGCTATTTACGGTGTATAAACTAGTGAGGAATTCCGTCTTCCGTAGCATGTTAATTATCGTATACGTGTAATAAATTTGTAAACAGCACATTGAACAGTATTTTCGTAGAACGTATCTACCGCATAAAAAAGTCCTCGACCGTAAAACAAATTTAAAAAAACCCAATAGAATGCAAAATATGATTACATTTTAATTCAAACACTTCAAAGATTCAAGACACTACACATTGAAATGGATCTTTTCAAATCGCATTTCATTAATAAAGTACACTATAAATTATCATTCAGTCGTCAAACACGTCTAAAAAAATATCAAAAATATACATATAAATATTGCAAATATCATGATTTGTACAATAAATGAGCATAATTCGGAATGGATCTTTGTTAAACGTGAAAAAGCATTCAAGTTTACTAACTGAAGTTCTTGTGAATTAAAGGGTTTGTGTTAGATATATTTATTTATATTAGATTTTCCCATAAGTTATATCGTTTATTTGGATGCGCCTCTAGCCGTAATAGGAGACGTATCCATTCGCTCGTTTCGTTGATTATAAAAAGGCATTTGACATGGTAAACCATGATAAATTAATAACCATCCCGTCATAATTGGGCCCGGACAACAGCAACATGCGTCTAATAGCGAATCCGTACTGGAAACCGCCGATGTGCGTTCAACGGTACTATGAACTCTCTCCGGTGCTATTCAACCTGTACTCGGAATATATTATTGATGAGGCCGTCAGAGAGGCTGATTCCAGCGTAATAATAAACGACAGTACCATCAATAATATAAGATGCGGATGATACTGCGTCATTGGCCACAAACATCGACAATCTGCGAGTATTATTAAATGCAGTCGTCACACATAGTACATAAATGGGGCTGAAATCAAACATTAAGAATACGAAGCGGCTGGTTTTCAGCTAAACCCCAAATGATCCGAATAGAAGACGATATCATGCGAGGGCAGCTTTTATTAAAATAAAAAAATACTATTCTCAAAAGAATTAGAACTATTTGATATGTGGACCTACGGAAGAATGTTGTAAATCGCCTGGATTGAACGAAAAACAAATATAGAGGCGCTGGCACAATTAAATCAACGAGCCAAAGTGTTCGCCATGATTAAAAAGGGAAAGTTAGAGTACTTCAAACATGTTATGCGCAACAAGTGAAGAAAAAAAATCAATAGTTAGTGTGAATAAAAGGCTATTTCAACCCTTAAATGGTCGGTGCATTCAAAAAAGTGCTTATGTGTGTATGGTGGGACTATAAAGGCATAATTTGGTCAACAGTTGAATAGATTGAACGCAGCATTGCATCAAGAGTCCAGCTTTGGTGAATAAAAGCACCGTTACTCTCCAGAACGATAATGGATGGCCTCATTTTGCGAAACTGACGCGTGAAAAATCCAACCCAATCCACCATTCAAGGACATAACTTATGGAAACGTCTAATACATAGGGAGCTACGAATTCAGAACCAATGAATTCAAGCCTGATTATGAAACGTATGCCATTAATAAAACAATATTTTCAAAAAGAGCAAACTCCAAAGGCGATTAACTAAGTTTTAAACTAGGCTACTTACTCAAAACCATAAAAAATCTCTACGATGAAATACTGTGGCTTAATCATAATCACTTAAATAAAATTTCATATAATAAAATATTTCCTTACATAAAAGGACAATACTGAGTCTCTATGTTAGGTACATAAACGAAAGATCTTTGGAAAATAATTTGTATTTGACATTGTTAATTAATAAAATGTAATGGAAAAAACCTAACGTTGACTAAAATTTTTACACAATTTGTTCGCGTTTTTCAGTTCTTAGAAAATATATATCATTCCAGTGGATCATTATGCGAATGATATCAAAACCAATATTTTTTTAATACATTATCCACAATGTATGCATTTTTTTTGGTAATTACAAAAAAATAAATATTAACTTAACATTACAGGATAAGATTTATTATTTTTTCCAAACATATTGCGAATGATCCGAGATGAACAATTCTTCCCATATATATATATAAGCACCTAACTGAAATAGTTTTATTATGACACTCGTTAATATGATAAACATAACTTTGACAATATAAATAGTTAAAAGCGCTCTATTGTATTTGAAACGAAACACACGCGCGTGCGTAGATCATGTCATAACCATTCGAAAACGGTAAAACACAAAACAATTTCATCAAGAAATACTAGCGGGTAGTAATAATCTCACTGGAATTGAGAAAACATTATTGGGCGTCGAAATAAATAATTATTGCAAAAATGCAAAATCATTATTGGGAATAAGACGATAATAAAAACATACACAATCGATACATCTTTGAATAGTAAACAAAAATTGTAATAAAATATTGTGATAAAAATTATATCTAATAACTATATTTTTGTATTTACATAAATTCATATATTTCAAAAGCGATCATTGCATTACTTTAAAAATTTAATTGCTCCCCTAAATATTTCATTTTTAAATTCGGAACAAAAACTGTGCGCAAACTAATCTAGAGTTATCCGAAGCTTTTTTTTTACACG